>CM035846.1:278537271-280006021 GCA_020510985.1 Pholidichthys leucotaenia | reverse complement strand
TAAAGTGATAAATACCTTGACACCAGCAGGGTGAGTATAAACCAGTTTTCAGCTCAGAATAAAAAATCCTGTGCTGTATCTTAATTACATTCATTTCCAGAGTAGGGCAGAACATGTAACGCTACCAGTTAATTACCAGTTCACCTGGAGTAGACACACTTGAAGAAGTCATCATGGGCCATCAGTAAAAAAAATCTAATTGGCTTTGGCCCAGTGGATGAAGGTTCATTACCGGTATGTGGCATTGCCAATAATTACCTGCAATTTCTACAAAGCCCACTTTTAAAGTTGTTTTTTTCCTGATAACTGCTTTTTCCTCATACTAGAGTAATTAATATCATATGCTTATTTGAGTACAATATCTGGCTACTTGATCCACCTCTGGGTGCCAGTAAAGAATCTATCATTATTCTTGCCTTTTTTGGATCTCTGCTTTCACACTCTTCTACATCCATCAAAAGTCAATAAAAAACACTCACACTGGCTGACTATGAAGTGCTCCATGCTCTCCTTGGTGCGGCTGGTGCTCCTCAGTCTTTGTATCGTCCCCTTAAGAACCTCCTCCTGCTCTGACACGCGTAGTTTCAGGGACAAGATCTCCTCCTGCAAACACTGCTCCTGCAAGCCCAGACACAAACGGTCATTTCACAGTGAAACGCTCGATCTTACAGCCAGCCGAGTCAGAAAACATCTTGTGGCTCCAACCTTCTTAATGTTCTGGATGGAAGGATCAGCGCTGGGAAGCGCAGCCCTCCAGAACATTTTCAGCAGAGACACCGTCTCCTCCAGGATCTGCCTCAGGGTCTTGGTGTTGGACAGAAGAGTCCTAACACACCCGTAGTCCAGAACCTGCAAAGAGATCTATGTTAAAAACAAGTCCCCTACAGAGATCAGATTTTTATTGTTTTTTTCTGACAATGCGGATGATTCTGGGAACAGACCAGTTCTGCGTTCTGTTTCTGGCTGCCGTCCAGCAGCAGTGGGCCCAAGCAGGCCTGCAGGGTTGCCTCCATGCGCTGGACGAGGCTCCGGCCCTCTAAAACCTGTTGCTGCAGAGCACTGAAGTCGTCCATGTGCCCGATGGCATGGCGACCATTAGGGTTTGCAAAGGATCCATCGGGGGCCTCCCCCTCCAACTCAGCGTGCGGGTCCAGAGGGTCTGAAGGAGATAAAAGAGCTGCAATGTATTCTGGGAGGACTGTGACATGCAACGGACGGTGTGAGCTAGTAGAAGCGATTAAAGCTGTTACAAAGCAATAAACAAGCAAATTAATGTCAGATTAATTAAGCGGCAGTTAGTCGCACCATTGGCCGTGCTATGGCTGTCATCCAGGTCTGAGTATGGATGACCAGGAGACCCACAATTAAACAGCCCAATGTCCCTGACTGGTGGCGACGGAGCGGGATCTGTGGAGGACACACAGACACACAAACCAGGCTTGGAAACACTGCAAACCACATCACAGCACAGCACACGGAGCCACATGAACAGGGCTGGACATTCGCACTGTTGGCCCACCGGAACGTGGCAGCAGCCGACAGCTCAGCCAGCATGACTAGACATTGTGGGAAAGGGACAACTGGAGCAGGACCAGCTGCAGGAAACTAAGGTAAGGTAAGAGACAACCCCCCTTCTTCCCCCCAAAATGTGATTTTTTTTTAAAATTTATGAGAAAAGCTGCAAACTATGAATAAAAATTTTGCATGTTTAAAAGAAAAAATGTGTGAATATTCAAAGGAAATGTCTCAAATTTTTGACAACAAAGTCTTAAATTTGAAAGACTAAACGTGCAAATTTACAAGAATGCCACTTATTTAAAAGAAAAAAATGAAAATTTATGAAGACACTGTCTCAAATTTATTATGCATAATTTCAAGGCTCAAATATGACTTGCCAATTTGAGACTTTTTTTTTTTTTGCAAGAATTTGAGACTTTTGCCCATAACTTTGCGTTTTCAAATGTTTTTAGAGAGATACTTGTTATGGGCAAAAGAACTTTAAATTGCTCTAAAGCCACAGGTTGCAGACTCCTGTAGTAGAGAAAACTACAACCCCCATGAGTGCCTGTATATTTCTATGGCACAAAAACACCATAATCATCTTTACTAAAACAAAATGTTCCTTCCAATCTATAAATGCATGGCTAATAACAATCCTAAGAGGCACGCCCTGCTCAGAAACACTTTGATTCGCTGTCTATCCGTCATATCCGGTGGCTTAGGCCTCACCATGCAGCAGCTGTCGTCTGTAGAAGTTTTCTCTCTGAGGGCTGGCAGTAAGGGCGGAGATGGAGGGGGTCCGAGGAGACACCATGCCCAGCTTCTGTTCCAGCTGTTTGTGAAGCTCCAGCTGTTTGAGGGCGCTGTTCTCCTGGACGCTGTTCTGCAGCTGGGACCGAAGGCTTCTCACCTCGCCCAGCAGCTCCCCAAGCTCCACTGGCAGACCCGGGACCTCACACAGGTACCCTGAACACACAGTTTACAGTGGTGTTTATTACTCAGAACTTTGGACTTTATTTTTTACTTTTGTTATTACAGTTACAAGATTTATCAAGACTCATCTAACTTATCTAACTTCCCCACCTGCTGTCAGTCAGACATTTCATTTTTTTAAAAATCTGACTGTATCTGATTATTTGTAGTCCTATTGTATTCCTCTACTTTTGCTGTATTTACTGTGTATGCATGCTAATTTTTTTCCAATATTGAGAAAAAATTATGTTGAATTACCATCTTAAAAAAGTGTTATTTATTTTCAGTTTATTGTTTTTCCACTGATAAGATAATAAAATCATCAATTTGGTGATTTAGATATGGATTCTTTTTCAGAAAATCAAGGACTTATTTTCACTGAAACAATCACTTGTTAATTTTGCAATGTCTGGCAACACCAGTCAGAAAATACAACTGATGGAGAGTCTTATAGTTATGCCTCATGAAATGGAGAGGCATACGGTAACCACTCAATGCGTCTGTGTGTGTGGTTATTTGTATCTGTCTGTCTGTCCGTCTGTTATCAGCTTTTCAGCTCGCCCAGCCAAAATTAAGTGGAACTAAATGCTTGTATCATTGTATCGCCATATTTTCTCAACTTTTAATTTGCCAGAATTTTAAGATAAGCCGTTGTTTGCAAAATAAACACAAATTTAACTCACCATTGCTGTGTAATGGAGCTGCAAAAAAAGGTACCGTAATAACTATGTCAGGCCACTAGAGGCGGCAGTGTGACTTTTTTACAGCCCATGTTTATTACGACTTCCTAAACATGGTGGACCATAGCGGACAGCTGAGCCAGTGGAAAAAACCCTTTAACCTTTTAACTGTCCACATTTCATGGACGGGTCGCACGCCCCCAGTGGCACAGCACAGCAACTGCGCCTGTCAACTCTCTGGCTGTACTTTGACGTCCCCTGGCTATACTGAGGATTTGTACTGAGCTGTACTGATCTGACAGTTCAGAAGGTGGCAGACACGCGTCGGAGGAATCATGGCTGACATGGAATACAACAAAGAAGAAGAAATCCTCATTATTATTCTTCCTTTTTCTGCCATGAGCTCACAAGACCAAGATAGCCACCATCACGATCGTCTGGAGCCTCACAGAAACTGCATCATAGAGGAAAAATAGCCCCGTAATACAAACAAAATTCACGTGGGATAATCATAAGAGTTTGTAGATGTGGTAGAGAGTGTAAATAACCGACCAAACACAAAACAATGAGCACGACTGGCGAAAACGGATCGACCACACGAGCGAGCTCCCCCCCGTAAGTGACGTATTTATGTCTTTTTTTCACATTTTATTGATTTTCTAGTTCATATACTTTGAAGATAAGATAACAAACATACCACTGTAGACAAAACGGTGTCAAAAAAAACGAACCATTCTTTGTGTAAATATGTCCGAAGTCCACTTTTGACTGAGTTATGTAATTTATATAGCTGCCATGACATGATGCAAATTAGATGCATAAATTTATTCTTATCTGAAACTTTGAATCATATTCTACATCTTTCTAATTGACAGTAAGCCATTATCTCTTGCAACTTTCAAGTTACAGCCTTGGAAATCTGAACTATTTTATTGACAAAAAATATTTACCACACTTGACCACTAGAGGTTATGTTTACCCCTTAACCGTCACAGTCACCATACAGCGACTGGGACAGCTAAAGCGTTAAAAGTAAGTTTTGTACTTCAATTATACAGCAATTTCAATATTAAAACACTAATAACTCCTACAACTGTTACATTTGATTCTTAAAGCTTATGTTACATCAAATTATTTTTCTTCCAATGTCCTATTTTTCTTCCATACTGGGGGCTGCTTGGTTACATTCATTATGCCTCAGTGCAAAGCAACGTAGGCATACCATAATCACTACATGCGTCTGTGTGTGTGTCTGTCTGTCTGTGTGTTACCACCTTTCCAGCTTGCCTGGCCAAAATCAAGTGGAACTAAAGGCTTGCATCATTGTATTGCCATATTTTATCAAATTTTTATATGGCACAATTTCCACATACGGCTTTCTTATCAAAATAAACAAAAAATTACCTCACCTTTACCGTCACTGGAGCTGGGAAAAAGGTATTGAAATTACTATGCCGGGCCAGTACAGGTGGCAGTGCGCCTTTTTTTTACAGCCCACCCCACCCCACCCCAATGAATCCCTGCCACTGGCACCAAGGCATCAGCATCTTGGTGCTTTCATTCATCTGGTTTGTTTGGAACAATTTGTGCTTGGTGGTCAGAATGCATAAACTATGATTTATAAATAAATATGCTGATAAAATTGGAAATGTTGCAGCACATCCAGATTTTGGACATAATAATTTATGGCACCAAAATAAGGAATTCCACAGGGAACTCATTGAATGGTGCAGGCTTATTTTTTTATTTAAATTTGCAACTTTTCTTTCATTTATTTGATACTTTTCTCTTGTAAATGTGTGGTATTTTGTACATAAATTTGAAGTTTCTCTTACATGTGTGACTTTTCTTGTAAACTTGCAACTTTTTTCCATGTAGATTTATGACTTTTTATTTGTTTGGTTGTCGGGGGGGTGTTCTTGGAATTTGTGGGATTTTTACTCCTAAATTTATGATTCTTTTTTCTCTAATTTGTATGACTTTACTCATAAATCTGAGACTTCTTGCAATCAGAATTTGTGGTTTTCTTAAAACATTATGCCCTATTTCTTGTAAATTCAACTTTTATTCTTTGTAAATTTGAAACCTTTTAAAGAATTATAACATTTCTCTCGCAAACTTGTGACTTTTTTCTTTGTGTATTTGTGTTTTTCCATTTAAATGTATTATTTTTTTCCTCATAATTTTGTGATTTTTTTTTTTTGTAAATTCATGACTCTTTTCTTGTATAACTACAATTTTTTTTACTCAAAAATTTTTAAATTTTTCCAGCAAATTTAATTTTTTGACTCAAATATTTACATAGCCACTGATTATGGACAGAAGTGCTGCTTGTGACTCCAGTGAAACAGGCTGTAGACCCCCTAAATTAGAGCCTTCAACGTGTTTCGTATAGAGAAGGATGGCTGAACTACTTTATGAAGGAACAAACCAACCTTTGCTGGCGTTGGTGCTGGAACAAACTCGATCATAAACGTGTAGTTTACTCTGCAGAGCGTGGAGGATTTCTCTGCTCTCACAAAGCTGCTGCTGCAGAAGCGACGCCTCATGCTGGAGCCTGACAAAGCAAAGAAACACGACCATCACTGGAGCACCACAGTCATGGTGCAAATACACAGACACACTCAGAATACCTTTCTGCCAGCACTACTTAAACTTGTACACTGACCTGTTGTTTTTCTCCTGCCCGGCCTGCCGCTCCTGCTTTAACGCGTGTATCTGCTGTCCCTGTTCCTGACTGTGAACTTGCAGTCGTCTCAGCTCCTCTTTCCACTGCTCGGCTTCTAGTTCAGACTGTTTCAGGCGGGTGCGTGCGGTAAACACGGCTTCCTGCAGCTGCACCACTTCCTCACTCATGTCTGCAGGAAAAGGAGAGATTATTTCATGTAGAGATAAAAAAAAAAAAACCACTTCTGACAAGTGTCTGTCAGTGCTACAATGAAGCACCTGTGCTGGCCTGCAGGCGTGACTGGAGACCCAAGTTCTCCTCCTTCAGGACTCTGATCTCATTGGACAGTTGAGTGACGGTGTCCAGTCCCTGAATGTAGATGTTTGTTGGTGCCCCTGGACAAATAACATTTATCATGTAACTTCTTAGAAATAAAAGAAAATTGTTTGGTGTTAGTTCAGTGGTGAGAGCTGCTTTTACCTCCATCACGCCCAGTGGTGGCCAATTTTTCTTCCAGCTGTTGTCGGAGCCTCTCGTTGGTCCTTATGGACTCCTCCAGACGCTGACGGAGACACTTCACCTCATGCAGGTGTTCCTCTATCAGATTTACTCCTAGATAGAGATTAGCACCTTAGCACTCAGTCACACATACATACGAATGTGTATATTAACCTGCAATCCAGGTGAGATGGGGGTGGGTGGAGGATGAGTAAATGCAAGTCTATGGAAGTGTAGAATCATGTGGTACCCAGGTGTGGGCATGAGGAAAACCTTTACCTGCAGGTGGATAGAGGTATTCACAGGTATTCAAGAGTCAAGTCTGTGTGGCTGAGCTTTTAAAAGCAGGGCCATTGCTACAGTATATTTTTATTTACAAAGCAATACTGTGTAAATTCTTTTTTTATTTGATTAGTTTTAAACACCCATCAATAACCGCTTAATTGTGCATTCTTCGAGATCACTTCTTTACAAAGTTTCAGGGATTTGTCTGAGCTTGGTAGAATTGCCTTCTTTTATTTTGTACATTGTTCTTGGAATACTGTATAGAGTCTTTACAACTCAGTAATCTGGTCTCCCTGGGAGAGTTTATACAGCGGGGAAAATAAGTATTGAACACGTCAACATTTTTCTCATTAAACATATTTCTGATGGAGCCATTGACCTGAGATTTTCACCAGATATCAGTAACAACCCGAGTTATCCATACATACAAAGAAATCAAGGCAACTGTGTTCACAAAACAAGTTATATTTAATAAAGTGGGATGACACAGGGAATAAGTATTGAACACGCCTGGTGAAATTCATTTAATATTTAGTAGAAAAGCCTTTGTTGCTAATAATAGCTTCCAGATGTCTCCTGTATGAAGAAACTAGGCACAGGCATTGCTCAGGAGTGATTTTAGCTCATTCTTCCACACAAACTGTTTTCAAATCTTGAAGGTTGCGTGAGTGTCTTCTATGAACTCTGAGCTTCAGTTTGTTCCATAGATTTTCAATTGGATTCAGGTCAGGTGACTGACTGGACCATTCTAGCAGCTTTATTTTCCTTCTCTGGAGCCAGTTGAGAGTTTCCTTGGCTATGTGTTTGGGATCATTGTCTTGCTGAAATGTCCACCTTCGTTTCATCTTCAGCATCTTGGCAGGTGGCAACAGGTTCTTATCAAGGTTGTCTCTGTACATTTGTATATTCATCTTTCCTTCAATTATATGAAGTCTGCCTGTACCATGTGCTGAAAAACACCTCCACACCATGATGCTCCCACCTTCAAACTTTACTATTGGTATGGTGTTTTGGGGCTGATGTGTGATGTGCAATGCCATTTCTCCTCCAAACATGCTGTGTGTTGTGGCACCCAAAAAGTTCAATTTTGGTCTCATCTGATCAGACTGTATTCTCCCAGTATTTTACTGGCTTGCCCAAATGTTGTGCAGCAAACTTTAATCGAGCTTCAACATGCTTTTTCTTCAGCAATGGAGTCTTGTGAGATGAGTGGGCATAGAGCCCATGTCGGTTGAGTGCATTACTTATTGTTTTCTTTGAGACAGCAGTACCTGCTAACTCCAGGTCTTTCTGGAGCTCTCCACGAGTGGCCTTTGGCTCTTGGATAACTCTTCTGATAATTATTTTGACGCCTCTGTCAGAAATCTTGCAAGGAGCTCCTGGTCATGGCCGGCTTATGGTAAAATGATGTCCCCACTTCCGAATGATGGCTGCAACAGTGCTCACTGGAACATTCAGCAGTTTAGAAAGGCGCCTGCAACCAACGCCATCATTATGTTTTGCAACAACAAGGTTGTGAAGATCTAGAGAGGGCTCTTTGCTTATACCCATCATGAGTTCTTTGTGGTGTGACAATCTGGTATTCACAAACCTTTTCAGTCAGGACTTAACCAGCTGAAATTAATCTGCACTGATGGAGGATGGGATGTCTTCCTAAATTCTGATGGATTTCAGCTGGTTTCTTGGCTTTCTATGCTATTTTGCACCTCTTTTTCTTTGTGTGTTCAATACTTATTCCCTGTGTCATTCCACTTTATGAAATATAACTTGTTTTGTGAACACAGTTGCCTTGATTTCTTTGTATATATGGATTACTTGGGTTGTAACTGATACCTGGTAAAAATCTCATGTCAATGGCTCCATCAGAAATATGTTTAATGAGAAACATGTTGACATGTTCAACACTTATTTTCCCCGCTGTATAATATAGACCACCATTAACTGAGCAGTGCAAATGCAACTCCTAAGCTGGATTTTTTAAAATAAGTGGTTATGTTATACTGTTTCATCTTTAGGTTGTTTGTTTTCCCTTTTTGTATGACTGTAAATTGTAATGGCATATCTTCTCAGCTATGTCAAGGGACTTTCTGGTTAAATGAATGTTAAAGGGGTCATTGACTGCATTTTTCCATATGTTGACAGCTCCCACAAGCCTTAATGAAATGTTTGCAACATACTTTGATCATATTTTCTTTAATAATTATTGCGGCATCATTGTGAATCATCTTTTGCAGCCTTACTCACAATGGCTTGTTTTAGTGCACGTCTCTTTAAATGCTCAAGAGCTGCAGTTAACTCCGCCCTCCCTCTTACATCACTATTGCTAATCTTGGATGGCTAGTTCCTAGGTTTGATAGCAAGGCTGAGCCAACTAACGTAAATTTGTCTCAAAGAACTGATAAAATAAAACATCACTGGCAGACAGGAGTGTGTAGTTTCAGTGGTCGATAAGATATGACTGGACCCTGGGGTACAATAAACATAGAAACATTTGTGAATGAGTGGATAAACTGTTAGCTTCAGTTAGCCGCCTTGGGTCTCAGTTAGAGAAAATAATAATGCTAATGGTTCAATGTAGCATCACTGCGAAAATATAACAAAATAAGCCAGAATGACACGAGACATATTATCAACTGTGAAGTAGTGAACCAGGTGGAAACAGGAATGTCTATCAGGGTGACTGAAATCTAAAGAAAATAACAATATAAACCACATTTGGTAAGCTAACTCCCTCATAACACTGTTAGCTCTGAAGCTAACACCTCAGCTGGATTCCCTGCTCATCTACGTTTGCAGACAGACAGCTAAGAGGTCCAATAATAGAGCAACAGGTGGGTGTCATAACCCGAGTGTCGGTTCTGGCCACACTCGGGTCTCATATCTTTTGTTTCCCTGGCTTTGGCAGCTGAGGTTTCCTTCCAGCTCCTCGGGCTCTTATTGTGAAGGCGCCCGGGGGAGCTCCCTGCTGTCAAAGTCAGCTGCTCCTCAGCTGTCATTAGGAGCAGCTGTGCCGCGTTGGGGTCATTAGCCGCCAGAGATATAAGCGGGTGCTAAATGTCCTCCAACGCGGCAGTCTCTGTTATGTTCTGTTATATCCTGTTATGTTCACCTGTATGTTCAGCCACGTTCCGTCGTGCTCCTGTTATTCTCCTTGCTCATCGTGGTTAATGGACTTGGGAATCCCCCGTTACCCGTCTGTTAACGGTCCCGTTGTAAGGTACGCTCTGTGTGACTGTATCTTTGTGATTATCTCGTCTGGCGCATCGGGTGGTCCCCGGCTCAGACTTCACCCTGTTCACTGTATGTGTTCTGTGAGTGTTCTGCCCTCTCTACAATAAATTACCACTGCAAACTCTCTGGTGACTGAGGCGTCTTGTGACGGTCCGTGAGGGCCGTCGTGACAGTGGGTATCAAGGATAGGGTTACCTTTTCTTGATGTATAGGAACAAACCCAGAAGAGTTAAATCAGTTCATTGGAGACAGAAACAATATGAAGGTTGTGATTTTTTTTTTTTTTAGAGAAGTAAACATTTTGATGATGTTTGATACGGTAATCACGTGACCAAAAAGTTAAAACCTACAAAAACACAATTTGTCAGTCAATGACCCCTTTAAAAAGGTTCACAAGCTCATATAAGCATCGCTGAATGTAAACAAAATCTCACCTGCTTGGCTGCTTCCTGGATGGTGTCCAGATGATCCAGAATAGTTTCCCACTGGCTGACCCAGGTTTTCCACGTCCCTCAAAGGCTCTCCTGTCATCAGACCTGAGTCGGACTTCACTGCGTAGCTTTCAGGGATGCCCCCCAGCTGGTACTGCTGAAAGGCCTGGTGGGGAAGCTGGCTGTAGCCTGAGAGGTCATGCTGGTTGAGCGCACCAGGCGAGAGCGTGAAGGGGCCCCTGTCATTAGGGGTTGAAAAACCTGTGATATAAAAGGGAAGATGTGAGAGAATTGTTACACGACGGGAATTTAAGTTGTGTTACGCCAGTAATTTCTAGAAGACTTCACATATTTTTCCACTCTCTCTGACCCCTCACCCCTGTTCTGCCCATTCATCTGTATGTACAGCGTGTCGAGCTCTGGCCGAACAGCAATCACAGACAGGGCCCTGGGCCGGGGATCAGAAGTGATTTCATAACCCCAGACGTCAGGGCCAGAGGGGACAGAGCAGGACAGGGGGGAGCTAGGCTCACTGAAAAGAGCTGGAGGAGAATGACAGGAAGTGACATAAACAGAATAAAAAAAAATAAGGAGGGAAAAAAAATAAAATCCGATTTTGGGGTACTTTGCAAGGCAAAGCCATCTGTGAGTCCCGTACCTCTGAAGGACTGGCTGGTCAGACCCACAGTGGCTGAGCAAAGCATGTTCGGGCAGCTGCTGGAAGACTTGAGGCCATGTGGAGGAGGATGAGATGCAGGGGGAAGAAGAAGAAGAGGTGGACGGACTAGAAGAGGGGGATGGAATATGAAAAGGTTGAAGGATGCATTTTACAGGAGCAAACAAGGCCAATGTTTTGACGGTACCTTCTGACTCTGATCCATGTCCCGGCTGCAGCAGCCGGTGCTCTTGCTGGTATTCTCTAGCATCCAAATCGGAGCACATCTCCAAGTCTTCATTGGTTTGGTACTCGTCAGACACCAAGGACGTCCTGTCTGATTGGTCGGTGGTCTCAGAGAGGCCGTGGCAGCTGGATGGGGTCTGAGGACGCTGCTGCAGCTTGGTGTGCAGTGACTCAATGATTTTATCTTTCTGCTGCAACTCTTTACTCAGCCTGAAGAATCAACCAAACATCAGTCAAGATTTAAGGATCTGGAGACATCATCACTGTCATTCCTTGAATAGAGGTGGGTTAAATTTACTCAAGTAGAAGTGTTCAGGTAACTTTTTCCATAAAATGTTATTCTGCTGAGTAGTTTTACTCAAATAGATTTGGTAATTCTCTTTCAGTTACTTTGGCTTTCACTGAAAATTGGTTAGATGCGTTTTTGTGTATCCTGTAATTACTTGTTCTTAGCAGAAATTACAGCATCAACTTATAATTTCATTTAATTAAAATCAAGAGTTGAAATACCCAGTGGAGGAGATAGGAGAGAGGAGGACGGTGGCTAAGCTGTCATCTCTGCTGGAGTCCGAGTCCCACTCCACGCGGAACACGCTGAACGCACTGAGGAGCTCATTTAGCGGTCGGCTGTGCCACCCTAAGTGCTCGAAGGAGAGGTTCCGCAGGTCCTTCCTACCTACGGCTGTCAGACTTTATAATCTAACCGGTGCTGCTCATAGAGGTTGTATTAAACGTCACAACTTTGCACAATAGAGATCATCTCCTCCAATACACATCTAAGATATCGAGGGTGGCAACAACACTGTTCATTCAAATGTGGAATATTCTGTCTGGGTCCATATTTATATCCTGCCGGGTCCAACTGAACTAACTGTAATGCTGCTGATACCATCTAGCTGCAATGCTCCTGCACTGTGTATGTAACTGTGTACATATGTATATTTATTTACTGCTTTGGCTAACCAGTTCTTATTATCTTATTAATTGTTGCTCTGAGTGCTGCTATCCCTTTGCTGCTGCAATCCTGGAATTTCCCCATTGTGGGACTAATAAAGGCTCATCTTATCTTGTAATTGTCCTTCAAGCTCAGGAAAAATCCAACATATTCCTGTCTACTGTTATCTATATACTGTATATAATGTTACTATTACATGGATAATAAGTGACACATTACAAATGAAAAGTTTTTGTTTTATTTTCCACAGAATAACGATATTAAAACCTCAAAATTTAGTAAGTCACAAATTTAAAATGAGAAAGCTGCAAATTTAGGAATAACACGTTGCAAATTTACATCAAAAATACAATAAATTGAACAAAAAAATCCAAAATAGTTAAAGAAGTTGAAAAAAAAACACATAAATTTACAAGTAAAATGTCTTGAATTTCCCAGAAAAGACTCAATTTTTTGAGAATAAAGCCTCATATGTACAAGAAAAAAGTTTTGAACTTATGGTTGAAAAATGCAAATCTACACTAAAAAACTTGAAAATTTATATAAAAAAAACTTCAACTTTATGAGGAAAACGTTGCATTTATTAATTTAAACAGGCACAAAATTAGAGAAAATATTAAAGAGAGAAAAAATCACAAATTTAATTTAAAAAAAAATCACAAATTTGTGAGATTAAAGTTGTACACAATTAACTTTTTTACTTGGTCCTTTCTTATTCTTACTATAACATTTCTCGTGACTACTCATTGTATTCAGTATCATAAGGTAAAGGCGCTTTTATCTGAGTACAGTTTCTGGCTGCTCGACACACATCTGCCCTTAGGTACTGAATAATGGGAAAATGTATTTTTTTAAATAACAAAACCTTTGACTTTTTTAAATTCAGATTTTTACAATTTCACAATGCTACTCTATTAGACATGCTTTATAATAAATTTCATTTAAAGTTAAGAGTTATGGCTTAAAACTGGTTTGGTGACAGCAGTGAAGAACTCCAAAAAAAAATCCTCCATCTCTTAAGTGATAAGTTTGCAAAACATCTGAAGAAATTCACCAGATGGGATGAACATGTAATTATACGTGCATGCTTGTTTTGCTTTGCTCTGCCTGTCACGGCCCGAGCATCACGTCTCTCTCCAGCAGTGAACCTTTGTTTAACTTGGATTTGTGCTTAAAGACCAGCGAGTGCCTGCAAATAAGGATTTGCTTTCTGAAGTCACAGAGCAGCGATCACCCCAGAAAACCCTGGGGAACCTTGTTCTAAGAGTGTCAGTTCAGCTAAAAATAATAAAGAATTTCTGCTGTTTTCTGGCCTTGCTTCATTTCACCAAACTTTCCGTGTTGTCCTTTTTTTTTTTAAACAGAAACTGCTACCAAAACACTGAACATCTTAAGCCTGTCTACTGGAACACCCAGCCAACTGTAAAGCAATTTAAATAATCTTTACGTGTGGATTAACAGAATCCTTCTGTCCCCTCTGCCAGCTACACAAGCACCTATAAGCATAGCTCCTCAGGGTGCCAGTGTGTCCCATATCAGAGTAAATTAATCAACAAGACAGTCAGATTTCTCAAATATCATCTCATAATTTCAAGGGAGTTGTAGCTATTAATGTAACACATTAAAGGTTAAGATCTTTTTTGTTTTTAAAGTGATGAATCTCTCAACTAACCAAAATACTGATATTAATCGTACATTAGTCTTACATTTAATTCAGTCATATATACAGTAAAGCATGCCATAAACTGTCAGTGTAAAAAACTGTACAAAAAAAAACTAAAGACTGTAGCAGCACATTTTAAAGTTTCCAATTTAGCTTTATAACATTCATCCCTTTATTGTTTTAGAGCCAAAATAACCATATATAAAGTAAAGAGATTAATCATAGACACAGATAGTTACTTTTAAATAATTGTTAAGTAACAAGAATAAATTAAACTCTTGTCAAAGAAGTTGTTATATTAAAGCTCCAGGAGGCAGGTTTTTCAAAATCAAAAAAAGAGCTAGATTATCGGAGTTCCTTCAAAGACCACACCTTAAAGGTCCCATTTACTGCACTTTCTCCACATGTTGACAGCTCCCATAGGTCTTAATGAAATGTCTATGGCAAACGTTGGCCAAATTGCCTTAAATTATTTAATTACTGCAGCATCATTGACCCCGGTTACATGGTCACAATAAACCGATTGCTTGTCATGTTTACATGCACTGAATAAACGGATTATTGGAGGGTAAACCATTTTGAATTAATGACCCCGGTTACATGGCCTTTATTCTGTTTACATGGCCACTTGAATAATCAGAGAATTCCAGCGATCCAATCATAACCAGTTTATTTGTGTACATGTAAACGTGGTTATTGTGAATCATCTTTTGCAGCCTTCCTCAGAATGGCTTGTTTCAGCACATGTCTCTTTAACAGCTCATGAGGCCCAGTTAACTTCATGCTCCCGCTTATGTCACTTAGGATGTTGCTAATGTTACTGGCTAATGTTAGCTTGCTAGCTCCTAGCTCGGGTAGCTAACACAGCCTGAGCCAACTAACGTGATTTTAGCATAAAGAATGAACGAACTCAAGCATCAGTGGTGGACAGGGGTGTGTGGTTTCATTTTCGATAGAATATGGTCAGTCCTTGGAGTACAATAAGCACAGAAACAACTCTGAATGAGTGAATAGGAAATTGCTAACCACTGCTAGCTGCCTTTGGTTCCAGTCAAGAGTAAAATAGTGAAGCTAAAATAAGATAAAATAACATCAAAGTGCAACGCATATGGTCAAGTGCTGGGAGATGAACAAGAATCATTAAACAATTAAACTAACGATAGGCAGACTGACTCTGACTGGATAGCCAAGCTAATGCTAACGGTCATCTACCATCCTGGCAAAAATGTGGCAAAATAAGCCAGAATGATGGAAGATACAGTATATCACTGATTGTGAGTTAATGAACCTGGTGGGACCAGGGACTGACTGACATATTATTGATACTGACAAGACATTTTATTGGCTAGATAATTACATTACAATGCCTCAGAGGGCAACAACATCACGGTTGAATTAGGTGAGTTGAAGCCTATCAGACAGCAGACAGTCAGCACCTACCTATCAGACAGTGTCCATGCACCTAGTGCAGAACTTAAAGCCCCAATCTAATTTAAAGGGGTGGATAATTTAAAAAATCATCAATCACGCCTGTCACTGAGGGGAAAAGTAGCTCCAGAGACTAACACAATGTTGTAACAGGGTGTCGATGCTGTAAAGCTTTGGGGACTCCCTCTCCTTCTCATCTCCTTTGGAACACTACTTCACTCACCATGCTTTCATCCCATTTTATAAAATGAAAAATATTGGTTTACATCCAGTATGCCTTACATTCACAGACAATACGATCAAGATGACTCACCGCAGGGCGAGTAGCTCATGGCCCATCTTTTCATCGTGACTCTCTGTGTGTTCTCCTGTGGAAACACAAACGGGAATGGGGACGGATGAGCTTACAACACTTAGGCCTGAAGATGAGGACTATGAGAGGAGACTGGCGCCGATGACGCTTCTTACGTCCGCTGATCTTGGTGACCACTCTCTGTGCCAGGGCCGTGCTCTGTGCCAGCTGCTCTCTGAAGCTCTGACCCATGTAGTAATCGATATCGTTGGCCCGCAGGAGCTCCTCAAAAGCCTGAGAGTGAAGGGGGGGGCGGAATTTAGACTACACATACCAAAGTCCTGCTTGTAGATTGGTTAAACAGACATTGATTATGAACTATAACATGTGTCTGCAGCACCTTGGTGGTGTCTCCCAGGTGTTGAGTCAAGATGTGGCACACTCCTTGCCCCTCTCTCATCCTCTGCCTCAGGTGGGACAGTTCACGAGCCTGGGCCTGGATAAGAGAGTTGTACTTCCTGTATGGGGAGGAAAAACAAACAGCAGCCAGAGAGACACAAGAGGGTTTAACAGAGACTGACAAGCTTTTGCTGAGCACTTTTATACCCGATACTGTGCTGAGAATTATGTGCAGCTTCTTTTTTAAAGAAGTGTTATTTAACACTTTATTTAACTCTTCCATTCTCTGTCTGTCTCTCACCCAGGCCAGGTGGCGCATTTCCTGTCTTCTGTTTGGCTCTTGTCCTCTTGTCTGTTGCTCTTCAACTGAGCCTCCAGCGAGGCAACTCGTGCCATCAGTTCCTGCAGCTCCTGACTGGGCTTCGACTCCGAGCGGATCCCTTGGGTGTCAGACATCCATCCTTCGTCCTCGTCCACACCACTGTGGGTTGGTGACCTCTCAAAAGCCCAGTTCACCTAAAAGAGCCAGACAAAATGACAGACTAGGCCTCGATCTAAGGCTAAAATAAGCCTGAGCAACAGCAGCAAAGGCGGATTGGTTATGTGGTACCTTGCATGGGGTTCTTTCCAGGCTGGAGGCGTAGTCGCTGGTGGCAGACAGGGAGCGAACACGGAGCTGCAGGCCCCGGATCACTTTGTGGCAGTGGGTGAGCTGTGAGCGGAGCTCCTGGACCAGATGCTGGAGAGAGGCTGACTCGTCCCTCATTTCATAAGCATCCATCTTACTGCTGGAGTTTCCACTGTGCCAACCACCTGCCCCACCCTCACGGTCCTGATGATGGGACAGCGAAGTGCACATCTCCAAGTCATCAAACTCTGAAAGGAAAATGGGTAAGGAGACATTTTGGTCAGGATTAGTCAGTGTAGCGAGAAGGAATATGGTTGGTTTTTGCTCTATTTCGTCTTTATCACCTGGGCTGCTGGCGTCTTCTCTCTCAGCCTCATTCTCGCTGCGGCCACATGTCTCATAGCCCAGATCCTGGAGATCCACCTGCACCTGCTTACTGGCCTGTTGTACAGATGTCTCCGCTGCATGGGACAAAAGTTACATCAGTGTTAGATTTCTGATTAATATGTCTCATCACGTCAAGCATCCCTCATATACGTATGTTCCTTAGAGGAACTCACTGAGCAGGTCCCTGTAGTCCTTCAGCTGTTCAGCCTGAGCGTGCACCGTGGCTTCAGACACCATCAGCCGCTCTTGCAGCTCTCTGTTCTCCTGGTGGCTCAGAGCCAAGTCGGAGCGCAGACGGACCGCCTGTTCATGGAGGCCATCCCCTGTGTGCTGCCAGAGCACGCCCACCTCAGTGCTGCCACAGCCAGGCCTCCCCTCCTGCAAAAGCAAAGAATTCATGCAACACAAACATAAATAAATTCTAAAATGTTGATAATACATGCAGAAAGACAACACTTCCTGAAGAAGACTGCAGATGACAGTCGAAACATGTCAAAGGTACTATGAAACATCTCTTTGCTTTGTCTTAATAGAGGAACAATATCAGTCAGATGTACTGGACATGTGCCTCCAATGACAGTAACGTCAGTATTAAGGTGGGAAAAATGTTTTCTGGTCTTCTTTTGCTGATATGATCAATGCTGAAGCTCATACTTCCTCCATTTCAGCAAACAGACTGTTCATCTTGTCTCACAACAGGTGTCCATTTCCTGTTTTGTCTACATAAATACTGAAGAAATATTTTTTTTTTTTTTAGATGAACTGCATTGTCATATGTGGAACATTCTGAATGGATGTACAAATATCAAAGAATTGATGTTTAAATGTCCAGTGCAGCAGTGACCCATGTCTGTCTATGCCAGAGTGGAAGAGGAGTTAACCAGGCAGGTACCGTAGTACCTGTAGTGAGACACAGCCAGCAGGGCCTCTCTGTGTGGAGTTTGCATGTTCTCCCCGTGTCTGCGTGGGTTTACTCCGGGTGCTCCAGCTTCGTACCACATTCCAAAACACGCAAGTTGGGTTAAATTGAGACGCTAAAGTAGCTCTAGGTGTGAGTGTGTGTGAATGGTGAAGGGACTGGTGCCGCAGCATGGCTGCCTTATCCAGGTGGATGCCTTTTCCCTCTGAGATTAATAAAGTAAAACAAACAGTAATAACAAAAGAAATCTTAAATAAAAGTAAAAAAAAAAAGATGCATCCATAATCATTTTTATGATGGCAGCCCTCGAAACTGTAACTGAATCGGGAGGTTCCCACCCCTAATGTACTTGTTGTGGTTTTGCGGGGAAATCGGTGTGGAGAAAATAATGAAATAAAAGCAAAAGTTTATAGATTTTCAAGCGGAAAACTGAATTTGTCATTATGAACGGGTAAAACAGGTTTGAAAAATACTGGCGGCTGCCAGTGGTACCCCTCAGCCTCTTTCTTTGTTGTTGAGGTGTTTATATGGCATTTTGACCTTGACTTCAAAAGCATAGTGATCCCAAAAGCATCGTGATAGTTCAGGGTCACAGGGTGAACCTGTGTACAAAGTTTGGTGACCCTAGCTTTACTCATTCTATAGTATTTTTTTTTGGGGGGGGGGGGGTATACTTTATTAATCCCAGAGGGAAATTCAGGGCATCCACCTGGATGGAAGAGGCAGCCACGGTACGGTGCCAATCCCTTCACCACTCACACACACATTCACACCTAGGGCCACTATAGAGTCTCCAGTTAATCTGACTTGCATGTTTTTGGCCTGTGGGAGGAAACCGGGGTACCTGGGGTAAACCCACGCAGACACAGGGAGAACATGCAAACTCCACACAGAAGGGTCACTGATGGTCAGGGGGTGGGATCAATCCTGTGACCCTCTTAATGTGCTGTCACAGTGCTAACCACTGCACCACTGAGCTGCCCATAATACTGCAAAGGGCTGGTAATGTTGACCTTTGACCTTGTGACCCCAAACCCATAGTCTCAGGGTTTAGGCTGCCCAAGATTTGTCTCAAATACGACAATATCGATTTGAAAAGGCTTTATCATTTCTTTCTGTAGTTATCGTGTTTACAAGATTGAGGGAAAAACCTTGACCTAAAGGTCAGAGGTCACCCAAATTCTAGCTCGTCCAAGATTTTTCATAGATGCCACGAGGGTATTGATTTGAACAGCATACATCATTTCTTTCTCGAGTTATGGCATTCACAAGGTAGGTGTTGATACCACTGAGCTGCCACCCATCCGTCTGGATGATGACAATACCCCTTCAGCCTCGTGGAGGCTGAGGAGTAAAAAACATTACAAGCTTTCAGATGTCAAAGAAAATGTATAATATTCCCTTGGGTGCCTTTAACTGTACTATGTAACATTCTAGATAAACCTTAAGCACTACTGTATGTAATAATCCCGACAATAATCATTCATTGATCATAACAATCATTCATTCTAACTTCAATAAAGGCTTTAATCTGGTGATCATTTTAATACTTTGATTTTAAACCTTCTTTTTAATTGTAGCAAAAAATGATCAGTTTTCCACTTTATGTTAAATTCTTTGCTCATGTCATTCTCTGTAAGACATTGTTAGATAAATGGCAGCAAATTAAAAGTGTGTGTGTGTGCTAAAAGTTTAATGTGTCACCTTCTCAGGCTGAAGTGGGCGATTGTGAGACGTCCTCAGATCCAGAGAGCGTGGCCTGCTACAATGCCTCTTCTGCGGCTCATCGCTCAGACCAACACACGGGGGACCTCTCTTCCCCGTCTGCACCGGATGCATCTCCTCCGCGTCGTCATCCTCGACGTCCTCCTCCTCTTCCTCATCAATCAGCTCTTCTTCACCTTGGCCAGGACTGTTGTGATGTTTCTCTGTTTGTGTCCTCAGCGCCGCGACACCGGCTCCACCCTGGCTTTCCTTTAAAGCCCGGTTCTCCTGCTCCAGCCTCTGCAGGACGCTCCTAACCAAAGACAAGGCAAATGAGCATAAAGCTAATCCCGCACAGAAAGGCAACAAAACAGTCAAGCAGGAGGGACTTAAACACTACCTCATCTGAGACACAGAGGTGTAGCCATCCCTCTCCACCTGTGACTTGATATCTTGCAGTTCACGTTCGAGCGTTTTCTTTGATTCCTCAAGCAGTGTTACATCAGCTCCATGAGCCTGTACCCTCCTGTCTGGTACTCTGGTTCCACCCTGAGCCTTCGCAGATGCCTATAAAGTCAGAAAAAGTAAAAGATGACAGTAAGATACAACTGGTGAAATGGCTCCATTTAAAGGATTTCTTAAACTGAAGTTTGCTTACCTGAGCGGAGGTCAAACTTCTGGCATTATCCTCTTCCTCTTCTATGCTGTCTGTGAATTCGTCACTGCTGCCATCTTCATAATCTCCCTCCTCCTCCTCCTCCTCCTCCTCCGTGCTGAGCTCTGGGAACACAATAACCATTTACGATCAATATATACTTCACTTCTTTTCTTTTAAATCCTGAACTTCTGCTACTCTTCGCAATTTGTGTACTTTCTAAGTCTCTCCCTCGCAGCTGTGCTCTCCTTTTCCCATTCTTTCCACAGCTCCGTCACTGGACTGAATCACTGTGCTGGAAGTCATGGGACTAAAGGGAAATGTTGTGTCATGCAGTGCCAACTTGCCAAAAACACACACAGGCCTTTGCAGCCCTGTAGCTGCTGTAAAATACTGCGGTGGAGTCGACCAAGCGGTGATTATGTGTTATATAGCTCACCCTTTGTCGTTGTGTCGTACAGACATACACACTTAAAAGAACAATGGGGCAACAGCTAAGGGTGTGTATGTTTGTTTCCAGGAAAAAGAGGAACGTGGAAACGGCCTGGTAAGGATTTTAGGAGACTGTTTTATATTATGTGTCCCAGTAGGAGATGTGAATCAAAGTTGTGGGTGTGTAGCTTATGGTTGCTCACTGCAGTGTTGGTGCTTATTACAGGATTACCGTGTAATCAGGGACAGTGCAGAGGGACTGCTTTTACTAAAATATCTCCAGTCCTTAAAGAGTTAACATATTGTGCCTACTGTCGTGACGCTAATGAAAGCGAGGAGGAGACTCATGAAACAAAACTGATGAACCGTTACGGATTAAACAATGTTCTCTTTAAGCTTCGGTGGCCCGTTCTGGGACACTGTGGTACTGCTTCCCGCCACTACATACTCCAAACACTGTGTGTTGTGGTTTAGACCAGGTATCAGAGATACTGGCTGAAAGGGAACATGGGTCTTGCTTATTTGGTGATCTGTGATGTTACTACTGGGGAACTGCAGCAGAACAGCCATGCACACATGGAAACCATGCCACAATATCATGCAAGGATGTGAAGTATAACTCTTACACCTAGTAGTTTAAATGTAGATGTTTGCATAGATTATATGATTTTTTTAATACAAACTTGTGACATTTCCACATTATGTGTGTTTGTATCTGGGGGGGGGGACAAATGTGGAAGGCTGAGGAAAATAACAGAAACATTTATATTCTAAGGGTATAGAAAGATGAATAAAGTAGACTTTGGGTTGGTTTCTGGGTAAAGAAGGAAAGTATTTGCAGGAACAGGTGAGGGGATTTCGTGTTTGTTATAAACTCCCAATTGAACACAATAAAGAGAAACCCATACCAGAAGTGCTTTTTACAAAAAGCCAGCACATTTATTTTTAATGCAAGAAAATTACAAAAAAAAGTTATGACAAAGATTGCATCTTAAGGCTAAATGAAAGATATGGGGCACAAATTCTTAGAAAATGTACTCTAATATAAATATTTCAAGGGCAAGTACTTCTGGCATTCACATCTCCTGTGATTAATAAAGAGCATTGTTTCTGTACCAAGCTAATCTAACAAGCAGAGACTCTAAAAAATTATGCATATATATATTAATTAGCTATAGCAGTGCTAATTTGTGCATTTCATGCAGATCCGTTAGTCTAAATCTAAAACACAGCAGGTTTATGTAATTTAACTGCATATAAAAGATGAAGGCTTAGCACTAAGCTGAAGCAAATGCTATTGGCCGTCTTTTTTTTTCCGATATGTGTGGTAGACATTTGTCGGGTGTGCAAATCCTGCTGACAAACAGATGACTTAAAACAAATGATGGATGGCGAGACGTTTCACTGTAAGGCATGAGCTTCAATTTCTCCACAAGACGCGACTTCACTGTGACGGCACGGCTGGAAGAGTGACACCAGTGAGAGACAGTACACACAGAAATGGCAATACAGAAACAACCAAATACAAGCAGTATGCAGGCAAGCAAAAAGTAAAAGTATTCCGGTCGTACACACAAATATATTGAGTGAAGTGCACATCGCCACGTTGTAGCATCACAGGTTAACGTGAACAAACTGCGGGTCGGGTTTGTGCCATCTGTACAGAGCCGTCTGCAGACCGAGGGTCAAAATTTGCCCTCTACCCCCTCACCCCCAAAATTACTTAATTATTCTGATCCTCGGTGGTTAAACAAAGCTCCATCTCACATTAAGAGAGCCGGAGTCACTCGGCTGTGCATCAAAGAGCATTAGTGACAAAGCAGCCTGCAGCCTTCGAGGCAGAACCCCGCCCATTCCCACCTCCAAAATCAGGCTGCCTTTTAGCTGCCCTTTCCAGCGCCAGGGCCATGTTACGGGTCCTGGAGAGGACCTCTTCTAGCTGTCCCCGCAGTGCCTGAACTGAATCTAGCTCGGTGTGGAGGGCCTGGATCTTCTCTGGGCCGCTGCAAGGAGGGGAAAAAAATACAGGAACAAAGAGATGTCTTAACAAATTGATAAAAAAAAAAAATAATAAAACCTGCTGCTGTGTTCAAATGAATCTACGCTGTCACAAGACCTGGGTGCAGATTCCCTACCTGTCACTCTTGTGAACGTGCATGAGGTTCTGGTACAGCCTCTTCTCTGCCCTCAGGGCATCGTTCAGCTTTTTGTACTCCGACACCAGCTGCTCCAGCACGCACTGATTCGCGGTAACAAGCAAAGTTAGACAGAGAAAGATGAACATGAAATGAATCAGTCTGACATTTCTAAATTGATTTTCAACATCGATTCAGGATGTAGTGAAAATCCTGCCTGATGGTCAGTGCCGTCTTTTGTTGCAGCTCCCGCCGGCTGCTGCTTAGCTAGAGATGAACGCAGAGCAGAGATCTCCTTCTGCAGAGGGAGGGCACAAACGCAATTTGTGAGATGAAAATTATTGCTTTTTTTTTTTTTTTTTTTTTGGTGCATCATCTCTACTGCATGTCTGCACCGATACCTGAGCCTCCATCTCCTTCTTTAGCACCAGCTGCATCTCCTCCTTCAGCACGTCCACCTCGCTCTCCTTTGAACATTTCTGTGTGGGGTCCTCCTGAGACTTCAACAGCTCCTGAAACAGTGATTGGGTATAATATAAGGATCAGGAGTAAGGGATGAGGAGAAAGAGGGGGGAAAAATAGGAAAAGCATTTCCAGAATTTATACAAAGGTAAGCATATATGCATGCCTTTATAAAGGCTTCCTTCTCTTTGAGCAGACCCCACAGGTGCTCTGTCTCTCCTCCCGTCTCTCTTTCCTTGTCCCACCTCAGTTCACACAGCTCCTGCTCTCTTACTGACAGCTGTCTCCGGAGCTCCTGCAGCTGACTCGTCCGCTCACTGATAACTAAGGAAAGCCTGTAGGAGTAGTCCTGACAGAAGAAGACAAGAGTAAGTCTTTTTCATTTCTGTTGGGTGAAAATCCTTCTGTCGCTTATGTTTTGGTATTAAACACCACACAGAGAATACGGCTTACCTGCAGATACTGGTCTTTGGAGGTGAGGGCGTTGAGAAGATCCTGGACCTGTGCCTGGTGTTCATTAGACTGGCGGCTGCGGTCAGACAAAAGCTCCTGGAAGAGCTTCTCTTTCAGTGCCAGGCGAGCTTTCAGCTCCTCCACGACCTCAGAGGGCCCGGCCTGTGCTCTGGTAACAAGGGCGGCGGTGAGATCCTGTAAACACAGCACACACACACAGACTAGGCACCATCAACACACCTGCCGTATACGAGAGCGCAAAACTTGCAACACAGGTTCATCCACATGGGCTATGGAAATTACAGTGCAAACAGTGAAACCTGTGGTAAATGCGCACGTGTCCGTCACCTGAATCTCCTTGCTGCGCGTTTGCAGAGCTGCCTGTACTTGGTTAATGATGGCCTCTTTCTCTTTAAGGGCATTTCGTCCCTTCTCCTCGCTCTGCTGTTTCAGCCACTGGAGGTTCCGGTAGGCCTCAGCCGCCTGCTCCAGCTCCAGCTCCTTGCCCCTCACCATTGCATCTAAACTCTGACGGTCATGGCCACAAGAAACAAAACAACAAAACATAATGTCTAATGTTTTGTCGGGACACACAATCATGGCAACTGCAATGAAAGTGCCTCTGGTTTGTTGAAAATTTCGACAATTGTAATCTGAAACAGGGCAGTACGATATAGCAGTCACCTGACCACCTGATCTGGATCTCTGACCAAATTCTGGAGGGTGACACCATTGCCGTTATTAAAGCCAGCCACACACCCAAAGATAATCTAACCTTGCATTAATCACAGTGAAAGTCACAGTCATCTTGGTGGTTCCATCAATTATCTTGCCCAATTTTCCTGTTATTCAAGAGGTATTATGAGTGATCATATCTGCCTGAAAGAACATGCAGGCTGCGCCGATGTCCAAATCATCAATATCCAACATTTTAAATATCTGCGATCAATTTCCTGCCGTGTGGCCGATTCCTAGGACCAACGAGCACGTGCTCTGGATCGCCACATGAACGAAACAATAATCAGGAAGTAAACTCCACAGAAAGAATCAGAAAAAAAAACTGTTAAAGCCATTTATTTTATCGTTATGTGTGGGGTCTCAGGTTTTCAAAAATCTTGCAAAATTCTAAAAATATCCTGATGTGGACCAAGCCTTGGTGACAGCTCTGACGTGTGCGCTGTGCGTACGAAGCGTACCGTGATGGTCTCCTCATTACTGGACAGGACGCAGCGCAGCCTCTCCAGGTCTCTCTCCTTCTCCCTGAGGGCCAGCTGCAGCCGCCTCACCTGGCCCTCCCGCTCCTCCACACAGTGAAACTTGTCGTCGATGGAGCGCTGACACAGCAAAATGGGAACATAATCACTTCGCTGAATAACCGTCTTGTCATGTGATGAGAAAAGTGAAGCAGTGAGACAAGCTATTTCTCTCACTATTTCCACTAAATGCCCGTCTTCTTCAGTAGCCTTTTGTGTGTTTGTGTTTTACCTCCAGCGCTTTGTCTCTCTCTTTGATACGCTCCCTCAGTTTCTCCAGCAACACATCTCTTGGTTTGGAGCTTCCCGATAACTCCAGCATATCCGAGTACTCCTACAGATGTAAGCATTTTTAGACAGCATAAGAAAACTGTGCGTGGATGTGTGTCTGCATTTAGCCCTGTCAGATGCGTGCGTTACCTGTAGCTGCTGCTCCTTGTCCTGCAGAGAGCGTTTGAGCTGTGCGATGCCGCTTTCTTTTTCCTGCATCAGGTTACGTTTCTCCGACTCGCTCTCTTTCAGAGCCACCTCCTTAGCCTGAAGCTCGGAGCAGATTTTCTGAAGAGCACAGCGCAGGTCCTGCATCAGAGAGATGAGGGGTTACAGGACTATCTTTCAACATGTTTGGTTTACGCCGACGATTCAGAGCACCTCTAACCTGGTTGTGTTTCTCAGTGACATCCCTGTGCTGCAGAGCCTCTTGCAGGTCAGAGTTGAGTCTCTCCTTGTACCTCAGCAGGTCGTCTCCTTCCCTCCGACTCTGTCTCAGGCTCCTCTGGCTGGCTTCTAGCTCCAGACCGAGGGAGAACAGGGAGCTCTGCGCCCCGACAAGCTCTCTCTGCAGCTGAGCGACGACCACAGAATCATTCACTCCCGCTGGAGCCTGGAGAAGGACAGAGTCTTTAATTCCCACCACTTACAGGGTGTCATTTGGGGTGGGGTTCTCACTTCTCCAAACATACAGTCTCACCTTGCACTGAGCAAGCTGGTTGCGATGGGCCATTTCCTGCAGCTTACACAGTGTAGTGTTTTGGCCTTCAATCAGCTGGTAAAGCTCCTGGGCCTGGAGGGGAACGAGCCACAGGTATCAGCACATCCACGGTAACTTCACACATCATCATACATTGACCTCTACAAGTACACACCTCATTGTCTTTGGTACTGATGGACTCTGTGAGGCCCTGAATGGTCCTTTCCTGGCTCTGGGTAGCCTGGCGGAGTGAACGCAGCTCACTCTCCATCTCATTCAGCTTCTCCTGCAGCTTCTACACATGGAGGCAGAGATGTGAGACTGAAATCAGGCCTCAAAGTGTTCTTTAACAGCACAAATTCAGAGGGTTTTTTTCTGGCTCAGAGTAGGCCACTGGTTAGGATGTAAGCATGACTGGGTGCTTATATTAAAAGTTATGGTCCTTTTTTGAGTAAATGATGGTCCACTTGATCGAACTAAAATCTAAAAATTTCAAATTCTACATGGCATATCCCCCTCCATGGATCGCCATCTTATTGTGGTGGAAGGGTCTGCATGCCCTAGTGATCCCAGGTGCTATGTTACTGGGGGCAACTTGCCCTTGGTAGGGTCTCCCAAGACAAACCGGTCCTAGGTGAACGGCCAGACCAAGAGCAGTCCAGGAGATCCCCATGAAAAATGCTACATCAAGGACCAAGTGTACAACGGAGGGTGGATCAGTAGGCTCAGCACCTGCAGGAGGGACCATGGGGTGCTATGTGAACTGGGCAACAGTCTGGGCTGCTCTGCTTGGACTGATGGCCCTGTGACGTGGGTCCCCGGATACGTGGCAGAAGATGCACGGATGGGCACGTCACGTCAAAAGGACAAGAGCACTGAAAAATAACTGATCAGGGGCTGTAGTGTTCCGTACCATGTTGTTGGCCTCGCTCTCGTGGATCTTGGCCTGCAGGGACTGGACCTGGAGCTGGGCCTTCTGCAGCTCACTGACACACTGACTGGCAGCACACTCATACCGGTTAAGTTGACTCTGCTGCTCCTCTACGAGGTTCTACAAAAACAAACAGGATGAAATTGGAGAGCTTTAAATCACAAAACCAAATAATCACTAACTTTAAACTAGCAGCTAATTCACCCAGTGAGGAACTCAAATTCTTGAAAAAAGCAGAATATACTGGCTGCATAACCAACACAGTGGATTGCGTAATACTGCTACTGCGCAAGATAGATAAACTCTGTTCATTCATGCATGAAGTTTATGGAAAAACTACAAGGAAATATCCATGTGAGTGGGTTTTTTTTACAATCTGCCTGCATGACTGCTCAAAGCACTGCACTTACTTTTACATTACCCACACATAAAAGATTCAATCTTTAACTAACAAGGAGATGAATGTCCTCATGTAAAGATAGCTTTGCGATGTAGTATCATTTAGAATTTGATAGCAACCTCTAATATAATGTTCCTTTTTTTAATTTAAATTTGGACATGTATATAAAATCATTAAATGGTGATACTGTTGTAGCCAACCAGTGTTTAGACAACTGGATGGTCTGACAGTGCGTGAATAACTTTGCCTCGAGGGCCCTGTGTGAAAATAGGCCAACAGCGGAGTCACTCTGTCTTAACGTCGCCCCACATCTAACCTAGTTCAGAGAGCCATTCCTGCTCCCGTTTTTAGGAGCAAAAAAAGAAGAATTCAGAGGCAAATCTATAACCTCAAAACAGTGTATCTTATTGAAAATTCATCTGAAGCCCTCAGATAAATGCAGGTGCATCATCCTAATTTTGTAGCTGAAATTCCTGTTGCACAAGACGGGAAAAACTAAAGGAGTCATCTGCCTGCAGGCTGTTTGCATGATTCAAAGGACTTAGAAGGTGCAACTGTCACAGAATTAGAATATTCTTAAGTTCATCCATTAGATAAATGATTATAATAATGTATATGATTTACTGTTTAAAGAGCTAAAAATTTAAACATTACTCTGCAGTCATGCTGTGCGGACATTATTAATGAGCTCTGTGTCCCAGGTAATCGGGCCGTGCTACGTGCCAGTGCTTACCCACACCTGACTGCTCTCGTATAGTATTTCTGTGCACGGACAACAAAACCAAACACCTGCTACAGCACCACAGCTCACATCCTTCCTGGTAAAAGCTAAAAGGAGAGGCCAGGTGTAGAATTAAAATGAGTGGCAGCGGGATTAGTTAGGCCAAAAAAAAAAAAATGTGGTGAGGATAATGGTTTTTGCTGGGAAGCTGCGCTGTCAAACATCAAAGCCTGCTGGGCTGGTTCGGTCAGGGTGTTGCAGAACCAGCAGATCAGCAAAGGGGAAACTCTCTACTCCACTGGGAGTCCTCATCCTGCAGCTGTAAGATACCTTTCCCCCCAGTAATATCACCAATCTTATCAAGGTTTTATACCTGGTGAGGAGGTGGAGGAGGATATTCTTTGAACAAATCCTCCAAGAAATCCTCCATGTTAGCCAGGTTTAGATCATGATCCACCCCAGCATCCAGCCTGATTAGGGGGGTCTCCTGTCCAGGCATTGGCCTAAGGTGGTCTACGCCTCTATACGGGCTCCCATAAGACAGCCCCATGACAGGGTCGGGGAAGGGGAGTTTTACACTTCCACTACTGGAGCTCGGCTGGAGCAAGACTGGAAGCCTGCTTCCCTTTGGAATTTGGACTGGCCGGTAGGCTGCACAGCTTTGCAGTAAACTGAGGGCCAGGGAGAGGCTTGGTTTAGGGGAGGCTTGACAATGTGGGGCTCCCATGTGCTCCTCAGAGAGTGAGTCGGATATCCGGTCTTCTGTGGGGGAGCTAAGTGGTCCATCTGTTACGGCTCCCAGCTGAATGTATTCCTCAGTTTGCTCCAGGGATGCCATAGAGGGACTGGAGCTAGCTTGTCCTGCCAGAGTGCGATCACTGTCTGATGTCCTGGATGGGTCCTGGGAACCAGGGACCAATGTCAGGGAGGATGGAACTTCCTCTGAATCCTCCCCATTTTTCCTCTCTCCACCACCTCCAGACGCACTCCCTCCAACAACACTGGCAGAATATCTGGTCGACGGCCCACATGAAGTACTACGTGCTAATTTTCTGGGCACTTTACAAACTGCCTCGTAATCAGCGTCTGCTACCCTCCAGTGGGAACAGCCCCGACACCTCCTGGGAGTGTTTGGGGTGCACTGGTGTGAGCCTGGAACTGTAACCTCTGACCCCGCAGGACACTGAGCATGGTGGTGATGCTGGCAGTCCAGGCTATCATCAGCCCACGATTCATACAAAGAGTAGACCAAATCCTCCTGCAGCAGGGCACAGTACTTTGCATGAGTCAGCCCTGAAATATCCACCATACCATCTCCCGGTCCTCCGCCGCCTCCCGTTAAAGTCACAGTCTCCTCATCTGAATTTGTCTTCCGGTAGAGTCCGCTAATGCACTGCCTCAATCTGTGCTTCTCCTCCAGGAGCCTCTGCAGCCTCTCGATGGACAGGGCCTCCACGCGGGCGATGACGGTATCGAAGCGGTACATGCGGTCCAGCATGAAGGTGCACTTGGAGCAGGCAAACTCCCCTTTGCCGTCCCGGGTCAGCTCTCGCCCCAGAGCGTGGGACAGCAGCACCTGCAGGTTGAGCTTGGCCGCAGGGTGGAAGATCCACCGCCGCTGGTTGCCACACAGCTCCCGTCCACAGATGCGGCAGGCCTCCTTCATCTTAAGATCAAGCATTCCAAAGGATTACAGTGATATCAAGGATGGCAGAATGTCTTACTGACTCAAATCCTCATGACTTAAATCTCTGTAAACAAGCACTGAGCCCAGCCCAGCAGAGTGGCACGAATTACTGAAATGTCACTAAAACAAATGGTAAATACGTGAGATGAGGTAGTGAGCCTTGTGAAGACAGATTAAACCCAGCGAGTGCTCTTGAGGTAAAAAGGCAGATTAATTCAGATTATTTGACACCGAAGGCATCAGGATCCCCGCTCTTCTGGTGGTGGCGCAGGTGCGCTCCCGCGGAGCGCACTGACGGTGGCGTCTCCTCCTTCACATGCAGTATTTATCCGTACGATGTCCTCTGGCTGTCAAGCATAACCGTAACGCTGTTTCGCACTTCCTCTCCAGCACCACCGCCGCACGCGCCTCTGCGCCATCCCTCCTTCGCGCGACCCGTCACACGCTCACTCGCGGCACCGGCAGCTCCATCGTGTCACCGGCGAACATCTGCCGCCCTTGGCGCGGAGCGATAAAAAAAGAAAAGAAAAGAAAAGAAAGGCGTCTGGCTTCTCGGACGAGACCGTCCGTTCGTTTTAGAGCCGAACCAACCCACGCCGGCAGGCGCGCGCACCGGACGCACCGTGGACGAGGCAGAGCCGCAGCGGCGGGGCGAACCACTCCCGGAGAACAGGGGAGGGCAAACCCGGTGGAGTCGCACAGTTCGCTGCGTTTACAGTTTAACGTCCACCGTAACACCGATTCATAACCGGAAGTTTAACGCAAGGGTCGCAATTAATTCGCCCTAAAAAAAAAAATCAACCTTATTTAGTTTTTTATCGGTAACGGGACACAGCGTGGCTCCCCTATGAGACGGGCATTTCCTCCTACCCCAGTAGCCATCCATGCGCCTGACTGAACAGGTGAAATGTTCAGCAAAAGGAAGGAAGATAATCTACGTAATTAAATGTCTGGAGAGCAACATATGTCACCTTTATTAATCCATTTATACATTCATTCAGTCATTCATACAACCTGCCTTTATTAGCACCGTCATACAGTGATGCTAGAGTATATTATATGTATAATGTTGGTACATTTCCTATGATCTATCTATAAATGCAACAAATCTCTGTCTGTGTGTTTGTGTGTCTGTCTGTTCCACACATATCTCTTGAACCATTGGTCAGACTGGCCTCAGGTTTTAAACGTGGTTTCCTGAGGTTACAAGGGTGTGCATCCCCGAATGTGTAATATCCAAATGTGTCTCAGGGATCAGAGATGTCTCAGGGATGTGTGAGTGTGTTTTTAAATTATGTTCTTTTTACAATACGGATGCCTAGAGAAACGCAATTTCATCTTGCTTGCACTACAGTTGTATGCATAGGCATAAGCTGCCCGTCCAGCGCCTGGTGAGGGAGATCGCTCAGGACTTCAAGACCGTCCTGCGTTTCCTGAGTTTCGCCGTCATGGCTCTGCAGGAGACCAGCGAGACCCACCTGGTGGTCTCTTCTTCGCTAAGGGGGTCACCATCATGCCCAAAGACTTCCAGCTGGCCCGCTGCATCCGCGGAGAGAGAGCTTAGACTTTCTGCTGCACATCCACCAGCCATAATGCTCTGCACTGTGTGTCTATATATATACATTTATAGTAATATGGACATATGTTTGCTAGATGTTGTTTTTTCTTGCCTTCTGATTGTTGCTCTGAGTGTTGCTGTCCCTGTGCTGTTGCAATCCTGGAATTTCCCCATTGTGGGACTAATAAAGGCTTATCTTATCTTATCTTATCTTATAGCATCATGACAATAAAGGTTGATTGATTGATGTGGAGTCACTTGGTCAAAATATGTAATTTTTATCAATAAAAGTTTAGCCACCATTCTGTCTCATGTCCAGGCTTCTAGAAGTGTGGACGGGTTTGGTTTCTGATTGACTCCTACTGATTGGCTAATATGCGCATTATGGCATCAGTAACCACATCGCTCCGTGTGCAAAACAAGGAAGTGAAACGCGACAAATTTGACTAGAAAAAAATAATACTTAAGATTTAATGCTTAAAAAATTATACCATAAAGTTGCTGTGATTGCATAGGTCTAATGGATAATTCAGCATGGAGAACATGAGGGGGGGTGGAGCAGCAGCTGAACTGCTGGGACCACGAGTAAAGCAACAGCCAAGACTCCCATTAACCGGGCAGGCTGAGCTTGGCTCCCTGCAAAACACTGTGAGCCACCGTTTCAGCTGCTGCTTCTCTCACCGGTGTCCAACTGGCTGCTCCACGATTGTTCATGGGGAGGCACACCCAGCCTGCCCCAGTCAGCGGTACACGGGAGTCCCTTTGCAGCCTGATTGGAATACCTGTTTCAAACAGGAATACTTGCTTTCTACGGACACGATGGTGCTCCTGTCGGTGTGCTCACACAATTATTAAAAGTTAATTATTAAAAGTTAATTATTGTGGAGCAGAATGCCCAGATCAGCTGCATATCATATGCGGCCACATGCATGGTTTCAATAACTCATAAAAGATCACACAAATAAGTGATCTGACAAAAAAATAAACAAGCGGTTCTTAAACAGTGGCTAATATTGTATGTCCCATTCATTTTCAATTATTCTATAATTAATATTCACACAGTCAAATAAATCTCAGTTCAGTCCCTTTCATATTTGTCAAAGTCTAACATGCGATTGCCTACATATAGGCTACACCTCTGTATTCCACTTTCAAACACAGCATACGTGGCCAGACACGACCTGGCTCAGAGGCAGGCTAACTGATGGTGATAAAAAAAAAGTTATTTTCAGTAAAGTGAAAAAAAAAAGATAGTGCATGGCATGTGCTTTTTCCCTGAAGCTGATTTGTGGTTCCAGTGATCAGCTGATTTAAGATTTAAGATAAGCCTTTATTAGTGCCACAACGGGGAAATTCCAGGATTGCAACAGCACAGGGATAGCAACACTCAGAGCAACAATCAGAAGGCAAGAAAAAAAACAAGCAAGCAAGAGCAGCTAATATACATATGTACATATTACTATAAAATATATATATACACACACAGACACACAGTGCAGAGCATTGTAGCTGGATGGAATAAATATATGAATATATGAACACACAGTGCAGAGCATTGTAGCTAGATGGAATAAACGTAAATATATAAACACCCACAGTACGGAGCATTGCAGCTAGGTGGAATAAATATGCAAGTATATAAACACACACAGTGCGGAGCAATGTAGCTAGATGGAATAATATGTAGATATATAAAAACACAGTGCGGAGCATTGTAGCTAGATGGAATAAATATATAGATATATAAATATAAACACACCCAGTGCTGAGCATTGTAGCTAGATGGAATAAATATGTAAATATATAAACACACACAGTGCAGAGCATTGTTGCTAGGTGGGATGAAACAGCATAACCGTCTATTTAGTTATCATACATGGTATGATTATGTGCCCATACATATTCTCACCCTCCATAGCGACCGGTATGTTCCTAGTTGTATGCCGGAGAGGACCATTGTGTAAGTCTATTGCATCTTTTGCATTCAAAAAAACTATTAGTTTGTTACGTCTTTTTGCTATCTCTGCGAGCAGCCTGTACAGTCTGACAGCCGTTGGTAGGAAGGACCTACGAAACCTCTCGGTTGTGCACCTGGGATGATGTAGTCTGCTGCTAAATGAGCTCCTCAGTGCATCCAGTATGTCCTGCATAGGGTGGAACTCGGACTCCAGCAGAGATGACAGTTTAGCCACCATCCTTCTCTCTCCTATCTCCTATCTACCTCCTGATTGGATCCACCTTTAAAAAAAACATGGGGGGAAGGCCTTACAACCTTTGCTCCATGAATGTGGGACGTATTAACCATACGCTGGATAAATTTTCAGCATGGGGAACATTTTTTTTTTCCAGTTTACAAAATTTTTCATCGGGTCTGAGGTATGTGTGAAAAAAAATGCATTTTGGTTAACGTTTAGAGGGTCAAGAATGCGATCGTTTAGGCAGACTAATAAAAATAATAACTAATCTTCTCACATCAATAAAAAAACAAATGCTTATAATAGAGTGACAGCGCTCAGTCTTTGCCAGTCATGCTGTCAAGGTTCAGATCGTTATTTGGCCTCAGTATTGCCCCAGTGCGACGATATAAGCACCGCTTCAATCTTAGTATTAAAGTTTTAAAAAACCTTTTAATAACAAAATATTGCTAAAATATAAACTGACGCACTACAACAGGTCTCAAATATTTGTAAACATGTCCTATTATAGTACTGCATGAGTTTATTAACGATACATAGAAGAAATTCAACATTACACTGAACTCCATCACTGAACAGTGATATAAACAAAATAATTATAATGATGACTGAACAACTCCCATTCCCCAAAGTGCAAAATACACTATTATCTTGAATATAAGTGATAAAAGATCAGACAAATAAGTGATCTGACAAACAAATAAACAAGGGATCTGAAACGGTCGCTAATATTGGATGTCCCATTCATTTTCAATATTTAGGTATTCTGTAATTAATATTCACACAATCAAATAAATCTTAGTGCCATTTACTCCCTTTTTGTCAAAGTCTAACATGTGATTGCTGCACCTCTGTATTCCACTTTCAAACACAGCCTGCATTTGGGCCTGTAAAGCCTGATTGGGATACCTGTTTCAGACAGGAATACTTGCGTTCTACGGGCAATGCACTAGTAAATTATAATGTATGAAACTGGATACACCGGAGTGGTGGCTCAGTTGGTAGAGCATCCACCCCACACCCGGGAGGCAGGGGTTCAAATCCCGTCCGGGTCATGCCGAAGACCATATAAAAGTGGAACTTCCTGCCGTCCAGCTTGGTGCTCAGCAATAATGGAATGGAGGAGGGAAATTTGTGGCGGCGCCTTGCATGGCAGCGGCCCTCTGATTCTATACTTGGGGTGTGTGTGATTAACACAGTAGATAGGTAAAACACAATCTCGTTCTACTGTACATGATTGGTTGTACAGTTGAATGACAATAACGGGTGATTTAATTTAAAAGTTCATTACATTAAAATCAACACGTGTTATTAAATACAATATAACAGTAGTTAAAGAGTAATGACCAAAAACTGAAAGGAATATTGAGAATATAAAGCTGTATGTATTTGTGCTAGTTAGCATAAGAGGTCTACAATCTTAATTCAGAAAAAAAATGGAGTAATGTGCAAAATACAGTGGAAAAAAACTGTTGATGCTTAAATTTACTTTAAATTGTATTTTCGTTTTTTTTTCCCAGTCAACTTCATTTTATTTGTTAATTTATCAATTCTTTTTCATCGAATAATTATGACAGTGGCAATTTAGGATTTATAATGAGGTGAATAATAATAATAATAATAATAATAATAATAATAATAATAATAGTAAATGAACAGCTGCACTTTTGAAGAGCAAAGATGAGCAGAGGATCTCCAATTTGTCAACAAGTGTGAGAAAATTTCCAACTAATATTCCTCACAGAAACATTAGAAGATGATTTTATTCAGTGTATAAAATCTTTAATCGATTAAAGGAATTTTGAGGAAAAACAAAACCTGTCACATCTGGGGTTCATACTGTGTGTAATGAAATAATAGTCAAAACGAATTAAAGAGTGACTGTGTGCATGTATGTGTGCATTAATGCAAATTACAATGTACTGTATCTGCATATTTTGTTATTACAGAATAGGTTAATTTCAAAATTTCAACATCCAGGTCACAAAAGCAAAATCTGAAGGTAATAAAGGCCATTTTTATACTATACTGAGTTAATAAATAACATACTATCCAGGAAATACATTTGTGTTATTTTTAAATTTTCACCTTTCTATATTTCTGCCTGAAGGAACTTTAGTTGTATCATATTGAGATTAAAAACATGTTGTTGCCAAAACATTATTAGTATGTTATGTTGCCATGACACCAACATCTTAACAACGATTTTGCTGTGATAACCAAACAATCGGACCTTTATCCTGCATGACAGCGCATGCTGAACTCTTCAGTGGCCATGATTTTAGTTTCCCCCCAGGTGTGTAAACAGATGGTCACGCTGTCATCACGCTCAGACTTCCCAGCAGATACGGGTTATAAACTCTCCTGGTGACAGTCTGCAGACAGTATGCAGGATCAGGATCAGAGAGCGTTCGCTCCATGGCAGAGTGCAGTGCTGTGCAATCTCATTAATGTCTGCATTAGGGTCTCGCTGATTGATTTCTGAAAGACTAACAATCCTCCTCTCTAAACCGCGTGTGTCTTGTTTGCAGATGTGTGGAAAGGATTGGATTAGAGTTAAATCAACTCAATACGAAACGCAAAAAATCAATGTCACATTATGTAACTACTTTAGGTGTTTACAGACAGCAAATTAGTGCAAATCAACGGTAAAAATACACCCTGGAAATAAATAAATGTGTAGCATGGTTTCCGATGGCAGGTCATGACGAAGCCTCCCCTTCTCTGCAGACAGATGCCAGCTAAATGCTTGTGGTGTCTGGGGAACTAATTAAGAGCTCTGTTGGCTGGGGTCTGTCTAAAGTGATAGGGTCTCTGCGCACCCAAAGGTCACGCTGTCCTATCGAGCAGTTGGCTGAAACCAGAGCTGTTAAGGTGCTAACCAGCAAGATGTCTGCCTGCACACACGCACGCACACACACACACGCACGCACATAGGAAAGATGGCACCACATGGAAACGTACACACGGACACAAATACACAAAACCCCGTCACACTCATCCTCCACGATCTCCTATGATCTCTGTGAGGACATGCAAATGCAGGGGGACCATCTAAAGCTATCAGAAATGTGTTTTTCTTACATAATTACCTCCGCCAAGCAGGTAACGTGATCGGGGTGGTTTGATTGTGTTTGTTTGTTTGTTAGCAGGATGACACAAAAACTACTTGATGGATCTTGATGACATTTTCACCAGAGGCGACCCTTGGGCCACCTCTGGTGATGTGCTCATAGATCACATTTTGGAGGTGATCCATGAGCACATACCTCTGCCAAGGCTCTATCTCGCAATGCAATGTGCTCGTTCATCTGTCCATCAGCAGCGTCATGCAAAAACTACTGGATGAATTTAGGGGTACGGAGGGAGGGACAAACACACAGACAGACAGATGGACCCTTGGCAGAGGTATGTGCTTTCTGAGTTCTCTCTAGCTAACACTAAATAGTGACCTCTAATAATGGTTGTGGCAGTGTAAAAAAAAAAGGAAAGAAAAAAAATGAAAATTTATGAGAAGGTATTTGTAAATTCACAGCAAAAAGTTGCAAATTTAAAAGAAAATGAAATATACAGTAAATTTCCCCACTGTGGGGCTAATAAAGGATTATTTTATGTTTAAAAAAAGTCTCAAATTTGAAAAAAAATCATATATTTAAGAATAAATGAGTCACAAATTAATAAGCAGAGATGCAAATTGAGATGAAAAAAATCAAATGCCTTTTTAAAAGTTTTAAATTTATAAGAGGTTTAAATTTGAATGAATGAATGAATGAATGAATTTATTCAGTAACAATAATAATAATAAACACATACAGTACAATAAGAACACACAAAAGAACAACTGAAAGGGTGTAGGCTGAAGCTAGTGCTTATATAGTGCCTACCCCGTTACAATTTTAACATCAATAACATGAAAATTTAAGTCTTACCCAAAATCAACAAAGAAAATCAAACAGAACAAGTAGACAAAAACAAAACAAAACAAAACTTTAAGTTATTACAAATTTATCTCCCAGCATTTACAGTGAGATACTGGGAGATTTTCTCATCTTTGTACAATTTTTTGAATTGCTTCAGAGTTGAACATGTTTTAATATTTTCAGAGCAACAGTTCCACGGTTTAGCTCCAGTGACAGACATGCAATGATACTTTGCATTTGTTCTAACCTTTGGCTTATTAAAAACAGAGTTACCTCTTAGCTCATATTTGCTTTCCCTTTTTTTAAACAGTCTCTGAATATTTACAGGTAATTGGTTATTATTTGCTTTGTACATGATTTGAATGACATTATAATCTACCCGATCTCTAAATTTAAAAGTATGTAATTGAATGAATATTGGATTTGTTGGTTCACAGTAAGGTTTCTTTGATACAATGCATACGGCTTTTTTCTGTAATAAAAAGATTAAGTTTGTGTTTGTTTTATATGTGTTTCCCCAGATCTCCACACAGTATGTCATAAAAGGAACTATCAGTGAATTATATAAAATGCAAAGAGATTTCTGACACAGGAGATCCTTAACTTTATACAGTACAGCAATGGATTTAGACATTTTAGTTTTGACATAATTTATGTGTGATTTTCAGTTTAGTTTGTTATCAACAATGACCCCTAGGAACATGGTTTCGAAAACTGTGTCAATTTCAACATTGTTTATTTTAATTTTTCTGTGATTATATAATTTGCGGTTTCCAAATATTATACATTTTGTGTTTCCAAGGTGAATAGATAATTTATTGGCAGTGAACCACTGATTGATTTAAGTTCATTTTCTACTGAATCCAGAAGCTGCTTAAGATTTTCTCCACTACAAAAAAAAGTTGTGTCATCTGCAAATAAAATACACTTGAGCAATTTAGACACAGAAAATAAATCATTAATATACAAAATAAACAGCAATGGACCAAGCACAGAACCCTGTGGTACCCCACACGTCACCTTCAGCAACTCAGAGTCTGTATTATTCACATGAACATATTGATATCTTTCTTCTAAATAGCTGTGTAACCAGTCAAAAGCAATTCCTCTGATGCCATACTTATGTAATTTACTGAGGAGTATTTATGGTCAACTGTATCAAATGCCTTTTGTAAGTCCAGAAATATTCTGTGTATTCTCTTCTATCTGTTGCATCCTTAATCTGTTCAACAAAGTCCATGAGTGCCAGTGAGGTGGTCCAGTTCTTCCTGAATCCATACTGTTGTTCACAGAGTATATTGTGCTTATCAATGAAATCATTTAGTCTCTTAACAAATATTTTTTCCAGTATTTTGGAGAACTGAGGTAACAAGGAGATGGGTCTGTAGTTTGACAATAAGTGTTTGTCACCAGTCTTATACAGAGGAACAACTCTTGCTATTTTCATTTTCTTTGGAAATTTACCAGCAGTAAGTGACATGTTGCATATGAAAGTGAAGTGTTTAACAATACAATCAATAACACATTTAACCAGGAACATACTGAAATCATTACAATCAGTTGATTTTTTGCTTTGAATTTAACAATGTCAAGAATTTCTTTTTCATCTCTTTCTTTCATAAACATTGAGTAAGCGTTTATGTTGACGACAATGTCAGCGCCACTTGTATTTGCTGATGATACAGTGGAGTTGGTGATCTTTTTTCCTATATTAACAAAATATTCATTAAACGTGTTGGAGATCAAGCTATTTTCATTGATTATTCCATTATCTGAATTTAAATAAGAGATGTGGTTGGAATTTAGTTTTTCTCTCTTTGTTATATTATTTAACACCTTCCATATATTACATGTATTAGTTTTGTTATTTTCCAATAATTTACTGTAATATGTTTTTTTTTACTCGATCTTAAAATACTAATAAGTTTATTTTTAAAAGTCTTGTATTTCTTTTCTGCTTCCACAGTTCTTAATTTCAGAAACGTTTTGTATAACAAGTTTTTCTTTTTACAAGCATTTTGCAGGCCCTTGGTGATCCAAGGCTTATCTCTGTATTTAACTTTAGTTTCCTTTACCACTAGAGGGCAATGTTTATTATAGAGTTGTGATAAAATAGAGACAAATTCTCCATATGCTGTGTCAATGTCGTCAACATAAACTCCGCTCCAATCTTGTATTTTTAGATTCCTACTCAGGAGACTCAGGTCTTTTGGTGTACAAGGGGCGCTGCTGAAGACATTCTACGACACGGTGGTGGCATCAGCCATCACTTTTGGAGTGGTCTGCTGGGACAGTGGCATTACAGCAGCCGATAGGAAGAGACTGAACAAACTGATCAAGAAAGCTAGATCTGTCCTGGGGCAACGCCTTGACCCAGTGGAAGAGATAGGAGAGAGAAGGATGGTGGCTAAACTGTCATCCCTGCTGGAGTCCGAGTCCCACCCTATGCAGGACATACTGAATGCACTGAGGAGCTCATTTAGCAGCAGACTACATCATCCTAGGTGCGCAACCGAGAGGTTTTGCAGGTCCTTCCTACCTACGGCTGTCAGACTGTATAACCTAAGCAGTGCTGCTCGCAGAGATAGCAAAAAAACGTGACGACCTAATAGTATTGAATGCAAAAGATGCAATAGACTTACACAAATGGTCCCCTCCAGTATACAACTAGGACAATATCAGTCGCTACGGAGGGTGACAATATGTATGGGTACATATTCATACTATGTAGGATAACTAAGTAGACGGTTATGCTGTTTATTCCATCTAGCTACAATGCTCCGCACTGTGTGTATCGTCGTCGTCAGCCTCCATCGGTCTATGATGACGATGGAAGAGAATCCTAAACGTCTACTCTGCTGGAACAGCACCGCCTGTGGCTGAACAGGCCAATGTGCACCGGTGTTCTACCTTCCAGTGTTGGGCGTTGGTAGGATTCAAGCCTGGGCAGGAAGATATGGAGGACAAGATGTTACCCATGCAGCATGTCCCTCCTCTCCACGTCACTGATGAATCCAAAGGAACAGCAGGGCTGCTATAGTTTGGCACCAGCACCGTCGCAGGAGCTGCCAGAACGATGTTGAGCACAACAGAGAACTGCCTTAGGGGCTCCGACTCCGGATTTTTCCTCAGGGTTGACTCCCGAAGCCTTTCCCGTGACCGGGTGTGCCGCAAGGCAGCGGAGGTTTGAAATCAGGGTTTACCTTCCCCTAGATGGGCTACCTTCCCAGGTTGACGAGCCACCATCTACCCGAAACATCTGGTTTTAAGGCTCCAGAGATCCGCCCTCGCCCCTTCTCCTATTAGTAAAAGCAATTCTGCCGGGCTTAGAGACTAAACCACACGGGCAGGCTAGGAGTTGGACTTGGTTGTCAGAGGCTTTTCGAGACGCATGCCGTAAGGAGCATTTTATGAGCACTGGGAGCTTAACCCCAGTGCCGCTCCTGGCTATGACAACCTTGGAACCTGTGTGTATATATATTTATATATTTATGTGTACGTATGTATATTCGCTGCTCTTGTTTTTCTTGTCTTCTTGATTGTTGCTCTGAGTGTTGCTGTCCCTGTGCTGTTGCAATCCTGGAATTTCCCCATTGTGGGACTAATAAAGGCTTATCTTATAATTTCTAAGATTGCTGATTGCGGTTTCTGTTACAAGTTGTTTAAAAACCTTATCTATTTCAACGTTATGTGTTACACCAGTGTGTGACGAAACAAAACAGGCAGATGGTCTGTCACATCATTGACAATAAGACCAGCAATTACATTCCCCTCAGTGACATTGGTGAAAATGTTATCAATAAGCATTGCTGAATGTGTTGTTATTCTAGTGGGGTATGTTATTCAAGGGTAGAAACCCATACAAAACATGAAATTTATGAATTCACTTATTTGGATATGGTCATTTGGATTTAATAAGTCAATAGTGAAGTCTCCACAAATAAATACCAGCTTCTTATTACCTACTGCACTGAAATTTAGGTGAACAAAGTCTTGACTGTACTAGAAAAAGAATCAAATTAAGGAGAAAAACCCAAATTTGCATGCAGAACACTGCAAATATACAGTAAAAATGTTGCAAAGAACTAACATATTTGAGAATAAAGATGTCACAAATTTCTGACTAGTTTCACACTTATAACTTTTTTTTTGCAAAATTGTCATAAAACAGCCCCACAAATTTATCAGAAATAAGCTGCAAATTTAACAATCTATTGCCAATGTTAACAGGAAAGTTTGCACATACAACTCTGCTGTTTTGCCTTCATTTTAAGGCTCAAATATGGCTTGCAACCTGTGCAGATTGTTTTTGGACCAAGAGCTGTTGAAAACGATTTGTTCCATGTTCCATAGTAGGGGTTGCTGATCCCTGGATCATGCGTTTGTCTCACATAATGTACATTCTTAAACACAAACACACACCCTCCACCCCACAGACCAACCCAGTTTTCCTCTAGTTTTTCCATGTCAAATGTGCAGCGGCCCAGAAATCATTCAGACACAAAGACAATTCAGATCAAATCATTGTAAACAACAGTGACCTCGCTCAGACAAATATTCCAAACACAATCCTGCTCATATGTAAGGGCCCTAGTTAATACCACTAAAAATTCAGATATATGCAGTGTAGCTGCTCTTCACCGACTCAAACAATGGATAACACTCACACATCGGCATTTACATAGACGCCTGTAGAGACAGAAGTGGCGATACCTTATGATACTAATTACTGAAGTAGGAATAGTCATGGGTAAATGTTACTTCAGTAAAAGTCAGTCTTTGGGGGTTTTCCTCATGAATTAGTGAATCTTTTCCCATAAATTAGCTTTTATTTCTGTTTGTGACTTTTCTGTGAATTTACAAAATTTTCTTCATAAATTTTAAACCTTTTTTTGCAAAAATGTTCAACTTTCCCATCTAAATTTGCAGTTTTTTTACTCATGAATTTGCATTTATTTTCTCAAGACTTTATAATCCCCTCCTTGGGGATTATAAATGATCCCAGGAGGTGTGTTGTTGAGGGAAATTTACCCCTGGTAGGGTCTCCCAAGGCAAACTGTTCCTCGGTGAAGGGCCAGACCAAGAGTAGTCTGGTGGAAACCCACTTGTTAGGGTGTGCTCGCACTGTACTGTTTGTTCCGTGCTGACCAAGATTTTGACTCCTAAAGTCTGGAGCACTTGATAAGTTTGATTAATCCATACTGTTCTGCAGAAACCCCAGAGGGACCTTTGACTTTAGAATGGAACAAGTCACCTGGCACCAGCGAGAGCGTGCCTTAGAAGGATCCAGTGTACCCCACCCATTTTGGAGTTATCGGGGGCTCAAGGGCAAGCGCCTGGCGACCGGGTTCCTGTCCAAAGGGCTCAGCTGGAGCCACATGGATCTGATCTTCAGTGGGCTCACCACCTGCTGGAGGGATCATGGGGATCATGGTGCTGTGTGAACTGGGCGGCAGTCTGGACTACTCTGCTTAAACTGATGCTCCTACGACCCGGACCCTCAGATACAGTGGTAGAAGATGGATGGATGGAAAAATTTATAATTTGTTTCTTGTACCTTTGAGAGTTTTTTGTCATAAAATTCTGACTTTATTTATTTGCAATTTTTTAAAAAAAATGTACAACTTTTATTTTGAAAATATACTTTTTTTCACGTAAATTTGTGAATTTACTCTTTTGGGAGGTTTGTACTAGAGTGGCGGCCTAGTGGTGAAGCTACCTCACAGCCAGGATGTTGTGGGGTTCAAGCCTCAGCCAGGTCATCCTATTAAATGTGTCAGCGTGAAGAAAATCCCTCAAATATAATCTAATTTCATATAAAGAAAAAGAATAGAAGAACAACACTGGCTTCAGTAAAATAAAACTATGAATTCACTAAAATTAATTTCTGGTAACAACAAGCTGTATAAGCAACCATTGAAAGTAATGAACAGCTAAAGGTACTTTATAAGCATACTACATAAAAGTGCTGGACAGTAAAGCTAATTTTCACAAATTTTGTGAAAAAGTTTCTTGCATACGTTATGTCATATATGTGTGTTAAAAGTAACTCATTACTACCTGCCTTTGCATAGTATATGTTTGAAATCTGAGCACAGAGCCTGCTTGGTGAGTACATTTGCATCCTTCGTTGGAAACTGATTTACAAGTTAAAATGCCTGCAGAGGCTTCCTGAAAACAGTCGGTTTGCAAAGAATACCAACACAGTGAAAAAGTAGCCATATACTAAGAACAGAGGAGCCAATAGGATAAATTCAGCTGAGCAGACACTGTGAGAAGTAATTTCCAGAACTAACAGGCTAAAGCTTCTGATTGGGTTAGAGTGAATTGCTGTATGGGTAATGGTCCCTCTCCATGTGTGGTGTCATTATACATCAGAGGAGAAATGTGTCCTCAAGGTTGTCGCTGCAGCTAAAGCCTGTAAAGGTAATGAGATTCTGGCACTTTATGCGATGAAATAAAGGCTCAGTGCACCATCCACTATAGGTTTAATAACAGCACCATTCTTTTCACATGATGTTCCCCCCGTCTTTATGTTAACTTTAGAGATACTAGTGCATACCTGTGCATGCCCATAGAAACAAAGTATAAGCAAGCATTTCTGCATGGCCGTAGAAAGCAGGTGTAAGCAAGCACGGCACCACGCGTTCAGTAATGCCTGCCTTTCATCTTTGATTGTGACATAGCGAATTCTATGATCTTTGATGATGTCATAGCGAGTCCTATGATCGTGAGTGAAGGCTGCCTTTGATCTTTTGGTGTCTGACGTCATATAGACATCATGTAGACATCAAAGGAACATCATAGGCGATCCTGTGATCTTTTAGCGAGTCCTATGGTCGTGACACACAGACACACCGACAGACACACAGAGATTTCTTCATCTCTGCACAAGTGACCTGAGTAATGACGCCATGGTAGTGATACAACATAGTCTGGTAGGTGGCAGTAATGCACCTGTATCAGAATCAGAATCAGAATCAGAATCAGAATGAAATTTATTGCCATTGTTCATGTAGTACACAAACTAGGAATTTGTCTCAGTGCAATGCTGCAACATTAAACATGGAGTAGCACTAAAGATAAAAAACTATGCATGCAATAAAAGGTAGAATATGAATAAGTAGTACTAATCTATGCAATTTTTAAATATATTAACAAGCAGCAGATATTGTGGAGTTCCACATAGTGCAGTCGGTAGTGCAAAAAGAAAACAGTGATAATTGTCATGAGTCCGGTTGAGCTGCTGTACGTAGTGCACGAGAGTCTAATAAGTCACTTAGTGTTCAGCAGTCTGATGGCAGAGGGGAAGAAGCTGTTCATGTAGCGGGAGGTTTTAGTCTGAATGGACCGAAGTCTTCTGCTTGAGGGGAGGGGGGCAAACAGTGCGTGTCCAGGGTGTGAAGGGTCGGCTATGATCCGACCTGCACGCCTCCGGGTCCTGGAGATGTACAGGTCCTGGAGGGATGGGAGCTTGCAGCCAATCACCTTCTCAGCAGCGCGCACAACGCGCTGCAGTCTTAGTCTGTCCCTGGCGGTGGCTCCTGCGTACCACACGGTGATGGAGGTGGTGAGGATGGACTCGATGATGGCCGTGTAGAACTGCACCAACATCTTGGTGGGTAGCTTGAGCTTCCTCAGCTGCCGCAGGAAGAACATCCTCTGCTGGGCCTTTTTGATGAGGGAGCTGATGGTCGGCTCCCACTTGAGGTCCCGGGTGATGGTGGTGCCCAGGAAGCGGAAGGAATCCACAGTGGTGATGGGAGAGTCTGTGAGGGTAAGGGGGGGCAGAGGGGCTGTGACTTTTTCTGAAGTCCACAATCATCTCCACTGTCTTCAGAGCATTCAGCTGCAGGTTGTTGTGGCTGCACCAGGACGCCAGCCGGGCCACCTCTCTCCTGTAGACGGACTCGTCACCGTTGGAGATGAGCCCGATGAGGGTGGTGTCGTCCACAAACTTGATCAGCTTGACAGACTGGTGGCTGGAGGTGCAGGAGTTGGTGTACAGGGAGAAGAGCAGGGGGGAAAGTACACAGCCCTGGGGTGATCCGGTGCTGATGCTAACAGAGTCTGAGACAGTCTTTCCCAGCCGCACATGCTACCTCCGGTCCGTCAGGAAGTCGGTGATCCACCTGCAGAGGGAGTCAGGCACGTTGAGCAGGGACAGCTTGTCCTGGAGCAGAGCGGGGCGGATGGTATTGAATGCAGAGCTGAAGTCCACAAACAGGATCCTGACGTAGGTTCCCGGGGAGTCCAGGTGCTGCAGGATGGAGTGGAGGGCCAGGTTGACTGCGTCGTCCACAGACCTGTTGGCTCTGTAGGCGAACTGCAGTGGGTCCAGGAGGGGAGTGGTGATGGTCTTGAGGTGGGGCAAAGCTGGTTTCCAACCGCCAATCAAATCTAAAAGAATCTCTGCACAAGTATCGCATTTGACAAGCTGGCTTATAAAAAGCCCTCAAAATAAACATTAAAATTGCAGGTTTAGACCATCTATAATATGTTTCAATGGAAGTCCACTGACAGACACTATCAATTGGTGATTTTGGCAAAGCAACAATCAGGGCTGGACGAATTAACCAGAAGATGTAATCAAGTAAAAGTAGTGTTACCATAGGAAAATAATTACTCAAATATAAATAAAAGTAGCCACCAAAGAAATTACCTGAAAGGAGTAAGAAAGTATCCACTAAAAAAGCTGCCTGAGTAATGACTTTCATTTTATCACTTTATAAGGTTTTTCTCATCCATCCATCCATCATCCTTTTTGGGTCACGAGGGCGCTGGAGCCTATCCCAGCATCTTTGGGTGAGAGGCAGGGTACACCCTGGACAGATCGCCAGTCCATTGCAGGGCCAACACAGAGAGACAGACAACCATTCACTCTCATAGTCATACCTCAGAACAACTTAGAATCCCCAGTTGATGCCATTTAACCTAATGTGCATGTTTTTGGCCTGTGGGAGAGAACCAGAGCACCCAGACAAAACCCACACAGAGAACATGTAAACTTCACACAGTAGGGTCACCACTGGTCAGGGGATGGACCTTCTTGTTGTGCTGCCACAGTGCTAACTGCTGCGCCGCCAAGCTGCCTGTTTTTCTCACACATCTGTGACATTTTTTTTGTAAATGTACTACTTCTTCCTTGTAGATTTGAAACTTTGTCTATATTTTCATTTTTTAATTTTCTCCTAAAATTTGTGACTTTCCTCTTGTATTATTGAGAATTTATTCTCATAAATTTGTGATTTTTTTCTTAGATTTGATGCATTTTTCATTTAAATTTACATTTTTTTCTTCTTAACTTATATATATATATATATATATATATATATATATATATATATATATATATATATAAAAGAGATTCTGCAGTGTGGTGGTATTATGTGGCAAACTTTGTTCCCCTACTAACTCAGAAGCCACCTGAGTGTAGGCTCTCATCTCTTGCATGGCAATGCATTTCAGGGTCATCTGAAGAGTGACCCTGAAATGGTTTCACTGACCGCTTGACCATAAAAGAGGTCAAAGGTGACTTTTTTTAATTGACCTTTACCGGTAGAGGTTTACGCCGGGGGAAGAATCAAGCACACCTGATACAGTCGGCGGAGTTTAGGTTCCCCAGGTCTCTCTCCACAATAAAGGCATTGTGAACTGACAGGGAGACGGAGGTGTACGCTTGTGACAGAATCAAACGTACCCTGCATTGTATGTGTTGGTGCGTTACCAAAATGTCTTTCTGCTATGTCCAGTAACTTCTGTTCAAATCGTGTTAAGAGGAGAGAACAGACAAGAGCGGAGAACAACTTCTAATGCAATCGCTGGAACAGAGGAAAAATAGACAAGACATGACACAAATTGGTATGTACACCCGCTGCCATCATCTAATTTAACAGTGTACCATAGGGTTAGACCGAGTCATACAGATGTTCTGTGTCAGCTAACTTCCTCAATATTCTTTTGAATTCAGACTGATGTTTTTCTCACTTGCTTTGAAAGTGCGGGAAATGTGAAGGACACAATTGTCTCCTATAAAAAGTAATGTGTTTAAACAATATTAACAGCATACTGATAGAAAGTGTGAATTATTGTGTATTAAAAATGTTTGTAAAAACACCCAGGAAAATTAATTTTTTTGAACATCCATCCATCTATCACCAAAAACTAAAAATCGACCAAAAAAGAAAAAAAACCCTTCTCTTCCAACAAAACATTAAAAAATAAAACTGGATTACTGTCCAGCTCTGCAGAAAAATAAACCATTACATAGAACAAAAATTCAACCAGCATCCCTATGAACATTGCAAATTTACATGAAAAAGTAGCAGATTTATGAGAAAAAAAATTGCTAAGTTTGACAAAGTTTTTTATTTCCAAGAAAAAAGCTAATTGGAGGAGAAAACCTGCAAGTTTATAAGAGAAGTTTCAACTGTATAAGAAAATATGCAAATTTACAAGAAAAGGTCAAATTTGAGGAGAAAATGTTGCACATTTATGACAGACACAAATGTAATTGAGAAAGTCACATTTTTGAGACAAAAGCAGCAAATTTACAAGAAAGAAGGAAATTTCAGAAAAGAAATTAATTTTACTATAGTTAAACAGTAGTAAAAATGAAAGGACATACAAGAGTAAAACACTGTATCATGACTGAAGAATAAAGTGATGCATTAAGTAAATGAGGTAAATAAATGTAAATTATGCCTACATGCTATTATCATTCCGTGGTGCATTTTACTTTGTGTAATAAAAAAACTAATAATGAAAAAAAATGTATACTTTTTTAATGCTTTATATACCCTTGACAATGTAGGCATGCTGGAGCAATAAATCTCCCTGAATGCTACAAAAAACAACGTATTACCAATATTTAGAAACATCAGCTTTTTAAGTCACACTGACACACGACATTACGTAATACCGACATTGTCGCATGTATGGGGGGGTGGGCTGAAAAGTTCATAGTGGTAAAATCTGACCAAATGTGGTCTATTTTTCAACATAGTCTCCCCTTCATTTCACACACTTCTTCCATCAGTGTTGCAGCGCTTGGATCCCTGCGATGGGAAAATAAAACCCATTTGGTCAAATTTGACCACTACGAACTTTTCACCCCCCCTCCACCCCCATAGGGTGCTGTCTAGGAAAGGGACCAATTGTATGGAAGACCATCCCATTCAAAATGTTGCCATGATGTGTAGTTACATTTCTGGAGAGACACGTCAGGTCAACATAAGCTATATATTCATGGCAGCCCAGCTGAACTCTGGGAGGAGCAGAGGCTGGTCAGCAGGTCCTTCATATCACTGTTGCAGTATCATCAAGACTAAAGACTGTATTTTTTATTCACCGGGTATTGCTGCTAGTCTGTGATAAATTTATGCCTTTTTTCACACCAATTTGCAGCTTTTATGCTGCACTTACATTCGCAAATTCTTTCTTGAAAACGTTTTGTTTTATGTTTTTTTATTGTAAGGCTGCATATCTTAAGGCAAATACAGTACCAGAGCAAGACGCTGAATTGTGCTTTAACTATAAACACATCAAATTTAAAGCTTAAAAAGATGTGGGGCTGAGGTTATGCATGTGAGTACTATAACTTACAGTATATAAGAGAGAAACCTAAATATCCCTATTGTGTTGTAAAACAAGCGCCCCCTCAAAAAAAAAAAAAAAACAGTCAACCTCAAACTGCTGGAGACAGAGGATTCAAGTTAATTTAAAACCTAAAAAAGTCCTCGTATATATGTTGTTTGAAAGAGTCTGATGCTGATCAGGGCTTTTGTTAAATTAGAAACGCATCATTAAAGATTAAAAAGATGCCGTGCTCTTGTCAGAGTTGTTGTAGAGACAGAACTTTATTTACACTTCTGATGCAAGTTGTTAGCAGGCATCCCTGACCACCTTCAGGAGTGTTTTTTGGAAGCTAAAGCCACCCAGTTGAATTTTGAATGTATTTTCACCTGTACTTTGCCATATCTGATACCACACCCAACCACAAAAATGCTTTTTAGTGCCAGGTGTATATAGGGCATTAGAGGAACTGAAATGACTTGGTAATTTTTTTATGTGCAGTTTTTAGCTCTTTCCAGAAAATGCTGTGTGTCTCATGTCCATGAGGAGGCATAGTCTGACAAGAGAACCACAATGTTCATTTAAAGACACTATTTATGAGGCCTACAGTCATCCTGCGTGCTTGTAAATGCTCGAATGAATCGGCCAAATTTCAGCCACAGTAATCCACCCACCTGCATCTCCTGTTCGACACGGAGCCTCTCCTGACTGAGTTCCTCCTGATAGAACTGTATATGGAAACAGATATATTATAAGCCTTATGTTTAAACCTAATTGAGAAAATAATTTATTATATTCAAGCTTCACATCGATGGAAGACTGCCAGAAAATTAATGCATATCTATAGAAATTTACGTAATCTGAAGAATTATTCATTTTAAGATAGATATGCTAAAATCTCAGAAGTTTTACAATGACGCTGCCCACGACGGTGTAATTCTAAGCCCCAAAAAAGCCCCCGTGTACATACCTCAACATCTTTTTCCTTCTGCAGCAGAGATGAGGACATTTCCTGAACTTGACCCTCCAGCTCTTCCACCCTGAGCGTGAGCGTCGTCTTCTCTTCACTCAGCTCGGTGATGTGGGCCTCTTTGGTGCGAAGCGCCTTAGTGAGTTCCTCTATCAGCCTGGCAGCAAACAGAAAAGCAGTCACTGTGAGACAAAGACGGACGGAGCTATTTTGATGTTCATGGCGATCGATGACGAGGCTCTGTCTTTCGCACCTGTCTTTGTTGGTGTTGGATGGGGACAGGATGTTCGGAGGCCTCTCGCCCTCGGGGGTGTCCTCCATGGTGGCATCTAAGGAGAGGAGGGAGGCATGGGAGTGGGATGCGGCCATGTGCTCAGCCTCACCGTGTGCTAGCTGGGCCTCCTGCAAAAAAATATGCACAGAAGCGGTGAGGGCTCAGGGCTGCAGCTGTCAATACCTCCAAAGTGGTGTGCAGGTGTGGACAGGTGGGAAATTCTTAAAGCTTAAAAAATGTTTTCCTCCTACACTCACATATATTCCACTTGGGTCTATGTGTGCCAAACTTCCGTACACTTGCCTCACCACCTCTACCCACCTGCATCGCATGTGAATAGAGGTATTCACAGGTGCAGTCAGCTTCAGCCCTTGAAACCCCCAGTAACACAGAGGTGTACATACAGATGTTGAAGAGTACATCTATCCACCAGTGATGCGGGTGTATCCGGGTACATACATGGATGTGTAGCACTTGCACGCCCCAGTGATACACAAGTCTGGTGCGTGTGGATCACCGAAAAAAATAAAAATGTTTTAAAAGTCCGTATGTTTGCTGCATATGATTGTAGGTGTCTGTAGGCAAAAGCACACACCTACAGCACGTTTGCTTGCACACACTTGTATGTCCATGCGGTTGTATTCCGCATGGTCACACATGGGAATACATCAGTTGTGAACAAACAAGGACAGACATCCTGCTGCGGCTCAACATAAGCAGTCACGCCTTTGTGCACAATGCAAGTATACACAAGAGTTCACATGCGAAGGTCTGAGTGGATGAGGGTGAAGAATTAAATAAGGCTGGGACACTTATGGGGCAGTACGATGAGGGCAAACAAACCTCCTGCAGGAGCTGAATCTTCGTCTCGAGCACCTGCTGCATGTGGCCGATTTCCTGCTGCCTCTCCTGACACCGTCTCTGCAGTGCTGCCTCATTGTAATTGGTCAAGCTCTCTGCTGTTGTGCTGGAATAAAGAAAAAGAAAAATCATCATTTGGTACCATATTATCCAGACATGACACGTAACAACAAACCTGCAGATGACTTTAGAAGGGTTCTGATTCACAGCCGAGAAAATATACAGCTCTGGAAAAAAAAAATAACAGACCACTGCAAAATCTTTCCTAAATGAGCATCTCTGCATGTATGGCAGCCTTTCAGTTTGAGTATCTGTTGAATTCTGACACTAGGACACCTCAGTCTACTTAAGGAGATAATAATTAGGTGATCATCTAAGCATGGGAAGATGCATGAAAACTGTGAATAAAAAATAGTTATTGTATAATTTCTGAGTTCTTCCTAAGTTAAAACTTAATTAACTTGTTTCCTTTATATTATTTAATCTAAAAGCAACATCTTTTTGTCCTTTTGGCCAGTTGACATTTTCCGTAAATAAATGCTCTATGATATTTTGACTTGGAATTTTGGTAAGTCGTTTTTAGCTGGTTAGAGAATAAAACACAATGATTCATTTTACTCAAACACATACGGATAAATAAAACCAGATAAAGTGATAATTTTGCAGTGGTCTCTTTGGGCTCTTTTCCTGAGCTAGAGAAAATGGGCAGAGCACCTACTCCCAACGCCCCTGCAGTGCCCCTGCTGTACAGAGCATGAGGAAAACATTAGCTCCAGTATTACAACTACTGTTACCAGTATTGCTTAAAGAATTTGAATGGAAGTTAAAAAGTTTGATTGGAGAGTCTGAGATACAATGAAAAGAAAAAAAAAAAATTAATTGCCTCCGCCAAGGAGGTAATGTAATCGGGGTGGTTTGTCTGTCCGTTTATTTGTCTATTAGCAAGATTACGCAAAAACTGCTGCATGGATTTGGATTAAATTTTCACCAGAGGTGGTTCTTGGGCTAGAGAGGAACTCATGACAGTTTGGTGACGATCTCAGAATGCATACCTCCACTGAGGCTCTTATCTTCTCACACTGTGTAAGCAAGAATACTCCAAAACAAACCTATTACATTTTGGAGGTGATCCATGAGGGATGGAAGGAGCCTTGGCAGAGGTATGTACTCTCTGAGTGCTTTTCTAGATAATAAATGAAATAGTTTGGCAAAAGTTGAAATCGATGAATAGTTGTATGCATAAAAACATAGCTAAGAATTACAATTAAATAGATTAAATACTGTTAAATGCTTCTTTTTTTTTATCTGACATAGCTCCAGCCCCTAACAAATGGAATTAAAATCCCCTCTTGAACACCACATTTCATGTTCTAATTTCACTTCATTTTATTATCTCTGTCAAGGGAGGAGGTAATGTTTTTGCCGGCATTGCTTTGTTGGTTCGTCTGTCTGTTAGCAACATTAGATTTTGGTGGTGATCCGGATCACGATCTGGATCCAGGAATTTTTTGAATATTATTTTATATATTAATATTGAGCTTTTCATATACTTCCCCTTTAAGACGTGTCCGTGGAGTTGCGCGCGTGGTCATGCACCTCCACACCCTGGAAGCAGTGCAACTGTTTACCATCAAACACTGCAGAAACACTGCTTGGAACAAAAACAAATGTGGTCTCCCTCCACATAGTATGTGATGATTGACATTATTACCTATTACCTCTGCCAAGGAGGTTATGTAATCGGAGTAGTTTGTCTGTTTGTCTGTTAGCAGAATTACACAAAAACTACTGGATGGATTTTAATAAAATTTTCATCAGAGGTAGCCCTCGGGCCAAGGATGAACCCATTAAATTTTGGAGATGATCTGAGAGTGCATACCTCCACCAAGGACCATGTTTGTAATTGTGCAGCAGGATTACACAAAACTACTGCATGGATTTGAACGAAATTTTTACCAGAGGTGGTCCTTGGGCCACAGAGAACGCATTACATTTTGGTGATGATACGAGAGCGCATACCTCCACCAAGGCTGTTATCTTCTCACAGTGTGTTAGCAAGAATCCTCCAAAACTATTGGATAGACTTTGCTGCAGTTTTCACCAGAACTGGCTCGTGGCCTATACATGAACCCATTACACTTTGGAGGTGATCCATGATGGACAGAAGGAGCCTTGGCAGAGATATGCACTCTCTGAGTGCTTTTCTAGTTTCATCTGAAGACGCCAAGAAAAAGCAGGCAAAGTGTGCGGTTTAAGATGGGGTTCAGAGTGCGTGCGGCCGTAACTCTGGCGGCATGTACTGCCGTTGCGAGCCACATAACCTACACGGAATGCAAACACACTAACTTCAGCACTGGACAAAGTTTAATTTTTATTACCTCCACCAAGGAGGTAATGCTTTTGCCAGTGTTGGTTTGTTGGTTTGTCTGTCTGTTAGCAACATTACTCATAAAGTTATGAACAGATTTTGATGAAATTTTTAGGAAAGGTGTGTAATGGCACGAGGAACAGATGATTAGATTTTGGTGATGATCTGAGAATGCATACTGTACCTCTGCCAAGGACCTTGTTTGTATTTGTGCAGCAGGATTACACAAAAACTACTGCATGGATTTGAACAAAACTTTTACCAGAGGTGGTCCTTGGGCTACAGAGAACTCATTACATTTTGGTGATGATCCGAGAATGCATACCTCCGCCAAGGCTCGTATCTTCTCACAGAGTGTTAGCAACAATACTACAAAACTACTGAATGGATTTGGATGAAACTTTTACCACAGGTGGTCCTTGGGCTAGAGAGGAACCCATTACATTTTGGTGATGACACGAGAACGCATACCTCCACCAAGGCTGTTATCTTCTCACAGTGTGTTAGCAAGAATCCTCCAAAACTATTGGATAGATTTTGCTGCAATTTTCACCAGAACTGGCTCGTGGCCTACACGTGAACCCATTACATTTTGGAGGTGATCCATGATGGACAGAAGGAGCCTTGGCAGAGGTATGCACTCTCTGAGTGCTTTCTAGATGCCAAGAAAAAGCAAGCAAAGTGTGTGGTTTAAGATAGGGTTCAGAGTGCGTGCGGCCGTAACTCTGGCGGCATGTACCGCCATTGCGAGCCACGTCACCTACACGGAATGCAAACACACTAACTTCAGCACTGGACAAAGTTTAATTTTTATTACCTCCGCCAAGGAGGTAATGTTTTTGCTAATGTTGGTTTGTCTGACTGTTAGCAACATTACTCATAAAGTTACGAACGGATTTTGATGAAATTTTTAGGAAAGGTGTGTAATGGCACGAGGAACAGATGATTAGATTTTGGTGATAATCTGAGAATGCATACCTCTGCCAAGGTTCTTATCTTCTCACAGAGTGTTAGCAACAATACTCCAAACAATACTCCAACAATACTCCAAAACTACTGGATGGATTTGGATGAAATTTTCACCAGAGGTGGCTCTTAGCCTACACACAAACCCATTACATTTTGGAGGTGATCCATGAGTGCATACCTCCACCAAAGCTGAATCCTCTAGCAGTGGTTTAGCAGGATTACATAAAAACTCCTGGATGGATTTTGATAAAATTTTCATCAGAGATGGTCCTTGGGCTGCAGAAAAACCCATTAGATCAGGGATGGACAACTGGCGGCCCGCAGGCCCTCATCCACTGCAGCTCGCCAGTCCATTTCCAAAAATCAATTATTTATTTATATCACGTTTGGAACTGCATTCTTAACTGCAATTACAGGGTCCGCCAGCAGAGGTAGCTCTAGTCAAAACCTAAGTGCCACTCTCTGCAAGTGAGCGAGAGTGAGGGAGCCACTAGTGGGAGCAGCAGTGTGCACCAGAGTGTTGTCAGGTATGTTTTGTATGCTAAGACTGCATTAATAGGCTGTAAACAGCAGTAAAGCGCTTTGAGCTATTACTTGACATGTAAAGTGCCATATAAATCTAATCCATTATTATTATTCTATCCATCCATCCATCCATCCATTTTCTACCACTTATCCAGGAATATGGGTCACAGGGGCATCACTCCAGGCAGAGCAGCCTAGATTTTCGCCCAGTTCACATAGCACCATAATCTCCATGATCCCTCCTGCAAGTGGTGAACCCACTGGAGGGATTATTATTATTATTACTACTAGTGCATTGCCTGTAGAATGCAAGTATTCCTGTCTGAAACAGGTATCCCAATCAGGCTTTACAGGCCCAAATATAGGCTGTGTTTGAAAGTGGAATACAAAGAGGTAGGCAATCACATGTTAGATTTTGACAAATATAAAAGGGAGTAAATGGCACTAAGATTTATTTGATTGAATATTAATTACAGAATACCTAAACACTGAAAATGAATGGGACATCTAATATTAGTGACTGTTTCAGATCCCTTGTTTATTTGTTTGTCAGATCACTTATTTGTCTGATCTTTTATCACTTATATTCATAATAGTGAATCTTCACTTTGGGGAATGGGAGTTGTTCAGTCATCTTTATAATTATTTTAGTTTATATCACTGTTCAGTGATGGAGTTCAGTGTAATATTGAATTTCTTCTGTGTATCATCAATAAACTCATGCAGTACTATAACAGGACAAGTTTACAAATATTTGAGACCCACTGTAGTGCATCATTTTATATTTTAGCAATATTTTCTTATTAAAAGGTTTTTAAAACTTTAATACTAAGATTGAGGCGGTGCTTATATCGTTGCACCGGGGCGATACTGAGGCCAAATAATGATCTGAACCTTGAGGGCGTGACTGGCAAAGACTGAGTGCCGTCACTCTATTGTAAGCGTTTGTTTTTTATTGATGCGAGAAGATTATTTATTATTATTATCATTATTATTCCCTCTAAACGATCGCATTTTTGACCTTCTAAACTTTAGCCAAAATGCATTTTTTTTCACACACACATCAGATCCAGTGAAAAATTTTGTAAACTGGAAAAAATATGTGTCCCATGCTGAAAATTTATCCAGCGTATGATTGATACGTCCCGCATTCGTGGAGCAAAGGTTGTAGGGTCTTCCTCCCATGTTTTTTTTTTTTTTTTTTACCTTTGGTAAAAAAGGTGGATCCAATCAGCTGATCGCTGGAACCACAGAGCTCAGCTGTTTTCCATGATAAATCAGCCTCAGGGAAAAGGCACATGCCATGCATTATCTTTTTTTTCACTTTATTGAAAATAACTTGCAAATAACAATGTGAGTGCTGCAGCTCTATTGTAAGCAGTTTGTTTTTTATTGATCAAATTTGTCGCGTTTCGCTTTCTTGTTTTGCACACAGAGCTTACCCATGGTGCCAGCAATTCAGCCCCCCCCCCCCCCCCCCGCGGGTCCTCGTGTTCTCCATGCCGAATTATCCATTAAACCTATGCAATCACAGCAACTTTATGGTATAATTTTTTAAGCATTAAACGTTAAGTATTATCTTTTTCTAGTCAAGTTTCTCGCTTCCTTGTTTTGCACACAGAGTGTTGTGGTTACTAATGCTGTAATGCGTGTATTATCCAATCAGAAGGAGTCAATCCGAAACCAAACCCCGCCCACATTTCTAGAAGCCTGGGCATGAGACAGAACAGAGGCTAAACTTTTATTGATAAAAATGACATAGTTTGACTGAGCTACTCCACATTCGGGGATGCACACCCTCGTAACCTCAGGAAACCACGTTTAAAATCTGAGGCCAGTCTGACAAACGGTTCAAGAGATATGCGTGGAACAGACACACAAACACACACACAGACAGAGATTTTGTGAATTTATAGATTATTATTATTATTATTATTATTATTATTATTGAGTGGTGGCCCGGGATATTACTGAGTGGTGGCTCAGTTGGTAGAGCATCCGCCCCACACCCGGGAGGCAGGGGTTCAAATCCCGGCCGGGTCATGCCGAAGACCATATAAAAGTGGAACTTCCTGCCGTCCAGCTTGGTGCTCAGCAATAAATGGAATGGAGGAGGGAACTCTGTGGCGGCGCCTTGCATGGCAGCGGCCCTCTGATTCTGCACTTGGGGTGTGTGTGATTTACAATGTAGATAGGTAAAGCACAATCTCGTTCTGCTGTACATGATTGGTTGTACAGTTGAATGACAATAAGGGTGATTTAATTTAATTATTACTAAATGTACAAAGTAGGCTGCTTTTAAACAAGAATAAATTGCACAGCTGAGGAGCTGTAGCATTTATTCTTGTTTGGCAGGTGAAGCCTCATGGAGCTCGGAGGCTTTCCTTAATTGTGCAGAAAAATATTCAAAGCTTTGAGGTTTCTTTCTGAAGAGTGTGACTGCAGCACACTGTTAAAATACCATGTAGGAAATAAAAGTTCAGAGACTAGTCAGTTTGTTTTTTTTTTGTTCATTTATACCAGTGGCTCTTAAACTTTTTTTTAATTCCCCATTTTGGGGAGCCAGACATTACCAAGCCCACACAGCTATTTTTCTGCCCCTCTACACCCACAATGAATCCAAGAGCAAGCAAAGCCTCATCATATTTCCTTTTCTTCTTGGCTTCTTTTGTTAATTACTGTCCTGAATTTGTCTTTGCTCATCATTTTGATGGAGAGAGTTTTCAAAATTAGGTCATGATATAATTTTATCCATCCATCCATCCATCCATCCATCCATTTTCTACTGCTGAATCTTTTTGGGGTCGTGGGGGGTGGGGTTGAGCTTATTACAGCATCTTTGGGCAAGAGGCAGGGTACACCCTGGACAGATTGCCAGTCCATTGCAGGGCAGATATAATTTTAACAGTGTGGGACACATATGTATCACTTTAAGCTTCACATCTCAGAGTGGAACAAAGAACTAGGTCTCCTTGGAGATAACAGGAGGATGTGAAAATTTAGTCTTTGGTATGCAGAGACGGCCTTGGGGGATTTCCTGGTCTGCCAGAGACTATCAGGAGGATGTTATAGGATTTAAGAGAAGATGCATTGTTACTTGTGATTAAATGCAATGTGACTGTGAGCTTTGAAGGTTCTGGATATATAAAGGACAAATGTCTTGTGTTTTTCCTCTTTCTGCTTTGCTGATGTTGGAAGATGTGAATAAACCTGACTCGTGAGATAAACTCTGCCTCGTCATTTTCACATTTCCACACTGGTGACCCTAAGACGTATCATGGATGAAAGAAATTCCCCCGGGCCAGCCGAGTCAGGAGCTCCCAGCCAAGCGTATGCCGCTACCGTCCAGCTACCAGACTTTTGGCAAGACAACCCGCGTTCGTGGTTCCACTTGGTCGACGCACAGTTCACCCTCCGGGGGATAACGGTAGATGACACAAAGTTCTACCATGTGATTGCAAAGCTCGACAACCGCACGGCTCGGCATATGGAGAGCCTATTGGAGCGGCCACCGGCCAACGACAAATACGGCGGGTTGAAGGCTGCGCTTATCCAGCGCTTCACTCTCTCAGTCGAGGAGAGAGCGGAGAGGCTCCTGGCTCTGAACGACTTGGGAGATGGCACGCCCATTGACCTGATGGAGAACATGCTGAGGTTGAGGGGCTCAGACGACGACGACTTCATCTTCACCCACATTTTCCTCAGGACCCTACCGTCGGCCACGAGAGCAACCCTGGCCAGTTCGCCGTTGTTGGCCCAGCGGGACTTCCGCGCGCTGGCCCAGGAGGCGCACCGGATTCTCAACGCCAGCAAACAGCGCGCAGCCACCGCAGCAGTGACGGAGTTCAGCGCAACGGCCGGAGATGGCGGGGGGCCAGAGACGGCAGTAGCAGAACCACCGACGACGGTGGCGGCGGGGGCCAAGGATCGCGGCGGAGACACCCTCTGTTTCTACCATCGCCGCTTTGCAGAGAAGGCACGCAAATGTATACCACCGTGCCAGTTCAAGCGCTCGGGAAACGCCAAGACCGGGGGTCGGTAGCAGCTGCGGCCCTCAGGGAGGAGAACAAGCTGCTCTACTTGAAGGATGCGCGCTCGGGGAGGCATTTCCTCGTGGACACAGGCTCCCAGTTGAGTTTCATCACACCTTCCTCCGCTGACCGGCTGGCGGTTCCCAGAGGTCCCGGGGTGTCAGCAGCGAACGGCTCGGAGATTAAGACCTTTGGTGAGAGGACTCTGCTTCTGTCCCTACACGGCCGTACATTTGAGTGGACTTTTGTCATAGCTGCAGTGAATTTCAATATGTTGGGGGCTGATTTTCTGTGCTCACATGGTTTGTTGGTTGATCTTGCTAACAGGCGCCTGGTTAATGCACTTTTTTATTCTATTCCCTGTACAGCCCGAGTGGCCCCGCCAACAGCACAAGCCAATGTCACAGCTGCAAGCGGTAAGTTCCACACACTGCTCACTCAGTTCCCAGTACTCACGGTCCCCACATTTTCAACAGCTGTTGCCAAACACGGGGTGGAACATTTTATTACTACCACCGGACCGCCCGTTTTTGCAAAAGCTCGGCGCTTGGATTCAGCTAAACTGACCATAGCGCGCGAGGAGTTCGCCAACCTGGAAAGGTTGGGCATCATCAGGCGTTCGAACAGCCCATGGGCTTCCCCGCTTCACATGGTCCCGAAAGCTGACGGCTCGTGGCGACCTTGTGGAGATTTCCGCAGGTTGAACAACGCCACAGCGCACGACCGCTACCCAATCCCACATATCCAAGATTTTTCCGTTCATTTGGCAGGGGCATGCGTTTTTTTAAGATAGACTTGGTCCGCCGTTACCACCAAGTCCCAGTGCGCGCTGAGGACATACCCAAAACAGCGGTAATAACTCTGTTTGGTCTATTCGAGTTTTTGTGCATGCCATTTGGGCTTAAAGGCGCTGCGCAGATGTTCCAACGCATGATGGGCGCGGTGTTGCGCAATCTCCCCTTCGTATTCGTCTACCTGGACGACATCTTAGTAGCCAGCGCGTCCGACGACGAACACGAAAACCGCCTCACGGCAGTTTTCCGGAGGTTGGGACAGCACGGTTTAATAATCAACCCAGCGAAGTGTCAGTTCGGGGTGACGCAGATTGATTTTTTGGGGCATCACGTCTCTCCAGAAGGAGCGGTTCCGCTGCCTGACAAAGTGCGCACGGTAGCAAATTTTTCCCAGCCACAAACGGTCAGGGCGTTACAGGAGTTTTTGGGAATGGTGAATTTTTATAACCGTTTCCTCCCCCGTGCAGCGCAGCTCATGCAACCATTGCATGCCGCACTCAAAAAACAAAAACCCACAAATAAGATCGAATGGTCTCCGGAGCGAGAGCGAGCATTCTCGGAGGTCAAAACAGCCCTGGCAAACGCTGCGTTGCTAGCACATCCAGACCCAACGGCCCGCATAGCGCTCACTACTGACGCGTCAGATGTGGCCATAGGGGCGGTCGTGGAGCAGCCTGTAGCCAGGGCTTGGCAGCCGCTCGCCTTTTTCAGCAGGACTTTGCGCGATAGTGAACGAAAATACAGCGCATTCGACAGGGAGTTGTTAGCTCTCCGCTTGGCCATTCGCCACTTCCAGTTCTGGCTGGAGGGACGCTGTTTCACCGCGTTCGTTGACCACAAGCTGCTGGCATGCGCGATGGCCAAGGTTTCAGAACCGTGGTCAGGCCGGCAGCAAAGACAGCTGGCCGCCATCTCGGAGTTTACTACCGATATTCAGCATGTGGCGGGTAAACTGAATGTAGTGGCAGACTGTCTCTCATGCGCCGTGGCGGCCCCAGTCCACGTAGGGATAGATCAGGGGTGTCCAACCATGTGCCATGGAGAGCCAAGACCCTGCAGGTTTTACCTCCAACCAGTGTCTTCAACAGCAGATTTCTGTGAACTTCTTCCCACTGATTGCTGATAAGTGAAAACACCTGCTGAAGAGACTGGGTAGAAGAGAAAACCTGCAGGGTCTTGGCTCTCCATGGCACCTGGTTGGACACCCCTGGATAGATTATGAAGCCATGGCCACGGATCAGGTTAGCGACGCGGACGTGCGCGCGCTCCAGTCTGGACCAACAGGGTTAAGGCTGGAGAACAAGGTGCTGCAAGACGGTATGCCCCCCCCTAATCTGCGATGTCTCCACTGGGCGACCGTGTCCTGTGGTACCGGCCGCATGGCGCCGCCGCGTTTTTGACTCGATTCATTCTCTGGCGCACCCGGGAGTGCGCGCGTCGGTCAAAATGGTAGGAGAGAAATTTGTATGGCCGAGCCTGCGCAAACAAGTTAAGGAGTGAGCAACAGCCTGCATGGCTTGTCAATGAGCCAAGGTACACAGACACACGAGAGCTCCCTTGGAGCTGTTTCACATCCCTGCTAAGAGGTTCGATCATGTTCATGTGGACCTCGTAGGCCCCCTCCCGCCGTCACAGGGGTGCACACACCTTCTGACAATGGTGGACCGCACCACGCGCTGGCCGGAAGTGGTCCCACTGGCGTTAACCACAGCCGAGGAGGTGGCGCACGCGTTTTTAACAGCATGGGTAGCGTGCTTTGGAGTCTCGTCGGACATTACGTCCGACAGAGGTCCTCAGTTTGTTTCCGAACTTTGGTCAGCAATGGCCCGCAGCCTGGGGGTAACGATCCACCGCACAACCGCGTACAATCCGCAGGCTAATGGGTTATGCGAACGTTTTCATAGGTCATTGAAAGCGGCTCTTAGAGCGTCGCTGACGGATGCAAATTGGGTAGACAGGCTAACGTGGGTTTTATTGGGGTTGCGTTCTGCACCTAAAGAGGACTTAGAAGCCTCCCCAGCTGAGCTAGTTTTTGCGCAGCCACTTCGGCTGCCCGGGGAGTTTCTCCCAGATAATCCTGCGCCAGATAGCTCCCCGTCTCAGCGGTTGCAGCGTGGCATGGAATCGGGCACGCTGCCTGGCCCCGTTCACCACAGTTTTCCGCGCGTTTTTGTGCCTAAGGCTTTGAAAAACGCGGAGTTTGTTTTTGTCAGACACGATGCCCATCGCCCACCGCTGCGACCACCTTATGATGGACCATTTAGAGTGCTGGAAACAGGGGACAAGCATTTTTTGCTAGATTTGGGGGGCAGGAAGGAAAAGATTGGCATAAACAGGCTCAAACCCACCTCTGTGGTGGCGGACGAGGATGTGCTTTTGGCCAGGGCTCCTCGGCGCGGCAGACCCCCTCGGGGACATTCCCCAGAACACCCACAGGGAGTGACAAACAGTTTTCACCCCCAGACAGCAGCCCCTCAGCATGATAGCGCCGCAGAAGTAGCGAAGCCCGCTTACAGCAGATACGGGAGGAGACTGAGGCCCAAGCAGCACGTGGGTTAATGTGTAATGATTTTATCATGACATGCAGACTGTTATTCTGTTGTTCCATCTTAGATATTTGGGGGGGGGGGGTCATGTGGGACACATATGTATCACTTTAAGCTTCACATCTCAGAGTGGAACAAAGAACTGGGTCTCCTTGGAGATAACAGGAGGATGTGAAAATTTAGTCTTTGGTATGCAGAGACGGCCTTGGGGGATTTCCTGGTCTGCCAGAGACTATGAGGAGGATGTTATAGGATTTAAGAGAAGATGCATTGTTACTTGTGATTAAATGCAATGTGACTGTGAGCTTTGAAGGTCCTGGATATATAAAGGACGAATGTCTGTGTTTTTCCTCTTTCTGCTTTGCTGATGTTGGAAGATGTGAATAAACCTGACTCGTGAGATAAACTCTGCCTCGTCATTTTCACATTTCCACAGCAGTAATTTTAATTCTAATATGGTAAAACACAGAGTAGCTTTTATTTTCATTTGCATTTTCAATTTTAATTGTGAAACTTTTAACATTGCAAGACACCCTCCCCGTCCCGGTAGGCTTACATGTAAATCTGGCCCTCGGGAAGTGAGAAAAAATTTTGTGGTCCTTGCTCCCACCAAAGTTGCCCATCCCTGCATGAGATTTTGGAGCTGATCTATGAGCATATACTGTACCTCTGCCACCAAGGCCCTATCTTGCAATGCATGGTTGGATGGAGGCAGGGAGGTACAGACAGATGGATAGACAAAGGGAGGGAAGGAAGGAGCCTTGGCAGAGGTATGCAATCTCTGAATGCATTTCTAGTTTTTAATTGTGCATTTGTTACTTTCACGGTGCAGAAATCTGAGGCAAGGTGCCTAATTTGCAGCTTTGTTTTCAAATCTCACAGACAAAAAAAAAAATAAAGAAACAATCAGTACTGGCCGTCAGTCATTGGCTATTGAGTAACTTATTACTGAAACACTGGTGTTGGCACAGGCCTAAAATTTCACAACTGGCATTTCCTTCCCTTCCCAACTCAACACAAATGTAGTTAGAGGTGTCAGTTGGAGACATAAGTGACAGCCATCAATATTATGCCATCATCAGCAGTGCTTACACATCCTTCTACTTATAGCAGAGATTAAGGCAGGGTCCCACCCATGGTGCGTGGACATTTATTATTATGGTCCCACAGAAGTAATGGCTACTCAGTGGAATTCCTTAATTACTGTATGCAGTAGTGGTAGCCTGGACCTTGGTAATTACTGGCTTCAATCACCAGGTTTAGGTATTATAGATGTGATTTTGTTGCTGGTAGATATGAATGCAGCTAAACACTGACTTTTTTTCTTGCTGTACATACACAAAACATCAATATTTCACCCTGAAATGTATCACAATGATCCCATTCTACCACCAAACCTCTAAAAACTATCAGGTGATTACATACCTCATTCCTTCAGACTCCCAACTGTTCAAGCATCTGTCTTTACCACTTAGTCCGTCAACAACAATATCCCAGAATTCCTGCTCCCAGAATGGCCCACGCCAGTCTGTCGCCATGAGTCCCATCCTGGAGCGTCTCTATATACATTTTTAACTTTGTCCACCACGTGCAACAGCTCAGATAACTAAGATATTTTGAACCAGTCTGAGCAATGTTAAGTGTCATGGACGACGTGGCCTTTTTTATGTGGGGTGTGCATGACCTTCACGTTATGTCACAGCACACTTTCCAAAAGTTCAGTAAATTCTGTAATATTTAAATAATGCGTCAACGATTTATAAAAGTTTAAATAAAAGTAAAGACCTAGGAATTTGCATAAACTGCCAAGGAGTATAACTTTGAAGGAAAGACAAATGGTGTAACTGTTTTACTGGCAAAATAATTGAAAACGTGTTTTATTGTGTAGAGAATGAACTACAGTCAGACCTGCCCACTTAAAGAGTATCACCACCAGAGGCGGGCAGAGCAGCCAGAAATTGTACTCAAGTAAAAATAATGTTACCTTACGATATTATTTATTCAAATACAAGCAAGAGTGGTCACCAAAAAAAACTTTAGTAGTGAATAACTTTGATCTGATTTATTTATTCATTTCTATATTAAAGAACAAACAAATTAAGGCCTATTCATTTACAGCATGCTGAGCTCTCCAAAACCCTCACTGGCTCCAACATTATCACTGCTTCACGATCCTTCAGTTCATGAGAAAAGTCCCAAATACACTAGAAAAAAAGAACACAAATTTATGGATGAAATGTGACACATTTACTAGAACCAGCAATGACTGTGTAGCTCATTCCGGCCTGATGAAATCACCCTGGGAGTGCTCAAATTTCCCGACCTTTGACCTTAATCTTGAGCACAACCTAGATGCAGACCCATCTAGGGTGTGCTTAAAGTCAAGGTCAAAGGCCTAGGAGGCGCATCGTTTTTCGTGAAATCATAAATGCCCAGATCTCCTGACCTTTGACCTTGAGCACAACTTGGATGCAGACCCACCTGAGGATCCTTGTGAGTGAGTCTGGTGAGCATCGGGGCAAATACCTAGGAGGAGAAGCAATTCTTGCGAAATGTGGAAAGTGTGTTAAAATACCGAGATCCCCAACGGTGCAAGCGGAGAATCCCCACAAAACTGTTACTTGGTCACCAATAAATGCAAGGAGTTTTACAGAAATTCTCCACCCCTGCCACAAAAGATCCCGGCGCCAACCCGACCCGCATTCGGCTCAGGATACATCTCAGCTAAGGGCTAAGAGCTAGAAAGCTGAAGTTAACAACAGTGATGTAAGAGGGAGGGCGGAGTTGAACCCAGTCTTTAAAGTGATATACACTCAAACAGGCCTGAATAAGGCTGGAAAAAACACATTTGCTGCAATAATTAAATAATTAAAGAAAATCTGAGCGAAATATGTCACAAATATTTCATTAAGATATGTGTGAGCTGTTAAAATGTAGAAAAAAAGTGCAATTAATTACCCTTATGAGCACATATCTGTCACATCTGTGGTTCAATACTGACGCTAAAGAGTGAAAAGTGCTCTTTACAGTGTGGCTCCTTCATGCTTGTTTTCAGCTGCTGTGATGCACTAACACACATACTTCACTTGTATAATGTCAGCATAATCTTGCTCTGACAGATAGTTGGAGACTTACAGGGCTTTGTCCAGAAGGTCCTGTTTCTCCTGGAGCTCCTGCTTCAAGCTCTCTACTTCCACCTTCAGCTCGATGTTCTACAGCAAACAAAACAGCAGTAAGTTACCAAACAATTACCATAAAATGAGCCAAATTAGTGGTGCATCTCAGTGACTGCATGTATGGCCATTTTTAGAAACAATTTTGATATGACAAGATGCAAAGCTAAAGACAAAATTTAAACCTTTTTTCATTTGGCTTTGCTTTACACACTTGGAATCATGTAACACTAATCATTTGAATACATTTTCTTATAACATACCATTGAACATAATTCACCTAGAATTAAAAACAGCTCATAATTCTGTGCAGAGTGTTTCTTTATGTGTACTTTATTTGCATGTGTTTGCTCGGTTTCTGTCCCTCACATTTTGACCACTTTCTTGCTGAACTCTCATCAACCTTTGTGACGCTGATCACCTTTAAATCCCCCCCCTCCCCCATCACCGCTGTGTGAGTAAAGGCTGCTGGGAAAGGGCGGGTGGTGGTGTGTATCATCAGCACAGAACGTCTGAACTAGTTGTCACTGCTGGTATATTTAGAGCTGGAGAATTCAGAGCAGCTCACATACTCATACGCGGGGCCAAAGGCTGGACTCTGCAGTTTGTTTACCTGCTGAGGTCTGCAGGGAATATCTGAGGGACCGAACAGTGTTCTAACCCCGGGCACAGAGACAGAGGATTTAAATGGTGGGGCTCGTTCTTTCCATTGTGAATCAGGGGGGACGGTTTATCCGTCTGTCTGATGGAGTCAGATCAAATGCTGCTCACATTTTAAAAAAAGTTTAGCTCTATTTTTTTTTTTTAACATTTTGGCTGTATTGCAAAATCTTTAAATCTCAAATCTAACTAATCAAGCAAAGTATAGCAGGATCAACTGAAACTTATGCAACACATAAAGGATAGATGTACATATATGGATAATAAATGACTCAATATAATAACTAAGATAACAAAAAAGGGACTGTGGCTTTATGTGTGCGTGTATTAACGTGTGAAGAACAAGGTTTTACAGTCAGAGAGAGTCCCTTCTTGAAAACAGCTCTATTTATAGAAGCCCATCACCGTGCACCTGCTACTTTGGTCCCTGCTGCCCCGTTGGCCCTCAGCAACACATCCACTTATAACCAAGAACAGGCTGACGGCTGCACTAAAAACACTGACAGGATTATCAAGCATAAACCAAACACACCTGCACCCACTTAAAATGTTTGACTTTTAAGTTTAGGATAAAATCACACAGCAATCGCTATGCATTTCTCAGGTAATTGGCTGAATTTTTCCTATGTGCAGAAAAAACAGGTAGTCCCCAGAAAGGCCTTCTAAACATGCACCAGGAGGGTCCAGGGTTTAGGTCCTTGTCTGGGCACATTACTTGTGGTATCCATAAAGTCACCCCCCCCTTCCTGCTAAAAAAGAAAATATAATAATAATGCAATGAAAATTTAATGAAAACAATTAAGTAGGGTTTCACAGTTAAAATATTGTTTTGTTATTGAAGCCAGGTTAAGAAGAGAGGTGACAATCAGTGAGCAGCAGTACAGTTTCATGCCAAGAAAAAGTTCTACAGACGCAATGTTTGCTTTAAGAGTGTTGATGGTGAAGTACGGGGGGAAGGGGGGGGGGGATAGTGGTCAAATTTGGCCAAATGTGGTTTATTTTTCAACCACAGGGATCCAAGTGCTGCAACACCGATGGAAGAAGTGTGTGGACCGAAGGGGAGACTATGTTGAAAAATAAACCCCATTTGGTCAGATTTGACCACTATGAACTTTTCAGCCTATGAACCCCCCCCCCCCCCCCCCCCCCCATATAGAGACAGTCAGAAGGAGTTGTACTGTGTCTTTGTGGATCTAGAGAGAGCATATGATAGGGAGGAAATGTGGTACTGTATCAGAAAGTTAGGAGTGGCAGAGAAGTATGTCAGGATGGTGCAGGACATGTATGAGAACAGTTAGATGGCAGTGAGGAGTGCTGTAGGAGTGACAGAAGGTGAGGGTGGGATTACATCAGGGATTCTTTTTTGCTATGATGATGGACGGGCTGACAGATGAGGTCAGGCAGGACTCTGTATGGACCATGATGTTTGCAGATGACATTGTAATCTGTAGTGACAGTAGGGAGCAGGTGGAAGAGAACCTGGAAAGGTGGAGATATGCACTAAAGAGAAGAGGAATGTGAGTCATTAGCCATGTTTACATGTGCAAAATTTCTTCAATCTGACTATAGTTCAGATCAGAACTTTACTGTTTACATGGACCCTGAAAAAGTTGATCCGATTATGACGTGCGTTTACGTGTGTCACACGTTTGAACGGACTAAATCATTTTGACATGCGCTGAATTGTCTGACATTCTGGAAATAGTAGAAGAAATTAAATTAAAATCACCCTTTATTGTCATTCAACCATACATGTACAGTAGAACGAAATTGTGCTTTTGCTATCTACAGTGTTAATCACACACACCCCATATGTAGAATCAGAGGGCCGCTGCCATGCAAGGCGCTGCCACAGATTTCCCTCCTCCATTCCATTTATTGCTGACCACCAAGCTGGACGGCAGGAAGTTCCGCTTTTATATGGTCTTCGGCATGACGCGTCCGGGATTTGAACCCCTGCCTCCCAGGTGTGGAGCGGATGCTCTACCAACTGAGCCACCACTCCGGTAAGAAGCAACTTCTGATGTAAGCAAACCCCGCTTTGTGTCTTTCTCTTTTTGAAATGGATCTGTATTGTGTTATTCAGACTGCACTTTTACTTCTGCTGGCCTCCATAATGAAGCTACAAGTCCAGCAGTACATACTTCTGCATATTACAAACAGAGGGAGACAGCAGGACAATACAGACCAGTTCTGTTTTACTCTCGCCATGTCTTCCACTAGCTGCTGTAAAGGTGGAAATACATCACATCAACGTGTGGCTGACGTACAGACATGCGCAGTAAACATATTTTCTACCCAAACTTCGGAATAAGTGTTTATATGCACACCAATTGGATTAACAATTGGTATAACCCACCCGTCTCAACTGGAAGGAAATTTTGATCCAAAGAAGTGCGATTGGGTCAGAATATTCAGATTGGCGTGTTTACATGAAGCATTTTTATTCCAATCAGGCTTTTAATCTGGTTACTTGTGTCCATGTAAACATGGCTAGTAGAAGCAAGACAGAATATATGTGTGTGAATGAGAGAGAGGCATGTGTAATTATAAAGATGCATGGAGTAGCAGTAGTGAAGGTCGATGAGTTTAAATACCTGAGGTCAGCCATCCAATGCAATAGGAAATGCACAAAAGAGGTGAAGAAGAGAGTGCAGGCAGGGTGGAGTAGATGGAGACGAGTGTCAGGGGTGATTTGTGACAGAAGGGTAGCAGCAAGAGTGAAAGAGAAGATTTACAAGACAGTAGTGAGACCTGCTATGATGTATGGTTTGGAGATGGTGGCACTGACAAAAAGACAGGACGCGGAGCTGGAGTTACCAGAGTTGAAGATCCTAAGATCCTCATTGGGAGTGACCAGGAGGGGCAGGACAAGAAATGAAAATATCAGAGGGACAGCACAGGTTGAGTGGTTTGGAGACAAAGGAAGAGAGGCAGGGCTGAGATGGTCTGGACATGTGCAGAGGATGGATAATGAATATATTGGACAGGGATAAGTGATCCAGAATCTGCATATGCATCCTGACCCGGATCACCTCCAAAACCTGTTGGGCTCATCCTTAGGCCAAGGGCCACCTCCGGAATCCTGCTAACAAACAAACGCACATTCTGAGAGCTAGGGTCTTGGTGGAGGCATGCACTCTCTGAGTGCCCTCTAGTTTTACAAATATATTCCATTTCAAAATTCCAAACCTTCTGAAATGTTAAATCTCCAGACTTGTCAGCAGATGTTTTACAAATAGAGTACAAATATCTGATGCAAATAAATTATTCACACCAAATTTTGACTGACTGGTTTTATGCTTCCAAAATATTGTGCTGTATATTAAAGTACTGTATCTTATATTAAACTATTTAAAATCAAACCCCAAATTCAATGGGCAAAATTTTTATCAAGCTCTGAAAAAAGCAGCAACAAAGAAGTGCAACATCTTGATCCATCAATTAAGAAAACTGGGGAGAAATATTGGGAAAAATGGGACTCTAGTAACTATTCAGAGATTTAAGATAACACTGTACTTTCAAATTGTGTAAAATTTATGTGATAAAAAATGCTCTGTGTGTGTGTGTGTGTGTGTGTGTGTGTGTGTGTGTGTGTGCATATATCCATCCATCTTCTTCCGCTTAATCCTTTTTAGGTCACGGTGGGGGCTGGAGCCTATCCCAGCATCTTTGGGCGAGAGGCAGGGTCCACCATGGACAGATCGCCAGTCCATCGCAGGGCCAATATATATACATGTATGTATATATTTATCTTTGTAGTACTATTTCCCAGACCTCATTTGTTTGTGTACTGTTCTTCTTTGTTTTGGAGGGGAAAAAAAAGCAAATTTCAAGAGTATATTCATGTTTACAAATGGAAAAGATTTCTTTCCACATTGTACGTTAAAGGTAGATGGGAAAAGGGACTAATATAACAATGTCTGAAGATGATGTGATGCTGCAGTGACAACCTCAAACTCTAATCTGTGGAGGGAATTCACATGGAAAAAAGTTTTTGTAAAGGTTTTTTTTTTTTTTAATCACACCTAAAATTAAAGGTCTACAGAGTAAAAACCCAGAGCTGGGTTAGTGTTGGAGGAAATGTGGAAATGTTAACAGCAGGGCACTTCCATATTTTTGGGGAATGCCCTAAGATTACCCCCTACTGGTCAGATGTGATAAAAGAGATAAGACTGATGACTTGTATAGACCTTGTATATGGTTTCACAGTGTCTTATTTGTGTAATCTACCACATGGACTAAGGAAATCGGATAGATACCTTCTGCTGATATTACTAGCAGTGGCGAAAAAAAGTCATAACCTCTAAATGGCTTTGTGTGGAACCACCAATACTTTCAGAGTGGACAGACACTGTTAAAGAAATCTACACGATGGAACGACTGACTTTCTCCTTTAGACTTGCCTATAGGAAATGTGAGAAATACTGGAAAAAATGGAACTGTTACCTGAAACAAAGAAAACTGTAATTTTCATTTCATATAAGCCTGCTTGTTTTTTTTTAATTTTATTTTGTTGTTTTTGTGTGAAAAATGAAAATCCTAAATAAAAGAAAGTAGAAAAAACTGTGTAAACATATATTTGTGATATTGTACTTTTACTGTGAAGTGGAAGGTGATGACGCACACCTCCGGCAGCGTCACCGCTCCGCCCTAAATAAGGCCGGGGTCGGCCATCTTACAGCCTCTTTCTCACCTGTGCCTTGGCCGGTGCCTGTATGTGTCCACCATCTTCCAAGTGTTCAATAAAGCTGTGTTCTACAAGTCGCCTTGCCTCTTCTGTGAACCAGGGTAATATCATACATAAAATTTGTCGGATTAAACCATGGAGGCGTGTGTAGCTCCAATTTGGCCTTTTTTCAAGTTTCCCGGGGACTCGCTGGTGCCCTGGCCTAGGTGATTTGAAGCCTTTGAAATCTATGTTGCCGCACTGGGACTCGGTGAGCTCGATAAGCTAAGGGTCCGGGCACTTCTGGTTCACAATTTGGGTATAGAGGGCCAGTGAGTCCTGTGAATGCTCGGTGCCTCCGACACTTGAAGATGTAGCAAAGCTGCTAGCTGGCCGTTTCCACACCCCGGATAACATAACTGTCCTGAGGATCCATTTTCAGCAGCGGCATCAGCGGGTAGGTGAACCCGTTCGGCAGTTTGTCACTGATTTGAGGCAGCTAGCTAGCGAGTGTCGTTTTGGGACGCTGGAAGAAGAAATGATTTGTGACCAGCTGCCAGAACATACACGTAGCACCACATTGCGAGCCAGGCTACTTACGGCACCTAGGGACCTCACGTTAGCCAGAGCAGTCAAGCTAGCTCTCTGAATGGAAGCCGTGGACAAGCTAGCTCTGGAGCTAACTGGGTGCCGGTCACAGCAGTAGCTGGAGCCTCTCCCGGTTCTCCCGGATAGCAAAGATAGCTTAGACAGCAAAGATACGGAAGCCAACACTACCAGCTGAAGGTCTGCCCTTGGAAAGCCCCTTTGCATGGGCTGTGGGTCTGCGATGCACCGCATAAAGGCTAAGGACTGTCCAGTGAGAGGAGCATGGTGTAACAGATGTGGTTGCTTGAACCATTTTGCCAGGGTGTGCCGTGAATTTTACCTGGGAAACCCACGGGAGAAATCACCCCGCTCGCCCCTGATGGACACTGAGAGCAAACAGTACAAAGAGCTAACGGACACCCTCGCTTTCAAGCCAACCAGTTTTCGCCCAGGGTCAGTACCTAGACTGACGAGTGACACCAATGGGCTAGCCCCAGATGCCTCCGGAGCTTGGTTGCAGAAGGATGGAGGGTCCGTGGCTACGATCGTGAACGTTACAACAATATTAGAAGAGGTCGGGGCAAGACCAATGAGCATGGGGGAACAGCGTGCTCGACAACAACGACTCAAGCTGAGCCGGGCCTCGTTGAGGGTCCTGGATAGGGTTTGGAGTTGAGATGAGGAATGTCCACGGAGAAGACGGGCCAGGCGACAACCTCAGGAGTGTCGGGAGTGTCTGTGCATAGTGGCCAAACTGGACACAGCGCACATCAGGCTGTCTGATGACTCGGTGTGACATACAAATCAGCTTTGGCGTGTCCGATAGAAGGCTCCAGGAGACATGGATGGACATGAGACGAGGTCGATGGTGAGGAGGAGTGACTTCAGCATCCGGAGGGGCAGCCATCACCCTGGGGACCGTCTGTTTCCAGGGGCACATCTGCTGAGGGGCTGCCCTGGGCCCCCATGCCAGGTCTATCCTTTCACCCAAAGAACTGAGTTGTAAATAGTATATATTACAGTTCTGGTGTTAGTAGAAATGTTATATATGGGATTATTTTGTGTTTTTATTACTTTAGAACACAGCAATGATTTTAGTTTATTAATGGACTTCGATTTATTTTAGCAGGTGGCAGAATAATCCACCTTGCCGTGTGGGCAGGACGGCAGTCCACCCGTCCTCCCTATTTTAGGTTCTGTTGTGTGAGTGTGTTAGGCCATTTCCCTTTAGTTAATAACTTAGTGAGTGGTTCAGGTTCCAATTTTTTTTTTTTTTTTTTTTTTTTTTTTTTTTTTTGGAGGGGGTCCAATTGTGTGAGTGGTTTTGGACTTTTTTTTTTAAAGGGGGGGAAATGTGATATTGTACTTTTACTGTGAAGTGCGAGGTGACGACGCGCACCTCCAGTGGCGTCACCGCTCCACCCTATATAAGGCCGGGGTCGGCCATCTTACGGCCTCTTTCTCGCCTGTGCCTTAGGCGGTGCCTGTATGTGTCCACTATCTTCTAAGTGTTACTATGTAACACATGTACTACATAACAATATTATTTCTACCATTCTAATTTTCTCCCCTTTTGTTCCTGTTGAAAGCAGATTTTCTAATTGACTAACACTGGTTAAGTATGGGTTGGTAATGAATAATTGTGCTGCTATATAGTATGTGATTCAAAGATATTGCTAATTTAACTTAAAACTATTTTGATTCCAGATTAACATATTTGGTACAATTAAAAGGCACTTAGTATAAATTTAATTTGTAGACTGTGATGGCATGAAGGCTGCTCTGAACAGGGTCGTATGCTGAAAAGCATTGCAACATTAGCTGACTCCACAAACATTTGCTGTTTGTTTGATCAGTTTATTGTTCAGAATGTCAATTCTGCACTTTAGAAAACAAAATGAGGACACTCGGCAGTCTCATAACTTGGGAAACATACTATGAGAGCATCCGCTCATCTGATGCCTGGTTTGAGTCCTTCCTATGTCTCTACCCTTGTTCTTCACCCCATTTTCTGTCTCTCTTCCCCGCTCCTATCCAAATAACAAAAAAGTGTAAAAATAAATCTAAGATGGACTTCTGGTCTGGACACCATGGTGATAGCAGCTTAACGCTGAAGCTCCCAGATCTCATCCGTGAAAATACCTTGAAAATCAGATTTAACGGACTTACGGAAGAGTGAAAATCAAAAGACAAAGTCATTATGCCTAAAGGAAAACAGAAGAGATCGACATTTACCAGGCCAAGACACGCATCGGCCGGAGAATCTGACCTTGAAGACAACAACCACTCGGAAATAGAGGGGCAAAATGAGGCTAGAAACACGGCTAGCTTAAAAACGATACTTCAAGAATTAAGAGAATTTTGCCAAGAGTGTTGGGCCGAATTTTGTGAACTTAAAGACGAAATAAAAAGGACAAACAACAGAGTGGACCAGGCTGAGGCCCGAATCATGGAAGCAGAGGAAAGAATAAAAGGGCTGGAAGACACCACGCTGGAATTACTCAAACGACAGACAAGACTGGAGGCTAAGCTTACCTACCTGGAAGGAAGACTAAGAAGGGACAACATAAGAATTCATGGTCTGAAAGAAGGAGTCGAGGATGGTTTCACCACAATGGCTGCATGCGTGGAAACCATACTGAGAGAGAAGTTGGAAATTCCCCAATCCACCGATTTGAAAATAGAAAGGGCGCACCGTTCATTAGCCCCAAGGCCGTCAGCGGAAGCTCCCCCTCGATCGGTGGTGGTGAAGTTTTCCAACTTCAGAACAAAAGAAGGGGTTTTGAGACTGGCTTGGCAGAAAAAAGGATTTATGCACCAAGAAAGAAAAGTTTTTGTGGAGCATGACTACACCCCGGAGGTCCTTAAAAAGCGTTGGGAATACAATGACGCTAAAAAGGTACTAAGAGAGAAGAAACTGCACTTTCAAACTCCATTTCTGGTGAAGCTGAGGGTTTTTTTACGGGGAAGAGACGTGTCTCTACAACTCGGCAGAAGAAACAACCAGGGATATGGTGAGAAGAGGGCTCCCAGTAACAGCAGACCCGACTGAAAGAATCAAGGCTCAAACGTGGTGCACACAGAGACCCTCAAAATCCACGGGCCAGCAGCGGGAAACCCAGCACCAGGGCTATAAGGAAAAACTGGACGCTTTCAGGAGGGAATAACGATATTTTTAGCCAATCTGCGCATCCAACCCTCCTCCTACAAGGTAACAGACATTAAAGGAGATGCAGAATCAGCAAATATGAAGTGGTAAAACATTTCATGGAACAGTCATAATATTAGAAACAAATAAGTCTTTATAAAAAAAAAAAAAAAAAACTTGTTAAAATAGAAATGTGACGACTTCCGGTCTGGACACTATGGTGATAGCAGCTTAACGCTGAAGCTCCAAGACCCCATCTGTGAAAATACTTTGAAAATCAGATTTATCAGATTTTTGGAAGAGTGAAAATCAAAAGACAAAGTCATTATGCCTAAAGGAAAGCAGAAGAGATCGACATTTGCCAGGCCAAGACGCGCATCGGCCAGAGAATCTGACCTGGAGGACATCCACTCAGAAGCAGAGGAGCTGAATGAGGCTAGGAACACGGTTAGCTTAAAAACGATAATTCAAGAATTAAGAGAATTTCGCCGAGAGTGTTGGGCCAAATTTTGTGAAATTAAAGACGAAATAAAAAGGACTAACAGCAGAGTGGACCAGGCTGAGGACCGAATCATGGAAGCAGAGGGAAGAATAAAAGGGCTGGAAGAAACCGTGCTGGATTTACTTAAACACAGACAAGACTGGAGGCTAAGCTAACCGACCAAGAAGGAAGACTAAGAAGGGCCAACATAAGAATTCATGGTCTGAAAGAAGGAGTCGAGGACGGTTTCACCACAATGGCTGCATGCGTGGAATCCATACTGAGAGAGAAGTTGGAAATTCCCCAATCCACCGACTTGAAGATAGAAAGGGCGCACCGTACATTAGCCCCAAGGCCGTCGGCGGAAGCGCCTCCAAGATCGGTGGTGGTGAAGTTTTCTGTGACGACGAAGTGTCCCCACTGTTATGATTTATTGTATTGTGTGATTATGTTATATTTGTAATATTGTAAATGTTATTATCATTATTTGTTAAAGTACACACATTATTTCGAGGATCTGTCTTTGTCTAACTTGAATGCCTTTGAGATAATTGCTATGGTTAATTATTTGGGTAAACAACTGGTAATTATTCAATCCACATACCTTTGCCAACATGCTTCCTGAGGGTGTCCGGGCAAAAGACTCTGTTAGGGGTTGAATGCCTTTTAAAGGACACCAGCAGGAAGGAAGCATGTTATGGTGAGTTAGAGGGGTGATTTAAATTTGTAAATAGGGGTTAAATTATTTATTGAATTATTTATGGTATTATTTATTGTGTGTTAGGTATATTTATTCTGTATATAGGTGGGGAAATATTTATGGTCTTTTAGATGTTAGTGGGTATGTGTGTAAAATGGAAAATGTCTTATTGTCTTACCTGGGACATATGGTATGTCCTAATTAACGTTAATTATCTCAATAGTATATAACAGCTGTTGTTGGTTAGTAGTTAGTTCTCAAGTTGTCAAGTTGTCGAGAGTTGTTGAGAGTCGTCAAGTGTTATCGAGAGGATCGATGATAATGATTGATGGACCAGTTCAAGTCGTGATAAACTGTGTCGGATGTTTTGGAGTTAATACCTGTAAGTCTTTGGAATAAATTGAAAAACTGTTAATTGAAAAATTGATTGAAAGCCTCCTGCCTCAAGCTCAGCCACAACGTTTACATTTTCCAACCTCAGAACAAAAGAAGAGGTTGTGAGACTGGCTTTGCAGAAAAAAGGATTTATGCACCAAGAAAGAAAAGTTTTTGTGGAGCACGACTACGCCCCGGAGGTCCTTAAAAAGCGTTGGGAATACCACGATGCTAAAAAGGTACTAAGAGAGAAGAAACTGCGCTTTCAAACTTGATTTCCGGCGAAGCAGCAGGTTTTTTACAGGGATGAGACGTGTCTCTACAACTTGGCGGAAGAAGCAACCACGGATATGGCGAGAAGAGGGCTCCCGGTAACGGTGTATAAACCCGCAGTAGACCCGATCGAAAGAATCAAGGCTCAAACGTGGTGCACACAGAGACCCTCAAAATCCACGGGCCAGCAGCGGGAAACCCAGCGCCAGGACTATAAGGAAAAACTGAGCGTTTTCAGGAGGGAATAACGATATTTTTAGTCAATCTGCGCATCCTACCCTCCTCCTACAAGGTAACAAACATTAAAGGAGATGCAGAACCAGCAAGTGGTAAAACATTTCATGGAACAGTCATAATATTAGAAACAAGTAAGTCTTAAAAAAAAAAAAAAAAACTTGTTAAAATAGAAACGTGACAATGAACCACATGAACTCTCCACACTAACAAATACTGTATTAACGTGATTGTTTGCTGTGACGGTGGTGGGAGATTGCGCACAATTTCATAGGGTATAGGCATAAAAAAAAAAAATCACTACAAGTTCGGATTGGGATCTGAAATTCACGTTAAAAACATGGGACAACTTACAGGGGTAAGAGAGGGCCCTCAACACATAACAGAGTTTGAGGAATTTCCCTCAGAGCCAACACGCCATCAAGGCTGTTCTAAGGTCACTAAAAAGACCTCAGCTCAGGAAGATCTTTTGACAGTTTTTTGTTTTAAAGTTTTATATACTATGTTCTTAATGTTTTTTATGTTCTTAATGTTCTTTCAGTTTCTGAGTAGCATAAAAGAGGGCCACTACACTGTTATACTAAATAAGACAATACAATGGAGAAACAGGGTGTAACCAAAATAATCTCATATAATGTAAAAGGGATCCTGAATCCAGTTAAAAGATCCAAGATTCTTGGCAAAATGAAAAAAGACAAAGCAGGAATAACATTTTTACAGGAAACCCACCTAACAGACTTGGAGCACACTAAACTTAATAGACAAGGGTTTAAACTGATCTCTTCATCTTCATATAAGTCAGGGAGGAGGAGGGGGGTAGCGACATTGATCTCAACCAAAATTATGTTTGAAAAAAATTCAGAACACAAAGATAAAGAAGGAAGATTTAGCATGGTACTTGGTCGGCTAGAGGGAGAAGATATCGCCCTGCTGAATGTATATGCACCTCCAGGGGCTAACTGGAAATTTTATAAAAATGTATTTGACCTAATGATAACTAAAGCCAAAGGTTTAGTGATATGTGGTGGAGACTTCAATCTAAGACTGAACCCATACTGGGATGCATCAGGTAATTCTCCACATCAAAATAACACTCAAAAACTCGGATGCTACTAAAAGAAATGGGAATCTGTGACGTGTGGAGGGAACTCAACCCCAGTGTAAAAGATTATACATTTTACTCAGCACCACATTCATCATACTCAAGGACTGACTATTTTTTTTATGTTTAATAGAGACATTGGAAGAGTAAAAACATGTAAAATAGGACTGATGGATCTCTCTGACCACAGTCCGATCTATATGGACTTAAATATCCAAAAATACACAAATAACACATTTTCTTGGAGGTTAAATTCAAATGTGCTGAAAGGACCACTGAAAGATGAATTGGAATCAGATATTCTCAGATATTTGGAAGAAAATGATAATGGAGAAGTATCCCCTTTAATACTGTGGGACGCATGCAAAGCTGTAATAAGGGGAAAGATTAGACTGGCAACCCAAAAGAAACTGAGACAAGAAAAACTAATCACATTAGAGTCTGAACTTAAGAAACTAGAAAAAGAGCACAAAGACAACACTCATTCTAATGACTCGCCCAAAATTAAGGAAATAAAAAAACAAATAAACGAGATCTACACAATAGAAATCCAGAAGAAACGTACATTTCTGACACAAAAATACTATGAAACAGGTAGCAAATCGGCAAAATTACTAGCCTACAAATTAAGGAATCATTTTTATGTGTTTTGGTCATGCCCAGTTATCCACCAATATTGGACCAATGTACAGACAATATTGGGGAAAATATTCAAAGTAACAGTTCCCTTTTCTTTTGTAACTTTGTATTTGGGTTTACTACCGGAATCACTGGAAAGACGAGGAGAAAAATACTTATTCAGTGTTTTAATATTGGCAAGTAAAAAAGCTCTAACAAAAAAATGGATGTCAAAAGACTGTCCTGCACCTGAAGATTGGATTAACGTGATTCAGGACATTTATTTGATAGAAAAGTTGACATTTGCACTGAGACAGGACATGGATGGGTTCTTGAACTTTTGGCAACCCTGGAACGAATATGTGTCTTCCATCAGATCTAATCTTGCACAAACACCATTTCAATAATGGTACCTCTCTTTGTTCCAATGCTACTCAGATTCTCTTTTATTTTTCTGCTCTTTAGTTTTTTTTTGTTGTTGTTGTTTTTTATTTTTCTTTTCTTTCACTTAAAAAAAGGGTGTTGTAATAATTTTTTCCAATGTTGTCAAAAAAAAGGGGAATATGTGATGAAAATGTAAACAATGCAATGCTGTAATAACATGTATACCCTTTACAAAAACTTAAATTGAAAAAAAAAATAAAAAATCTAAGATTAAAGCTGCAAGCAGCTGTAAGCGGGCTTACCCCCCTCCCCCATCCCGTGCACCCGCGGAACCCGTCATACCTTGCTGGCTCGGAAAATTTCCCATCATCCCTGCAAAGGCTGCACAAATAATAAAGTAAACCATTTAGCAAGAACCTCCTTTGAGCAGTAAGTGGCGCTATAACTTTTATCAAATATTCTTATGTAGGTGCATGCAGAGTGGGACTAATATCCATCATTGCAATTACGGTGAAAATCCGACGCAGTTTGTCCAATTTACAACTGTCCAACATATTGCGATAAGGTAAACTTGGACATGTGGCCATTCTAACACTTAACATTTTAAGTACATGTTGCAGACCGATACAGAACTACAGAAGAGAGTCACCTTGACTTACGTTCCACATTTGGTCACCCTTGGACTTCCCCAACCCTCCAAAGAATAAAATGTCTTGAATGGCAAGGAATGGGTTTCCATGGCAATTGTGATTATCACAGGACAAAAGTGACTTCCACTGAGGGTAGTCCAATGCACTCTGAGAAACCACTGAAATTGTCATGTCATTATTACTACTGGTATTTGCGCAAAATTTGATACAATTTTGTGCAGTACCTCATGTAAGCAGTTGGTGCTGGTGTGACACTTTTGTAAATACTGATATACAGACCTGTTCAGAGTGGGATCAGTATAATTTGTGCAAAGTCTGGTCCAAATCAGACGAGGATTGTCTGAGCTGTAACTGTCATGTTTTGCATTGCGAGGAAGCCATTGAAGCATGCTTGTCGTGATGGAAACAGTTCTGTACTATGTACATGTACTGTCAATGAGCCCTAGTCATTCCTTCATGTCATTTTTTTCTGCTGGTGAGAGAAAAACAAAGAAAACAGTTTTCAGCAATTCTTCCTTTAATCAATGGGGGTGCTATAACTTTTGTTTATTATTTTTATATAGACACGTTTGGTGCGGGACTAATATCAATCGTAGAAAATTTGGTGAAAATCGTACCAAATTTGTCCAATTTTCAAGCGTCCGTTACTGAAAGGCAAGGAGTGGGTTTCCATGGCAACTATGCTTATCGCAGGACAAAAGTGACTTCCGCTGAGGGTAGTCCAATGCACTCTGAAAAACCACTGAAAATGTCATGTCATTGTGACTACTGGTCTTTGCGCAAAATTTGAAACAATTTTGTGCAGTACCTCATGTAAGCAGTAGGTGCTGGTGTGACAGTTTTGTGAATATTGATATGCAGACGTGTTCAGAGTAGGATTAGTATGATTTGTGCAAAGTTTGGTCCAAATCAGACGAGGATTGTCTGAGTTGTAACTGTCATGTTTTGTATGGTGAGAAAGCCATTGAAGCATGCCGGCTGCCATGGAAACAGTTCTGTACTATGTACATGTACTGTCAATGAGCCCTAGTCATTCCTTCATGTCATTTTTTCAGCTGGTGAGAGAAAAATAAAGAAAACAGTTGTCAGCAATTCTTCCTTTAATCATTAGGGGGCACTATAACTTTTGTTTATTATTTTTATATAGACGTATTTGGGGCAGGACGAATATTGATTGTAGAAAATTTGGTGAAAATCGTATAAGGTTTGTCCAATTTACAAGGTTCCGATGTTGTAACCACTAGGCAGCACTCCAACTTTTGTTATTTTTATATTGGAGTGTTCAGGGTGGGACTATCATCCATTGTAGAAAATTTGGTGAAAATCAGACAAAGTTTGGCCCAGATACAACTTTCTGATGTTTCATGGCGAGGAGTCAACCTTCACCATGTCACCATGGCAACACTTCCCTGTCAGTTATGTGTTGTCCACCCATATAGGATTATATATGACAGTTACCTCAACCTATGTTCAAGATTTCATGACTCCAGGTCATTCCTAATCCTTCAAACAAGATCAAGGATTGAATGGAGAGGAGGGCGTGGCCATGGGAAAAGCAGTGACGCCATGATAAAGATGATACGCAGTCATGATCAAGCAGGAGGTCCGATAACCCTCAGAAAATTTCACGTCATTCTGGCCAGTGGCGCGTGAGTAATAAATAAAAGAGTTTTAAGCAATTCTTCCTTTAACCACTCAGGGGAGCTATAACTTTTGTTTATTATTTTTATATAGACGTGTTCGGGGCAGCACTAATATTGATTGTGGAAAATTTGGTGAAAATCGTACAAAGTTTGTCCAATTTACAAGTGCCTGTTGTTCTAACCACAAGGTGGCACTATAACTTTTGTAAATTATTTTTACATAGATGCATTCAGGGGGGGACTAATATCCATTGTAGAAAATCTGGTGAAATTTGGATGAAGTTTGTCCAAGTTACAATTTTCCGATGTCCCATGGCGAGGAGTCAACCTTCGCCATGTCGCCATGGTAACACTCACCTATCAGTTATGTGTTGCTGACCCACATAGGACTACAGATAACAGTCACCTCTACTTATGTTCCAAATTTCATGACTCCAGACCCTTCCCAACCCTCCCCATAAGCTCACGGATTGAATGGCGAGGAGGGCATGTCCATGGTAACACGTGTGACGTCATGCTAAAGTTGATCTGCAGTTATGATCATCCCTGTGGTCTGATGAATCTCAGAAAATTTCACGTCATTCTGGCAAGTGGCACCTTTTGGCGGTTGGTATGGGCCACAATTATGTTTTTTGCATGTCTTGAGGTGATGCACACCTCACCCAAATTTTATGTCTCTATGGCAAAGTTTACGGTCCCCAGTCTCCATAGACTTTGTACGTTTGGCCCCACCCACAAAAATCAGGGGTGGGGGGCACATGTTTTTTCCAGTTTATCGAATTTTTCGCTGGGTCTGAGGGGTTTGCCCAAAAAAAAAAATCGTGTTTTCATTAACGTTCAAAGAGTGAAAAATACGATTGTTTAGGCGGAAAAATAATAAATCAAACCTGCAAGCAGGTGTAAATGGACCTTTGCCTCCCGCGCTCCCGCGGAACCCGGCACCTGTCGTAACTTGCTGGCTCGGAAAATGTGCCGTCATCACTGCCAGGGCTGCGTGAATAATGAAGTAAACCATTTGGCGCAGAACTTCCTGTGAGCAGTAAGTGGCACTATACCTGTTGTCAAATAGTTTTATGTAGGAGCGTGCGGAGTGGGACTAATATCCATCATTGCAATTACGGTGAAAATCTGACACAGTTTGTCCAATTTACAACTGTCCAATGTATTGCAATAAGGTAAAGTTGGATATGTGGCCATTGTAACGCTTAAATTTTAGGTACATGTTGCAGACCTATACAGAAGTACTGAAGAGAGTCACCTTGACTTACAGTCTTCATTTGGTGACCCTTGGACTTCCCCAACCCTTCAAAGTATAAAACGTCTTGAATGGCAAGGAGTAGGTTTCCAAGGCAACTGTGATTATCACAGGACAAAAGTGACTTCCACTGAGGGTAGTCCAATGCACTCTGAGAAACCACTGAAATTGTCATGTCATTATTACTACTGGTCTTTGTGCAAAATTTGATACAATTTTGTGCAGTACCTCATGTCAACAGTAGGTGGTGTTGTGACAGTTTTGTAAATATTGATACAGTATACAGACGTGTTCAGAGTGAGATTAGTATGATTTGTGCAAAGTTTGGTCCAAATCAGACGAGCACTGTCTGAGCTGTAACTGTCACGTTTTGCATGGCGAGAAAGCCATTGAAGCACACCGGTCACCATGGAAACAGTTCTGTACTATGTACATGTACTTTCAATGAGCCCTAGTCATTCCGTCATGTCAGTTTTTTTCAGCTGGTGAGAGAAAAATAAAGAAAAACAGTTTTCAGCAATTCTTCCGTTAACCAGTAGAAGGCGCTATATCTTTTGTCAGGTATTTTGATATAGACGCATTCCAGGCGGGACTATTTGCCATCATGGAAACTTTGGTGCACATCGGACAAGTTTTGCCCGAGTCACAGCTGCTTGATTTTGTAAGGGGAGGAGTCAAACTTTGCCATGGCACCATGGAAACACTTCCCTGTCAGTTATGTGTTGTCCACCCACATAGGACTATATATGACAGTCACCTCAACCTATGTTCCAAATTTCATGACTCCAGGACCTTCCCACCCCTCCCCATAAGCTCATGGATTGAATGGGGAAGAGGGCGTGTCCATGGTAACACGTGTGACACCATGCTAAAGTTGCTGTGCAGTTATGATCGTCCCTGTGGTCTGATGAATCTCAGAAAATTTCACGTAATTCTGGAAAATGGCGTGTGAGTAATAAATAAAACAGTTTTATTTAATTCTTTCATTAACCAGTAGGTGGCACTATAGCTTTTGCCCGGTATTTTGATGTAGACGTGTTCCGGGCGGGACTATTTTCCATCACGGAAACTTTGATGCACAGCGGACAAGTTTTGCCAGAGTTACAACTGCTTGATTTTGTAAGGGGAGGAGTCAAACTTCGCCATGGCAACACTTTCCTGTCAGTTATGTGTTGTCCACCCATATAGGACTATATATGACAGTCACCTCAACCTATGCTCAAGATTTCATGATTCCAGGTCGTTCCTGATCCTACAAACAAGATCAAGGATTGAATGGCAAGGAGGGCGTGTCCACGGCTATACATGTGACGTCATGCTAAAGTTGATGTGCAGTTATGATCATCCCTGTGGTGTGTTGAATCTCAGAAAATTTCACGTCAGTCTGGAAAGTGACGCGTGAGTAATAAATAAAAGAGTTTTCAGCAATTCTTTCGTTAACCCCTATGTGGCGCTATACCTTTTGTCAGGTATTTTAATGTAGACGCGTTTGGGCCGGGGCTATTTTCCATCATCGAAAGTTTGGTGGACATCGGACAAGTTTTGCCCAAGTTAAAGCTATTTGAAGTTGTAAGGGGAAGAGTCAAACTTCGCCATGGCGCCCTGGCCACACCTTTTGAGATTTTGAATTAATTTATGCAGTTTTTAATGGCCAATGCCTATAGCCATTAAAAATTAAGCTTAATTAAGCCATATAAAATTAATGAATTAATATAAAATTAATAAATTATATGGCTTAATTACGCTTAATTAAGCCATATAAAAATGAGCTCAATCGGAGCAGGTCCCTACGACTAGTTCGTTCAAATGCGAGGTGTGACTTTTTTCTGAATTGCAGGTAGGGCGACTTTAAGGCAAGATGGCGGCCTTCCTGTTGGTGGTGGGTATGGGCCACAATTATGGTTTTTACATGTCTTGAGGTGATGCACACCTCACCCAAATTTTATGTCTCTACGGCAAAGTTTACGGTCTCCAGTTTACATTGACCTTGTACGTTTGGCCCCTCCCACAAAAATTAGGGGTGGGGGGGCACATATCTTTTCCAGTTTATCAAATTTTTCGCCGGGTCTGAGGGGTTTGCAAAAAAAATTATGTTTTGGTTAACGTTCAGAGGGTGAAAAATGCGATCGTTTAGGCAGAAGAATAATAAAGAAACGGAGCAATTACAACAGGCTTTTGCCGACTGACGTCAGTGGCTCAGGCCCTAAAAACAGAATAGGGCATGTCTGAAATCAGTAAATATGTATATGTATAGTAGCTCCGGTTACACATGCACTTTTGCTGCCTTGTGCAGAACATCGGATACCTTTGGACAAGATTTATGATCCAACAGTAGAATATTTATTTATACAAATATACATACTGTTGAGGTTTTTGCTCTGCTTCTCAAATCATACTTCTCAGACACTGTGAAATCATAAATAAAAGAGAAGAACCTGTACATTCATGCACATGTCATGGTGAACGAGTCATGGACACCCGTGAATAAATGATAAATCAGTGCACTGAGGCCTGCTCTATAAATAGAGTCTCGTGTGCGTGGAGCCCACACACCTCGCCTGTACTGCCTTACACTGGCATGCTTCAGCAAGAGGACGGAAACATTACAATGCTATCACGACTGTACTCAACATGAGCACCTTCAGTCTGATAACAGCAGTGTTGGGCAAGTTACTAAAAAATAGTAACTAGTTACAGTTACTAGCTACTTCTTTTCAAAAGTAACTGAGTTACTTTTGAGTTAATGCATGGTTAAAGTAACTAGTTACTTGGAAAAGTAACTTTCATGTTATTTTTAAATGCATACTTAAATCATCTTGCACACACAGCAAGATCAAGGGCCCCTTGTTCTCATCAGAAAAAAAAAACAAGGAAAAGAAAACTGACTAGAAAAAGTCTCATCTTACAGACAAAAAATGTCTCCAATTTACGCAAACTATTGTAATCAGCAGAAAGTCAGAAATTTACTAGAAATAAAGCTGTGAATTCACAGAGAAAATTTTGGACCCCCTGGAGGGCCGTTTTTGGCCCACGAGCCATATGTTTGACACCCCTGGACCAGCCCATTAAAAACACATATTTAGAGGATTTACTTCCATGAAATAGTTGCATATCACAACAGCATGTAAATGAATGAGATAAAATAAAACAGAAAGCAAAGATTCTATTTGCGTGTGGCTGCACGGTGGCGCAGTGGTTTAGCACTGTGGCAGCACAGTTTTACCCTCGGCCGGGGGATCGCGGGGATCATGAGATCGTGGGTTCGATCCCAGCCCCCGACCAACAGTGAGCTGTGTGGAGTTTGCATGTTCTCCCCGTGTTGCGCGGGTTTACTCCGGGATTTCTCCGGTTTCCTCCCGCATACCAAAAAACATGTAGGTTTAGGGCGCTCGCGCACACAGCGACCAGCAGCCGGTGGCTTGTCACCAGACTGCAAACCAAGTCTACCTACGGGTACAAATAAGTAACAAAAAAAACAAACAAAAAAAAAAAACAGATAAATGAAAGTTCACCGCTTACAAGAAGCTGTTCTTTACTGCAACAAATCACAGTCACTTTTTCTCTGTGTGTAAGAAAACACTAAATGCATTTAATGCAGACATTAAATGTGAGCTTCTTGCTCAAAAAATACTCATGTTTAACCACAGCGGTAGGAGCTGTTAGGGGCTACTAACCGCTCGGACAACAGGTGATCAGGGCTCGATATGAGAAGTCGCCACCGCCATGGCAGTGCGGTGGCGCAGTGGTTAGCACTGCAGCAGCACAGCAACTCACCCTTGGCCATGGGATCCCTGGTTCGATCCCAGCCCCTGACCAACAAAGTGATCTGTGTGGAGTTTGCATGTTCTCCCCGTGTCTGCGTGGGTTTACTCCGGGATTTCTCCGGTTTCCTCCCACAGGCCAAAAACATGCAAGTTATGTTAATTGGAGACTCTAAAGTGGCCCTAGGTGTGACTGTATGTGTGAATGGTTAAGGGATAGCACCGTACCGTGGCTGCTTCATCCATCCAGGTGGATGCCTTCAATTTCCCCTCTGGGGATCAATAAAGTATACAAAATCAAAAAAAAAATAAAAAATTCTTCACCGGGTTGTGATGTGAACTGGGGCAGGACAGGAAACGGGCCCGCGGAGGAGATTGTGTGACGGCTGCGTCAGTTACGGTAGGGTCAGTTTATATTTATTTGCTTGCCTTTGCCTTTGGCATGACAACCTCCAGCGGCTTGAGGCCGGTGATGGCACTGGGGATGGCAGTCCCGCCAATAGCCACCGAAACTGTGTATTCATCCCCAGTTGGCAGCTGATGAGGAGGGTGTCTAGCATCTGCAAGTTGTATGATCGTCTATTTGCACTAAAATATCTATCCATATTAATAAAACGAGTAACGCGAGTAATGCATCTGATCAAATTTCAGTAACTGTAACGCATTACTGAACTTTTAAACAGTAATTTCGTTACACAGCACGTTACTGCAAAAGCAGTGGCGTTACAGTAACGCGTCCCAACACTGGATAACAGCAACAATGGAATAAAGATTTATTCTCCAATAAAAAAAAGATTTGACTGATTAACCTTCAGCCGCCTAAAGTGAGACGCTGAGGATTAAACTGCAGCTTCATGTCTGCGGCGGTTGGCACACAGTGATGGTGGAGGATGAGAATGCTCAGGTCTTGCTTGGCTGGATCAAAGTGTTATTAAGTTTTCTAAATATCAAAGAGCTGTTGGTAATCTGAAGGGTTTTAGAGTTAAGGGAGGATGAAGGAGATGGAGAAATGCTGGCTGGATTTTGCAAAGAGGCAAACAGCTGAAGTGGGTCACCTTACTGTACCCCCCCCCCCCCACACACACACACACAGATATCATTTTTGCTTTTTGTTTGGACTTTTGTTTGAATTTTCATCAATATGTGATGAGTAATGCAAAATTCTTGATCAATAAATAAATATTTCAACAATAACCACGCTTTTTGTTTTAAAATTTTACTTCATACTGTATGTATTAACTATGTGGAATCCAGGAAAACACGGAAATTCCTTTGGTAAATCCACATGAATACAAAGATCTTTCTTTTAAAGTCTAGGAGTTCTAAGGTAATCATAATGCTTGAATATTTAGTGTGCTCGATCTGATGTTGAAAATAGATTAAACCATTTTACCAATGAGTCAACACCCAATACTAATACTACAACAAGAGCACTCTGAGGCGAGTGCAGTATCCCCCACCTCCATTTTCTTTGATGATCCCAATACTTACTGACAGAGATCAGTTTTCAACTTTTCAATATAATTAATGTGGCAGAATCAAATTATGATAAGCCCATCATCCATGAATATACAACAAAGTATACAACCCATAGTTGTAGGGCAGGATCCCGATGTGAACCTGTGTAGCAAGTATGGTGACCAAAACCATAGTCACACTTCAGGCTCACAGCGTGAACCTGTGTACCAAGTTTGGTGGCCCTAGCTTTATTCGTTGTATAGTAATAAGGCATAAGAAATGCTAACCTTGACCTTTGACCTTTTGAGCCCAAACCCATAGTCTGAGGTCAGGATCCCAAGGTGAGCCTGTGTAGCAAGTCTGGTGACCCTAGTTTTCTTTGTTGTGGATTATATAGTTTATAAGCCATTTTGATGTTGACTTTTGACCTTGCGATCCCAAAACCACAGTCACACTTCAGGGTCACAGGGTGAACCTGTGTACCAAGTTTGGTGACCCTAGCTTTACTCATTGTACAGTAAGAAGGCATAGGGAATGTTAACCTTGACCTTTGACCTTTTGACCCCAAACCCATAGTCTGAGGTCCCAATCCCAAGGTGAACCTGTGGATCAGGTTTGGTGGCCCTAGTTTTATTTGTTTTATAGTAATAGTGCAAATGGAATGGTTACCTTGACCTTTGACCTTTTGACGCCAAACACTTAGTTAGGTGAGGGTGTAAGTCGTCCAAGATGTGTATTAGATACAACTGCTGTATCAATTTGAAAAGCCTACATCATTTCTTTCAGTTGTTGTTGTGTTTAGAAGATTGAAGGAAAAATCTGACCTCTGACCTTCAACCTCAAGGTCCTCCAGTGAGAGTGAAATTGCAATATGTGCATCATCAGAGTATCTCAAACCATGGCACCAAGTTTCAAAACAAACAAAACTGTAGGAGGAGTTGATTTCACAAGACAGTTACTGTCTATGAAGTGAGGTGAAACAGGGGGTCATAGGTCAGGGGCTACAATTCCTGCAAAAATCATCCGATCAGAACCAAATTGCAATATGCATATCTTCATTATATATCAAACCACGGTACCAAGTTTCAAAACAATCGGACCAAAACTGTAGGAGGAGTTCATTTCACAGAAGTGGGACAGACGGACACGGAGGGAGGGATGGACTGACCCATAACATAATCCTCCTTCAGTCTTCGCCCAAAGAGCTCTTCGACCCCTTTGGGCTTCTACTGGTGGGGGATTAAAATCATTGTATCTGGTGGGGAGAAAACTGATACAGCGTAATATCACAATATTTTGTAGTGGTGATATGGTATCGATTCAGAGACACCAGTATTGTGATACTTAATTAAAAAATTTTAATAAATATTGCAAACACAAACTTTACCATTTAGGTACCAGAGTAATAAAAATCAACTAACTTTTCAGTCTATTTGATGGTACTAAATGCTCATAATATCATATCATAATATCATATTGAGCAGCCTCTGGTGATTCCCACCCCAAGTATCCTTTGTGGAATAAAAACAAGTTCATATAGCTTTAAGGTCCCATATTGTACAAAATGGTGTTTGTGTGGGTTTTGCTATTTAAAAATAGTACACCCACGGGTCACATGTATACCATTAAAACATTAAAACAGTCACTTTAAAGACAAATACACACAGCATTTATTTTGTTAAACTCTTAAGGTGCCTTCACACCAAACGCGAACAGGTGGCACGAATCCATACAAAGTCAATGGAAAGCGGTGAGCACATGCAAAATTGCGCATTCGCCTGTTCATGTCCGAGGAATAGCGCTAGCTTTGAGATTCTGCCATCACCGGAGTAAAAGTATCAACACTGGAGAGTAGACTAGTTTGAAAATGAGACCAGTTTGAAAGTGAGCCACTCACCTGGAGACAAGAGGACCGGAAGCTCTTCAACTGAATTGGGATGTCGACATTATTTACCCACAGATTCCTGCCACGGACGTGCTAACAAGCCTAAAAAGCTAGCAATGGAAACACTCATCATCTTATAAAGTTTTGGAGACAGGGACAACTTTTTCAGGTGAGCCCTCCGTCGGATAATGTAAACCTAAAGCATGACATTATTTTGGGGATTTCCACAGTAGGTTGAACACTGCTGCAGAAGTTATAAAAGCAGCTTCGCCTGTCTGCATCTCACTCAGACGGTGAATTCATGCTTATTTGCGCATTTACATTGTAATCGTGCCGCCCGAAAAATTTGCCCGTTCACATTAGGTGTGAAGGCACCTTTACAGAAATGATTGGATTGCACTTCCTGGATTTTATGACATCACAAACCAGCAAGCCCCTCCTTCAGTTCTCTATGTTAGAGAAACAAACACACTCTGTCTGCCTGCTTGTGACTGGCCCACTCAGCAAACCTTCACCCAATCAGATTATGGTCTCATGAATATTAACAAGCAGAGAGAAAAGAACTGTTTTAGACAGAGCTTTGTAGACAGCTTTGTTTTTTCTTGTGGAGCTGTAAAACAACACAAAAATTCTTTTTCATATTGAAAACTACCTACAGTATAGTATATGATCTAAAGGATGTCAAAAACTGAATTAATTGCTGGAAAATGTAAAAATTTATAAAAAAAAAAATTTTTTTTGGGGGGGGGGGGGTACCAGCTGCTGAAAGCTGATATTTTCTTTGACTTAGGTCATTCTTTTGTTGCCAGATAAATAGATAAAATTGATTGATTGATTAATTAATTGACTAAAGCCAAGCATCTCAGCAACATTTAGTATAAGGAACATTAAAGCTTCTTACCTGAGGTACCAACACCCTAACAATATCTCACGTCTATCATACAATGTCCCTTTGTTTTAAAGGGAAAATCTAAATAAGCTGATTTGTCTGGCTAGCTGGCAGCAAAACAAAACTCACATCAAATTCACATTAAAGTTCATGAAGTTTCAGAACTGTGTACCCTACTTTCAACTTGGTTTACACCCTGACATACTGATACTAATACTTTGGTTATCAAACAGAAGGCTGTTAATATTTTTCATAAATATCAAGTGTAAACTAGCATTTAAACCTGATATTTCTTAAAGTGAGTTTTCCAAGCTTGAGAGGCACAATAAAATAACAGATCAGATTACTAGACAGCACGCAAGAGAGTACACCACCTTGGCAGCTAATTTTCTAACTCATATTTTAATTTCTAATAACAGCGTATTTAAGAATGCTATTATGCCAATATTTTTATGTTATGATATTATGCTGTATTATTATTCAAAACAGAATCCTTCTGCACATAAAAATAAAACAATCTTTCAAATTATTACATATAATTAATATATGGAGTGGTGGAGTCATGAACATGATTGAAAGAGCATAAATATCTATTGAAAAAGAAAAACATCCTTATCATCAGTCAGTAATAAAATGGTTTGTTAAGGCTGGGTAAAGTTTAGTTTAAAGTTTGGGTGTTTGTTGTTGTTGTTTTTACAGAGAAGACTTTTTTCAATTTGTTAACTAATTAAATAATTTGTTAATTTTGTTTGGTGTTGTTCCAGTAAAATCTATAAAGACTGCCTGAAGAAAACAAGCAATTTTCACAGTGACTGATGACATGGGGCTACATGTCCAATAAAGGACCAGAGATGGTAGTCACTACCTCTACAATAAACGCACAGGTCTACATTAAAGTTTTGGACACTTTTCTTATTCCATCATTCAAAAGTGGGTTTAGTGATGAAGAAATGCAAAGAACATCAAAACTTTTCTTCATGTCAGACATAGTATAAACTCAATGATATGTCAGTAAACAGTCCGAATCATAATGTGAATTTATGGTGGATCTGGTGGCTCTTCCTCCAACCACCATCCCCCCAACTTTAACTGCACTCTGGTAGTTCACACACTTGCACACAATCATACCACACAACTAACACACACCCATACCTAAAGACAATTTAGAATCCCCAGCTGATGGCCATTAACCTAACTTGCATGTTTTTGGCATGTGGGAGGAAACCGGAGAAATCCCGGAGTAAACCCACGCAGACACAGGGAGAACATGCAAACTCCACACAGATCACTGTAGGTCGGGGGCTGGGATCGAACCCAGGATCCTCCCTGCCAAGGGTGAGTTGCTGTGCTGCCGCAGTGCTAACCACTCAGACTGACGCATTTAAGAGGTAAACCTCCCAAAATGGGAAGAATCAAATTGCAAATTTACAAGAAAAAGTTGCAGATTTATATGAAAAAAAAAACAAAAACAGAACAAGTCACACATTTAAAAAGAAAAAAAAAAGTTGTAAATATATAAGAAAAGGGTCTCATTTATGGGAACACAGTCTCAAGTTAATACGTAAAAAGTTAAAAATGTATGCAAATAATCATTTCCACATTTATGTGAAAAAAGTTGTAAATTCATTAGAAAAAAGTAACAAAATTATGAGGAAAAAAGCATGCAAATTTACGATAAAAAATAAGAGCAAAAAAGCTATTCAACTAACTACTGCAGTAGATACTTTCTGACTCTTACTGAATTCCTCTTCTGTCTTTTTTGCAACTGCTCTCACTTACACTTGAGTAATTACACTCCTAAAGTCAGACTACATTTACCTGGTTACAGTTTGTGGATATTCTGCCCGCCTCTGTTAGGTTTCTCTGTGGGAACAGTCGCCCCGATCACATTGCTCAGCGTTTGCCCACACAGCCGTCCCACTCACCGTGCGGTAGACATCCTCGCTGCTCTCCTCGTACTTCTGCTGGATCCTCTCCTCCAGGAAGTAGATGCGGAGCTTGAGGCTGAAGTTCTCCTTCTTCAGGTCATTCAGGTGCTGCGACAGAGTTCGGTAACCGTTAGACATGACCGTCAAAGTGCAATGACTCTTCCTGACATTAGGTCCGCTATAGGTTAGAAATGAGCAGTGGTTGTCCATGTCTCCCTCTCATGGGGAAATTTTAAGTCCATTTTACAGGACGACTGCATGTCCTTGTCTTTGAGCCTGGTAACCAATAGGCATGCGACCTCCTTCTGCTCCAAAAGGTCATAACGTCTAAAAAACAAAAAATTAAACCATGAATTATCTACAAAGGAGCATCCTAGCCTTTCACAGGCCACACGCGCACACACAAACACACACTAAAACTAACACACTCACACAAACACACACTCAGGAGGTGTCAGCAGTGCAGAGGGCGACTCTGCAACCCGGCGGTCAGAGATGCAGTCCTCTCGGCTCCATGGCGTGCTATGGTCCGCACAGGAAGGGGACAGGAGCTAATTTTACAGAGGGGGAGACATCTCTGGAATCCCAGACCGTCGGGGGAGAGGAGGGGAGGAGGGAGGGACGGAGGGGGAGGACAGGGGAGGGAAAAGACTCACAGGCACTTGTGGCATAAAGGGGAAATGTAAACCCACTGTGGATGAATGAAATGAAAAAGAAAACTGAGAAGGAAGGATCTTGCAGCATCTTTTTACCGATGTGCATCTCCAGAGACGGAACAAATAACTACCCATATCATTAATAATCATGATGGTGACTTCAGCCTTTGCCGAATTATGGAGTCTTGGTGGTGATACTGAGTAAATGAGTCATTTTCCTTTCTGTTCAGTCAGGTGCTGTGTGGTAACAAATTAGGGGAAACAAGACCATCTTGTATTAGTTGGTCTAGGTTTCTCTTTTTTGTAAGAACGTAGGTCAACTTTTACCTGATTTGGAGGCAATACTCTCCTCATGTTGAGCATGCATTGGGGATTGTTTCTTTTGAAAATGACAACAGAGTGCATGGTTGTGCATTCAAAAAGGTTAAAAGGACCCACAGCACGTGAGGGCCCCAAATTAGTACCTACCATCAACATCAACACTAATTCTAATGGACAGAGTTGTAAGCTTTTGGAACTGGAGCTTACTAAAGTGAGCAAAACAAAAAAAATACATATAGCATGGTTCAGACTTAATAGAATCAACTAAACAAAGTGGCAGATAACTATTTCTGAAAGAAAACCATCCATCCATTCATCTTCTTCTGCTTAATCCTTTTCGGGTCGCGGGGGTGCTGGAGCCTATCCCAGCATCTTTGGGCGAGAGGCAGGGTACACCCTGGACAGATCGCCAGTCCATCCCAGGGCCAACACAGAGAGACAGACAACCATTCACTCTCACAGTCATACCTATGGACAATTTAGAATCCCCAGTTTGATGCCAATTAACCTAACTTGCATGTTTTTGGCATGTGGGAGGAAACCTGAGAAATCCCGGAGTAAACCCACGCAGACACGGGGAGAACATGCAAACTCCACACAGATCACTCTTGGTCGGGGGCTGGGATCGAACCCAGGATCCCCCGGCCAAGAGTGAGTTGCTGTGCTGCCGCAGTGCTAACCACTCCGCCACTGCGCTGCCCTGAAAGAAAACCGCCACGTTAAAACTGAAAAAACAGCTCTACCTACTTACACTAAAGACAGACAGCTAAATTTAATAACTGTCGTCCGTATGAGACATCCCTCAACACACTATCAAACTGAAAAGTCGGAATCATCTGAGGTGAACCACATGGGCCCATGAAAGAAATCAGAAATCTCGACAAAGGCTGACCAGCAGTGGGGAGGGCAGGTGGGACTGGGACAGACAGGTGAGTGGAAAGAAATCAGAAGAAATAGGAGACCTGGAAGCTGTGAGCCGTGCGCTATTAATAGGAGGTGTCCTGAATCTCCGAGTGGTCGATCCCTGAGAGTCCCTCAGAGAGATGAGCGACGTTGAAAGAGTGAAATGAAGATGAAACACAAGACTGAAAGTTATCTTGTAATGCAAGGAACTAGTTAAAACACGAATAATCATTCCCACGGTAAAAACACTTATCCCAAAGCGGTACATACAAATCAGTTTTTCTCAGTCCTCTTCTATGTTTCTTCTTAATGTACGCAGAGAGCGGAGAAAGCCAGAGTCAAATTCCTTGTACGTAAAGCATACTTGGCCAATAAAGACGCTTCTGGTTCTGATACTCAGTGATGTTTCTGTAGGCTGGCGGTGGAACGTTAAACTAGGGTCAGCCACACTCACACTTTTAGAGTAGCTTCACCTGGCCACTCAAGAAATTTTCAGAAACACATAATTCACAAGAATTCTTTGACAGTCTCAGTCATCTATGCTGTCATCAGCAGAGGTGGGTAACAATGAGTTACATTTATGCAAGTACATGTACTCGAGTAACACTGTCGTTTTACAGAGCGGTTGTATAGTAGGACACTTTTTATTCTTACTTCAGTACATTTATGAAGAAAAAACTTGACTCATGCACATTTGTTTATACTATCTGTTACTTTTGATTTCATTGATTTGAACTGAGTGTCCTTTTGTCTGTTTTCAGACAAAGTTTTTAAAGAGTAATTATCACTCTCCTCTATTTAGGAAATTATTTATTATTATTTCTTATTTTTTCTGTAGAAGGTTCAACTGGATAGTTTGTATTTCATTTTCTCGAGAATAGCACATTTAAGAACAAAAATCACAAATCTGTGAGAGTAATGTTGTGAATTAAAAAAGCTGCAAATTTACAATAAAGAACTGTAAAGGAATGTGAAGGGTGTTTTTTTTTGCATATTTTAAAGTCACTACTTTATCATAGGAAGTCCCAAATTTTTCACAAGTCAAATTTTGTAAGAAAAATGTTGCAAATGTATTAGAAAATTGTCTCAATTTATGAGCAAAACTTTACAAATTTATGAAATAAAATTTTATAAAAATAAATGTACAAGAAAAAGTCAAAAATTTACAAAAAAAATAGTAAATTTATTGGGAGAAAAAATAGCAAATTTATAAGAAAAACAACATAAACCTATGTGAAAATCTTCCTAAAATTTATGAGAAAAGAGTCACAAATTTAAGAGGAAAAATTCACAAACTAACAGAGTAACATTGCTGCTCACTAGTTTTACAGTATATCCTTTCTTACGCTGACTTCACAATTTTTTTTCTTTTGTTTTTTTGTGACTCCTCTTGTTTATACTTGTGTAACTAAAATCATAAGGTAACGCTACTTTTACCTGAGTACAATTTCTGGCTGCTCCACCCAGCTCTGACCATTAACCACAAAAGAAATGTCTTCTAATCAGAGCTGAGGTGCGTGTGTGCGTGCGTGTGCGATGATATTGGGTGTGTAGGTGTTTAGCGAGCATGATGTCATTCCTGATGTTGTGTCCTTGGCCACTAGCCTATCTTTGCTCTGAATTATTTAGCAGCAGCATGCAATGTGACACCTTAATGGGCACACGCACTCAAAATGATGTAACTGCTCCGTTTCCGTTCTGCATTCATTGGCGTCTATCAAAAAAAAAAATCTCAAGAGTTCTTTCATGGTTAAATGAAGGTTGGATAAATATAGCATCTTTACATAATTTTCTCTTTATTTTATGAATCATATTCCAAATGTTCTGCCCTGGCTACTACACAACTATAATACTGTACACAGTATTTCATACTGAAGACTCCAGTGACTAAAAACAAATTTTCTTACTAATTTTTTACAACTCATTCTCTCATTTTTTTTTGTTGTGCTGCAGTGACGCATCAGAGGATCTGTTCCATAATAAAATACACTCCAACATATTCATATCACTGTGCATGGGTGAGGCATGCTTATTTCTGAAGCCCATTGGCACACAAAATGCTTTTAAGTTTAAGGGGTCATTGACTGCACAGTCCCCACATGTTGATAGCTCCCACAGGGCTTAATGAAATATTTGTGACATATTTTGGTCAAATTGCCTTTAATTATTTAATTATTGCAGCATCCTTGTGAATAATCTTTCGCAGCCTTATTCAGAATAGCTGTTTTCAGCATATGTCTCTTTAAATGCCTAAGAGCCATTTTTAACTCCACCCTCCCTCTTACATCACTATTGCTAATCTCAGCTGGTTAGCTTCTAATCCAAGCTAGTGCTAACAGTTCGATGTAGCATCATGACAAAAATATAACAAAATAAAAAGCACCAAGGTGCTGTGCCTCGGTGCCTGTGGCATGGCAGCATGGGCGGCTGTAAAAAAGTGGCACTCTGACCTCTACTGGCCCGGCACATAGGGATTTTTTTTTTTTTTTTTTTTGGTACTTATTTTGTACCCGTAGGTAGATTTGTTCTGCAGTCCGGTGACAAGCCACCAGCTGCCGGTCGCTGCGTGCGCAAGCGCCCCGTATCCCTAACCTGCATTTTTTTTTTGGCATGTGGGAGGAAACCGGAGAAATCCCGGAGTAAACCCACGCAACACGGGGAGAACATGCAAACTCCACACAGATCACTGTTGGCTAGGGGCAGGGATCGAACCCACGATCTCATGATCCCCGCGATCCCCCGGCCGAGGGTAAACTGTGCTGCCGCAGTGCTAACCACTGCGCCACCGTGCAGCCGTGCAGATGTGATTTGGGGTTGGGGAAATTATCTGAAAATTCAGCAGGGGTCTGGGGGACGCAGTCCCCTCAGCGGGGGGGCAAGGGGGGCAAAGCCCCCCAAAGCTCCTGGGTTTTTATGAATTTTAAGTACCAGAACTGTGCTTAAATGACATAAGACAAACAGCTGAATGCCACTTATTACTGTATAATATTGACTTATGTTCCAAGAAGATAGGATTCCTAAAATATTCCAACAAGCATTATCCATCACATGCTTTAACACTTGATCAAATCAAAATCAGTTAATTGTATCTGTTCCATAATAGAAATAAAATTCATTCATACCATTACTTTTTATAATTTCAGCATTTATTTCAGATCACCAATTTCAATCTCCACTGAATCTTGAGCGGTTCATTTTGCACAATCACTGATGTAGCAAAGTCTTAGAAATATTCAAAAGTTATGAGTCAATGTCCACTGTGCACTGTCAATTTCAAACTGTTTGGAATCATAAAAGTAATGTAACTAAATTGTTTTGCTATTTTTTTCTCCTCAACATCAATGTCAGGGCGCTGCAGGAGTTTTTGGGGATGGATAACTTTTATAACCGTTTCCTCCCCCGCGCAGCCCAGCTCATTACAGCCGTTGTACGCCGCACTCAAGAAACGGAAACCGGCGAACAGAGTCAACTGGACTCCTGAGCGGGAGCAGGCGTTCTGAGGTTAAAACAGCTCTGGCGAACGCTGCACTACTGGCGCACCCAGACCCAGCGGCTCGGATAGCGCTCACTACCGACGCCTTGGACATGGGCATAGCGGCCGTCGTGGAGCAATGCGTTGCCGGTTCTTGGCAGCAGCTCACCTTTTTTAGCAGGTCTTTGCACGACAGTGAGCGTAAATACAGCGTGTTCGACAGAGAGTTAATGGCTCTCCACCTGGCCATATGCCACTTCCAGTTCTGCCTGAAAGGGCGCACCTTCACTGCGTTCGTGGACCACAAGCCGCTAACGTACTTAACGTACTTTATCTTCCTGGAAGATAAAAAAAAAAAAAAAAGCGGAATTCCGCGAATTAGTGGAAAAATCACATCCCTAGGCACAGTTATTACATTTCCTGTTTTCATGGCTGCATTGACAGAAATGGTGAGTTAAATTTGTGTTTATTTTGAAAAGGAAGCCTTATCTCGCAATTGTGGCAAATAAAAAACTTGAGAAATTATGATGATACAATGATATAAGCCTTTAGTTCCACTTAATTTCGACTGGGCGAGCTGAAACAGAGAGGTGGGCAGACAGACAGATAGACACACCCATACAGCCACAAACAGACACACTAAATGATAACTGTATGCCTCTGCTTCACCGAGGCATAATAAGCCGGCATGACATCTATATGACTGATAGCTAGGCTAGCCAATAATAAAACGGTGGGTGGGTATCAGGGCTGGTTTTACCATGTTTATTACCCTGAAGAATAAAACGACTCCTCATTGACAGAAAGGATGTAAAGGCTCTGTGTGTGTGTTAAGAGGAGTGTTTTGATGTTTTTGCTATAATAAGGTGACCAATAGACACGTTTCAGAAGGTTGTAACCTACAAAAACACAATTTTTCAATCAATGACCCATTTAAATTTGCACTGGATATGACTTTAACAGGTTTTGAATAGATACAAACTGATTCAGAAATGTTAAAACGCAACCAGTTTACATTTGGGTTGGTCATTCTTCTCCCCAGCAGAAATCTGCTACCCATCATCAAAAGGAAAATGCAGCATGTTCTTCTAAAATGTGTCTGCTATAAAGCCCAGTTATAGTACAGAAGAGGCTGAAGCCTAAAGTGGGCCAAGCAGCAGCCAGAGGCAGAATTAAAATACCAGGAGGGTTCTGGGTGTTTTCCATCCAGTATTCTCAGCTGTAGGTGATCTCCTTTTCTCTAGTGAAGGCTATTTTAATAACATTTTCTCCAGCTGGTTTGAAAATGTGCATGAAATTCTAGCACATTATTAAGACAAAGAGGATCTTATGTTAAAGGTGCAAAACAAAGAGCCACAAGATGGCATCGTGGAACAAGTTTTACAGTATTATTTGTGTTGTGAAGAGAAACATGTGGCACATAAAATTAATTTAAAACAATAAATAATCTCACCTGTTCAAACTGCTTAAGCGTATGGAGCTGGAGAGGAAGAGAGTTGTCTGTTTCATCACTGCACGGATCTAAGGCAGAGAAAATGTGCAGTTTTCAAAAAAAAAATCACCAGAAAAACAGAAATTATTAATGGATTAATATTTTTACTCACCTGTCATGTGACCTGTGATCTTGGATGAAGGGTCCTCTTCTGCAGCACTGTCAGAAAAATAGTAAGAATACATTCTCAGCAGGACAAAACAGAGTTAATGCCGCAGAAAAAGAGCCTAGCTGAGTACTTCTTTTGTAATCCTGCAAGACAAAAGGGTTCTGCTCGAAATTAAAAGGGCACCAAAACCCTTTTCACCCTAACAGCAGGAGGTAATTTGCAGCTCTGTAGGAAAACAAAGTGTGTGGGGGTCATCTTAAGGATCTTAGTAGGGGAGGGGACAACATCATGGGTCAAAGTTCATCTGACTCTCTTTGCCCTAATCTACTCCCATATCAGGGATCTGAAACCTACCACATGGCTTTGATAAAAAAGAAACCTTCATGAATGTACCAAAAAGTTGGAATTTTGTAACCGAAAGCTACAAATGTATGGAAAAAACTTTGAGAAAAAAGATAAAAGAGGAAAAAGAGCTGTGGATTTCTGAGAAAAAAAAAATGTGATTTGAAAAAGTTGGAATGGAGGGAAAAAATGCAAGAAAAATGTCACAAATTTATTGAAAAGTCACAAATTTATGAGTAAAACTGCATATTCAAGAGGAAAAACTTTGAAGCGACTAATGATTACGGACCAGTTTATGCTTCATTACTTTCCCATCTGTTCATTTTATAGACTTCAGCTATATTTTGTGGATCCATGCACATTTTTTGGAGGAGAATTTGGTCATTATCTCATTCCATATGATGCCACTGACTCCCAATCATCACCATGATTGATTAAATTACAATAAGCCTATGAGGGGGGGCTGAAAAGTTAATAGGCTGAAAAGCTCATAGTGGTTAAATTTGACTAAATGTGGTTATATTTTTCAACATAGTCTCCCTTTCGGTCCACACACTTCTTCCATTGATGTTGCAGCGATCTTTGTGGTTGAAAAACAAACCACATTTGGTCAAATTTGACCACTATGAACTTTACGGCCTATGAGCTTATCAGCCCCCTCCCCCCAATCTCATACTAATCTCTTTATAAGTAGTCAAACACACTGAATTACACTACTCACAAAAAGTTTACACTACTCACAAAAATGCACTATAACCTTTACAGGTGAACTTAATTTGACCTTCTCTAGCCTTTTGAATGCACATATTCAGCTGCTCAGTGTTTCAGTACTTTTTGCACAACTTGCTCTTAAGATAAGATAAGATAAGACAAGCCTTTATTAGTCCCACAATGGGGAAATTCCAGGATTGCAACAGCACAGGGATAGCAACACTCAGAGCAACAATCAGAAGGCAAGAAAAAACAACATCTAGTAAACATACTACATCTTACATACATCTTCTCTAACAATGTGCTTAATGGCAAAATTTACAACCGGTGTTTGATTGACCAATAATTTTTTTGGTTCAGTTAGAACTGGTATTTCAACAGTCCTCTTCATCATGCTGTTCACATTTTGACATCATGAGACCAAGATGACACCTAATAATTGATTAACAGCACCTCGAGAAGAGGCCAATGAATTTAGAGTGTCACAGCATCAGCAGGTTGCAACAGAGATACAGACACTGGAAGAGCTACAGAAAGGCATATAAGTGGACGTCCTTTGGCTACATGAATGAATGAATGAATGAATGAATGAATGAATCTTTATTTCTGATAGTACAGGTTAAAAGAAACTGAATAATATAACAAAGGGGGAAAGAAAATCCAACAAGGTCAAATTAGACGATAACTCCTCTGATTATACAATTCAACATAAGTTATCCGAAATGGGTGATGGCTGAAGCCGCAGCTTATATTGCCCACCCATATTCCATCCAAGAATTCAAAAGAAAAAAAGAAAAAAAAAAACAAGACAAGAGCGATTACAATTCAAAAACGAAGCTAAGACAAAATGTGACAGAAAAAAACTAAGCTACAACACAGCACAGGCTGGATATGACGATCCTTATGTGATTTTACATGTCATCTTGTATATATGTTTGGAGTATTTCTTCCTTTAGTTTTAGTTTAAATTGTCCAAGCGTTGTACATGATTTTAATTCAGGTCCAAAATCGTTCCATAATCTGACTCCTTGCACTGAAACACAGTGTTGTTTGGTGGTAGTTCTCACTGAAGGTTTTTGAAATATACATGTTCCTCTAAAATGATATTGTTTCTCCCTTATTTGGAACAGCTTTTGGATATTTGCGGGCAGTGATAGATTCTTCACTTTAAACATTATTACTGCAGTTTTAAAGTCAACCAGATCTTTCAACTTGAGAGCTTTTAATTTAAGAAAAAGTGGGTTTGTTGGTTCCCTGTAAGCTGCTTTGTTTATTATTCTAATAGCTCTCTTCTGAAGCATAAAGACTGGATATATGTTTGTTTTATATGTATTTCCCCATACTTCATTACAATATATCATGTATGGGAGTATTAATGAATGATACAAGGTATATAGTGTGGGTTGATTCAGCAAATATTTCACTCTGTGTAATATTGCAATTGATTTGGATATTTTACCTTTAATATAATTAATATGTGACTTCCAACACAGTTTATTATCAACTATTACTCCAAGAAATTTAGTTTCAGATACCCTTTCAATCTCTACACCATTTACACTGAGTTTAGATACTGAGTTGTTGTGATGGTTGTTAAAGACTATAAATTTTGTCTTACTTAAAGTGAGCGTTAATTTGTTTGAATCAAACCACAGTTTAAGCTTTCCTAATTCCTTTCCGAGTGTATCCAGAAGTTGTTCCAAATTGCTTCCACTGCATAATAGATTAGTGTCATCGGCAAACAATATTAATCCATTTTTTCTGAAACTTTACATATATCATTTATATACATCCCACGCTGATGACCGCTTCATTGTGAACAGTGCCCTGTAGAACCAGATGATGAATGCCACTCAACTCCGGGCACATTTAAGGGAGGTGAGAGGCACCCAAGTGTCACATCAGACCATTCAAAACCATTTACATCAGTGTTGTCTGTCTGCTAGATGACCTGCCATGGCACCTGACCACACCACCAGGCACAGGGGTTATTATCTTGCATGGGCCAGAAAGCATTTACGCTGGACAAGGGACCAGTGGGCCTCAGTGCTGTTCTCTGATGAAAGTCAAATCACTTTGAGCAAAAATGATGGCCGCCAACGATGTTGGAGACGTCAAAAACAGCACTATGCATCAGCCACTCTTGTCACCAGAGGAGCCTTTGGTGGTGGTGGTGTTACAGTCTGGGCAGGTGTGTCTAGTCAATACAGGACTGCCCTACACCTTGTGAATGGTACAGTGACAAGCCGATACTACCTGAATAACATAATTAATTCAGTCATTGTGCAAGGGCACAATGACTGGACATCAGGTCAGGCATTGGTTTGCTTGCTACCGGATAACCATGAAAACCGGTACTATCTGTCTCATGGGTAGGGCTGTCGGCGACTTAACCAGCAACCTCACCCTTCCAAGGGTGTGGAGGGTGAAACTGGGCATCCTGGTAGAACTAAAAACAATGTCTGTCACAGGTCTGTGGTGGACCATTCCCAGTTATACGGGATAAGACTGGACATCCTGGCAGATAAGCACATCTGTCGCAAGGTCTGTGCCGGACTTTTGCCAGTCGGTGCATTGTGACATGCACTACACAAAGAGCAGAGATAAACAAACCTATCATCTGGTTAGTCACTGCAACTGATACTGGAGTCAGTTTGTCTTGGCCTGTCCTTGCCACAATACCTCTATCTGCCAAGAATGTGCCGCTAGTCCAGCAAAAGCTAGCGGTACTCAAATACTTTGCAAGTGTAGAGGGTTGGAAATAGTTAATAGTTATGTAAGAGGTGAAAAAGACATTTGGATAAGAAAATTTAAGAAAAACAGGCACCCCTACAATTTTATGTTATTCCTTAATTGTTTATTTTTCTACAATGCATTTGTAATCCACCTGGTTCCATTATAACTCATGTGAGTTGAGTGCAGTTCCATACGCCGACCAATAGATGGCGCATGTCACACAGTGATAGAGAGTAGACTCACGCACTGGAGTACAAAGAATAAAACTCCTTGTGTGAAATAACGAAACGTGTTCTGCTGATTCTCTATCACAGGTTGGTAAATACTAATAATTCAAGAGTGCAATATAAACTGTAAGAGTCCTAGGATGTCCGAGATTATATTGTGATACGTGTGAGGCGAAAAGCGGGTTTGTAAGGGTATTTCTGTTAAAGTTGATGTGTTGTTGTATAAGCTAACCTGCTAATGTTAATGATCGAGTGTATGGGACGTACCACAACAGTGAAATCCGCCCACGTTAAAAACCATTTGCTTACTTTATTTAAAGACAGTTATGAAACGGTTTTCATACAGTACGACATTTACTGGTTTGATTTGTCACCAAGTGTGCATATTTCGGGTGTATTACCGAATACCAGGAATACTATTGTAAGTGTGTTAGGTACACAGTGGCCAAGTCAGTGAATTGTTAAGAATAACACCACATGCTGTACATTTATGACAGTGCTTAAAATGATTAATGTAAATGTAAGTTCATGGGTTATTGTTTAAAATATAAATATTTGAACAAGTTAAAAGCTATATACATGGGAAGGAGATAAAACCAATAATTCATTTCATGTTAGAGTAATTTGTTAAGAATGTTAAGTATACAGTTAATGTCAAATCGGAAATTGTGATAAATGGACATGATTGTGTTTTGTTTAATGGTGATGTGATCAGACAAGAGAGAAACTATGGACTTTGATAGTAAATACTAGTCAGTTGATGTTGGTCATGTGAAAGACTTGAAAGAAGAATAAAACTCCTTGTGTGAAATAACGAAACGTGTTCTGCTGATTCTCTATCACAGGTTGGAGAGTTAACTTCCACATGCACGTTTCCTCCTCCTGGGCCGCTACCCAGGGGAGCAACACAAGCAGTTTAATGAAATGGTCAGTCAGAAAGCAACTCATACCGGCTCGGACGTTGGCCAGGTTAACAAGGCCAGGAGTTCCTGGCAGTGGCTGGCAAAGGACAGAGCTGAGTGGAGGAATCTGATCAGACCTAAATGAAACAGTCATTTTTGCCCCCGACAGACTGCTATGATGATAGCCCCTGCATGAACAACACAGGCCTAATTTCATCTTCATGGATGACAGTGCTCCAGCTCATCAAGGTCACATCATGAGGGAACGACTGCTGGAGGCTGGGGTACCTCAAATGGAGTGGCCTGGCCTGCACTTTCTCCAGACCCGAATCCCATAGAAAACCTATGGGATCAGCTGAGTCGCCGTGTAGAGGCTCGTAACCCTGAACACCACAACCTCAATGATCTGAGGGCCGCCCTTCAACGAGTGGAATGCCATGCCTCAGCAGACAATAAGTCGACTTGTGAACAGCCTGAGACGTCGTTGTCAAGCTGTAATTGATGCTCAATGGGACATGACAAGTTATTGAGACACTGACATTTTTTGTTGTGGTATACCCACCACTGTTGGCTTTTGTTTCAATTAAGTGTTTGAGATGAGGAAATCACCATTGCATGCTTCTACTTAAATGCCCTACTTTCATGATATAATATCACTGTAGCATGAACTTCTTACATTTTCCATAAATTCACCCAAAAGCCAAATACTGTATCCCTAATGCTGTTTCCCTCTGGCGTGGCATACAGACCCTCACCAACTACAAACCTCCACCTCAGACCTGTGCGAGTGGCATCACACTGCTCAACAACCTAAATGACTTCTTCGGCCGCTTTGAAGCACAAAACAGCACATCAGCACAGAAGACCGCTCCTCCACCAGACGAGCAGGCCATAAGTCTGGATCTGGCTAGCGTGACCCTCTGCAGGATCAACCCGCGCAAGGCAGCTGGACATCTCCCTGACTCAAGCTGTTGTCCCCACATGTTTCAAAACTGCCACCATAATAACAGTCCCATAGAAGCCCGTCCCATCCAGCTACAATGATTACCGACCCGTAGCACTGACCCCCATCATAATGAAGTGCTTTGAGCTGCTGGTCATGCAGAACATCAAGTCCATCCTCCCTCCCTCCCACGACCCATCTCAGTTTGAATACAGGTCAAACAGATCCCCAGAATATGCCATCGCTGCTGCTCTCCATCCAACCCTCACCCACCTGGACTCAAAGAACTCCTACGTGAGAATGCTGTTCTTGGACTTCAGTTCAGCATTCAACACAATCATCCCCCAGCATCTAATACAAAAACTCAGACACTTGGGACTCAAAACATCTCTCTGTAACTGGGTGCTGGACTTTCTCACAGGGAGGCCACAGAATGTGTGGGTTGGCAGCAACACCTCCAAGACCATCACACTGACCACAGGAGCCCCACAAGGGTGCGTGCTCATCCCGCTGCTCTTTACCCTGCTGACCCATAACTGTGTACCAGCCTACAGCACCAACCACATCATCAAGTTTGCGGATGACACAACGGTGGTGGGCCTCATCACCAACAACAAGGAGGCCAACTACAGAAATGAGGTGAGCCAACTGGTCCAGTACTGCAAAGACAATAACCTCTTCCTGAATGTGGGAAAAACCAAGGAGATTGTGGTCGACTTCAGGAGGGGACACACACAGCACCCCCCTCTGATCATCGATGGTGCAGCTGTGGAGAGGGTGAGCAGCACCAAGTTCCTGGGGGTGCACATCTGTGAGGACCTCTCCTGGTCCAACAACACCACAACACTGGTCAAGAAGGCTCAAACTCACCACCATTTCCTCCGCAAACTGAGGAGAGCATGAATCCCACCCCCCCCACCATGTGCTCACTCTACCGGGGCACCACTGAGAGCATCCTCACCAGCTGCATCACGGTGTGGTATGGAAGCTGCACCGCTTCCTGATGGAAGACACTACAATGCACAATGAAAGCTGCCAGCAAGATCATTGGTGCCCCTCTGCCCCCCCTCTCGGACATCTACCTCACCCGCCTTACCCGCAGAGCCATCAACACTGCAGGTGACACCTCCCACCCCTCACACTCCCTCTTCAGCCCCCTGCCCTTGGGGAAAACGTACCGGAGCCTCCGGACCCGCTCCACAAGACTGCTGAACATCTTTGTTCATCAGGCCATCAGGACCCTGAACCCCCCCCCCCCCCCCCCGGGACTATAACACACTCACCTGCACAATAACTACCTCAGCTGTTGGCACAGAAAGACTGACACACCAACAGTAATACATCTGCTGCTGTATGTCGCTGCACTTTACTGCAACCATTTGCACAAATGCCATATCTGCTGCTGTCTGTCATTGCAATACTGATCATGTGGAGTCCTATCTGTTACTGTCTGCATCTACACTACTGCACTGAACTTGCAACTACCGGTATTACAGCTCTACTTTTCTGTATATAGGATTGCTGGGTTTCATCATCATTTATCCTTTACCTTTATTTGCACCACGGGGTGTAACTTTTGTTGCCATTTACACTACGGGTAGCATGACTGTTACTGTCCCCACTCCCACCTCACTGGTCTTACTGGTCTATATGTTTAGTTCTTCAGTGGTGCATTGTAAATTCCCCTGGCAGCTGCTTGGTCAAAAGGCAGCTGCTGCATGCCACAGTGGTTTATAAATTCACCAGGTGGGTAAATAGTTTACAGGCTGCACTGAAATCACATTCCACGACTGCTTTCCTCGCACACACACACAAACACACACAACAGTGGGATGGCTCATGTGGGGTCAGAGCGTCCCTATATGCATGTGGGAGCATTCTTTAATGTAGTAACCCACACATGACACCATGCATGAAGAATCTGGATCGTGTGGGATACACACCGAGGTCGAGATGAGACGCAGCCCAATCCTCAGTGATGATGATCAAAAGTCAAATGCAAGGAGTCAAGCTTAGCACTTCTAGGACAGCTGCATTAACCGTCCCCCGAGATCTGCTGCACAAACCTATCAAGACCCTTTAAATAGCTGATTTGCTGCGCGGCAGTTTGTGTTCATTTTTGCAAAAGTAGGCCAAAGCCAGCCTTCAAACATGCGCATCTTTGGCTTCACATTTTATCACAAAGGCTGATGGGGACTCATCTGAGGGACACATGGGCACAGCAGGAGGAAAATTTGTCTCACCAGCGACCTCAATAGCTGTACCCCCCCAATCCATAAAAGCGACAGGCAGACGGATGGGCTGCTGCGCGTGATACGTAAAGGCAAAGGCTTTTATTCAGGATGGCTGATATGCGTGATACGTGATGCAAAAATAATACAACACACTGTAAGCGCAGTGAGTGCTGTGTAAACCCAAACCTTTGCCATATTTTGTTAAAACTGCCCAATAAGCACTATAATCCTCCGCTGCGGTGCTTCCCCCCCCAACACACACACACACACACACACACACACACACACACACACACACACACAATCAGCTGCGTACCGCCTCACCTCTCCGGCTCTCTCCAGACTTCCTCCGGAGGCGATGGGCTCCAATCCATAAAGGCTGTCCCTTCAGTCAGCGGGCATCCATGCCGGGAAGTCTTCAGATCGCCCGTCCTCCACCCATTTTTACAGAGAAATACCCGCACTACAACCACGCAGGGCGCGTTATCCGCAGCAGGCGCACCGGTCACCGCTCATTGGACGGAGGATGCCCGCCCTGAAAATGAACGCGAGCATGCCACCGAGCTCCCGTTCCACAGAGACGAGCCCCTGCTGTTTCAGCAGCCCACCACAGGAGGATGGAACGCCAGGAAAAAAGAAAATAATAATTATATGCAGAATCTGTGAAACAGCAGATAAAAAATAACCTCTATACAGTGCAGCAATGTGTTCTCCATAGAGAGAGCTATATAGCTCCAGAGCAAAGATAGAAGATTGCCCACTTCCTGAGTTCTCTTTTTTTTTTTGCATGTTTGTCGCACTTAAATGTTTCAGATCATCAAACAAATTTAAATATTACACAAAGATAACACAAGTAAACATAAAATGCAGTTTTTAAATGGAGGTGCTTATTATTAAGGGTAAAAAAAAATCCAAACCTACATGGCCCTGTGTGAAAAAGTGACCCCCCCCCCCCGTTAAAACATAAATTAACTGTGGTTTATCACATCTTTGGAAAGCTGAGTTCAATTTCTCTAGCCACACCCAGGCCTGATGACTGCCACACCTGTTCTCAATCAAGAAATCACTTAAATAGGACCTGCCTGACAAAGTGAAGTAGACCAAAAGATCCTCAAAAGCCAGACATCATGCTGCGAGCCAAAGAAATTCAGGAACAAATGAGAAACAAAGTAATTGAGATATATCAGTCTGGAAAAGGTTATAAAGCTATTTTTAAAGCTTTGGGACTCCAGCAAACCACAGTGAGAGCCATTAACTACAAATGGAGAAAACATGGAACAGAGGTGAACCTTCCCAGGAGTGGCCGGCTGACCAAAATTATCCCAAGAATGCAGTGACGACTCATCCGACAGGTCACAAAAGACCCCACAACAACATCCAAAGAACTGCAGGCCTCACTGCAGATGCCACCATAAGAAAGAGACTGGGCAAAAATGGCCTGCATGGCAGAGTTCCAAGACGAAAACCACTGCTGAGCAAAAAGAACATAAAGGCTCGTCGTCGCCAGAAAACATCTTGATGATCTCCAAGACTTTTGGGAAAATACTCTGTGGACTGATGAGACAAAAGTTGAACTTTTTGGAATGTGTGTGTCCCATTACATCCGGCGTAAAAGTAACACAGCATTTCAGAAAAGGAGCATCATACCAACACTAAAATATGGTGGTGGTAGTGTGATGGTCTGGGGTTGTTTTGCTGCTTCAGGACCTGGAGGACTTGTTGTGGTAAATGGAACCATGAATTCTGCTGTCTACCAAAAAAATCCTGAAGGAGAATGTCTGGCCATAAGTTCGTGACCTCAAGTTGAAGCGCACTTGGGTTCTGCAGCAAGACAATGACCCAGAACACACCAGCAAGTCCACCTCTGAATGGCTTAAGAACAACAAAATGAAGACTTTGGAGTGGTCTAGTCAAAGTCCTGACCTGAATCCAATTGAGATGCTGTGGTATGACCTTAAAGAGGCGGTTCATGCTCAAAAACCCTCCAATGTGGCTGAATTACAACAATTCTGCACAGACGAGTGGGCCAAAATTCCTCCACAGTGCTGTAAAAGACTCATTGCCAATTATCGCAAACGCTTGATTGCAGTTGTTGTTGCTAAGAGTGGCTCAACCAGTTATTAGGTTTAGGGGGCAATCACTTTTTCACACAGGGCCATGTAGGTTTGGATTTTTCCCCTTAATGATAAACACCTTCATTTAAAAACTGCATTTTATGTTTACTTGTGTTATCTTTGTCTAATATTTAAATTTGTTTGATGATCTGAAACATTTAAGTGTGACAAACATACAAAAAAATGAGAAATCAGGAAGGGGGCAAATACTTTTTCACACCACTGTAGATAGATAGATAGATAGATAGATAGATTATAAGCTAAATTTCATTGTACTGTACAACAGTAAAGCCTATTCTATTTTGTTCTATTCTAAATGATGTCTAGAAATGCAAATTTCTGGACATCACAACAGGAAATCCATACTTTTGTCAAGGAGGTAATGTTTTCATGTTGTATGTTTGTATTTTAGCAAGACTATTTAACCTTCATTTACAGTGCATCCAGAAAGTTTTCACAGCACTTCACTTTTTTTCCCCACATTTTGCTATGTTACAGCCTTACTCCAAAAGGAATTAAATTATTTTTTTCCCTCAAAATTCTACACACAATACCTCATAATGACAATGTGAAAAAAGTTTTTTTGAGACTTTTGCAAATTTATTAAAAATCAAAAACTAAGAAATCACATGTACATAAGTATTCACAGCCTTTGCCATGAAGCTCAAAATTGAGCTCAGGTGCATCCTGTTTTCACTGATCATCCTTGAGATGTTTCTACAGCTTAATTGGAGGTCCACCTGTGGCAAATTCAGTTGATTGGACGTGATCTGGAAAGGCACACATCTGTCAGTGTAAGGTCTCACAGTTGACAGTGCATGTCAGAGCACAAACCAAGCATGAAGTCAAAGGAAGTATCTGTAGACCTCCGAGACAGGACTATCTCGAGGCACAAATCTGGGGAAGGGTACAGAAAAATTTCTGCTGCTTTGAAGGTCCCAATGAGCACAGTGGCCTCCATCATCTGTAAATGGAAGAAGTTCAGAACCACCAGCGCTCTTCCTAGAGCTGGCCGGCTGTCTAAACTGAGTGATTGGGGGAGAAGGGCTTTAGTCAGGGAGGTGACCAAGAACCTGATGGTCACTCTGTCAGAGCTCCAGTGATCCTTTGTGAAGAGAGGAGAACCTTCCAGAAGGACAACCTCAAATGGGAGCCAACCATCAGCTCCCTCATCAAAAAGGCCCAGCAGAGGATGTTCTTTCTGCGGCAGCTGAGGAAGCTCAAGCTACCCACCAAGATGTTAGTGCAGTTCTACACGGCCATCATCGAGTCCATCCTCACCTCCTCCATAACTGTGTGGTATGCAGGAGCCACTGCCAGGGACAGACTAAGGCTGCAGCACGTCGTGCGCACTGCTGAGAAGGTGATCGGCTGCAAGCTCCCATCTCTCCAGGACCTGTACATCTCCAGGACCCGGAGGCGTGCTGGCCGGATCATAGCCGATCCTTCACACCCTGGTCACGTACTGTTTGCCCCCCTCCCCTCAGGTAGAAGACTTCGGTCCATTCGGACTAAAACCTCCAGGCACATGAATAGCTTTTTCCCCTCTGCCATCAGACTGCTGAACATTAAGTGACTTATTGACTCTCGTGCACTATGTACAGCAGCTCAACCAGACTCATGACATTCATCACTGTTTTTCTGTTGCATTATCAACTGCACTGTGGTACCCCATATTATCTGCTACTTGCTAATTTATTTAAAACTGCCTTGACTAGTATTACTCATTATTACTATTATTATTATTATTATTATTATTATTATTACTTATTTTTCTACACTTATTGCACATTTTTAGTCCTTTAGTTTTTTAGTTTATCTCCTTATCTCATCATGTTTTCAATGTTGCAGCATGGCACCGAGACAAATTCCTAGTTTGTGTACTACATGAACAATGGCAATAAATCTGATTCTGATTCTGATTCTGATTCTGATTCTGAACCATCTCTGCAGCAATCCACCATTCAGGCCTGTATGGTAAAGTGGCCAGACGTAAGCCACTCCTTGGTAAAAGGCACATGGCAGCCCACCTGGAGTTTGCCAAAAGGCACCCGAAGGACTCTCAGACAATGAGAAACAAAATTCTCTTGTCTGATGAGACAAAGATTAAATTCTTTGGTGTGAATGCCAGGCGTCATGTTTGGAGGAAACCAGGCACCGTTCATAACCACGCCAATGTTGGTAGCAGCATTATGCTGTGGGGATGTTTTTCAGCGGCAGGAACTGGAAGACTAGTCAGGATAGAGGGAAAGATGAATGCAGCAATGTACAGAGACATCCTGGATGAAAACCTGCTCCAGAGTGCTCTTGACCTCAGACTGGGGAGATGGTTCATCTTTCAGCAGGACAACGACCCTAAGCACACAGCCAAGATATCAAAGGAGTGGCTTCAGGACAACTCTGTGAATGTTCTTGAGTGGCCCAGCCAGAGCCCAGACTTGACTCCAATTGAACATCTCTGGAGAGATCTGAAAATGACTGTGCACCGATGCTTCCCATCCAGCCTGATGGAACTTGAGAGATGCTCCAAAGAGGAATAAGCCAAACTGCCCAAAGATAGGTGTACTAAGCTTGTGGCATCATATTAAAAAAGACTTGAGGCTGTAATTGCTGCCAAAGGTGCATCAACAAAGTACTGAACAAAGGCTGTGAAAACTTATGTGTCATGTTCCGCTGCGTAAAAATGCAGCACATCAATAAATGGACAAAAGCCCAAATGCAAGAGCGGCGTGTGGTTTATTTAACAGGGAAATATTCATACCAAGTGGTCCCGATGGTTCAGCTCCGGAGCCGGCGTACACTTAGAGAGGGTAGGAGAGAGCATGGAGAGCGTTGGTGAGCAGTTCCTAGCTGCAGCAGATGGAGCAATCTCTGGGGACTGCACCTTGAGATTCTCCTCCAGGAATCAGGCAAGAATTTTCATTGGTATAAGGAAGAATAAAGGGGTTCACTTGCCTGTTTTCCTGGTTACTGAAGTCCTCTACTGCAGCTGGCAAGGCAATGTCCCTTGAAGAAATGACAGCTCTGGGCTCCTCAATAAGGTGCTGAGAAGCCTCCACACCTGGTTCCGGAGGGGATGGATCAGAAGGAGATTCTGCCCTCCACACCTTGGTGGAGGTAAAAACAGAGGGAGAGGCGGCTGCAGATCTCTCTTCTGCCATTAGGCGGTCCAAATCCGCCAACATCGCCAGTCTGGACTCCTCCCAAGTCCCCGATGTCCTCACTGTGGCTAATGAGCTCCCATGAACAGGAGGGGGAGACAAGGAGAGGGCAGAAGAAATTTTAGGTTTTGCAGCAAGTGAAGAGAACTCAGGGGACTGCACACCCTGAGCCTCTCTACCAGGATTCAAGCAAGGCATAGCATGATAAGTTTGGATAGCGATTAATTGCACTTGCCTGTTATCCTGGTAGGCAATGCTGTCTGCTGCAGGAGTCATTTTATCGTCCATCTCTGTGTCCAAGATGGATTCTGCCCTCCCTGAGGGCTATAGAAGAGCCTCCCCTGTGGCCACGGATACGGGAGCCACCAGTGAGGAAAACAAGCGTCCCTTGGCAGTGGGAGGAGGCACCGTGGAGAGCTCCGCTGCGGGGTTGGCAGAAGTTGGTGCCAGGGAAATGGCTACCCCGGTGGCTGAAAGTTCCATCTGGGGACCCTGGTTAGGATGACGTTGACGCCGCTGCTGACTAGACGACTGTTGCTTTGGAGCTGGAAGCGGAACGGACGCACTGGACTTGGGACATGGAGTCTCTTGCAGAGCGCGCCTCCAGATGGGAGCTGATTTGGCTGGAGCCGTCGAAGAAGTGGCTGCAAGGAGACACAGCAGCAGGGGCAGGCCGAGGGCGACCACTGGGGAATGAAAGTGCATGCTGGGTCGGAGCTCCAGCTGATTAACAACTCCACCCCAGCATAGCAATGTGTCTTCTTGGGAGAAACAATTCCGAGCATTGGCTGTCAAATCCTCGATCTTCGTCACACTTCTCAAATCTTCTCAGCTCCATCCTCTTCTCCAAACTGCTTCACCTGCCGGAGCCCTGATTGCTTTCCCCGAACAGGTGAGTGAAAAAAGACACAAAAGGTAAGAGATAAGACCACACACGCACCACACCGCTGGGCTCTTTGTTCTGGCAGAAGTGAACTGTTATGTTCCGCTGCGTAAAAAAACAGCACATCAATAAATAGACACGAGCCCAAATGCAAGAGCGGCGTGTGGTTTATTTAACAGGGAAATATTCATACCAAGTGTCCATGAAAAACAGTCTGACAAAGTAGGCAACAGATGAACAGGGGAATAAATCCCGTTGGCGAGTGGAGAAGTTATGTCACGCCCCAGGGAAGACTAACCGCTGGGGGAAGGTGAATGTAACCCACAAAAGAGAAGGACTTATTAATGGGCATCAGAGCACAGCTGGACTCTGGAGAACAACACCCCGTAAAGTCCAAAGGGAAAAAACCAACAAGGAGAAGAGCCTGGCCATCAAATGTTGACATGTACTCACGTAGACTGTAGTAGACAATGGTTGACTATCGCCGCTGCACTGAGCATTCCCACTGCCACCCATAAGTACCCCGTGCACAAATGAGTGACAAGTGGATGCAGGTGCAACGGCAGCTGGGCATGAATGAGTGCGTGTGAGTGAGACTGAATGTGTGTGTGTATGCATGTGTATGTATGTGTGAAAAATCAGGGGAAATGGCAACCACCGGTGAATGCCTGGCAAAGGGAGGAGGAGGCGTGGCAGTAGACTGACAGGGCGCCCAGGAGAGGGTTCAACCTGTCAGCAGATAATAAAAACACAATCAGAGAAACTACAGCCACAAGTCATGGAGCGGAGTTGGACCCATCCAATCCGTTCCATGATATTATGTACATGTGATTTCTTAGTTTTTTTTATTTTTAATAAATTTGTCAAAATTTCAAAAAAACTTTTTTCACTTTGTCATTATGGGATATTGTGTGTAGAATTTTGAGGAAAAATGAATTTAATCCATTTTGGAATAAGGCCGTAACATAACAAAATGTGGAAAAGTGAAGCACTGTATACAAGGGAGTTCCACTGACAGGCAACATTTCTTTTTCTCACACTTACATCTGGAAGCTGCCTGTTACAACACAGACTGACCTATGGCCACCAAGCAACTCTACTGGAGCAGCTGGGGTTAAGGGTCTTGCTCAAGGGCACCACAGTGGGGTTAAGGAGGGTGGGGCAAACACTGCTACATTAACACATACCTTATCTATCCCACCCAGATCTGATCCTGCTGGTCCAGGGTTTGAACCAGTGACCTTCCACTCACCAGTCCACATCTCAAACCATTAGGCTGCCACTCCACTCTAGACAAAAACTACTGGATGGATTCTGGTAAAGTTTTTCACCAGAGATGGCCCTTGGGCTATGGACGAGCCCATTAGATGTGGGTGGTGATCTGGGTCAGGATATGGATTCTGGCCACCTCTGGTGGAAATTTAATCAAAATCCATCCAGTAGCTTTAGTATAATCCTGATAAGACAGACCTTGGAGGAGGTGTGCACTGTCTGAGTGCCCTCTAGTACACAGCCAAATAGCCAGTGGTAATTTAACTCACACAGTGTTAAAACTAACACTATACCAGTGTTTATATAATCCTCACTGGCTCAGCATTAAAATTACACTTTTGATAGTGTTAATATTTTAACACTTCATTAGTGTTAAATTTCTGACACTCAGTGTTGTTTTATGACACAAAGCAGTGTATTTTTAACACTAACCTGTGTTAATCTTTATCACTAATAGTGTTAATTTCAGATATCTAAATTATAACTCCCTGTCACTCTTGGTGTTACTGTAACACTAGACTGTGTTAGTCCTTGTCACTAGTAATGTAAATTTAACACTGTGCAGTGTTGATGCATAACACTATCCATCCATCCATCTTCTACAGCATAATCCTTTTCGGGTTGTTGGAGGGGGGGTGCTGCTGGGGCTAGAGCCTATCCCAGCATCTTTGGGCGAGAGGCAGGGTACACTCTGGACAGATTGCCAGGCCATTGTAGGGCCAACACAGAGAGACAGACAACAGTTCACTCTCACATCCATACCTAAGGACAATTTAGAATCCCCAGTTGATGCCAGTTAACCTAACCTGCATGTCTTTGGCCTGTGGGAGGAAACCAGAGTACCCAAAGTAAACCCACACAGACACGAAGGACATACAAACTCCACACAGAAGGGTCACCGATGGTCTGGGGGTGGGATCGAACCCATGATGGTCTGCATAACACTAGTAATGCCAATTTAACACCACACAGTGTTGATTCACAACACTAGTAGTGACAATTTAACACTAAGCAGTGTTGATTTAACAGTAAGTAGTGTTAATTTAAAACTAAGTAGTGTTAACAATACCAGCGATGGATCCACTCCAGTTCACCTACCAGCATGGCATTGGGGTGGAGGATGCGGTGATCTTCCTCCTTCACCGTTCTCTGTCCCACCTGGAGAAGCCCGGGAATGTGGTGAGGATCATGTTCTTTGACTTCTCCAGTGCTTTCAACACCATCCAACCGATGATCCTGAAGGACAAGCTGCTGTGCGCAGGGGTGGACCAGCACCTGTCATCTTGGATCCTGGACTACCTCACGAACTGGCCTCAGTTTGTGAGAACCCGGGACTGTGTGTCCGACATGATCATTGGTAGCATGGAGGCCCCCCAGGGAACGGTGTTGGCTCCCTTCCTGTTCACTCTTTATATTGCGGACTTCTCACACAACACAACACACTGCCATCTACAGAAGTTCTCTGATGACTCTGCGATCGTTGGCCTCATCTCCAACGGAGATGAAGCTGAGTACAGAGGGCTTATCCAGGACTTCGTGGACTGGTGCCATCGGAACTGCCTCCAGATCAACGCGAGGAAAACTAAGGAGCTGGTGGTGGACTGCCGCAGGCATGGGCAGCCCCTCACAGTACCAGTAAATATACAGGGAACAGACATCGAGATGGTGACATCCTATAAGTACCTGGGTATTCATCTGAACAATAAACTAGACTGGTCACACAATACTGACGCACTCTACAAGAAGGGACAGCGCAGGCTGTTCCTACTGAGGAGACTCAGGTTTTTTGGGGTACAAGGGGCGCTGCTGAAGACATTCTATGACACGGTGGTGGCATCAGCCATCACTTTTGGAGTGGTCTGCTGGGGCAGTGGCATTACTGCAGCCGATAGGAAGAGACTGAACAAACTGATCAAGAAAGCTAGCTCTGTCCTGGGGCAGCGCCTTGACCCGGTGGAGGAGATAGGAGAGAGAAGGACGGTGGCTAAACTGTCATCTCTGCTGGAGTCCGAGTTCCACCCTATGCAGGACGTACTGAATGCACTGAGGAGCTCATTTAGCAGCAGACTACATCATCCCAGGTGCACAACCGAGAGGTTTCGCAGGTCCTTCCTACCAACGGCTGTCAGACTGTACAACCTAAGCAGGGCTGCTCGCAGAGATAGCAAAAAAGACATAACAACCTAATAGTTTTTTGAATGCAAAAGATGCAATAGACTTACACAATGGTCCCCTCTGGCATACAACTAGGAAAATACCGGTTGCTATGGAGGGTGAGAATATGTATGGGCACATAATCATACCATGTAGGATAACTAAGTAGACGGTTGTGCTGTTTCATCCCATCTAGCAACAATGCTCTGCACTGTGTGTGTTTATATATTTACATATTTATTCCACCTAGCTGCAATGCTCCGTACTGTGGGTGTTTATATATCTACATATTTATTCCATCTAGCTACAATGCTCCGCAATGTGTGTTTATATACTCATATATTTATTCCATCCAGCTACAATGCTCTGCACTGTGTGTCTGTGTGTATATATATATATATATTTATAGTAATATATACATATGTATATTAAAGCTGCTCTTGCTTTTTTTTTTTTTTTTTCTTGCCTTCTGATTGTTGCTCTGAGTGTTGCTATCCCTGTGCTGTTGCAATCCTGGAATTTCCCCGTTGTGGGACTAATAAAGGCTTATCTTATCTTATCTTATCTTATCTTATTCTGTTGGCCCCTGTCACTACAGAACAGTATTACAACACATTATGTGTCATTTTATGACACATAAAGGTACATTTTTAACACCATACTGTTAGTCATCTTCATTTTTGTTTCAACACATCTAGAATGTTTCACATCTCAGAAATTACCATGTTCATAAATGCATTAACACTCCAGTTAAGAATATGAATTATCATGCTGCACTTTTCTTTACCATCTTACATTTAAATGTGTTGACCTCCCCCCTCCCCATACTTAAGTATAATAAATCACTAAAACAAACCATCGCTGAAACTGTTCAGAAAAAAATCACCCAAGCACCAATGTGAACAACTTCATATTTTCACAAAGAACACAAAGGTACAGTATATAGGCTCTCATCATCACCATTAGCACTTTGCAAGTCAAAGGGTTTGTAAACAAAAAGACTGTCTGCTTTGACAAAATCTGTCTCATCACTTTCAAATACTTTGTAGGCATGAAAATGATGAAATGGTCAACCACAAGCTTCTATATAAGGAAATGGATAACACCATCAACTAAAAGTATTGTAACATCGGGGCTGTGTTAAGGGGGGGCGGGGATTTTCCCGGCACGCTTTGCCAGCAGAGGACGTTAATATTCATGTGCGTTAAAATGTTATTACTGTGTCATATTGCTGTGTCATGCGTTATAATGACACAGCAGTGTTGTAGGTAGGATCAGAGCAAGACTGATCATGTGTTTGTGCAACCCTTATTGAAACGGAGGTCTGTGAGAATGACCTCCCCTCCTGTCTGTGTTGAAGGGTGTGTTTCAATAAAGCCTATTTCGTCGCAACCATCTTCTCCTTTTTCTTGTGTGAACCCCTAATACGTTGCACTGGTGTCAGAAGTGGGATATGGAGTAGATGGAAGCCAGGATCCGAGCGGAGATCCAGCAGCTGGAGCGATTCACCGCTCAGCTGGGGACGGACGACAGAGCTGAGACACCGACCCCCTGAGTTGCTCCCCTGGATGAACGGAGCAGCGGACCCGACGGGACCAGTGTACCCTGCCTTCTGCCTTTTTCAAGGCAGGGCGGGCTGAGCAGAGCAAACCAGCCCTGCTCCCCGCCCTTTTCAGGGCAGGACAGGCCGGCGATTCCACTGCAACCAGGAGTGGCGATCGACCAAGAGGCTACCGTCCTACCCATCCGGCAGCGGGCCAAGATTCCCCGCTTCAATGATGAAACCCTGCTGGACGACTACCTGGTCCAGGTTGAGCTGGCTGTTGCACTGAACTGCTGGCCACCTGAAGAGACCGCCGTGCAGGTCGCGCTGGCCCTGGAGGGAAGGGCTCTCCGCACGCTGTCCGATCTCCGGCCCGAGGAACGCCGCAGCTGGCCAGCGCTACAAGGAGCGCTCCGGAGGTGGTTTGGGAGAGCAGCCAACGCTGAGCACGCAGAGGAAGAGCTGGCCAACCGCCGGCGAGGTAGCCGGGAGACCCTGGGAGCCTACGCAGCGGACATACGGCTGTTGACACGGCACAGCTACCAGGATTTCGAACTGGAGGTAGTGGAGAAGCTCAACCTCCGGAACTTCATCTGGGGTCTCCGCCCGGCCCAGCTCCAGAGCCACGTCTGGATTAACGCTGCGAGCAACTGGGAGACTGCGGTGGCAGAAGCGGAGCGGGTGGAGCCGCTGATAAATTGTATGGCCAAGACATTGGCACCAAGACAAAGAACCTTTCAGGCCACAGCTGAGAGCGAGGAGGAGGAGGAGCTACGGCAGATCACAGCAGTGTGCCCACGGAGAAGACGGCCGCGGCGGCGCGAGGAAGGGTGCTTCCGCTGTGGGGAGCCAGGACACATCGCGCGGTACTGCCCTGAACCCACTCCACGACAAACCGATGAGCTGTCACCGCGTGTGGGCCGAATTGGGCGCTCGCCAGGGATGTACCTACAATGCAGCCTGGACAACACGCCAATCCGGGTCCTGATTGACACCGGTTCTACCATCTCCTTGGTCCGACCCGGTGTGCTGCCAGGCACGGACGAGACAGCACCGCAGGGGTGGGAACCCACCGGGCGCTGTGTCACCACAGCTACCGGTGAGCGCACCAGATTGGGAGGGCGAAGAGTTCTCGTGGTGAGGGTGGCCGGCCAGAACACAAACCACCCGTTCTGGCTGGCTGACATCCAAGACCCCTGCATTATTGGACTCAATCTGCTCGCAGCGTGGAGCGCGAAGATTGACACTGCCAGACCGTCCCTCCAGCTGGGAACCCGGACCATCACACTCCGCAGCGGGACTCAGGGAACCTGGAGGCCTGCGCGATCGAGGGCCTGCCAGGATGGACTGGACCAGGTGGATCACCACGAGGACTGGACACAACGGCGCCACCAGCACGAGCAGAGGGAGCACGAGCACAGACAGGGACAGCAGGAGGGGGATTGCAGCGGAGCAGGTCAACGAGTCAGCAGAAACGCAGCAGGTGGTCGAGGAATTGTTCCAGCAGAGCTGCAGTGGGCTGGAATCGGGACAGACATGCCAGCTGCGGGAGCTGTTGGACTGTCGTCACTGCCAGTGGGCAGAGGATTGAGACCAGGCTGTCCCACGGGCTGCTGCTTTCCGGACCGCTGTGAGCAGGAATAACACAGCGGCACACAGTTCCCCTCGGATAATCAGGCAGCTCCCCCCAGCGATGACGTGACAGAGGCCCTCGGCCCGCAGCAGCTGCAGAGCGAGCAGGACAGAGATCCGGTCATTTCCTGGGTTTGGCAGTGGCTGGAGGTGGGCCAGCGTCCCGCCTGGGAGGCCCTGGCAGTGGCGGAGAGTCGGCAGAAGCAGGCATGTGACTTCCGCTGCCAGGGGAGGGACTTTGCACCAGGAGATCGAGTCTGGGTTTTCTGCCCAGAGAGGAAAAGAGGACGGTCACCAAAACTGGCGAGCCATTGGTCGGGACCGTGCGTGGTCCTACAGAGACTGTTGGATGTGGTGTACAGGGTGAGGCTAAAGAAAAGGGACCGGGTTGTGGTACTCCACCGTGACCGTCTCGCCCCGTACCAGCCATCCGCCCCGCTGGTGGTCGATCCGGAGCCTTCACCCCGACCAGATACTCCGACCGAGACACAGGTGGACACTGGCGGGCCTGTACGTGCTGGTTGTCGGCAACGGAGGCCGCCCCAACACCTGGACGGATTTGTGTTGGACTTTTATTATTCTGGGGACAGAAACCAGTCCGGGGGGAGACAGTGTAACGTCAAGGCTGTGTTAAGGGGGGCGGGGATTTTCCGGCACGCTTTGCCAGCAGAGGACGTTATATTCATGTGCGTTAAAATGTTATTACTGTGTCATATTGCTGTGTCATTATAACTGCGTTATAATGACACAGCAGTGTTGTAGGTAGGATCAGAACAAGACTGATCATGTGTTTATGCAACCCTTATTGAAACGGAGGTCTGTGAGAATGACCTCCCCTCCTGTCTGTGTTGAAGGGTGTCTTTCAAAAAAACTTGTTTCGTCGCAACCATTTTCTCCTTTTTCTTGTGTTAACCCCTAATACGGTACAGTATCTTTAGTATTCTGGAAAACACAGGCATTTCACTTTTAATCTCAGTGAAAATGATCAGTCCTTGCCTATATTCTGTCCCACTGATTTTGACCCAGTTAGTAGGGAAAATATTGTTGACACAGCAGCATGCAAAGACTGGGTAAATATTTCACCATTGTGCTCATAGTTCTGACAAGATTAGAGTTCCAGACCCAAAAGCAGACTCAGGTTGAGACAGCAATTGGGGTTTAACAATGATTTTGTTTACAAAGTGATTTAATTTAGCAGGAGATGGAAGAGAGTCTGGCAGCCCTAGGAGAAAGGCACAGAGGGAGAGGGTGAGTACATTCAGCGGAGATATGGTTAATAATATTGCAAATGTATCTCTTACTACACAGGGTAGAGAAGTTGGCACATATTCCAGTTTGCAAATGGAAACAGCAGAAGAACCTGGCTGTGATCCTCCCAGATGTCTCGCCTATAATGGTTCCAAGGAAGGGGCAGTGGTAGTACGTTGCAGGCTGGCGAGGCCTGAACAGTGAAGGGGAAAAGGGGTGAGACACAGTGCACAGTGATGTAGGTAAGCTAACTTACAGTAGGTGATAGTGAATTGTCCGCCAGGAAATCCGGTCTGCAGCACTGGTGGGAATTCCTGGGGGAGAACACACAACACAGGGTGAAACCAATCTAACTATGTACAAGCAGATGTAAAATGAAGTCCAGGCTGCACATGAGACATAGACCGATCTGACATGATATACCCAAGCAGAACAGCAGGAGTGAGTCTCTTTTAAAGGCCCTCAATGATTGCCTACAGATGGAGAGTGTGGCTGCAGGGAGGAAGCCAATTAGTGGAGAGAGGTGCGGGCAAAGGTGTGCAGCCCTGGAACCCTTACAAGTCCACATTAAATGATTTCAAAGTCCATGCGCAATATGTTTCAAAGGCGTTGTCTCCCAGTGATATCCTATGGACATCTGATGTTGTTTTGTGAGTGATTTAGTAATGTTCTTGAAGTTTTTAAGAGTCTCTGAAAACCCTGTGTTTTGCCTCAAATCTCATGCTCCACATACAGTATGTATTGCAGGTCCTAGTTTTCTGATACAAGATGGATAATGAATCAGAAAGTGATGTTTTGGGATGAGGTTACTATCTGGATACAACTGTCTGAACAACTTATGGTGTTCCATTATTTAATGTTTCCAATGTACAGTCATGCCTAGTGTGAGAGACTGACAAAGTCTGATGTTAATTATCTGCAGTAAAAGCAGCAGCAAAGTCCAGTTTTGGTTTCCTTCTGGTACATCACTACCAAAAAGCAAAGGAAGGTTTCTTACAAGACAAAGACTCTGAATGGAGTTGAGACCTATATTATTTCCACTATGTTATGTCTGGAAATCAAGACAGTGGAGGCGGTCGCTGTATCGAACAGTAACTTTCATTCAAGTAGGTTCATTTTGTCTTCTTTTGATTATTTACCGTTTGTTCTTATTAAAGACAAAAATAGAAAGGAGATGTCTTTACCTTCTCCTCTTCTCGACTTCGAGCTCAGCTTTGAAAGAAAAGGGAATCTTTGGCTGATCAGTTTTATTTCAAGATTTATATAGTCTTCGTTTTCAAAGAAAAGAAGAAGTCTCTTCTTCTCTTATTTTTGTCTTTAATAAGAACAAAAGGTAAATAATGAACAGTAACTTTATTAAGGACACTGCTAACCGTTAGTCCCTTAATATAGTCATGGCGTGATGATGTCATGTTGTGCATGCGTCCCCACGTCCGTGACGTGTATGGTGGTATTCCAATATTCTACATTTATCTCTGAACTCTGCAGGTGATGGTTAACCTTAGCTGGGTGTCTTGATTGTGGCATATTGCTAGCATAACACATATACTGTACATTCATTAGTGCTGTTGTAGAGGGTTGGAAATAGTTAATAGTTATGTAAGAGGTGAAAAAGACATTTGGATAAGAAAATTTAAGAAAAACAGGCACCCCTACAATTTTATGTTATTCCTTAATTGTTTATTTTTCTACAATGCATTTGTAATCCACCTGGTTCCATTATAACTCATGTGAGTTGAGTGCAGTTCCATACGCCGACCAATAGATGGCGCATGTCGCACAGTGATAGAGAGTAGACTCACGCACTGGAGTACGAAGAATAAAACTCCTTGCGTGAAATAACGAACGTGTTTTGCCGATTCTCTATCACAGGTTGGTAAATACTAATAATTCAAGAGTGCAATATAAACTGTAAGAGTCCTAGGATGTCCGAGATTATATTGTGATAAGTGTGAGGCGAAAAGTGGGTTTGTAAGGGTATTTCTGTTAAAGTTGATGTGTTGTTGTATAAGCTAACCTGCTAATGTTAATGGTCGAGTGTATGGGACGTGCCACAACAGTGAAATCCGCCCACATGTTGGAAACCATTTGCTTACTTTATTTAAAGACAGTTATGAAACAGTTTTCATACAGTACGACATTTACTGGTTTGATTTGTCACCAAGTGTGCATATTTCGGGGGTATTACCGAATACCAGGAATACTATTGTAAGTGTGTTAGGTACACAGTGGCCAGGTCAGTGAATTGTTAAGAATAACACCACATGCTGTACATTTATGACAGTGCTTAAAATGATTAATGTAAATGTAAATTCATGGGTTATTGTTTAAAATATAAACATTTGAACAAGTTAAAAGCTATATACATGGGAAGGAGATAAAACCAATAATTCATTCCATGTTAGAGTAATTTGTTAAGAATGTTAAGTATACAGTTAATGTCAAATCGGAAATTGTGATAAATGGACATGATTGTGTTTTGTTTAATGGTGATGTGATCAGACAATAAGAGAGAAACTATGGACTTTGATAGTAAATACTAGTCAGTTGATGTTGGTCATGTGAATGACTTGGAAGAATAAAACTCCTTGTGTGAAATAACAAACGTGTTTTGCCGATTCTCTATCACAGGTTGGAGAGTTAACTTCCACATGCACGTTTCCTCCTCCTGGGCCGCTACCCAGGGGAGCAACAATTTTGGGGGCTCGTCCGGGATTAGCGCCACCTACTGGTCTGGCACTAATCACTGAAGAACCAAGGGATGCTGACCACCTGTTCCTGAGCCATTGACCTAAGCGACTGACTACAGGAGACCACAGCCATGTCTGCTCCACATGATCTGAGATGGGAAATCCAGCAAGAGCTTCGCCAGCTGACCATTGCCCGCCGCAGAAACGTTCTTTACAAGCTGGCTGAGTCGTTCAAGGATGAGGTGGGAGAAGATTTGCCAGGCGCAGAATCAACCGAAGTGGAACTCTTCGACTTCATTGTTGACTCGCTGAGAAGTCCACAACTGAAGAGCCTTGAGGACCAGGGGATATCTCGCCTGCTTGCTTTCCGTGACCTCATCATTGAACTACAACGGCCCACAGCAGCTGGAGAAGTGGATGCAGAGGTGTCACCCGACGATGATCCGGTCATAGTAGTTCCTGTGACCACTGGAGCTGCAGCACCATCAGGGAAGAACCATCCGACATCACCATCTGTAGTTCCTGACCCAGGGTTAGTCAGACTGACTGAACTTGCGTCACTGTTGCCATGTAGAGAGTACAAGATTTATGGTGGTCAAATCTCTGATTTTGATTCTGACTTGAGTTACAATAACTTGTGCAAACAGCTTGATGAAGGGCTAAATGAAGGGTTCACAGAGGCTGAGGTTATCAGAACGGTGTTTAAGATAATTAAGCCTGGTACCTTTAAAGATATGCTTGTAACCAAAGATAGCCTTACTGTAGTTGAGTTAAAACGTTTCTTAAGGACACATCTACGCGAGAAAAGCAGCACTGAATTATTTCAGGAGCTGAGTAATGCTAAGCAAAATGACAAAGAAACACCACAACAGTTTATGTATAGACTAATGGGGCTAAAACAGCGTGTGCTGATTGCAACTAAAAACAGTAGTGGGTTTCATTATGACAACGAGTTGGTACAAGGTGTGTTTATCCATTCATTGTATCAGGGTTTGAATGAAAAATACTCTTATGTCAGGAGAGACCTTAAACCTCACATCTCAAACACCAGTGTCACAGATGACTCCATCCTGGAGCTCATAGCAAATTCTGTTAGTGAAGAGACAGAGAGATTAAGTAGGTTGGGACAAAGTCATAAACAGAAAGTCACCAGTGTTAATGTGGCACAGGTAGAGACAGATCAAAGCTCTATTAAAATGCACACTGAAGTCCAAGCTAATCGTGTAGCTATCCAGGAGCTGACGGCACAGGTCTCCTCCCTAACCAAGAGTTTAGAAAAGGCCCTAACCCCAATGGTAAATACAGTAAACACCAGTCCCACAGCACCTGTCCCTAAACAGCCAGCACTGAAACCTGCAGTGAAAGGAAAGTGCCAAAAGTGTACCGCCCAAGAGACTGAGCGCTGCGCACACTGTTTTCGATGTGGAGAGGAGGGGCACAAAGCAATAGGTTGCCTTCAGAAAAGCAATGTGTCGGGAAACTGGAGGAGGTCGCTGGGGAGGGACCACCAGTGACTGAACCACCAGCAGAGTCCCACAACACTAAAAGACGGAACTCCAAACAGACTACTGCCAAGTCCCAAAAGTCACCCAACACAAAGCATGTGCCACAGCTCATTGGCGGTAGGTGTATGATCAGTTGCCAGTTAAATGGAGTAAACCTACAGATGTTATTGGACAGTGGGGCACAAGTAAGCATTGTTGAAAAGTCATGGGTACAAGCAGCCTTACCAAATGTGAAAATACAGCCACTCGAGAGCCTACTCCCAGGCCATCCACTCGAAATCACCGCAGCCAATGGAACAGATGTTCCGTTTGAGGGGTGGATAGATGTCCTGCTCGAGATCACAAGTTCACAGTATGGTTCTGTATCCTTGTATGTCCCAATGCTTGTCAGTCAGCAGCGTTTAAGCACTCCGCTGCTGGGCTTTAATGTGATCCAAGAGATAATAATGGCAAACGGTGAACAAAGTGACGATATTAGCTTAGTGGGCTTACTGTCAGAGACCTTAAAGGTCCAGAAAGGTAATGTTGAATCACTCATCTCTGTTGTCCACGCCAAGTCAATAGAAAATGAACCAGAAAGTCCAGTGGTGAGAGTTGGGAAAAAAGGACTCACTGTTCACAGTAGCCAAATCTGTATGGTAAAATGTCACATCAGAGCATTCCCTGGAGGAGGAGAAATGTTGTTCGAGCCAGCTGTGAAATGTAACTTACCGGATGGGTTGGAGTTATTCCCAGCTCTTATTGATGTACCCGCTGGTGCTTGACATAACGCACGGCTCAGGAGACGCACACACACAGGCTTAGAGTAGTTCAAAGAGTTTATTAACAGCAGGAGTGAATGAGTGCGTGTCTGCGGGATGTAAATGTGTTGGTGATGGTGTCTGCTCCAGGCACAGAGGCAGGTGACCGTACAGCCGAGCAACCCTATGGAGAGAGCACAGGGAGAGGGTGACGGGCATACACCAACACAGGAGGAATTTATGGCGAGAGAAGGACTTACTTGGTGGGTCAGGACAGCTGGCACAACAAGGGGGCGAAGCCCGGAAGACAGCCACCTGGAGAGCTCCGTACAGCAGCGAGGATTGGGCGATGGAGTGGAGATGTCCGCCGCTGGGGAATCCACCTGTGCACAGGGGAGAAGACTGAAGAAAAGAGGTAAGCGATCTTCTTACCAAAATGGTGACGCTGAAGGGAAGTATGCTCACAACGGTGAGGGACGAAGTCTGACGGCTTCAGGCCGAGCCTCCGGGCGAGACGGCCTTTATCCCTCGCCGCTGATGATTGTCAGGTGCGTGAGCAGGTGGCGCCGTTGATGAATGGCGCGGCGTGACAGTACTCCCCCCTCTAGCAGCGCCTCCTGGCGATGGCTTATCCGGGTGCGCTCGGTGGAAGTCCGCGATGAGCGATGGGTCCAACACAAACGACGGGGGCACCCATTGTCGATGCTCGGGCCCATAGCCCTCCCAGTCCACCAAGTATTGCAACCCACGACCTCGGCGCCGGGAGTCCAGGATGGAGGAGACGGACCAGGCCGGATGGCCACCAATCATCCGGGGCGCGGGTTGCGCTGCAGGAGGAGGGCAAAGGGGGTCAGTGACTGCCAGTTTCACCTTCGACACATGAAAAGTGGAATGGATGCGGAGGGAGGGGGGAATAGCCACGCGCACAGCCACCGGGTTGATGATCCGGGTGATGGGAAAGGGACCCATGAAACGCTGTGCCAGCTTCCTCCTCTCGCCTTTTAATGTGACGTCCTGGGTAGACACATACACGAGTTGCCCAACTCTGTACGCCGGGGCAGGTCTTCTGTGCCGGTCCGCCACGGTCCTGTTGCGCTCCGCTGTGCGTAAAAGCGCATGACGCGCGGCAGCCCAGGTGGAGCGGAACTGCCTAAGGTGCGCCCTAACGGAGGGGACAGTCACCTCGTTCTCCTGCGCTGGAAACAGCGGGGGGTCGTAACCCAGGGACGCCTTGAAGGGGGACATCCCCGTTGCAGAAGAGCGGGCGGTGTTGTGGGCATACTCCACCCAGGCGAGATGGTTGCTCCAGGACGTCGGCTTGGATCTAGTAACACAGCGGAGCGCAGCCTCCAGCTCCTGATTGGTCCTCTCACACTGCCCGTTAGACTGGGGGTGATGGCCGGAGGAGAGGCTCACCTTGGCTCCGATGGCGTTACAAAAGGATCTCCAAACCTCGGATGAAAATTGGGGGCCCCGGTCCGAGACCACGTCCACCGGAATCCCGTGCAGCCTGACCACGTGTTGGACGAGGAGGCCCGCCGTCTCCAGGGCAGTAGGGAGACCTCGCAGGGGAACGAAGTGCGCCGCCTTGGAGAAACGGTCCACAATGGTCAGGACGGTGTCAAAGGAGTTGGAAACGGGGAGTCCGGTGACGAAGTCCAGTGCGATGTGCGACCAGGGCCTGCCGGGGACGGGCAGAGGCTGGAGCAGACCCGCTGGGGGGGCATTTCCCGACTTGCTGGTGGCACAGATTGGGCAAGCCCGGGCGTAGCGGGCTGCATCCCTCCGCAGGCCTGGCCACCAAAAGGACCGCTGGAGGAGGCTGATCATCCGAGAGGTGCCGGGATGACAGGTGAGCCGGGAGGTGTGGAGCCAGTGGATGACCTCTCCTCGGACCGCAGATGGGACGAACAGTCTTCCCTCCGGTCCGCCGCCAGGATCAGGTTCCACCTCCTGCGCCTTCCGGATCTTGTCTTCAATGTCCCAAGAGATGGCACCGAGGACGCACGACCTGGGCAGGATAGTGTGGGGCGTCTCCTCAGCCTCCACGGGGGTGAACTGCCTAGAGAGGGCGTCAGGCAGGCCGTTTTTGGAGCCCGGCCTGAAGGTGATCGAGAAGCGGAACCTGGCGAAGAACAAAGACCAGCGCGCCTGGCGGGCATTCAGGCGCTTGGCAGATCGTAAATACTCTAAGTTCTTGTGGTCCGTCAGGACCACAAACGGCAGGTCCGCCCCCTCTAGCCAGTGGCGCCACTCCTGTAAGGCGAGTTTAATGGCCAGGAGCTCTCTGTCCCCCACATCGTAGTTCCTCTCCGCCGGGGACAGGCGCCGGGAGAAGAAGGCGCACGGCCGTTTGGCGCCATCGTCAGGTGACCGCTGGGATAACACTGCTCCCACTCCCGTGTCCGATGCGTCCACCTCCACAATGCACTGCAGCGCGGGGGTCGACCTGGCGAAGGACCCGGGAGGAGGAGAACTCCGCCTTCAGCGCCCTAAAGGCAGCAGCGACCTCTTCAGTCCACCGGAACGGGACCTTCGGGGACGTGAGGCGGGTCAGCGGTCCGACGATCGAGCTGAAATTTGGGACAAAGCGGCGGTAAAAATTGGCGAAGCCAACAAACTGTTGCACCTGCTTCCGGGATGCGGGAGTAGGCCACTCCACCACCGCCTTCACCTTCTCTGGGTCTGGGAGCACCTGATCTTGAGCGATGATGAATCCCAGGAAGGATGTGGTCCTAGCGTAGAATTCGCATTTCTCAGCCTTCACGTACAGACGATTCTCCAGCAGTCTTTGGAGGACCCGCCTCACATGGACCTGGTGCTCGTCCCTGGACCTGGAGAAGATAAGGATGTCATCCAGGTAGACGAACACAAAAAGGCCGATGAAATCCCGGAGGACGTCATTAATGAGGCGCTGAAAGACGGCAGGAGCGTTGGTCAGCCCGAACGGCATGACGAGATACTCAAAGTGGCCGTTCGGGGTACGGAAGGCTGTCTTCCATTCATCTCCCTCCCGGATCCGGACGAGGTGGTAAGCGCTGCGTAAATCCAGCTTGGTAAACCAGGTCGCCCCCTGGAGGGAGTGAAAGGCAGTGTCCATGAGGGGCAGGGTGTAACGGTCCCTCTCAGTGATGTCATTCAGCGCTCGGTAGTCTATGCAGGGGCGGAGGGATCCGTCCTTCTTCCCGACAAAGAAAAACCCTGCCCCCACGGGTGACGACGATGGGCGAATAATCCCAGCGCTCAGAGATTCCTTCAGGTATGTATTCATGGTCTCCTTCTCCGGTGCCGACAGGCTGTAGAGCCGACCAGATGGCAGGGGAGCCCCCTGGCGGAGGTTGATGGCACAGTCATATGGTCGATGCGGGGGAAGAGACATAGCTTTCGATTTGCTAAATACCATACCCAGGTCGTGAAATTCTGGAGGCACCAGTGACAGGTCCGGAGGTGCTGTATCCGCCACAGGGGGAGCCGCGGACGGGGAGCAGGCGGCGGACTGAAGGCAGGTGCCCATACAGAAGGTACTCCATGCCGATACCCCAGCGGACCTCCAGTCCAGGACAGGGTTGTGGAGGCGTAGCCAGGGATACCCCAGGATGACGGGCGACACAGAGTTGGGCAGGACGTAAAATACCATCTCCTCCCGGTGGTTCCCTGAGATGATGACTGGGACAGGCATGGTTTGGTGAGAAACTCTCCCAAGGGAGGCACGGGAGAGATGGACCAGGGAGATGGGGTGTTTTAATGCCTGACAGCGGATGCCCAATCGGGTTGCCAGGCCTTGTGAAATGAAGCTGCCCTCTGCGCCCGAATCCACCAGTGCGTGGGTGAGGTGCCCAGTGGGATTGTGGCAAAAACGGATGGGCAGCTTTAATTGAGTGAGAGAGTCTAACCGGTTGGGACCCGCGAGGCTCCCTACAGCGATTCGCGGACCCCGCCGACTGGCTTTCCGCGGGCAACGCTCCACAGTGTGTTGGTCACCTCCGCAATACATGCAGAGGCCCAACTCACGGCGGCGTTGTTTCTCCGCAGGGGAAAGCTTGGTCCAGCCCGTCACCATCGGCTCCGACTCCTCGGGGCACAATGCTGGCGGCGCCGCCAGGGGGCGAGCTTGGAACAGGTGCGGCGAGACTCCACGAGGGCGAGAAGAAGAAGACTTCCGCCCCGAGGAGCGCTCGCGCAGCCTGTTATCCAAACTTATCGCTAAGGATGTCAGCTCCGCTAGCGTCCCAGGGATATCCCGTCCAGCCAGTTCATCCCTCAGATCACTATTGAGGCTGCGGAGGAACAGGCCACAGAGGGAGCGTTCCTCCCAGCCCAATTCCTCCGCCGCTACCCGGAAGTCGACCGAGTAGTCCGCTGCCGACCGGCCTCCCTGCTGGAGAGCGAGGAGCCGATCGACCTGGACCGTCTCGGTTTGAGAATGGTCAAAGACCTCCAGAAAGCGCCTCACGAACTGGTCATAGGTGAGGGTGGCATAACTGGGCCTCGCCATTACGGCGTAGGTCCAAGTTAACGCACGCCCCTCCAGAAGATTCCCTATGTAACCAATCCGACTGTGATCCGAGGGAAAATCTCCGGGCACACGGTGGAACACGGACTCGCACTGCATAATGAACCCCCGCGCTCCGCCGAGCTTACCGCTAAAGCGGGCGGGGGTCGGAATCGGTGTGAGCCGAACCGGTGCCACTGGAGCCGGCTGGACGGCCGCTGGAACAGCAGGAGCCGCGCCACCCTGACGAGCCGGGGGGAACGGCTGTTGAGGATCCAAGCGGCCCAACCGGTTAGTTAAATTCAATAATTGATTAAAGATCACCTGTTGTTGATAAGCTATTTGATCCACTCTAGCCTCGAGAGTGGAAAACCGGTGTGCGAGCCCGCCGTCCGCCGAGCCGCTCTGCTGAAGCCGTACTGACATAACGCACGGCTCAGGAGACGCACACACACAGGCTTAGAGTAGTTCAAAGAGTTTATTAACAGCAGGAGTGAATGAGTGCGTGTCTGCGGGATGTAAATGTGTTGGTGATGGTGTCTGCTCCAGGCACAGAGGCAGGTGACCGTACAGCCGAGCAACCCTATGGAGAGAGCACAGGGAGAGGGTGACGGGCATACACCAACACAGGAGGAATTTATGGCGAGAGAAGGACTTACTTGGTGGGTCAGGACAGCTGGCACAACAAGGGGGCGAAGCCCGGAAGACAGCCACCTGGAGAGCTCCGTACAGCAGCGAGGATTGGGCGATGGAGTGGAGATGTCCGCCGCTGGGGAATCCACCTGTGCACAGGGGAGAAGACTGAAGAAAAGAGGTAAGCGATCTTCTTACCAAAATGGTGACGCTGAAGGGAAGTATGCTCACAACGGTGAGGGACGAAGTCTGACGGCTTCAGGCCGAGCCTCCGGGCGAGACGGCCTTTATCCCTCGCCGCTGATGATTGTCAGGTGCGTGAGCAGGTGGCGCCGTTGATGAATGGCGCGGCGTGACAGTGCTTCAAAAACTGTCAAAATCCCAATCCAAAACTCAACAAAGCACAACATTTTTCTAAATCCAAAGACTGTTTTAGGACTTATTTCAGAGATCACTGAATACAAACCTGTAAATGTTTGTTCCAGTGCTGAAAATACAACCAAAACTACAGACAAGCCATTTTGTCACTCTGCTCAAGTGACATGTGACAGTCAAGGTGAGGATGAAGAAACATTAAGCACTGCCCCCTCACACCTGAGATGGCACCCTAATGTCAATTTAGACCATCTCTCAGAGGGTGATCGGGAGGTGGTTCGGCAGATGCTCTATGAACAGTCTGATGTGTTTGCTCATGATGAAGGAGACATTGGATGTATTCCTGGACTACAGCTAAAAATCAACACCACTGACAACACACCCGTGCAGAAAAGTTACAACTCCATTCCAAGACCACTGTATAAAGAGGTGAAGGAGTATGTTCAAAACCTTTTAAGCAGGGGCTGGATCAGGAAATCACTGTCAAACAACTCGTCGCCAGTAGTGTGTGTGCGTAAAAAGGACAATACTTTGCGCTTGTGTGTTGATTTTCGTGAGCTGAACCGAAAAACCATACCTGACAGGCATCCGTTACCACGGATACAAGATCTACTGGACAGTCTTGGGGGTAACTCCTGGTTTTCCATATTGGATCAGGGAAGTGCCTACCATCAGGGTTTTGTAAGTGAGGAGTCAAGACATTTAACTGCTTTTAGCACACCCTGGGGACTATACGAGTGGGTGCGGGTTCCATTCGGGTTGTCAAACGCACCGGCCGCATTCCAAAGGTGTATGGAGGGGGTGTTAGAAGGGATCAGAGACGAGTGTTGCGTGCCTTACTTGGACGATGTACTGTGTTACTCCAAAACCTTTGATGAGCACGTAGAACACCTTAAACAGGTTTTGTGCAAAATGCGACAACACGGCATAAAACTTCGGCCAGCCAAATGTGAACTGTTCAAAAACCAAGTACGCTACCTGGGTAGGCTAGTGTCGGGAGAAGGAGTCCAGATTGACCCAAAAGACTTGGATGCTGTGTTCGCTCTGAAAGACAAGAACCCTCGCACAGTCGGAGAACTCAGAACGTTACTGGGTTTTCTCAGTTATTACCGAACATTTATTCAAGATTTTTCACGTCTGGCGAGACCCTTGTTTGAACTCCTCCAGAGCACTAATGAAACAAGCAATGACAATAAACCAGCACCAAAAAGGAGTAAAGGACAAACAAAGAAAGGAGACAGAAACCAGCTTCCTTCTCGCACACCAATAATATGGACCAGTGAACATCAGGGAGTTGTGTCAAGATTTGTGGACATTCTGACTAATCCTCCCATTCTAGCCTATCCCAATTTGGACCTTCCATTTGTATTGCATACAGATGCGTCAAACAAAGGCCTGGGAGCCGTCTTGTATCAAAAACAAGAAAACAAACTTAAGGTGATTGGCTATGGATCCAGAACTCTCACACCGGCCGAGAAGAATTATCACTTACATTCCGGTAAACTAGAGTTTCTAGCTCTCAAGTGGACCATCTGCGACAAATTCCGTGACTATCTGTATTATGCACCGACTTTTACTGTCTATACAGATAACAATCCTTTAACCTATGTCCTCAGTTCAGCCAGGTTGAATGCAGTGGGTCATAGGTGGGTCGGGGAGTTGGCTGACTTCCATTTTGACATCAAGTATAGGCCAGGGAAAAGGAATGCAGATGCAGATATGTTGTCCAGACACCCATTAGATCTGCAAGAGCAAATGAATGAGTTCACAGAGACAGTTTTACCGGAAGTAGTGTCCGCAGTGTGGCAAGGGAGCAAGGCAGCACAAAACAGTGATGTGCCATGGATAGCTGCGTTACAACTGAGTTCTAATGACAACAATGTGCCAACTGACAGTGTTTTGAGCATGACGCCTAAAGACATCAATGCTGCTCAACAAGACGATGAGTCAATTAGAGAAGTAATCTCACTCAAACTCAAAGGATGGACACCAAACGATAAAGATAGACGGACAATGAGTAAACGGACACGGAGACTACTGTATGAGTGGAACAAGTTGGAAGTTGACAATGGATTATTGTACAGAAAGACAGAGCACAGCAAACAACTTGTCCTACCTGAACAGCTAAAGCCGATGGTGTTAAAGAGTTTACACAATGACATGGGTCATATAGGGTGTGATAAGGTGATACATCTGGCCCGTGAGCGTTTCTATTGGCCATGTATGCAACAAGATGTTGAAGATTATGTAACAAAAAAATGTCCGTGCATCAAACAAAAACGCCCAAATGTCCCCAGAGAGCTCCAATGGGCTCTATCACAACCAGTGCTCCCTTTGAGTTAATCTCCATCGACTACTTACACCTTGAGCCAAGTAAAGGAGGTTATGAGTACATCCTCGTACTAGTGGACCATTTCACTCGTTTCGCACAGGCATACCCTACAAGGAATAAATCAGGCAAAACAGCTGCAGAAAAGATATTTCAGGATTTTATTCCTCGTTTCGGGTACCCTGAGAAGTTGCATCACGATCAGGGACGTGAGTTTGAAAACAGTCTCTTCCACAGATTACAACAACTGTCTGGAATTTCTCACTCATGAACCACTCCATACCATCCGCAGGGCAACCCCGTGGAGCGCCTGAATCGTACACTACTCCAAATGCTTCGTACCCTACAGGAGGAGAAAAAAAGTGAATGGAAGGATCACCTACCCCAAATTGTACATGCTTACAATTGTACAAGACACGAGTCAACAGGCTATTCTCCATTTTTCCTCTTATATGGCAGAGTCCCAAGGTTGCCTGTAGATCTACTATTGAACCAGACAAAAGACACTGACACACACAGCCATCAAACCTACACTAAAAAATGGGCTGATAGGATGCGTGTTGCTTACAAAATCGCTGCAGAAAACAGTCAAAAGTCTTCAGATAAAGGCAAAAAGCAGTACGACAAACGCTTAAAAGGTGTCACACTCCAACCAGGCGACAGGGTGTTGGTCAGAAACCTCTCTGAAAGAGGAGGCCCAGGGAAACTGCGCGCTTACTGAGAGTCAGCAGTACATCGCGTAGCTGAGAGAGTGGGAGATGGACCAGTCTATAAAGTACAAGCAGAGAGAGGCAGCCAAGTGATGCGAGTGTTACACAGAAACCTGCTGTTGCCTGTAAATGACTTGCCTTTAGAAGAAGAACTGCCTGCAAAAGAAAAGACAAAACAGAAACGGAAGAAGAGGACAGAGACAAATCCTAACAGTGACAACACAGACAATGACAGCTCAGAGGAAGAAGAGGAAAATACTTACCGCTACAACCTCCGTAGCCAAATCCCATGTTACAGACCCGTAAGTCGTCAGCAAAATGCCTCAAATCTCCCAGACCAAAACACTCAGCAACCAGTACCTGTCATGCCAGAGCAAAATCCTCAAAATCGGCAAAGGCTTCGAGCGACAGCTAGAGAGTTCTGCCCACCAGTAAGGCAGGAACCGGTCCCCGTTCAGCGGGATGCTGAGGAGCAAATGGATGGACCAGCTTTGCTGCAGGAAGAACGTCAAGGACAAGTGGAGGTGATGGATAGAGAACAGGAGGAACTGAGAAGGTCACAGCGGAGAGCAAGGCCAGTAGAGAGACTGACCTACGACGTCCTGGGACAGCCATCGTACCAGCCTTGGACTGCAGACGTAAGACCTGTCCTACTCCCTACCCCTGTGCCGCTAACTCAAAACTATATGCCATTCCACTACCTCACCCAACCTCAGTCCCATGGTTATAATTGGTACACTCTCATGCATTAAGTCACCCTAGAACATGAAATGTCGGGAGACATTTATTTGAAGTGGGGGAGAGTGTAGAGGGTTGGAAATAGTTAATAGTTATGTAAGAGGTGAAAAAGACATTTGGATAAGAAAATTTAAGAAAAACAGGCACCCCTACAATTTTATGTTATTCCTTAATTGTTTATTTTTCTACAATGCATTTGTAATCCACCTGGTTCCATTATAACTCATGTGAGTTGGGTGCAGTTCCATACGCCGACCAATAGATGGCGCATGTCGCACAGTGATAGAGAGTAGACTCACGCACTGGAGTACGAAGAATAAAACTCCTTGTGTGAAATAACGAACGTGTTTTGCCGATTCTCTATCACAGGTTGGTAAATACTAATAATTCAAGAGTGCAATATAAACTGTAAGAGTCCTAGGATGTCCGAGATTATATTGTGATAAGTGTGAGGCGAAAAGCGGGTTTGTAAGGGTATTTCTGTTAAAGTTGATGTGTTGTTGTATAAGCTAACCTGCTAATGTTATTGATCGAGTGTATGGGACGTGCCACAACAGTGAAATCCGCCCACATGTTGGAAACCATTTGCTTACTTTATTTAAAGACAGTTATGAAACAGTTTTCTTACAGTACGACATTTACTGGTTTGATTTGTCACCAAGTGTGCACATTTCGGGGGTATTACCGAATACCAGGAATACTATTGTAAGTGTGTTAGGTACACAGTGGCCAGGTCAGTGAATTGTTAAGAATAACACCACATGCTGTACATTTATGACAGTGCTTAAAATGATTAATGTAAATGTAAGTTCATGGGTTATTGTTTAAAATATAAACATTTGAACAAGTTAAAAGCTATATACATGGGAAGGAGATAAAACCAATAATTCATTCCATGTTAGAGTAATTTGTTAAGAATGTTAAGTATACAGTTAATGTCAAATCGGAAATTGTGATAAATGGACATGATTGTGTTTTGTTTAATGGTGATGTGATCAGACAATAAGAGAGAAACTATGGACTTTGATAGTAAATACTAGTCAGTTGATGTTGGTCATGTGAATGACTTGGAAGAATAAAACTCCTTGTGTGAAATAACGAACGTCTTTTGCCGATTCTCTATCACAGGTTGGAGAGTTAACTTCCACATGCACGTTTCCTCCTCCTGGGCCGCTACCCAGGGGAGCAACACTGTGGCTAACATAATGCATGGTGTTAAGCGCACTAGGTTGCCAATGTTAGGTTACACATATTTGCTTTATTTTAAGGCACAATATAGTAGTATTAGCTTCTAGACCCATACCATAAATGAAAGCACCAAGGTGCTGATGCCTTGGTGCCTGTGGCAGGGAGGGGGGGGGCGGGGGGGAGCTGTAAAAAAGGCACACTGCCACCTGTACTGGCCCGGCATAATTATTACCTTTTTCCCAGCTCCAGTGACAGTAAAGATTAGGTAAATTTGTGTTTATTTTGATAACAAAGCCATATGTGGAAATTGTGCCAAATAGTTTTCTATGACACTTTAAATAAATATACTTGGTTCTTACCTTTTTAAATTGTATAGTTCCAAGCGAGCCTCCTGGAAAAAGTTGATAGCAACCGAATGTGAAAGTGACTCAGCCAGACCTTAACACGCTTACAGTAAGTAACACCACCCCCAGAGTTGATCAGCACCGCAGTTGGTCAAAACAACACCCACATCAACACCCATCAACTCAAAATAATTGACAGTGAAAAAAGTGACACCAATTCACACTACAGATTTTGCTGTGTACAGGGGTGGCTGTGGTGTAGGTAGAGAGTGTGGATGACCTCTGATCGGAGGGTTGATTGATTCCTGCTCTCTCTGGGGTCTGCATATCGAAATGTCCTTGAGTAAGACACTAAACCCTGAACTGCTCCTGGTGGATCAGGCCAACGCCTGGCATGGCAGCTCTTTCGCCATCAGTGTGTGAACGTGTAGACCAAATCTGTAAAGTGCTTTGGTCTTCCAGGGATGAGAAAAAGCACTAGTGAATGCCATTTATTACTTGTAGTATACATGAAAAAAAAGATCAACTACATGATATAAAGCAGCCCTATGTGTACTGTACTTCTGTTGTTCTGGATAGGAACACAGAAAAGACTACAGCTGTGGTGACTATAACCTCAGCCGCAACGGCCAATAACAGGTTGTTTAGTTGTTCCTTGTGATTGGCTGTTGGGACTGAGGTCATTTTCACCATAGCCAGTCCCTCCAGGATTTTGTGATGTTGCAATTGCGTCAATTCACGTGAAATCAGCCAATCGGCGTAACTATTGCACAACCTTGCAACTTTATCCAATCACTGCAACTTTCCGGCAATTTTGGCCAATCCTCGCCAACTTCTGCCAATTTCACCAATTTCACCTATCAAATTTCAGCTGAGTGGCGCTGAAACGGTCAGTCTAACCAATCAAATGCATCGCTACATCACGTTCACTTCCATGTTTACAGTAAGTATTAACGGAATGCTTCAGCAAAAAACAGTGTGTGATTAAAAAAAAAACCACTCCTGTGAGGTGTTCCCCAGCCTGCCGGTGGACATCTCCAGCCTGACCGTGTGCACGAAGTGCTGGGTTTGAGTTGAAAAACGTCCGCCTGCCCCAAAAGCACCCCATTGTGGGAGCACACGTGACAAGAGACTCCATAAAGTCACAAACAAATGAGCAAGTCTAACACTACAGCCAGTGTTTGATCATTTCATACATCTTTAGAGGTGAAATCATTACTAAATCACCAGATACTACTACGTGGTTGCAGTACTGGACGCACGCACAACTCAGCAGGTGGCGAGCCTGCTCCAATGGCCCCCAGCCCATGACAAATACGACGCTCTCAAAACTGCGCTGACCTGGCGCTATACGCTCTCAGACTGCGAGAGAGCGGAAAGGCTCCTAATGCACTCCGAGTTGGGAGACGGGTCAGCGGTCGAGTTAAAGGAGAAGATGTTGGTGCTGATGGGCACAGATGACAGGCATTTCCTCTTTGCCCACTTTTTCCTCCGGAACCTCCCAACGGCGGCCAGGGCGGTCCTTGCTAATTCGCCGCTGCTGCCCGCGCGCAACTATCGGGGGCTAGCACAAGAGGCGGATCGGATTATCCTCACCACCAGAGCCCTCGCAGTGAACACAGCGGCATTGGAACCCAACAAGACGGCCACCGGGGGCAAGGAGCAAACGACGGTGGCTGCAGCAGAAGCCAAGAAGCACCGGAGAGACACACTCTGCTTCTGCCACCGCTACTTTGGAGAGGATGCATGCTGATGCGTGCCACCGTGCCAATTCAAGTGCTCAGGAAACGCCATGGCCGGCAGTCGGTAGCAGCTGTGACCACCGGTGAAGAGAGCAAGCTGCTCTATGTGACAGACTCACGCTCGGGGAGACGGTTCCTCGTGGACTCCGGCTCCCAAAAGAGTCTCATCCTACCGTCCTACGCAGACCGGCTGGCGGGAACTAGCGGCCCCGAGCTGACGGCCGCAAATGGCTCAGACATTAAGACTTTTGGTGAGAGGACACTGACTGTATCCTTGCACAGCCGTACATACCAATGGACAGTCGTCATAGCGGCATGCAGCTTCCCCATTTTGATGATTTTTTGTGTACACACGGTCTACTAGTCGATGTGGCTAACAGATGCCTGATTAATGCAATGTCTTTTGATTCTCTCCCCTGTACAGCTAGAGGAGCCAGGCCCACAATGCTAGCCAACGTCACAGCTCCAGGGGGTAAGTTCCACACACTACTCACCCAGTTCCCAGCACTCACGGTCCCTATTTTTTCGGCGACCGTCACTAAACACGGGGTGGAACACTTCATTACCACCACGGGGCCACCCGTTTTCGCACGACCTCAGCGCCTGGACGCAGCTAAACTGGCTATAGTTTAGAGGAGTTTGCCAACTTGGAAAAGTTAGGCATCATCAGACGCTCAAACAGCCCATGGGCATCCCCGCTACATATGGTTCCTAAAGCCGAGGAATCGTGGCGACCGTGCAGAGATTTCCGCAGATTGGACAATGCCACAGCGCACGACCGCTACCCAATCCCCTATATTCAGGATTTTTCCATTCACCTCACCAGGGCATGCATTTTTTCCAAGATAGACCTGGTCCGCGGTTACCACCAGGTCCCGGTGCGCGCTGAGGACATACTTAAAACGGCAGTAATAACCCCGTTTGGTCTTTTTGAGATTTTACGCATGCCTTTCAGGTTAAAAGACGCGGAGCAGACATTCCAACGCGTGATGGATGCGGTGTTGCGTGATCTGCCGTTTGTGTTCGTCTACCTGGACGACATCCTGGTGGCCAGGACGTCCGAGGACGAACGCGTAGCTCACCTCAGGACAGTTTTCCAGAGGTTGGAGGAGCACGGGTTAATAATCAACCCGGTGAAGTGCCAGTTCGGGGTGACGGGAATTGATTTTTTGGGTCACTGCATCTCACCGGAGGGCGCGATACCCTTACCGGGCAAAGTGTGTGCAGTGGCAGATTTTCCCCGGCCTCAGACGGTCAGGGCGCTGCAGGAGTTTTTGGGGATGGTTTACTTTTACAACCGTTTTCTCCCCCTCACTGCCCAGCTCATGCAGCCATTGTATGCCGCGCTTAAGAAAAGGAAACTGGCGGACAGAGTCGACTGGACTCATGAACAAGAGCAGGCGTTTTCCGAGGTTAAAACAGCCCTGGCGAATGCCGCACTGCTGGGGTACCCTGACCCGGTGGCTCGGATAGTGCTCACTACTGACACCTCGTATGTGGCCATTGGGGCAGTCGTGGAGCAGCGCGCCACTGGTTCTTGGCAGCCGCTTGCTTTTTTTAGCAGGTCTTTGTGCGACAGTGAGCGTAAATACAACGCGTTCAACAGGGAGTTACTGGCTCTCCACCGGGCCGTATGCTACTTCCTGTTGTGGCTGGAAGGGCGCACCTTCACTGCGTTCGTGGACCACAAGCCGCTGACGTACGCAATGGCCAAGGTTTCGGAAGGAAGGTTTCGGGAGACAGTTGGCCACGATTTCAGAGTTTACGACTGACATTCAGCATGTGGCTGGTAAACTCAACGTGGTGGCGGACTGCATCTTGCGCACATTAGTGGCCCCAGTCTACGTGGGGATAGATTACACGGCCATGGCTGCTGAGCAGACCGGCGATGCAGACGTTTGCGCGCTCCAGTCTTGACCAACAGGGTTAAGGCTGGAGAGCAGAGTACTGCAAGACGGTCCCCCCCAATCTGTGATGTCTACATGGGCCGCTCGTGCCCGGTGGCCCCACGTGCTTGGCGCCGCTGCGTTTTTGAGTCGGTTCACTCCCTGGCGCACCCAGGAGTGCGTGCGTTAGTCAAAATGGTGGGAGCAAAGTTCGTCTGGCCGAGCCTGCGCAAACAGGTGAAAGAGTGGGCTGCAGCGTGCGTAGCATGCCAGCGAGCCAAAGTGCACAGGCACACAAAGGCCCCTTTGGAGCCGTTCCATATCCCGGGAAAGAGGTTCGACCACGTTCACGTGGACCTCGTGGGCCCCCTCCTGCCATCGCAGGGGTTCACGCACCTCCTGACAGTGGTGAACTGCACCACGCACTGGCCCGAAGTGGTCCCGCTAGCTTCCATCGTGTCTGCAGACGTTGCACGTGCTTTTTTGACAACATGGGTGGCACGTTTCGGTGCCCCTTCAGATATCACGTCTGATCAGGGCCTGCAGTTTGTTTCCGACCTCTGGTCCACCATGGCCTGGAGCCTGGGCGTCACACTTCATCGCACGACCGCGTACAACCCCCAGGCCAATGGGTTATGCGAGCATTTCCATAGGTCGCTTAAAGCAGCACTCAGGGCTTCACTTACGGATGCAAACTGGGTGGACCGGTTGCCGTGGATTCTATTAGGGTTGCGTTCAGCACCGAAGGAGGATTTGGCAGCCTCCCCATCAGAGCTGTTTTTTTTCCCAGCCACTGCAACTCCCCGGGGAATTTTTGCCGGATAACCCCGCGCCGAATATCGATCCATCCCCGCTTTCACTGCATAGCGCAGTGGCAGGGACGGTACCCGGTCCAGTCCACCACTGTTTTCCACGCGCTTTTGTGCCAAAGGCCTTGAAGGACGCGGCATTCGTATTTGTCAGGCACGATGCTCACTGGACCCCCTTGCGCCCGCCCTATGATGGCCCGTTTAAAGTGCTGGAACCCGGGGAGAAACATTTTGTGTTAGACTTGGGGGGACGCAGGGAAACAGTCTGTATAGACAGGCTTAAGCCCGCTTTCGTTTTAGCAGACGAGCAGGTGGTGTTGGCCCGAGCTCCTCGGCGCGGATGACCCCCACTGAGAACTCCCCAGGTAAATGACTCGTCAGATCAGTCCCAATGGCATGCTAAAAATGTTTCCCCCCCCTCCCAGTGTCCCCCTACAGACGGACGCATCCCCAAGAGCCCCTGATCGGCACAGCAGCGCCTCGGAGCCGCAGACCCCCCGTTACAGCCGCTAGGGACGTAGGCTGAAGCCCAAAGGACATGAGGGTTAACGCTCAGTCTAAGTTTCTGGTTGTGTTTGTGTGTGTGTGTGGAGGACCCACACAGTATGTCAGTATGTTTCCACTCAGACGGAAGGACAAGGGGAATCGTCATGCGGCGTTTTTGTGTTGATGCAAACAGTGACAAAGAGAATGGGAATTGCAAAGTCTTTCACGTTACAGCAGCACCACAGGTGACTGAGTGGATCATAGGCTATAAAAGGAGAGGTGCCTGCGACCTGTCACTTTTTCTGATGCTTGTGATTCTGGATGATGTGTGAGAGAGAAATTAATAAAGCATGCTTTGTTCTGGACCGCTCTGCCTGGTTATTCCTCTCTCCACACTACCATAAATTATTGTCACCATCTTAACTTTAATAAGAGAATCGACTGATTGTCATGTGGAAACAACACAGCCCAATGTGGAACTAGTGCAGCACACCAATACAGCTGATGATAGCCTATATAGGACCTCAGGCATTGCCTCAAATCTTCTTAGTTACTTCAGGATGCTTCTGATTTTATTTTTTTTCAAAGACAAACACGTTTTCCTCCCCACTTTGTTCCAAATGAACATTAATTGAAGACAGGTTTTAACTAATCTACTACTACTACTATCTCATTGGTGGTATAACCAATACACTAAAAAGGTCTTTAATGTCCCACTGGCATGCTGATTGTTTTATCTCTTTGAAGAGAGGGTGCACTCTGGACTAATCAAAAGGATTAGAGTAAATGAGTTAATAGGATTCTGTCATTGTTTGCATATGGGTGTGAAGAAGCATGTGCTCTAGTAATCCTGTTAGAAACTGCAACCAGTCAGACTAATTCACACTAAATGTAGAGGAAAACATTTGGGCTTCAGTGGGTATAATGAGAGAACAAAACAATCAGGGTGAAGATGTGCAGTTTAATGTTTACTGGTCTTTGGACGGATTTTTTTTTTTTCATCTTTCATTAAAGACAACCATTTACACCAGAACACCCCCCCCCCCCAAAATGTTTCCCGCTTCCTCTTCACTTGCACTTTACACGTGGCAGCATGAGGACAGCATCGCTTCATAAAGCCATATTTTCCACACAGCACCCTCTGCTGGGGTGTGGTTGCTATTCATTCACTCTTCTGCACTCAAACAGATGCAACCCACCAGCGTCCTCCTGAGTGTGAGCCAGAACCAGAACCTATTCACGTCGTCCACCTGAGTGCCGCTGTGTTTGAAGTGTGATCCTAGATTAAAATAGGCCACTTTAAATATCAAGCACTTTCAACAATGTTAACGCCAAATCAGAACTTGGAACATTATATAATGACTTTCATTAAAAAAAAAAAATCTTGAGATCCCATACAGCGAAATTATTGAGCACATGCCCATACAGCTGCTATTTGCTTTAATTATACATTTTCCACACACCTCCTCACTTTAGATGCAAAATCGTCAAACTGTAATTTGCAGTACAGACACTAGATGTCCGTATAAGACAACTCATGCATGCAGTCCAGTTCTGTTCATGTTCTGCTTCTATTTCTAATGGAAGAGAAGTGACTGTCAAGGCGCAGGGTTATCAGGTGATCTTACCTAAAATCTAAATCTTAATTTTAAGGAAGTGGTCTTTCACCTATAGCTCCGTATGCTATTTATAAGGCTGCTCTGTGTTATGTCTGAATATGGAGCCAAGGACGAGGCCAGGTGTCGAACTGAACACACGTTTATTAAGGAGGCACGACACAGCACACAGGCGCATCCTCCAGGCAGAGAGGTGGCAAAGTGACCGCTCCTCCTGCCCACTGCCCTCTTATAGCCATGGATGTTGGCAGAACCGGAAGATGGAGCCGCCACCAGTACAACACAAATTAAAGACCAAACTCCCTAACACAACATTCCTCCCCCCCTTCACAAAAGCCAAAAACACACAGACACAATTCGGACCCACCACAATTTGGAACCCGAAGCACGCACTAAAAGTAATTACATAACACAATACAAATGGCCTAACGCAGTCATTCCAAAATAACTAAAACTAGGGGGAGATGACTGCCACCTCCCCCCACATGGCGAAGTGGGTTATTCTGCCGCTTGTACTTCAAACAAATTTACTTAACACAAAATCCCGCCGTGTCCTAATCTAAACATAACATCAAATTAATCCCCAGGAACATATACAAATATACACACACATGTACAACAATTAAACCAGATACCAGCCATCAGTTTATGACACACACATAACTGATTCAAATGCAAGTACAGTAGTTAACCTACAAACAAATGGCTAGAGAACACAAGTCCGTGGGCCCCCTGGACTGCCTTGTCATCAGTCCACCACTGGAGGCAGCCAGCCTCCCAGGCTGCAGCAGGTCGCTTCAGCACCGGTGCACCTCCTCTTCATCACCACCGGCTGCTCTGCTTGTCCAGGCCCACGTCCCACAGTTCCTTCCCGGGCACGCTGCAGCTCGTTCGGGTGCCCCCATGAACCATCTAGCAGCTGGAGATGAGCGTCCTCCCGTCTGGCCACGACACATGACTGTCCCTGGTGCTCCTCCAACTGTAGACTGGCCCGTACCTGACGTAGTCGCCTCTCCTGCCGAATCCAGTCCTTGACCCTCAGAGGGGTCCCGCTCAGCCTGCAGAGTCTCTGCTTGGTACGTTGTTCTACCATGCCTGATGGTCCAGCCCCATCCTCTTTTAAGTCCGCTGCTGCCATCACCGTCGTGGCCCCCTGCTCACCGGCCCACTTCAGCCAAGATCCGGGAACAGGTGAAACCAGCCTCTCGACGTCGCTTGTTGTCACAGGCATCCCGCTGTGCCACCCAGTGCCCTCGTCCAGGGCAACTTGAGCTCTGGCACAAGGACCTTCCTATGATGACCCTGAGCGATATTGGTCTTGCTCACTCTCCAGGGTGCCAGGCAGTTCCTCATCCCACACTGTGCTGTCTACCACTTCCAGGATTGGACGGTCCCACGTCTTGGCCGATTTGCACCGAGCCGTCAGTTTGACGTTCCAACCGTGGCCAGCCATCCTCCTCCACAACCACAAAGCGGCGCCAGGTCACTTTCAATTCTGACGTGCAGGGAAAAACATCTCACGGTCGTCCAATCCAGCACGGAGCCCACCGCTCCCACATCGATCCACAATAACACTTCCACCCCGTCCAACTTCATCATACAGTATGCGTGTCCACTGGTGCTCGGGGACACAGCATGGACAACCGTGGGGGCACGAGAGTCCTCTTTGTGCCACGAACCTCCTCACTCGGTATAACCGCTCCCAAAGTCTTCTTCTAGGTCAGAAAACCACGCTCCAACTGATGTTGACAAGTTTTTTGTTTATTTTGCCACAGCAAATCTTCGCCCTTAAACACCGTGAAAAGCTAAAAATACAGACATAAGAAACATGAATACAAAATAAATTATAACACTTAACAAATGTTCATAAACAAAAATAATCACATACCGTGTGCGCCTTCTGCCTAGAATTTAGGAGTTGTTAGTCATGTCACAAATTTTCCAAACAAAGTCCTCTCTCCGCATCTGATTGTGGACAGCCTCCAGCAGCCATGTGACTCTTCTAATCAGGCATGTGAACAGCGCATGCCTACCACCCATTTTTGCACCATATCAGGTCCAGGTTCGCCGCTGGTTTCCTCACAAACATGGAGAACATTTAACAGTCCGGCTGCCTGCAGGAAAAACAGTCCGTCCTCTCTCCCGACACTCGCTCACACAATAGCGCTGATAGGTGGGGCAAGACACCTGCACGAGCCCCCTTCACGAGCTCTCCGACTCACCCGCAAGCTCGCCAGCACGAGCGCATATGCGCCGCGATATGGAGGGACTGAAGGCGGAGAAAAGGACACTGCTAACGTCCGCAACACTGGCGCACACACCCATAAACAAACATTATTTCAGAAAAGAACCAAAAATACATAAACCTTTTCACTGTGACAGCTACACTGCCACCAAAATTACAAAGATTTATATTCACTCAACTTTGAACAAACAAAATTAAATCTTGTAATTTTCCTTGAAATAAATGTAAACCTTCAAATCACATGTTGCTTTAATAGCATTGATATTATTCACTTTCTAAACTTGTGTTTCTTTGTCATTACTGTATCATCTGACTTTAGTTTTATTATGTCCTCCCTTTGTAGTCTAGTACTCATTTTCAACTAGAACTATTAGTTTCTGAACAGGTCTCTCAAGAACTGAGACTTGCTTTAAGCGTTCACCTTTTTTCCCTAGACCTCTTTCTCAACCTCCCTCCAACTCTAAGGAGGTTATCTACAAGGGCAGGATCAAGCTGATGCATTTTGTGAGTTTTTGGTAGTTTAGCTGACTTTTGACTGAAGCATTTCAGCACATCTTCAAATGCCTCCTTTTGTGCTGCCCGAATGAGTGTGAGAGAAGCAACTCTTCTCTCCTCTACACTAATTGGACCTGACCTGTCTTCTTTTGCCAGTCTTTTAATCCTTGCTACAACATTGTTGGCTGTATTCCAGTCAGAAAATCTTGAAAACCTTTCAAGAAAGTTGTCTCTTTCAACAGCATCTGTCTTCAAAACCTTTACTTCAGGGTCACCTACGAGAAGCTCTGGTGAATGTTGAACTGTGACAATTTCACGTTCCCATAAAAACTCAGGCCCAGTGAACCAGTTTGAGTCAATCAGCTCTGCCACCTTGAGACCTCTAGAAGCATGGTCTGCTGGATTTTGATTGGTTTCAACGTAGAACCATTGCTTTGGATCTGTAGTGTTTCTTATTTTCTGGATGCGATTGGCAACAAACACATGGAAGCGCCGGGCTTCATTCTTGATATACCCAAGCACCACTTGAGAGTCTGTCCAGAAAAACTCTTCGTCGATCTTCAGCTCAAGCTCTGCTCTGAGAAAGTTACTCACACCAGCTGAAACTGCTGCAGCAGTCAGCTCAAGACGTGGGATGGTGACTATGCTTGTGGGTGCCACTCGGGCCTTACCCATGACAAGAGCACAATGAACTTGCACATCAGAAACAATCCTGATGTAGGAACACTGTCCATAATCACTGCTGCTACCATGTGAAAAGTGATGCAACTCAATTTTTTGGATTGTGCCGAGGTATTCAGGAATGAGGCATCTTGGTATTTTAATGTTTTGAAGATTTTCCAAATCCTGGAGCCATATTTCCCACTTGGCCTGGATTTGAGGGGAAACAGGCTCATCCCATCTAACACCCCGCCTGCACATGTCTTGCAGCAGTTGTTTGCCAGTCAAGATGTAAGGAGAGAGAAATCCTAGTGGGTCATACACACTCGCAACTGTTGCTAGAATTCCTCTTCTTGTGGCTGGTTTTTCTTTGAGGATACCACTGAATGAGAACACATCAGCTTCCACATTCCACTTTATCCCTAATACACTCTGCATTGGAACCTCAGTGTAATTCAGATTTACATCTTTCTTCTCACTTGCATGTTCTGTTTCTGGTATCACCTCCAGGACCTCTTTGTACTTGGGATTTTTTCCTTCTCTTGGATTTGTGTCCAAGAAATCTCGTTCCAGGACTTTGATCACAGAGGAAGGTGTGATGGATGGAAACTCCTTTACAGAGGCACGATTGCAGACTCCTATCACTTCCATTAGACCAGTCCATGGTTTGATGGAACCCACGATAGTCCAGCCTAAGTCTGTTTTGACTGCATATGGATCATAATCATTTCCTGGTATGACCTTCCTTGGTTTTAATGCTATTGCACAGTCATAGCCAATCAGGAGCCCTGCAGGACAGTCTAACAGATCTGGCATCTCTTCTGCAATGCTTAGAAGGTGAGTCCACTCTTTCGCTGTCTCACGAGTTGGGATACTGTTGTTCTCAAGTGGAATGTACTCCCGTGTATAAGTAGGTGGCAAGACAACATACTCTTGTGAATGGTAACCTCTTACTTTGAGCCCATCTACTTTTTGGCAATGTACAGTTGAACCCCGGTCAGTCATTATTGTCAACCTTAACTTAACAGGTTCTGTTTTTGCATGAATTTTCTCACAAATGTCTTGATCAATGAATGTATTGCTGCTTTGAGTGTCCAGAAGTGCATACACCAAGGTCTCTGGACTGTTTTCTGCTGCACAAGAGAGCCATACTGGAACAATCATTGAAGTGTGATTACTGTTGCCCACCTTTACACTACATGCAACTGTGGAAGTGCTTTCCTCTTGTGGTGGCATTTCTGGCTTTTCTACTTGAGGACGTTCCTCGTGAAGTGGAGAGGGGTGGCTTCGCCTGCAAATATTACAAGTGACCTTCTGTCGACAGTTTTTGGAGATGTGACCAACTCTAAGGCAAGCAAAACACATGTTATTATCAATGACAAATTTTTTCCTGTCTTTGAGAGGCATTGCTGCAAACTTGTCACACTTATAGATAAAGTGATCTTGCTGACAGCAAATACACTTAATCTGCTTCTTATTCTGAGATGCTAAAAAGCTGGGCTTGGAGCCTTTGCCACTTTGGGATGCGGCCTTTGAGGTTTGTTTTGGATAATTGGGTACATTTGTTGAAGCTACCAGGACACTGGCCTTGACACGTTTTTGTTCCTTCTCTAGTTTTTCACTTGTATGCTTTAGCGCATAAAGGGAAGAAATAGGATTGCATGCTATGCACGCTTCTTCTGCCACAAAGTGTGCAAACTCTTTGAAACCTGGATATGCCTTCCCTTCATCCAGTGTTTTAGTGACATGTCTGTTCCAGCGAGTTGTTGCCCAGTCTGGAAGTTTCAGCAGTAATTTCTGATTTTCCTCACAATCATCCAAAACTCCAAGTCCTTGCACATGAGGCATGGCATTTTTACAAGAGATGAGGAAATCACTGAACTCTCTTAGTTTAAGGGAGTCTTTTGGTCCAGTCTTTGGCCAGGAACTCAGTTTTCCCCTGAAAGCTCTTTGGACTACAAAGGGGTGGCCATAGCGCTTGTTTAAGGCATCCCAAGCCTGTGTGTACGCTTCTTCATCACTACGATAAAAGGTTCCTTCTAACACTGAAAGCGCTTCTCCACTTATGTATTTTTTCAAATAGAACAGCTTATACGCTGGATCTGTACAACTTGTTTCTATCAAAGCCTTGAAGCAAGTGCTCCACTCTGTGAATTTAAGTGGGTCTCCTGTAAACACGAAAGGCTCTGGTGTCGGAAGTCTTGTCATAGCAAGGGATTCCTTGAACGCTTGGACTAGTAAGACTTCGCTCTCTCTGGGCTCAGATATCCTGCCAGAGTTGTGTGGGACTGATGCACTGTGGGGAATATTGATGCTTTTACTCTCAGAGTAAGGAGGGGCCGATACATTTTGTGGAACTTGAGTGCATGGAGGGCTACTATGCTGCATTGGAAGCTGACTTGGAGGCAAAATACTTTTTACTTCAACATCCTTTATTTCAGCATTAAACCTTGAATCCTCTTCAGCATACACATTGTATTCAGCCTCTATGACTTCAAGATCCCTTTGATCTTCCAGCCATTTTAGTTTTTCTTGCTGAGCCAAAATCTCCTTTCTCTGGGCAGATATTTCCATCTCTCTGTTTATTTCAGCCCGTTTTGATGCCAAACATGCAGCTGCATCTGCTTTTTTTCGCCGATACATGACTTCCCTGCTGACTATGACTTGACTGACTGCTTTGACTAGTTCTAGACACAGTTGATCCATAAATTGACCTTGCATCTTCTCTTTGGAGTAAGTGAAAGAGAGATTCCTTCACAGCTACTGCATCAAATTCCTTAGTATCAACATCTGCATACCGTCTTTGCAGGAGTAGGATTATTTCAGTTGTAACTGAAGTACAGCTATCAAACTTCCTTCTCATGTCTTGAGATGGTAAAGTAAGTGCACGTAAACTCTCATACCTTTGTTTTAGTTCTGACTCACACTTTTCTATTGAATGGATCATTTCACCCAACTCAGTTTTAGAGCACTCTTCCTTAAGTTTAGATCTTGTTAGTTGAATCTCTGCTTTAAAGTTAAGATACATCGACATAAACTTTCTTTCTCTCTCTGTTATTTCCTTTCTTTTAAACTCAATGATTTTTTCTGTAGGGCGTCTCTCCCTTTCTGATCGTCTCACTTGCGTTTTGACTTGAGATGATGATGATAACCCTATCTTGTGTGTTTCAAGATCTCCAATTATTTCTCCTATCCGTGTCTCAATTTCACATCTTTTTAAGTCGACAGATTCAGTTTTTAATTTTTCTTCCAACTTTACTTTCTCATCTTCTAGAGCTGCAAGTATTTCCTCTAATGTACGAAACTCACTTGTGCTCTGCTCCATTTTCAAAAATGATTTGAACTAACACTTTTGGAATTTTACAGTGAAAGGAAAGTTAGAAAACTGCTGGGAGAACATACAATAGGAAACAAGTGACACTCTTCAGTAATTTACAACACTTCAAGAACAGCTTTTACTTCCGTTTCTTTTCTCAATTTAACTTAGGAATTAAAAAGTTCCAAACTGAAAATATACCATCTAACCTGGTACCTTAAAGGTGTTGTGACCTTTTGCAAACTGCATTGTCCATAAATGTTGCTCTGGTACCTCTTCTGTCCGGCTGAATGTCCAGCGGATGTGGGAAGAAGCATGCACGTCTTTTATTTGGGCAGCAAACAAAGTCCTTCAAGCATGGCCCTGCAGGAATCTTGCTGCTTGCTCCTGGATTAGGCACGTTTTTCACTATAACCGCTCCCAAAGTCTTCTTCTAGGTCAGAAAACCACGCTCCAACTGATGTTGACAAGTTTTTTGTTTATTTTGCCACAGCAAATCTTTGCCCTTAAACACCATGAAAAACTAAAAATACAGACATAAGAAACATGAATACAAAATAAATTATAACACTTAATAAATGTTCATAAACAAAAATAATCACATACCGGGTGCGCCTTCTGCCTAGAATTTAGGAGTTGTTAGTCATGTCACAAATTTCCCAAACAAAGTCCTCTCTCCGCATCTGATTGTGGACAGCCTCCAGCAGCCGTGTGACTCTTCTAATCAGGCATGTGAACAGCGCATGCCTACCACCCATTTTTGCACCATATCAGGTCCAGGTTCGCTGCTGGTTTCCTCACAAACATGGAGAACATTTAACAGTCCGGCTGCCTGCAGGAAAAACAGTCCGTCCTCTCTCCCGACACTCGCTCACACAATAGCGCTGATAGGCGGGGCGAGACACCTGCACGAGCCCCCTTCACGAGCTCTCCGACTCACCCGCGAGCTCGGCAGCACAAGCGCATATGCGCCGCAATATGGAGGGACTGAAGGCGGAGAAAAGGACACCGCTAACATCCGCAACACTGGCGCACACACCCATAAACAAACATTATTTCAGAAAAAGAACCAAAAATACATAAATCTTTTCACTGTGACAGCTACACTCGGATCTGTGGAATACCCTGGTAACATGAAGCAAGTGGCCACACTTGCCGTGGCGCTCTGCTCTTGCCAAACAACCTCTGGCCTTGAAACAGTGCTTCATGGACCCACAACCCACACACTTGGGTTTTCCTGGGGTGGACCTCACATTCCCAGCATTAGCGTCGTCCTCCACATTTCCAACGCTGACATGGTCCACTGCTTGCACAGTCGGCGGTGATCCCAAATGTTGGTGTGGGGAGCTCTCACTCAGCTCCCATGACAGTTTATCCGCAGCTTCCAGCAGCTGAGCAAATTCGATGGCTTTGGGCCGTGTCAGTTCACCCGAAAACGTAAACAGCTTTGACCTAATTGCAGAGCCGTTGGTATACTCCACCAACTGGTCGCGAATCATCTCCTCTTCCAACAGCCTGGGCCAGCACCCACTGACCAACAGCCCCAAGTCTGCCATGAACCGCTGAATAGACACGCCCATCCGTTGGTGGTGCTGTCGAAACTGAATCTTGCGAGCCATGACATTTTCCAGGGCGTGAAAATAGCACGCCATTAGCTCAACCACTTCGTCAAAACTATCACAGTCACCCAGTGTGCTCAGAACACGCTGTTCCTCCACTGCAAGATTGTGCTCCAACAACTCACATGCCCTCAACTTCTCCAGCTTCCCCAGGTTCAGTGCCACCATGTACGTCTGGAAAGCGGCGCCCCACCTCGGCCAGGGAACCGATGGCTCGCCGGGGGGGGGGGCTCCAAAAACAGCAGAATTTCAAACCCACATGCTTCCATACCTTGTTTTAACCCTATGAGTGTGTATGTTGCCAAACTGTGACATACCCCCTAGTGGTCAAGAGTGGCAAAGATTTTTTGTCAATAAAATAATTCAGACTTTGAAGGCTATAACTTGAAAGTGGTAAGAGATAATGGCTTACTGTCAATTAGAAAGATGTAAAATATGATCCAAAGTTTCAGATAGGAATAAATTTATGCATCTAATTTGCATAATGTCACGGCACCTCTTTAAATTCCATAACTCAGTCAAAGCTGGATTTTGGACGTATTTACACAAAAAATGGTTCAGTCTTTCGACACCGTTTTTTGTACAGAGGTACCTCATCATCTTATCTTCAAAGTATATGAACAAGAAATCAATACTTAAAAAACCCCCAGAAATTTCTCACTTACTTTTGTCAAAGTCAGAGTGAGAAGGCAGGCGCAGTGCTGCCTTCTCACACTCAAAGGGTTAATCTACTTTTATCCTCATTGTCAAATGTTATGTCTGTATATGGAGCCAAGGACAAGGCCAGGTGTCAAACTGAACACACGTTTATTAAGGTGGCACTACACAGCACACAGGTGCATCTGCCAGGTAGTGAGGTGGCAAAGAGACCACCCCTCCTGCCCACTGCCCTCTTATAGCCAGGGGTAGTGCGGAACAGGAAGGTGGAGCCACCCACCCGTACCTCACAAATAAAAGACCAAACTCTAACACAACATTCTGTAGCTTACTAACAATGTGAGGGCTAAACTAACATCAGGAACCCCTATATTCACCCTGAACTTTTAAAACTGAATTTAATAATGTGGAATGTGGAGGATTTTAAAATATTATGTAACTAGGCTTTTGTTACCTACATTTTGGAAGTGCATTATAGGTTTCTGAGCATGTGCCTGTTTAACTGTATTTTCTAAATATCATAGTTTAGGACAGAAAAGTATTTACAGGTGCATCTAAATGTAGTGAAATTATTCATGTGTTTTTCTGTTTCATTCTAAATTATTATTCAGACATGGAGTGAGGGGGAGCTGGAGGCTCGACGCTACTGCATTTAGTGAAAGGGAAAATAGATTTTAATTTTTTTTGACGATGTGTTCAAATTCCTTTGATTTTTGATTTAAAATTGATTTACTGGCCAGCCTCATTTATAGCTTATTAAAATCAGAAATGTAGTTTTGGTGTAAGAGCACCACAGGCTTGGTTGGCATCAGCATGGTGACACGGCCACTTGGTGACATCATCACGCCAAACTTATAAAAGTAAGGGATGGCCATCTTATGGCCTGCTACTACAGCACTCAGCCTCCCGACAACCGTCTGTATCCATTATTGTGTTTTATATAATAAAGTTCATGTTGTCAGCAAATGCCACTCTCTGTTGGTCCTTCTCCAGTTTTCCAGACATAACATTTGGCAACGAGAGAAAACCATGGAAGCATGTTTGAGGCCACTACAGCCGTTTCTGGAAACCCCTGGTGAGCCGCCCGTACCATGGCCATGCTGATTCAATGCTTTCACCACCTCCATATCAGCATTGGGCCTGGACGCGCTAGACAAGGCACAGAAACAAGCTCTGTTGGTTCACTATCTGGGCATAGAAGGCCAACGTATTTTCTACATGCTAGAACCAACAGAAACGTTTGCTGAGTCAATCGAGCTGCTAGCTAGCTACTTTGCCACACACGACAATGTGTTGGTGTGGCGCATTAGGTTTTGCCAACGGCGGCAGAAGACTGGAGAGACGATAACAGTTTGTCACGGACATCCGCTACCTAGCTAGCATGTGCAGATTCAGTTTGTTGGAGGCCGAAATGGTGCAGGACCAGTTGGCTGAGCACACTAGCAACCCATGGCTGCAGACGAAGATGCTAACTGCACCAAATGACATGACGCTAGCTAGTACCATCGAGCTAGTATTCCAGCTAGAGTCCACTGACAGGTTAGCATTGGAGTTGGGTGTGCTGCAACAACAACAACAGCCAAGCCACACACCGCTAGCATATGTGGTAACCACAGAAGGGCCCAGTGACATGGCAGAAGAGGCCGAAGTAAGCACTGTGGATCATAAGAACGCTATGAGGCGCTTCTCATGTGGCAACTGTGGTTCCCCGACGCACCAAGAGAGAGTGCATGCCTACCCGGCGAGGGGACAACGGTGCAAGTGATGCGGCAAATTCAACCACTTCACCAAGATTTGCCAGTCAGCATCACCACCAAGCCCGCTGGTCAGCTCATGTCACTCACCTGTGACTACCATTCACACGGTGAGTTCCAGAGGTGCAGCGTATGCATTCTGCATTGTAGGGCTGGACAATGTCAGCTTGCTGCTTGTAACGGTGCGGTGGAATAGGTGGAGAAAGCTGGTGGCAGGTGGCTAACTAGCATAAGCCTTTGGATAGCTAGCTGAGCTCAGAAACAACGACGTGGATGGCAGTTTTCATGCTGACACTTTATTTTACAATAAAAAGAAAATATCAACCTTGTCAAGCCAGGTTTCCACGGCTCTACATATATTTCTGTCATACATGAACAGAGCAATATACGGAGCACAACCTACACCACCTCGTGTTACGAAGGAAGAGAAAAAGTCCTTTTTTGTGTTGAACGGGCCACACTTCTCACAGAAACAGCTCTGCCCTCTGATACAACAGGGAGTTGCCACCTTGTGGTAACTGCGGGAAGTACAACAATGCCACTTCAAGCACTTGACTATTACATAGTCCAACCTGGTGAGAAAAAGGCTGTCCTCAGCCGCACACAGCTGATGGAGAAACCAACAGAATTTAACAATTCCCTATACATAGGACTTAGTATGTTAAGTTCAATAACAAAACAGGGTAGACATCCTATATGGTAGGCTGACATACTATATCAGCAAAATAGAATAAACCAAACTGTACTTAAAGTGTGTCAGTCAGATAAATACAGCAGAAGCATCTTTTCTTTGGATGTGGAAAAACTACCATCATATTACATCAACAAAGGAGAAAACATTCTCAATGAACCTTATAAGGAAGACTGAACAGTAGAAAATGTATTACACTGAAGACAGTGATAGGGTCAACACAACTACCCAACTTTAGGTCAAGTCGATCAAGTCTTGGACAGCGTCTTGGTCTGAGGTTGTAGTGTAACGTCTGGTCTTAGTTAAGTGCAGGTACAGGTTGGGTCTGGTCAGACAAGATATTGTCCGAGGTCACAGGGTCAAAGTGTGTGACAGATGAAGGCAAAGTGTTCTTAGTAGGGTGAAGTGAGTCCCATGTGTGGAAAGGTTGCATGTTTACTACAGGAAAGACTCCTGCATCTGCACCAGTGTCTGCCCAAGTCAGTCTGTAGTTTTCATCTTCCAACTTCTAGCTAACCCGAAGTGAGCCTGTGAATACAGGTACTAGTTTAGCAGTAAAGTGAGACTGGGCATCAGACCTAGGGTGGATCCTCACTCTGACGAGATCACCAACATCATAGGTTGTGTGTCGATGTCTCAAGTCATAGTAGTGTTTTTGTCTTTTGTGACTGTGGTCAAGCGCTGCTCTAGCATGGTCATGAGCAGCGCTCACCGGACATGTTTACCCATGTTTTAGAAGGGAAACATCTGGAGTCGTTTTTGGTGCCTCCAAGGAATGGATTTAAAGCCTATGTATGGAAATTATGAACACAGGATTGCAAGAGATGAAAAAATTCTATGCTCTGAGTGATCTGTGTCTATCAGACCTTGAATTCGATGCCCTGTTGACTATTTTCCTCCTGGATTAAGACAAAACAGAAGATTGTGCTTCTCTTTCATAAACATTCTGGGGCTGCATCTGAACTCTCAAGGACATGTGACTGGCTCAGGAAATTTCCATCTGCCATGCCTCAAGGACATGCTTCCGAGTTTCAGACACTAAGACATAACATCTCGGCTGGGAGAGATTTTGCTGCCTCCAGTAACTGATAAACACCCACCTGCATTCAACATACACGAACACACTGACTCATATACTGAATTACACCCATCCATTCACTGATCCTCTCTGACTTTTGGTCTTTTGGTTTTTTGTGGTTGATTGTTGCTTTGTGCTATTGAGAGATTTTTTTTCATTGTAATCATAATCTGCTTAAATATTCATAAGCTGTATTCTGATAAAGTTTTTTTTTCTCTCCTCCCCCCTTGTGTCGTTCCCTTCCCTCCCCTCCCTTTCTTATCTATCTCTGTTTGATGAGGCGCCTATTATGGCTGCCGTGTCGTTGTGTCACGCTTGCACGCGCACCAATGTCAAGTCAAATTCTTCGTGTGTTTTTTACATGCTTGGCAATAAAGTTTATTCTGATTCTGATTCTGATTCTGATTCCTGGAGGGAGGCTCTGAGAGTCTCTGCGTATGGCACATTGGGCTCATCCACCCCAGTGCAAGAAGGCTGAGTTATGGGAGCAAGAAGAGTTTCCAACTCAAGGCCATAAAGCGTCATGGAAGGACTGAGCCCTGTGCTCTCATGTTGGGCTGTGTGCAGTGCAAAGCAGATTTGGGGAAGAAACTTGTCCCATGAGGTGTGCTTGTCTCCAGTGTAAGCATGAATGGCTGTTTTAATGGATTTATTCTCCCGTTCAGTTGCATTTGTCTGAGGGTGATAAGCTGTTGTGAGTCTGTGACCTGAACCAAGGGCTGAAACAACGTGCTCAAACAGCTCACTTACAAACGGTGTACCTCTGTCCAACATAAGATAGGCTAGTGCACCATGTCTGGTGAAAACTTCACTGACAAACTTTCCAGCAGCTACTTGTGCAGCTACTTGTCTGACAACACAAACTTCAATCCACTTAGAGAAATAGTCAACAAAGACTAGTAAGTAGGAGTTGCCAGATGCAGTACGGCGAAGTGGTCCAACAAAATCCACTCCAGTGTACTCCCAGGGTTTTTGAGGCACAATAAGAACCATGAGACCAACCGGTTTCCTTTGACTTGGCTTAGTGAGTTGACAAACTGAACAAGAGGTGACATACCTTTTGACATCTGCTGCCATTCTGGGTAAAAAAAATCTGAGTTGCAGTCTTGCAAGGGTCTTTGAAAAACCTAGATGAACTGCAGTGGGGTGGTCATGATAGTAGCAAAGCAAGGTGCCATGGAGTGTTGTGGGAGCATAGAGTTTGAGTTCTTTCAATGGATGTAGGCCACATTTGGCTATTGGGTCTTTGTGGCATAGCAAACTGTCGTGAACAACATATTGCACATGCTCATGATCATCTGAAACAATTTATGAGTCCATCTCGAGGTCTCTGAGGAGTGGGCCAGTGACTGGGTCATCCAGTTGAAGTTGCCTCAGATGTGAACGGTTTGCTAACAAGACAGGGGGTAGAGAACGAAGGTTCAGACTACCAATGACAGCGTAGTCTGGTGGGTTGTCAGTAGGTGCATCACCAGAAAGGAGTAAGGGGTTTGCATGAGAGGGCGTCAGGCACTCTGTTGTGTGTGCCAGTCTTCTTTTTGAGGAAGACTGCAGTCGCCAGTCGAAACATGTAAAGGTAAAAAGCATCTCCTTTTTGTTCTCGTCTGAAATAAGAAAAAACAAAAAACTAATAATTGAAAAAGAAGACAAAATGAACCTGCTCGAGCTAACACTACTTTTACTTGGCTGCAATGTCTGACTACTCTACCCAGCTCTGCTTGTATAATTTAAGTGTGTGTATTTGTGTGTGTGTGTGTGTGTGTGTGTGTGTGTGTGTGTGTAAATGATTATGACCAAGGAGGTTAATTTCTTAGAGCAATAAAATCACCTTGGTCAAACTATTCATGTGTGGTTTTCTCGGCTGAGCACTGTCCTGTCCTGACATTTTCATAACAGCCACCTGTCCTGGGTTTTTTTTTCCAGAAATCAGGTTTAGTGGGTTACCTGATCAAGTTCACTCAGAGTTTGTGGTAATTCTGAGTTTGTAGTTCAAAAAAGTCAGAGTATGTTTGTAACTATAGTAACAAAGGCTGTGAATATAACCTGCTCCTGACTAGGTTATGTTCAGGTTTTGTTTGGGGTATCTTTAAAATATTTAAACCTAAGAGGAACTACATCCACAAACAGAAGTATGAATGCAGAGAATCAGATAACGTGTCACTCAAAATCACCTTTAATAAAACAAACCATTGTGGAGAGAGGAATAATCAGGCAGAGAGGTCCAGAGCAGAACAGGCTTTATTCATCTCTCTCTCCTCCATTCTCTAGAATCACGAGCATCAAAAGCGTAACAGGTCACAGGCACCTCTGCTCTTAAAGCATACCACTCGGTCAGCCTTCTGTGGTGCTGCATTAACATCAAAGTCCTTGCAATTCCCATTCTCTTTGTCACTGTTCACATCAACCCACCAACCCCCGCATCAACACACAAACCCCCATGACAATTCCCCTTGTCCTTCCATCTGAGTGTAAACATAGTGAGGTGGATTCCCACACCGTTCCCCCCAGAACTCAGACTGAGCCCTAACCCTCATGTCCTTTGGGCTTCAGCCTACGTCCATAGTGGCTGTAACAGGGGGTCTGCCGCTTTGAGGCACTGCTGTGCCGAGGGGGGTGGGGGGGGCTCTTGGGGGTGCGTCCGTCTGTGGGGGGAAATTGGGAGGGGGGGAAAACATCTTTAGCATGCCATTGTGACTGATCTGACAAGTCATCTACCTGGGGAGTTCTCAATGGGGGTCGTCCATTCGAAATTTACATGAAAATTTTTTTTTATAACATAAGCCATTATATCTGAATGTAATGATAAAGGTTGTAAAATAGCCTCCTGCCTGAGCAATGCACTTGATTTGTCACATTATTCTATATACTTATTTTTTTTTTTTTTATGGAAAATGAATTTGACCCAAAGGACATCCAAGCTGGGGCTTGAATTCACAGCTTCTCACACCAGAGTCTAACGCTCTACTTACTGTATGTCACTAACAAGTAGTGGTAGGCAGATCCATCCAAATATCGATAACATCAATACCATTGTTGGTACTGATATTGATCAATACCAGTGTAATGAGATCGATGATATGATGGAGAGAAAAAGATAGATATACTGTGTGTTCAAGAAACCAGATGGAAGGGAAGCAAGGCTAGAAGCATTGAAGGTGGATTTAAACTGTTCTACCATGGTGTAGATAGGAAGAGAAATGAAGTAGCAGTAATTTTAAAGGAAGAGTATATGAAGAGTGTTCAGGAAGTAAACAGGGAGTCAGACAGAATCATGAGTTTGAAGCTAGAAGTCAAAGGTGTGATGTTGAATGCTGTCAGTGCATATGCCCCACATGTTGGATGTCAGGTAGAAGAGAAAGAGGAATTCTGAAGTTGGATGAAGTGGTAGAGTGTTCCTAAGGGGGAGAGAGTGGTGACTGGAGAGGACTTTAATGGACATGTAGGTGAAGGGAACAGAGGTGGTGAGGAGGTCCTGGGTAGGTATGGTCTTAAGGAGAGAAATGTGGACAGACAGATGGATGTGGATTTTGCTAATAGGATGGAAATGGCTGTGGTGAACACACACTTCAAGAAGAAAGAGGAACATAGGGTGACTTACAAGAGTGGAGGAAAGTGCACACAGGTGGACTACATCTTATGCAGAAGGAGAAATCTGAAAGGCATAGGAGACTACAAGGTGGTGGCAGAGGAGAATGTAGCTAGACAGCATCAGATGGTAGTCTGTAGGATGACTTTGCAAAGCAAGAAGAGAAAAACAGTGAAGGCAGAGTGAAGTAAGGGAAGTTACAGAAGGAAGAAAGTCACACAGAGTTCAAGAAGGAGTTGATACAGGTTCTGGGTGGTAGGGAAGAATTACCAGATGACTGGGAAAGTACAGCAAAAGTATTGAGGGAAACGGGTAGAAAGGTATGTGGTGTGTCCAGTGGACAGAGAGAGAAGACAAGGAGACTTGGTGGTGGAATGAGGACGTGCAGGAAAGCATCCCAAAAAAAGAGGTTAGCAAAGAAAAAGTGGGATAGTCAGGGAGATGAAGAAAGTAGACAGGAGTATTTGGAATCTAGGCGCATGGCAAAGAGAGAGGTGGCAAAGGAAAAGGATAAGGAATTTATTGAGCTGAATGAGAGGCTGGACACTAAGGAAGGAGAAAGGACTTGTATCGACTGGCTAGACAGAGAGATTGAGCTGGAAAGGATGTACAGCAGGTTAGGTTGATTAAGGACAGAAATGGTAATGTACTAACAAATGACGAGTGTGTGTTGAGAAGGTGGAAGGAGTACTTTGAAGAGCTGATGAATAAAGAAAATGAGAGAGAGAAGAGGATGGATGAAGGAAAGATAACGAACAAGGAAGTCCCGAGGATTAGCAAGGCAGAAGTGAGGACAGCTTTGAAGAGGATGAAGAATGGAAAGGCGGTTGGTCCAGATGACATACCTGTGGAGGTATGGAGATGTTCAGGAGAGATGGCAGTGGACTTTTTAACAAGATTAACACAATCTTGGAGCGTGAGAGAATGCCTGGGGAGTGGAGAAGAAGCGTTTTGGTACTGATTTTCAAGAACAAAGGTGAGGCTCAGAGGTGTAGTAACTACAGAGGCATAAAGTTAATCAACCAGTCTATGAAGATATGGGAAAGAGTTGTTGAAGCCAGGTTAAGAGGAGAGGTGACAATCAGTGAGCAGCAGTATGGTTTCATGCCAAGAAAAAGTACTACAGATGCAATATTTGCTTTAAGAGTGCTGATGGAGAAGTATAGAGAAGGTCAGAAGGAGTTGTACTGTGGATCATGAGAAAGCATATGATAGGGTGCCAAGACAAGAAGTGTGATACTGTATGAGAAAGTCAGGAGTTGCAGAGAAGTACAGTGGGGAAAAAAAGTATTTAGTCAGCCACCAATTGTGCAAGTTCTCCCACTTAAAAGATGAGAGAGGTCTCCAATTTTCATCATAGGTATACCTCAACTATGAGAGACAAAATGAGAAAAAAAAATCCAGAAAATCACATTGAAGGATTTTTAATGAATTAATTGGTAAATTCCTCGGTAAACTAAGTATTTGGTCACCTACAAACAAGTAAGATTTCTGGCTCTCACAGACCTGTAACTTCTTCTTTAAGAGGCTCCTCTGTCCTCCACTCGTTACCTGTATTAATGGCACCTGTTTGAACTCTTTATCAGTATAAAAGACACCTGTCCACAACCTCAAACAGTCAGACTCCAAACTCCACTATGGCCAAGACCAAAGAGTTGTCAAAGGACACCAGAAACAAAATTGTAGACCTGCACCAGGCTGGGAAGACTGAATCTGCAATAGGTAAGCAGCTTGGTGTGAAGAAATCGACTGTGGGAGCAATTATTAGAAAATGGAAGACATACAAGACCACTGATAATCTCCCTCGATCTGGGGCTCCACGCAAGATCTCACCCCGTGGGGTCAAAATGATCAAGAGAACGGTGAGCAAAAATCCCAAAAGCACACGGGGGGACCTAGTGAATGACCTGCAGAGAGCTGGGACCGAAGTAACAAAGGCTACCATCAGTAACACACTACGCCGCCAGGGACTCAAATCCTGCAGTGCCAGACGTGTCTCCCTGCTTAAGCCAGTACATGTCCAGGCCCGTCTGAAGTTTGCTAAAGAGCATTTGGATGATCCAGAAGAGGATTGGGAGAATGTCATATGGTCAGATGAAACCAAAATAGAACTTTATTGTAAAAACTCAACTTGTCGTGTTTGGAGGAGAAAGAACACCATACCTACTGTGAAGCATGGGGGTGGAAACATCATGCTTTGGGGCTGTTTTTCTGCAAAGGGACCAGGACGACTGATCCGTGTAAAGGAAAGAATGAATGGGGCCATGTATCGTGAGATTTTGAGTGAAAACCTCCTTCCGTCAGCAAGGGCATTGAAGATGAAACATGGCTGGGTCTTTCAGCATGGCAATGATCCCAAACACACCGCCCGGGCAACAAAGGAGTGGCTTCGTAAGAAGCATTTCAAGGTCCTGGAGTGGCCTAGCCAGTCTCCAGATCTCAACCCCATAGAAAATCTTTGGAGGGAGTTGAAAGTCCGTGTTGCCCAGCGACAGCCCCAAAACATCACTGCTCTAGAGGAGATCTGCATGGAGGAATGGGCCAAAATACCAGCAACAGTGTGTGAAAACCTTGTGAAGACTTACAGAAAACGTTTGACCTCTGTCATTGCTAACAAAGGGTATATAACAAAGTACTGAGATGAACTTTTGTTATTGACCAAATACTTATTTTACCGAGGAATTTACCAATTAATTAATTAAAAATCCTTCAATGTGATTTTCTGGATTTTTTTTTCTCATTTTGTCTCTCATAGTTGAGGTATACCTATGATGAAAATTGGAGACCTCTCTCATCTTTTAAGTGGGAGAACTTGCACAATTGGTGGCTGACTAAATGCTTTTTTGCCCCACTGTATGTGAGGGTGGTGCAGGACATGTATGAGGACAGCGAGATGGTGGTGAGGTGTGCTGTAGGAATGACAGATGGATTCAAGGTGGGGGTGGGATTACATCAGGGATCGGCTCTGAGTCCCTTCTTGCTTGCCATGGTGATGGACAGGCTGACAGACGAGGTCAAGCAGGAGTCTCCGTGGACCATGATGTTTGCAGATGACATTGATGACATTGTGATCTGTAGTGAGAGTAGGGGGCAGGTGGAAGAGAACCTGAAGAGGTTGAGGTATGCTCTGGAGAGAAGAGGAATGAAAGCCAGTAGAAGCAAGACAGAATACATGAGTGTGAATGAGAGGGAGGCAGGTGCAACGGTGAAGTAGCGGTAGTGAAAGTAGATTTATTGGTTTATTTAGGAGGGACAGTGCACATTAATGATCAATTTTGTAAATGTACCAGAATTAGCCAAAAGGCTATTTTTCATCTGTAGTCCCTGGACAGATGTTACAAGTCACTCTAAAAGTAAAAACAAATGAATATAAAATTACAAGAAATGTAGAAGAAAACCAATAACAGAAATATTATCATTAATATGAAAGCTTATTAGGACATCCTTATGTTATAGGCTATTGTCACAAAAACATGCGATTAAGACATTTAACATACAGTATACGACAAACAGTACAAATCATGCAAAACAATAAGATGAGAAATGTTGGTGTTAGTTAAAATATGAGCCAAGTTGAAATCACATATAGTAAACAGAATTATTAGACACAAAAGAAACATGCAAAACAGAAGCAAACAATAATACTGCATGTACGTACATAACATAGAACAAGGCAACAATAAATCATGCATACAGGCACTAAAAGACCAACTAAGACAGCAGCAGGTGGCAACAAGAGGAGTTCAGCACAGAAACACTAAGGCTGTTAAAAAAATGCAACTTAGTTTTAGCTGATTGTCAGTTAGCCATTTATTTGAACAAGTTTTAAATAATTTGTATGACTCCAATTCTCTGATAGATTTTGGGATAGAATTCCATCCTAACACAACTTTAACAGAGAATGCAGACTGACTGAAAGTGCTTTTTCTGAGTGGAATAATGCAGTCCCCTCTTGCTGCATCTCTTGTGACACTGTATTCAGTTGTTCTTATGGTAACAAACTCTTTAAGTGGAGGAGAGGTCAAGTTATGGATGATCTTATAAATAAGACAAATATTTACATGTTTAATCAAATTTTCCCAGCTCAACAGATTAAATTTTTTTTAGTATTGGACAATGATGATAATGTACCCGTTTCTTGTCAAGAACTTTAAATGTTTGTTTGTAAAAGGATTCTAATGGTTTAAGAGTAGTGATGCCAACCTGTGACCATGTTGCTATACAGAAAGTAATATGAGAAAAGACCATAGAGTACATGTCCATCTTAGCTGCCTCAACTGACATGTAGTATTGAGTAAATGTAAAATTTGATAGCCTGAATTTGACTCTGTTACAGACCTCCTTCACTTGTGTCTTGAAAGTGACATGTTTTCAGAAGAACCCAAGCGCAGACACAGACTAAGTGAACCACAATGATCTTTATTTACAAGTGTAAATGTATGTGCGTGTGTAGGTGACTGGATGCATGCAAAGCAGGACGAGCCTGGCAACCCTGTAGAGAGAGGAGACAGGAATATTAATTCTCTGTATTAAATGGAGGAATAAGCACAGAGTTAATTCTTACAGTGAAGGGAGAGATATTAATCCTCAGAAGATTAGCCAGCACTTCACCAGTCTCCAGGATCCCGCTGACGTGAGTTGTGCTTGTGCAGATATTTACAGTGAGGAATGTCCATGTAGTGTAGAGAGTTTGGTCAGGCTGTAACCCTTGCAGCAGGAGGATGGCCAGCTCACAGCTCACGGGGGTAGGATGATCCGGTCTGCTGCCAGGAGCAGGAGGAGGTCCACCTGTGCACAGAGATTAGAGGAGAAAGAGAGGCAGGTACAGATGATGGTAATTTCAAACCAAAGCTTACGGATGAGTTGGGGAGGCGAAGCTCCCATGCGTCAAAACGCTGAGTAGAGAGGAGCGAGTAAGGCGAAACTTCCTGAGGAATAGAGGGGAGATTCCAGCACGGCGATTGATAGAAAAATTCCACATTATCCACATTATTATTATTATTATTATTATTATTATTACTATATTATTATTATTTTGTACCATGCCTTTCCTATTTCATGTCTAATGTTTATATGTGCATTCCATGAAGAATAAATTCATATATTTCTTTATATTATTCTTTCATGTCTGTGAGCAATTATTGTCTAACTATGGCATTCAGAGGATGTGTGCGAGTGTTGAGACTGAGGGTCAGTACAAGCGTAAAAGATGACCTAAGCTGCACTGATAACACAGGGTTACAAAAATAATTTTTTTGTAAGTTGTCTGTGTTTTTTCAACTGATTTAAGACAATTTTGCACCGCTGAATCTGAAAATGACGTCCGTTTCTCTCGGTCAGGTGCTAAGTAAAAACCTGTACTTACTTAGTACTTACTTAGTACTGTGCATATACTTACCTTTATATAAAGGTAAGTACATGTAAATTGAATGTGACATCATCATTGTTCAAAATTCAGAGAATTTCAAGACATAAAAAAGAATTTTGCATCATATAAAGCGAAAATACCCCACATATAAACAAAAACGTATAAAAAAACATGTGGACATAATTCAAAAAGTTGACCTGATTGAGCAAAACCAATGTGATTTTTGGATTCAGCGCATCAAAATTGTCCTAAATCAGCTAAAAAAAACTTAGACAATAAATTTGGCGTTGACCAGTGTCATCTCTTTGACATGCCCTGCCAAGTTTCTGTGACCAGGAATGTGCCAAAACTTTCATTTCATATAGATTAGATTTATAGACACTCTGTCTCTGAGATGTCTCTGGCATCTCTTTCTTTGTTTATCTATCCTGAAGAGCAGCTATACCAAGCCTAGAGAATGTATGTTCAGAGATTCGGTGTGGGCGTGCTGAAGGCCACGCTCTGTAATCTCTCCCTCAAATGGCCATTGAGGTTTTCTTTTATTATTTTGTTTGTCATAATAAATACACTTAAATCCAATACTCCGCCTGATCTTTGACTTTGAATAATTTATGCTCAAAATTATTCTATCATTTGGCGCACCAAACAGCAGATCCATATCTCCGTCTTTCCGGCGCCTCTGCCTGATTTCAGCGAGTGCACAGCTGACGAAAGACCTTTCCTGGCTGGGTACAAGACTCAGTGTTACTGCAGTGAAGGCATTTCGAACCGGGGCACTGGAACTGACTGGGTGATGAATCTAAGAATCCTACAGGCGGCTTGGATGTAAGTACATATATGTGTTGTTAAGCTTATTGACATTGGGTTCGAGTCTCAGTGAGTTAAATACGCGTATGATGTGACATGGTTTTAAGCCCAAGCTGTTTGACACCAGAAAGCCTGGTTAAATTTCTGCTTGCACTAAATCGCTGGTTTGGACCCAGTATTTTTTGGTTCTGGGAAATTTTGTGTCGGTGAGGTGGAGGCTCAGATGTGTTGCGCGCAGGAATTAATGCAAGATTGTAGACGCAGGGTTAATCATCTCAGACTGGATGCAGAGGGTAAACAGATGAGGACAATAGTTATTGAGATGTGAGAGATTATGGTGATGTAGCAGGAAGGAGAGCTGGGAGACAGTGGGGGGAGAAGGGTTGAATGTATTGTGATGCGAGATGTCATGCAGATGTGAGATGGGTGGAGGATATAAAAACAGAGACCCTGGTGTATTGAAAAAATGGTTTTTCTGTTATGACTGATGTGAGAGTGAATAAAGTAGTCTGCTGCAAGAGTCTGCCTCCGTTATTTGCACTCTCCACAAGATACTGTTTAATATTGCACAGTGCACCCTTAGATATACAGTAAATCGGAGTAAGAATTTTCCTCAATACTACAGTGAGCATTAAATTATATGTTCAGGGAAGATTCTGTTATTCTGCTAAAGTGAGCATTGGATTTGGCAGAAGGCTGTTTAATATTGCGCAGTGAGCCCGAGGGGCAAGATTCTGTCCGGCAATATTGCAGGAAAAAAAAGGTAAAACAATCAATGCAAGATACTGTGGGGAAGATACAGTGACCGCTGACTTGGGTGTACCGGTAATTTTTTTTTTTTTTAAGTTTTGTTGTAGTGCTGGTTTGGATAAAAGTTGAGTCAATATCACCATAAGGTGCCTTTGAGACTTCTCAATTTCCCCCCCAAAAAGCTGAGATTTTCCATTTAACTTCACATTTATTGTATTAAGTAGATGATATGCTGTTAGAAATGCATGTTGGTCAAGCTCCCACACTTTTTATAAATTAACTGCAAGCAGACAATGTACACGCAAACAGCAAAATATGTCAACCCTGTCATGGACAATTTCAAAGTAGAATAAATACATTGTAATTGCATAGAGATTATAAAATGTACACTACCGTTCAAAAGTTTGGGGTCACTGAGAAATTTCCTTATTTTTGAAAGAAAAGCACTTTTTTTCAATGAAGATAACTTTAAACTAATCAGAAATGCACTCTATACATTGCTAATGTCACGCCGCGCCGCTCATCAGCGGCGCCACCTGCACACACACCTGCACATCATCAGCGGCGAGGAATATAAGCCGCCTCGCCCTGAGCTTCAGCCTGAAGCCGTCAGACTTCTCCACTCATCATCGTGAGTCAACCTTTCCTTCAGCACGACGCCTTCGGTAAGAAGCCCTTACCTCCTTTCTCTCCAGTCTGCTCCCCTGTGCACAGGTGGATTCCTCGGCGGCGGACAACGCCTCTCCCTCGCCATTCCTCGCTGCTGCACCGAGCCCTGCAGGTGGCTGTCTTCCGGGTTCCGTCCTTGTGGTGCCAGTCATCTGTCCCTTGCAAGTAAGCTCCTCTCTCGCTTATTCTCCTCCTGTGTTGGTGTGTGCCCGTCACCCTGTGTCTTTGTGCTCTTTCCCATAGGGTTGCCGGCTGTACGGTCTCCTACCTCTGTGCCCGAAGCAGACGCCGCCACCAATACATTTACATCCCGCAGACACACATCCATTCACCCCTATTGCTAATAAACTATTTGAACTTCTCTGAGCCTGTGTGTGTGCGTCTCCTGAGCCGTGCGTTATGTCAGTACGGCTTCAGCAGAGCGGCTCGGCAGACGGCGGGCTCGCACACCGGCTTACCAACCTCGAGGCTCGGGTGGATCAGATAGCTTATCAGCAACAGGTGATCCTAAATCAATTGATCAACATTAATAACCGATTGGACCGCCTGGACCCCCAACAGCCGTTTCCCCCGGCTCATCAGGGTGGCGCGGCTCCTGCCGCTCCAGTGGCCGTCCAGCAGGCTCCGGTAGCACCGGTGCGGCTCACACCCATTCCGACCCCCGCCCGCTTTAGCGGAAAGCTCGGCGGAGCGCGGGGTTCATCATGCAGTGTGAGTCCGTATTCCACCGCGTGCCCGGAGACTTTCCCTCGGATCATAGTCGGATTGGTTATATCGGGAATCTCCTGGAGGGGCGAGCGTTGACTTGGACCTACGCCGTTATGGCGAGGCCCAGTTACGCCACCCTCACTTATGACCAGTTCGTGAGGCGCTTCCTGGAGGTCTTTGACCATTCACGAACCGAGACGGTCCAGGTCGACCGGCTTCTCGCTCTCCAGCAGGGAAGCCGGTTGGCCGCGGACTATGCGGTCGACTTCCGGGTAGCAGCGGAGGAAGTAGGCTGGGAGGAACGCTCCCTCTGCAGTCTTTTCCTCCGCAGCCTCAATGACGATCTGAGGGATGAACTGGCTGGGCGGGACCTCCCTGAGACGCTAGCGGAGCTGTCTTCCCTTGCCATCAGCTTGGATAACAGGCTGCGCGAGCGCTCCTCGGGGCGGAAGTAGTCATCTTCTCGCCCTCGCGGAGCCTCATCGTGCCAGCCCCAAGCTCGCCCCCTGGTGACGCCGCCACCATCGCACCCCGAGGAGTCGGAGCCGATGGTGACGGGTTGGACAAAGCTCTCCCCGGCGAAGAGACAACGCCGCCGTGAGTTGAATCTCTGCATGTATTGCGGAGATAATCAACACACGGTAGAGCTTTGTCCACAGAAGCCAAACGGGGGGGTCCGCGAGTCACTGTAGGGGGCCTCGCGGACGTCAATCGGTTAAGTCCCCTCACTCAATTAAAGCTGCCCATCCGTTTCTGCCACAACCCCATTGGGCACCTCACCCACGCACTGGTGGATTCGGGCGCAGAAGGCAGCTTCATTTCACAAAGCCTGGCAACCCGATTGGGCATCCGCTGCCAGGCGCTCAAAGACCCCATCTCCCTGGTCAACCTCTCCCGTGCTTCCCTTGGGAGAGTCACGCACCAGACCGTCCCGGTCCCGGTGATCATCTCTGGTAACCACCGGGAGGAGATAACCTTTCTCATCCTGCCCAACTCTGTGTAGCCCGTCATCCTGGGGTATCCCTGGCTACGCCTCCACAACCCTGTCCTGGATTGGAAGTCAGCTGGGGTATCAGCATGGAGCACGTTCTGCATGGGCACCTGCCTTCAGTTCGCTGCCTGCTCTCCGTCCGCTTCTCCCCCCGCTACGGACGCTGCACCCCCGGACCCGTCCCTGGTGCCTCTGGAATTTCACGACCTGGGCATGGTATTCAGTAAGACCAAGGCCATGTCTCTCCCTCCTCATCGGCCCTATGACTGCGCCATCAACCTCCGCCAGGGGGCACCCTTACCTTCTGGTCGGCTCTACAGTCTGTCGGCGCCGGAGAAGGAGACGATGAACGCCTACTTAAAAGAGTCACTGAGTGCTGGGATAATCCGCCCATCATCATCACCCGTGGGGGCAGGGTTCTTCTTCGTTGGGAAAAAGGACGGATCCTTCCGTCCTTGCATTGACTATCGGGCCCTAAATGACATCACGGAGAGGGATCGTTACACCCTGCCCCTCATGGACACCGCTTTCCACTCCCTCCAGGGGGCGACCTGGTTCACCAAGCTGGATCTACGCAGCGCATACCACCTCGTCCGGATCCGGGAGGGAGATGAGTGGAAGACAGCCTTCCGTACCCCGAACGGCCACTTTGAATACCTGGTAATGCCGTTTGGGTTGACCAACGCTCCTGCCGTCTTTCAGCGCCTCATCAACGACGTCCTCCGGGACTTCATCGGCCTCTTTGTGTTCGTCTACCTGGATGATATACTCATCTTCTCCAAGTCCAGGGACAAGCACCAGGTCCATGTGAGGCGGGTCCTCCAAAGGCTGCTGGAGAACCGGCTATACGTGAAGGCTGAGAAGTGCGAATTTTTTGCTAGAACAACCTCCTTCCTGGGATTCGTCATCGCTCACGACCAGGTGCGTCCAGACCCAGAGAAGGTGAAGGCGGTGGTAGAGTGGCCTACACCTGCGTCGAGGAAACAGGTGCAACAGTTCGTGGGATTCGCGAACTTCTACCGCCGCTTTGTTCCAAACTTCAGCACCATCGTCGGACCGCTGACCCGCCTCACGTCCCCTAAGGTCCCGTTCCGGTGGACCGAAGAGGCCGCAGCTGCTTTTCAGGCGCTGAAGGCGGAGTTCTCCTCCTCCCGGGTCCTTCGCCAGGTCGACCCCGCGCTGCAGTGCATCGTGGAGGTGGATGCTTCGGACACAGGAGTGGGGGCGGTGCTATCCCAGCGGTCACCTGATGACGGCGCCAAAAGGCCCTGCGCCTTCTTCTCCCGGCGCTTGTCCCCGGCGGAGAGAAATTACGACGTGGGGGACAGAGAGCTCCTCGCCATCAAGCTCGCGCTGCAAGAGTGGCGTCACTGGCTAGAGGGGGCGGACCTGCCGTTCGTGGTCCTTACGGACCACAAGAACTTGGAATATCTTCGATCTGCCAAGCGCCTGAACGCCCGCCAGGCGCGCTGGTCCTTGTTCTTCGCCAGGTTCCAGTTCTCCATCACCTTCAGGCCTGGCTCTAAGAACGGCCTGCCCGACGCCCTCTCTAGGCAATTCGCCCCCGAGGAGTCGGAGGACGCGCTCGGGGGCGTCCTGGGCATCCTGCCCAGGTCGTGCGTCGTGGGAGCCATCTCCTGGGACATAGAGAGCAAGATCCGGAAGGCGCAGGAGGTGGAACCTGACCCTGGCGGCGGACCAGAGGGAAGACTATTCGTGCCATCTGCGGTTCGAGGAGAGGTCATCCACTGGCTACACACCTCCAGGCTCACCTGTCACCCTGGCTCCTCCCGGATGATAGCTCTCCTCCAGCGGTCCTTTTGGTGGCCGGGCATGCGGAGGGATGCGGCCCGCTACGCCCGGGCTTGTCCAATTTGTGCCACCAATAAGTCAGGAAACGCCCCTCCAGCGGGTCTGCTCCAGCCCCTGCCCGTCCCTGGCAGGCCCTGGTCGCACATCGCCCTGGACTTCGTCACCGGACTCCCAGTCTCCAACTCCTACGACACCATCCTGACCATCGTGGATCGCTTCTCCAAGGCGGTGCACTTCGTTCCCCTGCGAGGTCTCCCAACTGCCCTGGAGACGGCGGACCTCCTCATCCAACACGTGGTCAGGCTGCACGGGATTCCGGTGGACGTGGTCTCGGACCAGGGGCCCCAATTTTCCTCTGAGGTTTGGAAGTCGTTTTGTAACGCCATCGTAGCCAAGGTGAGCCTCTCCTCCGGCCATCACCCCCAATCCAACGGGCAGTGTGAGCGGACCAACCAGGAGCTGAAGGCTGCGCTCCGCTGTGTGACTGCATCCAAACCTACGTCCTGGAGTAACCATCTTGCCTGGGTTGAATACGCCCACAACACCGCTCGCTCTTCTGCTACAGGGATGTCCCCCTTCAAGGAGTCCCTGGGTTACGACCCCCCGCTGTTCCCGGCGCAGGAGAGTGAGGTAACTGTCCCGTCAGTTAGGGCGCATCTCAGGCAGTTCCGCTCCATCTGGGCATCTGCGCGTAATGCGCTTTTACGCACGGCGGAGCGCAACAGAACTGTGGCGGACCGGCACAGAAGACCTGCCCCGGCGTACAGAGTTGGGCAACGAGTCTACGTGTCAACCCAGGACGTAACATTGAAAGGCGAGAGGAGGAAGCTGGCACAGCACTTTATGGGACCCTACCCCATCACCCGGATCATCAACCCAGTAGCTGTGCGTGTGGCTATTCCCCCCTCCCTCCGCATCCATCCCACCTTCCACGTGTCCAGGATGAAGCTGGCAGTCTCCGACCCCCTTTGCCCTCCTCCTGCTGCGCAACCCGTGCCCCGGATGGTTGGTGGCCATCCGGCCTGGGCCGTCTCTTCCATCCTGGACTCCCGGCGCCGGGGTTGTGGGTTGCAGTACTTGGTGGACTGGGAGGGCTATGGGCCTGAACATCGACAGTGGGTGCCCCCGTCGTTTGTGTTAGACCCCTCGCTCATCGCTGATTTCCACCGAGCGCACCCAGAGAAGCCATCGCCAGGAGGCGCTGCTAGAGGGGGGAGTACTGTCACGCCGCGCCGCTCATCAGCGGCGCCACCTGCACGCACACCTGCACATCATCAGCGGCGAGGAATATAAGCCGCCTCGCCCTGAGCTTCGGCCTGAAGTCGTCAGACTTCTCCACTCATCATCGTGAGTCAACCTTTCCTTCAGCACGACGCCTTCGGTAAGAAGCCCTTACCTCCCTTCTCTCCAGTCTGCTCCCCTGTGCACAGGTGGATTCCTCGGCGGTGGACAACGCCTCTCCCTCGCCATTCCTCGCTGCTGCACCGAGCCCTGCAGGTGGCTGTCTTCCGGGTTCCGTCCTTGTGGTGCCAGTCATCTGTCCCTTGCAAGTAAGCTCCTCTCTCGCTTATTCTCCTCCTGTGTTGGTGTGTGCCCGTCACCCTGTGTCTTTGTGCTCTTTCCCATAGGGTTGCCGGCTGTACGGTCTCCTGCCTCTGTGCCCGAAGCAGACGCCGCCACCAATACATTTACATCCCGCAGACACACATCCATTCACCCCTGTTGCTAATAAACTATTTGAACTTCTCTGAGCCTGTGTGTGTGCGTCTCCTGAGCCGTGCGTTATGTCAGCTAATGTGGTAAATGACTATTCTAGCTGCAAATGTCTGGTTTTTGGTGCAATATCTACATAGGTGTATAGAGGCCCATTTCCAGCAACTATCACTCCAGTGTTCTAATGGTACAATGTGTTTGCTCATTGCATCAGAAGGCTAATGGATGATTAGAAAACCCTTGTGCAATCATGTTAGGTCTGCAATGCTGCTGCAAATGGAGGATTCTTTGACGAAAGCAAAGTTTGAAGGAAAAAATTATTATTTCATATACAAATCATTATTTCTAACCTTGTCAATGTCTTGACTATATTTTCTATTCATTTTACAACTCATGGTGGTAAATAAGTGTGACTTTTCATGGAAAACACAAAATAATTGTCTGGGTGACCCCAAACTTTTGAACGGTAGTGTATATTTTCAGAAAGCTATTTAGTCGCTTTCTCAACACTATGTTTTAGTTAATGGGAAAAGTATTTGGATAGTAATGAAATTAGGGCAAACTATTCGTTTTTCTATAAAATCAGTGAGAATTGTACTTTGTTTTCTAAATAAAATCTAACAACAAAGATATCTGGTCAAACTTTCAAACAATACTATTTGGCCCTCACTTGTTTATAAAGGAATCACACAAAGAGTTTGCCAACTTGTGAAAATAAATTGTTTATTTTCTTAGAACATGAAAATAGCAGGGTGGACAGTAACATGACAAGGTGGACCTTGGGCATAACAGGGTGGACACATTGTGAAAGGTCATTGAATGGCCTCATTTTGCAATAAATCAAAAAGAAATTATGTAAAAAAAAATGCCTGAGGCCCTTTTCCCATGTAGGGGGAAATTACCAGGTGAACAGACTGGTTTTGATCCACTCTACCTGCACGCAGCAAAACACCAAAAATGAGCCATTAATGTGGCATTCTAGAGTTAAACTCTGTACATCATTCTGCACAGTGAAAGTCAAATATTCAACTGTAGAACGAGAAGAAAGATGTTGTTTTAAGTGGCAAACGATTGATTTGAAAAAACTGAATATCACTGAACATCACTGAGACACATCTCCAAACAGTCTTCCTTTCTGCAGAGGCATGGCTCAATTCTGCAGTTGCTGTTCCACATACTTCCATGCAGACGCTTCAATCCGTACAGAGCGCTTGTTCAGAGCCTGTGGTTCTGGTATTAGGCAAAGTACCTGCCAGTCATGGTACCAACAGATGTCATCCCAGAGACTTGGCCAATGGAACTTGTTTATGCCATGGCGGTGCATACACTTAACTTTCACACTGTGCCCTTCAGCATCTTTGATGACACCTGGGTATGCTTCATTGTCGTAATTAACGACGCACCACTCTCCAATGTGCTTTACCTCAATCATTTCTGGTCTTCTAGGATTATCTGGTGTCTTTCCACATGCTGGGGACTCGTCGGATGAAACAGGAACATTAGCTAGAGTGACCTCTTGAAAGTTAAAGCAGGGACAGTCCAAAACACCTTCCTCCCTTTTACACAGATATGAAATGTCTCTGTATTTCATTTGGCCGGGTTTCAGACTGATGGCTTGGTGGATTCTCATAGTACCTTTTATGGCAGCTAATGCAGGTACCTCAGTCTTGGATTCATTATCCCTCTCTGGGACGTAGAACAGCTCAACAGATGTGTCCAGGCTTTTCAGCTTGTCATACAAGCTCTGGGCATCAGGAATGTCTCCTCCATGGGCTACAATCCGGTCTGCTGACCTCTTGAGGGCCCCACCCACACCATCTGGTGCCCCCTTGCCATGACTAGCCTCAAAGAAATTCCACGTTGTTTCTTTGAAGCCATACTTGTAGGGTTCTGTTGAGAGGTAGAAGAAATTTCCCTTTTGTCGATACTGCATTGCAGGCCTGTCGCTGAAGTTTCAGGAGTTTCAGCAGCTGCAGGGGAGTTGGGTGGTGTCTCTGCCTGTAGCAAAGCACTGGCCCTGTTTCTGGCTCTGGTTTGACTTTTTGCCTCTCTCCATTTCTTTCTTTTTGCCCTCTTCTCTCTCTCACTGAGCTCACTGACACCCTTCTTCTTTCCAGTCTCTCTGTCTTTTTTCCATTTGTCCCTTTCCTTCTTAAGATACTTTCTTCTTCTTTCTGGGTCAGCATCACAACGTTCCCGATATCTCCTTGCTATCTCAGCTCCTTTTGATCTCATACCTTGAAAAAGACAATTCAAAATGTTCCCTTAAACACTTTAATTGGGAGCCCCGGTAAACTTGGCTTGCCTGATAAAATGAGGCTTGCTGATACATTTTTACTATGTATAGCATGTACTGTTATAAAATGTCTGTAATAGCTGTTGTAATATGTGTAACATTATCAGCATGTGGCCTAAACTATGCAAATGTTCTTCCTGTCATGAACCATGTCCACCCTGTCATGGAAGGCTTGCTGACAGGGTGGACAATGACAGGGTGGACATTTTTGCCTAATGTTAGCATTTAACGAGCACATGGTGGACCTTCACTTAGCAACATGATTCAGTTAGCAAGCGGACTGTGTACTGTTTAACACATATATTTCAAATTTCTGAAAGGTTTTTATATTAACTGATATTTCACTATGACAGAGTGGACATGTTAAGCTTGACAACATCTAACTACACACCTAATATGATGAAAATTATGAAACATAAGTGTAAATACTTACTCTGCAACTAGCCACTGTTTCAGTCTCCATTGAAGAAAGACAAAATGCTGGTTATGATGTCACTGAAAACATCAGCGGGTTTCTTTAAGGGGCAATTAGCCCAAAATGACAGGGTGGACAGCAATTTCAGGGACACATGTAAAATGTTCAATACTATTATGAAAATAGAATATACATGATCAAAATGACTTGTTTTATCAAATAACTTGTTGTGACAATAAAACCATGTAAAAAATTTTTTGATTTAGTATCATTTAACCACTTATTACACACACTGAAGTTAGCAGAACAGTGTGTGGGACATGCCAAAATCACGTACATCCAAAGAAAAAAAAAATGGTATAAAATGAAGGAAACACATTTTAAGAGACATATTATTATACTGATATGTGTGCAAATCTTTGGTCACTTATAATAAGACCTCAGAGTTTAATTATTCTGCTACATTTTCATGATGACTGAGTGATTCTGATGAGGACACCAAAGGCACTTTATAGTGACATTGACTCAGTTACTGCAGTTTGTTTCTTTGTGTTTGTACCTTGTGCTTCGGGATCTCTGCTCCGGTGAGAGAGAGAGGCGGAGTTTTCTGCGAAGGCGGAAGAAGCAGGTTGCACGGAGCTTTAAAGTTGTTTTTGTGATTTTTTTCTGGTCATTGTGGATCATAAAGGAGTTGGTTAAATAATTATTATCCTCTTGGGAAATTATTAGAATTATGGCATTTGCAAATAATACTTTTGGGTAAGAAATTCAATTAAGTTCTCATAGCGGTAGACAAAAAGTTGACATGAGAACGTTGGGTTGCCAGATTTGTTTTTACAAGTACCTTGGGTTGCCATTTCAAGCTTGTTTTAAGGCTATCTTCCTGTTTCTCTGTGTGAGCAGCTGCCCAAAAGTAACCTTGGAGAGAAAACAGGATTGCGCTGTGTGTGTGTGTATGTGTGGGCCCTTGTGTTTGACAGTGAGTGATTGAGGAGAAGGGGAAGAGAAGAAAAGAGAGAAAAAAATCTATATATGGGTATTTTGGCAAAACTTATGGGTTTTACAGTTTCCTTTTGTGGGTTTTTCAATCTAATTTTGTGGGTTTTTGAATCTAACGTTGTGTAACTGGTAAATATTCACATATTTTTAAAGCCAGTATTTTCATTTACTACATTTTTTTCCTTGGAAGATAAACAACATTGGGCTATTTTTATTCAATTTTTTGACGTATCAGTGTGATTTTTATTAATGTCAGTTGCATTATCTCTCTGACTGAGGAATAACAGTGAACTTTACAGGGAGAAAGGACGACGGACTAAGGGTCTGACAGGGTTCCTCCTTCCCTCTGCTCCATGTTCTCAGCCAAAAACCTGCCTCTGGAGCCCAGCAAAACAACTTTGCCTCACCACTGCCCACCGCACTCCTCCCGTCGACAACAAACCCATGACGGATAAGCCAGTAAGTTAAGTAAAATTGCATGTATGTTAATCACTGCTACCAGCATGATAATTGAAGATTATGGTATAATGCTGTCACTTAATAATGCCCAATCACTGAGGGTTTTAAATACAACTTATATTACATGATTTAAAGCACAAAAGACATTGATAATGACTATGCTTGTGCATATGATTTACCTGAGGCTGCTGAATATCAGAGGTCTTATTGCTTCTATGTCATATTGTTTTTTCTCAAAATACTAAACTCACTTTTAATAAATGACTACGTGCTTATTCAAATTTTAATTCTTTCACTGTCCATAAGAGAAAAAAAAAAGAAAAGAAAAGGAAGGCCAAAGCTCTGAAGGATTACAGAATTTAGAGAAAAAAAAAAGAAAACGATTAGAGCATCAACCATTCTGGCCTTGGGTCCATGTTTGGGCTCAGCCTGTACATTTTTTTCCCCCCTGTGTGATACATTCCTGAACACAGACTGCTGCACTATGACCTCTTCCACAGATAACTAGAAACAGTTCACAAGCTTTGCCACAAGGACAGAACAGATCTCTCCCACTCCAGCAAAAAGATTAGGCCTACACTTTGCAGTTAATCACGTGTGTAACCACACATTTTAATCTTTTAAGTTACAAGCAACAATTGCAAACTTTGAAAGTGATATGTGTGTCTTTTATTTCTTTTAAATGCTGTATTGACTTAAGGCTTCTAATATATGACACTGTTTTATTAAACAGTGATCTTAAAGTAATGCTGACCTGTGCAAATTGGTAAAACATTTACTGATTCACTGAATATTTAGCAAAAAGTTGTTGTCAAATAATGGAAGCTTTAGGTGTAATTTAAACTCATTGTGTTATTCTCAATTCCTGTTCATGTTTTCGTTTTTCAACAGGAAAAGAAAAGTATTCACAAAATCTTTATCTTTCACCAGGATTTAGAATTGCAAAATCAAAAAGGTGAAAAATAGGAATCACAAGATCACCATTAGCTTAAATTCTAACCAATCCTTGGTGACCAAATACAATAATTCACTTGTGTTTCTTAACATTACACATTATAATAAACTGGAATAACCACTGCAAAAACTCTAAAGGACAAAACTTGAATGATTATAACGGTAACTGTTCTGCCCACAGTAAAGTGTGTTTTATAGAGGTTGAAATAGTTCACAAGTTCATGGTAGAATATCATAATCCATTTGTAATAATTCATGTTAAGAAAATAGTCATTGTGTTAAAAGTAATTTCTGTACAGTTAGTAGTGACTTACTCGTATTTTATGTTGAAAGCGCAGCCAGTTGCCGCTATGATTTGTGGGCAGCAGAAACGGACATCGGCAAGAGAGAGAAGAAAAAAAAAGGCAGAAGTACATAACCTGCCCGCGTATGTCTGAGACGTTCCTCCTGTGTGTTAAACCCTTTTTTACACCTTCGAAAGCAATGGCTGTAAGTCCAATTAGTATTTTGTTGGTTTTATAAGTTTTGTTATACGTGAACTTGATATCGTTTTTAGGGTGTGATTGTTTCAGGAATTAGTCCTATCCCAGGGCCCTGCTAGCTTGTCTAATGTATTGTGTCTATTTTGTTGCCAGGAATTAGTCCTATCCCAGGGACCCGCTAGCTTATTGAAATGTATTTATTTTTTCTGTTTTTATTTCTTTTCAGTTTCACTCTGGCTTTTCATTGAGCTTCGAACCACAGTTATAAACAACTGTAAGCTGTCTAAGAAGACTGGAAATAAAGGAGCAGGACGCTCGGTTTCCTGGCTCGTGAAAAACGAGTTTGGCTTGCTGTTGATCTGCCTTAACATACACAGTGTATGCAACACGTAGGGATAACAGTACAGTGAAAAGCCACGTCAGCAGATGGTGAAGATAAGATTCACGACACAGCGATGGACGACACTCAAGAGAAGAGGGCAGAAGAAAAGGCGAACTCTGAAGCCAAATCATCATGCAATGCTAGCTCCAGCTCCAAACGTTCTAGCTCCAAGTTATCCTCAAAGTCCAACGTAATGGAAGCAGCCATCATGGCGCGAGCCTCTGCTGGAGCTGCGAATGCTAGAACCTTGTACAGTAAGAGACAATTAGAAATTAAAAAACAACAAGCAAAGCTAGAACAAGCAAAGCAACAAGCAAAGATAGAACAAGCAGAGCAACAAGCAAAGCTAGAACAAGCAAAGCAACAAGCAAAGATAGAACAAGCAGAGCAACAAGCAAAGCTAGAACAAGCAAAGCAACAAGCAGAGCTAGAACAAGCAAAGCTAGAACAAGAACAAGCAAAGCAACAAGCAGAGCTAGAACTGGATCTAGAGATGCTGGAGATAGAGAAGGAAACAGCGGCCGCCACAGCAAAAGCAGAAGTTCTAGAAGCTGCTGCAGCTGCCGAGCCAGACGAAGGAGAGAGTGTAAGGAGCGCAATTCCATTACAAGTTGTCAGACAGAGAACTATGGAGTATGTGCACCACCAAATCCAGCTAAAGTCACAGGCGCGACCAGCTGAAGAAGAAACACCTCAAGTCGAACCTGCACAAAGGGCGCAATTATTCACTCCGAGGAGACCCGAACAAACTCTCTCTCCACCAGCATTCAAGAAAATGTACGTGAAAAATAAATCCATCGACATACCGAGAGACTATGCCAGGCCAAACAGCTACCATGCTTCCCACAATGGCGACCCACCTATGGCAGACTTTGCTAGGTTCCTCGCGCGCAGAGAGCTAATCACAACCGGACTCTTTAAGTTTGACGACACCCCCGAAAACTTTAGAGCATGGCAGTCGTCATTTATAAATGCAACTGAAGATGCTGGTCTCACATATAGCCAGGAGTTAGATCTCCTAGTCAAGTGGCTTGGTAAAGAGTCCTCAGAGCACGTTAAAAGAATCAGAGCTGTCTATGCCACTAACCCCAAAGCTGCTCTCCAATTGTCATGGGACAGGTTAGAAGAGTGTTATGCTACGCCAGAAGTAGTAGAAAACGCCTTGTTCAAAAAATTAGATAACTTCCCTCGCCTTACAAACAGAGACAATGTAAAACTCAGGGAACTTGGAGATTTACTCTTAGAGCTGCGGGTCGCTAAAGATGAAGCTTATCTCCCAGGCCTCGCCTACCTCGACACACCCTGTGGGGTTAAGCCCATAGTTGAAAAGTTGCCTCCAAGTTTACAAGATAAATGGCTGCACGCGGGCTCAAAATACAAACAAAAATATGATGTAACCTTCCCTCCCTTCTCATATTTTGTAAAGTTTGTCCAAGACGAGGCTAAAGCAAGAAATGACCCAAGTTTTACGACATGCAGCAGCCAACCCTTCAGCAAAGGTGAGAGGCCACCATTCAAACAAACTAGCTACAGAACACCTCTAAGTGTAAACAAAACAGAGGTCGACACAACTGATCCTGCTAGTACTAAAGAGGACGATTTAACAAGCTACTGTCCAGTCCATAAGAAAACACATCCTCTAGCCAAATGTAGAGCTTTTCGAAATAAACCGCTACAAGAAAGGCGAAACATACTCAAAGAACACAAACGATGTTTTCACTGCTGCTCTCCCATGCACGCAATAAAGGACTGTGACATGAAACTCAAGTGCGAGGAGTGCCAAAGTGAGAGACACTGCTCTGCCATGCATCCCGATTCAAGTCAGCAACCCCAGCCAGAAAACACACCTGAACCAGAGCCTCAGCCCCGAGACAACACGCCACCTGAGGTAACGTCACGGTGCACTGAGATCTGTGGCGAAGGTAATCCTCCACGTTCTTGCTCAAAGGTATGTCTAGTTCGAGTTTTCCCTAAAGGCCAACCAGAACGCTTCGTTAAGATGTATGTAATCCTTGACGATCAGAGTAATAAATTGCTGGCCCGTCCTGAATTCTTCGAGCTGTTTGGGATCAAGAGTAACCCTCTGACATACCACATGAGAACATGTGCTGGTTTAACTGAAATGCTTGGCAGGGAAGCAGTGAGGTTCCAAATCGAACCAGTAGGTGGAGGCCCACGCTTAGACCTCCCTCCTCTTCTTGAATGCGACGAGATAACGTTCAGTAGGGATGAAATACCTATGCCCGAAGTCGCTCTTGCTCACGCCCACTTAAAACACCTCCCTCCTCTCATCCCCAAGTATGACCCAGATGCTCAGATGGCAATTTTACTGGGCAGAGACATCCTACGAGTCCACAAAGTAAGACAACAAGTCAACGGACCCCACAATGCTCCCTTTGCTCAACGCCTGGACCTAGGCTGGGTAATTGTGGGGGAGGTGTGCCTTAATGCTCATAAGCCAACTGTCAACGTTTATAAAACGTACATGCTCTCCAACGGACACCCATCTTTCTTCACTCCTTGTCCTAACAGCATCAACATCAAAGAGAAACCATGCTACGGCGGGGAGCACAAGGACGGCCTCTCTAAACGCAGCTCAAAACCCAATGCAGTGGAAGAAAAGCTTGGGGACAAAGTTTTTGAGTGCACAGAGAATGATAACAAGTGTGCCGTGTCCTTCGAAGATGAGACCTTCCTAAAGATAATGGAGAAAGAAGTCCACCAGGATGGAAATAACAACTGGATCGCTCCTCTGCCATTCAAGTTTCCTCGCTTGCCACTCCCAAATAACAGGGACCAAGCATTGTCTAGACTCGGCTCACTAAGACGCAACTTAAGAAAAAACCCTCAAGTGAAAGAGCAGTTCTCAGAGTTTATGGACAAGCTGTTCGAGAACAATCACGCAGAGATCGCTCCACCCATCACCGATAACACTGAATGCTGGTACCTGCCCATTTTTGGGGTATATCATCCCCAGAAGCCCGATCAGATACGGGCTGTCTTTGATTCGAGTGCCGAGCAATTTGGTGTGTCACTCAACTCAGTACTGTTAACAGGTCCAGATCTTAATAATACCCTCCTCGGCGTGCTGATTCGGTTTAGGAAGGAGCTCATCGCAGTCACTGCCGATATCCAGCAAATGTTTTATGGGTTCTTAGTCAGACCAGACCATAGAGACTATTTGAGGTTCTTATGGCACAAAGGAAATGACTTGTCAAAAGAGGTGCAAGAGTACCGCATGCGGGTACACGTTTTTGGAAACAGCTCGTCGCCAGCGGTAGCTATCTATTGCCTACACAGGGCTATCCAGAAAGGCAAGCCAAAGTTTGGAGCAGACACAAGACACTTTGTTGAGAGACACTTTTATGTAGACGACGGGTTGATTTCGCTCCCCACTGACTCTGCAGCCGTAGACTTGCTCAAGCGCACATGCGCATCCTTGGCCGAGTCCAACCTCAAGCTCCACAAAATCGCCTCGAATAGTGTCTCAGTCATGCAAGCCTTCAAGCCAGAAGACCTGGCCACTGGTATTAAAGACTTGAGTCTCGGCGACGACACCCTACCAGCTCAGAGAAGTCTAGGCCTGTGCTGGGACATAAACACTGACTCTTTCACGTTCAAGGTTGCTGTTGATGACAAACCCTACACCCGCCGTGGGGTTCTGTCAACAATTAACAGTATCTTCGACCCCTTGGGACTAGCGTCACCAGTGACAATCAAAGGCAGACTCTTGTTACGTGGACTGTCGAATGGTGTCCAAGGTTGGGATGCTCCTCTCCCTCAGGACAAAATGGACACATGGGAAACATGGAAAATGTCCCTCCAAGATCTTAGCAGTCTTAAAGTGCCACGCTGCTATGTACCAGCTTCCCTCTCTAAGTCCACTTACACCGAACTGTGTATCTTCTCCGACGCTTCAAGCTGGGCTATTGCGGCAGTAGCATACTTGAAGACAGTCAATGCAGAAGGACAATGCGAAGTCGGATTTGTGCTTGGGAAAGCAAAACTTTCACCACAACCAGAGCCCACGATACCTTGCCTTGAACTTTGTGGAGCAGTTCTAGCGGTTGAGATGGCGGAGCTCATTCTGGACGAACTTGACCACAAACCAAACACTGTCAAATTCTACTGTGAAAGCAGGGTGGTTCTTGGGTACATTTGCAATGATTCAAAGCGCTTCTATGTCTATGTGCATAATCGCGTTCATCGTATACGTCAGTCCACATCCCCTGAACAGTGGCACTACGTCACATCAGAGCAAAACCCAGCCGATTTAGCCACCAGGTCAATACCTGCATCACAGCTCATGGACACTATGTGGTTTAAGGGACCAGACTTCCTTTACAGACCACCTGAATCCGGGACATCTGAATCCTTTGAGTTAATCGAGCCTGAAGTAGACTCTGAAATCAGAAAAGTCGCTACCTTTTCTACTCACATTCAGAAGAACGGGCCCTTACCAGCGTGCTTCCAGCGCTTTTCAAGTTGGAACTCATTAGTACGTGCCATTGCATTCCTAATTCACCAAGCTCGTTCTCACTCATCAAGCAACTTGTCAGATCATTCATGCAGGGGCTGGCATCGATGTAGCAAGCCACGCACTCCAGAGGAGTTGGATGCTGCCAGTAACCTCATCCTCCAGTCTGTTCAAAAAGACGCTTTTCCCGACGAGTATGCTGCTCTCCATGCCAACCAAACCGTCCGCAGTTCAAGTCCCATCGTGGCTCTTGATCCCTATATGAGTGAAAACCTCATCAAGGTTGGAGGTCGCCTCAAACATGCTTCATTGAACACAGCATCCAAGAATCCAACCATTCTCCCAAACAAGCATCACGTAACTCAGCTGCTTGTCCGTCACTATCATGCCAAAGTTGTGCATCAAGGAAGGCAGTTCACCGAAAGCGCAATTAGGCAAGCCGGACTGTGGATTGTAGGTTGCAAAAGACTGGTCTTGTCCATTATCCACCATTGTGTAACGTGCAGGAGACTCAGGGGAAAACTAGAGACTCAGAAGATGGCAGATCTCCCACCTGAGAGACTCAAAACATGCCCTCCATTTTCATATGTCCGGTTGGATGTATTCGGTCCATGGTCAGTAGTCACTCGAAACACACGAGGTGGAGCTGCACAAGGAAAAAGGTGGGCAATACTCTTCACGTGTATGACCACAAGAGGCGTGCATATTGAAGTCATTGAGTCTATGGACGCTTGCAGCTGCATAAATGCAATACGCAGATTCTTCGCAATACGAGGCCCAGCAAAGCAAATGCGATCTGACAGAGGCACTAACTTCATTGCAGCGAGTGTGGAGTTAGGCATGGCACAACCAAATAAGAACCCTCCCAACATTGTCAACTATCTTCATGCCAACGGTTGCACATGGGAGTTCAATCCCCCACATGCCTCCCACATGGGGGGCGTCTGGGAAAGACTGATTGGGGTCACTCGCAGAATATTGGACTCTATGCTTTTGCAAAACAAACACACTCGTTTGACGCATGAGGTGCTTTGTACTTTAATGGCTGAGGTATCGTCTATAATCAACGCAAGGCCCTTAGTTCCCATCTCAACAGACCCTTCCTCACCATTCCTACTCTGTCCCGCAATGATCTTGACCCAAAAGCAGCATGTCCCCCCTCCACCAGGAGACTTTTGTGGAAAAGACCTGCTCAAAAACCAGTGGAAACAAGTGCAAGCACTCGCCAATGACTTTTGGAGCCGCTGGAGAAATGAATATCTCAACACCCTTCAATCAAGGCGCAAGTGGCATACAACACACTGCAACCTACAGACAGGTGACATAGTGCTGTTGAAACAGAACCAAGCACCCAGAAATGAATGGACAATGGCCATCATCACATCCACCTTTCCAAGCAGCGACGGGAAGATCAGAAAGGTCGAAGTGAGGACATCATCCCAGGGTGTTTCAACGACTTACTTACGTCCTATCTCAGATGTTGTTATGCTCTTAGAGAATGAAGTTATAGATAAAAAGAAGTAGTGGCATTAGTAATGCCAGGCGGGGAGGGTTCTGCCCACAGTAAAGTGTGTTTTATAGAGGTTGATATAGTTCACAAGTTCATGGTAGAATATCATAATCCATTTGTAATAATTCATGTTAAGAAAATAGTCATTGTGTTAAAAAGTAATTTCTGTACAGTTAGTAGTGATTTACTCGTATTTTATGTTGAAAGCGCAGCCAGTTGCCGCTATGATTTGTGGGTAGCAGAAACGGACATCAGCAAGAGAGAGAAGAAAAAAAAGGCAGATGTACATAACCTGCCCGCGTATGTCTGAGACGTTCCTCCTGTGTGTTAAACCCTTTTTTACACCTTCGAAAGCAATGGCTGTAAGTCCAATTAGTATTTTGTTGGTTTTATAAGTTTTGTTATACGTGAACTTGATATTGTTTTTAGGGTGTGATTGTTTCAGGAATTAGTCCTATCCCAGGGCACCGCTAGCTTGTCTAATGTATTGTGTCTATTTTGTTGCCAGGAATTAGTCCTATCCCAGGGACCCGCTAGCTTATTGAAATGTATTTATTTTTTCTGTTTTCATTTCTTTTCAGTTTCACTCGGGCTTTTCATTGAGCTTCGAACCACAGTTATAAACAACTGTAAGCTGTCTAAGAAGACTGGAAATAAAGGAGCAGGACGCTCGGTTTCCTGGCTCGTGAAAAACGAGTTTGGCTTGCTGTTGATCTGCGTTAACATACACAGTGTATACAACACGTAGGGATAACAGTACAGTAAGATTTGCAAAAACAATTTATGGGGTGACAACATTTGCACTTCTGTTGTTGTTTTGAATTCTGACGCACAGACGGGGGTAGCCTCGGTCTTCCCCCGATTTCTTTTTACAGGATATCCCCGCGATTGGACCTTTGTCAGAGATGGGAGGACGGAGGTCAGTGTGGGGCAGGCTGGCTGTGGCGAGGGGAACAACACGTTCACCATCAACCTGGTCATCAAGTTCATTGGCTGGGGGCACAGCGTGGGGGGAAGGGGACCTCACAGAGGACAAGCATTGCCAAAGCCAAGTAGAACAAATGACACTGACAATGACATTAAGCATATCAATTTCACTGACTTTGGCTTTGAAAATGTAGTGTTTAGATGACTTGACATTGCAGGACACATCTGACACATTGCAATCTGACACAATGCAATGATGCCTCTCACCAGATAATGGTATGACAGTGTCACATTTTAGAAAAGTGACAGTAATAAGGAATAATTGTGTTCTATGACAATGACGTGCTAAAGAGCTGGGCTGTGCTCCCTGTACTTGGCCTTGGCCGAGCCGGGCCTCGGGACTACAGACCACACCATAATTTACCAAGGAATATATAACATAAGACATTCCTTGTGTAAGATGAAACCAAATTCTAATTAAACGATATGTCCACCTTTCCATTGACTGAAGGAGTGTGACATAACCTTTCACAAGGATACACTTACACAAATTCAAACTGTCTGTGTTCAATAGGACAGACGGATGTGGCCTTAATAATTAATTCAGAATGGTTACAATAAAAGCAAAATCGCATTAAAACTATACACACACCTGTATTACTTTTCCTAACTGAAATTTGTAAACTAGGTCAAGGGAGGACACTCACAAAGGAAGCCATGACTATTGAAACTTCATTTTGAGGGAGTTACACTACTCACAAACTTTCATCTCAGTTAACTGTGTGTAACACATATAAAGAGCACAAAACATTTCCTTCTTCTAGTAAAAAGGACACTACCCATCACACAAGTACGCTGTAACTTTGATGCATGTGCATCTCCATGCATCGGGGGGGGGGGGGACCACAACAATTAATTAGCAAAAATCCTCAGAAAAATAGATAATACATAAAAATTATCAATAAAAGGTCAATAATGTAGAGAAAAATATAGGTGAAACCGCTTGGTAATGAAATCACAACATTCGATAGGAGAAGTTAAATTTACATCAATAGATTTTCAGGTATTTAAGAAAATTTAGCTGAAAAATATTTGCAGATTAATTGTAAAAAGAAATATCATGTTTATAAGAAACAGGGTAAACTGAAAAGGAAGCAGAAAACCATGCAAATTTATGAGAAAAGTTCCAAATGTCTAAGGAAGGTCCAATTTATGCTGAATTTAAGCTTACTGTGGGACTCAATTTAGAATCTACTACAAAGACAACACAGATTCTTAATTATGCAAGAAGAGAACAATGCTTTAGGGAGCTCAAAGCAAAATAATTTGATCTTCCTTGCATAAACTTAGTCTTTTCAAAACCTTTGCATGGATCTCATTGAGCTAAATAAGAGTGAAGGTAAAAATGTTGCTTAGAAATTACTGACATACTTATTGAATAAACAAAGGCTTTCCCCTGCACTAATCTGAATACTACTATGGTGACACTGAAACCCTTAATCAAAACAATATCAAGGTTTAAAATAGCTGAAATGAGTCACTTAGATAATGAAATACATTTAGTGGAATACACTTTGCAAATCAAATCATATCACATTTAGGTACAGTACCCAAATTATTAGCACCAAACATTTACCTAGGAAATCATTTAGCTTACCATCAACAATCTACAGGATTAGCATAACACACAAATAAGAAAAATAGGGAAATTGTGAATGGCAAACCCTACTATTGAAGCCATTTAACTTAGGTGAAGAGGAAGGGTTTCTGGTTGATTACATGCAAAGAATGACAATTGACAGAGATGTTATCCATACTGCCCTTCCCAGGAGGGACCATGTGACCAAGGAACCATGGGAGGTGCACCCATCTTTTGGCCGAACCAGGGGATCTGGTCGTCAAAGGAAACTGGACCAAAATTCCCTGGCAAGGACAGCACAAAGGTTGTCCTGGCGACACCAACAGCTGCAGAAAATGAAGGACGTGGCACTTGGGTGCATCTAACGTTTTACCCCACTTGAAACCCTCAGCAAGAGACTCTTTAATACACATTGCATACTTATTAAAAAAAAACAAACCAACAAGTGACTGTTTAACTGTTAATTCTATGCAGGCATCAGCTGATGGCGCTTCCTGGTGTCCAGCAAATGGCTTTTGCATAGAAAAGCAGGCTGTTTGTTTATCATGACGAGGCAAAAATACAAGGGAAAGAAAAGTGTGGTTAGTGTTGTTGCCTTATCATCCTCATAGTAACTCTTAGTGTTGGTTATTATTAAGTTGTTCCACTGCCTATACACTGTAGAGAATTGTTGTGTTTGTTCCTTAATAACACTAACAGCTGGACAAATTATCTGCTACTGTTAAAATAATGCAGCTACTACAGGCTGTTTAGTTTCTTAAGAGAGGCTATATACATAAATAACACAGCAAACATCACTTTAAATCACACCTGTCACAACACTTATCACTCCACTGATCTGAAACATGATGACACTCCTTACTCTGCGAAGGCAATGTTAATTTCATCAGGGAACTCCTCTTTTCTGAAGCGGTGATGTCCCTTTCAGCAGCTTAACACTCTCTAAATGTGCAACGGCTTACAGTGCGTCTCTCCCCTGTACTGCTACCCTCCTTGACCAACGAAGCGAGCAAGTGTTATACTAAGGATATATATTGTCAAAGGTCATTGGACGTACTCACACCTGGCCAGGAAACTGGGCAGGATTGTGTACCCCGTTTTGGCAACTGACCGTACCCTCATCATTTCGGCAGGGCAGGTGGGCAGGGTGAAGAGAGATGCTTTTCTATCACATCATGCCATCTTGGGGCATGAATGTGATTTCAGATGGAAAGCACTGGAGTGAGGGTCTTTCGTTCACTGTTTCTTTGAGTGAGAGTGGGTAAGAACACCTTAGGGATTAAAACACTTAATTATAGGCTACAAATTATTTGTAAAATTATAACATAGAATAGAATGGTTCTTGGTCAACTAATTCCCATCCGTAGGGGTGTGTGCCCTGTTATAGGAGGTTATTGTTGTACTTGTATCCATGAAAATAATGCAAATGGTCATATTAATACTTCAGATACATACAGCCTCATTGCTTTGCAGGCAATGATAACAAAACTGATTAAGTTAGTGATTCTCTTCATGGAAAAGTCTCATCATGAACTTGATAATGATTTTTATGGTGATAACTTCAGACTTTTCCTGTGTGAGTCCTTAATATGATGATGAGGCTGGTTATTGTAAACTTAGTGATATGTCTTCATACAACTGCTGCAGATGATGAGGATGGTGAAAGGGGCGATTCTAGCCTAAGGAGTATGAAGGCTGCAATATAATCTAAGTATATTTTGAGTATCTCCATATCATATTCTATGTTCTTATTTGACACAGTCTAAGATTAATTTTGATTATATTACACAGATTGGGTGGTGTGGTGGAGCAGTGGTTAGCACTGCGGCAGCACAGCAACTCACCCTTGGCCATGGGATCCCTGGTTCGATCCCAGCCCTTGACCAACAGTGATCTGTGTGGAGTTTGCATGTTCTCCCCGTGTCTGCGTGGGTTTACTCTGGAAGTTCTCCGGTTTCCTCCCACAGGCCAAAAACATGCAGGTTAGGTTAATTGAAGACTCTAAAAAGTGGCCCTAGGTGTGAATGTGTGTGTGAATGGTAAAGGGATGGCGCCGTACCGTGGCTGCTTCATCCATCCAGATGGATGCCCTCAATTTCCCCTCTGGGGATCAATAAAGTATACAAAAAAAAAATAAATTCATGACTTCCGGTCTGGACACCATGGTGATAGCAGCTTAACGCTGAAGCTCCCAGACCCGATCCATGAAAATACCTTGAAAATCAGATTTAACAGATTTTTGGAAGAGTGAAAATCAAAAGACAAAGTCATTATGCCTAAAGGAAAACAGAAGAGATCGACATTTACCAGGCCAAGACACGCATCGGCTGGAGAATCTGACCTGGAGGACATCCACTCGGAAACAGAGGAGCTGAATGAAGCTAGCAACACGGTTAGCTTAAAAATGGTACTTCAAGAATTAAGACAATTTCGCCGAGAGTGTTGGGCCGAATTTCGTGAAATTAAAGACGAAATAAAAAGGACAAACAGCAGAGTGGACCAGGCTGAGGACCGAATCATGGAAGCAGAGGAAAGAATAAAAGGGCTGGAAGAAACCGTGCTGGAACTACTCAAACGACAGTCAAGACTGGAGGCTAAGCTAACCGACCAAGAAGGAAGACTAAGAAGAGACAACATAACAATTTATGGTCTGAAAGAAGGAGTCGAGGACGGTTTCACCACAATGGCTGCATGCGTGGAATCCATACTGATAGAGAAGTTGGAAATTCCCCAATCCACTGACTTGAAGATAGAAAGGGCGCACCGTACATTAGTCCCAAGGCCGTCGGCAGAAGCACCACCAAGATCGGTGGTGGTGAAGTTCTCCAACTCCAGAACAAAAGAAGAGGTTATGAGACTGGCTTGGCAGAAAAAGGATTTATGCACCAAGAAAGAAAAGTTTTTGTGGAGCACGACTACGCCCCAGAGGTCCTTAAAAAGTGTCAGGAATACAACGACGCTAAAAAGGTACTAAGAGAGAAGAAACTGCGCTTTCAAACTCCATTTCCGGCGAAGCTGCGGGTTTTTTTTACAAGGATGAGACGTGTCTCTACAACTCGGCGGAAGAAGCAACCACGGATATGGCGAGAAGAGGGCTCCCGGTAACAGTGTATAAACCCGCAGCAGACCCGATCAAAAGAATCAAGGCTCAAACGTGGTCCACACAGAGACCTTCAAAATCCACGGGCCAGCAGCGGGAAACCCAGCGCCAGGGCTATAAGGAAAAACTTGAGCGTTTACAGGAGGGAATAACAATATTTTTAGTCAATCTGCACATCCAACCCTCCTCCTACAAGGTAACAAACATTAAAGGAGATGCAGAATCAGCAAGTATCAAGTGGTAAAACATTTCATGGAACAGACATAATATTAGAAACAAATAAGTCTTTAAAAAAAAAAAAAACTCGTTAAAATAGAAATGTGACAATGAACCACATGATTTCTCCACACTAACAAATACTGTATTAACGTGAATGTTTGCTGTGATGGTGATGGGAGGTTGCGCACAATTTCATAGGGTAAAGGCATAAAAAAAATAAAGTAAAATAAAATCATTACAAGTTCGGATTGGGATCTGAAATTCACGTTACTCAGTTTCTGAGTAGCATAAAAGAGGGCCACTACACTGTTATACTAAATAAGACAACACAATGGAGAAACAGTGTGTAACCAAAATAATCTCATATAATGTAAAAAGGATCCTGAATCCAGTTAAAAGATCCAAGATTCTAGGCAAAATGAAAAAAGACAAAGCAGGAATAATATTTTTACAGGAAACCCACCTAACAGACGTGGAGCACACTAAACTTAATAGACAAGGGTTTAAAATAATCTCTTCATCTTCATATAAGTCAGGGAGGAGGAGGGGGGGTAGCGACATTGATCTCAACCAAAATTATATTTGAAAAAAAAAATCAGAACACAAAGATAAAGAAGGGAGATTCAGCATGGTACTTGGTCGGCCAGAGGGAGAAGATATCACCCTGCTGAATGTCTATGCACCTCCAGGGGTTAACTGGAAATTTTATAAAAATGTATTTGACCTAATGATAATTAAAGCCCAAGGTTTAGTGATATGTGGTGGAGACTTCAATCTAAGACTGAATCCATACTGGGATGCATCAGGTAATTCTCCACATCAAAATAGCACTCAAAGTAGAAAAACTCAGATGCTACTAAAAGAAATGGGAATCTGTGACGTGTGGAAGGACTTCAACCCCAGTGTAAAAGATTATACATTTTACTCAGCACCACATTCATCGTACTCAAGGATTGACTATTTTTTTTTATGTTTAATAGAGACATTGGAAGAGTAAAAACATGTAAAATAGGACTGATGGATCTCTCTGACCACAGTCCGATCTATATGGACTTAAGTATCCAAAAATACACAAATAATACTTTTTCTTGGAGGTTAAATTCAAATGTGCTGAAAGGACCACTGAAAGATGAATTGGAATCAGATATTCTCAGATATTTGGAAGAAAATGATAATGGAGAAGTATCTCCTTTAATACTGGGGGACGCATGCAAAGCTGTAATACGGGGAAAGATTATCGCAAAACTGGCAATCCAAAAGAAACTGAGACAAGAAAAATTAATCACATTAGAGTCAGAACTTAAGAAACTAGAGAAAGAGCACAAAGACAACACTCATTCTAATGACTCGCTCAACATTAAGGAAATTAAAAAACAAATAAACAAGATCTAAACAATAGAAATCCAGAAGAAACTTACATTTCTGAAACAAAAATACTATGAAACAGGTAGCAAATCGTCAAAATTACTAGCCTATAAATTGAGGAAACAACAAACAGAGAGAGCAATCTACAAAATCAGAGACCCAGTATCAAAGGAAATAAAACTTAGAATTAAGGAAATTCTTAAAAGCTTCGAGAACTACTACAAGAACTTGTACTCCCTCAAAAAACATAAAAACACATCCGAAGCCTTCCTAAATACATTAAACCTTCCCCAACTTACTGAGTCCCAAAATAAAACACTATTGTCAGAAATACAACCTAAAGAATTAGAAAAAGCAATTATGAAACTTAAAGCTAACAAATCCCCAGGAGCAGATGGCTATACAGTAGAGTGGTACAAAACCTTTAAACAGCAACTATCTCCTCTCCTCCTGAAAACATTTAACTATGTCCTCCACACAGGGGAAATCCCCCCCTCCTGGAGAGAAGGGGACATTGCAGTCATACCTAAACCTGAAAAGGATAAACTAGACTGCTCCAACTACAGACCAATCAGTGTGTTAAATCAGGACTATAAGCTTTTTACCACTATCCTTGCCAAAAGGTTAGAAAATATACTGACAGACTTAATTCATTTAGACCAAACAGGTTTTATAAGACAAAGACAGACACAAGATAACATTAGACGCACTTTACACATAATTCATCATATAAAAAAATATAATTTAAATGCAGCCATATTGGGATTAGATGCTGAAAAAGCATTTGATTCGGTTGACTGGTCTTTCCTATATAGAATCTTATCCAGTTTCAATTTTCATAACATCTTCATTAGAACTATCCAGGCATTATATAAAAAAACCAACAGCTAAAATAAAGATTAACGGTAAATTATCATCATCTTTTGAACTGGAAAGAGGATGTCGGCAGGGCTGCCCCTTGTCTCCACTGCTCTTTGCAATCTTCATAGAACCTTTGAGCCAATGGATAAGACAGAATCAAAAAATTCAAGGTATTACACTTGGTCAGAAGGAACATAAAATAGCACTCTTTGCTGATGACATTTTAATATACCTGGGGCAGCCGGACACCTCTTTTCCAGAACTAATCTCAGTTTTTTCAGAGTATGGAGATTTATCGGGGTACGAATTAAACATGCATAAAACCCAAATTTTAACATTCAACTATGACCCAAATCAATATTTACTAAGCAAACTCAAAACTAACTGGGAGATGGAATCTATGAAATATCTGGGGGTCAATATCCTGAAACAACTCAACAAAATTATAACACTAAACTATGATCCACTGATGGTAAAAATAAAATCTGATCTAGCAAGATGGAATATGATACCATTCTTGGGTACTGCACAAAGAATTGAAGCAGTCAAAATGAATATACTTCCAACTTCCGGTCTGGACACCATGGTGATAGCAGCTTAACGCTGAAGCTGTCAGACCCAATCCAGGAAAATATCTTGAAAATCAGATTTAACGGATTTTTGGAAGAGTGAAAATCGGGGGACAAGGTCATCATGCCTAAAGGAAAACAGAGGAAATCGACATTTACCAGGCCAGCACACGCATCGGCCGAAGAATCTGATCCGGAGGATTTCTATTCAGAAGATGAGGAGCTGAATGAAGCTAACAAAAAGGTTAGCTTGAAAATGGTATATAATGAATTAAGACGATTTCGCCGAGAGTGTTGGGCCGAATTTCATGAATTCAAAGAAGAATTAAAAAGGACAAACAGCAGAGTGGACCAGGCTGAGAACCGAATCTTGGAAGCAGAGGAAAGAATAAAAGCGCTGGAAGATTCCGTGCTGGATCTACACAAAAGGCAGTCAAGACTAGAGGCTAAGCTAACCGACCAAGAAGGAAGACAGAGAAGAGACAACATAAGAATTCACGGTCTGAAAGAAGGAGTCGAGGATGGTTTCAATACAATGGCGGCATGTGTGGAATCCCTATTGAGAGAGAAGCTGGATATTCCCCAATCCACCGACTTGAAGACAGAAAGGGCGCAACGTACATTAGCACCTAGGCCGGCGGCGGAAGCGCCTCCATGCTCGGTGGTGGTGAAGTTTTCCAACTCCAAAATAAAAGAAGAGGTTGTAAGACTGGCTTGGCAGAAAAAAGGGTTTATGCACCAAGAGAGAAAAGTTTTCGTGGAACACGATTACGCCCCGGAGGTCCTTAAAAAGCGTCGGGAATACAACGACGCTAAAAAGGTTCTACGAGAGAAAAAATTGCGCTTCCAGACGCCATTTCCGGTGAAGTTAAGGGTTTTCTACGGGGCAGAGACATGTCTCTATAACTCGGTGGAAGAAGCAACCGAAGATATGGCAAGAAGAGGACTCCCGGTAACGGTGTTTAAACCCGCAGCAGACCCGATTGAAAGGATCAAGGCTCAAATGTGGTCCACACAGAGACCCTCAAAACCCACGGGCCAGCAGCGGGAATCCCAGCGTCAGAGCTACAAGGAAAAACTGGCCGTTTACAGGAGGGAATAACGTTTTTTTTTTTTTTTTTTAGTCAGTCTGCACATCCAACCCCCCTCCTACAAGGTAACAAACATTAAAGGAGATGCAGAATCAGCATGTGGTAAAACATTTCATGGTACAGTCATAATATTAGAAACAAATAAGTCTTAAAAAAACAAACAAACAAAAAAAAACTTGTTAAAATAGAAATGTGACAATGATCCACATGTTCTCCCCACACTAACAAATACTGTATTAACGTGAATGTTTGCTGTGATGGTGGTGGGACGGTGCACACAATTTCATAAGGTATAGACATAAAAAAAAAAAAAATCATTACAAGTTCGGATTGGGATCTGAAATTCACGTTAAAAACATGGGACAACTTACAGGGGTAAGAGAGGGCCCTCAACACGTAACAGAGTTTGAGAAATTTCCCTCAGAGCCTACACTCCATCAAGGCTCTCCTAAGGTCACTAAAAAGACCTCAGCTCAGGAAGTTCTTTTGTCAGTTTTTTGTTTTAAAGTTTTTTACACTATGTTCTTAATGTTTTTTATGTTCTTAATGTTCTTTCAGTTTCTGAGTAGCATAAAAAAGGGCCACCACACTGTTATACTAAATAAGACAACACAATGGAGAAACAGGGTGTAACCAAAATAATCTCATATAATGTAAAGGGGATCCTGAATCCAGTTAAAAGATCCAAGATTCTAGGCAAAATGAAAAAAGACAAAGCAGGAATAATATTTTTACAAGAAACCCACCTAACAGACGTGGGGCACACTAAACTCAATAGACAAGGGTTTAATATGATCTCTTCATCTTCATATAAGTCAGGGAGGAGGAGGGGAGTAGCGACATTGATCTCAACCAAAATTACATTTGAAAAAAAGTCAGAACACAAAGATAAAGAAGGGAGATACAGTTTGGTAATTGGGCGGCTAGAGGGAGAAGATATCACCCTGCTGAATGTCTATGCACCTCCAGGGGCTAACTGGAAATTTTATAAAAATGTATTTGACCTAATGATAACTAAAGCCCAAGGTTTAGTGATATGTGGTGGAGACTTCAGTCTAAGACTGAATCCATACTGGGATGCATCAGGTAATTCTCCACATCAAAATAGCACTCAAAGTAGAAAAACTCGGATGCTACTAAAAGAAATGGGAATCTGTGATGTGTGGAGGGAGTTCAACCCCAGTGTAAAAGATTATACATTTTACTCAGCGCCACATTCATCATACTCAAGGATTGACTATTTTTTTATGTTTAATAGAGACATTGGAAGAGTAAAAACATGTAAAATAGGACTGATGGATCTCTCCGACCACAGTCCTATCTATATGGACTTAAGTACCCAAAAATTCACAAATAATACATTTTCTTGGAAGTTGAATTCAAATGTCCTGAAAGGACCACTGAAAGATGAATTGGAATCAGATATTCTCAGATATTTGGAAGAAAATGATAATGGAGAAGTATCCCCTTTAATACTATGGGATGCATGCAAAGCTGTAATAAGGGGAAAGATTATCGCAAAACTGGTAATCCAAAAGAAACTGAGACAAGAAAAACTAACCACATTAGAGTCAGAACTTAAGAACCTAGAAAAAGATCACAAAGACAACACTCACTCTAATGACTCGCTCAAAATTAAGGAAATTAAAAAACAAATAAATGAGATCTACACAATAGAAATCCAGAAGAAACTTACATTTCTGAAACAAAAACACTATGAAGCAGGCAGCAAATCGGCAAAATTACTAGCCTATAAATTGAGGAAACAACAAACGGAAAGAGCAATCTACAAAATCAGAGACCCAGTATCAAAGGAAATAAAATTCAGAATTCAGGATATTCTTAAAAGCTTTGAGAACTACTATAAGAACTTGTACTCCCTCAAAAAACATAAAAACTCATCCGAAGCATTCCTAAACACATTAAACCTTCCCGTGAGTCTCAAAATAAAACACTACTGTCAGAAATACAACCTAAAGAATTAGAAAAAGCAATTATGAAACTTAAAGCTAACAAATCCCCAGGAGCAGATGGCTACACAGCAGAGTGGTACAAAACCTTTAAACAGCAAATATCTCCTCTCCTCCTGAAAACATTTAACTATGTCCTTCACACAGGGGAAATCCCCCCTCCTGGAGAGAAGGGGTCATTGCAGTCATACCTAAACCTGAAAAGGATAAACTAGAATGCTCCAACTTCAGACCAATCAGTGTGTTAAATCAGGACTACAAGCTTTTTACCACTATCCTTGCCAAAAGGTTAGAAAATATACTGACAGACTTAATTCATTTAGACCAAACAGGTTTTATAAGACAAAGACAGACACAAGACAACATTCGACGCACTTTACACATAATTCATCGTATAAAAAATATAACTTAAATGCAGTCATATTGGGATTAGATGCTGAAAAAGCATTCAATTCGGTTGACTGGTCTTTCCTATATAGAATCTTATCCAGTTTCAATTTTCATAACAACTTCATTAGAACTATCCAGGCATTATATAAAAAACCAACAGCTAAAATAAGGATTAACGGTAATTTATCATCATCTTTTGAGCTGGAAAGAGGATGTCGGCAGGGCTGCCCCTTGTCTCCACTGCTCTTTGCAAACTTCATAGAACCTCTGAGCCAATGGATAAGACAGAATCAAAAAATTCAAGGTATTACACTTGGTCAGAAGGAACATAAAATAGCACTCTTTGCTGATGACATTTTAATATACCTGGGGCAGCCGGACACCTCTTTTCCAGAATTAATCTCAGTTTTTTCAGAGTACGGAGATTTATCGGGGTACGAACTAAACATGCATAAAACCCAAGTTTTAACATTCAACTATGACCCAAATCATTATTTACTAAGCAAACTCAAAACTAACTGGGAGATGGAATCTATGAAATATCTGGGGGTCAATATCCCGAAACAACTCAACAAAATTATAACACTAAACTATGATCCACTGGTGGCAAAAATAACATCTGATCTAGCAAGATGGAATATGATACCATTCTTGGGTACTGCACAAAGAATTGAAGCAGTCAAAATGAACATACTTCCACGTCTTCTATACCTTTTCCAAACAATACCGGTAGAACCTCCCAAAAAAACATGGCAGGAACTGGACAGAAGGATCTCAAGATTCATATGGCAGGGCAAGAGACCTAGAATCAGATATAGAACCCTACAGCTAAACAAAGACAAAGGTGGGCTCACGCTGCCAAATATCAGGGACTATTTTAAAGCCGCACAAATTAAAACTTTAGTAGAGATATGTAACCCAGTCTACACTGCACAATGGAAGGAGATGGAATGCCAAATAACAAGTGACATCCCCCTACAGGCGATAATAGGGAACAATGCTATAACTGCTCCCAAAGGTTTTTTGTTTGAAACAGATAAAGCCACGCTCCAACTGATGTTTAGCCAGGATTTATTTTGTCACAGCAAGCACATTTTCTTAGCTGGACCTCCGACCAACCACCGTGAAAAACTACGGTGAAAGAACAAAACAAAAAATACATTTTGAAATTTATCACAACCAAAAATAATAAGATAAGATAAGATAAGATAAGATAAGCCTTTATTAGTCCCACAACGGGGAAATTCCAGGATTGCAACAGCACAGGGATAGCAACACTCAGAGCAACAATCAGAAGGCAAGAAAAAACAACATCTAGTAAACATATGTCCATATTACTATAAATGTATTGTAACGTGCTGCTCGACATGGCCATGTCCCACCGGGAGATTTGAACTCACGCCTCCCGCTCCGGAGTCCCGCACCCTACCTGTGTCGCCAATAGGGTCAACCCACTTGGCAAGCCAAGTAGGGTGCTCATATTGAGTTCGCTACAGTATATATATAGACACACAGTGCAGAGCATTATGGCTGGTGAATGTGCAGCAGAAAGTCTAAGTTCTCTCTCCGCGGATGCAGCGGGCCAGCTGGAAGTCTTTGGGCATGATGGTGACCCCCTTAGCGAAGAAGAGACCATCAGGTGGGCCTCACTGGCCTCCTGCAGAGCCACGACGGCGAAGCTCAGGAAACGCAGGACGGTCTTGAAGTCCTGAGCGATCTCCCTCACCAGGCGCTGGACGGGCAGCTTGCGGATGAGCAGCTCCGTGGATCTCTGGCAGCGACGGATCTCTCTCAGAGCCACGGGCCTGTGACGGCGAGGCTTCTTCACTCTGCCGGTGGCCGGAGCGCCTCTCCGAGCAGCCCTGGTGGGGGGGGGGGGGCTTCTTCCTCCAGTAGATTTTACGGGCGGTCTGCTTGGTTCTTGCCATCGCTCTTTATTATTCTGTCTTATATTTCTTTCACGCCGCCTAAACTCCAGCCCGGCACCGCGTCGTTTTCGCTACAGCTCCCGGTAAATACCTCCACATTCTCACAAATACACATTACATACCGTGTGCGCCTTCTGTCCAAACATTTAGGAGTGGTTAGAGTCCATTTTCTTTAGTTTTACTCAGGGCTTTTGGAGCCTCTTCTCTCTGTGCCCGAGTCTGCAGCTTCTGAGCTTCTCTCTCTGCTAACTGAGCACGTGAGCACTGTATGCTAGTTTACACGCTCTCTTCTACCACTGGGTTGCATGTCATTTGCCGTCCACTAGATGGCAGCAGTAACGTAACACAGGTGTAAATCAACTCTTAGATGGGTATTACAATATACTGTATATAAACAAACAAACAGTAAAAGAAAAACATTCTTTACTGCGACAGCTACACTGCCACTAAAATTACAAAGGTTAATTTTACACACAAAATAAAACTTGTTAATTTTCCAAAAACATTAACCTTGGAACCATATCCTTGTTTCACATCTCAGAAACCTTTTACTTAAGTGGACTCATTTTGCACTAGTACCACTAGCTTCTGAACCAGACGCTCAAGAAAAGATAACTGGTTCACACGTTCACCTTTCTTCCCTAAATCTCTTTGTCCCATTTGAATCTTAACCTTTCGAACCAATCCGTCATCATCTTCTTTCGCTTTTACAACCCTTGCCAGTTTCCATTCATTTCTGGGAATATTCTCTTCTTTAACTATCACTACATCTCCAACTTGTACATTTCTTTTGGGCAAATGCCACTGCTGTCTTAGGCTTATGTTGGTTAAGTACTCTTTGCGCCATCTGTGCCAGAATTGTTCCGATAAGAACTGTACCCTCCGCCATCTCTTTCTGGCGTACAAATCCTCTCTAACAAAATTGCCTGGAGGTGGTAGTGGCACTGACTCTTTCATTGTGAGTAAATGATTGGGCGTCAGAGGTTCTGCACTTTTTGGGTCATTTATAGTGTTGGTAGTAAGCGGACGACTGTTAATGATAGACATGGCCTCATAAAAGAAGGTTCTTAAGGAGGTGTCATCAAGTCTTCCTGCGGCTTGGGTAAGAACAGAACTCAAAACATTTCTGACAGTTCTGATTTGGCGTTCCCAAACACCGCCTCTGTGACTCGCTTCAGGAACGTTCATTTGAAAATCACATTGGTTGTTAGCAAGATAAACCCCTATCCTGTCTTTGTCAAGCTCAAGGAGACCTTTCTCAAACTCGTTCTTAGCTCCGACAAAGTTTGTACCTTGATCAGATCTAATTTGTCTCACTGCTCCTCTGATCGCTATAAAACATCTCAATCCATTTATAAACGCATCAGTGGTGAGATCTTCCAACATCTCGATGTGAATAGCTCTGGAGCTTAAACACGTAAACAAAAGACCATAACGCTTACATTCTTTTCGACCTTGTTTCGTGTAAAATGGACCAAAACAATCTAACCCTGTATGTGTGAAAGGGGGCGAGGGATCTACTCTGTCAGCCGGCAGGTCAGCCATACGCTGTTCTTCTGTTGGCCCTCGTACCTTTCTGCATACAACACAGCCTTTGATGTGTCTGGCCACTACCTTACTGGCACCTACAATCCAATAACCACTGGCTCTGAGTGCATTCAGTGTTTGGCCTCGACCTTGATGTTGTGTTTTCTTGTGACAATGATCAAGAATCAGATGTGTGACAATGCCTTCCTTAGGAAGAATGACTGGGTGTCTCAGTTCAAATGACGCTGAGGATTTTCTCAACCTGCCTCCTACTCTAAGTAAGTCATTTTCAACAAAAGGATCAAGTTGGTACAGCTTGTGACTCTTGGGCAATTTGTTTGCTCTAGTACACAACTGTTTAATCTCTTGTTCAAAAGCTTGTCTCTGTGTTGTCCGAATAAGCGCTGAAGAAGCTGCTTGTCTCTCCTCAACACTAATGGGCTTTGATTTGTCTCTTTTAGTAAGTCTCTTTATCTTTGCAACAACATTAACTGCTGTGTCCCAGTCTGAGAACCCAGAGAACCTCTCAAGAAAAACCTCACTCTCTAAGGCAGTAGTTGCTAAAACTTTAACTTCAGGGTCTCCTACTAAAAGCTCTGGGGAATGTGGTTGTGTGACAAGCTCTCGTTCCCACAGAAATCTCGGTCCTTTGAGCCAGTTTGAATCTATGAGTTCTGCCACCTTGAGACCTCTAGAAGCATGATCTGCTGGATTCTGATCAGTTTCTATGTAGAACCATTGTTTTGGATCTGTAAAGTCTCTGATTTTCTGAACTCTGTTGGCAACGAAGACATGAAAGCGCCGAGCATCGTTTTTAATGTACCCGAGCACTACTTGGGAATCAGTCCAGAAAAACTCTTCATCTATCTTCAGCTCAAGCTCTGCTCTTAGAAAGTTACTTACTCCGGCAGAAACTGCTGCTGCAATAAGCTCAAGGCGCGGTATTGTGACAACTCTAGTGGGGGCCACTCTAGCCTTTCCCATAACCAGAGCACAGTGTACTTTGTCTTCTGCAACAATCCTTATGTATGAACATTGTCCATAGCCACTGCTGCTTGCATCTGAGAAATGATGCAGCTTCCCATCCTATGCCACGTTTGCACATTTCCTGTAGCACTTGTTTTCCAGTTAAAATGTACGGAGAGAGAAATCCCAATGGATCATAAACGCTTGCAACCGTTGCCAGGATTCCTCGTCGTGTAGCTGACCTTTCTTTGAGAATGACATTGAAAGAGAGCATGTCTGCCTCAACATCCCATTTCATCCCCAAAACATTTTGCATTGGAATGTCAGAGTAGTTTAGGCTCACATCTTTGCCATTACTAGCACGCTCCGACTCTGGTACAACTTCCAAGACCTCCCTTTTGTTGCACACAAATTTGTGAAGCCGCAGCTTGCCTTTTGCGCAGAGCTCTTGTGCCTGAACGACCAACTGTTTTGCCCTTTGGACTGAGTCGACACTGATTAACCCGTCATCCACGTAAAAGTTTTTGTAAATGAAGCTGGCTGCCAATGGATAGTCCCTTTCATGTTCATGAGCAAGATATTTCATGCCATAGTTCGCACATCCTGGCGAAGATGCTGCTCCAAAAATGTGAACACGCATGCGATACTCTTTGGGCTCTGTACTAGTGTCCCCGTCCTGCCACCACAAGAACCTTAGGAAATCCCTATCTTCAGGAGTGACGTGGAAGCGGTGGAACATTTTCTCTACATCACATGTAATGGCGATCTGGTGTTCTCTAAATCTGCAGAGTACGCTTGTGAGAGCATTGGTCAAGTCTGGGCCAGTGAGGAGGTGGTCATTTAAAGAGGTGTTCTCAAATTTTGCAGAGCAGTCAAACACGACTCTTATTTTCTCTGACTTTCTCGGATGATATACCCCATGGTGAGGTATATACCATGTGTAACCATTTGCAGGTGTGCCAACTGCTTCTTCCGCATCACCATCCTCAAAGACACTGTTCATGAATCTCACATAGTCTTCTCTGTACTTTGGAATTCTTTCCATCTTTGCTATCAGATGTCTCAGCCGTGTTATTGCAAGCTGTTTATTATTTGGAAGCTGTGGACGTTCTCTGAAAGGTAAAGGCATTTCCAAATGGCCTTCTTCATTAAAATGTATGGTTTTGTGCAACATCTGCAAAAACTGAATGTCCTCTTGTGATATGTTTCCTTCTGTAGGATTTGTGTCCTTAAAATCTGTTTCCAGTACTTTAATCACCGAGGAAGGTGTGATAGATGGCAACTCTTTGAGAGAAACACGATGGCACGCTCCCGCCACCTCTGCTGAACTTGTCCAAGGCTTAATAGATCCCACAATACTCCAACCTAAGTCTGTTTTAACTGCATAGGGATCATAGTCATTGCCTGGTATTACCTTTCTTGGTTTCAGAGCTCTCGCACAATCGTAACCAATCAGAAGTGCTGCAGGACAATCTAGCAACTCTGGCATCTCTCCTGTGATACTTTGGAGATGTGTCCAAGCTTTGGCAGTTTCATGAGTGGGAATACTGTCTCGTTCAAGAGGAATGTACTCACGAGTGTAAGCAGGGGGTAACTCAATGTAGTCTTGTGAATAATACCCTCTTACTTTCAGTCCATCCACTCTGTGACTCTGTACGAGTGTTCCTCTGTTTGTCATTGTTGCCAGTTTCAACTTGACTGGTTCTGTGAACACTTGAATCTTTTCACAAACATCATGGACAATAAACGTGTTGCTGCTTTGAGTGTCTAGCAGTGCGTAAACCAGGATTTCAAGTCCATTACCTTCTGTGCAAGATAGCCACACTGGTACAATCATCGAAGTCCGATCGCTACTGTCCACTGTCACATTGTTTGACACCGCAGAAGCGTTTTCCTCTGTTAGTGGCGTTTCCAGTTTGTCTACTCGTGGACGATCCTCATGAAGTGGTGTAGGATGACCTTTCCTGCAAACATTACAAGTAGCCTTCTGACGACAATCTTCTGAGAAGTGGCCAACTCTAAGGCAACTAAAACACATGTTATTTTCAGTAATGAACCTTTTCTTCTCCTCTAGAGGCATCTCAGAAAATTTATCACATTTGTAAATAAAGTGACTTTGCTTACAACAAATGCACTCGATTTGCCTTTTACTCTGAGCTGCAGGATTAGGTTTGAATCTCTTGTGACTCGGAGTTGTGTTTGCAGTCTTTGTATTTTTGGTCACTTCTGTTGTAGTAGTTAGGATACTAGCCTTTAGACGTCTTTGTTCTTTGTCTGGTTTGTCAAATGTACGTAATGCAAACAGGGATGAGACTGGGTTGCATGCTATGCGTGCTTCTTCAGCCACAAACTCAGCAAATTCAGCAAAACCTGGATATTCGTTTCCTTCATCCAGTAGTTTGGTCACATGTCTATTCCATCGAGTTGTTGCCCAGTCTGGAAGTTTGAGGAGTATTTTTTGATTTTCCTCACAATCATCTAAGACCCTGAGTCCTTGTACATGGGGCATAGCGTTTTTACATGAAATGAGGAAATCGCTAAACTCTCTCAATTTCAACGAATCCTTTGACCCAATCTTCGGCCAACTGCTTAGTTTTCCCCTGAAAGCTCTCTGAACTACAAAGGGATGGCCATAACGTTTGCTCAAAGCTTCCCAAGCCTGTGTATAGGCTTCCTCATCACTTCTGTAAAACGTCCCTTCTAATACACTAAGTGCATCTCCACTTATATACCTTTTTAAATAGAAGAGTCTATGTGCTGGATCTACACAACTTGTCTCTATGAGAGCCTTGAAGCAAGTGCTCCACTCCAGGAACTTGAGCGGGTCCCCACTAAACACAAATGGTTCAGGTGCTGGAAGTCTAGTCATAGTTAACGACTCTTTCAACGCTTGAACTAGAGAAACTTCACTATCATTTGGCAGTATCTTGTTGTCTATGCTCTGCGGGACTGACATGTTTTGAGAAGTCCTTTTACTAATCACAGGGAAAGTAACTGGAGCAGCATTTTGGAAAACTTGTGGGCGTGGGAAGCTGTATTGCTGTATAGGAAGCTGACTTGAAGTGACCTTCATTTCACTTTCTCTTATTTCAGCATTCACCTTTGATTCCTCTTCAGCATATACATTGTATTCTGCCTCTATTGCCTCCAGATCTCTTTGACTTTCCAACATTTTTAGCTTTTCCTGCTGAGCTACAATCTCTTGTCTCTGGGCTGAGATTTCCCTTTCTCTATTTATTTCAGCTCGTTTTGACGCTAAGCGCGCCGCTGCTTCTGCTCGTTTTGCAGATACAAGAGTCCCTTGTTCACTGATATTGTTATATTGGCTCTTTTCAGCTCTTGATACTGTTGATCCATATATTGACTTTGCGTCCTCTCGTTGCAATAATAGACGGAGTGATTCTTTTACAGCTTGTGCATCAAACTCCTTATCCACATCTGCATAACGCCTTTTCAAAAGTACAATGATCTCAGTGGAGACAGAACTGCAGTTGTCCATTTTTCTCCTTAGATCCTGAGATGGTGTGGTCAGTGCACGCAATGCTAAATAGTCTTGTTTTAACTCTGACTCACAATTTTCAACCTTTTGAATCATGTTGCCCAACTCAGCTTTAGCGCAGTGTACTTTCAGTTTGGACCTTACGAGTTGAACCTCTGCTTTAAAGTGCAAATATGTTGACATAAACTTTCTTTCTTTACTCATTATGTCATCCCTTTTAAGCTCTAACATTTTCTCAGTTAGGTGTCTATCTCTTTCTGAATGCCTCAATTCTGTTTCAACTTCTGATATGGGTTGGGGTTGACCTATTTTGTGTATTTCAAGATCTGCACAGATCTCCCCTAAACGTGTTTCAAGTTGTTCTCTTTGTGCATCTTCAAGATCAGTCTGTAGTGTAGCTTCTAACTGAGCCTTTTCCCTTTCTAAAGCTTCAATAACTTCCTCCAAAACACGAGTGTCTGGAATACTTGGATCCATATCGAAGTATTATTTTACAGTAAATCTGAAATATTTCACAATGAAAATAAACAATCAGTGTCACAGCACAGAATGAACTTAAAACATATTCACAACCTTTTACTTTAACTCTTCTCTTCAATGTTCGTTTTCTTGGTATTATGATTGATATATTAAACTCTGTAGATACAGTCTGACCTGGTATCCCAGAGACACTGTAGTTTACTGAAAACTTGCGTGGTGTTGAGCTGAAGCTTTAGGCCTTCTTCCATATTCAACTGGAAAGGCTGTAGAAGTTTGGGTGTCCAGCTTCTGCAGGATCCCAGAGGCTGACTTCCATGTGGGTCTTGTTCCCTCAGAGCATGGTCTCACCAAAGCCACCCCACTCTCTCGTTGTTATGTCGCCGCTCTGTCGCCGACTGGCCTCCGCGTTGTTCCCTTGTTGTCAGCAGCATTAGACACGTGCTCCTTCACCGGCAGCATGCAGACCACATGGCACCAACGGGACACGTTTTTCACTATAACTGCTCCCAAAGGTTTTTTGTTTGAAACAGATAAAGCCACGCTCCAACTGATGTTTAGCCAGGATTTATTTTGTCACAGCAAGCACATTTTCTTAGCTGGACCTCCGACCAACCACCGTGAAAAACTACGGTGAAAGAACAAAACAAAAAATACATTTTGAAATTTATCACAACCAAAAATAATACCTCCACATTCTCACAAATACACATTACATACCGTGTGCGCCTTCTGTCCAAACATTTAGGAGTGGTTAGAGTCCATTTTCTTTAGTTTTACTCAGGGCTTTTGGAGCCTCTTCTCTCTGTGCCCGAGTCTGCAGCTTCTGAGCTTCTCTCTCTGCTAACTGAGCACGTGAGCACCGTATGCTAGTTTACACGCTCTCTTCTACCACTGGGTTGCATGTCATTTGCCGTCCACTAGATGGCAGCAGTAACGTAACACAGGTGTAAATCAACTCTTAGATGGGTATTACAATATACTGTATATAAACAAACAAACAGTAAAAGAAAAACATTCTTTACTGCGACAGCTACAAATGCCTTACCTAAACTTTTGAATAACACTAACCCGTGGATAGAGACCCCGCTAAAAATTAGGTTTAAGATAGTCAGAGAGAACCAAACTAAAGAGCCCTATCGATTTCTGCAATGGATTGCCTATGATCAAGACTTTACTCCTAATAAAACAGACACTAGATTTAAAAAGTGGAAAGAGAACGGACTGATAAAATATTACGATTTTTTTAAAGGCCAAATTTTAAGAAGTTTTGAAGACTTGAAAAAACAAGGTCTAATAAACCAAGACCTTTACAGGTTCTTCCAGCTTAGACACCACATAAACAATATACTTAAAAAGGAGGATTTGGAAAGGGCCCAGTCAGGTGTTCTGAATGTCTTCTTAATGGCATATAAAGGGACCCCAGGGACCAGATACATCTCTAAAATATACCAAGGTCTTCAAGACTTAAAAGGAGACAACACATCATATATAAAAGAGAGATGGGAAAAAGAGGGGAATTTCACTTTACAACTAGAAATATGGGAAAAGCTAAATAAACAGCAATGGAAATGTACCTCTTCCCTGCAGTGGAGAGAATTTGGATGGAAAAATTTGGTAAGATTTTTCAGAACACCTGCACAAAACAAATTTACTCATAAGGGGTTGAATTGTTGGCGCTTGTGTGGTGAAGAGACTGCAAATCATTTTCATGTGTTTTGGTCATGCCCAGTTATCCATCAATATTGGACCAATGTACAGACAATATTGGGGAAAATATTCAAAATAACAGTTCCCTTTTCTTTTGTAACTTTGTATTTGTGTTTACTACCGGATTCACTGGAAAGACGAGGAGAAAAATACTTATTCACTGTTTTAATATTGGCAAGTAAAAAAGCTCTAACAAAAAAATGGATGTTGAAGGACTGTCCTACACCTGAAGATTGGATTAACGTGATTCAAAACATTTACTCGATGGAAAAGTTGACATTCGCATTGAGACAGGACATGGATGGGTTCTTGAACTTTTGGCAACCCTGGATCGCATATGTGTCTTCCATTAGATCTAATCTTTGACAAATACCATTTCAATAATGGCACCGCTCTTTGTTCCAATGCTACTGAGATGCTCTTTTATTTTTATTTATTTATTTTTTAAATTTTTTTGTTTGTTTTTTGTTTGTTCATTTTTTGCTCTTTTGTTTGTTTTTTTTTCTGTTCTCTTTAATTTCACTCTTTCTTTCACTTAAAAAAAAGGGGTGTTGTAACAATTATTCTTCCAATGTTGTCAAATAACAAAAAAATAAGGGAACATGTGATGAAAATGTAAACAATGCAATGCTGTAATGACATGTATACCCTTTACAAAAACTTAAATAAAATAAAAAAAAACAATAATTTGAAAAATAAAGTAATTAAAATGAAAAAAAAAAATGAATATACTTCCACGTCTTCTATACCTTTTCCAAACAATACTGGTAGAACCTCCCCAAAAAACATGGCAAGAACTGGACAGAAGGATCTCAAGCTTCATATGGCAGGGCAAGAGACCTAGAATCAGATATAGAACCCTACAGCTAAACAAAGACAAAGGTGGGCTCACGCTGCCAAATATCAGGGACTATTTTAAAGCCGCACAAATTAAAACTTTAGTAGAGATATGTAACCCAGTCTACACTGCACAATGGAAGGAGATGGAATGCCAAATAACAAGTGACATTCTCCTACAGGCGATAATAGGGAACAATGCCTTACCTAAACTTTTGAATAACGCTAACCCGTGGATAGAGACCCCGCTAAAAATTTGGTTTAAGATAGTCAGAGAGAATCAAACTAAAGAACTCTATCGATTACTGCAATGGATTGCCTATGATCAAGACTTTACTCCTAATAAAACAGACACTAGATTTAAAAAGTGGAAAGAGAACGGACTGATAAAATATTACGATTTTTTTAAAGGGCAAACTTTAAGAAGTTTTGAAGATTTGAAAAAACAAGGTCTAATAAATCAAGACCTTTACAGGTTCTTTCAGCTTAGACACCACATAAACAAAATAATTAACTAGAAAAGCACTCGGAGATCGCAGACCTCTGCCAAGCACCACAGTTCCCCCCATACAGTGTTTGTGTGTACGTTTTCAGATTCCTTGACCATGAAAACATATGACTAGCAATTGGATTGACAATGATAGGATTAGTGGTTCAGTAGTTATTCACGAAAATGGCATTTTCCGTAATGGCGGTTTTCTTCTGGACGGTGATCCGGATCACCACCAAAATGTAGTCATCTGTAGGATACCCCATTTCTGACAATCTGTGAAAATTTCATGAAAATCCGTCCATAACTTTTTGAGTTATCTTGCTAACAAACAAACAAACAAACAGATAGACAGACAGACAGACAAACCAACGCCGATGAAAACATAACCTCCTTGGCGGAGGTAAAAAGGAGGTTTTGGAAAGGGCCCAGTCAGGTGTTCTGAAGGTCTTCTTAATGGCATATAAAGGGATCCCAGGGATCAGATACATTTCTAAAATATACCTTGGTCTTCAAGACTTAAAAGGAGACAACACATCATATATAAAAGAGAGATGGGAAAAAGAGGGGAATTTCACTTTACAACTAGAAATATGGGAAAAGCTAAATAAACAACAATGGAAAAGTACCTCATCCCTGCAGTGGAGAGAATTTGGATGGAAAAATTTGGTAAGATTTTTCAGAACACCTGCACAAAACAAATTAACTCGTAAGGGGTTGAATTGTTGGCGCTTGTGTGGTGAAGAGACTGCAAATCATTTTCATGTGTTTTGGTCATGCCCAGTTATCCACCAATATTGGACCAATGTACAGACAATATTGGGGAAAATATTCAAAATAACAGTTCCCTTTTCTTTTGTAACTTTGTATTTGTGTTTACTACCGGAATCACTGGAAAGACGAGGAGAAAAATACTTATTTACTGTTTTAATATTGGCAAGTAAAAAAGCTCTAACAAAAAAATGGATGTTGAAGGACTGTCCTACACCTGAAGATTGGATTAATGTGATTCAGGACATTTATTCGATGGAAAAGTTGACATTCGCACTGAGACAGGACATGGATGGGTTCTTGAACTTTTGGCAACCCTGGAACGCAAATGTGTCTTCCTTTAGATCTAATCTTTGACAAATACCATTTCAATAATGGCACCTCTCTTTGTTCCAACGCTACTCAGATGCTCTTTTATATTTTTTTGCTCTTTTTTTTTCTTGTTTTGTTTTTTTGTTTGTTTTTTTGTTCTTTTTTAATTTCTCTTTTTCTTTCACTTAAAAAAAGGGTGTTGTAATAATTATTTTTCCAATGTTGTCAAAAAACAAAAAAAAGGGAACATGTGATGAAAATGTAAACAATGCAATGCTGTAATGACATGCATACCCTTTACAAAAACTTAAATAAATAAAAAAAAAATCATATTCACTTTTAATGACATATTCTACACATATTTTAAACCACCTCATAAAATTGCTGCTAGTCTGCAAAGACACATAACAACATGTAAATTCTTACACATATAGCTTTATATTATTTCTTTCACTTTATTTTAATACCACTGATTATTTTTCTTTTAATTATGATGCTTTTTTAAGTATCGGGGGGATATGATAGAAAAATTCCATATTATCCACATTGAAGAGGCATGAAATAAACAGCATTGGTGAAGGTTTTAAGTAGAGTTTATTGAATCATACCGCCTTCACGGGAACTCTGCTCCAGCCCATAGTGTGAGCAGGCTGAAGCCGAATTCCTCAGGCTCTCAGAGAGGAGACACGTGTGTGTCTCAGCACAGTACAGAAATCAAGATGCAGTAGTCAGAGAGAGAGGCAGAATCACAACTTGGCACAGCATTTATACCCAACTCAAACAATAGATCAAAGGACCTTCACAGCAGTCAATCTGGCATTTGCATATCAAAGGAACAGACAGGATGCATGAGCACAATGCATGGATAACACATGGATGATACATTAACTCAAAGCAGTGACATGCATAACCGGCAGACTGTAGCAGAAACAACCAGAATGTGAGGTGATTGTCTTTAGCCTGTTGTGGGGGTTAAATCAAACCACCACACTGCTCCCCCCCCAGAGGGCACGGTAGGGGACCGTGACCTCGATGTTGCAGTTTGGGCAGCGAGCAGGGAAAAACTCTGTGCAGGAGGAGGGGGAGGGGGGGTAGCAAATGCTGACCGGGCGCGGGAAAATCGTTCGAGTCGCGCCAAAAGTGTTTGCTGCTCCGCGATGTCCCGTCTGAACATGCGGAGATCGGAAGAAGAAAAAAATTAGTCTCTGACTCCTCTCGTGGCCATGAAGAAAAGCAGGAGCGGCGGTAAGAAAAAAATAAAAGCAGAGGGACTGGCGTGTTGACTTTAGGGCAGGCGCAACCCTAAAGCCTCGGGAACCGCAGACAGCTGACTTCCCCTTGTGTGCCGTGGCTAAGACCATAAAATCCAGTGAACAAGCTGCGGGCCTCAGGTGTACAAGCAAGCCTGAAGGGCCAGTGTGCAGCAGAAGGAAGGCGGTCGGAAGAGCCATATTTGTCCCGTGCGTGGTGCGCCGTCCTCGTCACCCCCGGTGCGCGTGCCGGGGCTCCGTGCGTGGGTGGGCCCGCTGGAGAGGAAATTAGGGTCAGAAACTTGGTGGAGATCGGCGCAGTCTGCGCTGAAAAACATCTCTGACGAGCCGTGGCTGCAGATTAGTCATGGTGCGTTCAGGTCCACGTGTGCTCCGTCGGCCATGGGAGTCGCCTATATGTGCTCTCATGTGGAGGAGCTGCACGGCCGGTCCCGCGTGGATGTGCCGATCTCAGCGAGGGCGCGCCATGACGTTCTCTGCCGCTTACCCGGTCTTGGTTGATGTCCTGAGAGCAGTTCGCCCGCCATGGGCTCTGTGTTGAGGCCTCCCTGAGGCAGCAGGGAGGGCAGACCAGTCAGGCCGCTGCGACGGAGCATTCATGCCCGGGTGCTGCGTTCGCTGGCCGCTCGTTTTCTTCAGTCTCAGGTCGCCAGCGTGGCTGTTCAGATCAGAAGGTTGCGTTTGCACAAAACGTGTGCGTCCTCGGGGTCACCAGTGAAGAGGCATGAAATAAACAGCGTTGGTGAAGGTTTTAAGTAGAGTTTATTGAATCATACCGCCTTCATGGGAACTCGGCTCCAGCCCATAGTGTGAGCAGGCTGAAGCCGAATTCCTCAGGCTCTCAGAGAGGAGACACGTGTGTGTCTCAGCACAGTACAGAAATCAAGATGCAGTAGTCAGAGTGAGAGGCAGAATCACAACTTGGCACAGCATTTATACCCAACTCAAACAATAGATCAAAGGACCTTCACAGCAGTCAATCTGGCATTTGCATATCAAAGGAACAGACAGGATGCATGAGCACAATGCATGGATAACACATGGATGATACATTAACTCAAAGCAGTGACATGCATAACCGGCAGACTGTAGCAGAAACAACCAGAATGTGAGGTGATTGTCTTTAGCCTGTTGTGGGGGTTAAATCAGACCGCCACACACATTATTATTATTATTATTAGTACATTTTTATCCTTATTTTGTACCATGCCTTTCCTATTTCATGTCTAATGTTTATACAGACATGGACAAAATTGTTGGTACCCCTCTGTTAATGAAAGAAAAACCCACAATGGTCACAGAAATAACTTGAATCTGACAAAAGTGGTAATAAATAAAAATTCTATGAAAATTAACCAATGAAAATCAGACAATGCTTTTGAATTGTGGTTCAACAGAATTATTAACAAGGAAGACGAAACTTCCTGAGGACGAGAGGGGAGGTTCCAGCACAGCGATCTTGACCCTGGGGGAACGTAGACGTCTCTGTGCAGATTAACGGGCAGCACTCCTTTTAAAGGCTGCCTGACGAGAGGAGCAGGTGTCCACGCAGCTGTGGGATAATTAGGAGAGAGAGCACGCAGCACGGATCACCACAAAAAGAAAGTTTAGGGTCTATGACAACTCCAAGATATTTAAATTCAGACACAACCTGTAGCCTCAACCCTTAAACAAAGACATCTGGCCCTAAATTGTTAATGTTTTTGGACTTGGTGAAAAACATGGACACCATTTTAGAGACATTTAGCTGCAGACAAGATTGATTTAACCATGTTGTTACATGAGTCACGGTGTTTGCACATTCATCAGCAACCTGTCTCATACTGCTATCATGTATGTAAATGACAATGTCATCTGCATACATTTGGATGTAAGCATTAGGACAAATAGATGGAAAATCATTTATGTATAATGTGAATAATAGTGGACCCATGATTGATCCTTGTGGGACACCTGTGGATAGGTGAAGGGCAGAAGATTGGTGATTTTGTATTTTGTATTTAGATTTTGTATTACCTGCTGAGATCAGTTTGATAAATATGATTCTATCCATTTAAGTGTATTGTAGGAAAAACTGAAACTAGATAATTTATACATACGAATTCTATGATTCACAGTGTCAAAGCCTTTTTTTGAAATCAAGAAACACAGCTTTAACAACACCAAGTTTATCCAAGAGAGACTTGATTTTTAAAAATAAAATAACAGTTGGCTGTCTCTGTTGAATAATATGCCCTGAAGCCAAACTGCATAGGGTGCAGGGCAAATTAACTCATGTTCAGATGACAGATAATTTGCTGAGCTACCAATTTCTCTGTAACCTTTGACAGTGTAGGTAGAATGCTTATAGGCCTGTAATTAGAAGTTGAGAGAGGATCGCCACTTTTAAACACTGGCACAACAACAGCCAATTTCCAGACACTTGGAAATGTTCCCTGAGAAATTGAGAGATTTATAATTTTGGTAATAGGAGTAGTTAATGTTGTACTCAGTTCTTTAAGCATCACTACATCCATACCAAATATATCCTTTACTCGAGATAGTTTAAGAGATCTAATTACTCTTGTGACTTCCGCTTCTGTGACATTTCTTATGGTGAAAGCAGGCTCAATTGTATTAATTGCAGACATATTGCTACAGAGTTAATAAAATAGTGATTTAAAGCATTAGCTACTTCAACTGGATTATTTGTATTCTTTCCATCTACTTTAAGTTCAAGTTGTTTCCTTTCTTTATTGTGATTCCCAGTTAATTTTTTAAGTGGTTCCAGATAACTTCTGAATTACCTCTTGCCTTTTCTATTATGGTTATGAAAAAGTCTGCCTTAGCTTTCTTTAACTTCTTTACAACTTGATTTCTTAACACAGTGAAATGTTGTCTGTCATAGGTCAGTTTTGTTTTAATAGCTTTTTTAAAAAACAAGATCTCGTTCTTTCATTAGTTTTAAAATATCTGAATTAATCCAGAGAACAGCCTTTTTTATTATTTTTGTACTTAAGTTTGCAACTAAAATCTTTAATAGTGTTCTGTAACATTTTTGAAACTCTTTGACTATCCTCATCTTGGTCTGTTCCCAACAGTAAATTATCCCATTTAATCTGCTGAACTGTACTTTTAAAGTTTCCACGTTTGTTTTTGGAAATTCCAAATGATACATATTCCCCAACAAGAGGACGAAAAGACATTTTGGTTAGTTTTTGGGCTACTAAGGTCAAATTATGATCTGAGAGACCAATTATCGTATTAAATGATTTTATGATTCTTTCGGGCCTATTACTAAATAATAAATCAATCTGAGTCCTGGTGGAATTGCTTATTCTTGTTGGACCACTAATCATCTGTAAAGATCAAATTTATCAGCTATCTGTTTAAGATTCTTCCTAGTTGATTTGTCCTCCCATTTGATATTAAAATCTCCCATCACAATTACTTCTTTGTTGAAATTACACTCTTTTAACAGCTTTTCTAAGTTTTCATAGAAACTGCTATTTGAAGATGGGGGACGATGGATTACAAGAAGAACAAAAGTCATTTGTGGAGACAGAATCATATTTAGACCAATACATTCCAGTTCTGTACAATGTGACCAAATAATTTCATTACACTGGACACCATCTCTCAGATAAACCGTTAGATTGTTCCATATTAGAGTGCAATTTATCACCAAAAGTGCATACCTGTAGAACAGCAGTGTTGTGTGTTGCATCAGCAAGCATGTTGATTTCCTTTTCTAGCTCTATATGAAAAGAGCCAGGACAGGGATGAATATCTTCACATAAAAGCAGACATAGAATACTCAGTCTATCGCTTTGTTGCAGGCAAATTGATGGCTTTGCATGTTTCTTTACCCATTTTAACAGGGATGGGTAAATGAATGACACACCGAGAGCATGTTTCCAATATCCAATACTTCCAATAACTTTGTTAGTTTGTTGGCTAAACAGATTAGTGTTATTCGAATGGTTTTCATTAGCAAAATAAAAAAGTGGGTTAACAACAGGTTTGAGCAATGTGCTCATATTACCAGGTCTTAAAATTTTTTAAAGCAGTCCATATGCCAGGAGAGCTGTCACCGCACCTGACCCACCTGCCACCATCTTAGCCTTAGAGTTACTACACTCTCAGATGAGTTTAAATACCTGGGGTCAACCATCCAAAGCAATGAAAAATGCACAAGAGAGGTGAAGAAGAGAGTGCAGGCAGGGTGGAGTGGGTGGAGACAAATGTCGGGTGATTTGTGACAGAAAGGTAGCAGCAAAAGTGAAAGAAAAGATTTACAAGATGGTAGTGAGACCTGCTATGATGTATGGTTTTGAGATGGTGGCGCTGACAAAAAGACAGGAGGTGGAGCTGGAGGTGGCAGAGTTGAAGATGCTAAGATTTTCATTGGGAGTGACTATGAGGGACAAGAATAGAAATGAGTATACCAGAGGGACAGCTCACATTGAGCAGTTTGGAGATAAAGTAAGAGAGGCAAGACTGAGATGGTTTGGATATCAGCAGAGGAGGGATAGTGGATACATTGGACAAAGGATGTTGAAAATGGAGCTGCCAGGCAGGAGGAAAAGAGGAAGACCACAGAGAAAATTCATGGATGTAGTGAAGGAGGACATGGAGATGGCTAGTGTTACAGAGGAAGATGCAAGGGATAGGATGAGATGGAGACAGATGATCCACTGTGGTGACCCCTAAAGGAAGCAGCTGAAAGAAGAAGAATCATTTATGACTCTGTTACATTTGAACATTCAAACAATACCTTTTCTTGTGCTCCAGATTCTTTCCACTTTTGCAGAGGCCTTCAGCGATGTTTGATTTATACGGCTTCATCTGTCCCTTCATTTTGATTCCAGTGCCTTCACAATCTCTGCAGTAGAGCAGCCAGGTGGTCACAATGATAATATCCAGGAAGTGGAACAGAAATTGATGATAGCACTTCTTTGATCTTATTTTGGTTCCTCACTGTCTCCTCTGTCACTCTCTAAAAGCTCAGTGGCCTCATTGTCTGAGGGAATGACCCTAACTCCTTGATCGTGTATCTTCTACACATAAAACGTTCATGCATCCATCTCCTCTGTTAGTCGATGGTAAAGTAAAAAAAAATGATCATGTCATTATTTTGCAAATAAGCGCATATCCACACCGTACAATGTTATTGTCTGAACAAAAGTGCCCTGACTGCACAGTGTTGCCTTGAGGCAACAAACAAAAAACCCCACAATTTTAGTATACAAATAATGAGACAATAAGTCTTAAATGATCAAAAATCCTTCTTTACATTCACATCCACATGAATATAGCTTTTATTTAAAGCTACCGCAAATTTAAAACATGTTGAAAAGTGGTGTTCAACTTACCAGTTGGTGGCAGTGTGCACCATGTTGCTCTGCTTCCTGAAAGGAGTGCTCCTCGCCCAGACAAAAGGTCACATGCCCTTCAACCCCTTTTTTATTAGACATAGTGATATTTTAAATTTTTACCCCCCCCCCCCCCAAAAAAAAATAAAAATGTGAGGACCAAAGAAGTGTGAGTGAAAATACACATGCTGGGATAGGCTCCAGCCCCCCTTCCCCCGTGACCCAAAAAGGATTAAGCGGAAGAAGATAGATGGATGGATGGATAAAGCGAAAATACCCACACATGTAAACAAAAACGTAAAAAACATGTGGCCATAGTTCAAAAAGTTGACCTGATTGAGCAAAACCAATGTGATTTTTGGATTCAGCACATCAAAATTGTCCTAAATCAGCTAAAACAAACCGTAGACAATAAATATGGTGCTGACCAGTGTAATAATAGGTGAAAATTTCTAAAACTGAGATCAATATCACCAAGATCTGTCAAGAATTGCTTCTCCACAGCGCACGGAGGAAGAGAAGGAAGAATGAGGATTTAAGAGCCAGGTTACACCAAACACACATTTATTGAAACACAAATAGACAGACCACAGTAACGTAGACAGCTCGGATGAAACTTTAGAGTCCTCCAGGACGCACGACTGGCACAGGAGAAGAAGCTGGGCAACAGTGCCTAAGTGTAGCAGTTGTGCCTCAAGGGGAAACGCTACAGGCAAACATAGCAGCACAACTGTAAACAGAAAAGCAGACAGCTCTTACTCACCATGCAGGAACAGTCCGAGTCGTCCAAGTCTGACAGCGAGCACACATACACAAAAAATCCTTCATAGATGTGACGGTTACACTGTGAAAAACGACCGTGAACTTGTACAATGGTCCAGCTGTGTTTGACTGGTAAAGAGCTGCCTAAGTACAAACACCGCTGGCATGACAAATTGGCCACACCTGGGTGAGGCGCGGGAAAGATGATTACCGGGGCGAACAGCTGATTATCAGAGAGAGAGGGGGGCGTGGTTGGACCAGCGACTGTTAGACAGCGCCCACCAGGAAGTGGGTCAAACAGCTGTCTAACAATCGCCGGCCAGAGCAGCGGCTACAGGCATGGAAAGAAACAATACACAGACATGAAAACAACAAGAAATCAAAAGATAACAACACATGATAAACCCAATGCTTGAGCCACCAAGAACGATCAGAACCGAGCCAACAGGAAACACGGGCTCAGTTCGTGACAGAGCCCCTCCTTCTAGGTGTGGATACCAGTCACCCATGGTAACATCAAAAAGAAAGAAACCCCCCCCCCCCCCCCACAACCCCAAAAGGAACAACAACACAAACCCGGGTGGGAGGTACAGTATGGGGGAACAGGTAAGGAGGGAACACAATGCCCCGCCCAGGGTCCACAACTAACCCCCCCCCCTCCAAGTCCAACGACGTGGAGGCTCGGGAGGCCGCCCGGAGTCCCAGGCCCAGCAGGCAGTTCGGCGAACCCAGTCTGGTGGCCTGCCGGAAAACACGGGCCATCTGGCCCAGAGACTCAGTCCCGCAGGCGGTCGGCCAGTGCTATAAAGCCACCGAAGCCAGCAGGATGAAGCAGGAGGCGACCTGCTCACTGGAAGACTCCCTGGTGGGTGACCGGACCGTAGGGAGGAATCCCCCATGGCATAGGATAGGGAGGAGAAGGGGACCACGATGTCCTCATGGCAATCCGCAGCGCCCTCCGTGGTCCCAGCTTGGGACACAGCTGCACCCGCAGTGGACCCCGACCGGGCCGGCTCTGCTGTACCCGCGGTGGACCCCAACCGGGCCGGCTCTGCTGCACCTACAGTGGACCCTGACCGGGCCAGCTCTATTGCACCCGCGGTGGACCCCGACTGGGCCGGCTCTGCAGTACCTGCGGTGACCTCCGATCAGGCCGGCTCTGCAGCACCCGCGGTGACCTCCGACCAGGCCAGCTCTGTAGCACCCGCGGTGACCTCCGGCAGGGGGCTCTGCAGCACCCATGGTGAGTCCCGATTGGAGTTCTGCAGCACCCGTGGTGGACTCCAGCTGGAGCTCAGCAGCACCCGCGGTGAACCCCGACTGGGCCAAGGCTGCACCCTTGGTGGACCCCGTGCTGGAGCGTGGCTTCCATGATGGGTCAGAGCAGGGGCGCAGCACCCACATTGGGCTAATCCTGGATCACAGCCCCCCACAATGGTCCAAAACCAGCCTGCCACGCCCACGGAGATGCAGCCTGCGGAGGGACCCACGCTACAGCCTCAGACAGTGGGGGAGCTGGACTCACGACGTTGTCAAGCGGTGGGCCCGGTTCCAAGGCGAACCCTGGTGATGATGGCTCCTCTCTGGTGACTCTAGAGGAAAATTCAGGAGCAGGAGACAAAACCAAATTATTAGGGTCGCCGGCAGTGGCGGAGCTTGGCGAAGGAAGTTCAGATGCAGCTGCACGCTGCCCCTGACTCTCCTCACCATGAGCCAGACAAGATCTCTCTAATACTGTCATCAGAAACACAAGAGAGAAAACTTGCCTGAGCTTGAGCTCCACCGCTGTCCAGGACTCCGTCGATCCCGACGATGAAGACTGGGGCCCGGCCTCCAGGAAGTCCAGCTCAGGCTCCCACTCCGGAGCTGCAGCCTCCACAGCAGGCGAGATAGTGGTAACAGTCCTATTATTCCATGGCAGTGGCTCCAAAGCAGGGAATTCATCTGGCGTGGCTGCAGGGGAACCTCTCCATGCTGGCTCCAGGAAGGAATCATCCAAAACCACTGGCTCCTCCACCGTCTGATGGCCCTGACCTTGGGCCAACAGGCCCTCAGGGAGAACTGGAGGAGACATGGAGAAGGGAAAAAATGAATTATTACTTGCAGCTGGAGGAGATGACCCAGCGGACTGCTGAAACTGGGCCTCTTCCTTGGGAGACAGGCAAGATTCAATACCATTTGATGGAATAGAAAAAAACAGTACTTGTCTGTCATCCCAATTGTTGATGTTGACAGCTGCAGGCAGTTGGCAGTCATCCCTCTCCGTGTCAGTGGTGACGTGGGCCCCTCTAGAGACTTGTGGAGGAGCCGTCTCCAAGACGATGGAGGTGGGCGTAGCTCGGGTGAGCTCAGCGGATCTCATGGCAGCTGGAATGATGGCGGCCGCTGCCGAAGATGAGGAGGGTTTCCCCCGGCGTTTCAACGCAGGATGACTCTTTTTGGACAGAGCTGAGGATACACGGGCTGAGGCTGGCACTTTGGACTGAGCTGGAGAGGAAGCGGATGGCTGACGAGGGGAATATCTCTGTTTTGGCTCGGCGGGAAGTGTCCTCACAGATAATCCAGGAAATGAGCGCTTGAGCTCACAGACCGTGGAGAGCAGCTCTGCATATTGTGGGTACCTCCAGAGGCCAGGATACGCTTCTAGGATGCCCATCGCCCCAAGCAAACACTCCCATTTTTTCTTGGGATCACGGGACGCGAGAGCCTCCTCCACAAAGTCCTGGATAAAATCCGCTGCCCACTCTTCCTCCAGCGTGGGGATGCCAGCTGCTGGTCCTCCCCTATGGCAACGAGGTCAGCGAGCCCAGGACATCATGTGCTCCAACAACAGGTGGGTGAAAAACAAACAGTTCAAAAAATGAAAAAAGGTTTGTGTGGGTGTAACCCACTAAATCCTTTTCACGGCTGGACCATTCTGTTAAGAACTTCCCTGTGCGCTTCTCCACAGTGCATGGAGGAATTGAAGGAAGAATGAGGATTTAAGTGCCAAAACACACATTTATTGAAACACAAATAGACAGACCACAATAACGCAGACAGCTCGGATGAAACTTTAGAGTTCTCCAGGACGCTCGACTGGCACGGGAGAAGAAGCTGGGCAACAGTGCCTAAGCATAGCAGTTCTGCCGCAAGGGGAAACGCTACAAACAAGCGTAGCAGCACAACTGCAAACAGAAACACAGACAGCTCTTACTCACTGTGCAGGAGCAGTCCGAGTCATCCAAGTCTGACAGCGAGCACACACACAAATAATCCTTCATAGACATGACGCTTACACAGTGAAAAACGACCGTGAACTCGTACAATGGTCCAGTGCTGTTTGACTGGAAAAGAGCTGCCTAAGTACAAGCACCGCTGGCATGACAAATTGGCCACACTTGGGTGAGGCGCGGAAAAGATGATCTCCGGGGCGAACAGCTGATTATCAGAGAAAGAGGGGGAGTGGTTGGACCAGCGAATGTTAGACAGCGCCCACCAGGAAGTGGGTCAAACAGCTGCCTAACAATCGCCGGCCAGAGCAGCGGCTACAGGCATGGAAAGAAACAATACACAGACATGAAAACAACAAGAAATCAAAAGATAACAACACATGATAAACCCAATGCCTGAGCCATGAAGAACGATCAGAACCGAGCCAACAGGAAACACAGGCTCGGTTCGTGACAAGATCCTTGCTATGCTGAGCTGCATGGGGGAGAGTAGAGTGGCCAAAAATTGTCAAGAGTACTTGGATGCAGAGGCAATATGGCCGCTGATTCATCTGTGCACCGGATTTCCAGATTTGGGGACCGGAAGTGACACAAAGTTCCATGGAAAGGATGCCCCCATTGTACGATCTTAATGTGTATATAATATTAGTATGGCGGTGCCCTAGGCTAGGGAGGGGTGATGCCCCGCCTTTGGCGGGTGGTGTCACCTGGGGTATATAAGCCTGGAGCAGGAATATTGCCTCTTTGCTGTAACTCCTGTACTCGCGGTAGGGTCTCCCCGTGTGTACATAGTTCTTGTTAATAAACTTAAAAATAAAATAAAATGTCACCTCGCCTCTTCATTATTCAGACACAACATTTGGCGACAAGGATAAACGGAGATGGAGAGGGCTGCTGCCATGCTTCGCTTTATTTTGCAGGCTCCGGGTGAGCCATTGGTCTTGTGGACCAGATGGCGGGTGGCCTTTGAATACTGTCTGTTGGTGTTAGACCTCGGCGACCTTGATAAATTATGTACAAGGGTTATCCTGGTCCATAACTTGGATGTGGAGAGCCAGAGGGTCCTGAGCACGTTTGGAAGAGGTGACCTATTCGGCCATGTGGCGAGGCTCATGGCGGGCTACTTTTGTGCCGCTGAATACATCATAAGGCGGTGCATACAAATCAAGCAGCGGAACCAGCGACCCAGAGAGTTGGTTCAACAGTTTGGGGTGGACCTTCGGTGGCTGGCGGGTGAGTGCAGACTTGGGACTTTGGAGGAGACGTTAGTCCACGACCAGTTAGCGGAACACGTGGCGGCTCCTCTGCAAGAGTTTGCCTGCTAACTCACGATGGTGAGCTAGCACCAACAGCAGCCATGGAGCTAGCATAACAAAACAAGACAGCGGAACGGCTGACGACGCGTCTTAAGGACAGCGAAGCCCCACAGAGAAACGACACATACAGGACGACCCTGGCCTTGGATTTGGATGCTGGAAGCGACGCTGATTGCGCAGCCATCGTGAAAACAAAGTCCACCCCGGGAACGCCGAGATGCTACGGCTGCGGATCCAGCAGGCACTGCTTTGGAGCCAGGGAGTACACAGCGGAGGGCAAGCATTGTGGACGGTGCTGTCTGCTCCATCACTTTGCCAGTTTGCCGCAGTTTCGATAAGGAGGAACGGAGGTCTGCTAGGGACGGTGGAAAGAAGAAGGTGCCTACAGTGATCCACACTGTCTCTCCTAACACGGACAGGACGCCGGTGCCGATGTTGGTGGACACGGAGTCGGCAACCTCCATTTTGAACTTGGAAATTGTAAGTCAGTGTTTTCCCCACTACAGAGTAACACTAACATTACCTGTTATGTTTATGGTAGCCACCCGCTGAATGTTGTGGGCTCGGTGTGGCTGTCGGTGAGGTACAAAGGGGCCGCCATGTGCGCCAATGAGTTCACGGTGTCGCGGGACGGTAATAACTAATGGGCTGTGATTTATTCTATGGGCTCGGTTTCATCATCACCTGTGGTGAAGTGGAGGAGCGGTCAGGTGGTGGATTATGGGACTGGCCGTTTTACGTGGGAAGTGGCAAAGAAGTGTGGGATTTTGGGTGGCCCATTCTGGGTAGAGAGGGACACCGCCAGCACCTTAGTATGCCGACAAGGTGGGGGTCCCGTGCCAGTGTTTGTGGTCCCTTGGATGGTGGGCTCGAACAGCATGGTTTGACCTCAGTGGTGGCGGAAAGGTCAGAAGAGTGTGAGCTACAGGGCTCCGGGGTACTACCAGATGGCACAAATCCTGGCCGTGCTGATACCAAAAGCGAGGGACATGGCTCGAGTCAACTTGGCAAATCCTTGAGGAGTCATAAGGGTGCCAGATCACGATGCAGACAACGGAGAAAGCCAGTGAGTGCTCCCCTGGGTGAAGGTGATGATGTGCGCCCTAGGGTCGCGCCTCAGCTTGGTCAGGTGCGCAGTTCCAGGAAACTGACAGCTGGGCAGGATAATCTGTGGGTGGTCCAGTCTGGCGGTGACGGCTACCTGAGTTTGACTGATGGGTCGAGATGGCATCCCAACGAGCTGGGACTTCGGAGCAGAAAAGGGCATCTATGCAGTCCATCTCCTGTCACAAAGAAACGGAAACGCTCTGGAAGTGGGCCCCGTGATGGACACATTCTGGGGGGGGGGGCCTTCGGGAGACCCGGGTTGAATGTGTGAGGGCTTACGACAGGGGTTCCCAACCTTTTTTGGGTCGTGACCCCATTTTGGCATCACAAATATCTCGCAACCCCAGAGACATTTTTTTTGCTATAATTATTTTTTGATCATGTTTGTTATACTGTCTTACAAATACAGAGTAGCCAGATTAGTGCACAAAGTGTCATTTTATTTTCTCTGATCAGGATGTACAGTTAGTGCAACTTGTATTTAAAAGGCTTAAAATTAATACTGAACAAACAATTTCTCAAACAATGAATTGTGGAAAAATAAAAAGCTGCAGCATCTTAAACTGGCCACAGTGAACATTTGAAAGATGGACAGTATCATAGTGCTTCAGTTTCAGCTTCAGTCATGTCTTTTATATATTATTATCCTCTCAACTCACCACATTTAATGGGATGGCTGAGCCTGCACACCTCGCTGCAGCTTTTCAAAGTTGGGTGCTGTAGTAGACACAACGCATCTCATCGCTGACGTAACATCCAGTCGGGAACGGTACTTTGACTTCATACACACAAGGGCACTGAATCCAGCTTCACAAAAATATGTGCTTCCAAAAGGAACCAACATTTTTAAAGCACACAGTGAGATCTCTGGGTACTCATCTCTTGCTCCAAACCAGAATTCATCCACGGCCACTCGCGAATGTATTCCCTGATGCGTTTTGTCACATGACAGTTCAATCAGCTGTTCATCAGCGGTGGCAGGCAGGTCCACTGCGCCTGCATCACAGTGAAATGGGTCCCTCACCCAGTCAGACTTTGACATATTCACATCTGGAAAATAAGTGGCGAAGTGCTCTTCCAGGCATTTCAGGTGGCTGTACGTCTCCTTTGTGCAGCACTTATCGATGCTGTTGTCTTTTAAAAACTGACTCAGCTTGGGGAAAGGGGTGAAGTTTGCCTTTAAAAGGCTTTCTCTCCAGTATGTGAGCTTTCCCCTGAATCCATCAATACGATCACTCATCTGCATGACATTCTTGTTCTTCCCCTGCATGCTTGTGTTAAGTTCGTTTAGTTTTCCAAAGATGTCCGTTACATATGCAAGGAGGCACATTTTCTGCTGGTCACACAGAAAGTCGATAAAATCAGTTTTTTCCACATCCATGGAAAATGCCAACAGTTCGTTTCTCAGCTCGAAAACCCACTCCAACACCTTACCTCTGTACAACCACCGTGCCTCTGTGTGAAACAGTAAATTTTCATATTCAGAGCCCATATCGACGCATAGTTTTGCAAACAGAAGTGTGCGCAGAGGATGTGGCTTGATGTAGTTCACCATGGTTACGACCTGCTGCAGTACGTCTGCGATGGGCGCACTCAGTTCTTTAGATGCCAGCTGTTCACGGTGAATCATGCAGTGATTCCATATTGCAGATAGGGACCGCTGGGTGACAAGTGTTCACAAACCACTTCGCCGATCCGCCATAGACGGAGCCCCGTCTGTGCAGAATCCCATCATACGCTCCCAGGGAATTCTGTTTTTCTCCATAAAATCGGCAAGGACATCATACATTGCTTGAGCAGTCTCATGTTCAGGAAGAGGGAGACAGTACAAAATATCCTCATGAATTGCATTCTCCTGCATGTAACGAACAAATGGCAAAGCATGAGCATTTTTTCCTTCTGTGCTAACATCCATTTGAAGAGCATAGGCTGGGGAATTGCGAAGTTTTTCTGTCAGCGTGCTCTCTTGGTCATCGGCGATTGCATCAATCCTTCTTTTCACTGTGTTATCAGACAGAGGTATCGTCTTCAGTTTTTGAGCTTCTCCCTCCCCGCACATCGTTTTTACCATTTTGATGGCAGCTGGCAATATTAATGTCTCAGTGATAGTATGCGGCTTCATAGCCCTAGCAATGAGATAGCTCACCTCAAAAGATGCGTTCAGGGCCCACTCACTAACAGTCACAGCTTTTTTAAAGTACGCTCGCTGCTTGTTCAACTCGGCGTATTTATTTTCGAAAAAGATATCGGCTTGCCGACATGTTCTCTGTGTGTTGCCTCAAAATGCCTTTTGAATTTGTTGGGTTTCATGCTCTCCGCAGACAGGACACTACCACACAGCAAACACTTTGGCCTCTTGTCATTGTGTTCCATGACACTCGTAAATCCATATTTCAGGTAGCTTTCGTCATATTTTCTCTGACTTTTTACTCCTGGAACTGTCTTCACAGGGGCAGGCGGACGAAGAAATCTCTCCATTTTTCCCTGCTGACTAGGTTGTGTTTAAACAGTTAGCGGGAACTCAAATAGGGGTCACGTGATCGCCGCCGTCAATCAAGATGTGCCAGCTCCGATATTTTTATATACTACATTTTATTTGAACTGATTTATATTGAAAGGGAAAGAATATAGTTTTTTAAGAGTGTGTGTGGAGCTTTAATCAAAATTTTTAAAAGAATAATAATTAGTTGAAAAAAATTTTTTATCAGTAATTTTTTTATATCAATTAGACATGTCAGGCGACCCCATTTGAATTCCATGCGACCCCACATGGGGTTGTGACCCCAAGGTTGAAAACCCCTGGCTTATGGTGTATCTAAACAATGTGCATTTATTAATAGATATGTTATGGTAATGGTTATTATGTTCAATATATATGCTGACTGTATTCACATGTTAATGTTGTGATGCAATGGGATGATGAGAACCATGTAGGTAATGGGAAATGTGTCGGTTGGTTCCTGTGGATGTTTATCCCATTAGTAATGCACCTTAAGCATGTGACATGTGGATGTCTAGTTTGTTTATAGTTCCCCCCCAAAAAAAAAACAAAACAAAAAATAAAACAGTAAAGAATGTATAGGGTTATTTTCTTAGGATTTATGAATGAATGAATGAATCTTTATTTTGGATAGATTAGATGTGTGGGTTGGCTCCGGGATTTCTCCGGTTTCCTCCCACATGCCAAAAACATGCAAGTTAGGTTAATTGGCATCAAACTGGGGATTCTAAATTGTCCTTAGGTATGACTGTGAGACTGAATGGTTGTTTGTCTCTCTGTGTTGGCCCTGCGATGGACTGGCGATCTGTCCAGGGTGTACCCTGTCTCTCGCCAAAAGATGCTGGGATAGGCTCCAGCCCCTCCGTGACCCAAAAAGGATTAAGCGGAAGAAGATGAATGAATGAATAGATTAAAAGATTAAAAGAAAGGAACAGAATAATATAACAAGGGGAAAAAAATCCAACAAGGTCAAATAAAACAATAACTCCTCGGATTATACAATTCAACATAAGTTATCCGAAATGGGTGATGGCTGAAGCCGCAGCTTATATTGCCCACCCATGTTCCATCTAAGAAATCAAAAATAAAATAAAATAAAAGTGATTACAAATCAGAACAAAGCTAAGACAAAACGTGACAAAAAAACTAAGCAACAGCACAACACAGACTGGATATGATAATCCTTATGTGATTTTACAAGTCATTTTGTATACACTACCGTTCAAAAGTTTGGGGTCACCTCAGACAATTTTGTGTTTTCCATGAAAAGTCACACTTTTATTTACCACCATGAGTTGTAAAATGAATAGAAAATATAGTCAAGACATTGACAAGGTTAGAAATAATGATTTGTATTTGAAATAATAATTTTTTCCTTCAAACTTTGCTTTCGTCAAAGAATCCTCCATTTGCAGCAATTACAGCATTGCAGACCTAACATGATTGCATAAGGATTTTCTAATCATCCATTAGCCTTCTGACGCAATGAGCAAACACATTGTACCATTAGAACACTGGAGTGATAGTTGCTGGAAATGGGCCTCTATACACCTATGTAGATATTGCACCAAAAACCAGACATATGCAGTTAGAATAGTCATTTACCACATTAGCAGTGTATAGAGTGTATTTCTGATTAGTTTAAAGTTATCTTCATTGAAAAAAAGTGCTTTTCTCTAAAAAATAAGGAAATTTCTAAGTGACCCCAAACTTTTGAACGGTAGTGTATGTTTGGAGTATTTCCTTTAGTTTTTTGTTTAAATTGTCCAAGCGTTGTACATGATTTTAATTCAGGTCCAAAAGCGTTCCACAGCCTGACTCCTTGCACTGAGACACAGTGTTGCTTGGTGGTAGTTCTCACTGAAGGTTTTTGAAATATACATGTTCCTCTGAAATGATATTGTTTCTTCCTTATTTGGAACAACTTTTGGATATTTGTGGGCAGTGATAGATTCTTTACTTTAAACATTATTACTGCAGTTTTAAAACCAACCAGATCTTTCAACTTGAGAGCTTTTAATTTAAGAAAAAGTGGGTTTGTTGGTTCCCTGTAAGCAGCTTTGTTTATTATTCTAATAGTTCTCTTCTGAAGCATAAAGACTGGATATATGTTTGTTTTATATGTATTTCCCCATACTTCAGTACAATATGTCATGTATGGGAGTATTAATGAATGATACAAAGTATATAGTGTGGGTTGATTCAGCAAATATTTCACTCTGTGTAGTATTGCGATTGATTTGGATATTTTACCTTTAATATAATTAATATGTGACTTCCAACACAGTTTATTATCAATTATTACTCCAAGAAATTTAATTTCGGATACCCTTTCAATCTCTACACCATTTATACTGAGTTTAGATAGAATTGTTGTGATGGTTGTTAAAAATGATACATTTCGTCTTACTTAAATTGAGCGTTAATTTGTTAATCAAACCACAGTTTAAGCTTTCCTAATTCCTTTCCAAGTGTATCCAAAAGTTGTTCCAAATTGCTTCCACTGCATAATAAATTAGTGTCATCTACAAACAATATTAAATCAATTTTTTCCGAAACTTTACATATATCATTTATATACATATTGAATAACAATGGCCCCAAAACTGTACCCTGTGGGACTTCACAAGCAACCTTCAGTAACTGCGAGTTTTTGCTGCCAGCACATACATACTGATATCTGTTCTTTAAGTAACCGCATAACCAGGACAATGATACCCCCCTAATACCATAATTTTGTAGTTTCTTAAACAATAATTTATGATCAACTGTATCAAATGATTTTTTAAGATACAGGAATACCCCAACTGAATACTCTTTATTTTCTACAGCAGTTGATATTTTTTCTATAAATTCTATTAGAGCAAATGCAGTTGTCCTCTTGTTTCTGAACCCATATTGCTGCTCACACAATTTTTGTTTTGTTTTTTAAAGTATATTATCATGTTATGTCACAAAAGGACTTGGTCTTGCTGTGTGTGTGGATATGGATTATCGTAGTCTCTTAATTTTCTTAATCAGTGTTCATCTATATTTATTTAAGTCAGTGAAATCTCTTATTATTATGGCCTTTGCTGCCTCAGGTGTTCAATTTAGTTTAATCCAGACTCTACAGTTTCTTGTCCGTGTTGCCTGTATCTGTATCCTGTACAGCCTGCCTGTGTCCTGTATCTTATTTTGTCTTTTCAATATCTGTGCTTGCCGTGCTATTTCAGCATTAGTCTTTGTTAAATGTTCATTTAGGTAAACTTCTGTTCCCCGTAGCTTTCTGGCCTGCCTCAGTATGTCATTTTTTACCCTTCTGTTCACAAAGCCCATCACAATTGATTTCTTTGTTTTATTATCCTTTCTGGGTAGTGTATGGCAGGCTGAAATTGCATTTACTTCAACTTTTATGTTTCTGCTTTCAAGGAACTGAAGCACCTGGTTTTCCAGGGAGACTGATTATCTTGGGGGAGCCTCCTCACCTCTCATTCCTGCTGTAGCATGAGCATATGATTGATATTTAATGTCTAGTCCACTAATGATTAAATCATCCATACGAGTATATTGTTCAAGATCCTTAATGCGTTGCTCCAAGTCTGCAATTTTTTTTGTCTCGTTCCTTAATTATTAATTTCAGCTCTCGGACTTCCTCCATTAGCCCTAATAATTTGGACTGTTGATTGGCCACTTTGGTAAGTTCTTCTGACATGAAGTTCAGAGATTTTTTAATCTCTTCTATTTTCTCTTTGGTGGCATTTTTTACTGACCTGATGATAGCAGGATAATTTCTGCTGGTGTTGCCGATATCTGGTCCAGCTGACCTCAGATCTGGCTGGGGCCTCAGCTAGCCCCTCCGCTGCTAGCCCCGCCGCTTACCACCGCTGTAGTTGAGCTCTGATCCAGCTGGGGCCTCGGTTATCTCCTCTGCTGAGCTCCGCCGCCTACCGCCGCTGCAGTTGAGCTCCGATCCGGCTCCTGTCCAGCTGGGGCCTCGGTTAGCTCCTCCACCGAGCCCCGCCGCTTGCCGCCGCTGCAGTTGAGCTCCAATCTGGCTGGGGCCTCAGTTAGCTCCTCCGCTGAGCTCCGCCACCTACTGCCGCTGTAATTGAACTCCGATCCAGCGCCTATCCAGCTGGGGCCTCGGTTAGCTCCTCTGCCGAGCCCCAATCACAAGATTCTAAGAATCTGTGCGGGAGGCTCAGCTGTCATCTACTGGGCCGATGCTGGGTTGGTGAGACGAACCGGGGACAGAATTGTGTCAGTGTTAGCTACGACTAGCTGTAGCGTTAGCTCTGAGGCTAGTTAGCGGTTAGCTCCAGGTGAAGCAGACAACCGACTCACACAGCCAGCACTGGGAAACTCTGCTTGGTCGTCACTATTGGACATCCTGTTAGAGCTCTGACTGTCCTCTGTGAACAACAGATACTTAATACTGCTTATAGGATCCTCCAAGACCCCTCACACATTTTATTTCCTGTGTTTGAGTGGCTTCCATCGGGACGTCGACTGCGCTGTCCATGATATATTTAAATATATATTTATATACGTATATAACTATATAATTTATATTTAAATTATATTTAATTTTGTGTTGCCATCTCTTTAGATAACTATAACGACTTACCATAATTTTAAACTGTTTAGTTGTGTTGTGGAGTGTGTAAATGAAGAGGCATATTCATTTCAGACGATTTATTACACACTCACATCTCACAGGCAAAGAACAGACTGACTGGTCACATCAAGCATTCCTCTCTCTATATCAAGTCACACTTCACAAGGTTCAAGGCACTTCCTCATACACAACATGACATCTACACTCGTCGTCGGCCTCCGTCGGTCTATGATGACCATGGAAGAGAATCCTAAACGTCTACTCTGCTGGAACAGCACCGCCTGTGGCTGAACAGGCCGATGCGCACCGGTGTTCTACCTTCCAGCGTTGGGCGTTGGTAGGATTCAAGCCTGGGCAGGAAGATATGGAGGACAAGATGTTACCCATGCAGCATGTCCCCCCTCTCCACGTCACTGACGAATCCAAAGGAACAGCAGGGCTGCTATAGTTTGGCACCAGCGCCGTCGCAGGAGCTGCCAGAACGATGTTGAGCACAACAGAGAACTGCCTTAGGGGCTCCGACCCTTTCCCGTGATCGGGTGTGCCGCAAGGCAGCGGAGGTTTGAAATCAGGGTTTACCTTCCCCTAGATGGGCTACCTTCCCAGGTTGACGAGCCACCATCTACCCGAAGCATCTGGTTTTAAGGCACCAGAGATCCGCCCTCGCCCCTTCTCCTATTAGTAAAAGCAGTTCCACCGGGCTTAGAGACTAAACCACACGGGCAGGCTAGGAGTTGGACTTAGTTGTCAGAGGCTTTTCGAGACGCACGCCGTAAGGAGCATTTTATGAGCACTGGGAGCTTAACCCCAGTGCCGCTCCTGGCTATGACAACCTTGGAACCGACATCTACACTACACTTCATTCAACCCCCTCTCACCCACTTGGGCATTGTTCTCCCATGTGTATTCATTGTCTCTGTCTAAGGTGTGAAATAACCTGAGCGCCCCCCCCCCCCAGCATCTTAGATAGAACAATAGAACATCAGTCCACAAGCTGTTTCGGCTTCAGTCTCCTCCCATATCTGCTGTAACTGGGGTTTACCGCCTCTGTGGCGCTGCTGTGCCGGTGGGAGGCTGCTGGGAGTGTGTCCGACTGCGGGTGAGCCGTGGGGGGGGGTGTCACTCTGTCCGTGTGGCTGCTCTGATGAATCGTTCCCCTTGGGGAGGTCTCCATGGGGGTCTTCCACGCCGAGGGGCCCTCGCCAACAGCACTTGCTCATCCGCCACTACAAAGGCGGGTTTGAGTCTGTCTATGCCAATTATCTCCCTTCTACCCCCCAAGTCTAGCACAAAATGCTTATGCCCTGTTTCCAACACTTTGAACGGTCCATCATAGGGTGGGCGCAATGGAGGGCGGTGGGCGTCGTGTCTGACGAACACGAACTCCGCGTTCTTCAAAGTTTTAGGCACGAAGGCACGTGGAAAACTGTGGTGGGCAGGGCCCAGCAGCGTGCCTGTGTTTGCGCTACGCTGCAAAAGCTGAGACGGGGAGCTGCCCGGCGTGGGATTGTCCGGTAGAAATTCCCTGGGCAGCCGTAGAGGCTGCGCAAAAACGAGCTCTGCCGGGGAAGCTTCCAAATCCTCTTTTGGCGCGGAGCGCAACCCCAATAAAACCCACGGCAGCCTGTCTACCCAATTTGCATCCGTCAGTGAAGCCCTGAGTGCTGCTTTCAGTGATTTATGAAAACGCTCGCATAAACCATTGGCCTGTGGGTGTACGCGGTGGTGCGATGAATTGGAGCACCCAGGCTGCGGGCCATCGCGGACCAGAGGTCGGAAACAAATTGCGGGCCCCTGTCGGACGTAATGTCCGACGGGACTCCAAAACGCGCCACCCATGTTGCTAAAAAAGCACGTGCTACGTCCGCGGACGTGGTTGCTGCCAGCGGGACTGCTTCTGGCCAGCGCGTGGTGCGGTCCATCACTGTCAGGAGGTGCGTGCACCCATGTGATGGTGGGAGGGGGCCCACGAGGTCCATGTGCACATGGTCGAACCTCTTAGCCGGTACCGGAAACGGCTCCAAGGGAGCCTTCGTGTGCCTGTGTACCTTGGCTCATTGGCACGCCACGCAGGATGCAGCCCACTCTTTTACTTGTTTGCGTAGGCTCGGCCACACAAACTTCTCTCCCACCATTTTGACAGACGCGCGCACTCCTGGGTGCACCAGAGTGTGAACTGACTCAAACACGCGGTGGCGCCACGCGACTGGGACTACCGGACGTGGGCATCCCGTGGAGACGTCGCAGATTGGGGGGGGCTGCCATCTTGCAGCACCCTGCTCTCCAGCCTTAACCCCGTTGGTCCAGACTGGAGCGCACGCACGTCTGCATCGCTAATCTGCTCCGCGGCCATGGCTGCGTAATCTATCCCCACACAGACTGGGGCCATCACGGCGCGTGAGAGGCAGTCCGCCACCACATTCAGTTTACGGCCCGACCACGGTTCTGAAACCTTGGCCATCGCAAACGATAGTGGCTTGTGGTCTACGAACGCGGTGAAGCTGCGCCCTTCCAGCCAGAACTGGAAGTGGCGTGTGGTGAGATGGAGAGCCAGCAACTCTCTGTCGAATGCGCTGTATTTACGTTCGCTGTCGCGCAAAGTTCTGCTGAAAAAAAGCGAGCGGCTGCCAAGCCTCGGCGACGCGCTGCTCCACGACCGCCCCTATGGCCACGTCTGAAGCGTTGGTGGTGAGCGCTATCCGGGCCGTCGGGTCCGGATGTGCCAACAGTGCGGCATTTGCCAGGGCTGCTTTAACTTCCAAGAACGCCCGCTCTCGCTCCGGGGTCCATTCGACTCCATCCGCGGGTTTTTGTCTCTTGAGCGTGGCGTACAATGGTTGCATGAGCTGCGCCGCACGGGGAAGGAAACAGTTGTAAAACTTCACCATCCCCAAAAATTCCTGCAGCGCCCTGACTGTCTGAGGCCGGGGAAAATCTGCCACAGTGCGCACTTTGTCGGGCAACGGGATCGCTCCTTCCGGAGAGACATGGTGCCCCAAAAAATCAATCTCCGTCACGCCGAACTGGCATTTCACCGGGTTGATTATCAACCCATGCTCCTCCAACCTCCGGAAAACCGTCCTGAGGTGGGTTTCGTGTTCGTCTTCGGACGTACTGGCTACCAGGATATCGTTCAGGTAGACGAACACGAACGGGAGGTCACACAGCACTGCATCCATCATGCGCTGGAATGTCTGTGCTGCGCCTTTTAACCCGAATGGCATGCGCAAGAACTCGAATAAACCGAACGGAGTTATTACCGCTGTTTTGGGTATGTCCTCCGCGCACACTGGGACCTGGTGGTAACCGCGGACCAGGTCTATTTTAGAAAAAACACGCGCTCCGGCGAAGTGAATGGAAAAATCCTGTATGTGGGGAATTGGGTAGCGGTCGTGTGCTGTGGCATTGTTCAACCTGCGGAAATCACCGCACGGTCGCCACAATCCCTCAGCCTTAGGGACCATGTGTAGCGGGGATGCCCATGGGCTGTCTGATCGCCTGATGATGCCCAACCTTTCCAGGTTGGTGAAGTCCTCGCGCACTATGGCCAGTTTAGCTGTGTCCAAGTGCCGAGGTCTTGCAAAAACGGGTGGCCCGGTGGTGGTGATAAAGTGCTCCACCCCGTGTTTAGCGATGGCCGCCGAAAACGTCGGGACCGTGAGTGCTGGGAACTGAGTGAGCAGTGCGTGGAACTTGCCGCCTGGAGTTGTGACCCTGGCTTGTGCTGCTGGCCGGGTCCCTCGAGCTATACAGGGGAGAGATTCAAAGGACAGTGCATTAACCAGGCGCCTGTTAGCAACATCCACAAGTAAACCATGTGCACACAGAAAATCAGCGCCCAGGAGCGGGCAACACAGTGTTGCTATGATAAAAGTCCACTCATACGAGCGGCCATGTAGAGATAAGGTCAGTGTCCTCTCACCGAACGTCTTAATCTCTGAGCCGTTTACTGCCACCATTCCGGGGCCACTAGGTCCTGCCAGCCGGTCAGCGTAGGACGGCGGGATGATGCTCTTCTGGGATCCGGTGTCGATGAGGAAGCGTCTCCCCGAGCGCAAGTCCGTCACGTAGAGCAGCTTGTTCTCTTCACCGGCGGTCGCAGCTGCTACTGACTGCCGGCCTTGGTGTTTCCCGAGCGTTTGAAGTGGCACGGTGGTGCGCATCTGCGTGCGTTCCCTCCGAAGTGGCGGTGGTAGAAGCAGAGCGTGTCTTTCTGGCGCTCCTTGGCCCCCGTTGCCGCTACCGTCGGTGGCTCCTCGCCTCCCCTGGTCGTCTCGCTGGACTCCACTGCCGCCGCGTTGACTGTGATCGCCCTGGTGGTGAGGATGATCCGGTCTGCCTCCTGGGCTAGCGCACGGTAGTCTCGCGCGGCCAACAACGGCGAATTGGCCAGAACCGTTCTTGCTTCTGTTGGCAGGTTCCGGAGGAAAAGGTGGGCAAACAGAAAGTGCCCGTCGCCCGTGCCCATCAACGCCAGCATCTTCTCCATCAGGTCTACGGCCGACCCATCTCCTAACTCGGTCCGCGCCAGGAGCCTCTCCGCTCTCTCACATTCCGAGAGTGTGTATCGCCGGACGAGCGCAGCCTTGAGCGCCTCATATTTGCTGCTGGCTGGTGGCTGATTGAGCAGGCTTGCTACCTGCTGGGCTGTGCGGGAGTCCAGCGCTGCTACCACATGGTAGAACTTGATGTCGTCTGCTGTTACTCCCTGGAGTGCGAACTGGGCCTCGGTGTGATGGAACCAAGAGCGCAGGTTGTGCTGCCAGAAATCCAGTAGCTTGACTGAAAACGCACACGTGTTGCTGGGGGTTCCAGTCCTGGCTGTCTGTGGGTTGGCTTCAGCGTCTCTGGGGCTTCCCGACCGGGCCGGCTCCGGGGTCCTTGCCTCGTGTTCCATAATACGTCTTGGGTCACCGGTGTGGAGTGTGTAAATGAAGAGGCATATTCATTTCAGACGATTTATTACACACTCACATCTCACAGGCAAAGAACAGACTGACTGGTCACATCAAGCATTCCTCTCTCTACATCAAGTCACACTTCACAAGGTTCAAGGCTCTTCCTCATACACAGCATGGCATCTACACTACACTTCATTCAACCCCCTCTCACCCACTTGGGCATTGTTCTCCCATGTGTATTCATTGTCTCTGTCTAAGGTGTGAAATAACCTGAGGCCCACAGTGTTAACATTTCCAGCACTTGATGCTATGATTTTATTTTCCCTGTCTGTGGTGTGGGCTTAATAGCCATTTACATTCTTTAAAGTGAATGGAAATGTGTGCCACTGTAATGGGGTGATTGTAGGATTTGTTGCACGAGACCACCGTTGTTGTGTGACTGTTGGGAGAGTGTGAGGTGCAGTAACACCTGAGTGTGAATGGGTATGTGTTTATTGCCCTGTGTTGTGAAACTTGAGTTTTTCTTTTGTGGGGAGTTCTCTGTGTGTAATCTTGTGTATCCTGTGAGTTTATGGGGTTGGGTACCGCCACTATGTATGTCTGTGATTGTTGTATGTGTGTAGATTTAATGGGATTAATTTAATTTGGTGTGTGGCCCTTTTCTTTTCTAGGACTGTTTATTTACATAGTGGAGAGCTCTGCTGGGCCGGTATGTGTGTGAATGGCTAGGCCTATACCCTCTTGTATTAGTGTGTGAATCAAGTGAAAATTATTTGGTGGGTAATTTGTGTGCTTGCAGTTTTTCAAGGGGGGGGGGGGTAGAATGTACGATCGTAATGTATATATTAGTATGGCGGTGCCCTTGGCTAGGGTGGGGTGATGCCCCACCTTTGGGGAGTTGCGTTACCTGGGGTATATAAGCCTGGAGCAGGAGACATATTGTCTCTTTGCTGTAACTCCTGTACTCGCGGTTGGGTCTCCCCGTATGTACATAGCTCTTGTTAATAAACTTTATAAAACGTCACCTCGCGTCCTCATTATTCGGACACAACACCCATGTGAACTGGAACCGGCGGCCCTTCTTTGTTCACTGGAGGAAGAAAGAACAGCACTGCAGACAAAGGTCGAACTTATTAAACATGTGCGTCACATGGGTAAATATATACTCTTGTCATTGAGCTGATTATAATAATTGAATATTTCAGGCGGTATTGTAACATGTACTGTTTCAGATGTTGTTGTGGCTCATTGCGTAGCATTCCTCACCGTCCTTGTCCCGGAGCAGAATAGAAAAAAGGTTGAACAGTGAACAAAGAATTTCTGTATTCAATTCAATTCAATTCAGCTTTATTTACGTATATAGCACCACATCACAACAAAGGTCATCTCATAGTGCTACAAAATGCAGAGAAAACCCCACAATTTCAGATAGACCCAGCAATCAGACGATCCCCTGTGAGCAAGCACTTAGTGATGGCGGAGAGGAAAAACTCCCATTTAACAGGAAGAAACCTCTAGCAGAACCAGGCTCATGGAGGGGCAGTCATCTGCTGCGAAAAGAAAGAAAAGAAAGAGTCATCTGAGGACGAAAAGAACAGACAAAAAAAAAAATGAAACAGTGAAAAACCAAGTACATTATTGGCAGTCATCCAGCAGTCTGAATCTATTAACAGCAGAACAGAAGCGGGGTTAAGAGACATGAAATCCCTCCCTAATCGTAGGCTATATTGAAAAGGAAGGATTTTACCCTGTTTTTAAAAACAGAGTCTGACTCCCAGACCCAGAGTGGTAACTGGTTCCATAGAGAAGGAGCTTGATAGCAGAAGGCTCTGTATCCCAGTATACTTCTGGAGATTCTGGGCACCACAAGCAATTCAGCATTTTGGGAGTGTAGAGCTCTATTAGGATGATAGGGTAATATCAGATCTTTTATATATAAGGGGGCCTGATTATTAAGAGCTTTGAAAGTGAGAAGAAGGATTTTAAACTTAATTCTAAACTCTATGGGAAGTCAATGAAGGGAGGACAAAACCGGAGAGATATGATCTCTCTTTCTAGAACCAGTTAAAACTCTTGCAACAGCATTTTGGATCAACTGAAGACTTTTTAAGGAAATTTTGGGACAACCTGATAATAACGAGTTACAATAATCTAGTCGAGAGCTGACAAAGGCGTGGATCAGTTTGTCAGCATCATTCAGAGACAAGATGCTCCTAATCTTGGCAATATTGTGCAGATGATAGAAAGCAGTCTTAGAAACAAATTTAATATGTGAATTAAAGGACAGATCTTGATCAAAAATAACTCCAAGGTTCCTCACAGAACTATTCAGAGTGAGAGTGGCGGCATCCAAATTAAGAGTATGATTTGGAAAGGAATTTTTAAGGTTTTTTGGGCCAACAAGAATGACTTCAGTCTTATCTGAGTTTAGTAGCAGAAAACTACAAGTCATCCAGGCTTTGATTTCCTTAAGATAGGCATCTAATTTGGCTAATTGATAACAATCATCGGGCTTCATTGACAGGTATAGTTGTGTGTCGTCTGCGTAACAATGAAAATGTATACAGTGCTTTCTAATGATATTGCCTAACGGAAGCATATATAAACTAAAAAGAGTAGGATCTAACACAGATCCCTGTGGAACTCCATGACTGAGCTTAGAGTTGGAAGAAAATTCATCATTGATGTGAACAAACTGAAGTCTATCAGACAAATAAGATCGAAACCACTGCAGCAGAGTTCCATTTAGTCCAACATAGTGTTCTAGTCTATCAAGTAGAATGTCATGATCAATAGTGTCAAAGGCTGCACTAAGATCTAAAAGGATAAGAACAGAAACAAGTCCATTATCAGATGCGATAAGGAGGTCATTAGTGACCTTCACTAAGGCTGTTTCAGTGCTGTGATGAACTCTGAACCTAGATTGAAACTCTTCAAATAAACCAATTCCCTGCAAGTGGTCAAACAATAGTGCAGCAACAACTCTTTCTAAGATTTTTGAAATGAAGGGCAGATTAGAGACTGGTCAATAGCCAAAACTCCTGGATCGAGCGTTTGCTTTTTGAGTAAGGGTTTAATAACAGCAATTTTAAAAGCCAGTGATACATAACCCAGAGTTAAAGAAGCATTAATTATGTGAAGAATACGGCTACCAATAATGGGGAAGACAATTTTAAATAACCTGGTAGGAATAGGGTCCAAAAGACAAGATGAAGGCTTAGATGAGGAGATTATTTTATCCAACTCTAAAAGGTCAGTTGGAGTAAACTTATCTAAACAGATATCAGTTGAGGGAGTTGTAGTAGTTAATGCACTTGAGTTTATGGTAGAAAGAATCTGACTGATTTTATCTCCAATAGATAAAATTTTATGATTGAAAAAGTTCAAAAAGTCCTGACTAGAAAGCTCAAGGGTGTTGCGAGGATTGACTGAGTCCTGACTCTTTGTCAGCCTGGCTAAAGTGTTGAAAAGAAACCTGGGGTTATTCTTATTCGCTTCTGTTAATGCAGAATGATAACTTGTTCTAGCTTTTCTAAGAGATTTTTTATAAATTAAGATGATTTCTCCACGCTAAATAGAATTCATCTAAATTAGTAGAACGCCATTTCCTTTCCAACTGACGAGTCTTCAGTTTTAAATTACGAGTTTCTTTGTTAAACCAAGGGGTTAGAAATCTCTGGTTAGACTTTTTCTTTTTTAAAGGTGCCACCAAATCTAGAATCCAATGCAGAGAGGCTGTAACACTATCTACCATGCTATCAATTACGGAAGGAGCAGGCTCTCCATCTTTTATTTCCATTGTGTTGACCCATGGTACAAAGGAGACAATCTGCAAAAATTTGGTAACAACGTCATCTGAAAGACATCTGCTGTAGTAATATTTTTCTTTAGGAGTCAAATAATCAGAAATAGTGAAATTAAAGGTTAACAGACAATGGTCTGACAGTATAGGATTATGAGGAGACACTACCAGATTTTCTATATCTATACCATAAGTCAAAATGAGGTCTAATGTATGGTGGAGATAATGGGTAGAATTTTCTACTTTTTGGGAAAACTCCATTGAATCTAAAATTGAACTGAATGCCTTATTAAGACAGTCACTATCTACATCAACATGTATATTAAAGTCCCCTACAATAATTATTCTATCTGATTTCAGCACTAAATCAGCTAAAAATTCAGCAAATTCAGATAAAAACTCTGAGTAGGCCAAGGGAGGACGGTAAACTATGGCAAAGAAAATTGGATTCAAGCCAAGATAGCCAACATGCCCCACGCTGAGGACCAGGCCCTCAAAGGAATTAAAACATGATTTTTGCTTTATATTAACTAGTAATTTAGAATGGAAAATTGCCACTACTCCACCTCCACGACCAGAACTTCTGGGATTATGATAGTTTAGATAACCAGAGGGAGTTGATTCATTCAAACCAATATAATCATCTTGCCCTAGCCAAGTCTCTGCAAGGGATATTAAATCGGTCTGATGATCAATTAATAGATCATGGACTAAAAGAGACTTGGGAGTTAGAGACCTAATATTTAATAAACCACATTTAATTTTTAAATTATGAGGAGGAACAGAGGCCAAATCATTAAATTTAGAGACTTGAGGTTTGATCTGAATTTTACCAACATTTTGTTTAATCACTTTGGGATGTTTATGCACCATATTTTTATTAACTTTTTTATTAACTTTGGGAGGGGCAGACAAGGGTTCTGTAAGGGAGAAAACAGGGACAAAGTTGGGGGGGGATGAGGAGGAGCTGCAGAAAGATGTGTATTTATCAAGTCGTGTTGTATTTGTCTTATGATATTTTGGGTAACGGGAGACAGACACAGTCTCTGTAGGGCTATAAGTTGAAGATTGATCCAAACAGTGATGGTTATTTGGATTAATGGGATTAATATGAGAAGTGGAAACAAGACCAAAAAAGGGCTGACTGGCAGACCCAGGAACTTCAGAGTGAGTTAACACACCAATTTTCAGTCACTGTACTAAAAAACACTGAATGGAATAGAAGAGATTGTCCCTTAAAACACGTGCACCAAGTCTATTTGGGTGGATGCCATCTGGCCTCACAAGTGATGGGCGGTTCCAAAACAGGTTGAAATTGTCTACAAAACCAACGTTAAAAGTAGGACATGTAAAACACAACCAAGTATTAAGACTGAGAGTTCTGCTAAAATAATTGCAACCTCGTCTGAGAGGTGCCAAAGGTCCAGAGATAAACACACATCTGCCACAGTTCTTAAGAGTGGACAGAAGGCTCCTGAAGTCACTCTTTAAACTCTCAGACGCTTCATCTGGGATGTTATTGCATCCAACATGTACTATGACAGTTTTAATGTGGGGGAATTAATTTAGTAGGGCAGGGGTAAGAGCCTCAATGTCAGACACTCTAGCCCCAGGAAAAAATCTTGGGATACAGTACCTGCTTCTGATGTTCCTCATAATTGAGTTACCAATTACTAGCGTCGTCTGGGGGGGGGGGTTGTCGGTGGATTCTGACAAGGTGAATAATTTTGTCAATGGTGTTGTTGTTGTGAAGGCGGGGTGATGCGCTCTCTTCTATTTGGAGCTGGTCTGTAATTTGGCACACCTAGAGTAGTCTTAGTCCGGGGTTTGTGGGTTTGAGCCACCGCTGAAGGAGAGGAAGGAGGAGGAGGGGCGGCCACGGGCATTCGGCCAGCGTCCAGGTGGGGAAAATCCTCCAGAGAAAGGATATCAAATTTATTTTCCAGGAGCAGGGGAAGAGAAGGGGTGCGGCCCTGTCTGGTCAATCGGCGATGACTGCCGGCTGGTCCAACCAAGGTCCAGGGTGCACATTGAGTGTGAGAAGACCCAACTGGGGCTTCGGGTTTAGCCCCGAGATGAAGCCAGTGTCTATTGCTGTGGTTGTGGACATTTGAAGAAGCCGGAACAGGGGTTGAAGTGGACGGAGATGCACTGAATTCCCCTAGGTAGGTAGCCATCTCTGCCAGCTGCGAATCGGTTGCCGAGGCTGTTGTTCACCCGAGAATAATGGTGTTGAGATGGTCTTCAGCCTCCCGAATATTATAGAGGCTGGAGAGTCTTGTTTCCAATTCAGAAACCTTACTAAGGAGGGATACACAGCGGATACATGTCGGGGATGGAGCCATGGCGTTCCAGGCGATAAGGTGGATAGCCAGCCAGCCAGCCAAAAACAGCTAAAACAGCTAAAAACAGGTTAGCTAAAAACAGCTAAAAAGGCTACAAACAGGTTAGCAGGTTAGCCTAGCCTGGTAAAAACAGCCCAGTCGGTGGTCCGGCCCACCCGCGCGTCAGATTGGGCTTTTCAGCGAGGCCAATACCAAGCTACCACCAAACAAAAACTAATATCAGCAAACAGAAATAAAAAATTAAAAACGAAATCAATAAAAACAAACAAAAGCGGACAAGATAGCTCTTTGACGCGATGAACATTAATCCCTTGCACTCCGGTCAATTTCCCTAAAAACGCCAAAAAATAACATGCCCAAAGTAAATCGAAAGCTGTTCTTCAACCCTTTGCAGCATCTTCATGGGGTTGGTCTCATTTGAAAGAAAACACTTTGAATTTTTTGGCAAAACAGTCATAATCTCTCTAAGTGCTCCTGCCACTGAGTTACAGTCATCTAAACATACTGAACTTGAAGAAAATAAATTTGGCCTGGGTGTCTTTTTGGATACAAATGCTTGCAAATAACACACAGCTTCAGATCCGGGCTGGAAAATGCAACAGAAATGTAGAACCAAGTGTTATCCAGCTGAGGTCAAAATTTTGTAACAATGCCACAAAAAATGAATATATTACACAGCTTTTTCCTCAGGCTGTTCCCAGGCGTTTTTGAACTGTGCCAAATTGTGCCAAATGGCACAGTTTGGAAAAACGTCTGTAACTTTTGAATGATTCAATATAGAAGCTTCATCTTGGGCTCTAATGAAAGGTGACACTCAGGGCTGTGTGTGTGTGTGGGGGGGGTTTGTCCCCCCCCTCGCTACAGAGGACGGACATCGGCCATCGCTACATGATGAAATAGTCATGTGGCGACCGCGGCGCAGTCACCGCGGCTTCCCCGCCCCCTCTACAGAAGGGTAGCGGGGGGGTCGGGGCGTTCACGGTCCGGACGCGGCGCACGACCCGTGTACCGCGGCACATGCACTTCGGACTTCGTGTGCCGCACAGTTGTAATTTACCGATCGGTCAAAAGTAATTTTTGATTACAATTTTCAGGGATAAAGAATAATTTAGCTTATAACACCTTACCTCTTCACAGCAGCAGTGTCCTGGCGAACTTCTCTTCCTCATTGTCAGACGAATGATTTACGACCTTCGTCATCGGCCTCCGTCGGTCTATGATGACCATGGAAGAGAATCCTCTATCCTCTCTAATGCTATTCTGCTGGAATAAGTGCAGGTCGCACTTGTGGGTGGTCTCCGTGCTGCTGGGTCTGTAGCAGGTTCTTCCTGCGGGTCCTTTTTTTCATCTGCTGCATCAGTCAGTCTCTCTTCACCCAGCCTTACACAAAACAGCTGCGAACTTCTGTGCTTCAATTGGCTGGCTGCATTCACAGCGTTGGTAGGCGGGTCCTTCTTGCTAGGTTTTCAGTCATTGGTTCTTCAAGGTTTCAGAAACCCAATTCAAGGCTCTTATTAGTTGAATGAGAGGTCAGTCATATCTGATCTGTTCGCAGCTGTGTCTGTAGTGGAAGAACTTTTTTTTTTTTTCAGTGCGCGCTTGGACGCAGTGCCCTCGTGCATCCTAGAGCACACGAGAGCACTCTTGTGCGCTCTGGGACGCAGAGAAGTGCCCGTCCGCGGTACACCGGAGTGCAAGAGGTTAACAGACTGTGTATGCCCAGAGGGACATTTCAATACGTGTGTCTCAGCCTGAAGCCTGCACTGGCGATTATGGACAACTTATCTGGCTGTCCAGCCACCTGCTACAGACAGCAGATGGAGTGTGTGCAGCCTGGATGTGTTATCTTGTGCCTTCCAACTAATCACAACACATTTTCACAATAAGCCGTTTTGAGCATTTTTTTTTTAATGTTGTGTGAAATAAAGATTTCCTGCCTTTCAGCTTTGTGTGCATTATGAAATCTATCAGGAGTACATCACTAGTAGACTTTAGAAGTTAAGAATTATTCAGTGACTGATTTATGGTTTAAAAATATTTAATTATGAGAGGATACCGTCACAATATATGGTCAGTATGTGAGGGTTAAAATGTGGAAGGTGTGGTGTAGTGAGTGTGGTGTGTGTGTGCTACCGTACCCGCCCCTGGTGTGACGTCAGGCGGGCATGGCCCTTCTGTATAAATAGTTCAGTTCTCATAATAAAGTGTGATCTTGCTGCATGACAGATGAGACTCCTGTCCCTCATTTTACATACATAACATTTAGCAATGAGGATAAAAACTATAGGAGCATACGGGCTACCTCCATCACTAGCACGGTTTCTAGAGTACACGGGAGAGCCGGTGATCCTGTGTCCGCAGTGGAGGGCCATTTTCAAGGATTACATAAGGGCACTGGGCTTAATAGGCTCGAAAGGAGACGATGGCAAACGCTCCTGGCCCACAAGCTCGGCGCAGAGGGCTGAAGAATTCTCGGTACGTTGGGTGAAACGGAATACTATGAGGATGCATGCAAACTCCACACAGAAAGGTTCCTACCCCTGCTAGCCTGGGGATTCGAACCTGGAACCTTCTAGCTGTTAGGCAACAGTGCTAACAACTCACACATCTGTTTAAAAAGATTAAACAGATGTAGATCTAATAAAAGGAGCAGAGTATGACACTATAGACCATATATTCAGAAGCCCTGAAGGGTGTTAACCAGGTCATAAAAACTAAAAGCAGCAGATGTCATAGCGTCATCAGTCCTGTAGGAAACACCCTGATGACGCAGGGCCTGCAGGAATTAACGAAGCTCTAACTCTTTGTGCTCATTGTATGCCAGGATCACACATATTGATAAATGAGCTAAACCTCAAAATGCAATTTTCCAGTGGTAGTCTTCAGCAAATTTTGCACATCTCATACCTCCTAATAGAGACCAATTGCTGAGCCCGGAGGAGGAGGAGCTGAAGACCCCAAGACAGAGGAGGATGATGACGAGAAGACCATTGCGCTATTATGTATTATTTGCAAACACAATGTGCTACTGATAATACATGAATCATACACAGCTCACCACACACATGTAGGGGCGTGAGACTTATAGTATTCTTGCATTATTATTTATATCATGCTGATTGCGGTTAGGTAGTCAGGATGATTGTGAAGGTTAGAAGCTCTAGAGGCCCGAATACAACAAGCATAGATAAGGATGTCTCCTAACTTTGAACGATTTTGTTTGCTACCTACTTACACCACAACCCGTAGATCTCATTACCCAGCTCACTTATCACAACACAACCACTGCTTGTAGCTTGCACATAGCCGACAACCATACACTCATAGGCTAATGGGAGATAACTTACACCGGTAATACAACAGTACACTGTCAACTACATATGTAGTGAATAAGGATAAAACGGTACAGGCTCCAGCCATTGCAGTAACAACCCCTCAGGACATTATTGATCCTGTCCTGGCCGAGCCCTTTGTGTCGGCACCCCAGCAAAGGTGTAGGGTGCAGGGGAGGTGCATACGTGGGGGGGACCAGACCATCACGCTCACCTGGAGACGTGTGCCTGCAACGTAGAAAAGGAGGTTGTAGGGCTGGTGACTGTACGACTTCAGTCCCTAGAAGAAGAATGGACTGGTACCCATGCGCACCCACCGCACCTCCAGCACCCGGGGTGTAGTCAGCTCAGCCACACGGAGGAGACAGCATTTCCTGATCCAACGCTACCCCTCACAGTGGGAGACAAGGCCCATGCAGCTATGGTGAGCACAGGAGCTCAAGGTTCATCAGCACCAGCCCCTCTACCTCTGCCCTCTGATTATACACCAGTATCACTGAACTGTTCACTGACTGGACTGGTAGTTGTCTACTCTCTGCTGTATCCACCAGACTGTCCTATAAACCTCATGGGATGAGATGTGCCTCAGAGCGAGGGCACACAGTTGGTTTGCTTCTAATGGTACCGGTGTGTGTCTATGAGATGGGAGTGTGCTCCACAGCTGCGGATACAGGAAGCAGACACAGAGGAAGGTCAAACCCCTATCGCAACAGTGTGATGGCTGCAACTGAATGATGCGAGCCCTGGCAAAGGTCAACTGGTGGACAAAATATTTGGTGGGCTTCGTGGATTGACCCTGTTCGACCTTATGACCCCCACATGAGCCTCTCCACCGGACAAAGAACTATTCACATGATGATCAAAGGAGACCTCGGTGGGGGTGCAGGACAATTGCTCACCAATTGTCCTTGGTGAGCAAGGACAATTATATGAATTCACAAGAAGTTGCCGCTGCAGTTCATCTGCACAAAGATGTGTTGCCTCGGTAATGCCCTCTTAGACATTGCTGCACCACGCTGGGGATGTCCGCAAGGGAGGAGGCAAGGGTACCAGAACCAATGGTGCAAACCTATCTTGGGTTGACTGACTGGGTTGACACACAATGTAGGGACCTACCTTATTCACCATCTGATGATCGCTAGCGTATCTCACACCATGTATGGTTGACATGATAAAATCATGTCAAAAAGGGGAATGAAAGGGTCATGAAAAGTTAGAGTGACAAAATAATAATTCTGTAGGTAATCTCCCATTATGCTCTACACATATTCAGTGTTCTTATGAATAAATACGTTAAGAATCTTTGTTTGCATTCTTATGAACAAATATGTTAAGTGTTAAACTACAGTCTGAAGTGTTAAGCAACCACAATCTGATAAACAGGAATCAGGCAGAGCCATAGAGCCCCCTTTCTCTCGCTTTCCATTCTATTAGTCAGGTCTATTACATTAGTTACACACCCAAATCAACACTCACGCACACACATTTCATAATACATCTTAGGGGATAGCTAACGTGAATAGCAGATGGCATGTTCACGTCAGAGTTAAACTGGCCAATCAGACGGTTGCGTGCAAGTCCATCCCACTGTATGGGGCCTGCCCGGCCCAAGAATATGAATGTAAGTTGCACCCGGAAGTCGGGGTCAGCCTGACGATGCTCCCAAAAGAGCTGTGCAACACTGAACCCAGCACTGCTTGCTTTACATGTGACCTCTGAGTAAATGTTGCATCGTTGAAATGAAGAATTCTCTGGCTTATTCTTGGATCTTTCAAAGAATTGGGATTTTAAACATGTATCCTTTACCTGGTCTATAGGTGCGTTCACACCAAACGTGAACAAGTGAATTTTTTGCATGGTACGATTACATTATAAATCAATGTAAACACACCAACAGACATGGATAGTGAGATGCAGACAGGCGAAGCTGTCTTTAAAACTTCTGCAGCTGTGTTCAACCTGCTGTGGAAATTCCCAAAATAACGTCATGCAAATCGCGTTTACATTATCCAACCGGGGTCTCACCTGAAAATGTCATCTTAAGCCTCCAAAACTTCACAGATGATGGGTGTTTACGTTGCTAGCTTGCTAGGACGTCCGTGGCCGGAAACCGTGGGCAAATAACTCCAACATCCCAATTCAGCTTAAGAGTTCCCGGTCCTCTTGTCTCCCGGTGAGTGAGTTTCATTTTCTAACTAGTTTACTCTGCAATGGTGACAGCAGAATCTCAACGCTAGCAGCAAACGTGCAACTACGCAAATTCGTGCATACCCACGTCTTCCCATTCACTTTGTATGGATTTGCGCTGCCCGTTTGCATTTGGTGCAAACACACCTTAAGGGTGCTTGCAGCAGCAGATGTCAGGCAGATGGCAGTCCCTGAATAAAGACATTTCTGGATCAGAAACATATAAAAAAGATGGCAAGACTGGCAAGGTAGATCAGCTAGGCCAGAGGTCTGAAACCTGTGGCCTTTCTGCTTATATTCAGTGGACAGAAAAATTGTCACGTGTATCAGTGAATTGATTCTGTCATACAAGTGTTGCATCTAAACAGTCAAAAAGACTGAATAAATCAACCAGATCTTTACTTAAAAATCTTACACGTTTAATTACAATTACTGAGAAAAAGGCATTGATAAACAAAAAGGAGGACAGCAGAAACAGTGATGGGATTCCCAGTCATCACTATAAAAGAAACATTATCACATCAATATAAACATTCTTAAACATTCAAATACATAAACAAAAATACCTACTAAATTGATATAGTACATTTCTCAATTTCCCCAAAAGAATCCACAATGGGAAATGCTAAAATGTACACAAAAAAATTAAAAATGTAAAAAAGAAAAAAAATACACACCACTACAGCGCAATCCCTAAAGATCCAATAAAGGTCATACCAAATTCTATTTTCCACTTCACACCATGGAAACCCACATCTTCTAGGGACCAGCCCTGTCACAAAACAATAGTGATGGCAAACTCAAAACAGTGTTTTCGTACGTACCGAAACCTAGGTGGAACTTCTGAATCGAACCACTGTTCCGAGGTCTGTATCAGAAAGAGGATGTCACGTGACCGTTCCATGTCACGTTCCATTATGTCACCGATTGTTTCGAAACGTCACAGTTGTTTTACATCAGTGAAACACAAGTGAATATGCAGTGATTTTGTTATCCCATTTCTAAAATGGAATAAATAAAATACTACCATTACACAATATGAAAATGCCGATTCTATGCACAATATATGTACAGTATTATATAAATACTTTACATGTAAAATAATTTCTCGTGTCCTTGCCTGACTGGCTGCTGATCCATTACCCCACATGCCTAAAACATTTAAAAGGTCCTCTAAACAGGGATGGCAACAGAAAATTCTGATTTCAGCTGAAATCTAATTTGGTCGATTGACTTATGGGGGGCCGGGGGGGCGCGCAGCCCCCCTGAAGCTGGGAGGTTTTCAGTAAAACAGAAGTAATTTAGACTGAAAAAAATGATTAAAAAAAATGAAATACTAGACTTAGATAAATCATTAAATTTAATGAAAAGTTAACTTACTTTTTCTTCAATGTTGTCTCACTGTCTTTAGTCCAACATATTTAACAGTTCTATAAGAGTTTATTACACTATTTACACTGGTCACCAAGTCACTTCTAATGTGAAACTTTCTTCCTTTTGGCAGCAAGCTGTGTCAGTCTCTGAACTTTGAACTTCATCTCCTTTTCTGGTTTCTTCAGAAACTGTCCGAGTGTTTCTGTAACCTCGTCGAACTTTGAGCCAATTTTCACCTTTACCGTCACTTTTCTCTCAAACCAATTCCATCAGAACTTATTTTTGACACTTTTGTCTATTTCTAGCACTGATGACTCCTAATCCTTCAATAAAAATCCCATAATTCCGCTGAAAACAATACCGAAAGCTCAGAATTCCAACATGAACCAGGGATGTGATTTGGGGTTGGGGAAATTATCTGAAAATTTAGCAGGGGGTCTGGGGGACACAGTCCCCCAGCGGGGTCTGGGGTAGAGCCCCGGTGGGGGGGGAAAGCCCTCCGAAGCTCCTGGGTTTTTATGATTTTTAAGTACCAGAACTGTGCTTAAATGACATAAAACAAACAGCTGAATGCCACTTATTACTGTATAATATTGACTTATGTTCCAAGAAGATAGCATTCCTAAAATATTCCAACAAGCATTATCTATCACATGCTTTAACACTTGATCAAATCAAAATCAGTTAATTTTATCTATTCCATAATAGAAATAAAATTCCAACATACCATTACTTTTTATAATTTCAGCATTCATTAGTACATACCTCCGAATGTACCTGTCTATCGGCAAGAGGTGTTAATGGAGCAGACTCGTTGTTTGGTTCAACCAAAGTCCCCCACTGTGTGTCATGCCTGGCTCTCACGAGCCAGAAAGGAGACGCTAGGGCGACCAGTGAGTTTGTGTAATTTATTAACATAAACACACAGAGTACAAATAATAAAGTAAAGAGCCACGTGGGGCTATAACACGCACAACACTAGATAACAAACAATAAGGAAAAGAGCCATGTGGGGCTAAAATACGCACAGAACTAAGGACAATGTACAACCCAGAGAGAAAGGCTAGAGAGGCGGCGAGGGGGAACACACGCCGAGCCACAGCACTTACTTAGGGTGTAGCGCCGAGGTAACGGGGAACTGAAGCTGGACATGGGAACTCCAGTCGTGGAAACACGGGGCACGTCCTTCCGTAGTGAGGTCGCAGCGAGGAGTAACTCTCAGCTGCTTGTTTAAAAGGGAAAGGGAACCCAATCAGAAGCGGAGAAGATGATTAACAATAATGGGAGACAGCTGTCCCAGAGCAGCTGAACTAGACAGCTGGAGATCAGCTGGGCGCTGTCAAACTACGGGCCTAGTAAGACCCGGCACGGAATAGCACGGAGCAGGAGCGACACTGGACAACCTGAACGCGGAGAAGGATAGCGTTCAGGTCGTGACAGTACTCCTCCCCCGAGCCGCGCCTCCTGGCGCAGGCTTAACACCCCCCCCCCCCCCCGAGGGGAAGACCAGGGAGGGCGGTGGGGGCCAGGTCTGGGGAAAAGCGAGGGACAAGGAAAAGGAGGGAGAGAGGGAAGAAAAAACCCCCCAGATAACAGCATAGAATCAGACACCATAACAATTTCAAACAGAAAATAACTATCACCCCCTCCTCTGCAGAGGCCAGACGGTCAATGCAGTTAACCACAGGAGGTGGGGAAAAACGACAAGAACCAAGATACAAAGGCATAGCGATATAGTCATGGAAAAAAAAAAAACTCACAATAACTTAAGGCGAGGACAAGACAAAACTCATGTCCCGAAGGTCAGAAAACTACAAACTCTGATGAACATCTGGTTGAAGTAGACTCTAACACATGTAACCCCGGCCAAAACAGAATAAACAAAGGAAGCAAACCGGCCATAAGAGCCTGGAACTGCAAATTAGCATGAAGATACAAAAGGAACAACTCCTCAATCATGTATTAGCACAAAACAGAAAGTCACCAAACAGTCTGGAGGAGGATATAAATGCAGATGAACAAGACTACTCTGAATGAGGCCAGGCAATGTGAGGTAAAAGCTACTTAAAGGGCTAACTTAAATAAGAGATCATACTGGGATTATAAAACATAGAAAATAGTCTAAGGAAATCTTAGTTGTCATGACACCACAATAAGGACTCTAGGGCAGAAAGTTCTTCGATGTCCTGAATAGGATTAAATAAAGGAGGACAATCAAACACAAGGCTATGAACAGTCAGTCAATTCTTCCAGGAACGTCAGCAGGTGGAGCGGGGCAGGCGGTGACAGCTTGTCCGGCGGGCGACCCGAACTCCACCAGGCCAGGAACCACAATACCAGTTCGGGCGGCCTACCAGAGTCCCAGGCTAGGAGACACAGTCTCTCCGGAGGCCGACCCAGATCACCGAACCAGCCAGACGGCTCCCCAGGCGGTCGTCCCGTGACCTCAGACCACCGAGAGCTGAGGGAGAAGTTTTGGTGCAGCTTCCTCCCTGAGGGAAAAGGCAGGAGGAAACTGACCCGGGTGAGAGAAACCCCAACAGTGGCAGGGGGAGAGGAGATGGAGGCAAGGGGCAAAGTCAGCCTGACATCTGATGAACACATGGGCAGGGGGAAACTGGCCCGGATGAGAGGAACCCCAACAGCGGCAAGAAGAGAGAAGATGGAGGCAAGGGACGAAGTCAGCCTGACGTCAGACGAACGCAATCCTCCAGCTCCCTCGCTGACCTTTAACCAGACTGGCGCAGCACCCCCGGTGGACCCCGATCGGGCCGGCGAAACACTCCTGGTGGACCCCGATTGGGCCGGAACAGCACTCCCGGTGGACCCCAACTGGACCGGCGAAGCACCCCCGGTGGACCCCAATTGGACCGGTGAAGCACCCCCGGTGGACCCCAATTGGACCGGTGAAGCACCTCCGGGCGCAGCATCTGAGGCGAACACCGTGCAGAGAACCGGAACCTCCGAGGTGGCACCCAGAGCAGGTTCGTCTCCAGTGACCCTGGGGAGAGGCTCAGAGGGACAAAAGGAACAGGGATCAGGAGCACCGGCAGCGGCAGAGCCCGGCGAGACAGGCTTGAGCGCAGCAGAAGGCCGCACCCGGCTCGCCCCCCCGAGAGACAGGCAATAATGCTCCAGAAAATAGATGAGAGAGAGAAAATAGAGCACTCGCCTGATCTCAGGTTCTACCACCATCCAGGACTTCAATGCTCCGAGTTCAGCGTGCAGGACTCCGTCCTCCGGCTCCCACTCGACTCCGAATGGCTCCGCAGCCGGCATGATGGTATCCACAGTCAGACGACCTCCAAGCGCCGAAGACCACGTCGACAGCCTGCATGGCGTGGAGGCAGGAGATCTGGGCTCTGCTGGGCTGAACCATTCCTCCGTGGAGACACGGGGACGCTTAATCGTCGGCGCTGGCTCCAACAGGCAGTTCGACCTTCTCCTCTGCCCATGACGTGGCTGCGGGGCTGGGGCGAAACCTTCCAGGGCCGCAGGCCTCCTCCTCGTGCGGCGGTGCAGACCTGGCACTGGGGCACACTCGGGGGGAAGAGACACAGAGGACGCAGGTTCATATTTTACTTTTGCAGCGGGAGGAGAGAGCTCAGGGGACTGTGAACCCTGAACTCCTCCCCCAGGAATCAAACAAGGCAATTCACTCATAATGGGAGGAGAATGAAAAGACACTTGCCTGATTCCCGGAGAGTCGGTGGAATCCGCTGCAAGGGACTTGAGTCTTTCTTCTCCAAGCCGGATGGAAGTGGAGGATCCCCCGGACAGACGAGGTGGTGCCTCTCGCACCGGATCGGGACCAGGAACACCTGGAGGTGAATTCGTGCTGTTCTCAGCAGCCGGAGTGAATGACGAAGAGGGGAAAGAAACAGCTGAGGAGAACCGGGGGCCCAGAGCTGACGGGACAGCGGGAAGAGCGGGCCCAGGAGCGGGAGCAGCTGATTCGCTTCTTCGGCGAGACACGGGAGCTACAGCAGGCTGGGAGGCGAAATTCATATGGTTTCCTGGAGTGGGATCCGGACGGGGGTCTCGCTGAGATGTTCGGGGAATTTGGGAGCGACGTCTTCTGAATGTGAGATCAGGGAAACGCCGCTCCTGTACGGAGACCGAAGCCAACAGGTCAGCGTATCCCGGATAATCATTCAGCTCAGGGTTCTTCTCAACCAGCCTGACCGCCGCTATCACGTGCTTCATGGCTACGGGGGGACAGGCGGCGGAACAAGCGGCTGCCACTCGGTCCGCAATGCGAATCGCTGTCAACCTTATCTTCTCCGGGGGAACCCCGGTTGACGTCACTCTACCTTGGGGATTACCCCTGGGTGAGGCGAACTCCTGGACTGGATCGGCGGCAGGAGCGGGATTCCGAAGCGAGGAGCGATGGTGTCCTGTCTTCGGCTTCCTGCCGGGGTTCTCCTCCAGCCTACGGAGTCTCTCCCAGGCCACAGAGATGTCTGCCCTCCTCACCTTAACCTCGGGGAGATGGAAGTAGCGAGGGAAGTTGTTAATCATGTTCTCGGTGAGCTCCAGACGCCAGCGTATCTCGCTGGGAGTATCGTAGAGGTCCGTGGTGAAAGGCGTCCCATTCACAAGGTCCAGAGCCTCCGAGAGATCGTGGCCTGGGTGCCGCATACGCCTCCTGGAGGGAGACATGATACCAGCTTGCCTGCACCCAGAGGAAGGGAAAAACAACAAGTCCCACTGCAAACTCACGGTCGCAGACGTCTCAGTCTGGCTGCGACCTACTGTCATGCCTGGCTCTCACGAGCCAGAAAGGAGACGTTAGGGCGACCAGTGAGTTTGCGTAATTTATTAACATAAACACACAGAGTACAAATAATAAAGTAAAGAGCCATGTGGGGCTATAACACGCACAACACTAGATAACAAACAATAAGGAAAAGAGCCACGTGGGGCTAAAATACGCACAGAACTAAGGACAATGTACAACCCAGAGAGAAAGGCTAGAGAGGCGGTGAGGGGGAACACACGCCGAGCCACAGCACTTACTTAGGGTGTAGCGCCGAGGTAACGGGGAACTGAAGCTGGACATGGGAATTCCAGTCGTGGAAACACGGGGCACGTCCTTCCGTAGTGAGGTCGCAGTGAGGAGTAACTCTCAGCTGCTTGTTTAAAAGGGAAAGGGAACCCAATCAGAAGCGGGGAAGATGATTAACAATAATCGGAGACAGCTGTCCCAGAGCAGCTGAACTAGACAGCTGGAGATCAGCTGGGCGCTCTCAAACTACGGGCCTAGTAAGGCCTGGCACGGAATAGCACGGAGCAGGAGCGACACTGGACAACCTGAACGCGGAGAAGGATAGCGTTCAGGTCGTGACAGTGTGTAACATCTTTGACTGCTTTATCCACTGTCGAAGATTGTTTCAAAAACGCCGATCCCAAAGAATAGTTGCTCCGCCGAATGGCAAGGTAGTAGGCACGTTTCTTCACTTTTGATGCGTGGTTTGACAGCGCCACACATCCACGCGATCCATAGTTAATCAACTCTTTACAATACACACAAAAAGCTTTTCCTGCCACGTCTGGTTTCTTCAGAAATTGTCCGAGTGTTTCTGTTACCTCGTCAAACTTTGAGCCAATTTTCACCTTTACCGTCACTTTTCTCTCAAGCCAATTCCATCGGAACTTATTTTTGATACTTTTGTCTATTTCTACCACTGATGACTCCTGATCCTTCGATAAAAATCTCATAATTCTGCTGAAAACATTACCAAAAGCTCAGAATTCCAACACGAACACACCGCCATGAATTTTTGACAAAGCATACAACGAGCCATTTGATTGGTCCAATCATTTGCAACTATCCAATCGCAGGGCCGTTTACAGCAGTAGCATGAGTACATAATATCTGGGTTATCGTGGGAGACTGTCACTCGGGAAAGCGCAGAGCGCTTATGTAATCGTGTTGATTTTCGCTAAAATCATAAATCGGCGGAAATCCGTGGATCGGCGGAAAATTGCCATCCTTGTCTAAAGTGCAGTTTGTTTGTGAAGTCTTGCCTCTCTGAGTGTCTTGTACTGAACGTGCTTTTGGATTTACACCATTTGGAAATTGATGGAGGGGGGAGAAAGCATCCCAGGTCAGCTGTCTGGGATCACTTCGACCTTCTTGAGGGAAAAAAGTTAAATGTATGCAACAGCTTGCATTTTGTAATAATACAACTAGTCGTGAAAAAATTAGGACACCCTATTAAATATACAGTTCTTTATTAAGAAATGTTTACATATCTATGTCTAACCTTGGTTTTGTTTTTATTTGCATTTTTTAACATTTTAGCCATTTTAAGTGGGAATGAATGTGGGGGTGTCCAATAAAAATGGGGGGGGGGGGTATCCTCACTTATTCACTATACAGAAAATTAAAAAAAAAAAGTAATTCATTTTTAATTGTTTAGTCGTATTACATAAATCTCCCATTATTTTAAACATCCATCCATCCATCCATCCATCCATCCATCTTCTACCGCTTTTCCGGAGGTCAGGGTCGCGGAGGCAGCAGTTCAAGCAGAGAAGCCCAGACTTACCTCTCCCCAGCCACCTGCTCCAGCTCTTCAGAGGGGATACCAAGGCGTTCCCAGACCAGCTGGGAGACATAGTCTCTCCACCGAGTCCTGGGTCTGCCCCAGGGTCTCCTCCCAGTGGGACGTGCCTGAAACACCTCAAGTGGGAGGCGTCCAGGAGGCATCCTAATCAGATGCCCATACCACCTCAACTGACTCCTTTCAATGTGGAGGAGCAGCGGTTCTACTCTGAGCCTCTCCCGGATGACTGAGCTCCTCACCCTATCTCTGAGGGTGAGTCCAGCAATCCTATGGAGAAAGCTCATTTCAGCCGCTTGTATCCGCGATCTCGTTCTTTCGGTCATTACCCAAAGCTCGTGACCATAGGTGAGAGTAGGAACGTAGATTGACTGGTAAATCGACAGCTTTGCCTTAGAACTAAGCTCCCTCTTCACCACAACAGACCGGTACAATGTCCGCATCACTGCAGATGCTGCTCCAATCCGTCTGTCGATCTCTTGCTCCATTTTCCCCTCACTCGTGAACAAGACCCCAAGATACTTAAACTCCTCCACTTGGGGCAGGAGCCTGTCTCCAACCCGGAGAGGACAATCCACCTTTTTCCGGCTGAGGACCATGGACTCGGACTTGGAGGTGCTGATTCTCATCCCAGCTGCTTCACACTCAGCAGCAAACCGTCCCAGCAAGAGCTGTAGGTCATTGCTGGATGAAGCCAACAGGACAACATCATCTGCAAACAACAGAGATGAGATTCTGTGGTCACCAAGCATGACACCCTCCATTCCCTGGCTGCGCCTAGAAATTCTGTCCATAAAAATTATGAACAGGATCGGTGACAAAGGGCAGCCCTGGCGGAGTCCAACTCTCACTGGGAATGACTCCGACCGAGTGTTGGCAATACGAACCAAATTCTCACAACGGTCGTACAGAGACCGAATAGCTCGTAACAACAAGCCCGATACCCCATACTCTCGCAGCACCCCCCACAAAAATCCACGAGGGACGCGGTCAAATGCCTTCTCCAAGTCCACAAAACACATGTAAACTGGTTAGGCAAACTCCCACGAACCCTCAAGAATTCTCGAGAGGGTAAAGAGCTGGTCCGATGTGCCAAGGCCAGGACGAAAACCACATTGCTCCTCCTGAATCCGAGGTTTGACCAACGGCCGGACTCTCCTCTCCAGTACCTTGGCATAGACCTTCCCAGGGAGGCTGAGGTCTATGCCAAGGTATAGACCTTTATTTTAAACACCGATATTAAATATCCATGTATCCAAATATGTATTTAAAAAAAAAAAAACCCACACAGGCTTATACAGGGTATCCTAATTTTTTCACATGACTATGTCGAGACACCTACGGACTAAACATCCTGATGCCTAAATTCCTAGCACAATACAACCGAGTGCTGGATCAAGCCATGGTCAGCAGTGTTTGTGGTATGTATTTGTGGTCTTTTAATACACATATTAGATTAGATTAGATTAGATTAGATTCAACTTTATTGTCATTACACATGTATGAATACAAGGTAACGAAACACAGTTTAGCATCCAATCAGAAGTGCAAAGGACAGCAGTGCAGTATATACGGTAATTAACAGTATGTGCAATTTAAGCAAATATATGCAAATATATGCAGCAGTGCAGAAAGTTAAGAGTACTGTTATGTGCAAATAATGTACAATAAGTTAGCTGGGCAGTTATGTACAGGTGAGGATGGTAAGAGATGATGGTAAGAGAGTCAGCGGGGAACTAAGTTCAATAACGTGACAGCTGTTGGAAAGAAACTGTTCCTAAACCTGCTGGTTCTAGTCCGCAGGCTTCTGAAACGCCTTCTGGAGGGGAGAAGCTGGAACAGTCCATGAGCAGGATGGTTGGAGTCCCTAAGAATGCTGCGTGCCCGGCGCAGACATCTTTTCCTATAGACATCCTCTATAACTGGAAGTGGAGTCCCTGTGATGCGTTGGGTGGTTTTCACCACCCGCTGCAGCGCCTTACGGTCAGCGACAGAGCAGCTCCTATACCAGACTGTGACACAGTTGGTCAGGGTACTCTCTATCACGCAGCGGTAGAAGTTGCCCAGGATGTCAGTTGACAGATGGTTCTTCTTCAGTGTCCTCAAGAAGAAGAGGCGCTGATGGGCCTTCTTGATCAGGCTGGTGGTGTTAACTGACCAGGACAGGTCCTCCGAGATGTGGGTCCCCAGGAATTTGAAGCTGGGGACACGTTCAACAGCTATGCCATTGATATGGATGGGGTCATGTGTCTCTCCCCTCTCCTTCCTGTAGTCCACTATGAGCTCCTTGGTTTTGCTGGTGTTAAGGAGCAGGTTATTGTCAGCGCACCAAGTAGCCAAGTGCTCAACCTCTGCCCTGTAATCTGACTCATCGTTGTCCCTGATGAGTCCAATCACCATGGTGTCATCTGCGAACTTTATGATGGAATTGGATCCATACATAGGCCTGCAGTCATGGGTGAAGAGGGAGTAGAGGAATGGGCTGAGCACACAGCCCTGTGGTACACCAGTGTTGAGTGTGATGACGGAAGAACGGTTGGGGCCTGACCTAACATGCTGGGGTCTGTTGATCAGAAAATCCATGATCCAGTTGCAGGTGGAGGTACTGATTCCCAGGTCCCCAAGTTTAGTGAGCAACTTGGAGGGGATAACTGTGTTGAATGCTGAGCTGAAGTCAACAAACAGCATTCTTGTGTAGGTGTTCTTGTCATCCAGGTGTGAGAGTACATAGTGCAGCGCTGTAGAAACCGCATCCTCTGTACTCCTGTTGCTCCGGTAGGCAAACTGGTGAGGGTCCAGTGTAGGGGGCAGGCATTTTTTGAGCTGTGCCAAGACCAGTCGCTCAAAGCACTTCATGACTATGGGCGTCAGTGCCACAGGGCGATAGTCATTTAGGCACTATGGTGTTGAATGTTTCGGCACTGGTACTATTGAAGTGGTCTTGAAGCACGCTGGTACCACGGCCTGGGCCAGGGACAGGTTGAAGATGTCTGTGAAGACCCCTGCCAGCTGCTCAGCGCATGCCCTCAGCACACACCCAGGAATGCCGTCAAGGCCAGCAGCCTTACGTACATTGACATGACTCAGTGCGTTACGGACGTCGGTGTGGGTGAGTGTGAGGTGGTGTAGGTCGTCAGAGGGTGGGAAATTGATGTTCTTTTCGTTATTGTCCTTGTCAAAAAGAGCATAGAAGTCATTTAGCTCATTGAGAAAGGGCACAGTCATGGCTATAGGTATGGAGTTGCTGGGCTTATAATCAGAGATAGCTTGAATGCCCTGCCACATGCGTCGGGGGTCAGAGTCCCCAAAATGTTCCTCCACCTTCAGCTTGTAGCTGTGCTTGGCCTTCTTGATGCCCCTCTTCAGATCTGTCCTGGATGAACTGTAGGCCTGTGCATCACCAGATCTAAAGGCATTGTTACGTGCCTTTAGCAGAAGCCGCACTTCTCTGTTCATCCATTCTCTGTTCATCTGTTCATCCACGACATATGAGTATACATTCATTATTTATACACCTTTATTATTATTTACAATAAATATAATTATGCATTTGATCACTAAAAGCCATATTGTTGTACATTTACCATACATCAAGTTACATGACAGCATTCCTCCGGAAGCAGTCTTTTCGTTGTTCCTTGACAGGAAGGCAAAAAGAATTAGATGAGGCACTTGCTGACCTTATTGTGAAGGACTCTCAACCTTTTTCCAATTGTGGAAGATGAGGGTTTCAGGCACTTTGCCAAACTTGACCCCAATTACATCCTTCCATCCAGAAACACAAAAACACTCAACTGTATGAGTGTAATATAACATTTGGCCACCGGATGTCACTGTGGGGAGATCTTTAAAAAAAATTCAAAAAAATTCAAACGTTTATTTCAAACTCAGGGTTCATATTCTATGCAGAACACGTGTAAAAAAAAAAGTATATAAAACGTGTAGAAAATAAATGTATATACAGTTCAGCAGTCACTCGGCGCTCTTGTGACAACAATAACATACAATATTGAACTCAGTATAAAATAGAACGCCACCACTTCCAAATGCTGGAGTGACGTGTGAGTGACAAGTTGACAATTGCCGATGTAAGATGATTGTCACATGCCAGCAACCTTCTCATAAATCTGTAAACATTCTTTCGTATCAACTTGCCAAAAGACGGAATGTTCAAGGACACAAACATCTTGCTTGCACTCGACCTACGAGGTATATCTAACAACCTTCTTAGGGAGTTATTATATGCAATGCGGATTTTGTTCCTAACAGCAACATTGCTATTAAACCATAAAGGCGAGCAATACATTGAGGTACAAGAAGGTCTTGAACAGCATACATTTAACATCAGGAGAACATCTATGGAAATTTCGCAACAGTAAATTTGTTTGAGCATAATTTCCTGAGTTGCCTGTTACAATCAACATTGGTCTTATCAGATTCAATCCACACACCTAGGTATTTGACTTTTTCAACAAAGTTCAAGCTATTACCACAAAGTGGCATAACAGGATTCGAAGTATTGACACCCTTCGGTTTGAAAGCCATACACATAGATTTAGTACAGTTGAATAAGATGTCATTTTTTTCCCCAAATTTCTCACATTCCGAGAGGAGATGTTGCATAGCTGCAGTAGACAAACTTAACAGAGATCATCAGCATAGAAAATGTGATTTAACAGTGCACCATTAATGGAGCCACCCACATTAGTATTGTTCAACAGTACCCCGAGATCATCAGCATAGACATTAAATAACAAGGGTGACAGTATACCACCTTGTTTAACACCACTGGTCACATGAAATTTGGATGAGGTAACATTGCCCCACCTAACAACCATAGACTGCCTTCTGTACCAGTATAACAGGATGCTAACAATGTAAATAGGAATACCTCGATCGATCAGTTTTCTAAACAAACACCAGTGGTTAACCTTATCAAAATCTTTGCTAGCATCTAAAAACGTAGCATAGACACTTGTGGATTGGCTTCTGAAGTAGTCAAATTCATGGAGTAGGTAGACAGCCTTATCAGTTGAATGGGCTGACTTGAAACCAAACTGATTGTCGTTTGTCCACAGATAATCCTCAATTCTGTTCAGAATTAAACCCTCTAACAATTTAGATATAACATTTGCAATAGCTATAGGTCTGTAGTTGTTCATATCAGACAGACTGGCACACTTGTTTTTCACCAAGGGAATAATAACAGAGTCCATCAACATATCTGGCATGTAATCATGAACAAACATACAGTTAAAACACAATGACAACAGAATACACAAATTGAAATCAGCATTGATGAGGCATTCACTGGTGAGACAGTCAGGGCCAGCTGATTTGCCTTTCTTGAGAACTTTGATCAGTGAGGCAACTTCAACAGGAGTAACAGCAGAAATATCGGCGGTATCAAACATGTCATTATACAGGCGAACATGCATAACAGAATCCTTCATTGAAACATTCTTGACTGAGTTGAAAATAGCTTCATAATGACATTTCCACTTTTCAGCAATATTAACGTCACCAGTCACACCATCAATAATGTTTGATCTAACAGACCGGTGGGAGCTCATAGCCTTCATTTGTTTCCAGAATTCTACCATGTTCAGTTCACTCATATGACTAGCTAACTGGTCACATTTGACACTTTCTTCATTGCGCCTACATGCTTGTAGAGCATATTTGAACCTAGCCCTACAACTTTTCATGTTATCAAATATTGGACCATAACGTGGTTTGCTATTACTCCACCACAAAAAAGCATCCCGAGCAGCTGTGTGAGCTTCGCTAACAGCATCATTCCAGCCTGGGACGTTATATTGGGTGGCCACACTGTGACTAGGAATGCATTCATTCACACAAATTTAAAGCATCAACAATATCGCTGTAAAACCTATCGATATCATCCCTGTGTGCCGCACAATTACGGTCATGACACCTGATGGCGTCCGTAGGAGCACGGATATTACAGAGTTTCCTACGAGTAAGTTCCTTATATCTGGACAGGTCTGACGCTGTGGCATCATGCCATTTGTATGTCCTACCCGTTATGGCTGAGGGAGCTCCCCGGGGGCCACTTACAACACTTGATACCTCAATATCCATAGATAAAGGTAAATGATCGGAACTCACGTAACCATACAGAACTCTGATATTGGACACATTATCATGGCCTGAGGATGTAGTCACACAGTGATCAAGCCATGATGTAGAGCAGGGGTCAGCAACCCGCGGCTCCGGAGCCGCATGCGGCTCTTTCATCCCTCTGCTGCGGCTCCCTGTGGCTTTGGAAAATAAATAATGAGTATTTAATTAAAATGTATTTTATTTTAGTTCATTAGTTTTTAAAATGTAATTCTAAATTTGAAGATTATGGTGATCTTGTAAAATCAAAAAAAAAAACGTGTTAAAGTTTAATCACCGTCAGTGAAAATCAACACGATTACATAAGCGCTCGGCGCTTCCCCGGAAGTCGTCTCCCGCAATAACCCGGATGTGTTGTGTTCAAGCTACTGCTGTATTGCAGTAGCTTGACAGCCCTGCGATTGGATAGTTGCAAACGATTGGACCAATCAAATGGCTCGTTGTATGCTTTTTCAAAGATTCATGGCGGCGTGTTCTCAGGGATGTGATTTTCTGCTAATTCGCCGAATTCCGCTTTATTTTATCTTCCAGGAAGATAAAGTACGTTAAGTACGTTAGTGGCTTGTGGTCCACGAACGCAGTGAAGCTGCGCCCTTTCAGGCAGGACTGGAAGTGGCGTATGGCCACTTCCGGTAATCGGTATGGCCAAGCCGCCAGTAACTCTCTGTTACTGGCGGCTTACAACGGCTGTATGAGCTGGGCAGGCGCGAGGGAGGAAACGGTAACAGTTTGAAATTGACAGTGCACAGTGGACATTGACTCATAACTTTTGAATATTTCTAAGATAAGATAAGATAAGATAAGATAAGATAAGCCTTTATTAGTCCCACAACGGGGAAATTCCAGGATTGCAACAGCACAGGGATAGCAACACTCAGAGCAACAATCAGAAGGCAAGACAAAAAGCAAGCAAGCAACAGCAGCTAATATACATATGTACATATTACTATAAAATATACAGTATATATACACACACACAGACACACAGTGCAGAGCATTGTAGCTGGATGGAATAAATATATGAATATATAAACACACAGTGCGGAGCATTGTAGCTAGATGGAATAAATATGTAGATATATAAACATCCACAGTACGGAGCATTGCAGCTAGGTGGAATAAATATGTAAATATGTAAACACACACAGTGCGGAGCAATGTAGCTAGATGGAATAATATGTAGATATATAAACACACAGTGCGGAGCATTGTAGTTAGATGGAATAAATATATAGATATATAAATATAAATACACCCAGTGCGGAGCATTGTAGCTAGATGGAATAAATATGTAAATATATAAACACACACAGTGCAGAGCATTGTTGCTAGATGGGATGAAACAGCATAACTGTCTACTTAGTTATCCTACATGGTATGATTATGTGCCCACACATATTCTCACCCTCCATAGCGACCGGTATTTTCCTAGTTGTATGCCGGAGGGGACCATTGTGTAAGTCTATTGCATCTTTTGCATTCAAAAAACTATTAGTTTGTTACGTCTTTTTGCTATCTCTGCGAGCAGCCCTGCTTAGGTTGTACAGTCTGACAGCCGTTGGTAGGAAGGACCTGCGAAACCTCTCTGTTGTGCACCTGGGATGATGTAGTCTGCTGCTAAATGAGCTCCTCAGTGCATTCAGTATGTCCTGCATAGGGTGGAACTCGGACTCCAGCAGAGATGACAGTTTAGCCACCGTCCTTCTCTCTCCTATCTCCTCCACCGGATCAAGGCGCTGCCCCAGGACAGAGCTAGCTTTCTTGATCAGTCTGTTCAGTCTCTTCCTATCGGCTGCAGTAATGCCACTGCCCCAGCAGACCACTCCAAAAGTGATGGCTGATGCCACCACCGTGTCATAGAATGTCTTCAGCAGCGCCCCTTGTACACCAAAAGACCTGAGTCTCCTCAGCAGGAACAGCCTGCGCTGTCCCTTCTTGTAGAGTGCGTCAGTATTGTGTGACCAGTCTAGTTTATTGTTCAGATGAACACCCAGGTACTTATAGGATGTCACCATCTCGATGTCTGTTCCCTGTATATTTACTGGTGCTGTGAGGGGTTGCCCATGCCTGCGGCAGTCCACCACCAGCTCCTTAGTTTTCCTCGCGTTGATCTGGAGGCAGTTCCGATGGCACCAGTCCACAAAGTCCTGGATAAGCCCTCTGTACTCAGCTTCATCTCCATTGGAGATGAGGCCAATGATCGCAGAGTCATCAGAGAACTTCTGTAGATGGCAGCGTGTTGTGTTGTGTGAGAAGTCTGCAGTATAAAGAGTGAACAGGAAGGGAGCCAGCACCGTTCCCTGGGGGGCCCCCGTGCTACCGATGATCGTGTCGGACACACAATCCCGGGTTCTCACAAACTGAGGCCGGTTCATGAGGTAGTCCAGGATCCATGATGACAGGTGCTGGTCCACCCCTGCGCGCAGCAGCTTGTCCTTCAGGATCATCGGTTGGATGGTGTTGAAAGCACTGGAGAAGTCAAAGAACATGATCCTCACCATATTCCCGGGCTTCTCCAGGTGGGACAGAGAACGGTGAAGGAGGAAGATCACCGCATCCTCCACCCCAATGCCATGCTGGTAGGCGAACTGGAGTGGATCCATCGCTGGTTCCACCAGGGGGCGGAGGTGAGCAAGGAGCAGTCTCTCCAGGGTCTTCATCAAGTGGGGCGTCAAGGCCACCGGTCTGTAGCTGTTCAGGTCTTTGGGGTGGGAAGTTTTTGGTACAGGTACCACACAAGATGTTTTCCACAGCTGTGGTACCCTCCCCAGCTTCAGGCTCAGGTTGAAGATGTACGTCACAATCCCACACAGCTGGTCTGCACAGGACTTGAGGAGCTTTGCGCTGATGCTGTCCGGTCCCGACGCCTTCCTCGCCTTGATCTTCCTCAGCTCCGTCCTCACCTGGGTCCTGGTCAGGGTCAGGATGGGGGGCTGTGTGTTGGGAGTGGCGGGGTGTTGGTGGAGTGGGGAGTGGGCAGCAGGACTTGATTTCTTTAGAGGCAGCAGTGGTTGTTGTGCAGTCAGGGGGGAGGGCGGTTGGTCAAACCTATTGAAAAACAGATTCAGGTTGTTCGCCCACTCCCTGCCCCCGTGGCCTGGGGGGAGGTATTCTGGAGCCCAGAGATGGTTTTGAGGTTTCTCCAGACCCCGCTGATGTCACTCTGTTGCAGCTTGTCCTCCATCTTCTTCCTGAAGCTGTCCTTGCCTTCTCTGATCTTTCTCCTCAGCTCCCTCTATACGGACTTCAGCATCTCCCTGTTCCCCGACCTGAAGATCCTCTTCTTCTCTCTCAGAAGTGTTTTTATCTCAGGGTTGATCCAGGGTTTGTTGTTTGAGCAACACCGTATGGTCTTGGTGGGAACGGATTTGTCCACACAGAAGCTGAGGTAGCCCGTGAAGGTGTGAGTGAGGCTATCGATGTCCTCACCATGTGGATCGCAGAGCTGCTTCCAGGCGGTGGCTTCAAAACAGCCCTTTAGAGTGTCCATTGTCTCCTCAGACCATAACTCCACTGTGCGCATGACCGGAGGTTGTCTGTGCACTAGGGGTTTGTACACCGGCCGGAGATGAACCAAGTTGTGATCCGATCTCCCGAGTGGGGGGAGTTGTGATGAGGTGTACGCCTCCTTAGTGTTTGCGTAGAATAAGTCCAGTGTTTTATTGTGTCTAGTGTGGCATGTGACATACTGGGGAACGTGGGTAGAATAGGAGATAGTGAAACATGGTTGAAATCGCCTGAGATGAGGAGAAGAGCATCTGGGTGTTCTGTCTGCAGCCTGCTGGTTACTGAATGGATGACGTCACGCGCTGTCCCAGCGTTCGCCGTCGGATTTGCATAAACAACAATGCAGATCACGTGTGACTGTTCTCTCGGGAGATATGTAGGCCGCATGCTAACAGCTAGCAACTCAATGTCTTTGCTGCAGTGTCGTTTAACAGTGATATGTCCCGGTCTGCACCAGTTGTTTACATACATTATCACTCCACCGCCCCTTGCTTTGCCACTGTCTGGTGTTCGGTCTACTTGGCTACATCAGTGATTGTGCAAAATGAACTGCTCAAGTCTCAATGGAGATTGAAACTGGTGATCTGAAATGAATGCTGAAATTATAAAAAGTAATGGTATGTTGGAATTTTATTTCTATTATGGAACATAAAATTAACTGATTTTGATTTGATCAAGTGTTAAAGCATGTGATGGATAATGCTTGTTGGAATATTTTAGGAATGCTATTGATGAGATAAAAGTGATCAATATAACCATATAACAGTAATCTGTGTGATTTAAAATATGTGTGATCAATATAACCACATAGTAGTTGTGTGCTTCAAAATATATGTGTGTGTTCAATATAATCATATAACAGTTATTTGTGTGACTCAAAATGTTTGTATTCTGTTTATATCTAGGTAAAATAACCAATATACCATAATGGAAAATATATTGCCAAGTGTGTGGTTCACTCTCTGCAAAATAGTGGACCTTTGTCTCATCAGAGAGGATAACCAACGCCTGGGATTTATGGGAAGGAGGCACAGTTGCGATAAGGAATGGCTGAGCTTGGCCTACGCTGACCTGGGAGGTGAAAGTGACCTTCATGTGGATACATTCGGCGCCAGGAACGGATCCTCCCTGGACCAGACACCTGGACTGTCCACTCATTAAATGCATGCTTTGTTCTTTGTTCATGTGTGTACAAATATTCCGGGTCAGGGCTAGCTTAGCCAGTCAGACTTCATGAACTGACACGATCTGTTGCTGTCAGGGAGAGAATGTTTGACCTGGCGCTGTAACCTACTATATTCAACTTGCTTACTTAATACATGTTCCAAGTAAACTCAATCTCTTCCTTGAAAAACGAATCTGGGTAAACCATCTACACACAGACAAGCTTTAAAGAGTAGACTTAGATGTTTTTTTTCTACCAAGGTTTTTAATCCTAACATTATCTTCTTGGAACATAAGTCAATATTATACATTAATAAGTGGCATTCAGCTGTTTGTTTTGTGTCATTTAAGCACAGTTCTGGTACTTAAAAATCATAAAAACCCAGGACCTTCGGGGGGCTTTGCCCCCCCCAGCCCCCCCACCCCGGGACTATGTCCCCCTGCTGAATTTTTAGATAATTTCCCCAACCCCAAATCACATCACTGGTTCATGTTGGAATTCTGAGCTTTCGGTATTGTTTTCAGCGGAATTATGAGATTTTTAATCGAAGGATCAGGAGTCATCAGTGCTAGAAATAGCACTCTCCTTTTAACCCAGTGTCAACCTTCAACCCAATGTCTTTTTTTCAGAGTTCAAAATGTTTTTGTTGCATGCAGAAATGTAATCGTTTTCTCTGCAGGAGTTCCCTGATTTCATAAATGCAACACATTATAGTTTATACATAGCATAAAGGGAAAAAAGTTATATGCAGTGTTTTCATTTTAAGTGTCAAGGGTTTTTGTGGCTCCCAGTGTTTTTTCTGTGGGAAACCGGTCCAAATGTCTCTGAGTGGTAAAGGTTGCTGACCCCTGATGTAGAGCCATGGGCCATGCTAACATGAGTAAAGGTATCACCTGGTAAGATAATCCTGTCCGAAATGTGTAAAGAGTATCTCTCACAAAAAGACACCAGTTCATTTCCAAAACAACTTGAACGTGATTAGCGTTGAAGTCACCAAGTATATACACATATAGAGTTGGAAAATCCTCAGTGATACGTTTAACAAGACTCGTGCAGTGCAAGTATTCATCCAAGTTTTCAACACTATCACGGGGGAAATATACACACAATAAACAGTGAAAGTCACCCAGGTGGACTTCAATACCTGTAACTCTTTCGCACTCGTAAGTTTTCACAACACAACTGTTAGCAAGTGACTTCCGCCATAGGATACCAACGCCGCCATAGGGGCGGCCTAAGAACACGTTCTTCCGTATCCATAAAAGAAACACCTTATCCTATAAAATCACCATGTATTCTGCTCTGAATAGGCAATTCATGTTCAAACAACCAATGTTCCTGCAACAGCACAATGTCATGGTTATCACAAACTGGAGATCTCAGTTGAAGTTTTTACATTCTGGCAGTTGAATGAACATATTCTTAGGTTGGTCCTACTACTGAATGGATATAATGACAAACACAATAATGACAATCACAAGTAGTTCATTTCTTCTTAAAAAAAAAAAAAAACTGTCGATAGTATAAACCAGATGGCCACACATTTTTTCCAAGCAACTTCTTGCTACAACTGGCAGGACATGTAATTTTGAAAGAGGCATAACCATCATGCTTGGTTTCTAGTTGCTCAATCTTGAGATTGTCGTTTATTTTAACATTAGTTTTGATATAGGAGCGTACATGATGGGGTCTGGTGGTGGGGTTGAGTCGACTAATGAAGACTTGGCGCTTCTTATGACCTTGATGTCCGCCAGACGTCCTACCAGACTTCGGTACAACGCTTAGCTGCGAGTGGGGGCGTGTCTTGTTGACAGCCTGTAGCTGGTTCGTTAGCTGGATCTTTCAAACGTTCCAAAAGATCGATTCTTTTTCTGATTCAATTGTTCCAAATGATTCGATCTCTCGAATGTTCCATTTCTGCCATCACTACAACACAAAAAAAGTCAATCACCAAATCCTAAAACAAACAAATCTCACTATATTAAGTCACTTACCCATTAACCTCTAGCTCCTGCATGCGTGCGGCTGCTCACCATGGCGTCCCACAAGAGAAAGCAGTCAAATCCACAAGCACACCTGTTCCTCATTAATGTTCACCCCCACCTGCAGGAACCAAGAAACCCAACCACCAGGTGCTGCTCGTTACACAAGAAAAAGATGCAAATTTAAAAAGGGAAAGACTGCAATGAGAGAAAATATAAGTATAAATATACAGGAATGTTGTTTATAAGACCATAACTGAATTTATATGAAAACAATTCTATATTAAAAAAAAAAAACGGCAAATTTATGTTGCACATTTTAGAAAGTGCAAAATTATTAGGAAAAAAGCTGTGCATTTACAAGAAGCCCCAGATTAATGAAACAGACTTTCAAATAACAAAAAAATGCCTTAAATTTAGAGAAAGAGCACTGTATATTTATGTGGAAAAGTGTTGCAAATTTATAGTAAAAAAAAATAAATAAAAAAAAGACCTGCAGATTAAAGAGGACAATGATGCAAACGTGGCAAACTTAATGCACATTACAAGACAAAAAAAACCCTGCATATTAGAGGGAAAAACATTGGAAACTTCTGTGAAATGAGGTGCACATTTCTAACAAAAATTCCTGAGGAGAAAAAGGTAAACAAATTAAGAAGAAAAAGTTGGGAATTTAAGAGAAAAATATTGCAGATTTACATGACAAAAAGTGCCACGGTTTAGAAAAGAAGTTGTAAATTGATTTCATATTTGGGAGGGACAAATTATAATTTAAGAGGGTGGAAAAAAAAAAAAGCCTCAAATTAATCAGATAAATTGCATATTTTTTGCACATACTTACCAACCTTCAGCTCCTCAGAGGACGGCTCACGCCAGACTCCGGTATCCTGGGGCTGGTGCCGATGCAAGACTGCATTAATAAGTTAGAGTCTAACTTATTAATGCTCGAAGAAGAGCAGCGCAGAGCTGCTCTTCTTCTTCTTCTTCTGTTTTTTTGGCGGGGCCACCCAACTTAAAGGCGCATTACCGCCATCCAGCGTTGGAGTGTGGACCAGACATTGTACCCCAAACACCCTCAAAAAGAAAAAACAAACAAACAAACAAAAAAACAACAAAAAAACCCAACCCTATATCCTATTAATTAGACCTGTATCTTGGAGGTAAACAAACAACTTCCTTACCCCAACCCCCACCATGACGCTTAAGTTAGCATCACCCACCCCTAATTCTCTAATTCCCTCCACTAATCTGTCTCTCTCCTGGGTATACTTCTGGCAGTGCAGAATGATATGCTCCACATTTTCTTCCTCTCTCTCACAATAATCGCACAACCCAGTCGGGTGCTTACCTACCAGATGCAAAGTTCTCTTTAACCTAGTGTGCCCCATCCTTAGCCTAGATAAAATGTTCTCTTCCTTTCTATTTCTTGTCCCCATCCTGCCCTTCACTCCAACCGCGCTCTGGATAGCATACAGGTGTCGCCCTGTACCTCCTGTGTCCCACCTACGCTGACACTCCAGCCTAGTATGCTCTTTAATCAGTGTTTTTGCCTCAGATTTACTCAATGAAATATCCCACACCTCCCAGTGCCCCAGAGCCTGTTTAGCCAATTTATCTTCGGCTTTGTTGCCCTTTACCCCCCTGTGAGCTGGAATCCACATGAACGACACAGCCACCTCTTTATTTCTGAGTCTATACAGAGTCTCATACATTTCATAGACCACGTCCTGTCTGCTGTCAGATGACCCTGATTTTATTGACAGCAAGGCTGCACTGGAGTCCGAACAAAGGACAACATCCTTGATCGTCAGCTCCTCAATCCTCTGCAATGCAGTCACCAAAGCCAACATTTTGACTGTATACACAGACAGATGGGAAGATGTTCGTCTTTTAACAGACATTTCCAAGGCAGGAATATAGAACGCAAAGCCAGTGCAACCAGTGTCAGGATCTTTTGACCCATCAGTGAATACTGGGGTAGCGGAGTGATATACTGTTCCCAAACGATCCTCTACTAAAACTGCAGAGTTTCCAAATTCCCTATACCCTCGCATCTTTTCCAAAAAATACAAATCAACAGAAACTGGATAGAAAAACCATGGAGGCGTGATTGGCAAAGGAACTGATGGAATATATGTTCTGTCACATAGTTTCATGTCTCTGGCTATCCTCCCAGCATAAAATACAAAACTCTCCTTTTTAACTCTTTCCCCTTCCCAACAAGGCATCAAAACTCCAACTGTGGGATGTTTATCTTGAGTGTGCCCTTGCAGATTGACCCAGTAATTCATCATTATCTGTTTACGCCTGATATTTAATGGCATTTCCCCCATTTCCACCTGAAGAGCAGCAACAGGAGTTGTTTTAAGTGCACCACAGCAGATCCTCAGTGCTTGGGCCTGGATGACATCTAACTTATTCAACATGGTTTTGGAAGCAGATCCATATACAGTACACCCATAGTCCAATACAGACCTAATTAACGCAACATAAATGTTTTTCATAGCCGCTCTCCTAGCACCCCACTCAGTCCCTATCAAACACCTCATTACATTCAGGTTCAGGTTCAGGTTACTTTATTTGTACCCGTAGGTAGATTTGTTTTGCAGTCTGGTGACATCCATATTTACAAGCCACTAATTACATTCAACATAGACACAAACACAGGCACACATGAAGCTGACTATAAACATGATAAAAATACTCAAGGCTCCATCAATCAGGGTATAAAAAGACAAAGAGATGAGGGAGAAACCAGAGGTTAAGAGAGAAGGGTCATATTAAAAGTTAAAAACTAGTCAAAGAGGTTAAAAAACTCAAAGGTCTAAAACCCAATAAAATATTTAGAACCCAAGTGACATCCTACAAAAATAAGTAAATATAAAATGAAGTTAATAAATAGGTACCTAAATTATGTACAATATATTTTTACAGCTTGTTCAACTCTTTGACAGCAGCAGGGACAAAGCTGTTTTTGTAGCGCTGGGTTTTACTTTTTGGGACAGCAAACCTCTGTCTTGAGGGAAGAAGCTGAAAGTGGCAGTGCAAAGGGTGGGAGTCATCATTTAAAATGGAAGTAGCCATCCTCTGTACTTGTCTGGTGTACAGGGATGTCAGGCTCAGCTGTGGCTCACCAAGCAAACGACTGGACCATCTAACTACCTGATCCAAGGATTTCCTCTGTTTCAGTTTTATCTGACCAAACCATGACACTAAAGAAAAGGAAAAAACAGATTCAATAAAAGCCCGATAAAACATTGTCATTATGGTTCGGTCAACTTGGAAGCGTGCAAGTTTTCTCAAGCAATGCAAATGTTTCAGCACCTTTTTGCATTTAACTGACACCTTTTGAATGTGTTCCTTCCAAGTTAGATTGACATCAAACCAGGCACCCAGAAATCTGAAAACTTTGACTTGTTCTATTTCCTGAGCATACATTGTTAACTGGGCATCAGCTACCTTTTTCCTTGTGAATACTACGACCTTTGTTTTCTCAACAGAGAATTTAAATCCTCAAGAGTATGGCCACCCTTCCACTGCACGTATTGCTTCTTGTATTTTCCCTCTTATATAATTAAAATTACTCCCTCTTTTCCATAATGCCCCATCATCAGCAATTAAGGAGCGGCCAATGTCATTCTTCACAACAGAAAAAACATCATCATAATAGAAAAAAGCACTGGGCTTATAACACTACCCTGGGGGGGTGCCATTTTCCACCAAATACCTATCTGACAAGGCTCTGCCCACTCTAACTTGAATGTACCTATTAAACAAAAAATCTTTTATCCAGTTGAATGTTCTCCCAGAAATTCCTATCTTACTTAGCTTAATCATTAGCCCCTCCTTCCACAACATGTCATATGCCTTTTCTACGTCAAAGAACACTGCAATTACTGACTCTCTGTTTACTTGAGCCTTCCGTACCTCTGTCTCCAAACACACAACAGGATCCATAGTTCCCCTTCCTTTTCTAAATCCACTCTGATGTGGTGACTAAATTCCTCTACTTTCGAGATAAAAAGCAATTCTGTCTGTAATCATTCTCTCCGTTATTTTTCCCAAATGTGATGTTAGAGCTATAGGCCTGTAGCTCGCTGGGTCTGAGAGATCCTTTCCAGGTTTTCTTACAGGAAAAATCACTGCCTCTTTCCATGCAGTTGGGAGCTTTCCCTTTTCCCACACTTTGTTGTAGACTTCCAGTAGCTTCCTCCTTGCCAAAACCCCTAAGTGTTTCACCATGATGTAACAGACATTGTCTTTCCCAGGGGATGCTAATCCTGATTTGTTTACTGTCCTTTCCATTTCATCTAGAGTGAAAGGAGAATCCAGAGAACTACTAAAGTCACACCTTTCCTCCAGAGCCCCAGGGTGTGCTAAATTCATCCTATTTCTTCCCCTTTTACCTTCTTCAGTCAAATTGCTTGAACTATGAATTTGAGTCAGACTCTTTGCCATCATTGTTGCTTTCTCCTCATCAGTTATTGCAGTCTCTCCCCCACTTTTTAGTATTGGATACTGCCATTCCCTCCTATCTCCCCTCATAGCCATACTCCACACATCCCCTACGGCTGTTGATCTACCTACAGTGCTACAGTATCTCTGCCAGCTTTCTCTCTTAGCCCTCTGGATAGTTTTCCTGGCTTTTGCAGGTGCCCTCTTATAATTAACCAAGTTTTGCCAATTATGAGTTCTTCTTAAGACCTTAAGTGTCTTATTCCTCTCTTTAATAGCTTTAGTGCACTCATCTGTCCACCAAGGCACTGCTTTCTTTAACCTTTTCCCTTTACTTTTAGAGATTGACTGACTGGCTGCTTCAAGAAAAATAGTTTTAATATTTTCCTCCATACTCTCAATGTCTTCACTGACCTCTACTAGGGGAAGGTCTCTCTCACAGATAAATTTAAATAGCTTCCAATTAGCATTGCTAAAAACCCACCTCCATTTTTTATGACCCCCTTACCCAATTCACTGACATGAAAGTATTACAATACACTGGGAAATGGTCACTTCTCACCGAGGACTCCTCTAAAACCTCCCACTCACGCACACTTGCAATATTACTAGTCACCAAAGTCAAGTCAAGAACTGAACCACTCCCCGTATGTACATCAATTCTAGTTGCTCTACCATCATTTAAACATACAGTCGTAGCACCTAACACCGACACGAAGCGACCTGTCCCCGGTGATTGGGGCTCGCAGGAAGAACTAACCGAGGCAACAGTTGGACGGGAGCCGGATCGGAGTTCAGGTGCAATGGTGGTGGGAGACGGGGACCAGTGGAGGACCACCGGGGCCCCAGCCAGACAAGAGCCTTTGAGTCGGAGCCCAGTTACAGCGGCGGGGCTCAGCGGAGGAACTACTGAGGCAGACGGCGGTAGGTGGCGGGGCTCAGCGGAGGATCTACCGGGACCCCAGCTGGACAGAAGCAGGATCGGAGCTTGGCTACAGCGGCGGTGTGCGGCGGGACTTGGTGGAGGAGCTGCCGGTACCCCAGCTGGACAGGAGCTCTGTTACGGCGGCGGTAAGCAGCGGGACTAGCAGCAGAGGGGGCTAGCTGAGGCCCAGCTGGAATCGAGGTCGGTCGGATTGGATACCGGCGACACCAGCAGAGATTGTTTTACTATCCACAGGTCAGTAAAAATGCCACCAAAGAAGGAGGAAATGGAAGAGATCAAAAAATCTCTGAACTTCTTGTCAGAAGAAGTGACCAAAATGGTTAGCCAACAGGCCAAAATATTAGGCCTAATGGAAGAAGTCCGAGAATTAAAATTAACAATTCAGGAAAAAGACAAAAAAATTACGGACTTGGAGCGACGTGTCGAGGATCTTGAACAATGTTCTCGTATGGATGATCTAATTATAAGTGGACTAGACATCAAATATCAATCATACGCTCATGCTACAACAGGATTGAGAGGTGAGGAGGCTCCCGCAAGTGAATCTGTCTCCCTGGAAAACCAGGAGCTTCAGTTCCTTGATAGTAGAGATATAAAGGTCGAAGCAAATGCAATTTCAGCCTGTCATGCTTTACCCAGAAAGGATAATAAAACAAAGAAATCAATTGTGATGCGCTTTGTGAACAGAAGGGTAAAGAATGACATACTGAGGCAGGCCAGAAAGCTCCGGGGAACAGAAGTTTACCTAAATGAACACCTAACAAAAACAAATGCTGAAATAGCAGGGCAAGCACGGATGCTGAAAAGACAAAATAAGATACAGGCAACATGGACAAGAAATTGTAGAGTTTGGATCAAACTAAATGGAACACCTGAGCAAGCAAAAAGCATAATGATCAGAGATGTTACTGACTTAAATAAATACAGATGAACACTGATTAAAAAAATTAAGAGACAATGATAATCCATATCCACACACACGGCAAGAATAGTTCTTTTGACATACCATGTCAATGTACTTTTTTAAAAAAAAAATAAACAAAACAAACAAAAAACTTATGACTGACTTGAGTAGACATCAATTATCCCCAGTTGGAGGAAGTCATTTGACACAGAGTGAGGAAACTCAAACTCTGAAAATATGCCATTATGCTGAACATAAACTACAAGAGATGGAGAATGATATTGATCCTGATAACCACTTTTTCCAATAATATTCATAACCATTGTGAATATTACACTGAAAAGCAATTCAAAAGTCAAGTGCAACTAGATGGTAAACTATCAATAATACACTTCAACAGCAGAAGTCTTAACAAAAACTTTCCACAGATTCAGGACTATTTAAAACAGCTAGACAGAAAATTTACAGCTATCGCAGTCTCTGAAACTTGGCTTAATGAAAAGCAGGCTCCCCTGATGGCAATAGAGGGATATCAGATGTTTCATATTAACAGATCTCAAAAAAAGGGTGGTGGTGTTGCACTGTATATTGATGACCTGTATAGGAGTAAGCTTGTAAATGGAATGTCCTTTGCACTACCAGGGATTTTGGAATGTGTTACTGTTGAGATTGACCAAGATAAAACAAAAAATCTAATTATAAGTTGTACAGTTAGGCCCAAAAATATTTGGACAGTGACACAAATTTTGTTATTTTAGCTGTTTACGAAAATATATTCAGGATACAATTATATAATCAATATGGGCTTAAAGTGCAGACTCTCAGCTGTAATTTGAGAGTATTCACATCCAAATTGGAGCAAGGGTTTAGGAATTACATCTCTTTAATACATAGCCGCCTCTTTTTCAAGGGGCCAAAAGTAATTGGACAATTGACTCAGAAGGCTGCAAAAAACAAATAACAAGGCTGCATGGGCTCTTCCCTCGTTAACCTGTCAGTTAAAAGGTCTGGAGTTGATTCCAGGTGTGGCGTTTGCATTTGGAAGCTGTTGCTGTGAACACACAACATGCGGTCAAAGGAGCTCTCAATGGAGGTGAAACAGACCATTCTGAGGCTGAAAAAAAAGAAGAAATCCATCAGAGAGATAGCAGAAATGTTAGGAGTGGCCAAATCAACAGTTTGGTACATTCTGAGAAAAAAACAGTGCACTGGTGAGTTTGGGAACCCAAAAAGGCCTGGACGTCCATGGAAGACAACAGTGGTGGATGATCACAGAATCCTTTCCATGGTGAAGAACAACCCTTCACAACATCCACTCAAGTGAAGAACACTCTCCAGGAAGTAGGTGTGTCAGTATCTAAGTCTACCATAAAGAGAAGAATTCATGAGAGTAAATACAAAGGATTCACCACAAGGTGCAAACCATGAATCAGCCTCAAAAATAGAAAGGCCAGAATTGACTTTGCCAAAAAAACACCTGAAGAAGCCAGCCCAGTTCTGGAACAGCATTCTTTGGACAGATGAGACTAAGATCAACCTGTACCAGAATGATGGGAAGAAGAAAGTTTGGAGAAGAATTGGAACAGCTCATGATCCAAAGCACTACATCTTCTGTAAAACATGGTGGAGAGAGTGTGATGGCATGGGCATGCATGGCTTCCAATGGCACTGGGTCACTTGTGTTTATTGATGATGTGACAAAAGACAGAAGCAGCCGGATGAATTCTGAAGTGTATAGGGATATACTTTCTGCTCAGATTCAGCCAAATGCAGCAAAGTTGATTGGACGACGCTTCACCAATGATCCAAATCATACTGCAAAAGCAACCCAGGAGTTTTTTAGAGCAAGGAAGTGGAATATTCTGCAATGGCCAAGTCAATCACCAGATCTCAACCCAATCGAGCATGCATTTTACTTGCTCAAGACAAAACTTAAGGCAGAAAGACCCACAAACAAGCAACAACTGAAGACAGCTGCAGTAAAGGCCTGGCAAAGCATCACAAAGGAGGAAGCCCAGCGTTTGGTGATGTCCATGGGTTCCAGACTTTCAGGCAGTCATTGCCTGCAAAGGATTCTCAACAAAATATTGAAAAGTAACATTTTACTTAGGGTTATGTTTATTTGTCCAATTACTTTTGAGCCCCTGAAATGAGGAACGTTTGTATAAAAATAGCTACAATTCCTACATGTTTAATCATATATTTTTGTTCAACCCCTTGAATTAAACCTTAAAGTCTGCACTTCAATTCCATTGTAGTTGTTTCATTTCAAATCCAATGTGGTGGCATGCAGAGCCCAAATCATGAAGATTGTGTCACTGTCCAAATATTTCTGGGCCTAACTGTATATATAGAATGCCGGGAACTTGCATTGAGACATTCAGAGATAAATTAGTCGAGCTGTACAATAATATTACTAGTAAGAAAAGGGTAGTAATTTGTGGAGATTTCAATATTGATCTGCTAAATCCATATCAACAAAATATAATTACAGAGTTCATGAACTCTATGTACAGCATGAGTCTATATCCCACAATAACACATCCCAGTAGAATCACAGTTCACACTGCTACACTTATTGACAACCTGTTTGTTAATATTATTGATAAGAAAATAGAAAGTGGATTATTGATAAATGATATAAGTGACCACTAGCCAGCCTTTGCACTTATCCATGGCCACACGGGGGCCAATACAGAAATTTTTTTTAAAATCATTCAGATACAAATCACAAAATGCAATCAGTTCTTTTAAAGAGGACTTGCTGAAGCAAGACTGGACAGAAGTCTATGTATCAGATGTAAATGAAGCCTATGACACATTTATAAAAATTGTTACCACTCTTTATGAAAAAAATTGTCCATTAGTAAAGAAAAAGCTTAAACATAAATTTGCCGATAAGCCATGGTTAACCAAAGGATTACAAAAGGCGTGTAAAAAGAAAAATTTATTATATAAAGCTTTCCTAAAGAAAAGGACAAAAGAAGCAGAGCAGCGGTATAAAACATACAAAAATAAGTTAACATATATAATAAGATGTAGTAAGAGAGACTATTACAGTAAAGAACTGGAGAAAAACAGAAACAATATTAAAAATACATGGACAATACTTAACAGTATTCTTGGAAATAAAAACAGAAATACAAGCTACCCAACCGATTTTTCAAAAAATAATAAAACGACTCAGAGTGTGAATGCAGATTCACCTGCAGATGAATTTAATAACTTTTTTGTTAACATTGGTCCTAATTTAGCTCGAGAAATACCCATTACGGCGCCTACAGGTGATACAATAAGCAAAAACACTGCTATAAAAGACTCCATTTTCATAAAGAACACAGACAAGAGAGAGGTCATTGAAATTGTTAAATCGTTTAAAAGTAAAACATCTACGGACTGTGATGGTATTGACATGCACTTGGTCAAAACTATTATTGAATGCTTAGTGAAACCACTGACGTATATCTGTAACCTGTCTCTCCAAACAGGTATATTTCCCAATGCAATGAAAATAGCTAAAGTAATTCCGATATACAAGACGGGTGACAGAGGGGAATTCTCAAACTATAGACCAATTTCACTATTGCCGCAATTTTCCAAGATACTTGAAAAAATATTCTATGAGAGAATTGATAACTTCATACTGAAGAATAATTTATTGTGTGAGCAGCAATATGGGTTCAGACACAAGAGGACAACTGCATTTGCTCTAATGGAATTTATAGAAAAAATATCAACTGCCATTGAGAATAAAGAGTATTCAGTTGGGGTATTCCTGGATCTTAAAAAAGCATTTGATACAGTGGATCATAATTTATTATTAAAGAAACTACAAAATTGTGGTATTAGAGGGGTAGCACTGTCCTGGTTATGTAGTTACTCAAAGAATAGATATCAGTATGTATGTGTTGGTAACAAAAACTCAGTTACTGAAGGTTACTTGTGGAGTCCCACAGGGTTCAGTTTTGGAGCCATTGTTATTCAATATGTATATAAATTATATATGTAAAGTTTCAGAAAAAATGGACTTAATATTGTTTGCCGATGACACTAATCTATTATGCAGTGGAAGCAATTTGGAACAACTTTTGGATACACTTGGAAAGGAATTAGGAAAGCTTAAACTGTGGTTTGATTCAAACAAATTAACGCTCAATTTAAGTAAGACAAAATTTATAATTTTTAACAACCATCACAACAACTTAGTATCTAAACTCAGTGTAAATGGTGTAGAGAATGAAAGGGTATCCAAAACTAAATTTCTTGGAGTAATAATTGATAATAAACTGTGTTGGAAGTCACATATTAATTATATTAAACGTAAAATATCCAAATCAATTGCAATACTACACAGAGTGAAATATCTGCTGAATCAACCCACACTATATAAGATAAGATAAGCCTTTATTAGTCCCACAACGGGGAAATTCCAGGATTGCAACAGCACAGGGATAGCAACACTCAGAGCAACAATCAGAAGGCAAGAAAAAAAACAAGCAAGCAAGAGCAGCTAATATACATATGTACATATTACTATAAAATATATATATACACACACACAGACACACAGTGCAGAGCATTGTAGCTGGATGGAATAAATATATGAATATATAAACACACAGTGCGGAGCACTGAAGCTAGATGGAATAAATATGTAAATATATAAACACACACAGTGCGGAGCAATGCAGCTAGGTGGAATAAATATGTAAATATATAAACACCCACAGTATGGAGCATTGCAGCTAGGTGGAATAAATATGTAAATATATAAACACACACAGTACGGAGCATTGCAGCTAGGTGGAATAAATATGTAAATATATAAACATACACAGTGCGGAGCAATGTAGCTAGATGGAATAATATGTAGATATATAAACACACAGTGCGGAGCATTGTAGCTAGATGGAATAAATATATAGATATATAAATATAAACACATCCAGTGCGGAGCACTGTAGCTAGATAGAATAAATATGTAAATATATAAACACACACAGTGCAGAGCATTGTTGCTAGATGGGATGAAACAGCATAACCGTCTACTTAGTTATCCTACCGGTATTTTCCTAGTTGTATGCCGGAGGGGACCATTGTGTATACCTTGTATCATTCATTAATACTCCCATACATGACATATTGTACTGAAGTATGGGGAAATACATATAAAACAAACATATATCCAGTCTTTATGCTTCAGAAGAGAGCTATTAGAATAATAAACAAAGCTGCTTACAGGGAACCAACAAACCCACTTTTTCTTAAATTAAAAGCTCTCAAGTTGAAAGATCTGGTTGACTTTAAAACTGCAGTAATAATGTTTAAAGTGAAGAATCTATCACTGCCCGCAAATATCCAAAAGTTGTTCCAAATAAGGGAGAAACAATATCATTTCAGAGGAACATGTATATTTCAAAAACCTTCAGTGAGAACTACCACCAAGCAACACTGTGTTTCAGTGCAAGGAGTCAGATTATGGAACGATTTTGGACCTGAATTAAAATCATGTACAACACTTGGACAATTTAAACAAAAACTAAAGGAAGAAATGCTCCAAACATATATACAAGATGACATGTAAAATCACATAAGGATTGTCATATCCAGTCTGCGTTGTGTTGTAGCTTAGTTTTTTGTCATATTTTGTCTTAGCTTTGTTCTGAATTGTAATCGCTCTTGTTTTGTTTTTCTTTTGAATTCTTGGATGGAATATGGGTGGGCAATATAAGCTGCGGCTTCAGCCATCACCCATTTCGGATAACTTATGTTGAACTGTATAATCAGAGGAGTTATTGTCTAATTTGACCTTGTTGGATTTTTTTCCCCCTTTGTTATATTATTCAGTTTCTTTTAATTTGTACTTTTAATCTATCCGAAATAAAGATTCATTCATACTAGATTCTTCTCTTCCAAAAGTTCTTCAATAGTCTCACCATTTATGTCTGTATGATTTGCCCCCCATAACACATTATGGACATTAAAGTCCCCACAAATTACTACCCTGCTCCCATCTATCCCCTCCATCTGAGATAACTGATTCAATATCAACCTCTTACAAGGATTATACAAATTAACAACTGCGGCGGCATGAAATAAAGCAGCGTTGGTGAAGGTTTTAAGCAGGTTTATTGAATCATACCGCCTTCACAGGATCCCCGCTCCGGTGCAAGTGTGAGCAGACCGGAGCGGGATCCTCAGGCTCTCAGAGGAGGAGACACAAAGTGTGTGTCTGCAGCAGCAGCTGAAGAGTGAGTGAATGAGAGGATGAGCATGGATTACAGTGCAGTATGTTGGAAGGAAGGTGCCGTACCACAGGACATGAGGGACGCCAAGATCATCACCCTCTACAAAAACAAAGGGGAGAGAAGCAACTGCAACAACTACAGGGGCATCTCCCTCCTCAGCGTTGTTGGCAAAGTCTACGCACGAGTTGTTCTCGTTCGTCTACAGAAGCTTGCCGAACGTGTCTACCCCGAGTCTCAGTGTGGCTTCCGTGCTGCGCGATCGACGGTAGACATGATATTCTCCATCCGCCAACTCCAGGAGAAATGCAGAGAACAGAACATGCCCCTGTACGTCGCCTTCATCGACCTCACCAAAGCGTTCGATCTGGTCAGCAGAGAGGGCCTTTTCAAGATCCTGCCAAAGATAGGATGCCCACCAAAGTTGCAAAGCCTCATCGAATCGTTTCACACCAACATGCAGGGGATAGTGCAGCACGATGGCAACGTCTCAGAGCCATTCAACATACGCAGCGGAGTGAAACAGGGCTGTGTACTTGCGCCAGCCCTCTTTGGGATTTTCTTTGCTATGCTCCTGAGGCATGCCTTCAGCACAGCAACAGAGGGAATCTACCTGCACACAAGATTTGACGGCAGGCTTTTCAACCTCGCCCGCCTGAAAGCCAGAACCAAAGTACGCGAGGCTCTAATCAGAGACATGCTTTTCGCAGACGACGCTGCAGTCGCAACCCACACACAGCAGGAGCTTCAGACCCTGATGAACCGCTTCTCTCAGGCATGCAAGGACTTCGGGCTTACCATCAGCCTGAAGAAGACTAACGTCTTGGTGCAAGGCACGGAAGCACCACCAACCATCACCATCGACGACTACGAGCTGGAGGTCGTGAATCAGTTCACGTACCTGGGGTCCACGATCAGCAACAACCTCTCCCTTGATACAGAGATCAACAAGAGGATTGGAAAATCAGCCTTCACACTCGCTCGCCTCACCACACGAGTGTGGGAGAATCCCAAACTCTCTGTCAAGACGAAGATGGCAGTGTACAACGCCTGCGTCATCAGCACACTGCTCTATGGGAGTGAGACGTGGACAACATACGCCCGGCAGGAAAAGAGACTGAACTCCTTCCACTTGCGCTGCATTCGCCACATCCTGGACATATCCTGGCAGGACAAAGTGCCCAACACAGAAGTTCTGTCCCGCGCCGGCCTTCCCTCCATGTTCACTCTACTCAGGCAGCGCAGGCTCCGCTGGCTAGGCCCCGTTCACCGTATGGAGGATGGCAGAATCCCAAAAGACGTCCTATACGGAGAACTGGCAACTGGCAGGAGAGACGTTGGCCGCCCACAGCTGCGCTTTAGAGGCGTCTGCAAGAGAGACATGAAGACCCTGGAGATCCACACAGATCGCTGGGAGGACCTTGCAATGGACCGCTCCAAATGGAGAGGCACCCTGACCAGACAGCTCAAGGCGGGTGAAGAGAGACTGACTGCTGCAGCAGATGAAAAAAGGACCCGCAGGAAGAACCGCCACAGACCCAGCAGCACGGAGACCACCCACAAGTGCGACCTGTGTGACAGGGACTGCCATTCGCGCATTGGCCTGTTCAGCCACAGGCGATGCTGTTCCAGCAGAGTAGACGTTTAGGATTCTCTTCCATGGTCATCATAGACCAACGGAGGCCGACGATATATACCCAACTACAACAATACATAAAAGAGCATTCCCCAGCAGTTGGTATGATCAAAGAGATTGCAGAACAGGCGTGAGACATTTGCATTTGAGAGACATACATCACAATAGGCAGATTGCTGACCTCAGCTCCAGCTGCAAGACAAAGAGGTTACAAGGCACATCTACATATTGATCTCAGTCTCTAGGTCACAGTAAGGACAGGACGCATGAACACAATGCATGAAAGGCACATTAACATCACAGTAGTGAGCCAGAAGAAGCGGGGCTGCCTGTAGACATTAATACACACATTTCACTGTTCTGTTAATTGCTCTAGCCAAGCGCTGTGTCTGTCCAGTCTGTTGTGGGGGTTACACCAACCCACCACACAACTACTAATTCCCCCTCTTTGGTCCAAATTTCAACTACCACGTACTCCAGTTCAGCTTCTCTACCTATCTCTCTGAACTGAATTCCCTCCCTCACCAATGTTGCACACCCACCTCCCATTCCCTCCCTCCTATCATTCTGAATAGAAACATATCCCACTATTTTAAAATCCCAGATTGGGTTTCAGCCATGTCTCCTGGACACAAATAACATCTGGTTTGTCTGAAAGTTCCTCAATATACCTTTTGAATTCCTGTCCATTTGCCAGCAAGCTTCTTGCATTCCATTGAATCAAAATGACCATTGTCACTGACGTGATATTGGGCTCAGGGAACAGGCACACAGGCTCGAGTTAGATTCAAAGCTTTATTCAACAACAGTGGGTGTGTGGGTGCATGTGTGAGGGATGTGGATGGATTGGTGGTGGACAGGAAGCGCCGAGCGCGGAACAGTTCGCCGTGCAGCCAGGCAACCCTACGGGCAGAGCAGAGATGCAGGTTAGAGACAGTCACACACCCCATGGGGTTAACACTCGGTGTATCGCTTACATGGAGGTGTTGTGGTGGCTGGCGTTGGCTGACGCAGGACTTCTGCCTGGGAGACAGCGCTTCGGTGCGCACTCGGCGGGAAGAGGAGAGAGCTGCGGAGGTTAAGGCGAGGATGGGAAATCCGCTGCCTGGAGGGTCCACCTGTGCACAGGGGGGAGACTGAAGAGCAGGTAAGGAAACAAACAGCTTACGTGCTGGGTGAAGGATGGCGCAGGCCGGGGAGAGTCGGTCATGCGCTGGAGTTTGGGAGCGTAGATGAGCAGACGGCTCCAGACTGAGGCTGTAGGCAGAGTGGGTTAAATAGTCTGCAGCTGATGAGATGCAGGTGTGCGCGCCGCTGGGGCTGATGACGGGCGAGAGCGAGTTGTGACAGTACTCCCCGCCTCTGAGCAGCACCGGCTTATCTGGGTGCACCCGGTGGAACTCCGTGATGAGATGTTTATCCAGCACCCAGGAAGGGTGCACTAGGACCTCCACTCAGGGCCATATCCCTCCCAGTCCACCAAGTACTGGAGTCCGCGACCCCGGCGGCAGGAGTCCAGGATGGCAGTGACCCCCCATGCCGGGTCGCCACCGATCATCATGGGAGGAGGAGGAGCTCTGGGAGGAGGACAGAGAGGATCAGAAACCACGGGCTTAATACGGGAGACGTGGAATGTAGGACAGACACGGAGGGAGGGGGGGAGAGCCAAACGCACAGCCACCAGGTTGATTACCTTCGTCACAGCAAAGGGTCCAATGAAGCACTGAGCCAGCTTCTTCTTCTCTGCCTTTAAGTTAATGTCCCGGGTCGACAACCAAACCTGCTGGCCCACCTGGTAGCAAGGAGCGGCTCTCCTGTGGCGATTAGCGACTCTGGAGTTATGCGCCGCCGTGTGTAAAAGCGCCTGGCGCGTCTTGGTCCAAATGCGCTGGCAGCGTCTGAGATGAGCCTGGATCGAGGGAACCACCACCTCACCTTCTTCTTCGCGAAACAACGGAGGGTTGTACCCCAGGGACGCCCGGAAAGGAGACATTCCTATGGCTGATGATAAGGTGGAGTTGTGGGCGTACTCCACCCAGGGTAGACAGGTGCTCCAGGAAGAAGGACTTGAAGAGGTGATGCAGCGCAATGCCGCTTCCAGCTCCTGGTTGGTGCGCTTGCACTGCCCGTTAGACTGTGGGTGGTGGCTGGAGGACAAACTCACCGTGGCCCCCAGTGCGTTGCAAAAGCATTTCCAGACCCTGGACACGAACTGAGGCCCTCGGTCAGAGACGACGTCCACCAGGATCCCATGCAGCCTGACCACATGTTGAACTAGCAATTCGGCCGTCTCTCGCACCGTAGGGAGGCCGGTCTACTATGGTCAGGATGGTGTCGTAGGAGTTGGACGTGGGGAGGCTGGTGATGAAATCCAGGGTGACATGAGACCAGGGCCTGTCGGGGACCGGCAGTGGGTGGAGGAGACCAGCTGGAGGGGAGGTCGAGGTCTTACCGGTTGCGCACTGGGGACAGGCACGGACGTAATTGGTGACGTCACTCCGGAGTCCGGGCCACCAGAAGGATCGCTGGAGGAGCTCTACCAGCTTGGAGATACCAGGGTGACAGGCGAACTTCGACGTGTGTGCCCAGTGGATGACGTCACCCCGGACAGACAATGGCACAAACAGTTTCCCAGCCGGACCGCCGCCAGGATCGGGTTCAGCTTCTTGTGCCTTCTGGACCTTGTCCTTGATCGCCCATGAAACGGCGCCCACAACGCATGAGGTTGGCAGGATGGTGTGGTCACGGTCCTCTGGTTCCTCAGGAGCGAACTGCCTGGACAGTGCGTCAGGTTTGCCGTTCTTGGAGCCAGGGTGATAGGTGATGGTAAATCTGAAGTGGCCGAAGAAGAGTGACCAATGCGCCTGGCGGGCATTCAGACGCTTGGCCGACCACTGATACTCCAGATTCGTGTGGTCGGTCCAGACCACAAAAGGCTGCGCTGCTCCCTCCAACCAATGACGCCACTCCTGTAGCGCGAGCTTCACAGCCAGGAGTTCCCTGTCACCGACGTCGTAGTTTCACTCCGCTGCGGACAGGCGCCGAGAGAAGAAGGCGCAGGGACGCACCACCCTGTCCACCGGAGATCGCTGGGATAACACTACCCCCACCCCCGTATCAGATGCGTCCACCTTGACCAGGCACTGGAGTGTCGGGTCAACCTGGGTCAGGACCCGGGAGAAGGAGAACTCCGTCTTCAGTTTCTCAAAGGCGGACGCCGCGTCCTCCGTCCACTGGAATGGCACCTTGGGAGAGGTGAGGCGGGTCAGGGGAGAGGCGATGGCACTGTATTTTGGCACAAAACGCCAGTAGAAGTTGGCGAATCCTAAGAATTGTTGCACCTGTTTCCTCGATGAAGGGACGGGCCACTCCACCACCGCTTTGATCTTGGCAGGGTCGGGGAGAATCTTATTGTGGGAGACGACGAAACCCAGGAAGGAGGTCTTGTTGGTATAAAATTCACATTTCTTCGCCTTAACGTACAACCTGTTCTCGAGGAGTTGCTGAAGGACCCGCCTCACATGAGCCTGATGCTCTTCCCGAGACCAGGAGAAGATCAAGATGTCGTCCAGGTAGACGAAGACGAAGACCCCCAAGCAGTAGTGAAGAACGTCATTAATGAGTCACTGGAAGACGGCCGGAGCGTTGGTGAGCCCAAACGGCATGACCAGGTACTCGAAATGGCTGCTGGGCATCCGGAACCCCGTCTTCCACTCATTGCCCTCCCGGATCCGAACGAGGTGGTACACACTGCGGAGGTCCAGCTTGGTAAACCAGGAGGCCCCCTGGAGGGAATTGAAGGCTGAGTCCATAAGGGGCAGCGTGTATTTATCCTTTATAATGATGTCATTTAGGGCCCGGAAGTCAATACACGGTTGCAGGGATCCATCCTTCTTGGCCACGAAGAAAAACCCAGCTCCGACTGGGGACGAGGAGGGCCGGATGATGCCTGCGCTGAGCGACTCCTTGATATAGGCGTCCATAGATTCACGCTCCGGGGCTGACAGGCTGTAGAGACGACCAGATGGCAAGGGTGCCCCCGGGTGGAGGTTTATAGCACAGTCATACGGGCGGTGGGGCTCCAAGGAGAGGTCCGGTGGGGGTGAGTCGGGAGCGGGGAGCGGCACCGACGGGGCACAGGAGGGGAACTGGAGGCAGGCGCTCATACAGAAGGTACTCCAGGAGAGGACGCTGCCAGACTGCCAATCAAACGTTGGGTTGAGAAGACGCAGCCAGGGGTAGCCCAGGATGACGGGAGAAGCCGAGGTGGGCAGGACAAGAGGCTGAGATCTTCCCTGTGATTGCCAGAAATGATGACAGAGATAGGCTTGGTTCTGTGGGTGACCCTCTCGAGTGGGGTAAAGGCGAGAGTGACCAAGTTAAGAGGGGCTGGCAGCGCTTGGCACGGAATGCCCAGGCGGGTTGCCAGGCTTTGAGAAATAAAGTTTTGTTCCGCCCCCGAGTCCACCAGTGCGTGAGTGACATGGCCAATGGGGTTATGACAGAACCTGACCGGGAGGAGGCATTTGGTGAGGGGATTAGAAAGGGTTGCGTCCGCAAGGCCCCCTACAGTGACTCGCGGACTCCCCCTTTTGGCCGGACCGGGCAGTCTTCCATGGAGCGCTGGTCATCCCCGCAATACATGCAGAGGCCCAACTCCCTGCGGCGCTGTTTCTCCGCTAGTGGAAGCTTGGTCCGCCCAATTAGCATTGCCTCGGATTCCTCGGCGGACTCCGGAGCGGGTAACGCCAGGGGGCGAGACCGAGGAGCGCGGGCGGAAGTCCCGCTCGAGCGGCTGTAAGCTTTCCACTCAGCAACCCGCTCCCTCAGCCTGTTATCTAGGCTAATAGCAAGGGAAATTAATTCGGGTAGCCGTTCAGGCAAATCCCGGCTGGCCAGCTCGTCCTGTAGACTGGAACTCAGACTACGGGTGAAAATGCTGCAAAGTGCGGCATCGCCCCACCCACCTTCCGCCGCAACCACCCGGAAGTTGACAGCGTAGTCGGCGGCAGACCGACTACCCTGACGAAGATTAAGTAGCCGGGTGGTTAAAACGCTGTCCCGATCCGAGTGATCAAAAACCTCGTTGAAATTGTGCACGAACTGGGCGTAGGTTAGGTTTGCGTAGCTGGGCCTTGCCATAACGTCGTAGGCCCAAGCTAACGCTTGCCTTTCCAGGAGGTTAGCCACATACCCAATTCGGCTATGATTGGATGGGAAATCCCAGGGGACACGCTGAAACACCGACTCACACTGGAGGAGGAACCCGCGCGCTTCACCGAGTTTCCCGCTGAAGCGTGTGGGCGTCGGGATGGGTGTGAGCCGTGTTGGTGGTCCCGGGCTAGCTTGGCTAGCTGGGGAGGCGGCGGGAGCTGGCCGGCTATGCAGAGCCGGGGGAAACGCCTGTTGAGGATCCAGACGATCCAACCGGTGAGAAATTTGGGTGAGTTGATTCAGTATCACCTGTTGTTGATGAGCAATTAAATCTACCTCGAGCCTCGAGAGTGGAAAGCCGGCGTGCGAGCCCGCTGTCCGCTGAGCCACATTGCTGGAGCCGTATTGATATGATATTGGGCTCAGGGAACACGCACACAGGCTCGAGTTAGATTCAAAGCTTTATTCAACAACAGTGGGTGTGTGGGTGCGTGTGTAAGGGATGTGGATGGATTGGTGGTGGACAGGAAGCGCCGAGAGCGGAACAGTTCGCCATGCAGCCAGGCAACCCTACGGGCAGAGCAGAGATGCAAGTTAGAGACAGTCATACACCCCGTGGGGTTAACACTCGATGTATTGCTTACGTGCAGGTGTTGTGGTGGCTGGCGTTGGCTGACGCAGGACTCTGCCTGGGAGACAGCGCTTCGGTGCGCACTCGGCGGGAAGAGGAGAGAGCTGCGGAGGTTAAGGCGAGGAAGGGAAATCCGCCGCCTGGAGGGTCCACCTGTGCACAGGGGAGAGACTGAAGAGCAGGTAAGGAAACAAACAGCTTACGTGCTGGGTGAAGGATGGCACAGGCCGGGGAGAGTCGGTCATGCGCTGGAGTTTGGGAGTGTAGATGAGCAGACGGCTCCAGACTGAGGCTGTAGGCAGAGCGGGTTAAATAGTCTGCGGCTGATGAGATGCAGGTGTGTGTGCCGCTGGAGCTGATGACGGGAGAGAGCGAGTTGTGACAGTCACAATTCCTATCCAATCGATGCTTGATCCTGACTTGTCTGGTTACTAAGCCCATTCCTCACCTCCTCCCAAGTTAAACCACTGAAACCAAGATGATTAACTGCTGCTTTCACTATTATTTGAATTCTCTCAGTTTTAGACTTGACTTCCATTGTGGCATTCACAACTCCTGCTATAAAAATAACCAGTTTCTTCAGATCAACCTGGATTTCCCCACTCCGTCCCAGTTCTCTTTCCCCTACAGGCAGCCTCCCCCAAGTCCTTTGCCCATTCCCTCCTTTCTGGTCCGTCCTTTTCACTGCTTCGGCATAGGAGACTTTATTCTGTACTCTGACTCGCTGAATTTCCCTTTCTCTCATCATTCTTTCACAGCCTCCGTAGGCCACACTATGACTCCCGCCACAATTACAACACCTTGGCGTTTCTTGATCACATTCTCCATACTAATGGTTGCCCCCACACCTTGCACACCTTCTTCTCCATCTACATGTATTAGCTGTGTGTCCAAATCTTTGGCAATTATAGCACCGGACTGGATTAGGAACAAATTCTCTGACCCCGTACCTCAAAAAACCCAAATTTACACTTTTGGGGAGCACTTCTCCTTCAAACTCAATCACCACACCCTCAGTGTCTCTCCTCTGCCCTTCTCAAGTAGCCTGTAGTCTACGAGCTGCTTTTACTACCCCCCTTTTAAATTAGCTTTAATTTCTTCCATTGAGACGCATAATGGCACCCCCCAACTTACACCCTTGTTCCACTTAGATCCGTTATCAATAAAGCTTGTACTTTTAACTTTGAACCGCCCAATGTCCCTCATTTTATCAGCTCTTTCCCTTTGCTCCTCATTCCTACATACAATCAGCAGATTTCCATCCCTCAGTACCTTTGCCATGAATATTTCTCCAACCTGGTTTTTCAATATTGTAGTCAATTTAACTGGGCTCATTGTAGATATCCCATTTTCATCCTCGAACCTTACAATAATTTTGAATTCAACTCCTTCCTGCCCTCCTCCCTCCGCACCACCACCACTTCCACTACTTCTAGCCTTCTTTGCATTATTTTCAGGAAAGTTATTCTCCCTTTTCTCTCTCCCTTTCCCGCTTCCCTGCCCTGTTTCCATACTGTCTTCACTATCCCACAAATCAGAATCTCCCCAATCTGGCCCATTCACAACGCCGCTGTGCCGACCCACCACACCTTCCTTTACCACACTCCTCCTCCTCATTTTCCCATGCCTGCAGACTCCAGTCCCGTCACCGGACCTCCTTGCCAAACCAACCAACAAATTTCTCTGGCACTCTCTCGGAGATCTAACCATCCGACGCTGTGGACCAAAAAATTCCAAGTCTCAACACTGATGTTCGATCTTCGTTGCGAGCTCCGCAGATCCCACGATCCAGCGCTGCTCTTTCTTCCTCCAATGAACAAAGAAGGACCGCAAGCTCCAGCTCACAGGAGGGTGGCCTTTCCACGGAACTTTGTATCACTTACGGTCCCCAAATCCGGAAATCTGGTACACAGTTCCGGTACACAGATGACTCAGCAGCCATATTGCCACTGCATCCAGATGGGTCTCGAAATTGTACTCAAGTAAACAGTTACTTATGTAAGTGTGATTACCAGAATTCAACGAGAATCAAGTAAGAAATCTACTAAAAAGATTGCTTGAGTAACAATGATCAAGTTTATTCATTTGAATATAAACAAGATAATATAAAGTGAAAAACTTTACAAAACCATATGTGCACCCTAATCCAATTCAAATTACATCATTAACAAAATAAACAATAAGAAACAAAATATTTCCCGAGGCAGAAAAAAATAGCACCCTGCAATTAAACTACTCAGTTACATAAGTATAAGTAACAAGATAATTGGTAGAACCACCAAAATTATAATTACCATAAGGGAGAATCTTGTGCTACTACCAGTGTTGGGGAAGTTACTAAAAAATAGTAAGTAGTTACAGTTACTAGTTCTTTTCAAAAGTAACTGAGTTACTTTTGAGTTACTGTATGATTAAAGTAACTAGTTACTTGGAAAAGTAACTTTCACATTACTTTTAAATGCATACTTAAATCCTCTTGCACACATAGCAAGATTAAGGGCCCTGTAGTGACCATTTGTCCAAATTCAAAACTTAAACTTAGAAGAAAGACAAACGTAACTTTAACTCAAATGATTACGACTTGCACCATGGGTTTGTGGTTTACGCAGGCAAAAGAAGTCCAGTGTCCAAACAATTCATAACATTTTCAAGTGGTATATTTACTCTAAGAACAGGCAAACAGAAGTTCCCATTCCTTCCTGCCTCTCCTGCTCTGGTAAAAAACCACAGGCCCACCCAGGTGCATGCTGGTCCTATCCCTGCCTGCCTCACCTATATAACCTAGGTGCCCATGGTGTTACCCAAACAACCCAAAATAAGCCTAATTAATTATACAAACAAAACTAAACAAATAAACAAACTACTTTAACTAAATAAACAAAATTACCAAGTAAAAACACAACCAAAATATAACTTATTTAATCCTAAACAAAATAAACTAAATACCCGCTCATGGATCGTCACCTTATCGTGGTGGGGGGTTGCGTGCCCTAGTGATCTCAGGAGCTATGTTGTCCGGGGCAATTTGCCTCTGGTAGGGTCACCCAAGATAAACTGGTCCTGGGTGAAGGGCCAGACTAAAAATGATCCAACAGACTCTTATGATAAATATTAGAACAAAGATTCAGTGTACCCCGCCCAGTATGGGGTTACCGGACCCCACTCTGGAGCCAGGCCTGGGGGAGGGGCTCGATGGCTATCGTCTGGGGACCGGGTTTCCGCCCATGGGACCCAGCTGGGCTCAGCCCGAAGGAGTTACATGGGTCCGCCCTCCAGTGGCCTCACCACCTGCAGGATGGATCATGGGGGTCCGGTGTTATATGGATCAGGTGGCGGTCAAAGGCGGAGACCTTGGTGGTCTGATCCCAAGCTTCCTAAATTGGCTTTTGGGACATGGAATGTCACCTCTCTGGTGGGGAAGTAGCCTGAGCTAGTGCATGAGGTTGAGAGATACCGGCTAGATATAGTTGGCCTCACCTCAACACACAGCTCCGGCTCCAGAACCAGTCTCCTGGAGAGGGGCTGGAGCTTGGCCTACTCTGGAGTTGCCCCGGGTGAGAGGCACCAAGAAGGGGTGGGTATTCTTGTATCCCCCCACCTTGCTGCCTTTATATTGGAGTTTTCCCCAGTGGATGAAAGCGTTGTTTCCCTGCATCTTCGGGTTGGGAAACGGGTCCTGACCATCATTTGTGCCTATGCACCAAATGATGGTTCAGAGTACCCATCCTTTTTGGAGTCTCTGATTGGGGTGCTGGAGAGTGCTCCTCTTGGAGACTCCACTGTCCTACTGGGGGACTTCAATGCGCACGTGGGCAACGACAGTGAAACCTGGAAGGGGGTGAATGGGAGGAACGACCTGCCTGATCTGAACCTGAGTGGTGTTCAGTTATTGGACTTCTGTGCTAACCACAGTTTGTCCATAACAAACACCATGTTCAAGCATAAGGGTGTCCATATGTGCACCTGGCACCAGGACACCCTAGGTCGCAGGTCAATGATCGATTTTGTTATTGTGTCATCAGACCTGCGGCCGTATGTCTTGGACACTCAGGTAAAGAGAGGTGCAGAGCTGTCAACTGATCACCACCTAGTGGTGAATTGGATCCGATGGCAGGGGAGGATGCCATTCAGACCTGGTAGACCCAAACGTATAGTGAGGGTGTGCTGGAAATGTCTGTCCGGGAGGTCTTCAGCTCCCACCTCCGGAAGAACTTCGACCACATTCCGAGGGAGTCTGGAGACATAGAGTCTGAATGGGCCATGTTCTCCACCTCTATTGTTGAAGCAGCGGCCCAGAGCTGCGGCTGCAAGGTCGTCGGGGCATCTCGTGGTGGTAACCCCCGAACCAAGTGGTGGACACCAATGGTGAGGGGGGCCATTAAGCTGAAGAATGAGTCATATCAGGCTTGATTGGCTTGTGGGACTCCCAAAGCAGCTGAGGTGTACCGGCAGGCCAAGCGGAGTGCAGCTCGGGTGGTTTCTGAAGCAAAAACTTCGGTGTGGGAGGAGTTCAGTGAGGCCATGGAACAAGACTTTCGGTCGGCCTCGAAGAGATTCTGGCAAACTGTTCGGCAGCTCAGGAGGGGGAAGCAGCTCCCTGTCCACACTGTGTATGGTGTGGATGGGGCGCTGTTGACTTCGAATGGGGATATCGTCGGGCGGTGGAAGGAATATTTCGAGGATCTCCTCAATCCCACTGATACGCCTTCCACAGAGGAAGCAGGGCTTGTGGACAAGGGGGACAACTCGCCTATCACAGGGCCTGAGGTCGCCAAGGTGGTTAAAAATCTCTTTGGTGGCCAGGCCCCGGGGGTGGACGAGATTCACCCTGAGTACCTCAAGGCCCTGGATGCTGTTGGGCTGTCATGGTTGACACCATGACACGCCTGTTGGCACGCCTCTGCAACATTGCGTGGAGGGCGGGGGCAGTGCCTTTGGCATGGCAAACCGGGGTGGTGGTTCCTCTCTTCGAAAAAGGGGACTGGAGGGTGTGCTCCAACTTTAGAGGGATCACACTCCTCAGCCTCCCTGGGAAGATCTATGCCAAGGTACTGGAGAAGAGAGTCTGGCCGTTGGTCGAACGTTGGATTCAGGAGGAGCAATGTGGTTTTCATCCTGGCCGTGGCACATCGGACCAGCTCTTTACCCTCTTGAGAATCCTCAAGGGTTCGTGGGAGTTTGCCCAACCAGTTTACATGTGTTTTGTGGACTTGGAGAAGGCATTCGACCGCGTCCCTTGTGTTTTTTTGTGGGGGGTGCTTCGGGAGTGTGGGGTATTGGGCTTGTTGTTATGAGCTATCCGGTCTCTGTACGACCATTGTGAGAGTTTGGTTCGTATTGCCGACACTCGATCGGACTCATTCCCAGTGAGAGTTGGACTCCACCAGGGCTGCCTTTTGTCACCAATCCTGTTCATAATTTTTATGGACAGGATTTCTAGGCGCAGCCAGGGAACAGAGGGTGTCATGCTTGGTGACCACAGGATGTCATCTCTGTTGTTTGCAGATGATGTTGTCCTGCTAGCTTCATCCAGCAATGACCTACAGTTCTTACTGGGATGGTTTGCCGCTGAGTGTGAAGAGGCTGGGATGAGAATCAGTACCTCCAAGTCCGAGTCCATGGTCCTCAGCCGGAAAAAGGTGGATTGTCCTCTCCAGGTTGGGGACAGGCTCCTGCCCCAAGTGGAGGAGTTTAAGTATCTTGGGGTCTTATTCACGAGTGAGGGAAGAATGGACCGAGAGATTGACAGACGGATCAGCGCAGCATCTGCAGTGATGCGGACATTGTACCGGTCTGTTGTGGTGAAGAGGGAGCTGAGCTCTAAGGCAAAGCTGTCGATTTAACAGTCAATCTACGTTCCTACCCTCACCTATGGTCATGAGCTTTGAGTAATGACCGAAAGAATGAGATCGCGGATACAAGCGGCTGAAATGAGCTTTCTTCGTAGGATCACTGGACTCACCCTCAGAGATAGGGTGACGAGCTCAGTCATCCGCGATAGGCTCAGAGTAGAACCACTGCTCCTCCACATTGAAAGGAGCCAGTTGAGGTGGTATGGGCATCTGATCAGGATGCCTCCTGGACGCCTCCCACTTGAGATGTTTTGGGCACGTCCCTCTGGGAGGAGACCCCGGGGCAGACCCAGGACTCGCTGGAGAGACTATGTCTCCCAGCTGGTCTGGGAATGCCTTGGTATCCTCTCTGAAGAGCTGGAGCAGGTAGCTGGGGAGAGGGAAGTCTGGGCTTCTCTGCTTGAACTGCTGCCTCCACGACCTGGATCTCCGGAAAAGCGGTAGAAGATGGATGGATTAAACTAAATACCAAATAATAACAAATAGCTCCGACAGGCCCCTTGTTCTCATCAGAAAAAACAAGAAAAAGAAAACTGATGAGAAAAAAGTCTCATCTTACAGAGAAAAAAATTCCTCAGATTTACACAAACTATTGTAATCAGTAGAAAGTCAGAAATTTACTAAAAATAAAGCTATGAATTCACAGAGAAAATTTTGGACCCCCTGATGGGCCATTTTTGGCCCACGAGCCATATGTTTGACACCCCTGAACCAACCCATTAAAAACGCACATTTAGGGGATTTACTTCCATGAAATAGTTGCAGATCACAACAGCATGTAAATGAATGAGATAAAATAAAACAAAAAGCACAGATAAATGAAAGTTTACCGCTTACAAGAAGCTGCTCACTGCAACAAATCACAATCACTTTTTCTCTGTGTGTAAGAAAATTATTACAATTACTTACACATTTACACAAGTGCGGACATTAAATGCGAGCTACTTGCTCAAAAAATACTCATGTTTAACCACAGAGGTAGGAGCTGTTGGGGGCTACTCATGCTGGAACAACAGGTGATCAGGGCTCGATATGAGAAGTCGCCATGGCATTACTTCCCATTGGGTTGTGTGAGAGCAGGACAGGAAACCCATGGTGTTCAGCTGGGCTGCGGTATGCTATTAATAGTTTTCGATCACGTGACTTCCGGTGGGGTGAACATCGGCGGACATGTTGAGGGGAATAATTGTAATAACTGTAAAGCATAATGGAGCGAAAAAATGTGAAAACGTCCAAAATTTATTATCAAACGCTTGATAATGACAGACAGGGGTATGACAACAAATTAGATTTAACTGAGAAGCAGGCTCCCGATCTCATTCCAATGCAAAACTGGCCAAAAGACACGGAGAAGTGGGCTAGCATGACCTATCCAGACAGGTGTAGGTGTCATAACCCGAGTGTCGGTTCTGGCCACAGTCGGGTCTCATATCTTATTTCCCTGGCTTTGGCAGCAGAGGATTTCTTTCAGCTCCTCGGGCTTTTATTGTGAAGGCGCCCGGGGAAGCTCCCTGCTGTCAAAGTCAGCTGCTGCGCTGCTGTCACGGCGAGCAGCTGCGCTGCATTGGGGTCATTAGCGGCCAGAGTTAAAAGCCGGTGCTGAATGTCCTCCAGTGCGGCAGTCTCTGTTATGTTCTGTTAAGCTCCTGTTATGCTCCGTTATGTTCCTGTTTGCCTTGCTCATCGTTGTTAACGGACTTGGGAATCTGTAACCCGCCTGTTAACGTTGTCGTCTCGTAAGGTACGTTCCCTTAAGACTTCACCCTCACTATTGTCCGTCTGGCGCATCGGGTGCTCCCCGGCTCAGACGTCACCCAGCCATTGTATGTATCCTGTGTTGTTCATCCCTCTCTGTTAATAAAACATCACTGCAACTCACTGGTGACTGTGGCGTCTTGTGATGGTCCGTGAGGGCCATCGTGACAGTAGACTGCCGCCAAACGCCCGGAGAGGAGGCGTTGTTTGAGACGCCATTCACCGTGCAGTTTGCAGTAGTGGACTGTTTGTTCCTACCTGTCTGGGTGCCGTGTTGAAGCATGCCATCGTGGAGGTCTCATGCTCGGAGGCAGGACGCTGTCCTCGCTGACACCCTCGAGCGCGTGGACGAAGTCCTTGTCGCCGCCTCCCTCCTCGACTTCAACAGCGAAGTGCCCTGGTACCTGGACCTAGCCGAGGAAATTCTGGATTCTCTTCACCGCTTCACTAATCATCCAGAGGTAAGCGTGAGGAGAGATGACATCACCGCCCAGCGTGAGATACTCCGAGGGCTGGAGGGAAATCCCGGCAGGAAGCCGAAGTGGAGGAGACGTCGCCCCTCGCTTCGGGATCCCGCTCCTGCCTCCGTTTCGGCCCGGGAGTTCGCACCATCCGGAGGTCTTTTCCCACCAGGCATGTCGTCACTCGGGATTCCCCCAGAGAAGCTGCAGCTGACAGCAGACAAGATCTGGGACCGGGTGGCTGCTGCTTGCTCCGCTGGGAATCCACCAGCGTGTATGAAGCATGTGGTGGCAGCGGTTTGACTGGTGGAGAGGAATCCAGCGTTGCATGAGTTTCCTGTGTTCGCCGACTTGCTTGCCGCTGTTTCTGCTCAGGAACGGCGATTTCCGAACCTCACCTTCGCCTCATCCCCTACAAGGAACCGTCGTCACACCGGCTTCCAATCTCGGCTAGAACCCCGTCTGGATGCTGTTCCGGGTCGCCGCAAGGGCTCAACCCCCCACACAGCTGTCACTCCTGCGCCTCGTCAGAGGGGAATCCCCGCAGCCTCGTCTTCTCCCGGGCCCTCGCTTGCTGTCCCGTCAGCGCTCCATGCCCGACTGACCCCGGCTGTCGCCCCCTCCTCCTCGTCGCCTATCCTGGCTGCTGTGTGTTGCGGGAGCTCCGTCTCGGCGAGTCCCATCCCGGAACCGTCTCGAGTGGCCTCACCTCGTCTTCCCAGAGGGCCCTCTGTCGCCATCCAGCGGGGAAAGGAAGGAACGACGTCCCCCACAGCGGGAACCATCTTACCCTCAGGAGAAAGGCAAGTGCATGATAATTTCTCTCCCTTAGATATTGTTTTGCCTTGTCTGTCTCCTGGGGGTGGAGTTTGGGGTATGCAGCCCCCCGAGCTCCCTCCACCTGCTGTGGATGAAAGTATTAACCCTGCTTCCTCTGTGTCTCCCTCCGCTGAGCAGTCCTCGACAACAGGCCAAAGTCGCTGGATGAGGAGGGGGCCTGCGGTTCTGGAGAGCCTGGTTCCGGTTCCGCAGCCACGCCATGGGCGGAGGAGGAGAGCGGACTGCAGAGTGGAGCCATCGCCGATGAAGAAGCGTCCCCGGGGTTCCACAGAGGAGCGGTCCGGTCCAGCAGGTCGAGGTTCTCCTGCCACCACGCCGTGCAGGCCACCGGCGTGGACATTGGTACTGGAGGACTCTCTAGCTGCATGCACCATCATGCCAGCTGTGGAGCCCGACGCAGCTGAGTGGGAGCCTGAGGATGAACTCCTGACTTCTGAGCCCGGATCGTCGCAGTCCTGGACGGCGTCAGAACCCGAGCTCAGGCAAGTGCTCTGTTTTATCTTTCTTCTTCACCTTTTAGAGCACTTTTGCCTGTCTTAAGGGGAGATGAGCCGGGTGCAGCCGCCCGCTGCGTCCGAGCTTATCTCGCCGGGTTCTGGCGCTGCTGGTGATCCTGATCCCGGGTTTTCTCTCTTTTGTGAGTCTTCTCCCAGGGTCGCCGGCGAGGGGCTGCTCTCGCCTGCTGCGCCAGAGGTTCCGGTTTCGGGGTTGGAGGTCCAGTCTGGTGCCACGCCGACCCAGTCAGGGTCCGTGGGTTTGGTTCCGGAGGCCCAATCGGGGTCCACCGTGGGTTCGGTTCCGGAGGCCCAATCGGGGTCCAACATGGGTGCTGCACCAGCAGGTCCTAGATTCGGTGAGGGAGCTGCAGATCCCCGGCCACCGGATGCTGGACAGGCTCGTTTCCCTCGTCACCCTTATCTCCACCGTCATCCTCCTCGTCTCCCTGAGGAGCGCTACCCATCTCCACCTGGGGCCGTTGGGGTCCCGAACGCTCCGCCCGGTTCCCCCTCGTCTCTCCCCTTTTCAGCGGGACCGCCGGCTGCTTCTTCCCAACGGTTTTGGTGGGCTGGTGTTGCGGGGCGGCCACCTGAAGGACTGTCTTGTCGGTTTGGTTCTCTGGGCCGGCCCCCCGACCTTTTTGTCTTCCTGTGCGGCGACCTGCTCCGGCCGCCTGAAACTCTCTACTCCCGAGCATGGGATTGGGGTAGGCCGCCCGAACTGTCCTCTTTTCCCCTCCCTGTTCTGTGGCCTTTTGATGCCAGAAGACCCCCCGAACCTTTTGCCCCCATCCCTCCGGGTCAGGACCGCACCCTCCCCGGGTTTCTGATCTCGTCTGTGGGACTGTTGGGGTGTGTGTGTGTGGGGGGAGATTGATTTGTGTTTTTGTGGCTCACTATGTTGTTTCTGGGTTTGGTGTTTTTTTTCCTCCACCTTATGTCGCTTTGTTTTTGCCAAAAGGTATACTGCCTATTTTGACTTTGTTCTGGTTACCCACGTTTTAGGGATTATGGTTTTTTTCCCCTACCTCTATAGCCTTGTTGGTGTTATCACTTGCTTGCTCTTTGTTTGTCTCTCTCCCTCCTGCCAGTGCCCCATCCACCCACCCTAGGGGTGGGGTGGGGGGTGGGGCTTGGGTGTTACTTGGGCCGCTCAGAGCTTGGCCTCGAGGGGGAGGTACTGTCATAACCCGAGTGTCGGTTCTGGCCACACTCGGGTCTCATATCTTATTTCCCTGGCTTTGGCAGCAGAGGATTTCTTTCAGCTCTTCTGGCTTTTATTGTGAAGGCGCCCGGGGGAGCTCCCTGCTGTCAAAGTCAGCTGCTGTGCTGCTGTCACGGCGAGCAGCTGCGCCGCATTGGGGTCATTAGTGGCCAGAGTTAAAAGCCGGTGCTGAATGTCCTCCAGTGCGGCAGTCTCTGTTATGTTCTGTTAAGCTCCTGTTATGCTCCGTTATGTTCCTGTTTGCCTTGCTCATCGTTGTTAACGGACTTGGGAATCTGTAACCCGCCTGTTAACGTTGTCGTCTCGTAAGGTACGTTCCCTTAAGACTTCACCCTCACTATTGTCTGTCTAGCGCATCGGGTGCTCCCCGGCTCAGACGTCACCCAGCCATTGTATGTATCCTGTGTTGTTCATCCCTCTCTGTTAATAAAACATCACTGGAACTCACTGGTGACTGTGGCGTCTTGTGATGGTCCGTGAGGGCCATCGTGACAGTAGGAGTCAAGAATTGAGGAGACTGGATGATTTTTCCAGTATCTGTTTTAATTCTCATTCATCCTACATCCTCTCTCGATCGGAGCGAAAAGAGACAGGACGCAGTCACACATACATTTATACACTCATCTCTAACAATACATCACACAAAAAGTCTCAATACTCAGCTACATCCTTTCATCTGTAATAGAACACCCAGAGTCCTTCTGTTCTCCTCTCCGACCCCCAAAGGTCAGGCCGGGTAATCTTCACCTCTCTCCTGAGTCCCCAGGGGGTGCAGACATGTCTTCCTCTTGAGGTGTGTGACATAATGCACGGCCCAGGAGACACACACGCAGGCTCAGGATAGATTTAACAGCTTTATTAGCAACAAGGAAGTGTATGGCTACGTGTCTGTGGAATAAGAATGTATTGGTGGTGGCGTCTGCGTCAGGCACGGGGGCAGGAGGCCGTACAGCCGGACAACCCTGTGGGAGAGAGCAGAGGGAGAAGGGTAACGGGCACCACACCAATACAGGGAATAATGATGGTAGCTGGCTTACTTGGTTGTGACAGGTGGCTGGCGTCGACAAGGGCGAAGCCCGGGAGACAGCGACCTGCGGTACCTGTGGCAGCAGCGTAGAGCCAACGGCGAGATGATGAAGTCCGCCGCCGGGAATGTCCACCTGTGCACAGGGGAAGGCTAGAGGAGAGAGGTAAGGGGAGCTTACCCAGGATATCTTCACTAGTCGGTTTGAGATCCGTAGTAGCAAAGGGGCCGAAGTAGAGAGACGGCTTCAGGCCGAAGCCCAGGGCAGAGTGGATTAAATACCTCGCCGCTGACGAGGAGCAGGTGTGCGCGCGGCTGGCGCCGCTGATGAGCGGCGAGTCAAAACAGTACTCCCCCCTCTAGCAGCGCCTCCTGGCGATGGTTTTTTCCGGGTGCGCTCGATGAAACTCAGAAATGAGTGACCGGTCCAACACCAGCGAGGAAGGCACCCACTGTCTCCACTCGGGTCCATAGCCCTCCCAATCCACCAGGTACTGCAATCCGCGACCCCGGCGTCGGGTGTCCAAGATGTCAGCGACGGTCCAGGCCGGATGGCCACCAATCATCCGGGGAGCGGGGTGCGCCGCAGGTGGAGGGCAGAGGGGGTCAGAGACCACCGGTTTAATTTTGGAGACGTGGAAGGTGGGATGGATGCGGAGGGAGGAGGGAATAGCCACACGCACAGCCACCAGGTTGATGATTCTGGTTATGGGATAAGGGCCGATGAACCGTTGGGCCAGCTTTCTCCTCTCACCCTTAAGGTTTACGTCCTGTGTGGATACCCAAACTTGCTGTCCCACCTGGTAGGCAGGTGCAGATCTCCTATGTCGGTCCGCCGTAGACTTATTGCGCTCCGCCGTGCGTAAAAGCGCATTACGCGCCGTGGACCAAAGGGAACGGCACCGCCTCAGATGTGCCTGGACAGAGGGGACAGCCAACTCGCCCTCCTGCGCGGGGAACAGGGGTGGATCATAGCCCAAGGATGCTTTAAAGGGCGACATCCCGATGGCCGTAGAGCGAGAAGTGTTGTGGGCGTACTCCACCCAGGCGAGGTGAGAACTCCAGGACGTGGGTTTGGATGAAGTAACGCAGCGGAGCGTAGCCTCCAGCTCCTGGTTAGTCCGCTCACACTGCCCGTTAGACTGGGAGTGATGGCCGGAAGAGAGGCTTACCTTGGCTCCCAGGGCGTTGCAAAATGACCTCCAGACGTCCGAAGAAAACTGGGGGCCGCGGTCGGAGACAACGTCGACCGGGATTCCATGCAGTCTGACCACGTGCTGGATGAGGAGGTCCGCCGTCTCCAAGGCTGAGGGAAGTCCACGTAGGGGCACGAAGTGGGCGGCCTTGGAAAAACAGTCTACAATGGTCAGAACTGTGTCAAAGTTATTGGAGACAGGGAGCCCGGTGACGAAGTCCAGAGCGATGTGCGACCAGGGCCTGCCAGGGACGGGCAGGGGCTGGAGCAGACCCGCAGGGGGAGCGTTACCTGACTTATTGGCAGCACAGACGGGGCAGGCCCGGGCGTAACGGGCGGCATCCTTCCGCAGGCCTGGCCACCAAAAGGATCGCTGGAGAAGGTCAATCATCCGCGAAGCTCCAGGATGGCAGGTGAGCTTGGAGGTATGGAGCCAGTGTATAACGTCCCCCCGGACGGCAGATGGCACGAAGAGCCTCCCCTCCGGTCCGCCGCCAGGGTCCGGTTCCGACTCCTGCACCCTCCGGATCTTGTCTTCTATGTCCCATGTAACAGCCCCCACAACGCACGACCTGGGCAAGATGGTGTGAGCAACGTCTTCTGCGGCCTCCGGGGCAAATTACCCGGAGAGGGCGTCAGGCAGGCCGTTCTTGGAGCCAGGCCTATATGTGATGCTGAACTTAAACCTTGCAAAGAACAGGGACCAACGCGCCTGGCGGGCGTTCAGACGCTTGGCAGATCTCAGGTACTCCAGGTTCTTGTGGTCAGTGAGGACCACAAAAGGCAAGGCTGCCCCCTCCAGCCAGTGATACCATTCTTGAAGGGCAAGCTTGATGGAAAGAAGCTCTCTGTCCCCCACGTCGTAGTTTCGTTCCGCCGGGGACAGGCGCCGAGAGAAGAAGGCGCAGGATCGCTTGACTCCATTGGCTGGGGACCGCTGGGACAACACCGCCCCCACCCCCGTGTCCGAAGCGTCCACCTCCACAATGCACTGCAGCGTGGGATCAACCTGGCTGAGGACCCGGGAGGAGGAGAACTCCGTCTTCAGCGCCTGGAAGGCCGAAGCGGCCTCTTCAGTCCACCGGAACGGGGTCTTAGGAGAGGTGAGGCGGGTCAGGGGCCCGATGATGGCTCCAAAGTTCGGGACAAAGCGGTGGTAGAAATTGGCGAACCCGATGAATTGCTGAACTTGCTTTCGAGAAGTTGGTGTTGGCCAATCCACCACCGCTTTGATCTTCGCTGGGTCCGGAAGCACCTGGTCATGGGAGATGACGAACCCCAGGAAGGAAGTTGTTTTGGCGTAGAATTCACATTTTTCCGCCTTGACGTACAGACGGTTCTCCAGCAGTCTCTGCAGGACCCGCCTCACATGGACCCGGTGTTCATCCCTGGACCTGGAGAAGATGAGAATGTCGTCCAGGTAGACGAATACGAACAGGCCGATGAAGTCCCGGAGGACGTCATTGATGAGGCGCTGAAAGACGGCTGGAGCGTTGGTCAACCCAAATGGCATCACGAGATATTCAAAATGCCCGTTTGGGGTTTGGAAGGCGGTTTTCCACTCATCTCCCTCCCGGATCCGGACGAGGTGGTAAGCGCTGCGGAGATCCAGCTTAGTAAACCAGGTCGCCCCCTGGAGGGAGTGGAAGGCAGTGTCCATAAGGGGCAGGGTGTACCGGTCCTTCTCCGTGATATCGTTGAGAGTTCGATAGTCGATACAAGGACGAAGAGATCTGTCCTTCTTTCCCACGAAGAAGAACCCTACACCTACTGGAGAGGAGGATGGTCGGATGATCCCAGCACTGAGCGACTCCTTCAGGTAGCTGTTCATTGCCTCCTTCTCCGGCGCTGACAGACTATAGAGGCGTCCTGAGGGTAAGGGCGCACCCTGGCGGATGTTAATGGCGCAGTCGTAGGGCCGGTGAGGAGGCAGAGACATCGCCTTGGACTTACTGAAAACGGCACCCAGGTCGTGGAACTCTGAGGGCACTAGGGTGAGATCCGGGGGCGCGGTGTCCTGAGCTGTGGGAGGCGAGGACGGGGCGCAGGCCGCGGATTGGAGGCAGGTACCCATGCAGAAAGTGCTCCACGCTGAAACCTTCCCAGTCTTCCAGTCCAAGGCGGGGTTGTGGAGGCGGAGCCAGGGATAACCGAGGATGACAGGAGTTACTGAGGTGGGCAGGACGTAAAAGGAGATATCCTCCCGATGGTTTCCAGAGATGATCACCGGGACAGGGGATGTTTGGTGAGTTACTTTTCCCAGGGAAACTCGGGAGAGATTAACCAGGGCGAGAGGAGTGTCGAGGGGGTGACAATGGATGCCCAGTCGGGTTGCCAGGCTTTGTGAAATAAAGCTACCCTCCGTGCCTGAATCCACCAGTGCATGTGTGAGGTGCTCAGTGAGGTTGTGACAGAAGCGGATGGGCAGCGTCAAATGTGTGAGGGGACTTAACCGATTAGCGTCCGCGAGGCCCCCTACAGTGACTCGCGGACCACCTCGTTTGGCTTCTCCGGACAATGCTCCACCGTGTGCTGGCTATCTCCGCAATACATGCAGAGGCCCAGGTCACGACGGCGCTGTTTCTCCGCCAGGGGGAGCTTTGTCCGGCCCGTCACCATTGGTTCCGACTCCTCGGAGACCTCCGGCGGCGGCAACGCCAGGTGGCAAGCTTGGGGCAGACGTGCAGAGGCGCCCCGCGAGCGAGAAGACTGCTTCCGCTCGGAGGCGTGCTCGCGCAGCCTGTTATCCAAACTGATGGTGAGAGAAATCAGCTCCGCCAGCGTCTCCGGGGTATCCCGTCCAGCCAACTCATCCTTCAGACCGGAATTTAGACTGCGGAGGAAGATGCCGCAGAGCGCACGCTCTTCCCAGCCAACTTCCTCCGCGGTAACCCGGAAGTCGATCGCGTAGTCGGCCGCCGATCGGCTCCCCTGTTGGAGTCCGAGAAGGCGGTCGACCTGGACACTGTCCAAACGCGAATGATTGAACACTTCCAGAAATTGTCGCACGAACTGGCCATAGGTGAGGGTGGCGTAGCTGGGCTTCACCATAATGGCGTAAGCCCAGGTAAGCGCACGACCTTCAAGGAGATTACCTATATAGCCAATTCTGCTATGGTCTGAGGGAAAATCTCCGGGAACGAGAAGAAACACGGACTCACACTGCATAATAAAACCCCGAGCTCCACCCAGCTTACCGCTGAAGCGAGCAGGAGTGGGGATTGGTGTGAGCCATGTTGGCGCACCCGGAGCAGGCTGGATGGCCACCGGAGCCGCAGGAGCCACGCCACCCGGACGAGCCGAGGGGAACGGCTGCTGGGGGTCCAAGCGGTCTAATCGGTTAGTAATGATAATTAATTGATTCAATATCACCTGTTGCTGATGAGCTATTAAATCCACCCGAGCCTCGAGGGTGGAAAGACGGCGTGCGAGCCCGCTGTCTGCCGAGCCGCTCTGCTGAAGCCGTACTGACATAATGCACGGCCCAGGAGACACACACGCAGGCTCAGGATAGATTTAACAGCTTTATTAGCAACAAGGAAGTGTATGGCTGCGTGTCTGTGGAATAAGAATGTATTGGTGGTGGCGTCTGCGTCAGGCACGGGAGCAGGAGGCCGTACAGCCGGACAACCCTGTGGGAGAGAGCAGAGGGAGAAGGGTAACGGGCACCACACCAATACAGGGAATAATGATGGTAGCTGACTTACTTGGTTGTGACAGGTGGCTGGTGTCGACAAGGGCAAAGCCCGGGAGACAGCGACCTGCGGTACCTGTGGCAGCAGCATAGAGCCAACGGCGAGATGATGAAGTCTGCCGCCGGGAATGTCCACCTGTGCACAGGGGAAGGCTAGAGGAGAGAGGTAAGGGGATCCGTAGTAGCAAAGGGGCCGAAGTAGAGAGACGGCTTCAGACCGAAGCCCAGGGCAGAGTGGATTAAATACCTCGCCGCTGACGAGGAGCAGGTGTGTGCACGGCTGGCGCCGCTGATGAGCGGCGAGTCATAACAGTGTGAAGTCAATACACATGGCTAGCTCAAAGTCTCTCTTGGCTGAATTCAGCCAGCCACATGTGAGTCACATAGGTTATAACTATGGCCTCCACATCACTACCCCCTTCCACGCGAAAGACTGGGCACCCACATATAGTCATACAACAATCATCCAGCACGTCACCCCCCCAACAGAATCTCACAGCAACCTAAACAACCTGACCAAAAAAAAAACACAACACATCATTCTGCATGCAGCTTAGGCATCACTTCCTCTCGGCGCCACACCAGTCGGCTGCCTTTTGCAACAGCGGCTCGATTCCGAGTTTTTTTTCCCTTCCTCTCTCTTTTGATCACTTTTTTTTTCACCCCACTTATATCACGGACACACAGATCGTCCCAAATGTCTCCTGAGCCGGTGGACGGAGCCACTGTTTATAGCAGGATACGATACAACAGGAAGAGCTGCTAGCATTTAACCGCCACCCGGTCCCACTGGAAAAACTCGACATACCGAGAGAACTGAGGCGAAAACGCCGCGGCTGCCGGGCTGGAGTAAGGCGGAGGACAAAAAATAATAAGGTACAGACCCTCCCTTCCATCTGTTGTCATGGGAAATGTACGGTCGATACTGGGAAAGTTAGATGAGCTAGCGGCTATCTCCCGTTATGATAGCACTTACCGGGAGTGCTCTCTCCTTTTGTTTACTGAGACGTGGCTAACTGAACTAGCAGCAGATGCTAACATGAGCTGGAGGGTTTTCACATGATACGAGCTGACCGAACACCAGAGAGTGGCAAAACTAGGGGCGGTGGAGTGATAATGTATGTTAACAACAACTGGTGTAGACCGGGACATATCACTGTTAAACAACGACACTGCAGCAAAGACATTGAGTTGCTAGCTGTTAGCATGAGGCCTACATATCTCCCGAGAGAACACTCACACGTGATCTGCATTGTTGTTTATGCAAATCCGACGGCGAACGCTGGGACAGCGCGTGACGTCATCCATTCAGTAACCAGCAGGCTGCAGATAGAACACCCAGATGCTCTTCTCCTCATCTCAGGCGATTTCAACCACGTTTCACTGTCTCCCATTCTGCCCACTTTCACCCAGTATGTCACATGCCACACTAGAGACAATAAAACACTGGATTTGTTCTACGCAAACACTAAGGAGGCGTACACCTCATCACAACTCCCCCCACTTGGGAGATCGGATCACAACTTGGTTCATCTCCGACCGGTGTACAAACCCCTAGTGCACAGACAACCTCCGGCCATGCACACTGTGGAGTTATGGTCTGAGGAGACAATGGACACTCTAAAGGACTGTTTGAAGCCACTGCCTGGAAGCAGCTCTGCGATCCACATGGTGAGGACATCGATGGCCTCATTCACACCTTCACGGGCTACCTCAGCTTCTGTGTGGACAAATCCGTTCCCACCAAGACCATACGGCGTCACTCAAACAACAAACCCTGGATCAACCCTGAGATAAAAACACTTCTGAGAGAGAAGAAGAGGATCTTCAGGTCGGGGAACAGGGAGATGCTGAAGTCCGTACAGAGGGAGCTGAGGAGAAAGATCAGAGAAGGCAAGGACAGCTTCAGGAAGAAGATGGAGGACAAGCTGCAACAGAGCGACATCAGCGGGGTCTGGAGAAACCTCAAAAACATCTCGGGGCTCCAGAATACCTCCCCCCAGGCCACGGGGGGCAGGGAGTGGGCGAACAACCTGAATCTGTTTTTCAATAGGTTTGACCAACCGCCCTCCCCCCTGTCTGCACAACAACCACTGCTGCCTCTAAGAAATCAAGTCCTGCTACCCTCGCCCCACTCCACCGACACCCCCCCCCCACTCCGCAACACACAGCCCCCCATCCTGACCCTGACCAAGACCCAGGTGAGGACGGAGCTGAGGAAGATCAAGGCGAGGAAGGCGTCGGGACCGACGGCATCAGCGCAAAGCTCCTCAAGTCCTGTGCAGACCAGCTGTTGGGGATTGTGACGTATATCTCAACATGAGCCTGAAACTGGGGGGGTACCACAGCTGTGGAAAACATCTTGTGTGGTACCTGTACCAAAAACTTCCCACCCCAAAGACCTGAACAGCTTCAGACCGGTGGCCTTGACGTCCCACTTGATGAAGACCCTGGAGAGACTGCTCCTTGCTCATCTCCGCCCCCTGGTGGAACCAGCGATGGATCCACTCCAGTTCGCCTACCAGCATGGCATTGGGGTGGAGGATGCGGTGATCTTCCTCCTTCACCGTTCTCTGTCCCACCTGGAGAAGCCCGGGAATATGGTGAGGATCATGTTCTTTGACTTCTCCAGTGCTTTCAACACCATCCAACCGATGATCCTGAAGGACAAGCTGCTGCGCGCAGGGGTGGACCAGCACCTGTCATCATGGATCCTGGACTACCTCACGAACCGGCCTCAGTTTGTGAGAACCCGGGACTGTGTTTCCGACACGATCATCAGTAGCACGGGGGCCCCCCAGGGAACGGTGCTGGCTCCCTTCCTGTTCACTCTTTATACTGCGGACTTCTCACACAACACAACACATTGCCATCTACAGAAGTTCTTCTTGATGACTCTGCGATCGTTGGTCCTCATCTCCAGCGGAGATGAAGCTGAGTACAGAGGGGCTTATCCAGACTTTGTGACTGGTGCCATCGGAACTGGGCCTCAGATCAACGCGAGGAAAACTAAGGAGCTGGTGGTGGGACTGCCGCAGGCATGGCAGCCCCTCACAGCACCAGTAAAAGTATACAGGAACAGACATCGAGATGGTGACATCCTACAAGTATCTGGGTATTCATCTGAACAATAAACTAGACTGGTCACACAATACTGACGCACTCTACAAGAAAGGGACAGCGCAGGCTGTTCCTGCTGAGGAGACTCAGGTCTTTTGGTGTACAAGGGGCGCTGCTGAAGTCAGTCTATGACACGGTGTGGCATCAGCCATCACTTTTGGAGTGGTCTGCTGGGCAGTGGCATTACTGCAGCCGATAGGAAGAGACTGAACAAACTGATTAAGAAAGCTAGCTCTGTCCTGGGGCAACGTCCTTGATCCGATGGAGGAGATAGGAGAGAGAAGGACGGTGGCTAAACTGTCATCTCTGCTGGAGTCCGAGTTCCACCCTATGCAGGACATACTGGGATGCACTGAGGACTCAATTTAGCAGCAGACTACATCATCCCAGGTGCACAACCGGAGGTTTCGTAGGTCCTTCCTACCAACGCTGTCAGACTGTACAACCTAAGCAGGGCTGCTCGCAGAGATAGCAAAAAGACGTAACAAACTATAATGTTTTTTTTTGAATGCAAAAGATGCAATAGACTTACACAAATGGTCCTCCCGGCATACAACTAGGAACATACCACCGGTCGCTATGGAGGGTGAGAATATGTATGGGCACATAATCATACCATGTAGGATAACTAAATAGACGGTTATGCTGTTTCATCCCACCTAGCAACAATGCTCTGCACTGTGTGTGTTTATATAATTACATATTTATTCCATCTAGCTACAATGCTCTGCACTTGGTGTGTTTATATTTATATATCTATATATTTTATTCATCTAGCTACAATGCTCAAGCACTGGGTGTGTTATATTTATATATCTATATATTTATTCCATCTAGCTACAATGCTCCGCACTGTGTTTTTATATATCTACATATTATTCCATCTAGCTACATTGCTCAGCACTGGTGTGTTTATATACTTGCATATTTATTCCTCCTAGCTGCACTGCTCCGTACTGTGGGTGTTTATACAGTAAATTTACATATTTTATTCCATCTAGCTACAATGCTCTGCACTGTAGTGTTTCATATATTCATATATTTATTCCATCCAGCTACAATGCTCTGCACTGTGTGTCTGTGTGTGTGTGTGTGTATATATATATTTTATAGTAATATGCACATATGTATATTAGCTGCTCTTGCTTGCTTGTTTTTTTTTTCTTGCCTTCTGATTGTTGCTCTGAGTGTTGCTATCCCTGTGCTGTTGCAATCCTGGAATTTCCCCGTTGTGGGACTAATAAAGGCTTATCTTATCTTATCTTATCTTAATCTTCTCCCAAATCTGCTGTATGCAGGTCTCCTGCTCTGTGTTGGGCCGTCCTGCTGTGCATCTGTGGAGTGAGGGGGAGAAGGGTTATTTGCCCCCCGTGGGGGGTCCCGGGGCCGCCCCTTCGGAGGCCTGCCGTGTCGAGGCGCGCCCGCCGGCCGTACAGACTCGTTATGAAACACAAAAGCAGGTTTTAATCTATTGATACTGATCGTCTCCCTCCTGCCCCCCAAATCTAGCACAAAATATTTCTCCCCGGTTTCCAGCACTCGAAATGGACCGTCGTAAGGTGGGCAGAGACTATGCCGCTGCGCATCGTGCCTGACAAAAACAAACTCTGCATCTCGTAAAGCCTGGGGCACGAACACACGCGGGAAAGAGTGATGAGCGGGGCCGGGGAGCATTTCTGCTCCCGTGTTACTCAGAGACCCCCGGATCGGGGGGGGGGGGGCCCTGGTGCCGTGTGGTTGGGTAAAAACTCACCTGGCAGCCTGAGCGGTTGTGTGAAGACCAATTCTGCTGGTGAGGCATCTAGATCCTCTTTGGGTGCCGAACGCAACCCCAATAAAACCCATGGTAGTTTGTTTACCCAACCTGTGTCCGTCAGTGACGCTCTGAGGGCTGCCTTTAAAGACCTGTGAAAATGCTCGCATAAACCGTTGGCCTGGGGATGGTAAGCGGTCATGCGATGTACCGCCGCTCCTAAGCCGCTGGCCACTGCTGACCACAGTTCCGACGCAAATTGAGGTCCCCTATCAGACGTAATATCTGACGGGACCCCGAACCGCTCTACCCGGGCTGTTAAAAAAGCGCGTGCCACCTCTGCCGCTGTGGTCGATGTTAACGGGACCACTTCCGGCCAACGAGTGGTTCGGTCTAACATTGTCAAGAGATGCGTGAACCCTTGTGAAGTGGGCAGGGGGCCCACGAGGTCCACGTGCACATGATCGAACCTTTTAGCCGGAATGTGGAACGGTTCTAAGGGCGCCTTAGTGTGCCTGTGAATTTTAGCCCGCTGGCAAGCCGTGCAGGTTTTAGCCCACTCCTTCACGTGCTTGCGCAGGCTCGGCCAAACAAACTTCTCCGCCACCATTTTCACCGAAGCGCGCACCCCTGGGTGCGCTAGGGAGTGCACAGCGTCAAAAACGCGACGGCGCCACGCGGCTGGCACCACCGGGCGCAGTCGCCCTGTGGATACATCGCAAATAAGCGGGGGGAAACCTGTTTGTAGATTTCTGCGTTCCAGCCTTAACCCTGTTGGTCCAGACATGAGCGCGCGCACGTCCGCGTCCTCGCTCTGCTCCGCCGCCATAGCTACATAATCTATTCCCACGTGGACCGGAGCCGCGCGCGTGTCCGCGCTGTTACCGCGCTCTGGGTAAGCGGCCGCGCAATCCGTTTCCGCGCGGACGGGTGCTGTTACTGCGCGTGACAGACTGTCTGCCACCACATTGATTTTACCGGCTACGTGCTGAATATCGGTGGTAAATTCAGAAATTGCGGCCAGCTGTCTCTGTTGCCGCTCTGACCACAGTTCTGAAGTTTTGGACATCGCAAAAGTGAGCGGTTTGTGGTCGACAAACGCGAGGAAACGCCGCCCTTCCAACCAGAACTGGGAATGGCGAATAGCCAAGTGGAGCGCCAGCAGCTCCCTGTCAAACGCGCTGTATTTTCGCTCAGCCTCGCGTAGGGATCTGCTGAAGAATGCGGGTGGTTGCCAAACCCCAGCAACCTGCTGTTCCACTACGGCCCCTATGGCCACATCTGACGCGTCCGTGGTTAGCGCTATGCGGGCTGCCGGGTCTGGGTGGGCCAACAGTGCCGCATTTGCCAGTGCCCGTTTAACCTCTGTGAATGCGTGCTCCCGCTCCGGGGACCATTCAATCACATGGGAGGGCTTCTGCTTTTTGAGCGCGGTGTACAAGGGCTGCATAAGCTGCGCTGCGTGGGGTATGAAACGGTTATAAAAATTTACCATCCCCAAAAATTCTTGCAACGCCTTAACTGTTCGAGGCTGGGGAAAATCTGCCACTGCGTGTACTTTGGCCAGCAGAGGAACTGCTCCCTCCGAGGAAACGCGGTGCCCTAAAAAATCGATTTGTGCCACGCCAAAATGGCACTTGGCTGGGTTGATTATCAACCTATGCTCTCCTAACCTCTGAAAAACTGTCGTGAGGTGTTTTGTGTGCTCCTCCTCGGAGGTGCTGGCTACCAAAATGTCGTCTAAATAGACAAAAACGAAAGAAAGGTCGCGCAACACTGCATCCATCATCCGTTGGAAGGTTTGTGCGGCGCCTTTAAGGCCAAAAGGCATTCATAAAAACTCAAAAAGCCTGAACGGGGTTATTACGGCTGTTTTGGGGATGTCCTCTGGTCGGACCGGGACTTGGTGATAACCGCGGACCAGGTCTATTTTAGAAAAAATGCGCGCCTTCGCCAAATGCACTGAAAAGTCCTGGATATGCGGAATCGGGTACCGGTCCTGCGCTGTGGCATTGTTCAACCTGCGGTAATCACCACAAGGTCTCCATGAGCCATCAGCTTTAGGTACCATGTGGAGGGGGGAAGCCCAAGCGGACTTCAAGCGGCGAATTATGCCCAACCTTTCCAGGTTGGCGAACTCCTCGCGTGCAATGGAGAGTTTAGCTGCATCCAAGCGCCGAGCCTTCGCAAAAACGGGTGGGCCACTCGTGGTAATAAAGTGCTCCACCCCGTGCTTCGCCACCTTAGCTGAAAAAGTAGGAACTGTGAGTGCTGGGAACTGGTGTAGAAGGCTGTGAAACTTACCACCTGCTGTGGCGACGTTGGTCTGAACTGGCGGCGGGCACACCCGAACTGCACAAGGGATAGAACAGAAAGAGAGTGCATTTACTAGCCATTTGTTGGCCAGATCAACTAACAAACCATGTGAACACAGAAAATCAGCACCTAACATATTGAAGCTCACTGCCGCTACGATGAAATTCCACTCATAGGTGCGGCCGTGGAAGGACAGAGACAAGGTTCTCTCTCCGTACGTCTTGATGCTGGAGCCGTTGGCCGCTGTCGCTCCGTCTCCGCGGGGTCCCGCGACCCGATCAGCATAGGTGGCAGTGATGAAGCTCCTCTGGGCTCCGGTGTCCACTAGGAATTGCCGCCCGGAGCCCGATAGATAAAGCAGCTTGTTCTGTTCGCCGAGAGTGGAAGCTGCTAACGGCTCCCAGCCCGGTCGTTTCCCTGCTTTTTGAACTTGCAGGGTGGGATGCATTTGTGCGCCTTCCCAGCAAAACGTCAATGGTAAAAACAGAGGCTGTCATCTCCCCTGCCACGGAATCCCGCCGCTGCTGTCGCCGCTGAGGTGGTCACTGCCGTCTCTGGCTCCACACTGCCCCCGGCCGCCGCGCCGAGGTTTGCCGCTGCCACGGAAGCCTCTTGTTCCTCGCAGGCGTTGAGGAGCCGCTCCGCCTCTTGGGCCAGGTCGCGGAAGTCCTGCTGGGTCACACATCTCCTGCTGGACAGGGAACCTCTCGTGTGCGCTGGGAGGGTTCTCAGGAAAATATGTTTGAAAAGGAACGCGTCGTTGTCCGTCCCGATCATTTGCAGCATGTCCTCCATGAGGACAGTCGGCCTGCGTCCACCTCTATCGCGCAGGTCCAGTAGCTGCCTGGCTCTTGCCTCAGACGACGGCACGAAGCTCCTGATGAGGGTGGCTTTCAGCGCGTCGTATTTGCCGACAGCGGGTGGTTGCTGCACCAGGCTCCGCACACACCGAGCTGTGCGGCTGTCGAGCGTCGCAATGACATTATGGAATTTAATGTCATCCACTGAAACTCCCCCGAGCAGGAACCACGACTCCACATGCTGGAACCACGAGTGCGGGTCGCTTTGCCAGAACTCGGGGAGCTTAATTAGTCTTGTGCCCCTGCTGGCATTCCCCGGTGAATCCGGGTCTGAGCGGCCGTCTCCCAGCTCTTCCATATCGATCACGAGGCTGTCCTCCAGCCTCGGGGTGCTCAGATTCATGCGTAGGTCATCAATTGTAGGAGTCAAGAATTGAGGAGACTGGATGATTTTTCCAGTATCTGTTTTAATTCTCATTCATCCTACGTCCTCTCTCGATCGGAGTGAAAAGAGACAGGACGCAGTCACACACATACATTTATACACTCATCTCTAACAATACATCACACAAAAAGTCTCAATACTCAGCTACATCCTTTCATCTGTAATAGAACACCCAGAGTCCTTCTGTTCTCCTCTCCGACCCCCAAAGGTCAGGCCGGGTAATCTTCTCCTCTCTCCTGAGTCCCCAGGGGGTGCAGACACGTCTTCCTCTTGAGGTGTGAAGTCAATACACATGGCTAGCTCAAAGTCTCTCTTGGCTGAATTCAGCCAGCCACATGTGAGTCACATAGGTTACAACTATGGCCTCCACACAGGTACAAAGCTAAATACATTCATCTTCATAACACTTATCATCCATGTTTATCCACATCAGCCCATAAATTATTCACAGAGCCCTCAACTTAATTTTTACTGTTTGTTTTTCTCTGTTTTTGCTCTCAGTTTTTTTTTTTAATGTGATCAAATTTGATTTAGCATTAGCTAAAGGTTGGCTTCATTCAGCACCCTCACCTGTCCAGGTGCTTTCAGATGAAGTTAGACATCTTTGTCTTGGAGTCTAATCGTTATCCCTCATTGTTAACAATAAGCAATTGATTTGTAGACTCCCAGCTACTTGCAGTTCTCAAAGCCACAGACTGATTAGCTGGTATTCTGACATTTTGGCATCAGAACAGCAAACCTCGGGTTACTACGCCGTCATTTTCTTCAGTTGTTCAGAAAGAATTAAGACTTCCCAAGCAAGTGACATTCTTGAATGTTGGTGAAGTCTGGCTCTCAGCGTCGTTCTCGAAAAGTCTTAGGAGCTAAGGTTAGCTTTAGCAGCTAGCTTGCTTGTTGGTTAGCAGCTAGCTTGTTCCAGCACGAACACTGGCTTTGCTTGTTTCCTGCCAGCAGCGTCAAGGATAAAGTTGGTTGTTTTTTATCTTTTTTGGAGACTTCTTTCATCGGAAAGGAAACAGGAGGTGAGCAGGATCCAGGGGGTCCGTACAGAGATCTAATCAGCTGGAATGATTAGAAGCATCTGCGTCTCTGAGCATGAGACACTTTCTGTCTCACCTGTATGGAAACAGCTGATTTTACAGACTGCATTCAAAGGTAAGAATTTGACAAGGAGGGCTAAATAGTAATTTGGATCTTCATATTATCCTGTAGCTTGAAAGTGTGGTACTTAATGTACACCGTATGGCTGTGTTGTGAGACATGTATATGTTGGGCACTGCATATGTGATTTAACCTCACGATGAAGGAGAGCCAGCCCCCTGCGGTGCGGAGCCACAGAGCCTGGACCCCCTGCGGAGGACAGGGGACAGAAGACTTCCTGACCACTGAGGCTCGAGAGGAGAGAAGGGGGAGTTATGTAAATAATGTGAATAAAGAGACTTTGATATTGATGTGTTGATTTCCCCCGCGAGGGAAAATGGTTTGATGTGAGAATGTTTAAAATGAGAGAACTTTGGTGTGTTCACTCTCTTTGTTCGTGCATCAAGAATAAGAGCAGACAGTGGAATGATTTCATGAATAAAAACTGGAATGGAAGACAATTCGGTTTCGTTATTCAAGCCTCCCCACATTGGTGGACTGACGACGTAGAGAATGAACGAAGACCATATCTCAGGGTCCCAGGACTCACAGCGCTCAGAGCTGACGCGAGCCGCAGTGGCCGTTAAGCTGCCCTGATTTCTGGCAGGATAAACCCACGGTCGTGGTTTCAGCAAGGCAGAGTCGCCTGTTCGCGCTCGCAGGGAGTAACGGTGGATGACACTAAGTTCCCACCATGTCATCGCTAAACTGGACAGCAAGCACAGCTCGGTGCGTTGCAAAGCTTGGTGGAGCAGCCACCGCGACCGACAGGTACGGCAAGCTGAAATCACCCTCATCAAGTTTTTCACCCCCTCGGCCTGAAGTGAGGGCGAGGAGGATCCTGTCTTTGCTAGACCAAGGTGGACACAGGCCGAGCGCCCTGATGGAGGAGATGATACAGCTGAGAGGTTTTGGACAACGATGATTCATTTTTCAGTTCATCTTCCTCTCCACCTCCCGGCGCATGCGAGAAGCACGCTGGCCGGCAAAAAGTGTCACACCTGGAGGAGTTCCGGGAGCTGGCCCAGGAGGCAGATGGATCCTGGACGCCTGCGGCGGGCAAGCAAACCGCAGCAGCGACACCGAGACAGCGGGGAGCCAGAGGCGCAGAACCAGACTGGGCCGACGACGGCGGCAACACGACCCGCGACGAGGGGGAGCCAATAGCCCGGCGACAGAGGCGCGGGCACGGCACAGCGGAGGAGAAGATCTCTGCTTTTTACCATCGGAGGTTCGCAGAGAAGGCACGCAGGTGTGTGCCGCCCTGCATCTTCAGGAGTTCGGGAAACGGCAAGACCGGGGGTCGCTAGCAGCTTCGACCCTCGGAGAACGCAACAAGCTGCTCTACATCACGGATGCGCGCTCCGGACGAGTGTTCCTCATTGACACCGGAGCACAAGTGAGCTTCATCACCCCAACATACGCGGACCGGGTGGCTGGACCCCACGGTGACGGAGCTACAGCGGCAAATGGCTCGAACATCAACACCTACGGGAGAAGGACCTTGCCTTTATGCTTACATGGCCGCACATATGAATGGACTTTTGTAGTAGCGGCGGTGAGTTTCAACATGTTGGGCGCGGATTTTTTGTGTTCACACAATCTGTTAGTTGATCTTGCTAATAGACGGCTGGTAAATGCACTCTCTTTTTACTCTCTCCCCTGTTCAGCTCGAGTGTCCCCGCCACCAGTACAGACCCACGTCGCTACAGCAGGTGGTAAGTTTCACACACTCCTCACCCAATTTCCAGCGCTCACTGTGCCCACTTTTTCAGCGACGGTCGCGAAGCACGGGGTGAAACACTTTATCCCCACTTCTGGTCCTCCCGTGTTTGCAAAAGCTCGGCGCTTGGATGCAGTTAAGCTCGCCATTGCGCGCGAGGAGTTCGCCAGCCTGGAGAGGCTGGGCATCGTTCGTAGGTCGAAGAGCCCGTGGGCTTCGCCGCTGCACATGGTACCGAAAGCCGATGGCTCCTGGAGACCGTGCGGGGATTACCGCAGGCTAAACAACGCTACGGCACACGATCGTTATCCCATCCCGCACATTCAGGATTTTTCGGTGCACCTGGCGGGGGCGCGCATTTTTTCAAAGATTGATCTAGTTCGCGGCTATCACCAAGTCCCGGTCCAACCGGAGGACATTCCTAAAACAGCGGTAATAACCCCGTTCGGACTTTTCGAATTTTTACGCATGCCGTTTGGTCTCAAAGGGGCGGCGCAAACATTTCAGCGGATGATGGATGCCGTGTTACGCGATCTCCCTTTCGTGTTTGTGTACCTCGACGACATTTTGGTCGCGAGTACTTCAGAGGACGAACACGAAACGCACTCACAGCAGTTTTTAGGAGGCTGGAGAGCACGGCTTATAGTTAACCCAGCCAAGTGCCAGTTCGGCGTTGAGCGGATTGATTTTTTGGGTCACCGCGTCTCCCCGGAGGGAGCGGTTCCCGTTACCAGAGAAAGTACGCGCGGGTAGCGGATTTTCCCCGTCCACAACGGTCAAATCACTACAGGAATTCTTGGGGATGGTGAATTTTTATAACCGGTTCCTGCCCCACGCAGCTCAAATCATGCAACCGTTATATGCCGCGCTCAAAAAACAAAAGCCGACCCAGGCGGTCGAATGGTCCCCGGAGCAGGGAGCGCGCGTTCAACAGAGGTTAAAAAAGCCTTGGCTGACGCTGCGCTCCTGGCCCACCCAGACCCTGCAGCACGTATCGCGCTGACGACAGACCGCTTCAGATTTAGCCATAGGGCCGTTATTGAGAACAGGTAGCCGGAGTTTGGCAGCCTTTGGCTTTCTTAGCAAATCTTTTAAGCGCGGCTGAACGAATACATACCAGCGCGTTTGACAGAGAACTGTTGGCGCTGCATTTGGCCTATTCGTCATTTTCAGTTCTGGCTGGAAGGACGTGTGCTTCACCGCTTAAGTGGACCACAAGCCGCTCACATACGCCATGGCCAAAATTTCAGATCCGTGGTCCGGCAGGCAGCAGAGGCAGCTGGCCGCAATCTCGGAATTTACCACTGACATTAGGCACGTCGCGGGGCAAATTCAATGTAGTAGCGGATTGTCTCTCACGCGCGTTCACGACCCCAACACGCGCAGAGGCAGAACGGGCCACCGTGACCGCGCCGCAGGAGAGCGGCACGGTGGCGCGCGCAGCCACCGGTGCACGTGGGTATAGATTACGCAGCCATGGCAGCGGACCAGGGGGGCGGACGTGGACGTGCGCGCGCTCCAGTCTGGACCAACAGGGTTGAGGCTGGAGAGCAAGTGTTTACAAACCGGTATGCCCCCCCTGATCTGCGACATGTCGACGGGGCGCCCGCGTCCGGTGGTTCCGGCCACGTGGCGCCGCCGTGTTTTTGACTCGGTCCACTCACTGGCGCACCCGGGGGTGCGCGCGTCGGTGAAACTAGTGGCGGAAAAGTTTGTTTGGCCGTGCCTGTGCAAGCACGTGAAGGAATGGGCAAAAACCTGCATTTCCTGTCAACGGGCCAAAATTCACAGGCACACAAGAGCCCCCGTTAGAACCGTTCCGCATTCCGGCCAGAAGGTTCGACCATGTGCATGTCGACCTTGTGGGCCCCCTACCGGCATCACAGGGGTTCACGTATCTTTTGACAATGGTGGACCGCACCACACGTTGGCCGGAAGTGGTCCCACTTGCGACGACCACGGCCGCGGAGGTGGCTCGCGTTTTTTTAACGGCTTGGGTGGCGCGTTTCGGGGTTCCGTCGGACATTACGTCCGATAGAGGACCGCAATTCATCTCTGAGCTGTGGTCAGCGATGGCCAACGGCTTAGGAGCCAAAATTCACCGCACTACGGCTTACCACCCTCAGGCTAATGGTTTATGCGAGCGTTTTCATAGGTCTTTGAAGGCAGCACTCAGAGCGTCGCTCACGGATGCAGATTGGGTAAATAAACTTCCATGGGTTTTATTAGGGTTGCGTTCTGCGCCTAAAGAGGACTTAGACGCCTCCCCAGCGGAGCTGGTATTCGCACAAACTCTGAGGCTGCCGGGCGAGTTTTTACCAGAGCACCCAGAGCCCCCACCTCTCTCTGCTCTGGGACCGTTAGTCGGCACGGGGGCAGACACGCTCCCGGGTCCGGTTCATCACGCTTTTCCACGAGTTTTCGTCCCCAAGGCTTTGAAAAATGCCGATTTCGTTTTTGTCAGGCGCGAAGCCCTAAAAGCAACGCTCAAACCACCTTACGAAGGGCCATTTCGAGTGCTGGAGGCAGGTGATAAGCAATTTGTGCTAGATTTTGGAGACAGAAAAGAGACAGTCAGCATTGACAGACTGAAACCTGCCTTTGTCATGAAGGACGTTTCTGTACCGGTCGCGGTGGCGCCTCGACGAGGCAGGCCCCCGCAGAGGGCAATTAACCACTCTCTTCCTCAGTCAACAGACCCGAAGCAGAACAGCACCGCAGGCAAGGCGGGGCCAACGCACAGCAGATTCGGCAGACGGCTGAAGCCCAAGCGGCACACAGACTGAATGTTGGTGTTGATTATTCAGTAGTGAGTAAGGTGCTATTAAATTTTGGGAATTAGTCTGTTCTTCATCGTTTGGGGGGGGTTATATGGCTGTGTTGTGAGACATGTATATGTTGGGCACTGCATATGTGATTTAACCTCACGATGAAGGAGAGCCAGCCCCCTGCGGTGCGGAGCCACAGAGCCTGGACCCCCTGCGGAGGACAGGGGACAGAAGACTTCCTGACCACTGAGGCTCGAGAGGAGAGAAGGGGGAGTTATGTAAATAATGTGAATAAAGAGACTTTGATATAGATGTGTGATTTCCCCCGCGAGGGAAATGGTTTGATGTGAGAATGTTAAAATGAGAGAACTTTGGTGTGTTCACTCTCTTTGTTCGCTGCTCAAGAATAAGAGCAGACAGTGGAATGATTTCTTGAATAAAACTGGAATGGAAGACAATTCGGTTTCGTTATTCAAGCCTCCCCACACACCGTGTCATTACGAGCGAGGCACAAGAAGTCATAAATCAAGACTCTTTCTTTGCTAGCGGCAAGTCCTGGGAAAAGCTCGATGAGTGCCTGGTATCATTGGAAAGCTTAGAAATCGTACTTTCTAAAAATAGCTATATTTTTGCAGAAGATGTAACTCCTGACTGATCGAACATGAGTTTTCAACCTAGCCAAAATCATCTTTTTCTGGGTCAGTTTTTGCGCACTTCCTACAAATTTTGAAGGTCTTTCAATACAGAATATGGAAATAATGTTACATCAGTTTTGAATCAGTTTTATATAATTTTTGGCTTTGATGAAATAGAATTCCCCCTGCAGCTTCCCTGCCAACATGGCCGCCCATATAGCAACTAGCAGCCGTGTGACGTCATCTTAAAACTATGAATTGTTTATCTTTTGTCAGCTGTATTGAGTAATTTTTAACGGCAGGAAATATATATAATATATATAAAGAGACAAACTGAAAGCACACCACATTTTTGGATCAGCCAATCACAGTGCAGCGCCATCAGCTGTTCCTGTCAGTTGTATGGTATGCTGAAATTATGAGCGGAAGTGAATTTCCTGTTACTACGCATGCGCACACATGCGTAGTAATCCAGGGTATGGCTGTTCTGATAAGTATGGTAAAATGGCAGAACACTGGCGGAGGAGACTGACGGCTGCGCTACGGTAAGATCAGTTTATATTTATTTGCGCTAAAAAATCTATCCATATTAATAAAACGAGTTACACGAGCAACGCATCTGATCAAATTTCAGTAACTGTAACGCATTACTGAATTTTTAAACAGTAATTTCGTTACGCTGCACGTTACTGCAGAAGTAGTGGCGTTACAGTAACAAGTTAGTAATGCGTTACTCCCAACACTGGCTACTACCCACCACTGCAAGAATCTTTGGTGAAGGCCGAATAGTTCTAAAACTCACTAAAGTAAAAGGTGAACTCTAAAAACATTAGGATACTAAATGTCAGTTTTTGATGTTGTGGTTGTTCATCTTGAAAAATAAAGCCTATGCTGTGGAGTGTGCAAATGAAGAGGCAGATTCATGACAGACGATTTATTACACACTCACATCTCACAAGCACAGAATGGACTGAATGGTTACAGCAAGCTCTCCTCTGTATATCACAAGTCACACTTCACAAGTTTCATGGCACTTCACATCACACAGCACAATATTTACACTACACTGTATTCAACCCCCTCTGTCCTTCCTGGGCATTGTTCTCCCATGCTTATTCCCTGTCTCTGTCTGAGGTGGTAAATAACCTGACTTCCCCAAGGTTCCAAACCGCCCCCCCCCCCCCCAGCCTCTAAGACAGAACATCAGTCCACACTCGCTTTTGGCTTCAGTCTCCTCCCATATCTGCTGTAACTGGGGTTTACCGCCTCTGTGGCGCTGCTGTGCCGGTGGGGGGCTGCTGGGAGCGTGTCTGACTGCGGGTGAGCCGTGGTGAGGGGGGGGGGGAACTTCGTTCTGCCCGTGTGGCTGCTCTGGTGAATCGTTTCCCTGGGGAGTTCTCCGTGGGGGTCTTCCACGCCGAGGGGCCCTAGCCAACAGCACTTGCTCATCCGCCACTACAAAGGCGGGTTTGAGTCTGTCTATGCCAATTTTGTCCCATCTACCCCCCAAGTCTAGCACAAAATGCTTATCCCCTGTTTCCAACGCTCTGAATGGTCCATCATAGGGTGGGCGCAATGGAGGTCGGTGGGCGTTGTGTCTGACGAACACGAACTACGCATTCTTCAAAGTTTTAGGCACGAAGGCACGCGGAAAACTGTGGTGGGCAGGGCCTGGCAGCGTGCCTGTGTTTGCGCTATGCTGCAAAAGCTGAGACGGGCAGCTGCCTGGCACGGGATTATCTGGTAGAAATTCCCCGGGCAGCCGTAGGGGCTGCGCAAAAACGAGCTCTGCCGAGGAAGCTTCCAAATCCTCTTTGGGCGCGGAGCACAACCCCAATAAAACCCACGGCAACCTGTCTACCCAATTTGCATCCATCAGTGAAGCCCTGAGTGCTGCTTTTAGTGATCTATGAAAACGCTCGCATAACCCATTGGCCTGTGGGTTGTACGCAGTTGTGCGATGAATTGTAACACCCAGGCTGCGGGCCGTCGTGAACCAGAGTTCGGAAACAAATTGAGGGCCCCTGTCGGACGTAATGTCCGACGGGACTCTAAAACGCGCCACCCATGCTGTTAAAAAAGCACGTGCTACGTCCACGGACATGGTTGCCGCCAGCGGGACTGCTTCTGGCCAGCGCATGGTGCAGTCCACCACTGTCAGGAGGTGCGTGCACCCCTGTGATGGCGGGAGGGGGCCCACGAGGTCCACGTGCACATGGTCGAACCTTTTAGCCGGTACTGGGAACAGCTCCAAAGGAGCCTTCGTGTGCCTGTGTACCTTGGCTCGTTGGCATGCCACGCAGGCTGCAGCCCACTCTTTTACTTGTTTGCATAGGCTCGGCCACACAAACTTCTCTCCCACCATTTTGACTGACATGTGCACTCCTGGGTGTGCCAGAGTGTGAACCGACTCAAACACGCGGCGGTGCCACGCGACTGGGACCACCAGACGCGGGCGTCCCGTGGAGACATCGCAGATTAGGGGGGGGGGCCGCCATCTTGCAGCACCCTGCTCTCCAGCCTTAACCCTGTTGGTCCAGACTGGAGCGTGCGCACGTCTGCATCGCTAATCTGCTCCTTGGCCATGGCTGCGTAATCTATCCCCACATAGACCGGGGCCACCATGGCGCGCGAGAGGCAGTCCGCCACCACATTCAGTTTACCTGACACATGCTGAATATCGGTAGTAAACTCTGAGATCGCGGCCAGCTGTCTCTGCTACTGGCCTGACCACAGTTCTGAAACCTTGGCCATCGCGAACGTTAGTGGCTTGTGGTCTATGAACGCGGTGAAGCTGCGCCCTTCCAGCCAGAACTGGAAGTGGCGTATGGCCAGGTGGAGAGCAGCAACTCTGTGTCGAACGCGCTGTATTCACGTTTGCTGTCGCGCAAAGTTCTGCTGAAAAAGGTGAGTGGCTGCCAAGCTCCAGCGGCGCACTGCTCCACGACAGCCCCTATGGCCACGTCTGAAGCGTCGGTGGTGAGCGCTATCCGGGCCGTCGGGTCCGGATGCGCCAGCAGTGCGGCGTTTGCCAGGGCTGCTTTAACCTCCAAGAATGCCCGCTCTCGCTCCGGGGTCCATTCGACTCCATCCGCGGGTTTCTGTCTCTTGAGCGCGGCGTACAATGGTTGCATGAGCCGCGCCACGCTGGGAAGGTAACGGTTATAAAAGTTCACCATCCCCAAAAATTCCTGCAGTGCCCTGACCGTCTGAAGCCAGGGAAAATCTGCCACGGCGCGCACTTTGTTGGGCACCAGGATTGCTCCTTCCGGAGAGACGTGGTGCCCCAAAAATATCAATCTCCGTCACGCTGAACTGGCATTTCGCCGGGTTGATTATCAACCTGTGCTCCTCCAACCTCCGGAAAACCGTCCTGAGGTGGGTTTCGTGTTCGTCTTTGGACATACTGGCTACCAGGATATCATCCAGGTAGGTGAACACGAAAGGGAGCTCACACAGCACTGCATCCATCATGCGCTGGAACGTCTGTGCTGCGCCTTTTAACCCGAAAGGCATGCGCAGGAACTCGAATAAACCGAACGGAGTTATTACTGCTGTTTTGGGTACGTCCTCGGCGCGCACTGGGACTTGGTGGTAACCGCGGACCAGGTCTATTTTGGAAATAATGCGTGCTCCGGCGAGGTGAACGGAAAAATCCTGTATGTGGGGAATTGGGTAGCGGTCGTGCGCTGTGGTGTTGTTCAATCTGCGGAAATCACCGCACGGTCGCCACGATCCCTCGGCCTTAGGGACCATGTGTAGCGGGGATGCCCATGGGCTGTTTGAACGCCTGATGATGCCCAACCTTTCCAGGTTGGCGAACTCCTCGCACGCTATGGCCAGTTTAGCTGCATCCAAGCGCCGAGGTCTTGCAAAAACGGGCGGCCCGGTGGTGGTGATAAAGTGTTCCACCCCGTGTTTAGCGATGGCCACCGAAAACGTCGGGACCGTGAGTGCTGGGAACTGAGTGAGCAGTGCGTGGAACTTACTGCCTGGAGCTGTGACGTTGGCTTGTGCTGTTGGCTGGGTCGCTCGAGCTATACAGGGGAGAGAGTCAAAGGACAGTGCATTAACCAGGCGCCTGTTAGCAACATCAACCAGTAAACCATGTGCACAAAGAAAATCAGCCCCCAGGATATGGTAATTCAGTGTTGCTACAACAAAAGTCCACTCGTATGTACGGCCGTGTAGAGATAAGATCAGTGTCCTCTCACCAAAGGTCTTAATTTCCGAGCCGTTTGCTGCCAACATCCCGGGGCCGCTAGGTCCTGCCAGCCGGTCAGCGTAGGTCGGCAGGATGATGCTCCTCTGGGCTCCGGTGTCCATGAGGAAATGCCTCCCCGAGCATGCGTCCATCATGTAGAGCAGCTTGTTCTCTTCACCGAGGGTCGCAGCTGCTGCCGACTGCTGGCCTTGGCGTTTTCCTGAGCGCTTGAATTGGCACGGTGGCGCACATCTGCGTGCATTCTCTCTGAAGCGGCGGTGGTAGAAACAGAGCGTGTCTCTCTGGCGCTCCTTGGCCCCCGCTGCTGCTACCGTCGGTGGCTCCTCGCCTCCTCTGATCGTCTTGCTGGGCTCCGCCACCGCCACGTTGACTGTAATCGCCCTGGTGGTGAGGATGATCCTGTCTGCCTCCTGGGCTAGCACACGGAAGTTACGCGCGGCCAGCAACGGCGAATTGGCCAGAACCGCTCTTGCCTCTGTTGGTAGATTCCGGAGGAAAAGGTGGGCAAACAGAAAGTGCCCGTCGTCCGTGCCCATTAACCCCAGCATCTTCATCAGGTCGACGGCCGACCCATCTCCTAACTCGGTCCGCGCCAGGACCCTTTCCGCTCTCTCACATTCCGAGAGCGTGTAACGCCGGGTGAGCGCAGCCTTGAGCGCCTCATATCTGTTGCGGGCTGGTGGCTGATCGAGCAGGCTCGCTACCTGCTGGGCTGTGCGGGAGTCCAGCGCTGCTACCATATGGTAGAACTTGGTGTCGTCTGCCGTTACTCCCCGGAGGGCGAACTGGGCCTCGGTGTGGTGGAACCAAGAGCGCGGGTTGTGCTGCCAGAAATCCGGTAGCTTGGCTGAAACCGCACACACGTTGCTGGGGGTTCCAGTCCGGGCTCTGTGGAATGGCTGCTGCGTCTCTGGGGCTTCCCGACCGGGCCGGCTCCGGGGTTCTTGCCTCGTGTTCCATAATACGTCTTGGGTCACCAGTGTGGAGTGTGTAAATGAAGAGGCAGATTCATGACAGACGATTTATTACACACTCACATCTCACAAGCACAGAATGGACTGAATGGTTACAGCAAGCTCTCCTCTCTATATCACAAGTCACACTTCACAAGTTTCATGGCACTTCACATCACACAGCATGATATTTACACTACACTGCATTCAACCCCCTCTGTCCTTCCTGGGCATTGTTCTCCCATGCTTATTCAGCTGGCCCGCCGCATCCGCGGAGAGAGAGCTTAGACTTTCTGCTGCACATTCACCAACCAACCATAATGCTCTGCACTGTGTGTCTATATATATACATTTATAGTAATATGTACATATGTTTACTAGATGTTGTTTTTTCTTGCCTTCTGATTGTTGCTCTGAGTGTTGCTATCCCTGTGCTGTTGCAATCCTGGAATTTCCCCATTGTGGGACTAATAAAGGCTTATCTTATCTTATCTTATCTTATCTTATTCCCTGTCTCTGTCTGAGGTGCTAAATAACCTGACTTCCCCAAGGTCCCAAAATGCCCTATTTTACCTCATTCATTTTGTCTTAAAATTAAACATAAAAATTAGGTAAATTTAGATGAAAACATTATCCATAATCTAAGAATAAGAATAAATTACACTGAGTCATTGTTTCAGCCATCTGCCTCATCCCTCGTCTCAGGAATTCTTTGAGGCTTTACCATGATAACACACTGTCTGAGATCCACTGTAACATTCTGCTGAATTCCAACACAAGGACACCTCAGTCTACTTAAGGTTGTACTGATTAGGTGATCAGCTAAGCATGGCAAGACACGTGAAAGCTGTGAACAAAAAATTCCGAGTTAGCTTAAAACTTACGTATTGTAGTGTTTAAGAAAGAACACGGACTGGTTTTCCTTGCATTATTTGATCTAAAAGCACATCAATAAGCAACATCTTTCTTTTGTTTTGCTCAGTTGCTATTTTCTGTAAATAAATACTCTAAGTAACAATATTTTAACTTGGAATTTGAGTGAGTTGTTTTCAGCAGATTAGAGAATAAAACACAATTGTCCATTTTACTCAAACACATATAAATAATAAAAACCAGATAAAGTGATAATTTTGCAGCTGTCTCTTTAGCCTCTTATTTTTTTTTTCCAGAGCTGTTAATACTTTCCTATAGAGGGTTGTGCTCACATGTACCTACTCACGACTCAACTTCCACTTCTTTTTTTTCACATTGTGTGTTGGAGTTTGATTCTGGCAATATGATACAAGACCTTGACTTTAGACATCAGTTTACATTTAATGTATCCTAAACACATTTTTTACATAACAACACTGACAGTGACGTTATGTTTATTTTAGTCACCCAACAACTAAGTTCTTTTCCCAAAGACAACTCGGGGTCCTGTTCTGCTCCCTCGTGGTTCTGTTGAGATGATCCAGATGGCAGGTGACTTCCTGAAGTCCCTGTCTATCATCTTGTTCTCCTCTGCTCTGGCCATTGCCTCCACTTCAGGGGTTGTTTGTGGGGACCAGTCTGCCATAAACTTATCTTTGGCCTCACAGTAGTTCACCACCACCTCCGCAGGCTGCTCCCCAAACAGCCAGTCTGGAAGCAGAAAGAGTAAAGAAACTGGAATATATAAACAAATTTAAATATCAGACAAAGATGACACAAGTAAACACAAAATGCAGTTTTTAAATGAAGGTGTTTATTATTAAGGGGGAAAAAATCCAAACCGACATGGCCCTGTGTGAAAAAGTGATTGCCCCCTAAACCTAGTAACTGGTTGGGCCACCCTTAGCAGCAACAACTGCAATCAAGCGTTTGCGACAACTGACAATGAGTCTTTTACAGCACTGTGGAGGAATTTTGGCCCACTCATCTTTGCAGAATTGTTGTAATTCAGCCACACTGGAAGGTTTTCGAGCATGAACCGTCTCTTTAAGGTCATGCCACAGCATCTCAATCAGATTCAGGTCAGGACTTTGACTAGGCCACTCCAAAGTCTTCATTTTGTTTTTCTTAAGCCATTCAGAGGTGGACTTGCTGGTGTGTTTTGGATCATTGTCCTGCTGCAGAACCCAAGTGCGCTTTAGCTTGAGGTCATGAACAGATGGCCGGACATTCTTCTTCAGGATTTTTTGGTTGACAGCAGAATTCATCGTTCCATTTACCGCAGCAAGTCTTCCAGGTCCTGAAGCAGCAAAACAGCCCCAGACCATGCCACTACCACCATCATATTTTACTGCTGGTATGATGTTCCTTTTCTGAAATGCTGTGTTACTTTTATGCCGGATGTAATGGGACACATGCCTTCCAAAAAGTTCAACTTTTGTCTCATCAGTCCACAGAGTATTTTCCTAAAAGTCCTGGGGTTCATCAAGATGTTTTCTGGCAAAACTGAGACGAGCCTTTATGTTCTTTTTGCTCAGCAGTGGTTTTCATCTTGGAACTCTGCCATTCAGGCCATTTTTTCCTAGTCTCTTTCTTATGGTGGAGTCATGAACACTGACCTTAATTGAGGCAAGTGAGGCCTGCAGTTCTTTGGATGCTGTTGTGGGGTCTTTTGTAACCTCTTGGATGAGTCGTCGCTGCACTCTTGGGGTAATTTTGGTTGGCTGGCCGCTCCTACGAAAATTCACCACTGTTCCATGTTTTCGCCATTTGTAGATAATGGCTCTCACTGTGGTTTGCTAGAGTCCCAAATCTTTAGAATTGGCTTTAAAACCTTTTCCAGACTGATAGATCTCAATTACTTTGCTTCTCATTTGTTCCTGAATTTCTTTGGATCACAGCATGGTGTCTAGCTTTTGAGAACCTTTTGGTCTACTTCACTTTGTCAGGCAGGTCCTATTTAAGTGATTTCTTGACTGAGAACAGATGTGGCAGTAATCAGGCCTGGGTGTGGCTGGAGAAATTGAACTCAGCTTTCCAAAGATGTGATAAACCACAGTTAATTTAGGTTTTAACAGCGGGGGGGGGGGGGGATCACTTTTTCACACAGGGCCATGTAGGTTTGGATTTTTTTTACCCTTAATAATAAACACCTTAATTTAAAAACAGCATTTTGTGTTTACTTGTGTTATCTTAGTCTAATAAATTTGTTTGTTGATCTGAAACATTTAAGTGTGACAAAACTTACAAAAAAAAGGATATATATATATATATATATATATATATATATATATATATATATATATATATATATATATGAATAAATGTTTTTTGGGGGGGTGAGACACAAATCAGCAACAAACCTGCAAAGTCATGGATGAGGTCTTTGATGAGGTGGCCGATGATGGCATAGAGGACAGACACCACGATGAAGGCTGCCATAAGCAGGTAGAGGACATAGGTCGGCAGATGGATAGAATCTCTGGAAGGTGGAATATAAGACTCAAACAACACTGTGCCATCTTCTTCCTTGTGCCGAACATTCAAGCCCTCCACTGGTGTATCCATTCTAGTCTGACAGTCTCTGCTGTGAGCCAGCATGCCCACTTATGTCAGCATCATCGAGGTATTAACTAAGGTTTAATCCCGCACAGTGTTGTACACAAAGTGCCGAAATGATACATACCATTAAACTGCTTCATATTATGTGGCATTAGTTTGTTAATAAAGTTTAAATCCAGATAAGACATCTAAAGTTTAGGCAAGAAAAGAAAAAGGAGAGATCTTCCAGTTTTCTGCTTCCAAATCATTTGGTTAAGCAGGAGTAAACAGGTGAAAGTGAAATTGCAGTGTATCTCGCTGTGAAGAGGATCTTCTCCTTTTGTTACCCTGTACAAATGAATTGTGTCTGCCTCAAGAGCTACATAGACTGAAACTAGATTAGCTGCATGAGGCAGCCTCATTGAGGTCTTAATGAAAGAAAGAGATGTTCATCAAATCTCTCTACCTTACATCACTGAACTGTATTCAGTATGGCTGATGTATGATAATCCTTGGCATTTATAAACAAGGTCATCAGCCCTGACACAAACAGGTATTAGGAAAAGGTAAGATGGATTAATGAGAGCTGTTGAGATACGATAGCACTCTGTGTTATTGAGTTGTTTATTGGAGATAAGCTTCATCCAGCTTCATCAGGGAAAGTGATGTGTGTTTTATTTAGAAACACAGTAGCATGAGTTGTAATGGGGGATGAATCAGGGTGAAGACGGTAACCTTTGCCAGCTCATGTGCAGTTTTGCAACATTTCCCATCCACTTTCATGCTGAAATGGAATATTGTATCTATATTTTTAAATTTTTATAAAAATAAAAAATAATTCATCTTCAATTATACATTCTTTATTGTGAGTTCACAGACATAGAAAATTTGCAGAGTACAATACTGTCAGACAATATGGACCAAGCTTACATGAAGAATACATAAATAATGTTATAGTATACATCTGCTAAATCTCAAATACCTGCAGCATTTTTAAAAACTTAAAACAAACGTGCCTTAGCTTCTGCATCACTACAGCAAAGATGACACTGATCACTGCACTGGAAAATAAATGCTGAGACTCAAACTTAAAGGGAAGTGACATAGGGGGTGTCCGGGCAGACGAAGGTCACGCTATGAACAGAAATCTTTTTTTCTCTGGGGTACGAAGACACAATAGCGCTTCTCAGCGGATGGCAGCACCCTCCATTGGTGTGATGGAAACCAGGCAGCAGCCCACTCCTTTCTTCCTCCACCCTCAGCTCGACTTTCTCCATCAGCCTGCTGGAAACGCTGAGGCGTCGCTCTTCTTCTGTTTCCACTCCTCCTCCTCCCTCTGTGTCATCCTCCACAGTTTTGGGACCAAAAATCCAGTCTGTGAGGAGAAATGACACGCAGGTTAATGTATTTCCTCGGTTAACACACAACTTGCTTTTATGGGTAGACACCTAAATAGATGCTTTGAGTTGCATTATGTGAAATCCAGTGATATCGGTGGATAATAAACACTACTTTTTCACATTAAGCGGTTAAAAATAGATGGCTGGAATATTAGCAGTCTTTTCAGCAATGTTCTGCTAGCATTAGCAGAGTATCCCTTTTAGGTGCTGTTTTAGCAGCTTTTGTACATCAACATTGCTCATTCACCTAAATGGAATAACAAAGACATGAGTGGGAAGGTTATCTTCTGTCCACAAACCACAGGGTCAATGTGAAGGAATCTGCCATCAGACAGCAAAGTGGGAAAAGGAAAAGATGAAATGGTTCATACTTGGCACAAAGCTCGGGGATAAAATGACTCATAGACAGACATCTCATGCACAGATGGATGCCAAAGTGGACACAGTGACATCAGTTCAGGATGTTCCCACCAGGGGTTACCTGCCAGGTCATGAAACAGGTCATCAATGAGGTGTCCCACTATGGCGTAGGTGGCCACTACAATCACCACAACTCCAACCAGGACATAGACCACATTGCGTGGAAGGGTTAGAGCATCTCTCGCTGGGGGGATGTAATCCACAAAATAGGTCTCCTCAGATGCCTTCCTTCTGGACAGCTGGAGGAGCTGTCGGTGCTCAAACACCAGCTGAGAGGGGTGCGGAGCCAAAGCTGCTCCTGAGGCATTCAAGGACAAGATCAGTCGGTGGTTCATGGTTTGGCTGCTCTGGTTAAGCTGGTTGTGGAAGTTCTCTTAATTGGCTTGTCAGTTCAAAGGATGGGGGTGTGAAGCTTTGGGGCTGTTTTCTTCAGTGAGCTGTGAATATTTGGAAAATGGGTGACACGGGTACACCAGAGTAGAAGAGGGAGAGGAGCTGAGTGTTAGAAGAATTTCAAGAATATTTCTTTCAGGTGGTAGAAATGGCAGGAATGAGACGGGTGGGAAAATACACTATATTCCCAAAAGTATTGGGACACATCTCCAAATGAGTGGGCACCAATGCACAAAGCAAGGTCCAGAAAGACATGGATGAGTGAGTTTGGTGTGGAGGAACTTGACTGGGCTGCTCAGTGACCTGACCTCAACCTGACAGAACACCTTTGGGATGAATTAGAGTCTGACTGCAAGCCAGGCCTTCTTACCCAACATCAGTGCCTGACCTCAAATGCCCTTCTGGAAGAATGGTCAAAAATTCCCACAAACCCACTCCTAAACCTTGTGGAAAGCCACCCTTTGCAGCTATAACAGCTTCAACTCTTTAGGGAAGGCTTACCACAAGGTTTCAGAGTGTGTTTATGGGAATTTTTAACCATTCTTCCAGAAGTGCATTTCTGAGGTCAGGCACTGATCTTGGATGAGAAGCAGTCTCTGTTCTAAGGCTGCATGTCCACCACACACATTTTTTCTGCTCTGGGTGGCTGTTTTCCATTCATTCTCTATGTAGTCCAGCGTTTACAGCACTGAGCCCCCTCGGCGCTGAAATGCTCTTGGCGGTGGCCGTTTTTTGTTGTGGCGCTCAGGGCACTCAGAGTTGAAAAACTTCAACTTTTTAGAGACTGCAGCTGAGCTCGTCAATGTCAGACCTAAGCAGCCAATCACAACTGCTGCGTGGGCAGGACATGGGATGCCGGTACTAATCTGTACTCAGACTCCTGCTTTCTGTGTCATCATATTTCACATCCAGAGCTGCTAAAACATGTTTCCTGTCCATTGTTATTTAGAGACTGCTATTAAAAAATCAGTAGAAAGTCTGACAATAGGAAAAGCGGAAGTGCTGAGCTGAGAGTGACAAGCTGTTGCTGGGATACAGGGCACAGGCTTTTTTTTCCCCAGAGCGCCACTCACAAACGCTGACAAAAAAAATGCTCAGTGCGGTTGGGCGACAAAAAAACGCATTTGGCGGACACACAGCCCAATTAATCCCAAAGGTGTTCTCATCCATGTCTTTATGGACCTTACTTTGTGCATTGGTGCCCTGTCATTTGGAAGGGTGTCCCAATACTTTTGGCAATATAGTGTAGTTTAAAAATCAACACAGTAAGTCTGAGCAATGACAGTTACCCATCTCAAAATAACTCTATGAAATGTAGTACAGCAGACGAGAGTTCTGACAGTTCTCATAATCTTATGTCTAGACTCAAATCCCAACATTCATCCTTCTAGTGTTTCCAACAGAAGCCGTCAGTCTTGGAGAGCGATGAGTGCGACACAGAGGAGAGGGGAATATAGGACAGACAGAGTTAATAGGATTGAGCCTGTCATAGAGCAATATCAGCTTTCCATCTGTTGGGATTAGAGATATGAGCGAGGAGAGGTGGACAGTAATATGCCAAAGAGGCTTATGGCCCTCTGTGACCAGGTTGCATGTAAATGTATGAGCAATACATATATGACAAGAAGCCACTTTCTCTTGGGTTTAAACTGGCATCATAGATACTAAACATCACATCACATACGGTAAATTATATTTTCACAGCTCATTTTGTACACTAGAGCAGATGGTAATATTCTACAGTATAACCACGTGACCTGTAATATTCTCACGGGCAGATAAAGAGCAAATAATTAAATGTTGTTGACTAAAGAAAAGAGCGAAATATATGCTCAGTGTTTCACATAAAATATGGGGAAAATACCTGTTTTTTCCGTAGTGAAGACTTGACACGGGTCCTCAACTTGTTTTTTGACTTATGAATGAAAAGACTTCCAAATGGGTGTGTTGTACAGAGACAGCTCTGAAAATAACCACAGACACAATGGAAGGTTAACTGTGCCATCTAAACAGAAGTGTGATGGTTGTCCTAACACAACAATGCCAAAAGATCCACAAAAAGTTCCAGAAATGCATTTTTAAAAAAAATCCTCACAGATCTTCTTAGTGCAGCATCAGGATGTAAATCGATTTCTTCCAGGATTTAGGCTTTGGGTTGCTCTTCTTTCGGAGGATCAGACAGTTTCATAAACTGAGAAATGAGGAACTGCCATTCTATGATGGTGATCGCTACATTGGAGAAGAGAATGAACCAAGACACTGGATGCAAACCGCAGTAGAAGGCATCCGACATGTTGTGGAGAGAGACGTAAAAAAGATGCAAAGCAGCGATGAGGCTGAGGAAACGTCAAGTCTCCAGGTGAGGCAGAAAAAAGATAAAGCGAAATCTGGTGTGAGAGAGTCTGTGTGTGTCTCAGGGTGAAGCTGTCAGCAGAGTCAGGCTGTCTGTGTCACATCGAGGATGTTCTTTATTAATCCTTGACAGGATTTGGTTGACACATGCCACTGTAGACATCTTTTCACCGAGTCAGCAGACAGCTTAAACAGAAGATGGAGTTCACTTAACAGCATCACCCAGCGGACCTGTGGGTGCAGTATGAGCAATGTCGCTGGGAGACAGAAGACATACACACAGAAACATCTAGATAGATTTACAAATTTACCTGTGATGGCTTCTTTCTTGTGCACTTGTAGGAATCTTAACGTTGAGGGTTTTTTTCAGTTAACTATGGGTTTCTGAGTCTTTTCCAGGTGTTTAAAAAGGGATTAAATATACAGAAAGCACAAGAAGCTGAACTAGCCCTATAAGCAAAACAACACCCATTCACTCAGGCAGGTAGATCCATAATGACTCCATCAGGCTGGGGTCACCTCCTTCTTGGGTTTGTCTTCTGGCTCCATCAGCCACTTGAAGTAGGCATCACCCAAGAGGAAGGCCCAGTAGACGACGGTTAGAGATGTGTTCACGGTCATAATGCCAATTATCAAAGGGTGCCACATGGCTCTTTAAACACCCTATCTGTGTCACCTAGAAGTATGCCTGCTGTGTGGGCGAAGGGTTGCTTATGTAGGATCGTTTCTCGTTCTGATGGTACGCTGCTCACAGACTCCCCACCCCTCTCTGCTCTCTCTTTCCACTGGTCACCAAGTTTCTGAGGCAGCAGCAGCATAATCCTCTTCAGCAGCTTTGTTACAGGAGATAAGGTTGCATTACATGTAGGCCTGCTTTACACATGTTGTTCATCCTTATAAGATGCTGTTACATAATTAAGCACATTCATTACTGACAAAATGCAAACAGTAAAAATGGAATGAAGAAACTGTGAAATAAAAGCAACAGTTATCATGTATTAAAAAAATGATTAAAAAACACTGAAAAAACATAATCTTTTTTCTAGACTGTATGTTCTCTCGCAGATATAATCCAGAATCTAATCGAGACTGCATGACTGGAGACATCAGATGGAGTTTTTAATCTCACACCAAACAGGACAGATGGCTCCTTAAATGAACCTCAGGGGCCACCCCGGCCTATATGGACGACACGTGTTATGATGTAATTCACTCGTCTGATGAATTTGATGAATCTTTATTCCTCAAATCCTTAAGCGATGTGACCCAAAAAATCAAAGTCACTGTCTTTAAAGTGCTGATGGCACGATTTTGACTGCATCTGATTTTGCAAACACATAATACAATATGACGAAATAGGTGGGTCTGTGCATTTCTAAGTCAAACAGGCTTGTTTTCACGCGAATATCCGACATTTCCAAGAGCGCCACGGCACCAATTGGGTCAGTGGCTGGAAAACCCCCTGGCCATGTTGTGACATCAGTGGGAGAACACAGCGGTTGGCTGCCCATTCTACACGCATGATGGAAGCGGTTGAAAACATCAATGATGGTTCCAGCACATGTAGTCTGGAATTGGTTTGTGTTGTCCAATCTTCAGACAATTATAGTTCAGAAGAATGTGTTGATAATGAAGAATTTGGGGGCATCAGACCTTATAGGTTTGAGCCGTACCAAGCGGACATCATGCCTAGCGAGTCAGACTCAGAGAGTGACGGTGGAGAGGCACACATGCCCTCCGCAGCAGCAGTGGCAAACACACAGCAGGAGAACACCGAGTGGTATGCTTTTGTTACAGATATTGCAACAAATTATTTGTTCATAAATATAATTTATTTAAACCCGATTTTTCAATAAAATCATAGCAGTGTATTTATAATAAAACTGAAACATCTACCTGATACTGTCAACGCCCCCCCTTCCCAAATAATACAAATCAAAAGATACTATATTTTATTTTTGCAGGTGCCAGTGTGGTCTGTGTGTGAGCAACAGAGGAACAGAGGAAGAGAGTATTTGCTGTCAGGAGCAGGACAAGGTGAAGCAGAAAATTCCAGATGGCGCTATAAAGTGTATCACTGGTCATCACAACTTCCCCGCAGTGTGTCTGAACGAAGATGTGTTGGAAGTGGCCTATTTCACCTATAAACATTATGTGAATGTGGATTATGGGAACAACTGGAAGCGAGATACAGCTTACAGACAGTTTATCAGATGGTGCTACCACTACCTTGGTGAGAAAGTCCGAGTGCCAATACCTGCCTGTGTCGTTAACAAGATCAGAGAGACCTTTCCACTACAAGAGGGACAATATGTTGGTTTTACTTATGCTGACTAACTACCTTTATGTTTTCAGGGTATTGTTTTTCATTCGATACATGTTTATCTGACCACAACTGTTGTCAATTATTCCAAGAAAATGAAATTACTAAATATTTTTAGTGTGATATTTGAAAATCTCATAACTGTTGTCATCATTGGGATGTTGCATGCAATCCTGTATCAATCCTGGGTATTTGAACAAGAGATATAATTTTTTTTAATTTGCAAATATAATATAATTTTTTTTTTTTAGTAAATTAGAGCATACTCGTGGCCATAACTTACCATTTTAAAGTTCAATTATCTGTAAAACCCCTTTAGAAATTAAAATTATTCTCTGTGTTACTGATGGCAATATCCTTAAAAATAATGTATTCCCTATTATTTATGTCTCATTAAAAGTGCAATTTTGTTTGTTATCATTGTTTATTAACTGCTTTTGTCTTGTATCAACTGGCATGTTTCAACAATAAGAAAATAGAAGCAACTGATAGTCTTCATTTTTTCTAGAGTTCAGTCACAAGAAAAACAATACTCACAACTGGTATAGCACACATGTACTACAACTATCAAAAATATTAATTTAATTATTATAACAGGAAAAAGTCCAAATTAGTGGCAATGAATACAATATAGTCAGTTGGTGTCACGAACCGAGCCCGTGTTATCCTGTAGGCTCGGTTCTGACCGTTCTCTGTGGCTCAGGCATCGGTTTTATTATGTATTATCTTTTGAGTTCTTGTTGTTTTTATGTCTGTGTTCCTTTTCTTTTCCATGCTTGTAGCCGCTGCTCTGGCCGGTGGTTGTTGGGCAGCCGTTTTGACCCACTTTCAGGTGGGCACTGTCCAAGATTTGCCAGTCTGACCACGCCCCCTCTCTCTTTGACAGTCAGCTGTTCATGTTTTGTTTGCATCATCTGCCGTGTTGTCAGCCAGCCAATATTGCCAACACTATCACGACATGTTAGCCACTCCACATAGCCATGGTTCTGTTGTGCCCCTTGAAGTGATGTCGGCCCTGGGGCACAATCGTGGTTAACATGTCTCCTCTCCATGCATTCGCTGGGCGATGTCGGCCCCGAATGCCAACTGTAAGTGTTTCTGTTTATTTTTGTAAGTCTTCACCTTTTTGGGAACTGTTGTCATCAGTCTTATGTTCAATACATGTGCTGTGGTGAATCCTGCACGTAAATCCATTCATCCTTCCCCTCCTCCGTGTGCTGCGTAAAAGCGCACGAGGAGGCTTATGACAGTTGGAGCTGAAGCGTGCGATGTGGTCTTTCACGGCCTGCTGTTTATCTAAGCCTGCGACACAACGTGAAGGCATAGCCGTAAAGCTAAAACAAGAAACCAGAGAAACTGTCTGCTACAAAGCTGCTGGCATTCCAGTCAACAACACTGGCGTCCGTTCTCTCGCTGACGTCATTTCAGCCTCCTTCTTCATTTGGTGGGCGGCACCACAGTCCAGTCAGCGGCTGTGTTTTTTTGATGATAACTATGTTATGCAGGCATGCTTGTAACTATTATATTGATCATCGACAATGACTTTTGGGTTTATACAACATGCTAAAAAATGTCAAAATCGTGTCATCAGACCTTTAAGCTTTATAGAAAAAACTTGGCAGCATTTGAAGAACTTCATTTGGTAATTATTCCCATCTCAAGTAGTACATTAAGGTAAATAAAAAATTAAAGGCATCAAGAGCTTGGAGGAGTGTGCACTCTCTGTGTACTCCTGCCCAGGTTGTCAACTCCAATTTTAAAAATGTCCACACTTTTTGAACTTCTTCCTTGTGAGTTTTTTATTGTCAAACAAAAAAGTATTTCTCATGTGCTCTATAGATGTTTTTTTTTTAGGTTTTCATAAAAATGAGTAAAGTCAAAGAAGCCGGGGGGGGGGGGGGTCTGCCCACTGTAACTTACACCGTAATATAAACCCAAATGACTAACAAATGACAAGAGTGTGCTGAGAAGGTGGAAAGAGTACTTTGAAGAGCTGATGAATAAAGAAAATGAGAGAGAGAGAGAGGAGGACGGATGAAAGAAAGATGGTGAACAAGGAAGTCCCGAGGATTAGCAAGGCGGAAGTGAGGGCAGCTTTGAAGAGGATGAAGAATGGAAAGGCAGTTGGTCCAGATGACATGCAGTGAGGTAAAAAAGTATTTAGTCAGCCACCAATTGTGCAAGTTCTCCCACTTTAAAGATAAGAGAGGTCTCCAATTTTCATCATAGGTATACCTCAACTATGAGAGAAAAATAAGAAAAAAAAATCCAGAAAATCACATTGAAGGATTTTTAATGAATTAATTGGTAAATTCCTTGGTAAAATAAGTATTTGGTCAGTAACAAAAGTTCATCTCAATACTTTGTTATATACCCTTTGTTGGCAATGACAGAGGTCAAAAGTTTTCTGTAAGTTTTCACAAGGTTTTCACACACTGTTGCTGGTATTTTGGCCCATTCCTCTATGCAGATCTTCTCTAGAGCAGTGATGTTTTGGGGCTGTCGCTGGGCAACACAGACTTTCAACTCCCTCCAAAGATTTTCTGTGTGGTTGAGATCTGGAGACTGGCTAGGCCACTCCAGGACCTTGAAATGCTTCTTACGAAGCCACTCCTTCGTTGCCCGGGCGGTGTGTTTGGGATCATTGTCATGCTGAAAGACCCAGCCACGTTTCATCTTCAGTGCCCTTGCTGGTGGAAGGAGGTTTTCATTCAAAATCTCACGATACATGGCCCCATTCATTCTTTCCTTTACACGGATCAGTCATTCTGGTCCCTTTGCAGAAAAACAGCCCCAAAGTATGATGTTTCCACCCCCATGCTTCACAGTAGGTATGGTGTTCTTTCTCCTCCAAACACGACAAGTTGAGTTTTTACCAAAAAGTTCTATTTTGGTTTCATCTGACCATATGACATTCTCCCAATCCTCTTCTGGATCATCCAAATGCTCTCTAGCAAACTTCAGACGGGCCTCGACATGTACTGGCTTAAGCAGGGGGACACGTCTGGCACTGCAGGATTTGAGTCCCTGGCGGCGTAGTGTGTTTCTGATGTAGCCTTTGTTACTTTGGTCCCAGGTCATTCACTAGGTCTCCCCATGTGGTTCTGGGATTTTTGCTTATCGTTCTCATGATCATTTTGACCCCATGGGGTGAGATCTTGCGTGGAGCCCCAGATCGAGGGACATTATCAGTGGCCTTGTATGTCTTCCATTTTCTAATAATTGCTCCCACAGTTGATTTCTTCACACCAAGCTGCTTACCTATTGCAGATTCAGTCTTCCCAGCCTGGTGCAGGTCTACAATTTTGTTTCTGGTGTCCTTTGACAGCTCTTTGGTCTTGGCCATAGTGGAGTTTGGAGTCTGACTGTTTGAGGTTGTGAACAGGTGTCTTTTATACTGATAACGAGTTCAAACAGGTGCCATTAATACAGGTAACGAGTGGAGGACAGAGGAGCCTCTTAAAGAAGAAGTTACAGGTCTGTGAGAGCCAGAAATCTTGCTTGTTTGTAGGTGACCAAATACTTATTTTACTGAGGAATTTACCAATTAATTCATTAAAAATCCTTCAATGTGATTTTCTGGAATTTTTTTTCTCATTTTGTCTCTCATAGTTGAGGTATACCTATGATGAAAATTGGAGACCTCTCTCATCTTTTAAGTGGGAGAACTTGCACAATTGGTGGCTGACTAAATACTTTTTTGCCCCACTGTACCTATAGAGGTATGTAGATGTTTAGGAGAGATGGCAGTGGACTTTTTAACCAGATTGTTTAACACAATCTTGGAGAGTGAGAGGATGCCTGAGGAGTGGAGAAAAAAAGTGTTTTGGTACCAGTTTTCAAGAACAAAGGTGATGCTCAGAGCTGTAGTAACTACAGAGGCATGAAGTTGATCAGCCACACTATGAAGATATGGGAAAGAGTTGTTGAAGCCAGGTTAAGAGGAGAGGTGACAATCAGTGAGCAGCAGTATGGTTTCATGCCAAGAAAAAGTACTACAATGTTTGATTTAAGAGTGTTGATGGAGAAGTGTAGAGAAGGTCAGAAGGAGTTGCACTGTGTCTTTGTGGATCTAGAGAAAGCATATGATAGGGTGCCAATAGAGGAAGTTTGGTACTGTATGAGAATGTCAGAAGTGGTAGAGAAGTATATGAGAGTAGTGCAGGACATGTATGAGGACAGCGAGACAGTGCAAAGTAGTGTGAAGTACGCTGTAGGAGTGACAGATAGATTCAAGGTGGGGGTGGGGTTACATAAGGGATTGGCTCTGAGCCCCTTCGTGTTTACCATGGTGATGGACAGGCTGACAGACAAGGTCAGGCAGGAGTCTCCGTGGATCATGATGTTTGCAGCTGACATTGTGATCTGCAATGAGAGTAGGGAGCAGGTGGAAGAGAACCTGGAGAGGTGGCGGTATGCTCTGGAGAGAAGAAGAATGAAAGTCAGTAGAACTAAGACAGAATCCATGAGTGTGAATGAGAGGGAGGGAGGTGCAACAGTGAAGATGGAAGGAGTAGTGGTAGTGAAAGTAGATGAGTTTAAATCCCTGGGGTCAACCATCCAAAGCAATGGAAAATGCACAAGAGAGGTGAAGAAGAGATTGCAGGCAGGGTAGAATGGGTGGAGATGAGTGTCAGGGGTGATTTGTGACACAAAGGTAGCAGCAAAAGTGAAAGGAAAGATTTACAAGATGGTAGTGAGACCTGCTATGATGTATGGTTTGGAGATGGTGGCAAAAAGACAGGAGGTGGAGCTGGGGGTGGCAGAGTTGAAGATGCTTAGATTTTCTTTGGGAGTGACTGGGGGGACAAGAGTAGAACTGAGTATATCAGAGGGGCAGCTCAGGTTGAGGGGTTTGGAGGCAAAGCAAGAGAGGCAAGGCTGAGATGGTTTGGACATGTGCAGAGGAGGGATAGTGGAGATATTGGACAAAGGATATTGAAGATGGAGCTGCCAGGCAGGAGGAAAAGAGGAAGACCACAGAGAAGATTCATGGATGTAGTGAAGGAGGACATGGAGAGGGCTGGTGTTACAGAGGAAGATGAAGGGATAGGGTGAGATGGAGACAGATGATCCGCTGTGGTGACCGCTAAAGGAAGCAGCTGAAAGAAGATAAATCCATAAAAAATAAAACAAAGATTTTTCATAATGAGGGTCCAACATGGTGACTGTGTAGTTCGTGTTTCTGTCTTGTTTCAGTTGTTCAGCAAAATGGACTATTGTGGACCATTTTATTATATGATTTATTCATAAATCCAAAACTGTCCACCTTATTCCTGGGGGTGCCGCTGTAGGAACGATTATGGGCGGAGCTTCCGGTTTCGGCTGACCTAGTGTTAAATCAGTCAGTAAGAGTGGAGTAGCAGGGGCATTTAAAATAGCATTTTTAAAAGTTTTTCAAATTCATTTTAATGATAGTCCACATATGTGTTTTGCACTCAAGTGGCAGCTAATTTCAGCAATTCTAGGTTTTGTATTTTTTGAATGTTTTGGTGTAGTTCTGGCACTTGCTGGTGTTCGTGGTTGTGCCAATAGACTGGATAAATGGAGGCTTCTCACCACACGGTGACAGACGATATCCAAGCACGGTGTTGTGGCGTACGTCTGCTGTAAGATAAATATGATTATGTCCAACATATTTTAACAAAATGCAGCTGACTTTAATGCGATGGAGACGTGCTGGTCTGAATGCGCACTGCGTCATTATGAGTACAGGCAACGAGAAGTCATAAATCATGACTCATTCTTTGTTTGGTAGCGGCAAAGTCCCGGGAAAACCCCACGAGTGCCTGGTATCATTGGAAAGCTAAGAAATCATACTTTCTAAAAATGCCTATGTTTTTGCGGAAGACGTAACTCCCGACTGATCGAACGTGAGTTTTTCAACCTAGCTAAAATATAAACAAATCGTCTTTTTCTGGGTCAGTTTTCGTGCACTTCCTACAAATTAAATATCACTTTGAAGGTCTTTCAATACAGATTATGGAAATAACGTTACATCAGTTTTGAAAATGTCCTCAAAGTGACTCATTTTGCCAGCATGGGTCATTTGTTTACACCGATAGCATCTTAGCAGCGGCACTAACTAGCGGAGCTATTGTGTACGAGGCCACTTTTTAAGATCATCTTTCCATCCCTCGATAGTCGTGGAAGTGGTATGATTATATTACTGTTTTGAGGTGCAAGAGGCCGTGTTCCCACATTTCTGATGCTGAAGTCATTGTTTTTGAACAAGGAAAAGTGTCCCGTTTCAGTGAAAACCATATGTTCTAAACTAGTACCGGAAGTTGCTACCATAATTCACGCAAGGCATCATGGAGCCTAGGAATAAGGTGGATAAAATATTACAGTAATTTTAGTGTTTGTCAGCAGTTGATTTATATTATGAAATGTTTTTATATTGGGTTGTTTGTTTCACACTTTTTAAGGCATTCATCAGTTTATTAATTTTTGATACTTATGTCCTTGAGGTTTTGTGCAACAAATCTTAACGATTTTTTTAAAACAAGTTCGGGATGTGTAAAGGACTGACGTTTCCTTAGTTTCCACCAGATGGCAGTGTGTGCGCGCTTGGAGAAACCGGCGAGCTTAAATGCCTCTTTTAATAACGTGGAAAAAATTCAGTCATATAAGTCACATCATATAAGTAACGACTGAAAACTGAAAATGGCATTTGCTCCAGACTATTTTTTTTAAAATGAAATTTTATTTTCATTACTCTCCCTTTAAACTGACCCGCTTGCCTGAGTTGAACTTTGACACCTTGGTCGGCGTTGTGGAGCCGCAGATAAAAGCGTCGGGGGCCACTCCTTTAAATCAGTGGATAAGGCTCCAGCCTCTGACATGCCCCGTTTCACGGCCAAAAGCCAGCTGTAACTGGGGAAATATATTGATATCTGAGCTTTCTTTTATTTAGCAGCATCATCATCATTATTTCCCCCCCCCCCCCCCCCCCAAGATGTCACACAAGTATGCAGACGTGAGGCTTCCGGCGGAGTTCATCGTGTTTCTGCTGTGCCTCTTGGCGCCTACGCTGCTGTACGTCATGACCAAGGCCCCCGAGCTGCAAGAGTAAGTGTGTCTATGCATTTCTCTCTGCAAGTATGCAGGGTGGCCAGGAACTGCACTCAAGTAAATGTACTGTTGGCCACACTAAATGAATTGGTTAATTTATTCACATAAATGTTTATTCCAGCTGGCCCGCTGCATCCGCGGAGAGAGAGCTTAGACTTTCTGCTGCACATTCACCAGCCATAATGCTCTGCACTGTGTGTCTATATATATATACATTTATAGTAATATGGACATATGTTTACTAGATGTTGTTTTTTCTTGCCTTCTGATTGTTGCTCTGAGTGTTGCTATCCCTATGCTGTTGCAATCCTGGAATTTCCCCATTGTGGGACTAATAAAGGCTTATCTTATCTTATCTTATCTTATAAATTTGCAACTTTTTTTTTCCATGTGAAATTGGGACTTTTTTTGGAAACTTGGATTTTCTTCTCTCTTGTATAGATCAGAACCGCAGCCATAGAACAGGTGTGGGCCGTTCCACTGCAGGTTTTCCGTTCTCAGCAGGTGTTTGCTCTGATCAGCTTGGAGGATTGCTAATCATTGAAAACACCTGCTGAAGAGCAGGGCCGTGCAGAGAGCATTTCAGGGGCAGGGGCTCAGGTTTGGATAAAGGGGCATGCTGAGCAAGACTGCTTAATATATGTAAAAATCGGAGTGGTATTTGCTTAAAAAAACCTTAAGTATTTTCACTCCAATTTTTTTTAAACCAGTTAAGTAAAGTTTACCTACTACCTAAAGTAATTTTTGCAAATATATTTTGGTAAAGTTTAATAAGAACTTTATTTTTCAGGTTAAAAAAAAAAACAACCTTGCACATTGGTAGTAAATTTTACTCAGTTCTCCTTAGTATGTTACTTCAAAATCTTATTTATTTTCAGTGTTAATTTTCTAGGCTTTATCTGTGAAATAATTTTTACTTTGTGTATATATATATTATCATATATGAATGCACTTCACTCCTAAACTAGATTTATTGCATTTACAATCATCTTAGCACATGGGTAGCTTACCAGACTCCTGCATAAAAATCAGAAGTTTTAAACAACACGACACTTGTGTTGTCGTCAGAAATGCAACAGTCATAAGCCAATGGCTGGCACAGCAGTTACATTAATATTTTAGCCTGTTTCAAGCCTGAGAAAACGAACATTCTATAGAAACTTGCCTTTCTAATGCTTTTAGCTTAACCCGTTGGTATTCCAGCCAATGTGAAACGTTCCACAAGTGGAACAAAAGAATTTTAAGTTAACTGGCATTTTAAATGACATGAGAACTTTCAATGAAATATTAATATAAAGTGCATCACTTTGCAAGAAATGTCACTAAATTGTCTCGCAAGTTTTTAGATTTTCAAAATTATAATGCAACAATTCCATCACTGTACAGTCACGACCAAAATGACCTTGTAACGAGTTAAATGTTTGCTCCAATTATTTCATTTTTGTCTACTGTAGCAGGGATGTCAAACTCACTCCATTCTGGGCCAAGACCTGCAGGTTTTACCTCCACAGGTGATTTAGCTGAATTATTGCTGACTAGCAAAAACAGCTGCTGAAGAGACTGGGTGGAAGTGGGATGTGCAGGGTCTTGGCCCGAAAGGGACTGGATGGAGATGACACCCCTGTACTAGAGGCAAAATGCAGGACGGCATGAAGGGAAAAGTCATGGATCAAATCTGAATATCACAGAAGAAAAACAGAAACTAGAATAAAGTACAAAAGTTTTAAATTTGCCAGGGCAAAAAAAAAAAGTAAAAGTTATAATTGGGAAAAGATTACACATTTACACTTTTTTGTTTTTGAGGGGAAAAAACAAATTGCAGGAAAGTCCTAAATTAGCCGTTGTCAACCAGAAGCAGCAGACGGACCAACTTGTCCAGTCATGTCCTTAACTTGCCCACCTTAAAAGAACGCTTGTATCCATTTTAAATGTTTGTAAACCTTTAACAGCTGGATTTCATGTCCACCTGTTAGACTGGAATAATAAATTTCACTTTTTCCTGGTGGCTGGAGCTCCACTCTGCAAAAAACATCAGGAAACGCCCTCGGTCACTAAAGGTAATGATCAAAACCCACAAAAAACTTCTGATTCAAAGGTTATCACACAAAACATTAATGATAAAATCAAAGAAATAGAACTTTAGACTGACTACCCTCTCAAATGAAAAAGTAAGTTGGGTATTCAATTTTCAAGCAGATGTTTTCAGACAAGTCTTTAAACTCTTCAGTGAAGATATTCGCCTCTGCATGAAGGAATATCGGCCGTTCAGTCTCTGTCAAAAGTCGGAGCAGTCTGAACTTTTTCAGTCCAAGCAACATTAATAACAAACTTGGCTGTAGTCTCTTGCGTAAAATGATGCAAAATTACTATTAAACATCCACACAATAAATTATAAGTGATCTACCTGCTGTCAGTGGAAGGGAGGAGTAATCACCAGCACAATGATGGTGCATTCACTTTGACTAAAAATCTGACTTTTCATCAGTTTTATCAATTATAAAATAAAGTTTGATGCCAACGGCTTAGTCTGGGATGGGGGGGTTGGACACAGTAACTAGTTATGGGACACGAACCAGCAACCTTCTGATCACAGGTACATACCATTTACCTAAGCCGCAGTTGGGTTGGAGTTGACCTGAAAGTTTTGTGGGATTGATAAATTCTTCCGTGGCAATAAACGATGCGTGTTGGGTACCTGAGCAGTAGGCAGTTTGGGGGGTGGTGGTGGTGTATGGCCCTTGTTAGCTGCTATCCCTGCACTCATTCAACTGTGGAGTGCCATCAAGGACAGCATGGTGATGGCCTGCATCTATGTACTCGAGTTCACAAAGTTGCACTTTCATGATTCCTGTGGTTTTTGAGTTTCCTCAGACCAGCACTTCTAAGAGGAAAATGACCCAAATTGGTGAGAAGATTGTTGCAAATGTACAAGAAAACTTCTGAAAATTTGAGGGAAATTCAATTTTTATAGAAAAGTTTTATATTTATGTATATAGGTATAAATGTCTGTGGGAAAACGTTTAATTTATAGGCAAAAACTATTAAACTGATTAAAAAGTCACATTTACCAGAGAAAATTATAAATGTCCAAGAATATTTACAAGAAAAACCTCACATTTGCAGCTTTTGTTCTTGTAAATTTGAGTTTGTGACTAGTTTTTAGTGGAAATCCATTTCCTTCCTGCATTCATGATCTCCCCCCCCCCCCCCCACACACACAAATTTGTAACCTGCACGATGGGTTAATTGGCATCAGCTGGGATTCTAAATTACCTTTGGGTATGAATGTGAGTGACTGGTTGTCTCTGTTGGCCCTATGATGGACTGGCAGTCGATCCAGGGTGCATCTTGCCTCTTGCCCAAAAGACTCTATAGGCTTCAGTCCCCCGCAACCAGAAAAGGATTAAGTGGTTGAAAATGAGAGAATGAATTTGTAACCTTTCCTCACCATTTTTAACTGTAAATTGGCATAGTTCAGCTAATTTTTGCACCTTTTATTCTTGTAAATTTATATTTCATTTACACTTACAGGCTTTACTTGATACTTGTATGAATTTGAGTCACTATCATCCCCTTGTTAAAAATCACCTGAGAACAAGCAAGATCCCCCCCCCCCCCCCGCAGCATCTACTGTGTAAAGAAATTTTATTTTGGTCTTCAAACACAAAGGAACTCGCCATTACACACAAACTAATGCGTTCTGTTATCCCTCAGACCTTTTCCTCTCGTGGTCTTGGCGCTGTTCACCATCATCTGTGTTTTCCTCGTCCTCAACCTCACTGTACAAGACAAGAAGAATGTGGACCCTCTGTTCTATGGTACGGTCAGAAAACTGCACGCGTCACTGAGTTTCCTGTATGGATGCTGTTAAGTCTCTCTCTGTTTGCAGTATTTGCACTGCTTTCCATGAACTCCATAATGGGCTGGACAACTGCTTGTGAACAGGATCGGCTCATTTCTGGCTTCACGGGGTTCTTTGTAGAGACGGTATGATGAGAACTACTGAGAGTAACTTTAATCTCTTCTATAGAAGATTCTTTTAAATGCCCGTTTCATCCCTACAGCCAACTTATCTGCACACTGCTCATGGTGTGATGATGTCATACTGGGAAGGTGCTGTTCACTTGATCCTGTTCCTCAGTATGATTCATTGCGCGTTCACTGGGTAAGTTGCATGGTTGACCCTCCTACTTCTGGCTGTGGGTTTAACCTGACCTGACAAATCCTGTTGCAGGAAGCAGTATCGTGTGATGGGTCTTTTCTGGGCTGGCTCCTACATCTGTCATCATATTGTTCTCTTCATTGGGGTTGTCATCAGTAAGAATCGCAGCAGCATTTAGTTTGGATCAATGGTGCCATTTTTGTGGCTGTATGGTGACAATGTTTTTCTTTTTTTCAGGTAAATATTGGTCTTCCATTCAACCAACCTTCTGGGCAAACGTCCCAATTTTTCTGGTGTCTTTCTGGACAGCTACCGTGTTGTTCAGCAGGCGAAGTCCAACACCGATCATCAGAGCAGATGTTGTAAGAATGTTTGAAAGCTTATGGCAGTGGGTGTAACTGAGCTTTGAACACTTAAATGGAACATAACTTACACATTTCAGATTGGAGAGCCTACCCAAATTTCTGTGTGGAAGCCCAGTGGTTCCATACATGATGCTGAACTGTCTAAATAAGCCATCCAACAGTTTGCATCTGTGGTGTATAAATGCTGGTGTGCTGGGAAGACTTTCTGTGCCGTCTAGCTGTTTAATAAATCTTAAATGTAATGCTTTTGTTTATCACAAATAGTAAGTGTGGTGGAGCATCTGCCCCACAGCTAGGGCTGCAACCAATGATTATTTGGGTAGTCGACTAAATTTTTTTTTTTTTGTTTGTTTTCCAATTAGTCAACTGATCACGATTTGTCATGTCAATCATCTCTGCTTCCTGTTGACACAGGTCCCCCCTTTGTGTTTTTGTACTGCTGTTCGGGGCTCCAGTGCACATTTAACCTCACCAGTTTAAGCCTATACCAGTGAAAATTACTTTCAGTCTCTGCCTTAATATAACGTAGCCTATTATAAAAAGTTCCCATACCTAAATAAAATGATGACCCATCAAACAAGTTGAAAGCTTGACAGCTTAAAGTGCTTGGAGCAACACAATTGAATAACTAACTAAAATGCAGTCGTTTAACCCAAAAATAAAGTGCAAAAACTCAAATAGCTTCTGCTGCAGTATGGAAAGCTGTTATAACTCTGCATGTTCAAAACAAACTAGAGTAACATCCAAATCCATAAAAGTAAATGAGAAAACAAACTAGTCGAGCTTGTTAAACTTCTTCCAGTCCAAAATAAGTTTGCAAATGCTTTAAGTTACAGTGCAGGAATGTGAGCCTTCACTGCACATGCAATGAAATATAAGATGGGATAAGCCTTTATTAGTCCCACAATGGGGAAATTCCAGGTATTTAAGCAGTTTTATTTTGATTATGGTTAGTTTTTATAAATCAAATTACAAATCATGGTATTGTAACTTGCTGACATACACTAGTATTCAGAATGAGGGCTGATATTGCCATGACAGAGGGAAGATGAGTAAGCCACTCCTGTAATTCACTAATTTAGTGCACTTTACACATTAGCCAGCAGAACTGAAACTGCTTCGCAGTCAGTAGCCATTATCGAAAAGATTGTCAAACAGGTAAACAAATGGCACATGCTAACAGTTTAATTGGTTCTCTAAAGCTGAGACAGTCGCTCATGGAAAATAAGTACCAACTTGGCTCACCAACCTTACCATTGCTGTGTTTAGAAGTAGCCCAGCTTCAATCATTCATCACCAGGACGGAGTGCAGCAGAAGCCTGCTGACAGGCAGCCAAGGAGGCAGAGATGGATGGATGTCACTGTAGTGCTGCTGTAACAAGAGTTTGCATTTAACTTCATTTTATTTTCAGTAAAATGTTCTCATACTTCGGAAAATCTTGGCCTCTTCTGTGATTTTTCTCTCCCATGTCGCCATGATGCATCCTTCACTGAAATGGTTACTGAACATTTCCACAGCATGCACACATACTTTGCTGCACAAATTCTGATGATCGAGATGATCGATGTCAACCAATTGTTGCGGCCCTACCTGCAACTGGGTCATACCAAAGACCATATTAATGGTGCTTTCTAGCTTGGTAGTCAGCACAACAGAATGGGGGCGAGGGGAGTTGACAGACCTTCAGAGGACTGATGACCCCCCCCCCCCACCCAAATTGTACCTTTCAGTACTTGCAACAGCTGTGACCTAGGGCATAGGAACAGGGGTGCACCACGTGGTGTCCCATGTGCTGTGCAAGGGAGTTAACTTCTCATGAACAGTGAGATTAAATACAACACAACCCATTTAAAATGAGCAGTCTGAGATTGCATACCTCCACCAAGACCAACATTTTGGGGTGTGCAGTTTTGCTTTACCACCAAATAACAGTTTACATCTGTCCAGACTGTGCACATTCTACAAGGCTGACAGTACTTTTAAAATGCATACATGTTTGTTTTTAAAATGATGCATCTTGATCTGAAGCTTCATCAGTGAGTTTTGTTGCGCTGGTATGTCTTGGGCTGATCTCTACAGTAGACCCTGAAATCATTTTCCCACTAATCATGAAAGGTGCCGACTTATTTTCAATTTGGACAACAGTATTTCAAACTCCATAATCATGAATTCTGCACCTCATAATGCAATAGTGAAGCTCAACACTGTTGGAGGCCACTGCACTATTATACATAGTGGTGATTGACTTTTTTTTTTTTTTTTTTTTTTTTTTAAATCCAGGTTATTGCAGAGCAGAAGACAAGTCTGCTGTTTCGACCAGCTGATCTGTTGATGTGTGTCGTGTTACTGGGAGGAATAATCTTCAGTCTTTTTAGAGGATTTGTAAGTGGAGGAAACACTTAAGTCTATTCAAATAACCCCCCCCCCCCCCCCCCCCAGGACCTTTATACTTTGAATGCTGAAACCCTGCTTGTGTTTTTCAGGTGGTGCTGGAAAGTTCTCTGGATGCTTGTTTTGTCTACAGGTTTAAATTTGAACCATACCTCAAAGACCCAGTTGGCTTTCCTAGGATTTTGGTAAGAGTTCGGCTACATATATTGTATAGGGCAGAGTCTTGCTGGGCTGTGAGTGGTCACGGCTAGCTGGAGATTTTAAAAGTGACAAATTTGAAACAATTTTCACTTGGAATCACATTAAAATGGCACTTAAGACACATTTGCATATGTCTAACAAATGTCGCAATAATTCCACACATTCTCCCGGGAAAATTTTGGTCAAATTCTCCAACGTTCACATGCATGTCATGTGAGTGTTGCAGGACATTCTTGCAACAATTTTGATGGTCACCCAACACTGGTATGACATATTTCCACCAATTGCCTAATCCGGACCTTATAGTGCACCTATCCCACAGGTGAATTATAAGGTCCTAATTATGCCTGCCCCAGTCACTTGTCCCACAGGTGCATTGTACAAAAAAGGTACAGATAAAATGAGTTGCACATGCCTGGGAACCGCAGCAAAGTGACATTTTCACTGCTTGTCCACTGCAGCTTCTCCCCCACTGCACTATTGCACAGAAGCGCGCATGTAAAATGACTAATGCAGGACAAACCCATGTATACAGTAAAATTACACGTACCTGGCAATCACTAAAAATGGTAAACACATTTTTCACTGCTTTCCCACTGCAGCGCCTATACAGACAGGAAAAAGACCAGGAATTAACCTGAGCTCTAGGCTAGCAAAGAAACTTGTCCTAACAACTCTATTTTTCACATCAGGAAACAACAAGCAGATGTATAAATGAGCATTCTGTTATAAGAACACAGCTTCTACTCCCCAGTTGGCAGGGGGCTGTGCATCTCCTCACAATCCCCTGTTTTACTAAATCTGGTCATGCATAAGTTTTATCTTCTTGTAATGCTGGATGTGGACCAGGCTGACGTGCTGAAGGCTGCTGCACGTCTCCTTGCTGATCCTGACCACTCTGCTGCTGGGAGGTACCAGGCTGCCGTGTGAAATGTCCCTCCCTGCTGCAGCTGCTTTTGTCTCGATTTAGTTTCATAGGTCCCCGACCCCTTGCAAAGTTGTCTAACATTTCTTGCACTTTCTGATTCATGGAAAATGATTTGAAGGGTTCCAGACTGGTTTGAGATGGCCATGGCTGACTACTTTTCAATTTGACTTTATTTATACATCCATCAATCCATCTTCTTCCACTTAATCCTTTTCGGGTCGCAGGGGGGCTGGAGCCTATCCCAGCATCTTTGGGCGAGAGGCAGGGTACACCCGGAGTGCCATTTCACCACAACGGTAATCTCATGAGGAGTTGTTCAAATATTTTTTTTTTGTTTCTGCAACACACAAGGGGCAGCTGTAAACATCTGGACAAATTGAGAAGTCCCTTGCAGATGCCATTCCAACTAGTTGCAAGCTATTGCAGCCCAGTGAGATACTATCTAGACTCATGGTCAATGCATTGTTTGCTGTTCTTCTGCATAATTCTTCTAGATACTGGTGTATTTCTTCTATGCTGTGCCTGTCATGAGCCTCTTCATCTATGGCCTGATAAAACCTGGATGCACCTGGATGTTGGACTGGCCTGTTTTCTTTGCTGGCGCCATGGCTCAGGTAACTTTGTTTTTTGCTTATAACTGGTTGAAAATAAAGGATGCAAAACTCCAACTTTCTCTTAATCTGTGCTGTCCAGGGCCAGTGGTGCTATATCGGAGCATCTGTGCACTCACACACTCCCTACACGTACCGGCTCCCAGCAGAAAAATGGTGGGCTGTTATCTCTCTCAATGTGCTGTTGGCTCTTGCACCGGTCATTTTGGCGCTGCGCTGCCGTGCCTTCCCTGCGTTTTTCATGAAACCCATCCCCACTGAACAGACCAGCACCAAAAAGAGAAACTAGACTACACACAAACATGGACTACAGAGGAGTGCTTACCAGGCCACAAGCTGAATTAAGCATGCATGCATTTCAACTTTACACCCAGAGGATATCTTAAACAAAAAAACAATTCCTTTCAGAGTTGCATGTTAAATCTGTAACCTCGCCACTCCCTGGATGAACTTTGGGGCCACGATAAGGAGACTAATCACCTGTGAATCTATAAATATTGAACTTCCAGAATACTTAAAGCTTGCTGATATGGGAGATGCCAAGTTCAAGATGGTGTCTACAGCCGTTTTGGCCTAAATGGTTGTCAGATATGACTAACCAGATTGTGGTTAACTCTTCTCTAGACAAACACTTTTTGGGACCATGCTGGGTGCAACTGTTTGAATAAATTGATTTGCAGTAACTTTTGAGTGACTGATTCTCTTATTTGCAAACAAAGTTGCTTATTGATTTAGCGGTCTCAGCTGTCGGTGTTTCTAATTTGTGATGTCATTTTGCCCTAGTGCACTGGTCCAGTTGTCAGACTGATAAGACATGAACTCTGGATTTAGGTTGGCCACACTCAACAGTTGCACAAATGATCAGATGTCGACAGTCAGCTGACTGGGGGTTGTCTTGGGTTCTAAAGTTAAATTCTGACACCCCCCCCCCCCCCATTTTTCAAGTGTTCCTTGCTGTCCCTTCAATACCTACTTATCAAGCAGTCGATCCAATACATTCACAAAGAATTTATGTAATAAACCATAAACTAACCAAGGTGTTGCCAGAAGTTAAACTTGTAAGCTGGAAAAACTCTTCGCCAACATTCTTTCAGCTGCTTCCTTTAGGGTAGAGGTCTCCACCCTGGAGCTCCTAGAATGTTCAGGCTTCTGTGGGAAATCTTCCAATTTCACTTAATTGATCCAAAGATTTGCAAATAATTGCCTCCGCCAGGCCGAAAAGGCCAGGAGGAGGTTATGTTTTTGCCGGGGTCTGTCTGTTGGTTAGCAAGATAACTCAAAGTCTTGGACGGATTTCCATGAAACTTTCAGGCGTTGTTGGAAATGGTACAAGGAAGAACTGATTAAATTTTGGGGGTGATCCGGTTCACCGTCTGGATACAGGAATTTTTTAAAGCATTTTTCAACACTGACATAGGGCCATTTTCAACATGTGCGCAGGCGCAATGGAGGGCGCTGGTCGTCGTATCTGCAACACAAACTCTGCGTTCAATGTTTTAGGCACAAAAGCACGCGGAAAACACTGCTGGCCTGGGCCTGCCAGCGTGCCTGTGTTTGCGTGCAACTGCAAAACCTCACACGGGCAGCTGTCCGCCAACGGATTATTTGGCAGAAATTCCCCGGCCAGCCATAGGAGCTGCGCACTTGGCAGAAATTCACCGGCCAGCCATAGGCGCTGCGCAAAAACGAGCTCTCTGCCGGCGAAGCTTCTAAATTCTCGTTTGCCGCGGAGCGCAACCCCAAAATAATATAAAACCCACGGCAACCTGTCTACCCAATTTGCATCAGTCAGTGGAGGAGATGGACACAACAGCAACACTTCAGTTTATTACCGCCAAGGAGGCAATGCTTTTACTAAACCACTAATCCTATCACTATCAGATTGATTGTCATTGATTAATTGTTTATTGCACTGTCCCTGTCAAACAAATAATCATTGTGAATCCAATTGCTAGTCATATGTTTACATGCTCAAGGAATCTGAAAACGTACACACAAACACTGTATGGGGGGAATTGTGGCGCTTGGCGGAGGTCTGCGCTCTGAGTGCTTTTCTAGTTTGTCACTGTTGTGCATGTGTTCTGCAGGCATCCTTGCACAACAGCAAATGACTTGCAGATCTTTGGACCAATTAAATAAGAACTTCCCCACAAACCTGAACACTCCAGGACCCCAGGTTGGAGACCCCTGCCCTTTTCCCAAAGTGTCCTTTTGATTGGCTGTCTAAATTTTCACCGTTCAGAATTAGACGCCATTGTCCAGTCTGGGTTCATGTGCCCCCCCCCCCCCCCAAAAAAGCCCCAGACTAATCCTTTGGCATCAAACTTTTACTTGATAAATGCAAATTTGGTGGAAGTGAATGCAACATGACTATGGTGGTTAACTCTCCCTCCCCTGACAATGAGTAGGACCACTTTTAAGTTCATACTGCAACTTATGAAAGTGGAGTGATCTAATTTCAGAGGCAAAATGACTTTCACTGAAAAGTTCAGACTGTCTAAAAACATCTGCTTAAATTGCATACAATTGGATTTCAGTGTGAAATTTTATTTCTTTGATTTTATGATTGGTGTAAAATACATGTGATTTTTGAATCAGAAGTTTTGTGGGTTTTGATCATTACCTTTAGTGAGTGAGGTTGTGTCCTGTCTTTTGCAGAGTGGAGCTCCAGCCACCAAAAGTGGAAATTTAGAATTCCATTCTAACAGGTGGACATAAAACCCACCTGTTAAAGGTTTAGCGATAAGTATTAAAATGGATGTTTTATAAGGTGGGTAAGTTAAGGACATGCCTGGACAAGTTGGTTCGGATCTGCTGCTTAGGGGTGACAACTGCTAATTTAGGACTTTTTCCCTGCAATTTTTTTCCTCAAAAACAAAACGTAGATGAAATGTAAATCTGCAATCTGTTCCCCAACTTTCTTCCTAAGTATAACTTCACATTTTATTTTTTTTTTCTCCTGACAAATTCAAAACTTTTTCTATACTAGTTTTGTTTTTCTTATATTTCATGGGTTTTTTTTTTTTTTGCATCTTGCCTATAGTAGATAATTTGATCATAAAAACTGAACTCATTACAAACCATACTTTTTGGTCACGACTGTACAGTAATGTAATGCTGGGATTGTTAATCATTTTGGAAATCTAAAAGCACTACTCACAAAAGTTAGATATTTGGTTTTCGGGTTAAATTTATGGAAAATGTAAAGTTAACGCTACAGTGATGTCTCATGAAAGTAGGGCATTTAAGTAGAAGCATGCAATGGTGATTTCCTCATCTCAATATATTGAAACAAAAGCCAACAGTGGTGGGTATACCACAACAAAAAATGTCAAGGTCTCAACTTGTCATGTGCCCTTGAGCATCAATTACAGCTTTACAATGACGTCTCATGCTGTTCACAAGTCAACTTGTCTGCTGAGGCATGGCATTCCACTCTTCTTGAAGGGTGGCCCCCAGCTCATTGAGGTTGTGGGGTGCAGAGTTACGAGCCTCTACACAGCGACTCAGCTGATCCCATAGGTTTTCTATGGGATTCGGGTCTGGAGAAAGTGCAGGTCACTCCATTTGAGGTACCCCAGCCATTCCCTAATGATGCGGCCTCAATGAGCTGGAGCACTGTCATCCATGAAGATGAAATTAGGCCTGTGTTGTTCATGCAGGGGCAAAATGACTGGATTGATATTATTCAGGTATTATCAGCTTGTCACTGTACCATTCACAAGGTGTAGGGCAGTTCTGTATTGACTAGACACACCTGCCCAGACTATAACACCACCACCACCAAAGGCTCTTCTGGTGACAACAGTGGCTAATGCACAGTGCGGTCATTGACGTCTTCAACATTGTTGGCGGCCATTATTTCTGCTCAATGTAAATTGATTTTCATCAGAACAGCACTGAGGCCCATTGGTCCCTTGTCCAGCGTAAATGCTCCCTGGCCCATGTAAGACCATGATGCCTGTGCCTGCTGGTGTGGTCAGGTACCCTTGCAGGTCGTCTAGCACGCAGACCACACTGATGTAAATAGTTTTGAATGGTCTGATGTGACACTTGGGTGCCTCTCACCTCCCTTAAATGTGCCTGGAGTTGAGTGGCATTCATCATGCTGTTCCACAGGGCACTGTTCACAATGAAGCGGTCATCAGTGTGGGATGTGGCCAAAGGACGTCCACTTCTGTGCCTTTCTGTGACTCTTCCAGTCTCTCTGTTGCAACCTGCTGATGACACTGACACCCTAAGCTTAGTGGTCACTTTCCTCTGAGAACATTCCGTTTGAAGGCCTCGCAAGGTGAGGTACTGTTGATCAATTAGGTGTTATCTTGATCACATGATCACAAAATGTGAACAGCATGATGAAGACTGTTTAAATACCAATTCTAACTGAAACAGAAAATTTATTGGTCAAATTGTGGATCAAACACCTGTTGTGAATTTTGCCATTAAGCACCTTGTTGGAGAACAGCAAGTTATGCTAAAAATACTGAATCGCTGAACAGTTGGACATGTGCATTCAAAAGGTTAGAGAAGGTCGACTAAAGTTCACCTGGAAAGGTTATGATGTGGGGAGCAAGGTGTTAGACTTCTTCACTCAGAGTAATGGACCATGAGAGGAGCAGGGATGGCAATTATCCGCCGATTTATTTTCAAATTGATCATTTCTGTGAATCATCTGAATCCATTGAGGAAAATTTTAGGGGGGTAAGGTACCTTATTTTTACCGATTTTTAGCGAAAATCAACACGATTACATAAGCGCTCGGTGCTTCCCCGGGTCAAGTCGTCTCCCACGATAACCCGGATGTGTTGTGTTCAAGCTACTGCTGTATTGTAAACAGCCCTGCGATTGGATAGTTGCAAACGATTGGTCCAATCAAATGGCTCGTTGTATGCTTTGTCAAAAATTCATGGCGGCGTGTTCTCAGAGATGTGATTTTCTGCTAATTCGCCAAATTACGCTTTATTTTATCTTCCAGGAAGATGAAGCACGTTAAGTACGTTAGCGGCTTGTGGTCCACGAACGCAGTGAAGGTGTGCCCTTTCAGGCAGAAAGGGCACACCTTCTGCCTGAAAGGCGCGGGGGAGGAAACGGTAATAAAAGTTAACCATCCCCAAAAACTCCCGCACCGCCCTGACATTGATGTTGAGGAGAAAAAAATAGCAAAACAATTTAGTTGGATTACTTTTATGATTCCAAACAGTTTGAAATTGACAGTGGACATTGACTCATAACTTTTGAATATTTCTAAGACTTGGCTACATCAGTGATTGTGCAAAATGAACTGCTCAAGACTCAATGGAGATTGAAACTGGTGATCTGAAATGAATGCTGAAATTATAAAAAGTAATGGTATGTTGGAATTTTATTTCTATTATGGAATAGATAAAATTAACTGATTTTGATTTGATCAAGTGTTAAAGCATGTGATGGATAATGCTTCTTGGAACATAAGTCAATATTATACAGTAATAAGTGGCATTCAGCTGTTTGTTTTATGTCATTTAAGCACAGTTCTGGTACTTAAAAATCATAAAAACCCAGGAGCTTCGGGGGGCTTCGCCCCCCTTGCCCCCCCTACAGGACTCTGCCCCAGACCCCACTGAGGGACTGCGTCCCCCAGACCCCCTGCTAAATTTTCAGATAATTTCCACAACCCCAAATCACATCCCTGGTTTGTGTTGGAATTCTGAGCTTTCGGTATTGTTTTCAGCGGAATTATGAGATTTTTATCGAAGGATCAGGAGTCATCAGTGCTAGAAATAGACAAAAGTGTCAAAAATAATTCCAATGGAATTGGCTTGAGAGAAAAGTGACGGTAAAGGTGAAAATTGGCTCAAAGTTCGACGAGGTAACAAACACTCGGACAGTTTCTGAAGAAACCAGAAAAGGAGATGAAGTTCAAAGTTCAGAGACTGACACAGCTTGCTGCCAAAAGGAAGAAAGTTTCACATTAGAAGTGACTTGGTGACCAGTGTAAATAGTGTAATAAACTTATAGAACTGTTAAATATGTTGGACTAAAGACAGTGAGACAACATTGAAGAAAAAGTTAACTTTTCATTAAATTTATGATTATCCAAGTCTAGTATTTCATTTTTTTTCAGTCTAAATTACTTCTGTTTTTACTGAAAACCTCCCAGCTTCAGGGGGCTGTGCCCCCCCCCCGCCCCCCCCTAAGTCAATCGACCAAATTAGATTTCAGCTGAATCAGCATTTCCTGTTTGCTATCCCTGAGGGAGGTCGCCGGGGGGTCCAGACGGAAGAGCAAAGGCTAGACACCCCCGGGGAGAAGAGATGCTGAGCCGCGGTAGAGGAGTGAAGTGCGGCATCAGCGTAATGTCATGTTAATGCACTGCACAGGCTTTGTTATGCAAGTGATATGAGGTCAGAGCCCCGGGCACTAGGCAAGTAATTATGACTATAAAAGTGAGATGCACAATGGCCTGGAGCTCTTTTGTGATCCTGATCTGTTAGAAAATCTGTGTCAATCCAGCTCATTGCCTTGCCTGATCATCTCTCTACACTGGTGAGCCTGACATGCCATGGAAGGCGAAACGAGCACCCCGGAGGACATCCTGGAGAGAAAACGCCAGCGCTGCGTGCGCTGTTTCAGTCAAGCTCCCGGATTTGTGGCTGCACAACCTGACAGCGTGGTTTTTACACACGGAGGCCCAGTTCGCTCTCTGTGGGGTAACGGCAGACGATACGAAGTACTGCTATGTGGTCGCTGCACTGGACGCACGCACCACACAACAGGTGGCATGGCTGCTCCAAGAGCCGCTGGTCCTGGGAAAATACGAGGCAGTCAAAAAGATGCTTATCCAGTGCTACACCCTTTCGGACAGTGAAAGAGCGGAGAGGCTCCTAACATGTTCAGAGTCAGGGGACAGATCGGCGGTTGAGTTGGAGAGCATGTTGGCATTGATGGGCAGAGATGACGAGACCTTCCTGTTCGCCCACGTTTCTCAGGCACCTCCCGGCTGCAGCGAGGGTAGTCCTGGCAAGCTTGCCACTGCTGGTGACGAGGAACTACCGCGCACTAGCGCTGGAAGCAGATCGCATCATCCTAGCGACCAGAACCTTTGTCGTGAACGCAGCGACACCAGAGCCCAGAGGTGCTGCCAGCGAGATCGAGGAGCCGCTGGTGGTGGCTGGAGCAGATGCCAGGAGACACAAGGATGAGACGATCTGCCACCATCATCGCCGTTTCGGATCGAACGCACGGCGATGCTTGCCACCGTGCCAATTCAAACGGTCGGGAAACGCCAAGGCCAGCGGTCAGTAGCGGCTGCGTCTGCTGGCGACAGAGACGAGCTGCTGTATATCACAGACACATGATCAGGGAGTATGGTTCCTGGTGGACTCTGGCTCCAGAAGGAGCCTCATTCTGCCGTTCAACTCAGACAGGGTGGCAGGACGTAGCGGTCCCAAGCTGGCGGCCGCCAATGGATCGAACATAAGGACATTTGGTGAGCAGACACTGACAATATGTTTGCATGGGTGCAACTTCCGGTGGAATTTCATTATAGCCGCATGTGCCCCCCACCATTTTGGACACAGATTTCCTATGTACTCGTGGTTTATTGGTTGATGTTGCTAATAGACGTCTGGTGGATGCTGGTCTCTTTTGATTCTCCCACCCTGTACAGCTTGGGGAGCCGCGTCGACAACCACTGGCCAACGTTACAGCTCCAGGGGGTAAATACTAACAGTTACTCGCACAGTTCCCAGGCACTCACAGTTCCGATGTTTCAGCCGGCAGTAACCAAACACAGGGTCAGAATCAGATCAGGTTATTGCCATTGTTCATGTCGTACACAAACTAGGAATTTGTCTCGGTACAATGCTGCAACATTAAACATGATAAGATAAGAGAATAAACATATACATGTAATAAAGTGTAGGATAGATAAGTGATACTGGTCAACAGTTAAAATATATATTAGCCAGCAGCAGATACTGTGGAGAACTATATAGTGCAGTCGGTAATGCAGGAAGAAAACAGTGATGATTGACATGAGTCTGGTTGAGCTGCTGTACATGGTGCACGAGAGTCAATAAGTCACTTAGTGTTCAGCAGTCTAATGGCAGAGGGGAAGAAGCTGTTCATGTGACGGGAGGTTTTAGTCTGGATGGACCGAAGTCTTCTACCAGAGGGGAGGGGGGCAAACAGTACGTGACCAGGGTGTGAGGGATCGGCTATGATCCGGCCAGCACGCCTCTGGGTCCTGGAGATGTACAGATCCTGGAGAGATGGGAGCTTGCAGCCGATCACCTTCTCAGCAGTGCGCACGACGCGCTGCAGCCTTAGTCTGTCCCTGGCAGTGGCTCCTGCGTACCACACGGTTATGGAGGTGGTGAGGATGGACTCGATGATGGCTGTGTAGAACTGCACTAACATCTTGGTGGGTAGCTTGAGCTTCCTCAGCTGCCGCAGGAAGAACATCCTCTGCTGGGCTTTTTTGATGAGTGAGCTGATGGTCCGCTCCCATTTGAGGTCCCTGGTGATGGTAGAGCCTAGGAAGCGGAAGGAATCAGCAGTGGTGATGGGAGAGCCTGAGAGGGTGAGGGGGGGGGCAGAGGAGTAGTGACTTTCCTGAAGTCTACAATCATCTCCACTGTCTTCAGAGCGTTCAGCTGCAGGTTGTTATTGCTGCACCAGGACGCCAGCTGGGCCACCTCTCTCCTGTAGGCGGACTCGTCGCCGTTGGAGATGAGCCCGATGAGGGTGGTGTCGTCCGCAAACTTGATCAACTTGACAGACTGGTGGCTGGAGGTGCAGGAGTTGGTGTAAAGGGAGAAGAGTAGGGGGGAAAGTACACAGCCTGGGGTGATCGGTGCTGATGCTAGTATAGTCTGACAGTCCTTTCCAGCCGCACATGCTGCCTCCGGTCCGTCAGGAAGTCGATGATCCACCTGCAGAGGGAGTCAGGCACGTTGAGCAGGGACAGCTTGTCCCGGAGCAGAGCGGGGCGGATGGTGTTGAATGCGGAGCTGAAGTCCACAAACAGGATCCTGGCGTAGGTTCCCGGGGAGTCCAGGTGCTGCAGGATGGAGTGGAGGGCCAGGTTGACTGCATCGTCTACAGACCTGTTGGCTCGGTAGGCAAACTGCAGCGGGTCCAGGAGAGGGGTGGTGATGGACTTGAGGTGGGACAGGACCAGGCGCTCAAAGGACTTCATGACTACAGAGGTGAGCGCTACAGGTCTGTAGTCATTAAGTCCAGTGATCCGTGGCTTCTTGGGGACAGGGATGATGGTGGAGGATTTGAGGCAGGACGGCACGTGGCATAACTTAAGGGAGGTGTTAAAAATGTCTGTGAATACAGGAGCCAGCTGTTTCGCACAGAGTCTCCGGGTGGAGGGAGACACGCCGTCTGGGCCGGGGGCCTTGCGCGGGTTCAGTCTGGAGAACTGTTTGAGCACATCCTGCTCACTGATGATAAGGGGAGGGGGGGAGGAGGGGGGGGTGCCTTAAATGAAGTAGCGAATGTGGAGGCTGTGGAGCTGGAGGGAGGGGGGGAGTTGGACACAGATGACGAGGTGTCAAAACGGGCATAGTGTTGGGACAGTCTTTGACAAAGGGCTTTGTCATCCTGACCTTTAGGAGCCTTAGGTCGATAGTTGGTGATTTGCCTCAGTCCTCTCCACACGGAAGCCGAATCATTAGCAGTGAACTGCTGCTGGAGTCTCTCTGAGTATAGAGATTTAGCCCTCTTCAGCTCTCTGTTAAACCGGTATTTAACCTCCCTGTAGCAGTCCCTGTCTCCACTTTTCAGCGCTGCTTCCTTCTCCTTCCTGATCTGTCTGAGCTTAGCTGTGAACCAGGGTTTGTCATTAGAGTAACTCACCCTGGTGCGTGATGGAAGAATGTTCTCTTCACAAAAGTGGATATATGAGTTCACAGTGTCCGTGTACTCATCCAGATCATGCGTGGCTCCTTTAAGCATGCCCCAGTCAGATATTTCCATGCACGTTTCCAGCTTCTCCTCAGCATCACTGGTCCGTATCTTCGTAGTGCTCACAACAGGTTTATTGAGCTTCAATCTCTGTCTGTATGTGGGAATGAGGTGAACCATCACGTGATCAGATAATCCCAGCGCAGCTCGAGGGACAGCGCGATATGCGTCTTTCACTGTGGTGTAACAGTGATCCAGTGTGTTTAATCCTCTGGTGGGGCATTTAATAAACTGTTTGTAGCGGGGGAGATCGTGGCTCAGATTGCACTGATTAAAGTCGCCAGCCACAATAATCGGCGAGTCTGGAAAACTCCGCTCTGTGTGTTGAATGTGATCCGCGAGCACGCGCTGAGCTTCGCGCGTGTCCGCGTCGGGAGGGGCGTACACAGCGATCATTATGAAAGAAGCAAACTCCCGCGGGGAATAGAAGGGCTTGCAATTGATAACAAGAAATTCCAAGGCAGGAGAACAGTGTTTGGAAATTACCGTTACATCAGAGCACCAGCTGCAGTTGATGTAGAAGCAGACACCGCCTCCTGTGGTCTTGCCGGAAAGCTCTGTGTCACGATCAGCACGGAAGAGCTGAAAGCCGTCGAGGCGCAGCGCGCTGTCCGGTATATTTTCCCGGAGCCAGGTCTCAGTAAAGCAGAGGACAGCTGAGGAGGCGAGGTCCTTAAAACGCATCAGCAGTCTCAGTTCATCTACCTTGTTAGAGAGAGAGAGTTGGTATTGGACAGAAATATGCCAGGCAGCGCCGTTCGCGAGCCTCTCCTGCGAAGTCGTACGAGAGCGCCCACTCGTCTACCTCTCTTCCGCCGTCTCACTTTCCGAGCCAAACAATAAACCAGATCGGCGGCAGGGGCTAGAAAAACTGGGAGGAGGTCCATGGGGGTGAAAGTCCTGATATTTAGAAGTTCTTCACGGGTATAAGTGCAAGCAGACACACAATTGACAAACAAAAACAAACAAAGAGCACAGCGAAGCACCATGTCGACCGCTGTGGGCGCCATCTTGGATGTTTGAAGCATTTCATCACTACCAAAAGACCGCCTGTATTTGCACGACCTTGGCGCCTGGACACAGCTAAACTGGCCAGCCCGCGCGAGGAGTTCGCCAACTTGGAGAGGTTGGGAATCGTCAGGTGCTCAAACAGCAAGTGGGCATCCCCGCTTCACATGGTGCTGAAAGCCAAAGGGTCGTGGCGACCATGCGGTGATTTCCGGCGATTGAACAATGCTACGGCACATGATCGCTACCCTATTCCCCATATCCAGGATTTTTCTGTGCACCTGGCCAGGGTGCGCATTTTCTCCAAGGTGGAACTTGTCCGCGGTTACCACCAGGTCTCAGTGTGAACAGAAGACGTCCCAAAGACGGCAGTAATAACTCCATTTGGCCTTTTCGAATTTTTGCACATGTCGTTTGGATTAAAAGGCGCGGTGCAGACCTTCCAAAGGATGATGGACGCAGTGCTGCACGATTTGCTTTTTGTTTTTGTCTACCTGGATGACATCCTGGTAGCCCGCACGTCCGAGGATGAGCACATCGCCCATCTCAAGACGGTTTTCCAGAGGTTGGAAGTGCACGGTTTGATAATCAACCCGGCGAAGTGCCAATTTGGCGCGGCAGTGATTGATTTTTTGGGCCACCGCATTTCGCCGGTTACCGGACAAGGTGCGCGTGGTGTCGGATTTTCCGCATCCACAGATGGTGAGAGCACTGCAGGAATTTTTGGGAATGGTTTATTTTTACAACAGTTTCCTCCCCTGGGCAGCCCAGCTGATGCAGCCATTGTACACCGCGCTTAAAAAAAGAAACCTGCGGACAGCATCGACTGGACTCCCAAGCAGGATCAGGCTTTTGTGAATGCCAAAACAGCGCTGGTAAAAGTCACGTTGCTGGCACACCCAGATCCGTCTGCACGGATAGTGCTTACTACAGATGTGTCTGATGTGACCATATGGGCAGTGGTGGAGCAGCGCGTCGCAGGTTCGTGGCAGCCGTTCGCATTTTTCAGCAGAACTTTACGCGACAATGAGAACAAATAAAGCACATTCGACAGAGTTGCTGGCTCTCCACCTAGCGACATGCCATTTCCAGTTCTGGCTGGAGGGGCGTGACTTCACTGCATTTGCAGACCACAAGCCACTGACGTACACCATGGCCAAGGTCTCGGAACTGTGGTCAGCCCAGCAGCAATGGCAGCTGGCCGCAATCTCAGTTTACTACTGACATTCGGCACGTTGCCAGTAAACTCAACATGGTGGCCGACTGCCTCTCACGTGCAGTGGTTGCCCTGGTCTACGTAGGAATAGATTTCCCCACCATGGAGCAAGCCGGGGACGCGGACATTTGCGCGCTCCAGTCTGAACCAACAGGATTAAGGCTGGACAGCAGGGTGCTGCAAGAAGGGTGCCCTCCCCCACTCTGTGACATCTCCACAGGCCGCCCGCGCCCAGTGGTCCCGCGCTCTTGGCGCCATCGTATTTTTGAGTCGGTCCACTCCCTCTTGCACCCGGGAGTGCGTGCTTCAGTGAAACTAGTTGGGGCAAAATTCGTCTGGCCGCGTTTGTGTAATGAGGTGAAAGAGTGGGCTGCAGTTTGCGTTGTTGGCAACGACAAAAGTGCATAGGCACACCAGAGCTCCCCTCGAGCCATTCCAAATCCTGGCTAAGAGGTTCGACCACATCCATGTGGATCTGGTGAGGCCCCTTCCGCTGTCGCAGGGGTTCACATACCTTTTGATGATCATGGACCACACCACGCGCTGGCCAAAAGCGGTGCTGCTGGCTTCTACCACATCTGCGGAAGTGGTGCGTGCTTTGTCAGCTTGGGTGGCGCATTTCGGATCTCCTTCGGACATCACGTCCGACAGAGGCCCACAGCTCGTTTCGGAACTCTGGTCCACAATGGCCTGGAGCCTGGGGTTCAACATGCACCCCACTACCGCGTACAACCCTCAAGCTAACGGGTTATGCGACCGTTTCCACAGGCCACTTAAAGCAGCGCTCAGGGCTTCACTCAAGGATGCAAATTGGGTAGACTGCCTGCCTTGGGTTCTTTTAGGGTTGCGTTCTGCACCGAAGGAGGATTTGGCAGCCTCCCTGGCAGAACTCGTTTTTTCCCAACCACTGCGGATCCCCAGGGAATTTTTACCGGACAACTCCGAGGCCGAGCCGCTCCTGCATTCTCTACACAACACAGAGGTGGGGAGTGTACCAGGCCCGGCCCACCATTGTTTCCCCACACATTCGTCCCAAAAAGTTTGCAGAATGCCTCTTTTGTTTTCATCAGGCACAATGTGCACCGGACCCCGCTGTGCCCACCATACGAAGGGCCGTTCAGAGTGTTGGAACTTGGGGTGAAACATTTCGTGTTTGACTTGGGGGGACATAGAGAGACCGTCTGCATTGACAGGCTAAAGCCCACTTTTGTGTTGGCAGATGAGCAGGTGGTATTGGCCTGGGCTCCCCGGCGCGGACGTCCCCTGTTGGGGGCTCCGCAGGTTGGTGATTCCTCAGCAGGGACCGGCACACATGAAGAGGATGTGTTTTCTCCCCCTCCCCTTTTCCCTCCAGACAGACATGCCCTCCTGCACGCCCCACCAGCAGGGCAGTTCTACTGGATCGCAGACTCCCCACTACAGCCGTTATGGACGCTGGTTTAAGCCCAAGGAACAGGGGGGTTAAGGCCCATTCTGGGTGTTCGGGGGGGTGATGTGGGGAGCAAGGTGTTAGACTTCTCCACCCAGAGAGTAATGGACCATGAGAGGAGAGGTCGCCGGGGTGTCCAGACGGAACAGCAAAAGCTAGGCACTCCCCGGGGAGAAGAGGAGACGCTGGGTCGCCGGTAGAGGAGTAAAGTGCGGCACAGGTGTTGGGTGTCGTCTTGGTCTCATGATGTCAAAATGTGAACGGCATGATGAAGAGGACTGTTTAAATACCAATTCTAACTGAAACAGAAAATTTATTGGTCAAATCGTGGATCAAGCACCTGTTGTGAATTTTGCCATTAAGTGCCTTGCTGGAGAACAGCAAGTTATGCTAAAAATACTGAATCACTGAACAGTTGGACATGTGCATTCAAAAGGTTAAAGAAGGTCAAATTAAGTCTACCTGGAAAGGTTATGGTGTGGGGAGCAAGGTGTTAGACTTCTCCACTCAGAGAGTAATGGACCATGAGAGGAGAGGTCGCCGGGGGGTCCAGATGAAACGGCAAAGGCTAGACACCCTCCGGGGAGAAGAGGAGACGCTGGGCCGCCGGTAGAAGAGTGAAGTGTGGCAGCAGCGTAATGTCATGTTAATGCGCTGCACAGACTTTATGTAATGATATGAGGTCGAAGCCCCGGGCCACTAGGCAAGTAATTATGGCTATAAAACTGAGATGCACAGTGGCCTGGGAGCTCTTGTGATCCTGATCTGTTAGAGAGAAAATAAAGTCTTTGTTGATCCAGCTCGTTGCCTTGCCTGATCATTCTTTCTACAATAGTGCATTTTAGGTGCATCCTGAAACTTCACCCGAAAGCCAAATATCCTTAACTTTTTGTAAGTAGTGTATGTGATAATTTAGTGCCAATGCTCATTTCTTGTAAAGTGATGCACTTCATATTAATATTTCATTGTGATGTATCTCTGTTATTTAAAATGCCACTTAACTTAAAATGCTAGTTGCACCTGTGGAACATTTCTGCTGTGCTGTGTCAGCCATTGGCTTATGATTTTTGTGTTTCTGATGACATAAAATGTATTGTTCTTTAAAACTTCTGTTGCTTTTTATGCTGGAGTTTGGTAAGCTACCCATGTATTAAAATAATTAAAAATGCAATAAATCTGTAATAATTTAGGTGACGTATATTCATATATGATTATATACATAGTAAAAATTAATTATTTCACAGAAACCCTAGAAAATTAAAAATGAAAATATTAAAATTTTGGAGTGACACACTAAGGAGAACAAATAAAATTTACTACCAATGTGCAAGTAATTTTTTTTTTTTTTTTTTTTTACCTGAAAAATAAAGTTCTTAGTAAACGTCACTAGAACATATTTACAAAATTTACCTTTAGGTAGCAAGTAAACTTTACGTAAGAATAACCTCAGTAAAATTTTATTGGATTTTTTCGAGTGAAAATACTTGACAAGGTTTTTTAAGTAAATACCGCTCCAATTTTTTTTCGGTGTACATATATTGTTAACAAATCTTGCTCCATGTGCCCCTTCTTCAAATTTGAACCCCTGCTCCTCAAATCATCTCTGCACGGCCCTGTTTAGCGGTCACCACAATGGATCGTCTGCATCCATCTCACTCTATCCCTCACATCCTCTTTTCTCACACCAACCTTCACCATATTCTCTTTTACTTCATCCATGAATCTTCTGTGGTCTTTATGTCTGGAATTACTTGCTGGACAGACGAGGCGAGGTGACTGGGAAAACACAGCTTTATTGAACTCACTCAGCTTGACAGCCACAGACAGATTGTCGGCTAAGCTCAGGCAAGATAAGAAGCTGTAAGATGGCCGACCCAGCTTTATATAGGGCGGGGCAGAGGCGCCACCTGGAGGTGCATGTCCATCTTACACTTTCCATATCTCACATTTTCCCTCCCCTTTAAAAAAGTCCAAAACCACTCACTCAACTAGACCCTCCCCAATTTGGGACCCAAATCATACACTAACAAACGAAAACTAATGTTTCTAAATGGCCAAACACATTCACACAACAAAACCTTAAATAGGGAGGACGGGTGGACTGCTGTCCTGCCCACACGGCAAGGTGGATTATTCTGCCACCTGCTGGGGTAAATTAGAGTCCATTAATAATTAAAATTGCATGCTGTGTTCCTAAACTAAAACAGAAAAAACACCAAAATAATCCCTTATATAACATTCTTAATAACCTTGACATTCAATACATAACATTCTCTTTTTTTTTTTCTTTTTTATACAACCACACCAACACTACAACAAAACTTCAATATATACTATGTACAACCTAAGTCTTCAAACAATAAGGACATAACTGGCATGGGGACCCAGGGCACCCTGTCCGCAGATGCACCCCTGGAAACAGCCGGTCTTTGGGGTGATGGCTGGTCCTCCGGATGCTGATGCCGCTCCTCCTTACCATTGGCCTTGTCCCACGTCTGGCCTCGTCTCCCGGCGCCTTCTCCCGGACATGCCGTAGCCGATTTGCATGCCATACCGAGCCGTCAGACAGCCTGAAGTGCGCTGTGAACAGTTTCTCCACTATGCGCAGACACTCCCGATGCTCCTCAGGTCTTTGTCTGGCTCGTCTTCGCTGCAGACGTTCCTCATCTCGGCTCCAAACCCAATCCAGGATCCTCAACGGGGCCCGGCTTGGCTTGTGACGTTGTTATCGAGCACGCTGATCCTCTGTGCTTCTCGGTCCTGCCCCGACCTCTTCTAATGTTGTTGCAATGTTCACCATTGTAGCTACAGACCCTCTGTCCTTCTGCGGCCAGGCTCAGGAGGCATCTGGGGCCAGCCCAGTGGTGTCGCTCATCAGTCTAGGTACCGACCCTGGGCGAAATTGGTCTTGCTTGACCACCATGGCACCCGGTAGTTCTTCAGCCCGCACCGTGTGGATAGTTGTAGTTGTCGGGGTGGGCGGAGTGATTTCTTCCGTGAGGTCTCTGGGTTAAATCCACGGCAGACCCTGGCAAAATGGTTCAAGCGACCACATCTGTTACAACGTGCTCCTCTCGCCAGACAGTTCTTAGCCTTTTTGTGATGCGTTGCAGACCCACAGCCCACACAGAGGGACTTTTCTGGGGCAGACCTTTGGCTGGTGCCGTTTGTTTCCGTATCTTCGTCGTCCCAACTATCTTTGCTATCCGTGTCCACGACATTTGCCGCGGAGGAGGCTCTGGCAGCTACTGTGACTTTCATCCGGTTAGCTAGTTTGACGGCTCTGGCTAACGTGAGTTCACTTGGCGCCCTAAGTAGCCTGGCTTGCAATGTGGCGTTACAAGTATGCTCTGCCAGCTGGTCACGAATCATTTCCTCCTCCAGTGCTCCGAAACGGTACTCGCTAGTGTAACCCTTGCCTTATGTTAATTAGGTAAGGGAAATAATTAAGTGTAGACCAGTTGCTAGGTTCGTAAGGGTTACAATAGGGAATTAAAGTGAGTGTGGAATGAAATAACTGGAGGCAAGAAATGAGCAATAATGGTTGTTATTTATAGGGAAAAAGTGAGCAATATATACAGACAATTTACCACTATACAAATATACAACGGCCGGTATGAAATAAAACCCCAAAGATGTCCTACTGAGCTCAGTGTTTGTTTGTCCTTTCGGGTTAGTCGTTTGACCAGTCAAGATATCTTGTATCTCCAGACTCAGGTTGCTTTTCCTCTTTTAAAGCGGCGACTTGGGTTGTTACCACTTTAAATCCTGGGCACTGGAGAGAGGAAGGGTGCTCTTCACTTGAGATCTTGGTTAGATCTCAGATCAATCTCGGTTCAGTCTTGGGTCAGGCTCGCCATCTCCATTCGGAGAGAATTCAGGATCCAGAAGGTTCTTGATCGGCAACCAAAAAAATCTAGCCTGCACGACAATAATGGTATTATTGTTTACAGCTAGAGTAATTCGTCTTCCAATCCCTTCTTATATAACACCATAGCTTAGTGTTTAAATTCTTCTCTTATATTACTATTATCACAATCCAGCAATATAGTAATATCTTACATTTCACATCTTACATCTTACATGCATGTGTTCTTTTTTCTCACAATCGCTCTGGTAGCACATGAAATACCCTTTTTTTCATGTAACCAATTAAATGAATTCCTCTGTTCATCTCTATATCATTTAACCATGAAATTATGATTAATCCTCTCTAACCTTGTCTCTGTAAATCATGAAATGAAATACAATTAATTTATCACATAACCAGGGAATATACTGTCCCATCACTTCCAATATTCCCTTTTAAAATCAGTAAAACCCTGTCTGAGCTACTGGGTTTAGCATAACCTATGGATTTACATAGTAGACCAACATCATGTGCTTTTAGCATCAAACTACACATTGCATTCGACAGAAATAGTGCATAAGAACTAAAAGTACTTCAGCATACTGTTGGGAACTGAAATCACATTTAGGAAAACCATACAGACACAAAGACAGCCTTTTCCATTGCTTTTAAACAGGAAACAATCCACTCGCGACTAGCATTAGCATAGTGCTAACATTAGCATAGCATTAGCATGTATCTGACTCACCAAGATGAGGTTTCAGTGTGAATACAGCAAAGGACACAACCACGATGCCCTCACGCTCGTGCTCCCATCAACTTAGGATAATAAAGGTTGCAAATTAGCGTTTGGAGAGTGTTTAGATCCATTTATAGCATCTTTCTGAATGAAACTCACCAAGAAGAGGTATCTGTGTGAATCAGACCGCTTCACAACCTCTCTCGTCCGCGCTCATATCGTGAAAGAGCGAAACCCGAGTCCGTGCTTGCTGCCTCTACTCGGAAGGCGGGGCTAATATCACTCTCAATGAATGGAAAGACCCAGATCACCCAACGTGACCATGAAACGGAAATTTAAAAGTTGGATGATGAGGATCGCACTTCCTCTTCCCCAAGATAGTCGGTTTTCAAAATAAAATCACACAATTGTATTAATACAATTGACATCCGAGAAAAAAGGGGTAATTTTCTCTGCTAGGTTACACTAGCAAGCTGCCTCAAATTGGTGACGAACTGCCGGAAGGGTTAACCTACCCGCTGGCACTGCTGCTGAAAGTGGATCCTCCGGACCATCACATTATCCAGGGTGTCAAAATGGCTAGCTAGCAGCTCTGCTACCTCCTCGTAGGTGTCCGCAGCACCAAGCATTCACAGGATTCGTTGGCCCTCTATGCCAAAGTTGTGCACCAATAGTGCCTGGGCTCTCTGTTTGTTGAGCTCGCCGAGACCCACTGCGGCAACGTGGTTCAGGTAAGCTTTGAACCACCTAGGCCAGGGCACCAGCGGCTACCCTGGCACCTCGAGAAAAGGATGAATAGGGACCATGCATGTCTCCATGGTTTAATCCGATGTCGCCAATTGTTATGTCTGGAATTACCTGCTGGACAGAGAAGGCAAGGTGACTGGGAAAACACAGCTTTATTGAACTCACTCAGCTTGACAGTCACTGACAGATTGTCAGCTAAGCTCAGGCGAGATAACAGGCCGTAAGATGGCCGACCCGGCCTTATATAGGGCGGAGCAGAGGCGCCACCTGGAGGCGCGTGTCTATCTTACAGTTTCCATATCTCAGTCTTCCTCTTTTCCTTTTGCCTTGCAGCTCTATCTTCAGCATCCTTTGTCCAATAAATCCACTGTCCCTCCTCTGCACATGTCCAATCTCAGCCTTGCCTCTTACTTTGTCTCCAAACTGCTCAACCTAAGCTGTCTCACTGATATACTCATTTCTAATCGTGCCACTCCCAATGAGAATCTTAGCATCTTCAACTCTGTCACCTCTAGCTTTGCCTCCTGTCTTTTTGTCAGCGCTACTGTCTCTTGAGCATACAGTGGGGTGAAAAAGTGCTTGCCCCCCTCCTGATTTCTCATTTTTTTCTATGTTTGTCACACTTAAATGCTTCAGATCATCAAACAAAATTAAATATTAAACAAAAATAACAAGTAAACACAAAATGCAATTTTTAAAAGAAGGTGTTTATTATTAAGGGTAAAAAAATATCCAAACCTACATGGTCCTGTGTGAAAAAGTGACTGCTCCTCCCCCCGTTAAAACATAAATTAACTGTGGTTTATGACATCTTTGGAAAGCTGAGTTCAATTTCTCTAGCTACACCCAGGCCTGATAACTACCTGTTCTCAATCAAGAAATAACTTCAATAGGACCTGTATGACAAAGTGAAATGGACCAAAAGATCCTCAAAAGCTAGACATCATGCTGTGATCCAAAGAAATTCAGGAACGAATGAGGAAACAAAGTAATTGAGATTGATCAGTCTGGAAAAGGTTATAAAGCCATTTATAAAGCTTTGGGACTCCAGCAAACCACAGTAAGAGTCATTATCCACAAATGGCAAAAACATGGAACAGTGGTGAACCTTCCCAGGAGTGGCCGGCTGACAAATTACCCCGAGAGTGCAGTGACGACTCATCCAAGAGGTCACAAAAGACCCCACAACATCATCCAAAGAACTGCAGGACTCACTTGCCTCAGTTAAGGTCAGTGTTCATGACTCCACCATAAGAAACAGACTGGGCAAAAATGGCCTGCATGGCATAGTTCCAAGATGAAAACCACTGCTGAGCAAAAAGAACATAGAGGCTCGTCTCAGTTTTGCCAGAAAACATCTTGATGATCCCCAAGACTTTTGGAAACATACTTTGGTGACTGACGAGACAAAAGTTGAACTTTTTGGAAGGTGTGTGTCCCATTACATCTGGCGTAAAAGTAACAGCATTTCAGAAAAGGAATATCATACCAACAGTAAAATATAGTGGTGGTAGTGTGATGGTCTGGGGCTGTTTTGCTGCTTCAGGACCTGGAAGACTTGCTGTGGTAAATGGAACCATGAATTCTGCTGTCTATCAAAAAATCCTGAAGGAGAATGTCTGGCCATCTGTTCGTGACCTCAAGCTGAAGTGCACTTGGGTTCTGCAGCAGGACAATGATCCAAAACACACCAGCAAGTCCACCTCTGAATGGCTTAAGAAAAACAAAATGAAGACTTTGGAGTGGCCTAGTCAAAGTCCTGACCTGAATCCGACAGAGATACTGTGGCATGACCTTAAAAAGGCAGTTTCATGCTCAAAAACCCTCCAATGTGCCTGAATTACAACAATTCTGCAAAGATGAGTGGGCCAAAATTTCTCCACAGTGCTGTAAAAGACTCATTGCCAGTTATCGCAAACGTTCAGTTGTTGCAGCTAAGGGTGGCCCAACCAGTTATTAGGTTTAGGGGGCAATCGCTTTGTCACACAGGGCTATGTAGGTTTGGATTTTTGTTTCCCTTAATAATAAACACCTTCATTTAAAAACTACATTTTGTGTTTACTTGTTTTATCTTTGTCTAATATTTAAATTTGATGATCTGAAACATTTAAGTGTGACAAACAAAATGAGAAATCAGGAAGTGGGGCAAAGACTTTCACACCACTGTACATCATAGCAGGTTTCACTACTGTCTTGCAAATCTTCCCTTTCACTCTAGATGTTTTGCTTTTGTAACAAATCATCCCTGATACATCCACTCCACCCTGCCTGCACTCTCTTCTTCCTCTTTTGTGCATTTTCCAATGCACTGGATGGGTGACCCCAGGTATTTAAAGTCATCTTCCTTCACTACCTCTACTCCTTGCATCTTTACTGTTACATTTGCCTTTAAGCAGAAAATGTAATACAGTCATCAAGCAATAATTTTAAATAACTGTTGATTGCTGATCTGTTTTCAGACATTTGCTAAGGAAAACTTTATTTTGTAAAGAGCAGCTTCATCTCTCCATTATTTGGGTTGGTTCAAGTCCACGGTGACTAGTTAATATCCTGAAGGTCCATTGGTCCAAAAGTTCAATTGTTCTGCCTCAGTGAAACGGAGGCATACGGTAATCAGTCAATGTGTCTGTGTGTGGATGTAGATGTGTGTGTGTGTGTATCTGTCCATTTGTCTGCCTCTCTGTTTCAGTTTGCCCTGTCAAAATTAAGTGGAACTAAAGGTTTGTATCATTGTATCGCCATATTTTCTCGACTTAATTTGCCAGAATTCTGAGATAAGGCTTTGTTTTCAAAACAAACACAAATTTAACTCACCTTTAACATCAGTGAAGCAGGGGGAAAAGGTATTGTAATAACTATCCACCTTATTCCTAGCCCCCATGATGCCTTGCGTGAATTACGGCCGCAACTTCTGGTACTAATTTAGAACGTATGGTTGTCATTGAAACGGGACACTTTTCCTTGGTAAAAAAAACCAATGACTTCGGCATCAAAAACGCAGGAACACGGCTTTTTGCACCTCAAAAACAGTAATATAATCATACCACTTCCCACGACTATCGAGGGATGGGAAGATGACCTTAAAAAGTGGCCTCGCAGATGGTAGCTCCGTTTGTTAGTGCCGCTGCTAAGATGCTAACGCTGTAAACAAATAAAAGCTTTGACATATATCAATGTCTCCACCGCAATAAAGTCAGATGCATTTTGTTAAATATGTTGGACATAATCAAATTTACCTTAAAGCAGACGTACACCACAACACCATGCTTGGCTGTCATGGTATATACAGACAAGTGCAGCCGTCCGTTTTACCCCAAAATTAAAATGCTCATCCTGCTGTCATGGCATAAATGCTTGTTATTTAACTTAACACATACAGACATTTTCTGACAATTGTTCAGAATTTTATTTACCTATAGTTTGTGATAATTTAAAAATTAATACATGCTGAACTCCATATTGTTCCAAGGCAGTGCAACGAATGGGGGAAAAAAAAAACCCAAAACACTGTTTAATATATTTCTTAAATAGTTAAGCCTTAGCAATTTGTCACAATTTTTTATTTATTGTTTTACGTCATGCAGCCTTCATTCTGGTGACATATATAACACATAAATGTCAGATCTGTGACATTCATACAAGTGAAAACATACCTGCTGTGCTCTTGTGTATGTGCTGTGTCTGTACCACCGATCACATGAACAGTCCTTTTTCATTCTGTGCACTTCTGTGCGTTCTCTATGCATTGCCGGTAGCCTCCATTTATAATCTATGGCACAACCACGAACACTAGCAACAAGTACCAGAACTACGCTAAAACATTCAAAAAATACAAAAACTACAAGTGCTAAAATTAGCTGCCACTTGAGTGCAAAACATGTATGTGGACTATACATTAAAATGAATTTGAAAAACTTTTAAAAACGCTATTTTAAATGCCCCTGCTACTCCACTTTTACTAACTGATTTAACACTACTGCAGCCGGAACCAGAAGCTCCGCCCATAATTGTTCCTACAGCAGCACCCCCAGGTATAAGGTGGATACCGAGCCACCAGAGGTGGCAGTGCAACTTTTTTACAGCACAACACAGCACGTTTCTTTTACAGCATGTGGTACTGAACTGTTATAAAATAGTGGTTACTGGAAAAAAAACAAAAAACCATTTTCAGCAGCTACACCATTTATTCATCACATTGATTGTTTTCACACTGGTTTTGCTGTTCAGTTTTGCAGAGTAATGACTATGCTAAACTCGTTAAAAACTCACTAAAAACTACAACTCCCAACATTCCCTGCCTGCAAATGGTCGCAGTGAACTGTGCATGCACCCGGAAATTCCCGCCACAGGGAAGTACCGAGCAATCCGCCAGTACTGGGTGAACAAATGTCCATCTTTTTGCCCGTCTGTTTTCTTCCTCTGCCGCTTAACAGGAATAGCTCCTGTTCATCTTGACTGACATTCTATTCACGTACCTCCATCGCTTTCGCCATTTAAAATGTCTACCACCGTACTCTTCTTTGGTTTGGATTGCAGCTGTTTAAATCAGTTTGGTGGCTCTTGGCTGCCTCCGACAGTACAGGTATGTGAACTGCAGATTATTTTCACTGTGCATGTGTGTACCCCAAAACTACTGGATGGATTTGGATGAAATTTTTTACCAGAGGTGGTCCTTGGGCTAGAGAGGAACCCATAACATTTTGGTGATGATCCCAGAACGCATACCTCCACCAAGGCTCTTATCTTCTCACAGTGTGTTAGCAAGAATACTCCAAAACTACTAGATGGATTTGGATGAAATTTTTACGAGAGGTGGTCCTTGGAACTCATAACTAGAGAGGAACCCATAACATTTTGGTGATGATCCGAGAATGCATACTTCTGCCAAGGCTCTGGCACCGAGGCATCAACACCTTGGTGCTTTCATTAAAAATGGTTATGCAGTTCAAACCATCCTTCAAATAAAGAAGTTTACTACCACCCAACCATCCATGACATCCTCCCTTCTCATCCACCACACCTTATATTTACACACTTTGCATTTACTGTGTTCATGTGTATATACTTAATAATATGGTCAATAAAAATTAAATTAGAGTATTTTCTTGGTATGTCTGTCATATGTTTTTTTTTCCACAATATTTTTTATTGAACCTTTTTTTTTTTACAAATATGGCACAAACAGTCAAACACTAACACTAAAGAAATTTAAATTTAAAAAAAAAACACTAACAAAAAAAATGTACTAAAAACAACAACCATTAACAAAGCAAGTCACCAACAATGCTCCTCTGTTTAGTCTAGGTAATCTATTACATAGGAATACATAATATACATTCACCAGTTTGGAATTTGCAAGGTCCAGACATATCATTCACCTTTTTCTTCAGAAGTTATGTTTAATTTCTTTACATAATCAATGAAAGGTCTCCATATATTCTCAAACACATTTTCCTTTAATTTCAGTATATATGTTATTCTTTCTAGTGGAAGGTTTGTTAACATCTGTCTTAACCACTGAGTCACATCTGGTCTATGAGTCTTTTTCCACAGTAGTGCAATACATTTTTTGGCATTAAGCAAACCGAGGTCTATGAATGCTCTTTCACTCTTATTAAAGTTATGTTTTTCTGGATACAGACCCAACAAAAACAGTTTAGGGTTCAATGTGAATTGTTTTGAAATTAGTTTTTCAATTGTTACCCTCACCTCTTCCCAAAACATTCTGATTTTTCTACATTCCCATAAACAGTGAAATAGGGTTCCTTTACTTTCCATACATTTTGTGCATGTATCTGGTATGTTGTTATATCTATTTAACTCCACTGGTGTAACATACATCCGCATTAACCATTTAAAATGTATCAGTTTAAGACATACATTTATTGATTTGGTTTGAGCTTCTGCACAAGCCATTTCCCATTGTTCCTCTGAAATTTCAGTTTGCAGGTCTTCTTTCCAATAATTCGGTCTTTTCTGTGAGTTTTCACTTGAGAATAGTGTCAATGAGTTATAAAACTCTGAAATAATACCCTTTCTCTTACTATCTTTCGTCAAAATTTTTTCCAAGGATGAATAAGTAGGTCGGGTGAGAGCATTATTTTGATTTGATCAAATAAAATTTCTAAGCTGAAGATATTTAAAAAAATGTGTTCTATTAAGATTGAATTTAATCCTGTTTTTCAAAAGACATTATGTTATCTGAACGTGACAAATATAAGGCTTGAATCTTTTGAATCCCTTTTAAATTCAGTACTTTAAATACAGCATCCGCTCTCCCTGGTGTAAAATATTGATTACCCCATATTGGACTAAATTGTGACAGTAAGTGTGGTTCTTTTAAATATTTTTTGGTTTCACACCATATTTTGATCATGTGCTTTACAATTGGATTTTTAACTTGTTTCTGTAATTTTTTAGCCGAGTCTGAATATATGAATAAGGAAAGAGGTAAAGGTAAATTGTTTGATTCCATTTCAGTCCAGTGAGGAGGATCATTTGATGAAAAATAATATGTCATAGACCTCAGTTGTGCTGACCAGTAATACAACATAAAGTTTGGACATTTCAGACCTCCACGATCAAATGGTAAATATATTAAGGACAAACGTAATCTAGCCTTCCTATTGTTCCATATAAATTCCACTAACTTTTTTTAATTCTTGACAATAGATCTGAAGGTGGTGGCAAAGGAATGTTTTGAAATAGATAAAGTATTTTTGGTAAGATATTACTTTTAAGTATATTAATTCTCCCGATCATCGACATTGGTAGTGACATCCATCTCTGAAGTAACTCATTAACATCTGTCATTAAGGCTTCATAGTTGGCACTGGTGACCGATTCTAGCTTAGGCAAAATTTGAATTCCTAAATATTTAAACTGATTTACAACATTGAATTGATTTACCTCAGGAGCTGGGTGATTTCTCTGGGTCTCATTTAGCATTAATATTGAAGATTTTGTTTTATTTATTTTATATCCTGATATTTCCCCAAAGTTCTTTATTAAATTTAACAAGGTCGGAATTGATTTTTTAAAATTCGACATAAACAAAATTATGTCATCGGCATACAGGGAGGTTTTATGTTCTGTTGGTCCTACTTTAATTCCATATATTTGTGGATGTAAACGTACTGCCATCGCTAAAGGTTCAATTGCCATAGTAAACAGTAAAGGTGAAAGTGGACAGCCTTGTCGACATCCTCTATTGATTTTTATTGATTTTGAGATATTGCTGTTTGTTAGGATTTCTGCTGTAGCATTATTGTATATTATCTGGACCCATTTTATGAAATTATTTTCAAGTCCAAACCTTTGTAGGACTTCAAAAAGATAGGGCCATTCGACCCTATCAAAGGCCTTTTCGGCGTCCAGTGATAGGAGAGCTGTATCCGATGCTTCTTTATTGGAATAAATAATATTAAATAGTCTTCTTACATTATGGAAGCCTTGTCTTCCCATTATAAAGCCATTCTGATCTCGGTTAATAATATTTGGTAATATTTCTTGTAGTCGTTTTGCTAAAATTTTACAGATTATTTTAAGGTCAGCATTTAATAGGCTTATTGGTCTCATATTTTCACATTTATTAGGGGGTTTACCTGGTTTTGACAACAGTATAATTAAGGCATTATTCATGTATGGTGGTAAATTACCATTTTGAAATGCTTCTAAAACCATTTCCAAAAGTGGTTTTATTAATTTATTCTTAAATTTTTTTTTAAAGGTCAACTGGAAGACCATCTGGTCCTGCTCTTTTTCCTGATTTCATATTATCAATGGCTTGCCCAACTTCTTCTTGACTAATTTTAGACTCCAGTATCTCCCTGTTTTCATTTGGAATACACGGTATAGATAATCCACCCAAAAACCCATTTAGTTTTGTTAACCTCTTGCACTCCGGTGTACCGCGGGCGGTCACGTCTCTGCGTCCTAGGGCGCACGAGAGCGCCCTAGCACACTGAAAAAAAAAAAGCTGCATTTCCGTTCTTCCACTACAGACACAGCCGCGAACAGAAAGCCAAAGGAGTGCTTTGATTGGTTTAGATGTGATTGACCTCTCATTCGACTAATAAGAGCCTTGAATTGGGTTTCTGAAACCTTGAAGAACCAATGACTGAAAACCTAGCAAGAAGGACCCGCCTACCAACGGCTGCGAATACAGCGAGCCAATTGAAGCACAGAAGTTCGAAAGCGTGCGTCCCTTGCCTAAAATCTGTTTTGTGTAAGCCGCTGGGTGACACACACGCGTTCGCCAGTCTTTTTTTCTTACTACTGTTCTTATTTGTTTTGAAAAATCGTTCGCCAAAACCGCAATCATGGAAGCGCAAAACCGCAATAATGGAATTCTGGTTTGACCGGGTCGCGTGACCAGAACCACGAGTCCGTAACAAGCAGACCAGCGTCATGTTCATCTGACAATGAGGAAGAGAAGATCGCCAGCGACACTGCTGCTGTGGACAGGTAAGTGTTATAAGCTAAATTATTCTTTATCCCTGAAAATTGTAATCAAAATGACTTTTGACCGATCGGTAAATTACAACTGTGCGCAACATGACGGACCTGGACCGCTCCGGTCCGGTCCGGACGGCGCACGGACCATGTCCAGTCTGTGCGCCGCGTCCGGACCGTGAATGCCCCCCCCCCCCCCGCTACTCTTCTGTAGCGGATTGCAGATATTATTGCAGATATTTTAGTACAACTGTGCGTAGTAGACCTTGGCGCACAGCCGCGGCCCGTCATGTGTCGATGGATGATGTCCGTCCTCTGTAGCGGGGGGGGGGAGTTGTTATCTTCTACATTACAGATATTTTAGTATAATTTTTAATGCACTGTAGGTTATTTTTTCTTGTAAAAACAAAGCCACACATTTTTTACGTGGCATGCTTCTTTGTGTGTGGTGGGCTTGTTTGTTCATTCATTCATTCATGAATGAATAAACACCCCCCCCCCCACACACACACAGCCCTTCACCTTTCATTAGAGCCCAAGATGAAGCTTCTACACTATATTGAATCATTCAAAAGTTACAGACGTTTTTCCAAACTGTGCCATTTGGCACAATTTGGCACAGTTCAAAAACGCCTGGGAACAACCTAAGAAAAAAGCTGTGTAATATATTCATTTTTTGTGGTATTGTTACAAAATTTTGACCTCAGCTGGATAACACTTGGTTCTACATTTCTGTTGCACTTTCCAGCCCGGATCTGACAGCTGTGTGTTATTTGCAAGCATTTGTATCCAAAAAAACACCCAGGCGAAATTTATTTTCTTCAAGTTCAGTATGTTTAGATGACTGTTACTCAGTAGCAGGAGCACTTAGAGAGATTATGACTGTTTTGCCAAAAAATTCAAAGTGTTTTCTTTTAAATGAGACCAACCCCATGAAGATGGTGCAAAGGGTTGACGAACAGTTTTTGATTTACTTTGGGTACATTATTTTTTGGCGTTTTTAGGGAAATTGACCAGAGTGCAAGGGGTTAAGTCAGTTTCATTTTTTGTATCATATAGTTTTTCATAATAATCTCTAAAGGCACTATTAATTTCTAAAGGATCTATAACTACCTGTCCGTCACTTATAATACTGGTAATTGGCGTTTTAAATTCTAATTGTTTAATCTGCCATGCCAATAATTTTCCTGATTTTTCACCTTGTTCATAAAAAGTTTGCTTCAGTCTTAGAAGACTCGAGGCAGCTCTATTCGCTGATTTTTTTTATCATATTCAGCTCTCAGAATCAGTAATTCGTTCTCTAACTGTGGGTTACTTCCTGCATACACCTTTTCTTGAAGAATTTTTATTTTACGTTCTAATTGGACTCTCTCCTCTCGAGTCTTCTTAGATTTTGAACCTGTATAACTAATAATATGCCCTCTAATAAAAGCTTTGAAAGCCTCCCACTTTATACATGCCGTTGTATGTGTAGTATTAATATCAAAGAACTCATCTATCTGTTTTTCTATGTACTTAACAAATTCCTCATCCTGAAGCCATTTATGCTGAAAATGCCATCTACCTGGATCCTTTGTCAATTTCTTAGCTACATATATTAGACAGCAGGGTGCATGATCAGAGATCACAATCAGAGATCACAGGGCTGCACGGTGGCGCAGTGGTTTAGCACTGTGGCAGCACAGTTCTACCCTTGGCCGGGGGATCATGAGATCGTGGGTTCGATCCCAGCCCCCGACCAACAGTGAGCTGTGTGGAGTTTGCATGTTCTCCCCGTGTTGCGCGGGTTTACTCCGGGATTTCTCCGGTTTCCTCCCGCATACCAAAAACATGTAGGTTTAGGGCGCTCGCGCACGCAGCGACCAGCAGCCGGTGGCTTGTCACCAGACTGCAAACCAAGTCTACCTACGGGTACAAATAAGTAACAAAAAAAAAAAAAAATGTTATCATAGAAACAGTTTTGAATCTTGGACCTTAATTCTGTAGAGATCAAAAAGTAGTCAATACGTGAGAATGTCTTATAGGTATTAGAATAACAAGAATAGGCTTTGACTTGTGGTTTCATTTCTCTCCATATATCTAGCAATCTCAATTCTTTCATAAAATGATTAATAGTCATCCTACATCCATTGTGCGTACAGTCCAGTCCTGTTGATCTGTCTATACTGGGATTCAATGTACAATTAAAATCCCCTGCTATTATATGTTGCCCTGTAAGTGATGATAAAGTGAGGAATAAATTAACAAAGAAGTTTTCATCATCAATATTGGGGCCGTATAAGTTCACCAGATTTGTATTTTCTAATAACAAAGATCCTTGGATGATTAGATATCTTCCAAATTTGTCTCCAATTACATTTTTCACTTTAAATGGGACTGTTTTGTTTATGAGAATCATAACTCCCCTGGCTCGGGATGAAAATAATGAGGTGAACACGTTACCTTGCCATCTTCTCCTAATTCTTTTTACATCCTCCTCTATTAGATGAGTTTCTTGTAAAAATACAATTTTTGAATCTATGTCTTTTATTTTATTCATAACTTGTTTAAGTTTTTTTTAGATTTTGTAGACCTCTGCAATTCCATGAAGTTAAATTAGGATTAACGCTTTGATCTATGATCAATAAGGAGTTTGAGATTACCTTGCAATATGAACATGCTCATACAGAGAAGCAAAAACATGGATGATAGAACATTCATCCTACAAACCAAACAAAAACAAAAACAAATTCCCCTTCCCCACATTCATGGTAATCCCCCCAAAATCAAAAAAATTCCGTCTCTCGTTATAGCTAGTGACTGTTCCACACCTGCGAGGATCAGTCAAACCACTCTCTCTTTCTCCTCTCAATCACCCTGACTCTACTATTTTTATGACATGACATTAACTCTCTTCTGTAGTTTTTTCAACATAACTTCAAAGTTTTATAGCAACTTTGTACATCATTTTTTTTAATACAGTCTGTATTTTGTAGACATGTTATATGTTTCAGATCAATCAGATGCCTGTACAAATGCTTAAATGTTCTACCTTTGTCATGTTCATGCTTAGCTCCCACCAGTTTCCTTTTGAATCTGCTTAATGAGCTCCTGCGCCTCTTGAGGGGTCTTAAAGATGTGGGTTCTCCCCTTATATGTGACCAGCAGTCTTGCCGGATGAATCACTCCGTGACGAATCCCGAGGTTGCGCAGCTCTTTGCGGGCGGGGTCGAACTGCCTCCTTAATTATTGAATTCCTGTGGCCAAATCTGGGTAGAAGCGCACCTGTTGATCCTGGTATTTGATTTCCCCTTTAACTCACGCCGCGTTGGTGACCGTCATCTTGTCTCTGTAGTTGAGGAACTTCATAATCAGCGTCCTCGGTGGTGTCTTATTATCTCTCGGTGGGCCGATTCGGTGAGCGCTCTCTAAGACGACCGATGACTGCAGGTCCGTGCTGTTCAGCGCTTCTGGAATCCACTTTTCCAAAAAGGAACATGAGTTCCGTCTCTCCGCTCCCTCCGGGAGGCCCACCAGCCTCAAATTATTCCGTCGCGAGTGGGATTCCAAGTCCAGGACGTTATCTTCCAGACGTTTCCATTTTAATTCCAGTGTTTGCAACTTTGATTGTAGGCTGGTGACGTCATCTTCAGCGCTTGAAATTCGGAGCTCCGCCTGTGATACTCGTTCCATACAGTCGCTTATTTCCTTTCTCATTCCTTCTATCGCTGCTATAATCCCATCAAATTTAGACGAAAACTCTGTTCTCATGGAGTTGATGGCAGTGAGCACTGCATTTGTCCCTTCTTCAGCAGTTCCCGCTCCGCCGCTGGCTCCATCCTCCGCCATCGTCTCTGGATTTTTTTCTGTTTCGCCTCGAGCGTGGAAGTCTGTTAGCTTGGGTTGTTTTGTCGAATTGCTTTTTCCTCCACCCAATTTCCCTGCCTTGGTCTTTACCATATCCGCGCCTAAATGCTGGGATGGGTTTTTGTTCCAATTAAGAGAGTTTTAGTAAACTTTTTATTTTTAGGAGCAGAGCAGTGTGAAACACGTCTTCCTACGTGGCCGCCATAGCCAGAAGTTGTCATAACATGTTTAATAAATTAATGCATCCCCATGAGGGTTAAGACATAAATGTAACCTTACTTTTCAAAGAAATAGTGTATTAACTTAGGCCTAATTTTCAGACCAGTGGACCTTCGGAATAATTACCTGTACCCTCACTTCAAAAATTTATTCTTGATTACCACTCTTCAGAGTTATACAGTGGATATAAAAAGTCTACACACCCCTGTTCAAATGCCAGGTTTTTGTGATGTAAAAAAATGAGACCAAGATAAATCATTTCAAAACTTTTTCCACCATTAATGTGACCTATAACCTGTACAACCCAAATGAAAAACAAACTGAAATCTTTTTTTTTTGGTGGGGGGGGGGACTACAATAACCTGTTTGAATAAATATGCACACCCTGTTATAACTGGGGATGTGACTGTGTTCAGAATTAACCATTCGCATTCAAACTCATGTTAAATGGGAGTCACCACACACCTGCCACCATTTAAAGTGCCTCTGATTAACCCCAAATAAAGTTCAGCTAGGCTTTTCTTGACATTTTTGTAGTCACATCTTACAGCACAAGCCATGGTCTGCAGAAAGCTTCCAAAGCACCAGAGGGATCTCATTGTTCAAAGGTATCAGTCAGGAGAAGGGTACAAAAGAATTTTCAAGGCATTAAATATACCATGAACAGGAAGATAACGTCCTAGACTTGGAATCCCGCTCGCGATGGAATAATTTGAGGCTAGTGGGCCTCCCGGAGGGAACGGAGGGACGGGACCCGTGTTCCTTCTTGGAAAAGTGTTCTGATTGATTGATTTAATTTATTTGAACATTCCGACAAAAAAAAAAAAAAAGAATTTAAAACAAAACAAAAATCAAGCCAAAAATAAAATGTTCAAAAGGAGTGGGAAGAAGCCAACGCTTATATAGTCCCACCCCTTTTCCATACCCAACAAATTACAATATCACTCTTAGTCATCATTCATCCCACAACCACATTCACCATAATACACCCCATTGTAGAAGAGCTCGGAATAACGAGGCGATGAGACTTATAAACCAAAGTTTATTATCAGCTTCGCTCCTCTAACAAGTCTCATCTAGTGCAGCAGCAGAAGTAAGAGAGGGAACACATTCGGCTCTGTGTACTTATACTCACACACAACAAAAGACATGCATAACAAAGCTGACATCCCCCATTAACTTAATTACCCTCCTTTGTCTCCGTACCCCTCCACCTGGCCCTGGGAGGTCAGGGCGACCTATCTGGTCTCCACCGCAGTGCCTCGGATGCTCTTTGATCTTCACTGGCGGTTGAGACCCTTTGTCCTGTTCTGAGGTGTGAAGTCGCTTTACATACGTAATCACCAAACATTCTCACATGCTTATACATATGTAGGTTATGGGATATATGATTAATATAGACCACAGCCCCCCCCAAACGACTAAGAAAAGGACAATAGGAAAATTCACAGTTTAAGATAATTATTATGACATACTAACTGCTACACCTCTTGACAAAGAAGAAACTTTCCAGCAGCTATGCTCCTGTAGAGAATTCAGTGGTAATCATAACAGCATAGTAATATCACAAGTCAGTCCTAAACTGTTACAGCACAATTAGTGAACAACTTTTGAGTAGTTTGCATCAGTCCTTGTGCCGTCTGGGCTTTAATCTTCTTCCGAATCTGCTGTGGGTCCGTTCGGGCGTCCTGGTGGGACCTTCCTGTAAGGAATCTGCAGCTTGGGAAGGAGAGTGATTATTTGTTCCCTGCAGGGGGGCTGAGTCTTTTCTCTTGGGGGGTCTACCCCGCCGAGGTGCTCTCGCCAACCGTGCAGGCTCGTCTCTCAACAAGAAGGCAGGTTTAAGTCTGTCAATGCTGACAGTTTCTTTTCTATCCCCAAAATCAAGCACAAAATGCTTATCACCAGGTTCCAGCACTCTGAATGGTCTATCGTATGGTGGGTGGAAGGTTGGTTTTAAAGCTTCATGCCTAACAAAAACGAATTCAGCGTTTTTTAAAGCTTGGGGGACAAAAACCCGTGGAAAAGAGTGATGTGCCGGCCCGGGGAGAGAGTCCGGTCCGTTGCTGCCTAAAAACCTCGGGGCTGGAAGATGCCCTGGCTCTGGGTTCTCTGGTAAAAATTCACCTGGGAGCCTGAGAGGTTGTGCAAAAACTAATTCTGCTGGGGAGGCGTCTAGATCCTTTTTAGGTGCAGCACGCAACCCCAATAAAACCCAAGGAAGTTTATTTACCCAATTTGTATCCGTTAGTGAGGCTCTGAGGGCGGCCTTTAAAGACCTGTGAAAACGCTCGCATAACCCATTAGCCTGAGGGTGATAAGCGGTGGTGCGGTGAATTGTCGCTCCTAAGCTGCTGGCCATGGCTGACCAAAGCTCCGAGACAAATTGAGGCCCCCTAACGGACGTGATGTCCGATGGGACGCCGAAACGTGCCACCCAGTTTGTCAAAAAAATGCGAGCGACTTCCTCCGCTGTGGTTGACGCCAGAGGGACCGCATCCGGCCAGCGCGTAGTACGGTCTATCATTGTTAACAGATGTGTGAAACCTTGGGAGGAAGGTAGTGGTCCCACGAGGTCGACATGAACGTGGTCGAACCTTCTAGCAGGGATTCGAAAAGGCTCTAGAGGGGCTTTTGTGTGTTTGTGTATTTTGGCGCGCTGACAAGAAATGCAAGTCTTTGCCCATTCTTTTACGTTTTTGCGCAGGCCAGGCCACACAAACTTTTCGGCGACCATTTTAACCGAAGCGCGCACACCTGGGTGCGCGAGGGAGTGAATTGAGTCGAAAATACGGCGGCACCATGCAGCTGGAACTACCGGGCGAGGTCGGCCGGTTGAGATGTCGCATATTAGGGGGGGGCACACCGTCGCGTAAACCCCTTTCCTCCAGCCTTAACCCTGTTGGTCCAGACAGGAGTGCACGCACGTCTGCGTCACTACTTTGCTCCTCCGCCATGGCTGCGTAATCTATCCCTACGTGGATTGGGGCCGCGTATGTGTCCGCGTTGGCGAAGAGTTCTGCAGCTGAGGTAGTATAATCTGTCTCCTTGCGCTCTGGCGATGTCACAGCGCGAGAGAGGCAGTCTGCTACCACGTTAAGTTTGCCTGCCACATGTCGAATGTCTGTGGTGAACTCTGAAATCGCAGCTAGCTGTCTTTGTTGCCTGCCTGACCACGGTTCAGAAATTTTAGCCATCGCAAAGGTGAGCGGTCTGTGGTCTACAAAAGCCATGAAACGCCGCCCCTCCAACCAGAACTGGAAGTGGCGGATGGATAAATGAAGCGCTAGCAGCTCCCTGTGAAAGGTGCTGTATTTACGCTCAGTTTGGTTCAGCGATTTGCTGAAAAATGCCAAAGGTTGCCAGGTTCCGCCGACGTGTTGTTCTACAACCGCCCCTATGGCCAGGTCTGAAGCGTCTGTGGTTAGCGCAATGCGGGCCGAGGGATCAGGGTGAACCAACAATGTGGCACTAGCTAGGGCACTTTTTACTTCCGCGAAGGCGCGTTCGCGCTCCGGGGTCCATTCGACCGCGTTGGAAGGTTTTTGTTTTCTGAGCGCGCCATATAGGGGCTGCATGAGCTGAGCTGCGCGGGGGAGGAAACGGTTGTAAAAATTAACCATTCCCAAAAATTCTTGCAGCGATGTGACCGTTTGTGGCCGTGGGAAACTTTTTACTGCGTGAACTTTGTCTGGCAGTGGGACTGCCCCCTTCGGTGAAACTCTGTGTCCCAAAAAATCAATTTGTGACACGCCGAATTTGCATTTGGCTGGATTGATTATTAACCCGTGCTCTTCTAGTCTCTGAAAAGCCATAGTGAGATGCTGTTCGTGTTCTTCTTCAGACGAGCTGGCTACCAGCATATCGTCGAGGTAGACGAACACGAAAGGGAGGTCGCGTAATACTGCGTCCATCATCCGCTGAAAGGTTTGAGCAGCGCCTTTGAGGCCGAAAGGCATCCGCAAAAATTCAAAAAGACCGAAGGGGGTTATTACAGCTGTTTTAGGAATGTCTTCCGCTCTAACGGGGACTTGATGATAGCCGCGGACCAGGTCTATTTTTGAAAAAATGCGCGCACCCGCCAGATGTAGTGAAAAATCTTGGATGTGAGGAATTGGGTAGCGGTCATGCGCTGTCGCATTGTTTAATCTGCGGTAATCGCCGCACGGTCTCCAAGAACCGTCGGATTTAGGGACCATGTGAAGCGGTGACGCCCAGGGGCTTTTTGAGCGCCTGATAATGCCTAGTTTTTCAAGGGTGGTAAACTCGTCCTGAGCTATGGCGAGCTTGGTCGCTTAGACGCGACCAAGCTTTGGCGAATACGAGCGGGCCCGTTGTGGGAATAAAGTGTTCAACCCCGTGCTTAGCCACTGTAGCTGAGAATTTGGGAATTGTGAGTGCTGGAAATTGGGTGTGGAGTTGATCAAACTTACCTCCTGCTGTAGTGACGCTGGCCTGCACGGGTGGTGGAGAAACTCGAGCTGAGCAGGGAATAGAAGCAAAGGACAATGCATTAACCAAGCGTCTGTTCGCTAGATCGACCAATAACCCATGTGCACACAAAAAGTCTGCGCCCAACAAGTTAAAACTCACCGCCGCTACAACAAATGTCCATCTGTAGTTGCGGCCATGGATGCAGAGGGGCAGATTCCTTTCGCCAAAAGTGTCGATGATGGAGCCGTTGGCTGCCACCGCTCCATTGCCCCGGGGGCCCATGGCCCGGTCTGCTTGGGAGGGCATTATAAAACTCAGTTGAGCTCCCGTGTCAATGAGGAACTGCTTGCCGGTGTGTCCGTCCGTCACATATAGAAGCTTGCTTTTTTCGCCGAGAACTGCCGCTGTTAACGGTTTTCGGCTTTGGCGTTTTCCCGAAATCGTGAATCTGCAGGGGGGAAAGCATTTGTAAGCCTTCTCGGCGAAGCGGTGGTGGTAATAACAGACGTCGCTCCGTCTGTTACGTCTTGGCCGTGTCGCTGCCATGGCGGGCGGATTCTGCTCAGTGGTTTGTGGCTCCCTGTGGCTCCGGACATCGGCGTTGATGCCTGCGGATGCTGCTGTGGGTGTCTGTTCCCTGCAGGCGTTGACGAGTCGCTGCGCTTCGCGAGCCAGCGTGCGGAAGTCTTGCTGGGTGCTGCATCGCATGTTGGCAAGCGTCCCTCTCATGTGTGGCGGCAGCGTACTGAGGAATATAAATTGGAAGAGGAAATTGTCATTGTCCTCTTCTTTGAGTTGCAGCAAGTCCTCCATGAGGGCCTTGGGTCTGCATCCTCTGTGGCCGTAGACCGCCAGGATCCTCTCGGCTCTCTCCTCGGCAGAGGGGACAAAATTCGCCACGATGGTCGCTTTTAGTTCTCTGTATTTGTCCTGGGCCGGCGGCCGCTGGATTATGCTCCGCGCACATCTCGAAGTGGCGGCGTCGAGTTTGGCGATGATGTGATAGAACTTTGTATCGTCAGCCGTGATGCCCGCAAGTACAAACTGGGCTTCAGCTTGCTGAAACCACGAGGCGGGGTCTTCCTGCCAGAAGTCCGGCAGGTTGACGGTGACGGCGTTTGTGTGGACCGTCACTGATGTGTCCGCAGGGTGAGAGTGTCTTCCTTCGGCTCTCACAGCGGCGCTGGTGCTCGGTTGAGCCCTCTCTATCACTTCTGCCGTGGGGGAACGTCGTCCATCTGTTCCCCTGTCTGCATGGGCGCCGGCGTCTGCCTGGGTCGCCACAGATGAGTAGATCGCTGGGGAACGCCTCTGGTCCATCCTCGCGTCAGGGTCCCCAGTGTAGAAGAGCTCGGAATAACGAGGCGATGTGACTTATAAACCAAAGTTTATTATCAGCTTCGCTCCTCTAACAAGTCTCATCTAGTGCAGCAGCAGAAGAAGTAAGAGGGCGAACACATTCGGCTCTGTGTACTTATACTCACACACAACAAAAGACATGCATAATAAAGCTGACATCCCCCATTAACTTAATTACCCTCCTTTGTCTCCGTACCCCTCCACCTGGCCCTGGGAGGTCAGGGCGACCTATCTGGTCTCCACCGCAGTGCCTCGGATGCTCTTTGATCTTCACTGGTGGTTGAGACCCTTTGTCCTGTTCTGAGGTGTGAAGTCGCTTTACATATGTAATCACCAAACATTCTCACATGCTTATACATATGTAGGTTATGGGATATATGATTAATATAGACCACACCCATAGTCAAATTATGCAACAGAAATGACACAACAACGACAGTCCATACTGACAACAATACCAACAGCCATTGTTGGTATTTATTATTGTTACAATAATTGTAACAATAATAAATAAATACTTCTGGTATGTTCAACGCAAACACAGACATCACCATCACAATCACCATAACACAGTAACACACACAATAACAACCTTTTTTCATTGAAGACACATTGTAATATTACTGCCCTTTATTTTTATATTGCTCAAAAATCATCTTTATATGTTGATTTAAATATATTTATATATACGATTCACTATGCTCACTCTGGGACACTATGGAATGGTGGGTGGGACAGTACTGTGTATATCTGTGTTGGTTGAGGCTGGTTTTGATGTATGGACATCAATATATGTTAGAATGGATGGGTGTTAATGTTGATATGTACAAAATACAGTTAATTGTTTACTTGGGATCTTAAATGTGGTAATTTGTATATAATTCACATGGGTGTATTTATGGAAAAGAGGAGTTGGAATTAATAAGTGTTCACTTCTTCCTTCTCCCTTTCGAACACTGTATACTGTTACTTTATTGCATTTGTCATTTGTTTTGATTTTGTTTTACTTTTTTGTTCGAAATAAAGTATCTATCTATCTATCTATCTATCTACAGTGGGGCAAAAAAGTATTTAGTCAGCCACCAATTGTGCAAGTTCTCCCACTTAAAAGATGAGAGAGGTCTCCAATTTTCATCATAGGTACACCTCAACTATGAGAGACAAAATGAGAAAAAAAAATCCAGAAAATCACATTGAAGGATTTTTAATGAATTAATTGATAAATTCCTCGGTAAAATAAGTATTTGGTCACCTACAAACAAGCAAGATTTCTGGCTCTCACGGACCTGTAACTTCTTCTTTAAGAGGCTCCTCTGTCCTCCACTTGTTACCTGTATTAATGGCACCTGTTTGAACTTGTTATCAGTATAAAAGACACCTGTCCACAACCTCAAACAGTCAGACTCCAAACTCCACTATGGCCAAGACCAAAGAGCTGTCAAAGGACACCAGAAACAAAATTGTAGACCTGCACCAGGCTGGGAAGACTGAATCTGCAATAGGTAAGCAGCTTGGTGTGAAGAAATCAACTGTGGGAGCAATTATTAGAAAATGGAAGACATACAAGACCACTGATAATCTCCCTCAATCTGGGGCTCCACGCAAGATCTCACCCCGTGGGGTCAAAATGATCATGAGAACGGTGAGCAAAAATCCCAGAACCACACGGGGGGACCTAGTGAATGACCTGCAGACAGCTGGGACCAAAGTAACAAAGGCTACATCAGTAACACACTACGCCGCCAGGGACTCAAATCCAGCAGTGCCAGACGTGTCCCCCTGCTTAAGCCAGTACATGTCCAGGCCCGTCTGAAGTTTGCTAGAGAGCATTTGGATGATCCAGAAGAGGATTGGGAGAATGTCATATGGTCACATGAAACCAAAATAGAACTTTTTGGTAAAAACTCAACTTGTCGTGTTTGGAGGAGAAAGAACACCATACCTACTGTGAATCATGGGGGTGGAAACATCATGCTTTGGGGCTGTTTTTCTGCAAAGGGACCAGGACGACTGATCCGTTTAAAGGAAAGAATGAATGGGGCCATGTATCATGAGATTTTGAGTGAAAACCTCCTTCCATCAGCAAGGGCATTGAAGATGAAATGTGGCTGGATCTTTCAGCATGACAGTGATCCCAAACACACCACCCAGGCAACGAAGGAGTGGCTTCATAAGAAGCATTTCAAGGTCCTGGAGTGGCCTAGCCAGTCTCCAGATCTCAACCCCATAGAAAATCTTTGGAGGAAGTTGAAAGTCCGTGTTGCCCAGTGACAGCCCCAAAACATCACTGCTCTAGAGGAGATCTGCATGGAGGAATGGGCCAAAATACCAGCAACAGTGTGTGAAAACCTTGTGAAGACTTACAGAAAACGTTTGACCTCTGTCATTGCCAACGAAGGGTATATAACAAAGTACTGAGATGAACTTTTGTTATTGACCAAATACTTATTTTACCAAGGAATTTACCAATTAATTCATTAAAAATCATTCAATGTGATTTTCTGGATTTTTTTTTCTCATTTTGTCTCTCATAGTTAAGGTATACCTATGATGAAAATTAGAGACCTCTCTCATCGTTTAAGTGGGAGAACTTGCACAATTGGTGGCTGACTAACTATTTTTTTGCCCCACTGTATCTATCTATCTATCTATCTATCTATCTATCTATCTATCTATCTATCTATATGGATGTTTGGACATTGCCTGTGTTTCTCCCCCAACCCATTCCACAATTTTACCCCACACACAGACACACAAAAACCCTTCCTAGTAGATCTTACTAAGTGCATTTTAAATTTTGTATTCCCCCATAAATTATATTTCCCTTCTCTCTCACTGAAAAGATTTTGTATACTGTGTGGCAAAAGGTTTTTACTGACTTTAAACATTAATTGTGCTGTATAATAATGAACCAGATCCCGTAATTTCAATAACTTTGAATGTAAAAACAATAGATTAGTATGTTCAAGGTACCCAACTTTGTGTATAACACGGACTGCCCTTTTTTTGTAATATTAGCAATGAATTAAGTGTACTTTTATAATTGTTACCCCAGACCTCTATACAGTAGGTCAAGTATGGAAGTACTAATGAGCAATACAAGATATGAAGTGATTTGTAATCTAGGACCTGCTTAATTTTATTTATAATTGCAATATTTTTTGCAACTTTGTTTTTTATGTATCTGACGTGTGGTTTCCAACAAATTTTATCATCTAGTATTACACCCAAAAACTTGATCTCCTTAACTTTTTCAATAATCACATTATCTATATGAATATGTATATCTTCTTTATTTTTACAGTTACCAAATATCATTACCTTAGTTTTATCTATATTTAGTGATAGTTTATTACAATCCATCCATTTTTTAAGCTTATTTAATTCATTATTTAGAGTATGGATTAGTTGATCATAATTATTTCCAGAATAATATATATTAGTATCATCAGCAAATAATATTATTTTTAATAATTTAGAAACTTGGAATATATCATTTATAAATATGTTAAATAATTTGGGGCCCAATACTGACCCCTGGGGGACCCCACAGGCAATTCCCATACACCCAGACAGATATTCTCCCATTTTCACAAACTCTTGTCTCTCAAATAGAAAACTTGTAACCCAATTCAGAGCCATTCCCCTAATACCATACATTTGCAGTTTATTAAGAAGTATTGAATGATTTATTGTATCAAATGCTTTTCTAAAATCTATAAATACACCAATTGCATATTTTCCTTGATCTAATGCATTTATTATTTCCTCTGTTGCTTCCATTATCTTCAATGATGTTGTACTCTTGGCTCTAAATCCATATTGGTTCTGATTAAGCACATCGTGTTTATTTAAAAAGTTTTCTAATCTGTTGCTGAAAAGTTTTTCCAGAATCTTTGAAAATTGTGGGAGAAGCGATACTGGTCTGTAGTTTGTGTATTGGTGTTTATTTCCTTGCTTGAATAATGGTATTACTTTTGCTATTTTCATTTTCTGTGGGAATGAGCCAGTTTGAAATGACAGATTACAAATATATGTGAATGGTTTTAATATGCTATCAACAGTTCTTTTTACTAGTGCCATATCAATACCATCACAATCGGTAGATAATTTATTTTTACACTTTTCAACAACAGATTTTACCTCTAGTTTATCCACCGCTGTAAGAAAGATTGACTGAAGGTTATTTCCAATCAATGTCTCACTCACGGTGTCTCTTCCTAGGTTTGGAATTTTTGCTGCCAACTCTGGTCCAACATTTACAAAAAATTTATTCATTTTATTTACTACCATATTCTTATCATAATTATCACCACAATTATCAGTAAAATACTCTGGATATATCATTTTCTTAGTTCCATTTTTCCTTAATTTATTTAATATATCCCAGACTCCTTTTATATTATTTTTATTTTCATTTAACATTTTCTGATAGTATAATTTTTTACTAGTTCGGATTATTTCAGTTAATTTATTTTTATATATTTTATATCTTTTTTCAGATTCTTTGGTTCTTAATTTAATGAAATTTTTATAGAGATAATTTTTCTTTTTACAAGCATTTTGTAGCCCCTTGGTTAACCACAGGCAATTTTTGTAATATGTTTTTTTTTTAAATTAATTTCTTTAATTGGACAGATTTTATCATATAATGATTTAAATATATCAATAAATTTATCATATGCCAAGTCCACTTTTTTCTCTCTATAGACAACATCCCAGGCTGCACGGTGGCGCAGTGGTTTAGCACTGTGGCAGCACAGTTTTACCCTCGGCCGGGGGATCGCGGGGATCATGAGATCGTGGGTTCGATCCCAGCCCCCGACCAACAGTGAGCTGTGTGGAGTTTGCATGTTCTCCCCGTGTTGCGCGGGTTTACTCCGGGATTTCTCCGGTTTCCTCCCGCACACCAAAAACATGTAGGTTTAGGGCGCTCGCGCACGCAGCGACCAGCAGCCGGTGGCTTGTCACCAGACTGCAAACCAAGTCTACCTACGGGTACAAATAAGTAACAAAAAAAAAAAAAAAAAAAAAAAAAAATCCCAATTCTGTAACATTAAGTCTTCTTTTAAAGCATTGATTCTATCATCTGTTCATATTCTCTTATAGATAATCTTTTTATATGGTTTATTATTATTCTTACTCTCATTAGCCCCATAATTAACATCTAAAGAAACAAATACAGGCAGGTGGTCACTAATATAATTTATTAGTATACCACTCACCATATTATATTCAATAACATTGGTAAAAATGCTGTCTATCAGGGTAGCACAGTGTGTCGTTATTCTCGTAGGTTTTGTAATCTTTGGAAATAAGGTTACGCTATACATTGTATCTAAGAAATCTTCAGTTGGTTTATGTTGTTTTGTTTTCATTAAATCTATATTAAAGTCACCACAAATAAAGATACCTTTTTGTCTTATTTTTGCATACATCTTTTCCATCCCATTTCTAAATTTTTCCATATCAGATCCCGGTGCTCTATATATACAACTTACTATTATGTTTTTTCTATTTTCCATCGTAATCTCAATTGTTAAACATTCCACACTTTCATTCACTGTTGATGTCATGCTGTCCACTTTTTTACTTTTTAATTTTCTATCAACATACAGTGCTACCCCGCCACCACTTTTACATTTCCTATTTTCTGTACATCTCATATCCATATAGTTCAAAATTTACATCTTTTTCTTCATTAATCCATGTTTCACTTATTGCAATAATCCTAAATGGTGTGTTAAATTGATTTAAAAACTCCTTAATACTATCAAAGTTTGCATAGAGACTCCTACTATTAATATGTATTATTGTCAATGTCTGATCCAAATTCATAATTCCATTTAATTGTTGTTCATCATAATAAACACACTTATTATTAATATGATTAAAACAATTATTGTCTGGGTCAACATCTCCTAAAATATCTTGTGGTTGCTGTTCAGTATTGGCAAAGATTCCAGCTAGAATATATAAATGTCAACTGGTTGATTTGAATACTTCACTTGAATGTTTAGCTGTTAATGTATGTCTCTCTCCGGTAATGAATTTCAACATTGCAGTAGTGTACAACCCACTGTCACACCCACTGTATATTTTTTATCTTGATTCTTTTTTCTAAAGCCCATCCAGGGACAAGAGTTGCAAATTAGCTAATAGCTATACACTCTATGTGCAACACATCAGATTGATTGTCTTTGATTAATTGTCTATGTTTATTGCACTGTCCCTGTCAAATAAACTAATCTACTACTACACAACTCTTCCTTTTATAATGAATTAAGTGATCTGGTTAAACAACTTGAGAAGAACAGAGAAACAATAATTCATGGTGACTTTAATATCAACTGGTCTGATAAAAAAGACAAACAAAAACTGAAAAGCCTCATGACTAAATTTAATTACCAGCAAATCATCAAAGGACCCACCAGGATAACCAAACAATCCAGAACACTTATTGACATGGTATTTACTAATAAACCAGAACGAATAACCAGAACCTATAATCTTGTAACTGGTCTCTCAGATCATAACATGGTTCTTGCTGTCAGGAAACTTACTAAAAAGCGACTACAGTATTTTGGGGGAGTCGATATTGACAAATCAAATTTTATTATCCCCAAATCAAAAAATGAGGAGTTTGAACATTACTTAGAGAATCAAAATTGGGAGCAGCTCATGGCAACATGTGAAGTAGATGATTGTTGTAATTTTATAACTGCAACAATCACAAAGTCTATAGAAAAATTTTCAAAGCAAATTAAAAGTAGACAACAGAAGATTAGCCTACCATGGTTAAATAATGAAATAAGAAAACTTATGAAGAGGCGAGACTATGCACTGAAAACATCACTAACCTCCAAACTACAAAATGATCACCTTGTGTACAAAAGTTTAAGAAATAAAGTGGTACATGAGCTGCGAAAATCAAAAATATCTTATTACAATAAACCAATAGATCATGCAAAGGGTAACAACAGTTCCCTATGGAGGCATTTAAATAACTTAACTAATAAAAAAAAACGATCAGAAGGGGGTAAAGGAACTTAGAATCAATGGCAAGACCGTCAGTGACAAGGCTACTTTGGCAAATGAATTTAATTCACACTTTGTGGGCTCTGTGGAAGACTTAACAAAAATTTTTGTGCTGCCAAATGTGCTCAACAACACAAATTCCATACTTCCAACAGATACTTTTCACATCGATGAGGTAAATGAGAAGTTAATTGCTGGTATTGTTAAAACACTGTCAAACTCAAAAACTAATGATATCTACAATATGAGCACCTCCTTTCTCAAAATGCACAGCAAAATATTAATCAAACCACTGACTCATCTCATTAATCTCTCCATTAGGTCTAGTACATTTCCATCTGGCTGGAAAAAAGCTGTCGTCATACCAGTTCATAAATCAGGCAGTAAAGACGATATATGCAATTACCGCCCAATCTCTATCTTACCAGTCCTATCTAAGGTTCTTGAAAAAGTTGTAGCTACACAGCTGATAGACTACTTACAAGACAGTCAACTTCTTCATCCACATCAATTTGGTTTTAGACCAGGATACTCAACAGAAACAGCAAATTGTTGCCTTATTGAAAACGTCAAACAGTCCTTGGACAGGGGTAATGTGGTAGGAGCTGTTTTTCTAGATCTCAAAAAGGCTTTCGATACTGTAAACCACAGTTTGCTTTTATCCAAAATGGTATCTTTTAACTTCTCCCCAAATACATTAGAATGGTTTGCATCTTATCTCCAGAATAGAGAACAGTGTGTAAAAGTTCACCAGGATAAATCCTCATTTTTAAACAACCGCATGGGTATCCCACAAGGGTCCATTCTTGGTCCTTTACTTTTCAGCATTTTTATTAATGACTTGCCGTTACACTGCTCAGCTGCAACATGCCAACTTTATGCAGATGATGCAGTTATTTACACAGCTGCCAAGACTCCAGCACAGGCTGCAGATGTACTGTCTACAAGTATGGTTGATGTCCAAGAGTGGCTCCTCAAGAACCATCTATTGCTGAACCTTCAGAAAACAGTCTCAATGTGCTTTTCAATCAAAAAATGTAACCTGCAACATTTTAAAGTTAATATACATGATCATGACATCAGTTTAGCTACAGAATTCAAATACCTTGGCATTGTACTAGATCCTCAACTCAAATTTAATCTTCATATAAAGAAAATTTCAAAAACAGTAAAAAAAAATCTGAACTGCTTTAAATTAATTAGATATTACATACCTTACGAAGCAGCTGCACTGTATATGCATTCTATGGTTTTTTCTCATATATCATACTGTTTGACAGTCTGGGCTCAAGCAGCCCCTTCCACAATAAGACATATAGGTTCATTATATAATCAAACCCTAAAAATCTTGGACAAAAAGCCCATTAGGTGGCATCACTGTAATGTTTTAAAAAAATACAACCTATTGAGTTTTGAGAGCTTCATTGACCTCTGTCTTCTGAAATTAACGTTCAAATGTTTCCATAAATCAGCACCCGAGCCACTTGCTGGTTTCGTCCAAAGACAGGACAGCAGCAGAGCCACCAGGAGTTCTGTTAACAATAACTGTAAAATATTCCACCGCAGAACCACATTTGGACAAACAGCTTTCTCTATAAAGGGCAGTCACATCTGGAACACAATGCCAAATGAAATTAAAATAATAACGGACTTTAAAACATTCACTAAAAATGTTAAAAACTGGCTGAAAAATAAACAAGAATGTACTCATGTATGAATTATTTGTCTGCAAAGTGAGAGTGAATGAAGGGAAGGAATAAATGTGTTTGTTTATAGTGAGTGACGGAGGGAGGAAGGCCTGAAATAGGCAAATGTGAGTTATGTTATATGTGTTAAATGTGAGTCAGGCTGTTATATTTGTGTATTTATAATATTTATAATATTTATGTTAAATGTGAGTCAGGCTGTTATATTTGTGTATTTATAATATTTATAATATTTATAATTGTGTATATATAATTTTTCTGCATTGATGTATGTGGTTATTGTGTATATTTTTTATCTTGATTCTTTTTTCTAAAGCCCATCCAGGGACAAGAGTTGCAAATTAGCTAATAGCTATACACTCTATGTGCAACACATCAGATTGATTGTCTTTGATTAATTGTCTATGTTTATTGCACTGTCCCTGTCAAATAAACTAATCTACTACTATGTGGGGAAAGGGAATCTGTTTTTGTTTAGTTTGTAGGATGAATGTTCTATCATCCATGTTTTTGCTTCTCTGTATGAGTATGTTCATATTGCAAGGTAATCTCAAACTCCTTATTGATCATAGACCAAAGCATTAATCTTAATTTAACTTCATGGAATTGCAGAGGTCTACAAAATCTAAAAAAACTTAAACAAGTTATGAATAAAATAAAAGACATAGATTCAAAAATTGTATTTTTACAAGAAACTCATCTAATAGAGGAGGATGTAAAAAGAATTAGGAGAAGATGGCAAGGTAACGTGTTCACCTCATCATTTTCATCCCGAGCCAGGGGAGTTATGATTCTCATACACAAAACAGTCCCGTTTAAAGTGAAAAATGTAATTGGAGACAAATTTGGAAGATATCTAATCATCCAAGGATCTTTGTTATTAGAAAATACAAATCTGGTGAACTTATACGGCCCCAATATTGATGATCAAAACTTCTTTGTTAATTTATTCCTCACTTTATCATCACTTACAGGGCAACATATAATAGCAGGGGATTTTAATTGTACATTGAATCCCAGTATAGACAGATCAACAGGACTGGACTGTACGCACAATGGATGTAGGTTGACCATTAACCATTTTATGAAAGAATTGAGATTGCTAGATATACTGTATGGAGAGAACTGAAACCACAAGTCAAAGCCTATTCTTGTTATTCTAATACCCATAAGACATTCTCACGTATTGACTATTTTGTACATATGTACAATATATGTACCAGAGTGGTGGCTCAGTTGGTAGAGCATCCGCCCCACACCCGGGAGGCAGGGGTTCAAATCCTGGCCAGGTCATGCCGAAGACCATATAAAGCGGAACTTCCTGCCGTCCAGCTTGGTGCTCAGCAATAATGGAATAGAGGAGGGAAATCTGTGGCAGCGCCTTGCATGGCAGCGGCCCTCTTATTCTACATATGGGGTGTGTGTGATTAACACTGTAGATAGGAAAAACACAATTTCGTTCTACTGTACATGATTGGTTGTATGGTGGAATGACAATAAAGGGTGATTTAATTTTTAATTAATTTAATTTTGATCTCTACAGAATTAAGGTCCAAGATTCAAAACTGTTTCTATGATAACATTGTGATCTCTGATCATGCACCCTGCTGTCTAGTATATGTAGATAAGAAATTGACAAAGGACCCAGTTAGGTGGCATTTTCAACATAAATGGCTTCAGGATGAGGAATTTGTTAAGTACATAGAAAAACAGATAGATGAGTTCTTTGATATTAATACTACACAAACAACGGCATGTATAAAGTGGGAGGCTTTCAAAGCTTTTATTAGGGGGCATATTATTAGTTATACAGGTTCAAAATCTAAGAAGACCTGAGAGGAGAGAGTCCAATTGGAACATAAAATAAAAATTCTTCAAGAAAAGGTGTATGCAGGAAGTAACCAACAGTTAGAGAACTAATTACTGATTCTGAGAGCTGAATATGACAAAAAATCAGCAAATAGAGCTGCCTCGAGTCTTCTAAGATTGAAGCAAACTTTTTATGAACAAGGTGAAAAATCAGGAAAATTATTCCAGTTGACCTCTATAAAAAATTTAAGAATAAATTAATAAAATCACTTTTGAAAATGGTTTTAGAAGCATTTCAAAATGGTAATTTACCACCATACGTGAATAATGCCTTAATTATACTGTTACCAAAACAAGGTAAACCCCCTAATAAACGTGAAAACATGAGACCAATAAGCCTATTAAATGCTGATCTTAAAATAATTTGTAAAATTTTAGCAAAACGCCTACAAGATATATTACCAAATATTAACCAAGATCAGAATGGCTTTATAATGGGAAGACAAGGCTTCCATAATGTAAGAAGACTATTTAATGTTATTTATTCCAATAAAGAAGCACCGGATACAGCTCTCCTATCATTGGACGCCGAAAAGGCCTTTGATAGGGTCGAATGGCCCTATCTTTTTGAAGTCCTACAAAGGTTTGGACTTGGAAATAATTTCATAAAATGGGTCCAGATAATATACAATAATGCTACAGCAGAAATCCTAACAAACAGCAATATCTCAAAATCAATAAAAATCAATAGAGGATGTCGACAAGGGTGTCCGCTTTCACCTTTATTGTTTACTATGGCAATTGAACCTTTAGCGATGGCAATACGTTCACATCCACAATTATATGGAATTAAAGTAGGATCAACAGAATATAAAATCTCCCTGTATGCCGATGACATAATTTTATTTCTGTTGAATCTTAAAAAATCAATTCCGATCTTGTTAAATTTAATAAAGAATTTTGGGGCTATATCAGGATATAAGATAAACAAAACAAAATCTTCAATATTAATGCTAAATGAGACCCAGAGAAATCACCCAGATCCTGAGGTAAACCAATTCAATGTTGTAGATCAGTTTAAATATTTAGGAATTCAAATTTTTCCTAAGCTAGAATCAGTCGCCAGTGCCAACTATGAAGCCTTAATGTCAGATATTAATGAGTTACTTCAGAGATGGATGTCACTATCAATGTCGATGATCGGGAGAATTAATATACTTAAAAGTAATATCTTACCAAAAATACTTTACTTATTCCAAAACATCCCTTTACCACCACCTTCAGATCTATTCTCAAGAAAAAAAAAAGTTAGTGGAATTTATATGGAATAATAGGAAGGCTAGACTACGTTTGTCCTTACTATGCTTACCATTTGATCGTGGAGGTCTGAAATGTTCAAACTTTATGTTGTATTACTGGTCAGCACAACTGAGGTCTATGACATATTATTTTTCAACAAATGATCCTCCTCATTGGACTGAAATGGGGTCATACAATTTACCTTTACCTCTTCCCTTATTCATATACTCAGACTCGGCTAAAAAATTACAGAAACAAGTTAAAAATCCAATTGTAAAGCACATGATCAAAAAATATGGTGTGAAACCAAAAAATATTTAAAAGAACCACACTCACTGTCACAATTTAGCCCAATATGGGATAATCAATATTTTACACCAGGGAGAGCGGATACTGTATTTAAAGTATGGAATTTAAAAGGGATTCAAAAGATTCAAGACTTATATTTGTCACACTCAGATCACATAATGTCTTTTGAAGAACTGAGGATTAAATTCAATCTTAATAGAACACACTTTTTTAAATATCTTCAGCTTAGAAATTTTATTCAATCAAATCAAAATAATGCTCTCACCCGACCTACTTATTCATCTTTGGAAAAAAATTTGATAAAAGATAGTCAGAGAAAGAGTATCATTTCAGTTTTATAACTCATTGACACTATTCTCATGTGACAACTCACAGAAAAGACTGAATGACTGAAAAGAAGACCTGCAAACTGAAATTTCAGAGGAACAATGGGAAATGGCTTGTGCAGGAGTTCAAACCAAATCAATAAATGTATGTCTTAAACTGATACATTTTAAATGGTTAATGCGGATGTATGTTACACCAGTGGAATTAAATAGATATAACAAAAACATACCAGATACATGCACAAAATGTATGGAAAGTAAAGGAACCCTATTTCACTGTTTATGGGAATGTAGAAAAATCAGAATGTTTTGGGAAGAGGTAAGGGTAACAATTGAAAAACTAATTTCAAAACAAATCACATTGAACTCTAAACTGTTTTTGTTGGGTCTGTATACAAAAAACACAACTTCAATAAAAGTGAAAGAACATTTATAGACCTCAGTTTGCTTAATGCCAGAAAATGTATTGCACTACTGTGGAAAAAGACTCATAGACCAGATGTGACTCAGTGGTTAAGACAGATGTTAACAAACCTTCCACTAGAAAGAATAACATATATACTGAAATCAAAGGAAAATGTGTTTGAGAATATATGGAGACCTTTCATTGATTATGTAAAGAAATTAAACAACTTCTGAAGAAGAAGGTGAATGATACGTGTGGACCTTGCAAATTCCAAGCTGGTGATTTTTTTTTTTTTTTAAAACCAACATCATTTTTTTTTATTCAAGAAGTTTGATATCTTGTTTCAATATACTGTATATTATGTATTCTTATGTAATAGATTACCTAGACTAAACAGAGGAGCATTGTTGTTGACCTGTTTTTGTTAATGGCTGTTAGTTTTTTTAATTATACATTTTTTTTATTATTATTTTTAATTTTTAAACTACTTTTGTGTTTATGTCTGACTGTTTATACCATATTTGTAAAAAAGTTCAATAAAAAATATTGTGAAAAAATATACCATGAACACAGTGAAGACAGTCATCATCAAGTGGAGAAAACATGACACAACAGTGACATTACCAAGAACTGATGGTCCTCAAAAATTGATGAAAAAACGAGAAGAAAACTGGTCAGGGAGGCTACCAAGAGGCTGACAGCAACACTGAAGGAGCTGCAGGAATTTCTGGCAAGTACTGGCTGTTTAGTATATGTGACAACAATCTCCCATCTAGGGTGCCAAGACGGAACCTTTATCTTACGAAGAAAAATATCCAAGCTGGCTACATTTTGCAAAAACACATTTGAAATCTCCCAAATTCATGTGGGAAAATATGTTATGGTCCGATGAAATCAAGGTTGAACTTTTTGACCATAATTCCAAAAGGTATATTTGGTGCAAACACAACACTGCTCATCACCAAAAGAACACCATACCTACAGTGAAGCATGGTGGTGGCACCATCATGCTTTGAAGTCATTTTTCTTCACCTGGAACTGGAGCTTTAGTCAAAGTGGAAGGAATTATGAACAGTTCCAAATACCAGTCAGTGTTGGCACAAAACCTTAAGGCTTCTGCTAGAAAGCTGAAGATGAAGAGGAACTTCATCTTTCAGCACAACAATGATCCAATGCACACATCCAAATCAGCAAAAGAATGACTTCACCATAAAAAGATTAAGGTTTTGGAATGGCCCAGCCAGAGTCCAGACCTAAATCCGATCAAACATCTGTGGGGTGATCTGAAGAGGGCTGTGCACAGGAGATGCCCTCGTGTGTAGACTTTTTGTATCCACTGTATTTTTGAGCTTAAAGCCATCATTTTACAACATGATATCCTTTTCATTAAGTGGCTGCCCTTTCACCTTGCAGCACAGCCATGAACACTGTCGCTGTACTTCATTATGACCATGAACTTTGGTTTACAAATATTCCTGTACCACAAGCCTACCTTCAGTATCCATAATTGGTCCTATTGAGTCTGTGAATGAAGGACAGCAGAGACAATGGCTGTGCTGAATGGTGGCTTTTATTAAAGAAGCTGGTAGCACGTGGAACAGATAAAACACTAGCTATCAAGCTAACAATAGCAGGGTGCAGGTTGTGTGTGACTAGAGGCAGAGTGCTGCCGCTGTCTGTTTCTTCTTATAGGCACAGCGTGATGACGTCAGCCGTGCCTGCGCAATCATGTCCATGCTGTGTATTGGTGCTATCACATTATATAACATCCCTCTCTCTCCCCCAGAAAAACCAAAACCATTATTATTAAAACAGACATGAGAACTTAACAGCAGACCAAACATGAACCTGGGCAACCGGATGGACTACCGGTAGACCCTGCATGGTTGAGTGGGTTATTCTACCACTGTGTTTTCCAACCATGTTCTGATAAACATTTCAAAACAGTCATTTTCAGTTCAGTTTCAGGGGAATCTGGGGAGCACGCAGTGGGCATGCCCCTGGAGGCACTGACTGCGGCAAACCTGGGTGAGCTGTCTCGTCAGCAAAGTCCCAGTCCGGGTCCCACACTGACTGGGTCTACTCTAGTGTTACGTCTTGATCTGGGGCAGTTGCTCTTACCTTTCGCAGATGGCTGGCATGCCATCTCGAATCATCGGCTATCTGGAAGGTGGCTGGCCTCAACTGCGTGGTGATCATCATCGGTGGTGACTGGAGCATCTGCAGGTCCAGGCATTTGGATCGGTGTCCCCGAACCCAATCAAATACTGTGAATGGTGATCTGTTCAGCTGCACTTGGTGCTGCTGCTCTGTCGTGTCTAATGTTGGTTGCTGTTGTGGCAGTGTGCCATTCATGCCGGTGGCAGGACGCATTCTGGATTGGTGTTGTTCTGCTGGGTCCTGCTCAGCCACAGACTCTCTCTCCTGCAGTGCTGCGGAGGCTCCCTGAGGCTTATGCTGGGCGAGGATCCGATTTATGCCCCCTTTCTCCTGGTGCTGGTTGTGGTTGTGGCGGTGTGTTGCCCTTGCTGACGACAGGACGCGCGCCGGGTTGTCGTTGTTCACCAGGGTCCTGCTTGGCCATGAACTCTCTCTCTTGCAGCGCTGCGGCGGCTCCCTGAGGCTTATGCCAGACGAGGATCTGAGACGAGTCCAGTTTATGCCCTGTCTCTCCTGGTGCTGGTTGTGATTGCGGCGGTGGGTTGCTTTTGCCGGCGACAGGATGTGTCAGGTTATCATCGTTCACCAAGGTCCCTCTTGGCTATGAATTCCCTCTCCTGCAGCTCTGTGGTGGCTCCTTGAGGCTTGTGCCAGGTGAGGATCAGAGGCGAGTCCGGTTTGTGCTCTCTCTCCGTGTTCGGTTGTTCTTCTTGCAATGTCAAGCTTGGGGCGGCTGTACCCTCGTCTGGGTGTGATGCGCTCCCATCATCAGCAGTCAAACAGAGTCCTTGGTTATCGTGAATGGTAAAACCTAACTCATAAAACAGGTCACACCCCAGGATGTTGTCTCCGTGTATGGCTACCTGGATGGTGAACGCCAGGAGGACTTTTGACCCATAGTGAACTATCAGCATTATGGCTCCTACAAGGCTGATACAAGTGTGCCCATATCCATAAAGCTCCGCTGCATTCTTCTCGATGCGGCAGCTAGGAAAGAATTTCTTAGCTGTGACCCAGTTCATTATGGACCTCACCATGGCGGTGTCCAGCAGCAACGGCAAGCTGATATCGTCCAGCCTCACCATGCACCACTTGTACACCGCTCTTCTGGAGCCCACTGCATGGATGGTGGTTGTTAATGGTGGTTCAGCTGAACTGGGTGGTGGGCTTGATGTTAGCCGTGTTGAGCAGCACATTTTGGCGAAGTGATTAAATTTGCTGCATTGTTGGCATCGCTGCCCCCTGGCCGAGCAGGAGTACACTCTCATTCAGTGCGTCGGGGAACCACAGTTACCACACGTTTGGTGTCTCGTGATGTTCCGTTGTCCTGCGGTGTTCACCTCGGCATCCTCCGAGAAGGTCACGGTGTAACCGAGTTCTTCTGTCGAGGTAACTGCTTGTGCTAGCAGGGTCCTTTGTTGTGGGTCATCTAGCTACGATGTTAGCTTGTCGGTGGCCTCCACCTGAAATGCTGACAGCGGCAGATTATCTGGCGCCATCAGCAGCTTTGCCCACAGCTGCGGGTTGTTGGTGTACTCCGCCAGCTGGTCCCACACCATTTTGTCCTCTAATTGTCCAAACCTGCATGTACTTGCCAGACAGCGGAGGTCTGCGACATACTGCTGGGTTGCTTCTTCCACTTTCTGTCGGCGCTGGTGGAACTTTATCCTCCTCGCCAACATGCTTTCAGGCATTGTGAAGTGTCTGGCTAGCAACGTGATGCACTCCTCGTATGTATCCACTTGTTCCAATGTACTAAACAACCGCTGCCCCTCAGTACCCAGGCTGTGAATCAGGAACGCCCGCAGTTGCATCTTACCGACTCTAGCTAGGTCCATAGCCGACACATACGTCTGGAATGAATCAAACCAGTGAGACCATGAGATGGGCAGCTCACCTGGGGACATGAAGAACGGTGGTAGGGGTTCCAAGCATGCTTCCATGTCGATGTTTAAAAGGTTTCTGTTATGTGTGGCTCGCGAGAGCCACACAATGAGAGCCGAGGGCGAGCCAGTGAGTTTGCGATGTTTTATTGTGATAAGGGAAAGGGAAAAAGGAACACGGCCTCGTGGGGCCAAAAGGCACAAATAATCATACAGGTGTAACACTCACATCTAATGCAGAACGAAGAGCAGGTGGCTGGCGCCAGGCGAAGGGGAACCAACCTAGGATGTGCGAAGTCACAGCCCCGAATGATCGGAGCTGCTCCCTTTAATACTCGTTAGCAGCGCCTCAGCTGATGAAGGTTAATTGGGCTCCAGCCGTCTCGTATAACTTGACAGCTGGGAGCCCGCTGAGATGCTGTCACAGAAAGAGCTGGGCTGAGGGGGAATATGGCATGAAGCGCCGGATGACACAGCGTCTCATACCATATATGATATATAATATATATATATATATATATATATATATATATATATATATATATATATATATATATATATATATATATATATATATACTGTATATATATATATATATATATATATATATATATATATACGTATATATACGTATATATATATATATATATATATCCATCTCTTCATCGCCAGTGTTATGTCTGGAAAACGGGGACAGCAGAGGCAATGGCTGTGCTGAACTGTGGCCTTTATTGAACAGTTAGCCAACACGTAGAACATACAAAAATAGCTAGTATGCTAACTATATGGGAGTACAGGCTGGTGCTTACTATAGAGGCGGAATGCAAAAAGAGACAGGCTGTCATTAGTCCTCTAATAAAGGCATGGCGTGATGACATCACCCGGTGCCTGCTCCATCACGTCCGCGCTGCGCCTAGTTGTTATGACAATACATAACAGTGCTGTGACCTAAAGTTATGTTACATTAACAATCAGACCTTTGTATTCTTCTTTTCTCTGCTCTCTTTTGTTTTTCAGCCCCTGATGGGTGTTATGTCTAAGAAATAGGCACAGACAGCAGGCATGAACTGCACTCTCCTTTATTTATTAATACACAACTCCCTATATAAAGAATATTGGTGCCGTATCCCCACAGCGAGCTCCCCCCACATCATCACGCCACACCACTACGGCAAGTCCCCAAGTCCAAACACCACATTTATCCCCCCCTTTGAAAACCCCGAAGAACTTTGTACAGCCACCTGGGCACCCAGGCAGACTATCGGTATGCCCACGTGACCAAGTGGGTTATTCTGCCACTGTCGTTGGTCATGTTCTGGCTACACTCAAAAGTCCATCACAAAGTCCTTCAGGTGGTGAGGTCTCTGCTGAATCCAAGTCAAACAGCACTCGGGCTGTGTTGCTGCCACCGGCCCTGTATTTGTATAAATATGTAGTATTTTCCCCATGTTGTTTCCCCCCTAAATTCACAGTTTCTCACAAAAATGGAGCATTTTTTTTCTCAAATTTGCATTTTTTGTCATGGAAAATAAGCCTTTTTCCTTTCATATTTGCAAAATCATTTAACTTTCTGATTTTTAAAATAATTTTTTTGACTATTATCAAGTTGCTACTTTCTTCTTGCAATATATACCATTTTATCCTAACGTTACATGTTTTTTCTGGTAAATTTGGTAAAGGTAAATTTGTTATTTAATATTTACCTTTTTTGGCGGGGGGGGGGGGGGGGGTTGAATCCTAAATTTGAAAACTGAATGTCATTGTAAAAATTTAAATGTCTAGATAATGAATCCACTGCTTAGTAAAAGGCTCATGGCAGCCCGCCTGGAGTTTGCCAAAAGGCACCTGAAAGACATTCAGCACGGTGGCGGAGTGGTTAGCACTGCAGCAGCACAGTAACTCACCCTTGGCCGGGGGATCCTGGGTTCGATCGCAGCCCCCGACCAACAGTGATATGTGTGGAATTTGCATGTTCTCCCCGTGTCTGTGTGGGTTTACTCCGGGATTTCTCTGGTTTCCTCCCACATGCCAAAAACATGCAAGTTAGGTTAATTGGCATCAAACTGGTGATTCTAAATTGTCCTTAGGTATGACTGTGAGAGTGAATGGTTGTCTGTCTCTCTGTGTTGGCCCTGCAATGGTCTGGTGGTCTGTCCAGGGTGTACCCTGCCTCTAGCTCAAAGATTCTGGAATAGGCTCCAGCCCCTCCACGACCTGAAAAGGATTAAGCGGAAGAAGATGGATGGATGGAAAATGAATCCAGAGTAAGTTTTTAACACCAGGGTGATTTAGTCACAAATCTACTCACAGATTTACTATTATTTCATGAATGAAACAGCACACCTAACGTGTGGTGTGCTGTGTTCATAATGCCTCTGCAAGCAGAATAACTGTTACCCTTGTCATAGTCAAGCTGACTAAATCACAGTAGTGTCCTTAGTTCATCTGCTTGATAACAAATAGCCACATGGCGGCAAGTGGTGACATCATTAATTAATGAAAAAACATTAGTCATGTCAGAATAAATGCGTTAATCACCACCACTGATTAATAACAAAATAAAATGAGTTAAGAATAATGTTGATTAAGCCTCATTCAGGTGCTACATTAACCTCAGTTAATACTGATTGCACTCTTAAGATGCTATTAAGAGGGAACAAGGGGAAAAGAATATTTCACATCTTTCCAAGTTTTTGGCATTGGAAAATCTATCATGAATTACATCCTCCAAAACTGTGTCATGTTCACTGCGTAACTTCGCAGCGAACATAAGAATTGGCAGCGAGCCCAAAATACAGCATGTAACGTGCTTATTTGTGTAACGGATGCCAACTAGTACTGTTCGGCGTAGAACGTTAGTAAACCTCCCTCCCGAAAAAGCCTCATACAGTCCCGGTAGCGCTGAGCTATCGGTCGGACCTTTAGCTCAGCGCGATCGTGCTGTGTCTCCCATGCTCGAACTGTGTAGTTGACTGAGAGGTCGCGGGTTCGTGTCCCGTGTGGGGCGAACTGCGCAGGATGATCTCTGTCACAATGGTGCCGTGAACCCGGGATGGGAGTGAGGTTTAAGGGGGAGAGTGTAATGGATGCAAACTAGTACTGTTCGGCGTAGAATGTTAGTAAACCTCCCTCCCGAAAAAGCCTCATACAGTATCGGTAGCGCTGAGCTATCGGTCGGACCTTTAGCTCAGCGCGATCGTGCTGTGTCTCCCATGCTCGAACTGTGTGTAGTTGACTGAGAGGTCGCGGGTTCGTGTCCCGTGTGGGGCGAACTGCGCAGGATGATCTCTGTCACATTGGTGCCGTAGACCCGGGATGGGAGTGAGGTTTAAGGGGGAGAGTGTAACGGATGCCAACTAGTACTGTTCGGCGTAGAACGTTAGTAAAAAACCTCCCTCCCGAAAAAGCCTCATACAGTATCGGTAGCGCTGAGCTATCGGTCGGCCCTTTAGCTCAGTGCGATCGTGCTGTGTCTCCCATGCTCGAACTGTGTGTTAGTTGACTGAGAGGTCGCGGGTTCGTGTCCCGTGTGGGGCGAACTGCGCAGGATGATCTCTGTCACATTTGCACAAAGGTGAAAATACAAAAGTCCAAATGCAGTCACTGTGCTTATGAGAGGGACAACCGGCTTTGGCTACGTTGGCTGGAGGTTAAGTGCCCAACGCGCTCCAGGCTAGCTAGGAGGGGAGAAAAAGGCATAATAACCAGAAAGACTTACTAACATGTCGTAGCGGGAAGGCTCTGAGGCACAACACAGTTCAGTCTGGAGAAAACCAACAGATGCCGCCGGAATGTCCGAAGAAGACGTTGAAGCTGCCACACTAGCCGGTCACACTCTATTCAATAAATACACACTCCCCAAATGAGAGCAAGTGGACACAGCTGTGGCGACAGGTGCGTGGCTGATTGAACTGTTGTGTGTGTGCGTGTATGCGTGTGTGTGTGAGTGTGTGTGTATGCTTATGTGTGCATGTGGTGATTCAAGCAGCTGGTGAGCGTCTGGTACGAGGGGAAGAGCATGACTGTAGGACTGACAGAGAGCAAGGCTCAATCTGCCGTCTGGAATTAATAATACATGATCAAAACCTACAGCCACAAGTCATGGATGGGGTGGTGACCCCGAACATGACAAACTGTCCATGAGGAACCGCTTTGAAACCATTTGAACATTAACTGAGCTTTTTTTTTTTTTTTTTTTTATCGGGAGCAATAATGTGGCAGCAGCAGGGTAAGCCAAGAAGGAGAGTAGACAGGAGGTAAAGGTAACCAGATAACCAGCACAGGTGTCCAGAGGGATAGAAAGACAGCACTGATGACTAGAGAGAGAGAGAATCAAATCAAATCAAATCAAATCAAATCAAATCAAATCAAATCAAATCAAACTTTATTGTCATATTGCTGTACATACAACTGTAGTGCAGGCAAGATGAAATTGCGTTTCTCTCGGCATCCATATAAGAAGCTAGCATGATTAAGACACACTCCCACATAGCTCCACCCCCCACCCCCACCCCCACCCCCCCATCCATTCACACATCCCTGAGACATACTTGGGGAAAAAGAATAACTAACTATAATATACAAAATGTCCGTAGGTGCAGTAGTGTGTATGAGAGATTCCGGGTCAGCTGTTCAGCATCCTGACAGCTTGTGGGAGGAAGCTGTTGATCAGTCTGGTGATTCTGCCTCTGATGCTCCGGAATCGTTCACCAGATGGAAGAAGTTCAAAGTGTTTATGCAGAGGGTGAGAACGGTCCTTGACAATGTTCAGTGCCCTGCTCCTACAACGGTTCTGAAAAAGTTCTTGGACAGAGGGGAGGGAGACTCCAATTACCCTCTCCGCCCCCTTGACTATTCTCTGCAGGGCTTTTTTGTCTGACATACTGCAGCTGGAGTACCATGTGGCAATGCAGTACGTCAGAACACTCTCCACCACACCTCTGTAGAAGGTCCTGAGGATGCAGATGGGGAGAGAGGCCTGTTTGAGTTTCCTCAAGAAGTGTAGTCTCTGCTGAGCCCGCTTCCTGATCTCCAAGGAATTCTTGCTCCAGGTCAGGTCCTGCGAGATCTGCACTCCAAGGAACTTGATGTTCTCTACTCTCTCCACTAAACGGCCACCGATGCTGAGGGGGATGTGCTCAGGCTGTGACCGCCGGAAGTCGATAATCATCTCCTTCATTTTGTCCACGTTGAGCACCAGATTGTTCTCCCTGCACCAGCCCTCCAGGTCTCTCACTTCTTCCCTGTACATTGATTCCTCATCCCTCTGAATAAGTCCCACCACCGTGGTGTCATCTGCAAACTTAATAATCTGGTTCCCCTCGTGTTTGGATACACAGTCATGTGTTAGAAGTGTAAACAACAGTGGACTGAGTACACAGCCTTGAGGGGTTCCGGTACTCAGCGTGACAGAGTTGGAGATGTTGTTTCCACCCCGGACAGACTGAGGTCTCTCAGTCAGGAAATCCAGGATCCAGAGACATGTGGCGGTGTTCAGACCGAGAAGGAGTAATTTCTCCATCAGTCTCTGGGGAATAATGGTGTTGAATGCTGAACTGAAATCAATGTACAGGAGTCTGGCGTAGGTGTCTTTCTGGTCCAGGTGGGTGATGACAGAGTGTAGGGTGGTGACTATAGCATCCTCCGTGGAGCGGTTTGAACGATATGCAAACTGGAGCGGGTCGTGTGATGCAGGGAGGCAGGCTGTAATGTGTGGTTTGACAAGCCGTTCAAAACACTTCATCACAATTGGTGTCAGTGCAACAGGACGATAGTCATTCAAACAGGACACCACTGGTTTCTTTGCCACCGGTACAATGATAGAGGTCTTGAAGCATCTGGGAACGATGGCCTGACTCAGGGAGATGTTATAAATGTCAGTCAGGACATCCGCCAACTCGCTCGCGCAGTCTCGGAGCACACGTCCCGGAATGTTGTCTGGACCTGCAGCTTTGCGTGGGTTGACTCTGGATAGGGTCCTCCATGTATCCGCTGTGTTGATGGTAAAAGCTGGTTCCACCGATGGTGGGGGTGGGCCGGCCCTCCCTCTGATTGTCGAGTTTGATGCTTCAAAACGTGCAAAGAAGTCGTTAAGCCTGTCTGGAAGCGAAGCGTCATCATCATCGACCCCCTGCCTAGACTTAAAGCCCGTCAGTGTCCGAACTCCCTGCCACATCTGCTTGGTGTTCCTAGTGTCGCAGGAACACATGAAGGCACAGGAGGCACACATGACCAGGCAACAATTGTCTAAACTTGATTTCTGCCAGTGCTGAAATACTTAACACATAATAGGTATTAAGTAGTCCTCTCGGCGCCACACCAGTAGGCTGCCTTTTGCAACAGCGGCTCGATTCCGAGTTTTTTTTCCCTTCCTCTCTCTTTTGATCACTTTTTTTTTCACCCCACTTATATCACCGACACACAGATCGTCCCAAATGTCTCCTGAGCCGGTGGACGGAGCCACTGTTTATAGCAGGATATGATACAACAGGGAAGAGCTGCTAGCATTTAACCGCCACCCGGTCCCATTGGAAAAACTCGACATACCGAGAGAATTGAGGCGAAAGCGTCGCGGCTGCCGGGCTGGAGTAAGGCGGAGGACAAAAAATATAAGGTACAGACCCTCCCTTCCATCTGTTGTCATGGGAAATGTACGGTCGATACTGGGAAAGTTAGATGAGCTAGCGGCTATCTCCCGTTATGATAGCACTTACTGGGAGTGCTCTCTCCTTTTGTTTACTGAGACGTGGCTAACTGAACTAGCAGCAGATGCTAACATTGAGCTGGAGGGTTTTCACATGATACGAGCTGACCGAACACCAGACAGTGGCAAAGCAAGGGGCGGTGGAGTGATAATGTATGTTAACAACAACTGGTGCAGACCGGGACATATCACTGTTAAACAACGACACTGCAGCAAAGACATTGAGTTGCTAGCTGTTAGCATGAGGCCTACATATCTCCCGAGAGAACACTCACACGTGATCTGCATTGTTGTTTATGCAAATCCGACGGCGAACGCTGGGACAGCGCGTGACGTCATCCATTCAGTAACCAGCAGGCTGCAGACAGAACACCCAGATGCTCTTCTCCTCATCTCAGGCGATTTCAACCACGTTTCACTGTCTCCCATTCTGCCCACGTTCACCCAGTATGTCACATGCCACACTAGAGACAATAAAACACTGGATTTATTCTACGCAAACACTAAGGAGGCGTACACCTCATCACAACTCCCTCCACTTGGGAGATCGGATCACAACTTGGTTCATCTCCGGCCGGTGTACAAACCCCTAGTGCACGGACAACCTCCGGCCATGCACACTGTGGAGTTATGGTCTGAGGAGACAATGGACACTCTAAAGGACTGTTTTGAAGCCACCGCCTGGAAGCAGCTCTGCGATCCACATGGTGAGGACATCGATGGCCTCATTCACACCTTCACGAGCTACCTCAGCTTCTGTGTGGACAAATCCGTTCCCACCAAGACCATACGGCGTCACTCAAACAACAAACCCTGGATCAACCCTGAGATAAAAACACTTCTGAGAGAGAAGAAGAGGATCTTCAGGTCGGGGAACAGGGAGATGCTGAAGTCCGTACAGAGGGAGCTGAGGAGAAAGATCAGAGAAGGCAAGGACAGCTTCAGGAAGAAGATGGAGGACAAGCTGCAACAGAGCGACATCAGCGGGGTCTGGAGAAACCTCAAAACCATCTCGGGGCTCCAGAATACCTCCCCCCAGGCCACGAGGGGCAGGGAGTGGGCGAACAACCTGAATCTGTTTTTCAATAGATTTGACCAACCGCCCTCCCCCCTGTCTGCACAACAACCACTGCTGCCTCTAAGAAATCAAGTCCTGCTGCCCACTCCCCACTCCACCGACACCCCCCCCACTCCCAACACACAGCCCCCCCATCCTGACCCTGACCAAGACCCAGGTGAGGACGGAGCTGAGGAAGATCAAGGCGAGGAAGGCGTCGGGACCGGACGGCATCAGCGCAAAGCTCCTCAAGTCCTGTGCAGACCAGCCGTGTGGGATTGTGACGTATATCTTCAACATGAGCCTGAAACTGGGGAGGGTACCACAGCTGTGGAAAACATCTTGTGTGGTACCTGTACCAAAAACTTCCCACCCCAAAGACCTGAACAGCTACAGACCGGTGGCCTTGACGTCCCACTTGATGAAGACCCTGGAGAGACTGCTCCTTGCTCATCTCCGCCCCCTGGTGGAACCAGCGATGGATCCACTCCAGTTCGCCTACCAGCATGGCATTGGGGTGGAGGATGCGGTGATCTTCCTCCTTCACCGTTCTCTGTCCCACCTGGAGAAGCCCGGGAATATGGTGAGGATCATGTTCTTTGACTTCTCCAGTGCTTTCAACACCATCCAACCGATGATCCTGAAGGACAAGCTGCTGCGTGCAGGGGTGGACCAGCACCTGTCATCATGGATCCTGGACTACCTCACGAACCGGCCTCAGTTTGTGAGAACCCGGGACTGTGTTTCCGACACGATCATCAGTAGCACGGGGGCCCCCCAGGGAACGGTGCTGGCTCCCTTCCTGTTCACTCTTTATACTGCGGACTTCTCAAACAACACAACACACTGCCATCTACAGAAGTTCTCTGATGACTCTGCGATCGTTGGTCTCATCTCCAACGGAGATGAAGCTGAGTACAGAGGGCTTATCCAGGACTTCGTGGACTGGTGCCATCGGAACTGCCTCCAGATCAACGCGAGGAAAACTAAGGAGCTGGTGGTGGACTGCCGCAGGCATGGGCAGCCCCTCACAGCACCAGTAAACATACAGGGAACAGACATCGAGATGGTGACATCCTATAAGTACCTGGGTATTCATCTGAACAATAAACTAGACTGGTCACACAATACTGACGCACTCTACAAGAAGGGACAGCGCAGGCTGTTCCTGCTGAGGAGACTCAGGTCTTTTGGTGTACAAGGGGCGCTGCTGAAGTCATTCTATGACACGGTGGTGGCATCAGCCATCACTTTTGGAGTGGTCTGCTGGGGCAGTGGCATTACTGCAGCCGATAGGAAGAGACTGAACAAACTGATTAAGAAAGCTAGCTCTGTCCTGGGGCAGCGCCTTGATCCGATGGAGGAGATAGGAGAGAGAAGGACGGTGGCTAAACTGTCATCTCTGCTGTAGTCCGAGTTCCACCCTATGCAGGACATACTGGATGCACTGAGGAGCTCATTTAGCAGCAGACTACATCATCCCAGGTGCACAGCCGAGAGGTTTCGTAGGTCCTTCCTACCAACGGCTGTCAGACTGTACAACCTAAGCAGGGCTGCTCGCAGAGATAGCAAAAAGACGTAACAAACTAATAGTTTTTTTGAATGCAAAAGATGCAATAGACTTACACAATGGTCCTCTCCGGCATACAACTAGGAACATACCGGTCGCTATGGAGGGTGAGAATATGTATGGGCACATAATCATACCATGTAGGATAACTAAGTAGACGGTTATGCTGTTTCATCCCACCTAGCAACAATGCTCTGCACTGTGTGTGTTTGTATATGTACATATTTATTCCATCTAGCTACAATGCTCAGCACTGGGTGTGTTTATATTTATATATCTATATATTCCATCTAGCTACAATGCTCCGCACTGTGTTTTTATATATCTACATATTATTCCATCTAGCTACATTGCTCCGCACTGTGTGTGTTTATATACTTGCATATTTATTCCACCTAGCTGCAAGGCTCCGTACTGTGGGTGTTTATATATTTACATATTTATTCCATCTAGCTACAATGCTCTGCACTGTGTTCATATATTCATATATTTATTCCATCCAGCTACAATGCTCTGCACTGTGTGTCTGTGTGTGTGTGTGTATATATATATATTTTATAGTAATATGTATATATGTATATTAGCTGCTCTTGCTTGCTTGTTTTTTTTCTTGCCTTCTGATTGTTGCTCTGAGTGTTGCTATCCCTGTGCTGTTGCAATCCTGGAATTTCCCCGTTGTGGGACTAATAAAGGCTTATCTTATCTTATCTTATCTTAAGTAGACCTGCTGCTTCATAGTATCATAGACTATTACAAGGCATTACAATATAGATTTGGTAAATCGGGGAAATAATTTTTATAACTGTTAATAATATGGGAATGCCAAAATAAAGAGGTAAATTTGCCTTGTCCTTTTAGCAAAGTTGATGATTTTGCGCTCTTCCTCAACACTAGGATACAAATACTATCATTTTTTGCTTAAAAAATCCTTTTCCTTTAAAAAAACGAAAAAGAGGACATTGGGGGCAACTGCCTGTGCTGATGTGCTGACAGTCTTATTATAAAAAGATTTTGAAAAAAATTCCTTATACAGGCAGAAACCTTAACCCCCCATGTTTGAAACAAAGTTTTTTTTCCCCCAGATATTTTTTAGTTTTTTTCACTTTAACAGTAACAAAAACATAAAAACACAAAAGTGAACAACTCCACCCTCCACCCACCCAGCCGACTTTCTGTCCTGACTCATACTGTCATGTTTGCTGCGTAACTTCCCAGCAAACATAAGAATTGGCAGAGAGCCCAAAATGCAGCATGTCATGTGCTTATTTACACAAGGGTGAATATACAACAATGTCCAAAAACAGTCACTGTGCTTATGTGTGAGACAACCGGCTACAGCTACTTTGGCTGGGGTTACATGCAAAACGCGCTCCTGGCTGATTAGGAGCGGAGAGAAAAGGCACAATAACAAGACAGACTTACTAACATGTCAGAGCGGGAAGGCTCTGAGGCACAACACTGTTCAGTCCGGGAAAAAACCAACAGATGCCGCCAGAATGTCCAAAGTAGACGTTGAAGCTGCCGCACTAGCCGGTCACACTCAATTCAATAAATACACACTCCCCAAATGAGAGCAAGTGGACACAGCTGTGGTGACAGGTGCGTGGCTGATTGAACTGTTGTGTGTGTATGTGTGTGTGTGTGTGTGTGTGTGTGTGCATGCGTATGTGTGCATGTGGAGATTCAAGCAGCTGGTGAGCATCTGGTACAAGGGGAAAAGCATGACTGTAGGACTGACAGAGAGCGAGGCTGAATCTGCCAGCTGGAATTAATAAGACATGATCAAAACCAACAGCCACAAGTCATGGATGGGGTGGCAACCCCAAACATGACAGTGCCCCCCCTCAAGGGGTGGAGACCATTCTTCACTTCCGGCTCTGAGACAGAGTAGACGCTTTTCTAATCCTCTCTTTTCCTTTCTGATCCCAGCTTTCAATGTTGCTTTTTTGTCTGTGTTTAGTCGCTCTTCTGCTGAATCTTAATCTAAATGGAAATTATGGATCTGGAAAGCGGCTTAACTGTGATTGTCACCACTTCAAAAGAAGATCGGGTCAGGAGGAACCAAACAAGGAGACTCATGGACATTGGAATTCATGCGTCTGTGGAGATTTGGCAGGAAACATTATTGGTTATGATCTCAGGACTTCTATTTTTGGCTGTGAAATTCCCTGATGTATCAGAAATTGAAGGAAGGTGAGAGAGCTGATCAAAGCGGACCCGGCAAGCTCCTTCATCAAATTCGACCAGTTGGGGAGGGCACGAGTAGCGGCAAACGGTGAACTGAATGACAGTGATTCAGCGGCGGAATACATCTGGAGCCCTGTGCTCTCCATGGAATGGAATGCCTGTTTAAGCCTGTATATCAATATTAAAATTATGAAGCACAAGCGCATGAGAGAGGAAAATTCTATTCTCCGTGGGCTCTGAGCTGTGTAGATTTGACCTTGTTTTGATGCCCTGTTTACATTCCTCCTCGATGAGATAAGCAGAAGTGGCGGCTGCTAACCCAAACAATCGACAGACAGCTGCTGTTGTTTCAGTGGATGAACTTCTCAAGGACAGTCCATGTGCCTTCATCTGCAAGCGAAGAGATAGACTCCGGACTTGTTTATAAGTCACATGATTATAATATCTATCCACTGCCTGGAGGCGCCCTCTGCTGTTCACTAGCATCTGTCACACCTACACTACACAAATGCATACAACATTACACGAACTGACACATATATACTGACTCATACATACACTGCCTCTCTCAACTCTTGTTTGTGTGATCTATATTGTCTGCTAATTGTGCATAGAGGGGTTTTTTCTGTGTAGTCAAAATTTGGCTCATTTGAGCTTTATATGAGCTTATATGAGCGTTATTCTGATTAACTATGTTTTTTCTCTCTCCTATTGTGTTTTCCTCCCCCTCCCTTCCCCTCTTTACCCCCACTGTATGACAGGCGCCTTGCATGGCTGCCGTGTCATTGGATGCGCCTAACGTGCGCGTCCAATGTCAAGTCAAATTCCTTGTATGTTTACTTGTAAATATACTTGGCAATAAAGCTGATTCTGATTCTGATTCTGATTCTGACCAGACACCCACCAAACCATCAAAACAAAGAGCAAAACCTGCCCCCCCCCCACTCGAAAGGCCAACACCCCAAACTAGGATGGGTGGTTGGGGAAAACAGGTTAGGAGGGCTCAAACAAGGATGGAGAAACACCACAAAACAACACAATAACATCGCCCAACCCCAAGAGTCTCTCAGTTCGGGGCCGGCCAGAGTCCAAGGCTCAGCAGGTGGCCGACTCAAGTCCCAAGGCCAGCAGGCGGTCAGCTGAACGGCTTCAGGTGGCAAAGGAAAAAGACCACTTGGCCCAGGAACCAAGTCCTTTAGGCAGCCGGCCCGCGTAGTTGAGCCACCAGGCCAGAGGGGAGCAACGAGGCAGCGGCCTACACACCGGAAGGCTGAAAGGTGGGTGGCTGGACTGAAGAAGGGGACCCCCTGCGGTTCCTGGAGGCAGGGCCAGGCGGATCACGGCGGAATCAGACGTAAGAAGAAGGGACACCCTCTGGAAGGGAGGATGGAATCTCGGTGTCCCCAAGCTGGCCAGCTGCACCCTCGATGGACCCTGACCAAGCCATGGTTGCACCCACGCTGGAGGACCCGGGAGGACCCTTGCTGCACCCACGATGGGGCCCGGCTGGGCCACTGCTGACCTCCACGTAATCTTGACCCTGGGCCAGCCGGCCCGCAAGAGAATCCAGGCCAGGAGGCGGTCAACCATGGGCCTCCCCAGGGACCTGGGCAGATGGGGAACTGGACCCACTGGAACCACAGCGGGGCTGACAGTGGCAACAACATCCCCCGGAGGTGGGCCTGGGTCCCTCGTCTTGTCTGGTGACGTGGACCTCTTTCTGGCAACCCTAGAAAAGGACTCAGATACAGAGGAGGAGGGGTCAGGGTCGCCGGCAGTGGCAGAGCCCGGTGAGGTGAGCACAGGTACAGCGTGTGGCTGCAGTTGGCTCTCCTTATCTGGAGCTAGGCAAAAATGCTCTATGAGGGAAAGAAGGAAGACAAAAGACAGCACTTGCCTTAGCTAAAGCTCCACTGCCATCCAGAACTTCAGCAATCCGGGCGATGTCCTCCCAGGTTTGGCCTCCAAGGGGTGCAGCTCGGGTGCTGACTCTGCTACGGTGACCTCCGCAGCAGGCGTGGTGGTGGTCGCAGTCTTTGCCTCCTCCAGTGAAGGTTCCCACGTGGGCGGCTCTCCCAGCATGGATTCTGGAGGTGGAGTCTCACCTTGCACTGGACCCCAGAAGACTGAAGCCAGGGGATGCTCTATCGTTGGCACAGGCTTCAGGTCAGTCGCAGTGTTCCTTCTCTGTCCATGGAAGCTCTGCGGTGCCACGGGCTCCCCCTTCGTCCGGTGACTGAGCTCCCGGGCCGATGGATGCTCAGAGGCGAGAGGAAGAGAGGTGGAGAGGGTAGGTGAGTCACTTTCAACAGCAGCAGGTGAGGAGGGCTCAGGGGACTGCTCTTTCTAAGCCTCCCTCCCAGGAATCAGGCAAGACTTTTCATTATGAGTTGGAGAGGAATAAAAATTAACTTGCCTGTTAGCCTGGCTGTGGATGCCGCCTGCTGCTGTACAGTGTGGGATGTCAACCCTCTCCCTGGCTCCGGAGAGCTTGGACCCCATCATGGGAGGATAGGAACCACTCCCGGCGTCATGGAGACAGAGAATTCCGGAGACGGCATGGAGAGCCTCCGAGCAGCAGAAGGAGCCATCGAGGAGACGGACTGTGCGGCAGCTGGAGAAGAAGGACAGGCTGGCGTGATAGCCAGCGAGGACGAGCTGGAAGAGGGGGCTGCCACGGAAATAGTCTCACAGGATGAAGGACGGGCTGCCTGCGAGGAAGAGATGGGGCTTCTCCGGCGATCCAGGGCTGGAGTCGAGGTGGGTTGGAGCTCCGGTGACAGGGGCAGGGCTGGAGTGGACAGGCTGACGGAGGAGGACGGCTGCTTATGCCGCAAACGCTGCCTCCGTGTCGCGGGCTGCTCCAACATTGACAATTCCCTCTTAGGGTCCTCCTTCGTCTGGAACCCCAGGGTCGGAGAACACTCAGAGGGAGCAGGAGGAGATATGGAGAGGGTAAGTGGGATGACAGTGGCTACAACAGGTGGAGAGACCTCTGGGGACTGCACACCCAGAGACTCTCTACAAGAGAGCAGGCAAGAATTTTCAATAATTTTAGAAACAGAAGGGAGGAAAACTTGCCTGCTCTCCTGGCTGACGGTGTTTCCTGCTGCAGCTAGCTAGGGGTAGCTCCTCGCATTGGTTGTAGCGGGGCTGGACTCCTCCATTGACTGTGGAGAAGTCTCCTTGAACAGCGCTGGAGAGGAAATGGCAGCCACCGATCTCTCCTCCTCCAGGCGGCGATCAATCTCCTCCAGCAAAGTCAACCTGCGTTTCTCCCACCCCCGCGGAGAATGAGCGGACCTGAGTTCTGGAGACATGGGTGGGGCTGGAGCGGGAGAGCTGAGGAAGGAGGTATGCCCTTCACGTCCTGAACGCTTCTTCCACATCGGGTGCTGCTTCGCCGCTGGCGATTCCCTCCCAGGCTCCTCTCTCCGCAGCATGAGGATGGAATGAAGAATGTCCGCCGACTCAGGGAAAATCAACAGGTTGGGACATTCCTGTAAAACCTCCGCTGCGGTATCCTGGATGACATGAACAGCCTCGGAGGAATACTGCCCCTGCGTCCGGGAGGGCGCAGGGGCAGACGGACCAGACGGACCAGCCCATGCCGCGCCGCGTCGCTCCAAAAGTCCATTACGGCTCCAACAGCAGGTAGGAAAAAATGCACAAAAATGAAAAAAGGCACGCTACGCCAAGCAGTGCTTGGGCTCTATTGGCAGCAGCTTACTGTCATGTTTGCTGCGTAACTTCGCAGTGGACATAAGAATTGGCAGCAAGCCCAAAATGCAGCATGTAACGTGTTTATTTACACAAGGGTGAATATACAGCAATGTCCAAAAACAGTCACTGTGCCTATGCATGAGACAACCAGCTACAGCTACGTTTGCTGGGGTTACATGCAAAACGCGCTCCTGGCTGATTAGGAGCAGAGAGAAAAGGCATAATGACAGGACAGACTTACTAACATGTCGGAGCAGAAAGGCTTTGAGGCACAACACTGTTCAGTCCAGAAAAAAAACAACAGATGCCGCCGGAATGTCCAAAGTAGACGCTGAAGCTGCCGCACTAGCCGGTCACAATCTATTCAATAAATACACAATCCCCAAATGAGAGCAAGAGGACACAGCTGTGGCGACAGGTGCGTGGCTGATTGAACTGTTGTGTGTATGTGTGTGTATGCATATGTATGCATGTGTATGTGTGCATGTGGAGATTCAAGCAGCTGGTGAGCGTCTGGTACGAGGAGAAAAGCATGACTGTAGGACTGACAGCGAGAGAGGCTCAATCTGCCAGCTGGAATTAATAAGACATGATCAAAACCTACAGCCACAAGTCATGGATGGGGTGGCGACCCTGAACATGACACATATGACAGTATTATTCAGTACACAGAAGCACTCAATCATGCAGTGTTATCAAACTTACAAAAAAATTTAGGAATGGTTGCCACTTACTGCAGAAATCAGCAGTACATCCTTTCATGGTATACTTAATGTTTTCTAGCTTAAGGAAAAACATAATGTCTTTAATCCATCGTGACACGGATGGAGGAGCAGGAGATTTCCACTGGAGAAGAATCTGATGTCTGGCCAGCAATGATGCAAAGGCAATGATCCCTCTCTGTGTAGAGTTTAAGTGAGCAGACACAGCTGGGGGTTCCAGATGGCTATCAATGAACAGGGATCATGGAGTCCCATTACCGTTGACATTGTATTAAAAAAAAAACAGTCCAAAAATTATGTAAATGAGAACAAGAATAAAACATATGGCTTAGATGACAACCTGAACTCGAACAACGTTCACATTTGTCCTCCATTTCTGGGTAAATCTCAGTCTTGCCTTTGAATAATGAACTCTGTGTACCACCTTAAATTGAATAAGTGAAAGACGTGCACAGGAGGAGACTTTACTGGCTTTGCTCAACATATCGTCCCAAAAATCCTGATCAAGGGCGAGGCCTAGCTTGCCTTCCCGCACAGCCTTGGACTTAACTTTTGAGTAATTGCTAAAATCTAGGATCCGATGATAAATCTGTGACATGGCTCCTCTATGAAGCATAAAGAAAGTTAACAGTTTCTCCCGTGGTTTCTGAGATGGAAGAGAAGGAAAGCCAGGAAATGTATTGGAAACAAAATGTCTGGCTTGAAAGTACCTAAAAAGATTACTGGGAGGTAGTTTATATGACAATACCAACGTATTATAAGTGCTGAATGTCCCATCTTTATACAAATCCTGGAAACACTGAATGCCCTTTTTAAACCACAACGTGAAACTAGAATCTAAATAAGAAGGAGGGAACAGATGATTTTTACACAATGGTCTTAAAAGTGATGGTGCTGCAAATTTAAAATGTTTCCTAAACTGATACCAGATTTTCAAAGAGTTCAGCAAAACGGGATTTTTAACATGCGTAGATAATTTGTTTGGGAGTGAGGAACAGACAAGAGCAGGAATCGAAGTTGACTGACTGCATGATCCTGCCTCAAGTAGGGACCACGACAAGGAGGGGGAATCAAGCCAGCAACATATTTTATAAATATTAGAAGCCCAACAATAAAACTGAAAATTAGGAAGAGCAAAACCACCACTAAATGTACATCTCTGCAGTAAAGATTTTTGGATCCGTGGAGGCTTCGAGCCCCAAATAAATGAACTAATCATTTTATCAAGAGAAAGAAAAAAGTGATTTGGCAAAAATAGGGGTGATGTCATGAATAGGGAGAGAAATTTTGGCAACACATTCATTTTAATGACATTTATCTTTCCAGTCAGAGACAGAGGCAGATTATTCCACCTTGACAAATCGGATTTTAAGTTGGCCAAAAGAGGATCAAAATTATCCAAAAAAAGACCTGAGTATGTGTGTGTCACCTCAACGCCAAGATATTTGAACCCAGAAATGGGGAGGCTAAAAGGGAGGTCAGTTGTTTAAGTTGCAAAGCTGCTTTGTTTACAGGAAAAAATTCACTCTTTTGAAGATTTACTTTATATCCAGAAAATGAACTGAATTTTTTAAATGTTGACAGAATTCCAGGGAAACAAGTTGTAGGGTCTGTGATATATAATAATAAAGCATCTGCTTACAGGGCCATTCGATATTCAGCGCCATTATGTATGATGCCTTTGAAAAAAGAGGAAGACTTTAAAGCGAGCGCCAAAGGTTCAATAGCCACCGCAAAAAGCAATGGCGATAAGGGGCAACCCTGATGGGTACTGGGTTCCAATTCAAAATATTCTGATTGGGTGTCATTTGTCCAAACACTAGCCTTGGGCAATGTATATAACAGTCTAATCCAACTGATGAATGTGTTACCAAATCTAAATTTTTCTAATAATGCAAACAGGTAAGGCCACTCGACTCTATCAAACGCCTTCTCGGCATCCAATGAAATTAGTTTCAGGAAAACTATCCGAGTGAGATGTATAGATAATATTTAATAGAGTATGGCTATTAAAAAATAACTGACGTCCTTTAATGAACCCATTTTGTTCCTCTGAAATGATACAAGATAAAATCTTCTGTAGTCAAGTAGCAAGAATTTTAGCCAGGATCTTTACATCTGCATTTAACAAAGAAAGGGGCCTATAGGAAGCACAGGAAGAAGGATCTTTCCCACTTTTTAAGAGAAGAGTTATTGAAGCTTGAATTAAGGTGGGGGGCAAAGAACCGCTCTCCAATGATTCATTAAACATTGACAAAAGTAAAGGGGACAGTTTAGTACTACAAATTTTGAAAAATTCAATTGGAAACCCATCGGGTCCAGGTGCTTTGTTTGACTGCATAGATTTAATTGCTTGTTGCAATTCATTTAAAGAAAGAGGAGCTTCTAATTGTTTAGACCTGTCTAGATCAACCCTAGGAAACCTTAAATTAGACTGAAAATGATTCATGTGTGAGGGGTCTGATGGAAACTCTGATTTATATAATGATGAATAGAATGATTTGAAGGTAGAATTAATTTCTAATGGATCTGTGAGCAGCACACCAGACCCATTATCAATTTGGGAAATAATGTGAGAATTGGACTGATGTTTTAATTGATGTGCATATAGTCTACCAGCCTTTTCCCTGTGCTCATAATAGGTTCCTCATGTTTGCAATAATAAGCATTCGGCTGCAGTAGTGGAAATTAGATCAAATTGAGCTTGAACATCAAGGCGTTTCTTTTGCAAAGATGGAGAAGGCTTTGTTGCACATACCTGATCCAAAGCTGCCATTTCAGACATAAGTTCAGCTATCCTGGAGTTCTCTTTTTTCTTACTAGAAGAAGAATACGAAATTATCTGGCCTCTTAAATAAGTTTTCAGTGACTTCCATAATAGGGAGTGTGAAGTTGAATCATTCTGGCTGAAAAAAAGAAAGTCATCTATAGATTTAGAGATATAATCACAAAACATTTTGTCTGATAGCAATAAAGAGTTAAATTTCCAAACATATGAGTGGGCTTTACATGAAGACAACTGAATATCCAGAAATAAGGGAGCATGATCGGATACTAGAATACTGGAATAATCAGATGAAACAACACAGGAGTTAAGGGTTTTATCTATGAAAAAATAATCGATCCTAGAATATGACTGGTACACCTGAGAAAAGAAAGAAAACTTTTTAGTTAAGGGGTTACGAAGCCTCCAGGGGTCAACCAGACCATTCTGGTTCATAAAATCTGAGAATGACCTAGCCATAGCAGACTGAGATACAGTGCGAACACTGGACCTATCTAGCACCGGGTCTATAACGCAGTTTAAGTTGCCTCAAAGGATAAGCAGATGACAGTTCAAATGTGGTATGCTGCTGAGGAGCCTGATAACAAAAGAAACCATCGAAATTAGGACCATAAATGCTGACAAGTACAACTTTAACATGTATTAGCAATCCTGTGATGATAATGTATCTGCCATTTTTATCCAAGATAACGTCAGTGGATGTAAACTGTATGCCCTTATTAATCATAATAGCCACTCCTCTTGCCTTAGAATTAAAATTTGAGTGATAAATCTGACCTGTCCAAGAAGAACAAAGCCTGTGGTGATCTTTAAGTCTGAGATGAGTCTCCTGTAAAAACACTATGTCAGGATTATGACGTTTCAAGTGTGTAAAAACCTTAGACCTCTTAATTGGGTTACCCATTCTGCAAATATTCCAACTAAGGAATCGAACAGGAGAACCTCTCCGAGAGTGCTAGATTTGAAATTGGAGGACATGAATCCAAGCATAAAAACAAGAGAACATTAATGCAACCTCAAAAAGCCAGGCCAGATCCCTTCCCAAAAAACCCCAAATGATAAAGAAAAACAGCAAAAAGCCTCCAAAAGGGAGACAGCAGTGAAAAAAAAACAAAAAAACAATTGCTGCATGTTATTGTGGCCACAAGTCAGTGAAGCTGAGTTAACTAAATAAATAAAAGCTGCTCCTGCAGACATAGTATAAATAGAACTGGCATGTGATAATCACTTACCCTGAAAATTAGAATAGATGAAATAACTATAAATGTAAACATTCATGTAGAAATGAGGTAGCATATGGCCTATTCAAACTTACTTGGAAAAGAAAAAAAAAACGTTAGGCTATACATATATATATACATACATACATACATACATACATATATATATATATATATATATATACACTACCGTTCAAAAGTTTGGGGTCAATTAGAAATTTCCTTATTTTTGAAAGAAAAGCACTTTTTTTCAATGAAGATAACTTTAAACTAATCAGAAATACACTCTATACATTGCTAATGTGGTAAATGACTATTCTAGCTGCAAATGTCTGGTTTTTGGTGCAATATCTACATAGGTGTATAGAGGCCCATTTCCAGCAACTATCACTCCAGTGTTCTAATGGTACAATGTGTTTGCTCATTGCATCAGAAGGCTAATGGATGATTAGAAAACCCTTGTGCAATCATGTTAGGTCTGCAATGCTGTAATTGCTGCAAATGGAGGATTCTTTGACGAAAGCAAAGTTTGAAGGAAAAAATTATTATTTCAAATACAAATCATTATTTCTAACCTTGTCAATGTCTTGACTATATTTTCTATTCATTTTACAACTCATGGTGGTAAATAAGTGTGACTTTTCATGGAAAACACAAAATAATTGTCTGGGTGACCCCAAACTTTTGAACGGTAGTGTATATATATATATGGGTGATTCTTCAATTAGGGGCACTTTTGACATTTAGAATTTGGAAAAAAAAAAAGTTCTTTAATCTCTATTTTTTCTGTTTCAAAAGGTTTAGCAATTGGTCTGGAACACAAATCTGAGTGTAGCTTTGATATTACTTCATGATAATTTTGATATTATGATGCTTTTTTCAAATTTGCCACGGCAAAATGTCATTACCATCACAAAAACAAAACACTGATTTTAATACAAAATGATTTGACAAGCAAAGGTTTTACAATCATTCCAGTAAGTACAAAACATGCTCTTTAAGAATCATGTTCTAAATATTTGTAAGTACATTTAAAATACATTTTAACAACATCTTCTCTCTGACTTGTTAACATATTGCCTTGTCTCAACAATGAAATATTGGGTATTAATCAGAATATTTGAATTGCAATGTATATTTTTTCATAAAATGCAAATTTAGACTTTTAAACATTACCACAATGATTGTGGTAAAACCCAAGTTAACAATAAAGCAACATTTTCTATCAAAAAATGTATTGTGATGGTAATGACAACATGTTTTGGTAATGACATAAAAATTAACACTGGTGTTTTTTTGATTTTTGTTTTTTTACAACAAAGACAAAGAAAATACTGCTTTTTAAAAACACCACCTTTTGTACACTTAACCTTCCATTAAAATTAATCACAACACAGCATTGCTTATGTAATAATATGCTCTTCTGGCCGGCTGGCTCGTTTCTGACATAAAAAAGGATCAAAGAAGAGAACTGGCATGCGCAATAATTTTATTAATAATAATAATAATAATAATTTTAATAATTTTATCACTCTATGATACGCTAACTTGTCAGCCATAAACTGCACATTGGCATGTATTTTGCATAAGCAGGTATCTCTGTCGCGTGAAGTAGGTGTCACAACCCAAAAAGGTCGGTTTTTGCAAAACTCTGTATATGACAACTTCAGCTGTGGACTTTCATCTTGAACTTCAGATAAAGGTTGTGAAGTGTGTCATTTAGAAAACGCTTCTGCTTTTTCACCTTCTGTCGGGTGAGTGTCTCCCTTTTCCCTGTTGTTGCTCTGCTGTTATCGTCTCGTTCCAAGAATATCTTGATTTTCTCAGTGGTGTCCACACTGGTTATGTTTTTGTAGAGTTTCCTATGAAAGTGAAGACTAGCAGGCTGTTTGCTGTTTTTCCACATCATCTTGGCTGAGAAACCAAGTTGGTTTTGTGCTTCTTTCACCAAGTGGTACTTCTTTAGAATCTTCAAAGCCAGAATCTTTGACACTACTTGTTTTTCTTTTGTGCCAGAATCCTTATATTTTTTTTTTTTTTCAGCTAAGAAAGCACTACATTCTGAAACAGTAGTGTTCTTCGAAGGGCCTTTGGCTTTAGCTGCATTGTTGCTTTAATTTCATTTTGGGAGAGTCTGGAGTTTTCAGCTTCTCAGAGAGCCTTTGATATCTCTTTATACTTCTCCACCTTTCTCAGAGAATGTTCAAGCTTCAGATGGGACTCGGCAAGGTCACAGTAAGCTTTTGCCCTATTTGCCCGCACAATTTTTCGTCCTCCCATATGATTTGGGGTTTTATGATGAGAACTGTGAGAAATATCAGGTGAAGCTTCAAGAATGGGCACTTCATTCTCATGTTCTTCCTGACCTATAGGAGATAAGGGAGGTGTGTTTCCAGCTCTATAACTTTGTATCCTCTCTCTGTTCTCATCACTGGCCCTTTTGTTTCTTTGGTTAACTTTCCACTGTCATCTCCTGCGTCTTTGTTCCCGTTTTGATAACTGTGAGATGGCTTTCAATTTTCCTGTCTCTTTTCTTTTTTTGTATCTCTCTTTTTCTCTTTCAAGATATTGCTGATATTTCTCAGGATCTTCCTTGATTTTGTCTCTGTATTTTTTTGACCGTTGATCTGGTTTAGCTGGGGCCATGTTGACATCTTCAAACAAAAATAATGTAAATTACAGTTGGTCCATGCAGTGTTATCAAACTTACAAAAAAATTTAGGAATGGTTGCCACTTACTGCAGAAATCAGCAGTACATCCTTTCATGGTATACTTAATGTTTTCTAGCTTAAGGAAAAACATAATGTCTTTAATCCATCGTGACACGGATGGAGGAGTAGGAGATTTCCACTGGAGAAGAATCTGATGTCTGGCCAGCAATGATGCAAAGGCAATGATCATCATTATCATAGTAAAGTAGTAAATAGTAAATTACTAATATATGCTAGTTGTTAGGAAATAAAAACATAAATTGTCATTACCATCACAGTCACTTTTGTGATGGTAATGACACGTGACCTAATGACAATTTTCACTCTTTGCAGAAAATGTTGGCTAAGTTTTAGACTTGCTAAGCTAATTGGTTAGCTAGCATACAATGTACACTGAATATATCTAAATAAAGTGAAATTTTGTATTAATGAATTAAAATACTCAAATAGTAACTTGTTTGGTAATGACGCCTAATAAACATACTCTCAGATCAGGATGTATAAAACATCAAATTACTTACATATGTGGGCATCAAAAAATCAGGCTTGTGCCTCATGTCTGGACATGTTCCTCTGGAGCATCTAATCTGCGTGCAACAATTTAAGTAACTGTTTGTAAAAACTTTATTGCTCTCTAAAACATTGAGTGTGATGGTAATTGACATTGACATTGATTTTATTTGAACATTGTTAAAGAAAGAAAGAAGAGAGTTCAAAACACAACAAAAAAACAAACCAAAAATAAAATGTTCAAAATGTTACCCATTACCCTGGGTAATGACAGATGTATGAGGGACAGCGATATTTAACTATAAATAAATAGTAAATGAACAAATATAAAATATACACTACTGTTCAAAAGTTTGGGGTCACTTAGAAATTTCCTTATTTTTGAAAGAAAAGCACTTTTTTCAATGAAGATAACTTTAAACTAATCAGAAATACACTCTATACATTGCTAATGTGGAAAATGACTATTCTAGCTGCAAATGTCTGGTTTTTGGTGCAATATCTACATAGGTGTATAGAGGCCCATTTCCAACAACTATCACTCCAGTGTTCTAATGGTACAATGTGTTTGCTCATTGCATCAGAAGGCTAATGGATGATTAGAAAACCCTTGTGCAATCATGTTAGGTCTGCAATGCTGTAATTGCTGCAAATGGAGGATTCTTTGACGAAAGCTAAGCTTGAAGGAAAAAAATTATTATTTCAAATACAAATCATTATTTCTAACCTTGTCAATGTCTTGACTATATTTTCTATTCATTTTACAACTCATGGTGGTAAATAAGTGTGACTTTTCATGGAAAACACAAAATAATTGTCTGGGTGACCCCAAACTTTTGAACGGTAGTGTATGAATTTGAAAAATATCTTTTTAAGTTGTTATGAGGAAATGCAAAGTAAAGGTTTAATGAATTTAGCACTTTTTATCGCTTTATTAGAGAGGGGAAGTCAAAAAGTCTGGGTTGGGGACAAGCACAAAACTGAAATTCTTGCACATTTGAATTTTCAACACACTGAAAAAGTATTAAAATGTCACCATTGAGACACAGTTATTTTTTTCATAGCTACTACAACCTAAAGTAAACAAAAGCAATCATTGTTTTTTCGAAAAAAACATTTTTTTCTTGAAAATCTACCCTGGGGACAGAAAAACTCCCTTAATTGACGAATCACCCATACACACACACACACACACACACACACACACACACACACACACACACATGCAGAATGAAATACTATTGTGTATTTTGTCCATCAACCAAATTAAGCTCACTTATATGAACTGATGGCCAAAGAGAGAGAAAAGGAACCACACCTTAATACATTTACACTGTCAAAGTCAATTAAACTTTCCTCATTTTCAGAATGTAAGCCATCGCTTTCTCTGCAGAAACCAAATCTTTATCCACACCTTTGTGACTGATCCTGAGTCGGGCAGGGTAAAACAAGCCATAGCGCATTCCCTCCATCTCACGCAGCAACTTCCTAGCCTCGTTGAAAGCTGCTTGAGCCCGAGCAACTTTGGCCGTGTAGTCGGGGAAAATAGAGATCCGTGATGACCCAGCGACAATCCGTTGTTGTTCTCTGGCACACCGCAAAGCCTTGATGTGGTCACTGTAGTAGTGAAATCTGACAATAATAGGACGTGGTCGCTTACCGGGTCTTGGTTTAGGCTGGAGTATCCTGTGCGCCCGGTCCAAAAGTGGCTCCTTGTCCAAGTTCAGTGCATCTTTAAGCATGGCCGTCACCGAAGCGGTAGACGTAGTTTCCCCTTCAGAGACACCAACGATCCTAATATTATTGCTATCCAGTTTAGCCTTCAATTCCAAAACATCGTCCATGCAGGAAGACAAAGGCTGCCCCATTTCTTCCATAGTGCCGTGGAGACTCACTAATTTGGCGTCAGAAGCAGCTTTGTCACTCACCAGTTGTGCTTTAACTGCATGAAGGTCAGCTCTAATGGTGGACAGATCATCTCCTAAAGGAGCATGAAGTTCAACTTCTTCTTCTTGCCTTGAGAGAGAGCAGTCGCATTTTTCTTCCCTCCTCTCGTCTGCCTTCCTGACCTATTCCCAGCTTTGCAATGTTGCGTTTTTGTCTGTGTTTAGTCGCTCTTCTTCTGCTGAATCTTAATCTAAACGGAAATTATGGATTTGGAAGCGGCTTAAATGTGCTATTGTCACTATTTTTCAACAAGAATCGGGCCAAGGGGGAGCCCAAGAATTGGAACCTGCGAGGAGACTCATGGACACTGGAATTCATGCGTCTGTGGAAACATTATTGGTTATGATCTCAGGACTTCTATTTTTGGCTGTGAAGTTCCCTGATGCATCAGAAATTGAAGGAAGGTGAGAGAGCTGATCAAAGCGGACCCGGCAAGCTCCTTCATCAAATTCGACCAGTTGGGGAGGGCACGAGTAGCGGCAAACGGTGAACTGAATGACAGTGATTCAGTGGAGGAATACATCTGGAGCCCTGTGCTCTCCATGGAAAAAAGTTTAAGCCTGCACATGGAAATTATGAAAGCACAGAATTGCACGGGTGAGGAAAAATTCTATTCTCTGAGTGCACTGTGCTGATTTGATTTGACCTTGTCTTGGAGCCCCGTATTTACATTCCTCCTGACGAAGATAAGCGGAAGGAGCGGCTCTGCCTGCTAACCCAAACAACGACACAGTTGTTATTGTTCCAGCAGATGAACGCTCAAGGACAGTGCACCATGTGACAATTTACCATCTGCAAGCAAGAGAGAGAGACTCTAGACTGTTTAGATCACATGACTTTAACATCTATCCACTGCCAGGAGGCGCCCTCTGCTGTTCACTACCAATTGACACACCTACACTTGCATTCAACATTACACTACTGACACAATTACTGATATATATTCACAATACACTGACTCTCTCAACTACTCCTTTGTCATTGTGTGATCTATTGTCTGCTAATTGTGCATTTGAGAGTTTTTTTCTTGTAATCAAAATTTTGGTCATAAAATGAGCTCTGTTTTGATCAACAATGCTTTTTTCTCTCTCCTATTGTGTTTTTCCCTATCCTTCCCCCCCCTCCACTGTCTTCACCCCCCCCATATGACAGGCGCCCTTCGTGGCTGCCGCGTCATTGCTATGCGCCTTTCGTGCGTGCCCAATGACAAGTCAAATTCCTCGTATGTTTACTTGTTTACTTGTAAATGTGCTTGGCAATAAATCTGATTCTGATTCTGATTCTGACTTTAAATATTTGGGCAATGTCCGCTTGTAATGTGACTAACAGCTCTAGCCTTAGGGCTTCAGTGATAGCACACTGTCGTTCCCCTTCAGGTGAAGCGCCGCCGCCAGGCGGAGACAATGTACCAGAGGCTGAAGCTTCCACCTGCCCTGTAGGCCTTTGCTGGTGTGACACAGCTTGAGATTTAGCTCCCTTGCTGGACATATTAAATTGCTCCACTGAGTCACAAAGGGTAGAAGGACAATTAAAAACACCTCAAAATTACTTTACCATGAGATAGGTGTAGAAGAGCGCCAAAAAAATAACAATTTTGCACCAACTCTGCAGGAGCCACACCACACACGTCTTACTCCATTGCACACCTTAGGTCACACCTCTGCAAATTGCTTTTGTGTCCTTATATACGTATATATTGTGTGTGTATGCCTGAAACAAAGTTACTCCCTTGAGTGAATGTCATAACTGTCAGCAGCTAATTGCTGATGGAAAGAAAATAAATGCTCTAGGTGGCCCCCTGGTGGTCACGGGGCTCTAAGCAGTCTCTTTTAGTTTGCTTATGTCTCGGACTGTCACACTCGACCAAAAATTGAGGTTTTTTTCCGTTAACATATCTGTAACATGATTTTTACGACTTACAAGACATCCATCCATCCATCCATCCAACCATCCATTTTCTACTGCTTTTCTGGAGGTCTGGGTCGCGGAGGCAGCAGTTCAAGCAGAGAAGCCTAAACTTCCCTCTCCCCGGTCCCCTGCTCCAGCTCTTCAGAGAGGATACCAAGACGTTCCCAGGCCAGCTGGGAGACGTAGTCTCTCCTGAGTGTCCTGGGTCTGCCCCAGGGTCTCCTCCCAGTTGGACGTGCCTGAAACACCTCAAGTGGGAGGCGTCCAGGAGGCATCCTGATCAGATGCCCAAACCACCTCAACTGGCTCCTTTCGATATGGAGGAGCAACGATTCTACTCTGAGCCTCTCCCAGATAACTGAACTCCTTACCCTATCTCTAAAGGTGAGTCCAGCAATCCTACGAGAAAGCTCAATTCAGCTGCTTGTATCCACAATCTCGTTCTTTTGGTCATTAGCCAAAGCTCATGACCATAGGTGAGGGTAGGAATGTAGATTGACTGGTAAATCGACAGCTTTGCTTTAGAGCTCAGCTCCCTCTTCACCACAATAGACCAGTACAATGTCCGCATCACTGTAGAGGCTGCTCTGATCCGTCTGTCAATCTCTCGCTCCATTCTCCCCTCACTTGTTAATGAGACCCCGAAATAATTAAACTCCTCCACTTGGGGCAGAAGCTTGTCTCCAACCCGAAGAGGACAATCCACCTTTTTCCAGCTGAGGACCATGGACTTGGAACTTGGAGGTGCTGATTCTCATCCCAGCTGCTTCACACTCAGTAGCAAACCGTTTCAGCAAGGCCTGTAGGTCATTGGTTGATGAAGCCAACAGGAGAACATCACCCGCAAACAGCAGAGATGAAATCCTGTGGTCACCAAGCATGACACCCTCCCGTCCTTGGCTGCACCTTGATATCCTGTCCATAAAAATTATGAACAGGATTGGTGACAAAGGGCAGCCCTGGTGGAGTCCAGTTCTCACTGGAAACGACTTAACCCCTGTAACATATCAAGAGTAAAATTACTCAAGTATCTCATGTATCTGTTTTTTTTGTTTTTTTGCTGTAAAGTTTCCCCTAAGCCCCACCCCCTGAGAAAAAGGCCAATTAAGACTGGGTTTTTGGTGCCATAACTATGCATGAAGCTGGCATGTGGATAGTGTTGAGCCAATCAGGACTTTCTGGCCTAACTAGAATGATCCTCCAGGGTAGTTAACATTTTGTAACAAACTGCTTTGAAAACTTTACCCAAATTAACATGGGTTTTACCATTAAACTGCTTTTAAGGACCAGTGCAGTTTCAGTTTATCCCAGGCCACTATGCATACAACTGGGCATGTCCTTCAACCAGTAAGTCTTTTTTTTTTCACAGGATTTATGCTGTTTAATGTAGCGCTAGCCACTATTAGCTTTGTGGTATGTGGGTTGGATGTTAGTCACTGATTCTGGTGTTTGAAAGGGGGCAGAAGTGAAAAGATTTTGACATGAACCTGTAAGACAATGAAAGGGTTTTTTTGTAGAAAAAAGGATATAAGATACTATTTTAGACAATGTAGATTTGTTTTTATAGGTGATTTATAGTCACTGGAGTGTGTCTTTAATTGAAAGTAGGTGATCTATTGTTTTTACTCTGGGTACTCGGCCCCTCCAGTTCTAGAATGTGATTAATATTCTAGATAAGGAAAACATAAGTTTGTTCTACTGTGCATATTCTGCTGTGCATGTGACAATAAAGTTGGCTTTCTGTCTTTCTGAATTTCACCATAAAATTAGCACAGCTTTCTTCCAAGTTCACATTAGTTTTCCCTCTGGAACATAAAATATTGGTTCATTTTCATAAAAAACAAACAATTTAGGTTTGATTTTGATTTGGAAAAAATAACAGTATCATATCAGACCCGAGCTAAAATATTAATACAGTTAAGTCTGTGGCCTTCAGTTTCTCTAACACCTTACTCTTCACTTACATAGGGGACTGACCCAACTGCTTTTCAGCTGCTATCAGAGAAAAATAGACACTTGTAAATACCAGCTAGAGCAGAGGTTTGCAATCTGTGGCTCTGGAGCCATATGTGGTTCTTTTGCTCATAACCAGTGGCTCCTTAAGGCCTTGACAAAAAATTAAAAAACTTTTAGTGTAAAGAGGACACAGACTTGTGAGGGGGGAAAAATACCAGAAAAATAACAAATTTATAAGAAAAGCTTCAAATTTATGCCACAAATTCTCACAACAAATTTGCAAGAAATAGTCACAATTTCTGGGAAAAAGTACAAATTTACTGGAAAAATTGCAATTTTTTGAGAATAATGTTGCAAATTCATGAGAAAAGTATAGCAAGTTTCCCTGAAAACGTTAACAAATGAACAAGGGAGACTAGAACAAATTTATCAGAAAAGCAGATTTATACCAGAAATACTGTATCACAAGTTTAGGGGGAAAAGTTGCAGTCTTATGAGGCTGCAATTTGCAAGAGAAAAATTCACAATTTCTAAAAAAAAAAAATCATAATTATACTGGAAACATAACATTTTTACAAGAAAAAATGTCACAAATTTATGTGAAGAGGCTGCAATTTTACTGTAATAAACAGTAATAAACTTTCAAAGAAAAATATGACAGATTTCTTAGAAAATCAGAAAATTTATGCCAAAAATCTCACAAATTTTGGAAAAAGTCATGATTTTATGAGGAAAAAAATGCCTCTTTCTACTGAAGGTGTCAGGCCAGTTTGGACTGCTGGTTTACCTTAGTTTCAGACTCAGATATTTTTGTGGCTGCATGCAGATTTTGCTGGTTAAAAATCTCTGTGTAGTGGCGCTTTGTGTAGTGGAGGCTGATGACTCCTGAACTAGAACTTTTAATAAAATGTTTGTTACCTTGATTGGTTTTTTTTAAACACAAAACTTTAATGTTCATTTCATTCACTTTATTAAGAATGGAATACACCAGTGGGACAAAAAGTCATAAGAACATCAAAAAAAGTGGATGACAGATCAAATATCAAAGGGACCAATGACAAAAAATGTGACATTCTACTCATCATGTGATAATGGTCGTGCAAAGATTGAAAGCATTTAGCAAATTAGATACAATCAAGTGGTTATCTCAAAGTATTGTAAAATCCCACCCACGTCCGTCCTAGGTCAATGGGACATATATGTTAAGAGAACCTATAGGGATGGGGGGATCTATTTTGAGTGGAGAAGATCCAGCCAGTATCTCACACCACAATATTTACAATACAGAGATTAGAGGCAGTGAAGTAATTCTGTTACTGATCCGTCGTTGGACTGATATACTGTTGTAGAAAAATGTTACATTGGCTCGAAGTAAAAAAGCATGTACTGTATATTCACCAGCAAATGATTAATGATAATAAATAGTAACATTACACAAACATAGCAAATATTAGGAAACAAAAAATGCACATCAGTAAGAATAAATCAGACCAACTATTTTTAGGTGCTCTATGGAGAAAGTAACAGCTACAGTACACATACAAAAAGCTTGGGGTTATCGGGACAGAACGCCATCTTGCATCAAATACATCTGTGCTTTGTAAACAGAATACTAAGATGAGTTATTTTTCATGTCAAACAAGCAAACTTTTACAAAAAAAAGTGGACTTAGCACTTCTCTAGGTTTCCATCGTACATGCATACGTTCACACGCTGCTGTCAGTCCGACGGGACAGACCAGGAGGGGTTATAGGCTGCAGAGAGCTAAGAGAATAAGTATTAGTGTTCGCATGGACTTCAGATAAAGGAAGCAAAGTGAGATAAAGAGGGTGCTTTAAAACTGCCAAACTCAGATGTGGAGTTAAGTCTATGTTAGGAGGAGATAATCTTATTTATCAGGAGGAATAAAGCTAACCAGAGAGCGTGGTTAGAAGCAGGAAAGGGCATGGATGTGACTGAAACTACTGTCTCTCTTTTATGGGCCATGGCTAGCACCTCGGCGTAGCAGATGTCGTATTATTTGGTTCAGTAGTAGTTGTGTGTGTCCTCTCTGGCCTTGTGTCCATCTCCTCCGTGTCTCCTGTGGTTGCGGCGTTCATGGTGCTGATTGTGGTGATGGCGCCTGTACCGGTGCAATCTGCGAGCTGCAACAGCAGGGGAAATAAATGAGATTATTTGGCACCATGATACATACCCGTAACAGTAGATACTGCTCAGAAACAAATAATAATAAAAAAAAATGTTATTGCACCTCCACCCAGAATGACATTTGCACAGTTTGGAATTTATTTTGTTTACAATTTATTGTTGTTTCTGGTTCCCTTTCACACTTCTTTATGACATCATAATCTCACAGACTATGCTTTAAAGCTGCCAACTCTCACACACAGACCATGAGATTCATTTTTCCTCTTTCACACACTCTTATACAACGTTCCCCTATTTTTCATTGTAAAACAATGGGGGGGGGGGGCTTTTCACGCCATCAGTAATTGACATGTCTTTGTCCATTTCAGTAAACAGTCAGTGATGGTCAACCCACAACAGGTATCTTCTTCCGGTTTTGCTAGCAAAAGGCTTGTTGATTTAATAAGATAAGCCTTTATTATTACCACAATGGGGAAATTCCAGGATTGCAGCAGCAAAGAGATAGCAGCACTCAGAGCAATAGTAAATAAGATAATAAGAGTAAATAAATATACATATATACACAGTTATATACACAGTCAGAATCAGAATCAGAATCAGAATCAGGTTTATTGCCATTGTTCATGTAGTACACAAACTAGGAATTTGTCTCGGTACAATGCTGCAACATTAAACATGATAAGATAAGAGAAATAAACTATACATGTAATAAAGTGTAGGATAAGATTAAGTGATACTGGTCAACAGTTAAAATATATATTAGCCAGCAGCAGATACTGTGGAGAACTATATAGTGCAGTCGGTAATGCAGGAAGAAAACAGTGATGATTGACATGAGTCTGGTTGAGCTGCTGTACATGGTGCACGAGAGTCACTTAGTGTTCAGCAGTCTAATGGCAGAGGGGAAGAAGCTGTTCATGTGACGGGAGGTTTTAGTCTGGATGGACCGAAGTCTTCTACCAGAGGGGAGGGGGGCAAACAGTACGTGACCAGGGTGTGAGGGATCGGCTATGATCCGGCCAGCATGCCTCCGGGTCCTGGAGATGTACAGATCCTGGAGAGATGGGAGCTTGCAGCCGATCACCTTCTCAGCAGTGCGCACGACGCGCTGCAGCCTTAGTCTGTCCCTGGCAGTGGCTCCTGCGTACCACACGGTTATGGAGGTGGTGAGGATGGACTCGATGATGGCTGTGTAGAACTGCACTAACATCTTGGTGGGTAGCTTGAGCTTCCTCAGCTGCCGCAGGAAGAACATCCTCTGCTGGGCTTTTTTGATGAGTGAGCTGATGGTCAGCTCCCATTTGAGGTCCCTGGTGATGGTAGTGCCTAGGAAGCGGAAGGAATCAGCAGTGGTGATGGGAGAGCCTGAGAGGGTGAGGGGGGTAGAGGAGTAGTGACTTTCCTGAAGTCTACAATCATCTCCACTGTCTTCAGAGCGTTCAGCTGCAGGTTGTTATTGCTGCACCAGGACGCCAGCTGGGCCACCTCTCTCCTGTAGGCGGACTCGTCGCCGTTGGAGATGAGCCCGATGAGGGTGGTGTCGTCCGCAAACTTGATCAACTTGACAGACTGGTGGCTGGAGGTGCAGGAGTTGGTGTAAAGGGAGAAGAGTAGGGGGGAAAGTACACAGCCCTGGGGTGATCCGGTGCTGATGCTAGTATAGTCTGAGACAGTCATGCTGCCTCCGGTCCGTCAGGAAGTCGATGATCCACCTGCAGAGGGAGTCAGGCACGTTGAGCAGGGACAGCTTGTCCCGGAGCAGAGCGGGGCGGATGGTGTTGAATGCGGAGCTGAAGTCCACAAACAGGATCCTGGCGTAGGTTCCCGGGGAGTCCAGGTGCTGCAGGATGGAGTGGAGGGCCAGGTTGACTGCATCGTCTACAGACCTGTTGGCTCGGTAGGCAAACTGCAGCGGGTCCAGGAGAGGGGTGGTGATGGACTTGAGGTGGGACAGGACCAGGCGCTCAAAGGACTTCATGACTACAGAGGTGAGCGCTACAGGTCTGTAGTCATTAAGTCCAGTGATCCGTGGCTTCTTGGGGACAGGGATGATGGTGGAGGATTTGAGGCAGGATGGTACGTGGCACAGTGCAGGAGCATTGCAGCTAGATGGCATCAACAGCATTACAGTTAGTTAAATTACCTGACAGAATATAAATATGGACCCAGACAGTATATTTCACATTTGAATCAACAGTGTTGTTGCCAGCCTCAATAATAATTGTAATTGTCTTAGTTGTGTATTGGAGGGGACGATCACTATTGTGCAAAGCTGTGACGTTTAGTACATTTAATACGACCTCTACGAGCAGCACTGGTTAGATTATAAAGTCTGACAGCCGTAGGTAGGAAGGACGTGTGGAACCTCTCCCTCGAGCACCTAGGATGACACATTCATTCATTCATTCATTCATCTTCTTCCGCTTAATCCTTTTTCGGGTCGTGGCGGGGCTGGAGCCTATCCCAGCATCTTTGGGCGAGAGGCAGGGTACACCCTGGACAGATCGCCAGTCCATCGCAGGGCCAACACAGAGAGACAGACAACCATTCACTCTCACAGTCATACCTAAGGACAATTTAGAATCCCCAGTTTGATGCCAATTAACCTAACTTGCATGTTTTTGGTATGTGGGAGGAAACCAGAGAAATCCCGGAGTAAACCCACACAGACATGGGGAAAACATGCAAACTCCACACAGATCACTGTTGGTCGGGGGCTGGGATCGAACCCAGGATCCCCCGGCCAAGGGTGAGTTGCTGTGCTGCCGCAGAGCTAACCACTCCACCACCGTGCCGCCCTAGGAGCCTACTGCTAAATGAGCTCCTCAGTGCGTTCAGCGTGTCCTGCATGGGGTGGGACTCGGACTCCAGCAGAGATGACAGCTTAGCCACCATCCTCCTCTCTACTATCTCCTCCACTGGGTCGAGGCAGCTTCCCAGAACAGAGCTAGCTTTTTTGATCAGTCTGTTCTCTTCCTGTCGGCTGTCGTGATGCCACTGCCCCAGCAGACCACACCAAATGTGATGGCTGATGCCACCACCGAATCATAGAAGGTTTTCAGAAGTGCCCCCTGTACTCCAAAAGACCTGAGTCTCCTCAGGAGGAACAGTCTGCGCTGCCCCTTCTTGTAGAGCGCGTTGGTGTTGTGTGACCAGTCCAGGTTATTGTTCAGATGAACACCCAGGTACTTGTAAGATGTCACCATCTCAATGTCTGTTTCCTGGATGTTTATCGGTGCTGTAGGGGGTTGTCCTTGCTTGCAGCAGTCCACCACCAGTTCCTTGGTTTCCTCGCACTGATTTGGAGGCAGTTCCATAGGCACCAGTCCACAAAGTCCTGGATAAGTCCTTTGCACTCCACATCATCCCCATCAGAGATGAGGCCGACGATTGCAGAGTCATCAGAGAACTTCTGTAGATGGCAGTGTGGTGTACTGTGTGAAAAATCAGCAGTGTAGAGGGTGAACAGGAAGCGAGCCAGAACTGTTCCCTGGGGGGCCCCCGTACTGCAGATGATGGTGTCAGACACACAGTCCTGGGTTCTCACAAACTGTGGTCAGTTTGTGAGGTAGTCCAGGAGCCACGATGACAGGTGCTGGTCTACCCCTGCTCACAGCAGCTTGTCCCTCAGGGGGAAATCAGTTTGTATTGTGAGACATCATTTTTTTTTCTCCAGGAAAGTTTTTTCTCCAGGAAAGCAGTTTTTCTGCTGTAAAAGTTCAGTTAAGCTCCTTGGAAAAAGACAAGTTTAGACGGAGCATTTTTGTGATGTCACTATAACTGGTAAACCAGTTGAGACTAAGCACTGGCTGTTCAAATTTGCCAGCTTGCAGACTTCTGTGTACTGTGGTTTTGGAGGGCAGGTTGTGCATCAGTGTACTGATAGGCGGGATGTGGGTGGGTCTAATTAGATCCTGGCATTTGAAGGAGGGGGTAAAGGGCAAAAATGTTCACAAGCAAATGCAAGACAATGAAAGCCTTTTTGTGGAAAAAAGGGTATAAGCTACCATTTTAGACAATGTAGATTTGTTTTTAAAGGGATTCATATCCACTGCAGTTTAAATACACATATATGGGGAGTAAAGGTTAGGGTTGTGGATGAGGAAGCTTTACTTTCCACATTGTATATTTGAGCTGTAACCCTTAACAAGCTCACTTCAAGTAGTTATTTTCACATCCACTTGATGTCACTTTCCCCTGCAGCCTAACTATATATAGCTCCTTCTTCCTGTTGGTAGAACAGTTTTGTTAATCTACAAACAAAAAGTCAAAAGTGTGTTTTAATGAAGCACAAAACTACCCAGCAAACCAGCATGCCATTCATGGGCATTTTATGCTATCAAACTGGAAAAACTGGACCATGCCAGAGAAAATTAACCCCTTAACACCTGAATTTATTTCCAATTATGAAAAAAAAAATTTCACTTGTGTCTTTGCTTTCAAGTAGATGCTAAATTAAGTTGAGAAAGTTAATTTGACTATAGCACATAAAATAGATATAATTTTAGGTATGATGCAAATTAGTGACAACAGGCATCTATGGTAAAAAAAAAAATGGTAAAAAAAGCACCTGTTCCCATCTCAAGTATGAAGAGTCTTTTATTTATGCAACAAAGTTATTTTCAGTATTTTCAGCTCTCATGACTGCCAAACTATAACCCTAACCCTAACCCTAACCCTAGCAATCAGGAAATGGATGGTGCTCCGTCTCTGACCGTTCCAACGAGAAACTGATGCTTGCAAAAGGTTCCTAGGTATGTGTTGGAAGTGCTCCACCCGGAAGTGGAGGAATACAGACGGTATTTTGGTTGCATTTGGAGCGGAAGCGGTTTGATGCGAATTCGCGACAACAGGCGTCAAGGGGTTAAAAAGTCAATGCAAAGTTTATACACATCAAATCTGAATACTGATTTTCCCTATTATACACTTGGAAAACAGATTTGAAAAACATTAAATTACAAATAGCGTTCACTTATATAGCGCTTTTTACTCATCTCTGGATGACCAAAGCACTTCACTGATTCTGCTATTCACACACATTCACGGCGGCGGAGCTGCCATACACAGGTGCTGGCCTGACCCACCAGGAGCAGCTGGGGGTTCAGTGTCTTGCCCAAGGACACTTGGACATGCAGACTGAGTGGAAATCGAACCCCTGACCCTCCGCTCAGCAGTCGACCACACTATGCCTGCGCCACAGCTGTACTATAATCAGATGTACTCACACTTTGTGCAGATGATCCTGGGTCGCTCCCAGGTCCCGTCGGCTCTGCAGCGTGCAGTGGGGATGTGGCGCTGGTAGAAGCCCTCGGTGCATTGGTAACGCACCACTGAATGGATATCGTAATGTGATCTCCGCCGACCGATCAGATGGGCATTCTCAACTGCAGGTGGGGTCCCACATAACACTGCCAGCAGTACACATTTAAAGAATATAAGCCACACGGATAAAGACTGCATTTCAGAACATTTAAACAACTCATAAGACTACACCATGGTGAAATATCGATTTAATTGCTACATGTTATGCATCCTGTCAAAGAGACCATTTGTTGTATAGCAAAGGGGTGTGCTTCCTCTAGATGGCAGCCTTGTTCCTATCTCATGACTGACAGACACTCTTCTCTGCAGCAGAGAGGAACTACAGCCACACCACAGAGCCCCCAGACCACAGGCAGACAAACAGTCTCAAATGACTTAATACTTCTCTACTTGTCCTACTTTATCCTTCTGCTCCTCTGCTTCTAACACCTCCTGATGATCCTCCATGTCTTAGCTGAGCTTTATTTGCAGCCCACATGATATCACTGCATTCACATTCAGGCTGGCTGTATTCCACTGGAAAGGTTTTGGTTCGTGTCGAGAAAACCCGACAAAATGGCTCAGAGGATTTTCACATGATTTTCTTGAACAGGGTAATAACTGGGAATAACTCCAGTTCCAGTGAAGGGCGGGCGTAAGAGTGTAAGAGAGGCCAATGAGAAGATTCAGATTGATAATGCTCACAAAAATCAATCCAGGTGCTAGGGATGATCATACAATTGCGGCTGCTAGACACCCCCTAGTAATACCGGTGTTAGATTGAGATTTTTAAAAAAAAAAAAATCTTTTTTATGGAGAGACGCCAAACAACTGTTGATGTTTCTGAAAAGTGAAAAGTTTTGCTTCCCCTCCAACAGTTTGAAAAAAGAGGATGAGCATTGTTTTCTAACAGGTGGCCAGCTGCTCGGGGACTAAACATGAAAAACAAACTAAACGAATACAGGAAAAATTCTCCAAATTTATTCATCGCTGGTGTGTAGGGGGAAAAAAAAAACTACATTAAATTGACTTAATTTTTTTGCAAGAAGAAGCTGAATATTGAACATTTTCTCCTTGGTCACAGTACCTGTGCCTTTCTTGCAGATGTAGGGCAGGTTGTAGTTGCAGGGCACGTCGTTCCACTTGCCGTCCTCATGGGCAATGGTCACCACACAGTCCTCACCGCCCGCAAAGAAGTTATCCGGCTGGCTCTCTCTCCAGTTCTCATACACCTGCACAGCAGCAAACATCAGAATTCAGCTGTGCTCGCCATCATCCCTCAGTGCTGTCAGACTGGAAATCTGTTTCATTAGCAGTAAGAATTAGCACCCACATTTTCACATTTGTTCAATTAGTGAAATACTGCACATAAACAAGAACAAGGGTGTGACTAATTAACAGAAAAGATTGTTTTCTCATTTTTATTAGAAAGGGTATTTTGCATTTTGGAGAATGTGTTTGAAATCATTCAACTTGCATAACTTTTTTTTAAGTCAAGAAAAAGAACGTTGTGCTTTAATTTTTGCAAGAACTTTGGCACCTTACACAACAGAATGTGGAGATTTTGGTACAAGTAAGGCAGCACAGGTAGCACTGAGCACTGACCAGATCATTGCCATCAGTCCACTGAAAGTCCTCCTCCACTGTGCGATCATTCAGACCAATCCAAGCGTTGTCATGACCGAGACCTGCAACAAACACAAGTGTAATTTTGACTACTTCTAAAGAGAACGGCTAATATCTATACTAACTCAATTTCTTCTTCTTTCGGCTGCTCCCTTTAGGGGTCGCCACAGCGGATCATCTGTCTCCATCTCACCCTATCCCTTGCATGCTCCTCTGTAACACTGGCCCTCTCCATGTCCTCTTTCACTACATCCATGAATCTTCTCTGTGGTCTTCCTCTTTTCCTCCTGTCTGGCAGCTCCATCTCCAACATCCTTTGTCCGGTAGATCCACTATCCCTCCTCTGTACATGTCCAAACCATCTCAGCCTTGCCTCTCTTACTTTGTCTCCAAACCACTCAACCCGAGCTGTACCTCTGGTATACTCATTTCTAATCTTGTCCCTCCTAGTCACTCCCAATGAAAATGTTTAACATCTTCAACTCTGCCACCTCCAGCTCCATCCCCTTTTTGTCAGCGCCACTGTCTCCAAATCATACATCATAGCAGGTCTCACTACAATCTTGTAAATCTTTCCTTTCACTCTTGCTGCTACCCTTCTGTCACAAATCACCCCTGACACTCATCTCCACCCACTCCACCCTGCCTGTACTCTCTTCTTCACCTCTCTTGTGCATTTTCCATTGCTTTGGATGGTTGACCCCAGGGATTTAAACTCATCTACTTTCACTACATCTACTCCTTCCATCTTCACCGTTGCACCTGCCTCCCTCTCATTCACACTCATGTAGTCTGTCTTGCTTCTACTGACTTTCAATCCTCTTCTCTCCAGAGTATACCTCCACCTCTCCAGGTTCTCTTCCACCTGCTCTCTACTCTCACTACAGATCACAATGTCGTCTGCAAACATCATGGTCCATGGAGACTCCTGCCTGACCTCATCTACACTAACTCAACAATTCAATCATAAATGTGTCTCACACCTATTTAGCAGGTCCCTTTGTTATTGTGTTATTTCATTTGAGTATCATGTTATAAGCCTAGGTGGGTTGAGCAGACAGAAAATGTGCTCAAATTAAAGGAGGCTTACCTCATGATATTATTTACCGAAATAAATGAGAGTAGTCACCAAAGAAACTACTCAAAAGTACAATGTGTAAAATTTTTGGCAATCTGAATTTTAAAATTTACTGCAGCATAAAGTCTTAACTTTGTTTTCATTGCTATATAATCACTTTTAAGTAAAAGTTGTGTTTTTGTACTTTAGGTTTAAAACCCCCCCCCATAAATTAAGAGGGTCCTTTTCTATGTAGGCGTCATCTTGGACCACTAAAAAGGTTTTTCCAAGTTTTTACATCAAACTTTAATGACACAATTTACTTCTGCATAATCTCCTTTTGAAGAGAGGGATAACTGATAAAATGTGAGTTACTTGCACTTTTAAACCTGACAGCTAGATTGTGTTGAAAAATTACACACTGCCAGGTTTCCCACATGCTCTAGAAAACCTGGAAAATTGACCAATTTTCCATTCATGGAAAACATATGGAAATTAGAAAAAAAAAGACAAATGTCCTGGAAAAGCTGAAGTTGTCCTGGAAAATTATTTCTCCTCTCTCTGCCTTGTGAGTGAACGCAAACGGGTAATGTGCATGCATGTCTATTTTCACGCCATCTTCAGTGGACATCATTGAAGCTATGTGTTCACCTAGGTGTGTGTTTTCACACTTCCAATTCATTGTCTATATAGCACACCCCGCATGCATTCAGGTAGCGCTGTATCAAGAATGTTGAGCAGTCATGTGGAGGTACCTGCTCCTCATTTACACGAAGCCCCACTCCAGTATAATTTTTGCAAATGAGGAGCTGGCAATCACTTCCTGGAACTTGTGCTGAACTTTTAAAGTAGCGGTTATTAGTAAAAAGTAAACACATATTCAGCAACTACACACTTATTCCTCACCTTGTTTTCAGAAACGTGCTTCACTGTTTACTTTTAAAGATACAGGCAAAAGTTTAACATTCTAATACATTGTGAACAGACTACAACAGCTCATCCACCAGGAGTCGCATCAACCAATGATGTGCAGGTTAGGGAGGGCACAGCACCCTGTGTGATGCTACCAGCTAGTCAAATTTACATGTCCCCTTAGAGTAGTCCTGCTACCCATTGGTTCCATTTGACTTTGCCAGTAGATGTAGCAACTTTTCAAACCTTGGGTAAGGACTTTTTTTTTCAAAGCAGCACGTAGAGACAAAACTAGCAACTTTCAGATGAAGAGTGTTGTTAGTATTGGTCTGCGAATGTGAAGTTTTTATCTCCCATGGCGACAGGCTCCTCTCTCTGTTGAGGAGCACCAGTTAGCTGTTGTGGATTTTGATTTAATATATTTGAGAAATACAGGTGCAACATGTATAAATTGTGTAGTAAACTAAAATGAAACAAGAAAATTATTTTTAGCTCATTCCAGCAAGCCAAAAAGTGCTAATGCGATGATGTGACATCCGTCCATATGGCCGTCCATTCACATTTCACAGGAATCACTACTCCTCCTAGGCATTTGCCCCAGTGCTCACCAGACTCATTCACAGTGATCCTCCTATGGGTCTGCATCCAAGCTGTGCTCAAGGTCAAAGGTCAGGAGACTGGGCACTTACGTGATTTCAGAAAAATTGCTACTCCTCCAAGTACTACTACTACTAGTGCGAGGGCACAACAACACAGTGTTATCCAATCCCACCTTGAGTCCCATGATAAATACTGTATAATATGTAAAGCCTTTGATATGGTCACACAGTCCTTCTTTCTAAACTATCAGGATATAAACTCTCCATGATTACCCTTAGCTGGTTAAAATCTTATCTATCTAGTCGTTCCCAGTGTGTATAAAGTATAAACAACACTGTATCCCAATCAAAGGCATGCACCACGGGAGTACCACAAGGTTCAATTTTAGGCTCACTGCTGTTTATTTTGTATTTTAATGATTTGCCATCAGTATGTGAAAATGACATAAAAATTCAGATGTATGCAGATGACAGTCATCTACACATTTGGAAAGGATGCCAAACAAGTGGCTGAGAAGTTAATGATAGGAATGGAGAAAGTGCCAAAATGGCTTAATCAATCATGCCTCACTCTGAACGTAAGGAAAACAGCCACTCTGTATTTTACCAACAAAAAAAAATCATACACACTATCCAAGTATAACTGTAAATGGAGCAAATATAGAAAATGTAACAGAGTTTAAGTATTTGGGCATCACATTAGATCCCACTCTCAGCTTTAAAAAGCATATAAAATGGATGAGCCGCACTGTGAAATATAACCTTGCAAACTTTTGATGCATCAGAAACTGACTTACTCTAAAAGGATCAAAAACCTTTCTGAATGCCATGATTTTGACACATTTCTCCTATTGCATCTCATGCTGGTCACAAGCCAATAGCATGACTCTGAAACCTTTGGAATCTCTGTATAAATAATCCATCAAAATTCTGGATAAGAAGATGCAATAGCATCACCATTGTGGTATACTTGCCAAACACAAGATGTTAGCTTTGAAAATATGATCATGCATGCAAATATATGGTTGGGTTTCAAAATTATCCATGGTTCTGCATCCCCACCTCTTAAGACTTTTGTGTACTTAACTTCTGAACAAAATACCAGAATAAGAAGGACTTCCTCTTGGTGGCATTGTTGCATACCCCTACGTAAACTGCTTTTGGACAATCAGTCTTCTCAAACAAAGCTATAACTGAATGGAACAAGCTCCCCACTACTTTGAAGACCAGAACAAATTACAGAGACTTTTCCACAAAGACTAAAAATGGATTTTAAGCAATCAAGCCTGCCAGCATTGACTCTCTCCTTTAAATAGGATTTGAAATTGTACTCTTAAATTGTATTTACGTGTGCTGTTTCTCTAATCTTTTTACCTTTTAAACTTACTCTCTGCTTGTTTCAGGGACAACAGTTTCTGAAACCCCACCTGAATTGCTTTCTATATGTGCTGTTTTTCTTTTAATATCTTCCTGCCTGCGTCAGGGACTACAGATGGAAATTAGTGAGAACACTATAATCTGGTATAGAGCATCTTTACCCTGTGTTTAATGTTTTTTTCTGTACATAGTCCCTGACAACTAAACCCAGCTATAATGTTTCCAGATCTCCCTATCCAGCATGGCAGTCCTAAGTTTTTGAGTGTCTTGTAGGCTTGTGTCTCTAAGCAGTGTTGTTATGTAATTGGCCTGTTGTCCACCACTCCTTTTACCAACCTGTATGGGTTCCCAAAGTATAAGTGGGTTGGCTGCCGTATCATCATGTCTTGCACAATGTCCAGCCAGCCTCAGCCTTCTTTCTCGGATTTTGGTGGACACCCTAGGTAGCTCAACATAAAGATCCACATTCCTCAAGTGGTCTCTCCACGAGACATTTAGTGCAACCCTGAACATTCTGGTGTAGGTCCCATCCAAGGCCCTTTCCTGCTGTGAGGTCAATGTCAATGTACTGCTCCATACAGCAGTACAGACTCAACTGCTGTCGCAAGCAGTCGAAGCTTCAGGCTGATTTTGATATTAGACTTCCATAATTTTGTCATCTCATGTAGTGCTTTCCGAGATAATGCTTGCCTGGTCTTTATGTCTTTCTTAGTAGAAGCAATCAAGGATTCAAGATATTTGAAGTCGGATTTGACCTAGGGTCAAATCCAATATTGGGGCGGCTGTGGCGCAGGTGTAGTGTGACCGACTACTGATTGGAGGTTCATGGGTTCGATTCCCACTCTTTCTGCAGTCTGCATGTCGAAGTGTCCTTGAGCAAGACACTGAACCCCCAGTTGCTCCTGGTGGCCAGGCTAGCACCTGTGTGTGTATGGCAGCTCTGCCGCCATCAGTGTGTGAAAGTGTGCGTGAATGGGTGGATAGCAGGATCTGTAAAGCGCTTTGGTCATCCAGAGATGAGAAAAAGCGTTATATAAGTGAGCGCAATTTACCATATATATCGGCGACGCGATAAAAAATGTCTACAGTTTCATATAAACAGTTTAATATAAAACTGTATCATTTATATCTGGATTTAAAAGACACATACCCCTTTTCTACTTGTCACCGCCCCGCCTCTCCCCCCGCAGTGCACCAGGTGTGTGGGTCCGGCTGCTTAGCACAGCCGCTAGCAAGCTCAGTTTCAGGGTGTTGGCAATCTTCTCATAGACTAGGCCATCTTTGTGTAGAGCAACAATTCTTTTTTTCAGATCCTCAGAGAGATCTTTGTCATGAGGTGCCCTGTTGACCTTCCAGTGACCAGTATGAGAGAGTGTGAGAGCGATAACACCAAATTTAACACACCTGCTACCCATTCACACCTGAGACCTTGTAACACTAATGAGTCACATGACACTGGGGAGGGAAAATGGCTAATTGGGCACAATTTGGACATTTTCACTAAGGGTGTACTCACTTTTGTTGCCAGAGGTTTACACATTAATGGCTGTGTGTTGGGTTATTTTGACACGGACACAAGTAAGCGGATTAAAAGCCTGATCGGAATAAAAATGTCAACGATGGCTCTCACGAGCCATCAATGAGATGCTGAAAGCCAGCCGATGAGTTTGCATAATTTATTAACGAAAGACAAAAGGCAAAATAAATAGCCACGAGGGGCAAAACACAACTGATGCTAAGACTAAGAGACAGGATGCAGAGTCTCAGGGAAACACTTACTGTGACGAATGATAGACGAGGGAATGTTTGACAAGGTTGCAGCCCGGAGTAAACTGAGCTGCTCCCTTAAATAGGGCTGACAGATTAATCAGCTGATGAGAACGTCATCAGCTGATTGGATTCCAGCCATCCCTGCTGAGCTCGGCTCTGACAGCCAGAAGCCCCGCCGAGACGCTGTCACAATAAAAGCCCGGAGGCCATATGGTGCGCCTGAGAAGAGAACGGGGAACTACCGGACAACCCAAGCGCCGACAGAGCCAGCACTCAGACCATGACAAAAAATGCTTCATGTAAACACGCCAATCTGAATATTCTAACCCGATCACGCTCATTCGGATCAAAATTTCATTCCGATTGAGAGGGGTGGGTTATGCCGATTGTTAATCCGAATGGTACGCATGAAAACACTTATTTCGAACGTAGGGCAGAAAATGTTTACTGCGCATGTCTGTACACCAGCCGCACATCGACGTGACGTATTTCCGCCTTAGCAGCAGCTAGCGGAAAACATAGCGGGAATAAAACAAAACTGGTCTGTATCGTCCTGCTGTCTCCCTCTGTTTGTCATATGCAGAAGTATGTACTTGTAGCTTCATTACAGAGACCAAGCAGAAGCAAAAGTACAGTCTGAATAACACAATACAGGTCAATTTCAACATGAAGTGGGGCTTGCTAACACTGGAAGTTGCTTCTTCTTCTACTATTTTCAGAATGTCGGAATGTCGAAATGTCGACGTGCGCATGTCAAAACACTGACTACTTTATATTGTATCAAAGTGTCATCTCTTCAGTGTTGTCCCATGAAAAGATATAATAAAATATTTACAAAAAGGTGAGGGGTGTACTCACTTTTCTGAGCTACTGTATGTTGTTATCTCCTAAGCAACAAGCTCCTATGTTATCTTCAGAGCAAGAAGGTCCCAGGCTGTTTTCTCCTGAGCAAGAGACTCCCATGTCATCTTCTGAGTTTCAGCGTTCTATGTTGTCATCCCCTGTGTTTAAAAGGCTACTGTGTTACCTCCTGAGGTTAGAGCCCCTGTGTTGTTGTCTCCTGAGTTCAGGGATCTTTTGCAACTGGCCCCTGGGCTCTGTGCTCCCGCAGCGCCTTGTTCCTCCATCTGGTGGCCCATGGACTCTGATAGTCCACCTTGACTCACCATGCCCATCCATCTGGTGGCCTTTGGACTTTGGTAGACCACTCGACGCACCATGTCCATCCGCCTGGTGGCCCAGGGACTTTGGTAGGCCATCCGACATGTCATGTCCATCAGTCCAGGGTCCAGGGACTTTGGCCGACCGCCTGATGAACATTTTTGCTGTACAGTGATCCCTCACTTATCGCATTTAATGGGGACCAGAACCGACCACGAAAAGTGAAAAACCGCGAAGTAGCGTCACCCCCCCCCAAGGGCGTCACAAGCACTGTTTTGCACAAAAAGGCACAAGAGAACAGCGAAAAGTGCCACTAAGCAACATGAGCGATAAAGAACAATGAATGCGGTCTTCCTTCGCTGGGTATGGGCGCTCTGCAGGGAGAGAAGCTGGGTAAAACGTCTCAGCCAATCAGCTTGCGAGGTAAAACGTCTCGGCCAATCAGCTTGCGAGATTCCCGAGCGGTGAAGAGGTGGGCGGAGAGGAGTGAAGCGGTGGTCAGAGAGGTGGATTTTGAGTTGTGCGGGCTCTCCGTGTTGATACCTGATGTTCTAATGTAGTCTCCCTGCCTTCTGCTAGCGCCCGGGCAACTTTCGTGCCATTTTTTTCTGAATTTTGAATTTTTGATGAATATTTTTGAAAAATCCGCGATGCACTGAGGGCGCGAAAGGTGAAACGCGAAGTAACGAGGGATCACTGTACTTTCGTCTTTGTTTTGCCCCACCATACCTATGTCCCCCTCCTCCCGCCCGATTGGAGCATTTTCTGTTTTGTTTAGAAGGTGTCTTGAATCTGCCCTTGGTGGTGGTGGGGGGCTGTAATAATCTGGGCTTGATTTTAGGATCAAGCCCACATTTTATGATCATTTATTGTTTTTTCTATGATTATGTATGATTATTTGCACCATTTGGCCTCTGTGTTCCCCTGAATCCTCTGTCTTTGTCTTCTGTTTTCATGGCCACGTCTTTCCTGGTCCATCGTCATGTTTCATGTGCATTCCCTGTTCATGATTGTCTGTACAGCCCCGCCCATCCTGTGTTACTCACCTGCAGCCACTTCCCTGCTGCCCTTGATTGTGCCCACCTGTTCTGTGTTGTGTTAATCAGCCCCTGTCTATATATGCTGGGTCTGGTCTGTGTCTGTTGTGGCGTCATTTACATTGTATCCTATTTCCCTGCCGGTATTCCTGTCCATGTGTCCCCATTGAGTTTTTTGTAAGTAATTTTACTGTTACTTTAAAATTATCTGTCACAACAGGGGTGGATAGGTAGGAGTAAAGACCTAAATGCAGACACAAAGGTTTATTATAACAGAAAGTGCAGCACAGGTGCTGGATAAGATTAGTGGAATAAACTGGGAATATGAAAATAACTAAACAAACTGGGAGATCACAGGAGATACAAAAAACCATCCACAACGGGGCTGCACGGTGGCGCAGTGGTTAGCACTGCGGCAGCACAGTTTTACCCTCGGCCGGGGGATCGCGGGGATCATGAGATCATGGGTTCGATCCCTGCCCCCGGCCAACAGTGATCTGTGTGGAGTTTGCATGTTCTCCCCGTGTTGCGTGGGTTTACTCCGGGATTTCTCCGGTTTCCTCCCACATGCTAAAAACATGCAGGTTAGGGATACGGGGCACTTGCGCACGCAGCGACCGGCAGCTGGTGGCTTGTCACCAGACTGCAAAACAAATCTACCTACGGGTACAAAATAAGTACAAAAAAAAAAAAAAAAGGTCCAAGGCCAAAAGGGTAGGGGAACAAAGTCTGTCGGGGGGATGGCCAAAATCCAAGGCCAGTTGAGTAGGAGGGAATGAGTTGGGTGGCCACCCACCAGACCACCAAAACTCCAGGGGGAAATGTAGGCCAGGAGAATGCCTTATCCTTCCCCAGGGAGCAAGAGGTGATGTGGAGAGCAGAGGTTTGGGGTTGAGAACCTGCAGTACAGTGTCCGAGGATTGCCACTGGTCCTGAGCAAAAGCTATCCGCAGGTGGCCAGGGGAAACAGAGCACAGAACCGCAGCCGCAGTGACCAGCAGGGAAGATCAAGAGACCCGCCGACCAACAGCAGCAGGAGGCGACTTGGGGACCAGGAATAGCAACTGGCGGAACTGCGACCGAAAGACCTGCAGTCAGCAGCTGGCACACCCACAGGAGAGTCAGGGGCCACCAGAACAGCAGCAACAACCAACAGTGCTGCAACAGCTGCAGGCAGATCCACAGCAACAGCTTGGTGGTGATGTGGAGCAGCGTCAGGCGTGGACCCGGAGACGTCAACCTTGGAGGGAGGAACACAAGAGAGGGTAGGTGGTGAAGACCCAACACAGGCAGCAACAGAAACAGGTGGCATGGGCCAAGAGGCAGGTTGCGACTGCAACTAAGACCCCTTGCCAGGAGCAAGGCAAGTATCTCTACCCAAAGGTGTTAAATGAGAAAAAGGTACTTGCCTTGACTCCTCTTGCTCTGCTGCTGCTGAAGAGGAACCAAATGAAGAACGAGATGAAGAAGCAGGAGTGGCAACATCCAGCGTAGCAGCTAGCAGGCGGCGTGGCATCAGCCCTGAAACCGGGGGGGCGCTGAGTCACCGGCGCAGGAGTCTGAGATGCCAGCACGATGCCACCACGGAAGCTGGGCAGTGACAAGGAGCCAACACTGGAGCTGGAGAGTGACGAGGAGCCAGCACTGTTGCTAGGGAGCGACAAGGAGCCGGCACTGGAGCTAAGGAGCAAAGAGGAGCTGGCACTGGAGCTAGGGAGCAAAGAGGAGCAAGGAGATCACCTGACAAACCAGCTGAAGGTAAGTTCGGCGAGAGACCAGGAGAAATCACTGATGCGGAATAAGGGATGACAACCTCAGCGGAAGGGACACAGGAGGAGGATGGTAATAGAGAACCAACAGATGCAACCACAGAAGCAGGAGGTGAGTATTCAGAAAACAGCCGATGGCCGAGACTGAGAATCAGTATCAGGAATAAGGCAGGACTTAATATTCAAACATGATTTAAAATGAGGAAAAAGTCACTTGCCTTAAACCCTCCTTCTCCGTAGCGGTAAAAGAGCCAAGCAAGGAACGTCACTCAATGTCAGACAAGGAAGGAGGGATATACCCACCCAGCGTAGGAGCAAAGGAAGCTGAAGGAACAGCCGCTCTGTGACAGGAGACTTGAAGCCAGGAGTGGAAAGCAGTGCATTGGAGAGTGATCCTGTACCCTGCAGCAGAGGATGGCTGAGGCCTAAGGTGGAAGGGACGAGTCAGCTGCCGAATGGAAATGCCGTCTACCTGGCCCTCGTATCCCAGTGGGGCCACCCAAAAGCCAGCCGATAGTTCCCACCAAAAATAGGCTATACTCAGCAGGAGCCAGGGTTTGTAATCCAAAGTCTGTTCAATTAATTAAAGAGCCACTCACCTGTGTTCCTCCATTTTCCAGGTGTCTGCTGCAGAGGAAGGCATGGGAGCTGTAGCTCCTGCCACTGGAGAACAGGAAGTGATTGGCAGTGTAGACACAGAAGCAGCGAAGTGCAGACAGCCAGAGACCACAGATGGAGGCTTACCGAGAGCCACCAAATTAATCCAGGAAGGCGGCGAGCTGCCCAGAGATGAGCCAGAAGCAGCCGAAGGAGCCGTAAAGAGAGCTGACGGAGATACAGTGGTAGACGGCGAAGCAGCATAGGCAGGGAGGAGCCCAACGGAGAGAAAAAAGTCCAAAAATCCACGGGGAATCAAGGGTAGCACCTCTGGACTCATTAACACGATTCTCCGAGCCTCCTCCAGGGCAATGCTCTGTTAGTCGCTGTCTGACAGGTAAATCTTGTTCCACTCCGTGAGTTCGGAAACAAGCTCCCTGAGGTCACCCCGACAACGCTCGCCTGCTGGGTCTTGTGTTGGTTGTGTCATTCTGTCACAACGGGGGTGGATAGGTAGGAGTAATGACCCAAATGCAGGCAGAATCCAGTACACAAAGGTTTATTATAACAGAAAGCACAGCATAGGGGCTGGATAAGATTAGCTGAATAAACTGGGAACATGAAAATAACTAAACAAACTGGGAGATCACAGGAGATATGAGAAACCATGCACAACAGCGATAATGATGCAACAAAGGACAGAGGCATGGGACTAAACTTATACACAAACTAATGAGACATAAGGAACAGCTGGGACAGACTAAATGAGGTTACATAACAAGGAGTAAACTGTGAATCACCACTGCCAACAGAAAGGGAAACTACGAAAATAAAACTTCTTCTTCTTCTTCTTCTTCTTTTAGATTTGATTGGTGGTTGGCAACCAGCTTACAGGTGCATTACCGCCACGTACTTCACTCTATGAAGTGCATTAGTTCCCACAAAACCAAAACAGGAAATACTTCAAAATAAAACCAAAACTCAGAGCTAAGACAAGGCAAGGATACTTCATGAAACACTTACACAAAAGATATGGAGAACTAAAACAGAAACAATAAATTCATCACACAGAGGATGGAGCATGATCCTAATCATGCCCCCCATGACATTATCAGGGTGTCAAAGCACAATAACCAGACCAGAGTAGCTCATTCCGACCTGATGAAATCAACCCAGCAGTGCTCAGATCTCCTGACCATTGACCTCTGATCTTGAGCACAACCTAGATGCAGACCCACTTGAGGATCATTGTGTGTGAGTTTGGTGCCCATCGGGGCAACTGCCTAGGAGGAGTAGTGATTCTCTTGAAAAGTGAACGGACAGACGATGGACGCCACATCATTGCATTAGATCCTTTCAGCTTCACTGGAATGAGTGAATAATAAAGTTACACAGTAAACTACAACATTGTTGAGTTTATGTACTTGAGTAAATCTAACTGGCTACTACCTACTGCTGGTTACGTGTGATATGTTCATCCATCCTCTAACTACACTCGCTTCAGACTGTATTCAGGTCATTTGTTTGGACAAAACCACACCAGGCAGGAACACACACATACCGTTGATGAACTCCTGCTCTGTAGCAGAGATGACACTACTCAGGTGGGCGCTGTGCTCTCTGCAGTCCTTCTCTGCATCCTCCCATGTGTGTCTGTGGGTGAAGTACCTGTGAAAACAGTTAAATACTCATTTCACACATCATGCAGCCAGGCAGACTTAAATGCTACAGAGCAGTGCAGTATGTCACAGGTAACACAAAGGGCATACAGTAATGCAGATGAATGAGTAACCAGTCATTTTAGTTTGATTTACTGTGACTCCACATTATTACCAGTGCACAAGAAAGCTAGTTTCTCATCCTTCCTACCTGTAGCAGTGACCATGGAACTTCCTCCAGCCATGCTCACAGCCTTCGATGTCTGTAAAGATGAGGAGAGGAGGAATTGGCAAAAAGTTAAGCTCAAGCCTTCCTTATATGCTTGATAAAAGCAGCAGGTCAAGCAAGACAGATAAATCTCAAAACTTTTATGTCATTTGGCAAAGACTAAAATCTGACATTCTGATTACGCAGTGGCTCGTTTTCAGTTCTCAGCATTCGCTGCACTATTGATATTCATTAATAACACAGAAGCCCGTGGAATCATTTATAACCACAAAGGTTAGAAATTCATTAATCCTCATTAGTAACAGTGCACAACACACAGATGCACACACCCACAAACAAGGAGGAGGAGATCTGTAGCTGGAGGTGGAGATGTGTGTGGTAATGAATCAGCAGTTGTTCATGCATGTGTGTGTTGGTGTGCATGAACGTTGGTTTGAGGATGAATTTTGCCCCTTTGATTGCATCCATTATTCACACAGCAAACAAGATATGATTAGCTCCTTAATTCCCATGTCTGTGGTATCAGTCCTGCTATGGGCCGCATTGAGGGCTACACAGATTCCATATTTTTTTTCTTTTATAGATATAAGCCTGCCTGCTTCAAAATACTTTAAACCCAACTACTTCAGTGCGGTGGTTAGCACAGTGGCAGCACAGCAAGAAGGTCATGGGATCGATTCCACCCTTGACCATCGCGGGTTCGATCCCACCCCCAGACCATCGGTGACCCTTCTGTGTGGAGTCTGCATGTTCTCCCCGTGTCTGCATGGGTTTACTCCGGGTAATCCGGTTTCCTCCAACGGGCCAAAGACATGCAGGTGAGGTTAACTGGCATCAATTGGGGGTTCTAAATTGTTCTTAGGTATGGATGTGAGAGTGAATGGTTGTCTGTCTCTTTGTGTTGGCCCTGCGATGGAGTGGCGATCTGTCCAGGGTGGACCCTGCCTCTCCTCCAAAGATGCTGGGATAGGCTCCAGCCCCCCGCCCCACCCCCCGAAAAGGATTAAGCGGTAGAAGATGGATGGATGTACTTCAATGCTTGCCTTGCCTGATTTATATTTAGAAACAAAGCTTCACATCTGACTGCTTGATTTCACTGGCTTGTTCCTCTGCCCCCGCCCCCCACACACACACATCCTGGGCTTACACTGTTTTTTTTGTTTGTTTTTTACAGATGCACTCACTTTACTGGGCTCAACATGAAATCCGGAAACAGACTTCACAATCTCTTTCTTAGTTTTTCTCTTCTTGAACAATATTTTGTATGATGTCCATTTACAGTATTTGTACTTATAGTATTCTTAATCTACATTAGTCCTGTTTTTTAATTTTCAATTTCATTTTCTTTTACAACCCCAATTCTGGTGAAGTTGGGACATAGTGGAAAAAGTAAAAAAAAAACAAAACAATGATTTAAAAATCCTTTTCAACCTACGTATATTCAATTGAATACACTAATGTTCAAACTGATACACTTTGTTTTTTTTTTTGTTTTTTTTTCAAATATTCACTAATTTTGAATTTGATGCCTGCAACACATTCCAAAAAAGCTGGGACAGAGGCCTGTTTACCACTGTGTTACATCACCTTTCCTTTTAACAATACTCAATAAGCGTTGAGGAATCGAGGACAGAGCTTTGTTGGTGGAATTCTTTACAACTTCGGTTGCTCAACAGTCCGGGGTCTCCGTTGGTGTATTTTGCACTTCATAATGTGCCCCTGATTTTCAATGGGAGACAGGTCTGGACTGCAGGTAGGCCAGTCTCGTACTCTCGTACTCAATCCTTTACTATGAAGCCACGCTGTTGTAACACATGCAGAATGTAGCTTGGCATTGTCTTGCTGAAATAAACAGGGATGTCCCTGAAAAAGACATTGCTTTGATGGCAGCATATGTTTCTCCAAAACCTGTATTTACCATTCAGTCTTAATGGTTCCTTCACAGATGTGCACGTTACCCATGCCATGGGCACTAACACACTCCCATACCATCACAGATGCTGGCTTCTGAACTTAATACTGATAACAATCCGGATGGTCTTTTTCCTCTTTAGCTTGAAGGACACAACGTCCATGATTTCCAAAAACAATGTGAAATGTGAACATGTCAGACCACAGTATACTTTTCCACTCGGGCCCAGAGCAACCGACAGAGTTTCTGGGTGTTGCTGCTATGTGGCTTTTACTTCCCCTGGTAAAGTTTTAACTTGCACTTGTAGATGTAGTGACAAACTGTGTTAACTGACAATGGTTTTCCGAAGTGTTCCTGAGCCCATGTGTTAATATCCTTTACAGGATGATATCAGTTTTTAAAGCAGTGCTGCTTGAGGGTTTCAGTGTTGGTTTTCAGCCCTGCTGCTTACACGCAGAAATTTTTTCCAGATTTTCTGAAACTTTTGATATTATGAAATCCCTTACAACTGTACGTTGAGAAATGTTGTTCTTAAACTACTTGACTATTTGCCCGCGCAGTTGTTCACAAAGTGGTGAACTTCACTCTATCCTTGCTTGTGAACGACTGAGCCCTTCGGGGAATGCTCCTACCCAATCATGACACTGACATGTTTCCAATTAACCTGTTCACTTGCGGAATGTTCCAAAAAAGTGTTTTTTGAGCATTCCTCAATCCTCACCTTTCCCAGTCTTTTCTTGCCCTGTTTCAGCTTTTTTGGAATGTGTTGGAGGCATCAATTTCAAAATGAGTGAATATTTGCAAAAAACCCCCCCAATGTTTATCAGTTTGAACATTAAATGTCTTATTTTTGTAGTGTATTCAATTGAATATAGGTTAAAAAAGGATTTTTGAATGACTGCATTTTAATTTACATTTTAAACAACATTCCAACATCACCGGAATTGGGGTTGTATTTTTTTTTTCTCTTAAACTTATTCTTGGGGTGTTAAATGATGTTTGGGCTTTAGGCTGAATTGCTTTTTAAGCAGTTTCAACAATGACCTCATAAACAGAAATGACAAAATTCTTTTACAAAGATTGGAACTTATCATTAAGCTTTTATAGGCTATATAAATCACTTTAATGGCCAGTTCTCCCCACATTATAAAATAGTTATAGTTTCACATGTTGTTGTGCTTGAGTCAAAAACATGATTCCCATGAGCAGTGCTCTTGACAAAACACTACATATATGTTCATTGTTATTAAAGGTGTCATTCACTGCACTTTTCCCATATGCTGACAGGTCCCACATATGTCACAGTCGGGGCACAGCTAGGGACCGCGCCCACATTTTATGTTCATTTTGTTCTTTTGAGTGCCCCATGTTCTCTGATCATTGTCTGTCATGTAATGTCTTCCCCAGTGTCTGTCTTATGGTCGTCTTTGTATTTGATATTTTGTCTTCCTTGTTTATTTGCACTGTTTAGTTTTATTGTGTTCTGTCTTGTCTCCTGTGTATATTAGTCTCAGTGTGTGTGCAGCCCTCCCTGTCCTGTGTTCTTCACCTGCTGCCCTGATTTGTCCCAGCTGTCTCTTGTCAGGTTCATTATCGTTTCCCCTATTTATGTGAGTTTCTGTATGTGCTCTGTCTGGCATCGTCATCATCGTTACCCTGATGTTCTCCCCACTAAGATTATTGCTCCCTGCTCAGTAAGTAGTGGTGTTGAAACTGAAGCCTTATGAAACAATGAGCAACTTTGAGACAATTGCTTCATGAGCGACACAGTGTTATGAAACCGCTAATAAAGACTGCCATCTGGTGACTGACTGTCAGAATTGCAACTGAGTGGAAAAAATTAAAAAAATCTCAATACTTTTTTTTGAGCATTTGGCCATCCGAGGTCTATTCAAAATTGGATGGCAGGAAAAAACAATACAAAGCAAACAAACAAAAAAAAATAATTCTCTCTCAAACTTCCCGCGAGCCCTCAAGTCATGTGATGTGACGGACATAACGAGGCCTCGCTTGCTATGGTCACATGACTGTGGGTGTGCTGAAATGGCGCTCAATGCACTGCTCATGACACTTTTACTTTATGTTGCTTGAATCAGTGTTGAGTGGGCAGTGTTGAGCATAACATCACTATCAGTAAGTTGCTTCGTTATTTTGGGTTCAGCCCCTGCACTGCTTTTGCTTTATTCACAGTGTTTTTTGTTAATAAATCATTGTCTCCACCATCTTCCTGCCTGCACAGGAGCACTCCCTTTGCACCCTCATCTGCTCAGAGGGCAGATCATGAGATGCCAGCAAACCTGGACTCAGCAGGCAGCCTGGCGACTGGTGGGCTCAATGCGAGCGAGCAATGGGCGGCTCATACCTTCTTGTCTCTGATGGTGAACGCTCATACTTCCCGCTCATCAGAGGAGGCTGTTACTCTTCTGGAGGTTGCCATGAAGGTTGTGGAGAGATTCCCCAGCCTGCAGGTCTGCCCCAAGGTGAGGGAGCTGCTCGGCTGCTAGCCTGTAGCCACCTCCGCTGGATTTTTCCGGAGCTGATGCCGCACCCTCCAGCCCCAGAACTCTCCCCAGCTTCGCAGCCACTTCACGGGCTGGAGAAGAACTCACCATCCGCACCACAGCCTGTACCGTCGCATGCCACTGCAGCCAAAGAAATGAAGGAGCGCCGACAGGTTGTGGAATCTCAGATCGATCTGTTCCTTGAATATAAGCCCTGGCTCCTCCCGGAGTATGCGGCACAGCTGAATGGGGACCGGCTGGCCACAGAGGACTCTGCTGTGAGATGAGCAACGACAAAGCACCGCCCGGCATGGCAGGTTAAACACCATCCTCCCATCTCTAGCCCACAGTCCACCACTCTCTGCTTCAGCTCCACAGGACTCAGCCGCACTGGTGCCCACAACAGCTATAGTACTGCCCCCCAGGACAGTTACTACAGTGGTTTCCACAGCAGCTACAGTGCCAACTCCCACTTTTTCTACACTGGTGCCCTCACCCACTGCTACTCCTCAGTTTGGTTCATCAGCGGTCTGGCCCACAGCCACGGCTCCGACCCCTAGTTCATCTCCACCTGTGACAGCAGAGCAGCAGAACAGGCAAATACATACTCAGTTTTCTTTACCACCGAATGAGATGTCTTGTTTTGGGTGAGGGGTCTCAGCAGCAGCCCTATTCTACTGCTGAGCCTTTACCTTCTGCTTCTGCTGTCACTCCTGTGATTGTGCTGACACCATCCCTGCTTTTTCCTGAGGTGCACAAGCCTGCTCCAGCTGTCCCCGAGGTGCACACCACAGCTCCAGCTCAGCCCGAGGTGCACATTCCTATTCCCAAGGTGCACACCCCTGCTCCAGTTTTCCCTGAAGTCCACACTACAGCTCCGGCAGTCTCCGAGGTGCACAAGCCTGCCCCAGCTGCCACTGAGGTGCACACCACAGCTCCAGCTCAGCCAGAAGTGCACGTTCCTGTTTCCAAGGTGGACACCTCTGCTCCAGTTTTCCCCAAGGTGCACATCAAAACTCCAGCAGTCCCCGAGGTGCACGTTCCTGCTCCAGCTCAGCCCAAGTTGCACGTTCCTGCTCCAATTCAGCCCAAAGAGCACATTCCTGCTCCAGCTCAGCCTGAAGTGCATGCTCCTGCTCCAGCAGTTCCTGTTCCTTCCCTGCCTGTCAGTGTTCCTGTTGCTGATTCTGAGGTGGTTATCCCGGTGACAGGAGACCGGGAGTTAAGGCAAGTACCCTTTCAATTATGTTCAAACACCAATTTTGAAAAGTCTTGCCTTACTCCTGGTGGGGGAACTCCTGTGCAGTCTCCGTCAGCTGCCGAGTCCTTCTCAGCAGTCTCTGCTGTTAATGACTGTGGTGTCATCTCTCTGACCTCCTGTTTCCTTCCATCATCCAAGGTGGCCGTGTCGAGGATTGGGTCGCAGGAGGACCATGTTCCAGCCAACATTTTGGAGATCAGGAGACCTCTAGCCAATTTTCTTGAAGCCAGAAGATCTTCAGCCGTTGTTCTTGAGGACAATGTTGCCATGTTTTCACTTCCAGAAGTCAATGTTACCATGTTTTCACCCCCAGAGGGTGAAATGCCCATATTGGCACCCCCAGAGGGTGAAATGTCCAGGTTGCCACCTCTAGAAGGTAAATTGTCCATGTCGCCTCCCTGGGTTAAAGTTTCTATGTTTTCTCCAGAGGTCAAGGGTTATTTGTTGCCATGTTCTGAGTTTGAGAGTTTTGTGTTGCCTGCCCCAGGGCGGGAGGGCTCTATGTTGTTTTCTTTTGGACAAAGAGTTTCTGTGTTATTATCTGAGCAAAAGGCTCGTTTGCTGTTTCCTTCCTGTTGGCCCATGAACTTTGGAAGGCCCCTTGACCCACTCTGTTTTGTGATCTGGTGGCCTGGGGACCGGGGCAGGCCACCCGATCCACTTTGTGCTTTGGTTTGGGTCCTGTGGACTAGGATCAGCCCCCTGACCCACCCTATTTCATGATCTGGTGGCCTTGGGACTTGGGCAGGCCACCTGATTCACCTTGCACTTGGGTTTGGGGTCTTATGGATCTGGATCGACCCCTGACTCACTTTGTTCCCCAGTGCAGTGGACCTGTAAATCCCTGACAGACATTTTTGTTTTTTCTGCTCTGGGTGATTCCTGTATTTTGTTTTTCCCACCGTACCTTGCTCCCCTTCCCCCACCCATTAAGGTGCTATATTTCTGGTTTTGGGGTGTCTGGAATCCACCCCTTAAAGAGGGGATTATGTCACAATTGGGGAACGGCTAGGGACCATGCCCATGTTTTATGTTCATTTTGGTCTTTTGCTTTTCACAGTAATATTTATTCTGTTAAGATTATGATTGTTAAGTGCCCCACGTTCTCTGATCATTGTCTGTCATGTAATGTCTTCCCCAGTGTCTGTGTCTTATGGTTGTCTTTGTATTTGATATTTTGTCTTCCTTGTTTATTTGTACTGTTTAGTTTTATTGTGTTCTGTCTTGTCTCCTGTGTATTCCCAGTCTGAGTATGTGTGCAGCCCTCCCTGTCCTGTGTTCATCTGCTGCCCTGATTTGTCCCAGCTGTTTTTTGTCAGGTTCATTATCGTTTCACCTATTTATGTGAGTTTCTATATGTGCTCTGTCTGGTGTCGTCATCGTTACCCTGATGTTCTCCCCTCTAAGATTATTGCTTACTGCTCAATAAGTTGCTTTGTTATTATGAGTTCAGACCCTGCACTGCTTTTTCTTTATTCACAGTATTTTTTGTTAATAAATCATTGTCTGCACCATCTTCCTGCTTGCACATGAGTCATCCCTTTGCACCCTCATCTGCCCGGAGGGCAGATCATGACAACATGGCAGCACGGTGATGCAGTGGTTAGCACTGTTGCCTTACAGCTAGAAGGTTCCTGGTTCGAATCCCCAGGTTGGCAGGGGTTGGAACCTTTCTGTGTGGAGTTTGCATGTTCTCCCTGTGCTGCGTGGGTTTACTCCGGGGGCTCCGGTTTCCTCCCACAATCCAAAGACATGCATGTTAGGTTAATTGGCTGTTCTAAATTGTCCCTAGATATCTGTTTCCTATAGGCCCTTAGAATAGAGGGTTAGAACTAGTGAAAGCGCTTTGAGTGGTCTTTGTGATATTGCAATGTGTATATAAGTGCAGGTTCGTTAATGAAATGTCTTTGATCAGAGGCTGTGTTAACTGAAAATTTTCCTTCACTGACTTTTGTTTCAGCAGTGACAGAAAAAAAATTGAAAGCTCTCTGTTAGGATGACTGGAATTTAACGAAAATAACAATACAAACTGTGCTTAGTAAGCTAACTTCATAGTAGCAGTGTTGTGGGGCACATACAGTATATGCACATATGTATATGACTGCATGATTCATACGTATACCACCTTAGGCTTCACATCTGAGACGGAACAAAGGACTGAGCCGCTCTGGAGATAACACGAGGGTGTGAAGTTTAGTCTTTGGCATGCAAAGAGATAGCCTTGGGGGATTTCGCCCAGCGGCCAGAGACTGAGAGGTGGAGTGTGTTAAGATCGGGGGGAAGTTACATTGTGACTGGGATTAAGTACCAAGTGACTGTATGTTTGATGTCCTGGGTATAAAAGGGACAGATGTTGGAAGATTCACTCTCTTTTTCTCTTTCTGTGTTTGGATGATGTTGGAGAATGTGAATAAATCTGACTTGAGAAATAAACTCAGCCTCATCTTTCCCCATTCTCCACACTGGTGACCCTATGACGTATCATGAGCAGAAGTAATTCCCCCCAGCCAGACTTGTCAGGAGCCAGCCAGGTGAAAGCAGCCACAGTCAAGCTACCACACTTCTGGCAAGACAACCCGTGCTCCTGGTTCCACTTGGTCGAGGCACAGTTTGCCCTCCGGGGGATAACGGTAGATGACACCAAATTCTACCACATTATTTCCAAGCTCGACAACCGCACGGCTCGATATGTGCAAAGCTTTTTGGAGCACCCACCGGCCGACGACAAATACGGCGGGTTGAAGGCTGCACTCATCCAGTGTTTCACTCCCTCAGTCCAGGAGAGAGCGGAGAGACTCCTGGCCCTGAACAACTTGGGAGATAGCACGCCCGTCGACCTGATGGAAGACATGCTGAGGCTGAGGGGCTCAGACGGCGACGACTTCCTCTTCACCCACATTTTCCTGAGAACCCTACCGTCGGCCACGAGAGCGACCCTGGCCGGTTCACCGTTGGTGGCCCAGCGGGACTTCCGCGCGCTGGCCCAGGAGGCACAACGGATTCTCAATGCCAGCAGACAGCACGCGGCCACCGCAGCAGCGACGGAGCTCGGTGTGGCGGCCGGAGACGACAGGGGGCCAGAGGCGGCGGTAGCAGACCCACCGACAACGGTGGCGGCGAGGGCCAGGGATCGCGGAGGAGACGACCTCTGTTTTTACCATCGCCGTTTCGCAGAGAGGGCACGCAAGTGTATGCCACCATGCCAGTTCAGGAGCTCGGGAAACGCCAAGACCGGGGGTCGATAACAGTTGCGGCCCTCGGGGAGGAGAACAAGCTGCTCTACTTGACGGATGCGCGATTGGGGAGGCAATTCCTCGTGGACACAGGCTCCCAAGTGAGCTTCATCATGCCTACATATGCTGACCGGCTGGCGGGTCCTGGAGGTCACGGAGCGTCAGCAGCGAACAGCTCGAGGATTAAGACCTTTGGCGAGAAGGCTCTGCTTCTGTCCCTACATGGCCGTACATTTGAGTGGACTTTTGTTATAGCTGCAGTGAACTTCAATATGTTAGGGGCTGATTTTCTGTGCTCACATGGTTTGTTGGTTGATCTTGCTAATAGGCGCCTGGTTAATGCACTTTCTTTTTGTTCTATTCCCTGTGCAGCCCGAGTGACCCCGCCCACAGCACAAGCCAACGTCGCAACAGCAGGTGGTAAGTTTCACACACTGCTCACTCAGTTCCCAGCACTCACGGTTCCCACATTTTCAGCAGCTGTCGCTAAACACGGAGTGGAACACTTTATTACTACCATCGGACTGCCCGTTTTTGCAAAAGCTCGGCGCTTGGATGCAGCTAAACTGTCCATAGCGCGCGAGGAGTTCGCCAGCCTTGAAAAGTTGGACATCATCAGACGTTCAAAGAGCCCATGGGCTTCCCCGCTTCACATGGTCCCTAAAGCCGACGGCTCATGGCGTCCTTGCGGAGATTTCCACAGGCTGAACAACGCTACAGTGCACGACCGCTACCCAATCCCGCATATCCAAGATTTTTCCATTCATTTGGTGGGGGCGCGCATTTTTTCGAAGATAGACTTGGTCCGCGGGTACCATCAAGTCCCAGTACGCGCTGAGGACATCCCCAAAACGGCGGTAATAACTCCGTTTGGCCTTTTCGAGTTTTTGCGCATGCCGTTTGGGCTTAAAGGCGCTGCGCAGACGTTCCAGCGCATGATGGACACAGTGTTGCGTGATTTCCCTTTCGTGTTCATCTACCTGGACGACATCTTGGTAGCCAGCGCGTCTGAAGACGACCACGAAAATCACCTCACGGCAGTTTTCCGGAGGTTGGGGGAGCACGGGTTAATAATCAACCCAGCGAAGTGTCAGTTCGGGGTGACGCAGATTGATTTTTTGGGGCATCGCGTCTCTCCAGAAGGAGCCGTCCCCCTGCCTGACAAAGTGAGCGCAATAACAAATTTTCCCCAGCCACAAACGGTCAAAGCGTTACAAGAGTTTTTGGGAATGGTAAATTTTTATAACCGCTTCCTCCCCCGTGCAGCGCAGCTCATGCAACCATTGTATGCCGCGCTAAAAAAAACAAAAACCCACAAGAAAAATTGAATGGTCTCCTGAGCGGGAGCGCGCATTCATGGAAGTCAAAACAGCCCTGGCAAACGCTGCGTTGTTAGCACATCCAGACCCCACGGCCCGCATAGCGCTCACTACTGATGTGTCAGATGTGGCCATAGGAGCGTTCATAGAGCAGCAGGTCGCCGGGGTTTGGCAGCCGCTCGCCTTTTTCAGCAGGACGTCGCGCGATAGTGAGCGAAAATACAGCGCATTTGACAGGGAGTTGTTAGCTCTCCACTTAGCCATTCGCCACTTCCAGTTCTGGCTGGAGGGACGCCGTTTCACCGCGTTCGTTGACCACAAGCCGCTTACTTTCGCGATGGCCAAGGTTTCAGAACTGTGGTCGGGCCGGCAGCAGAGGCAGCTGGCTGCAATCTCAGAGTTTACTACCGATATTCAGCACGTAGCAGGTAAACTTAATGTGGTGGCAGACTGTCTCTCGCGCGCTGTAGCGGCCCCAGTCCGCGTAGGGGTAGATTGTGCAACCATGGCCGCGGAGCAGGCTAGCGACGCGGAAGTGCACACCGCCGCAGTCCGCACAAGGATAGATTATGCAGCCATGGCCGCGCATCAGGTTAGTGACGCGGACGTGCGCGCGCTCCAGTCTGGACCAACAGGGTTAAGGCTGGAGAACAGGGTGTTACAAGATGGTATGCCCCCCCTAATCTGCGATGTCTCCACGGGTCGACAGCGCCCGGTGGTACCGACCGCGTGGCGCTGCCGCGTTTTTGACTCGATTCATTCTCTGGTGCACCCGGGGGTGCGCGCATCGGTCAAAATGGTAGGAGAGAAATTTGTATGGCCGAGCCTGCGCAAGCAAGTTAAAGAGGGGGCAGCAGCCTGTGTGGCTTGTCAACGAGCCAAAATACACAAACACACTAGAGCTCCCTTGGAGCCGTTTCACATCCCGGCTAAGAGGTTCGATCATGTGTATGTCGACCTCGTAGGCCCCCTCCCGCCGTCACAGGGGTGCACACACCTTTTGACAATGGTGGACCGCACCACGTGTTGGCCAGAGGTGGTCCCACTGGCATCAACCACAGCCGAGGAGGTAGCGCGCGTGTTTTTAATGGCATGGGTAGCGCGTTTTGGAGTTCCGTCGGACATTACGTCCGACAGAGGTCCTCAATTTGTTTCTGAGCTTTGGTCAGCGATGGCCCGCAGCCTGGGGGTAACGATCCACCGCACTACCGCGTACAACCCGCAGGCTAATGGTTTATGCAAACATTTGCATAGGTCATTGAAAGCAGCCCTCAGAGCGTCGCTTACGGATGCAAATTGGGTAGACAGGCTACCATGGGTTTTATTGGGGTTGCGTTCTGCACCTAAAGAGGATTTAAAAGCCTCCCCAGCTGAGTTAGTTTTTGCACAGCCACTCCGGCTGCCCGGGGAATTTCTCCCAGATAATCCTGCGCCAGAGTGCCCCCCTGCTCAGCGGTTGCAGAGCGACACGGGATCGAGCATGCTTCCTGGCCCCGTTCATCACAGTTTTCCGCGTGTTTTTGTGCCTAAGGCTTTAAAAAATGCGGAGTTTGTTTTTGTCAGACACGATGCGCATCGCCCCCCGTTGCAGCCACCTTATGATGGACCTTTTAGAGTGCTGGAAACAGGGGATAAGCATTTTTTGCTAGATTTGGGGGGCAGGGAAGAACAGATTGGCATAAACAGACTCAAACCCGCCTTTGTGTTGACCAACGAAAATGTGCTGTTGGCTACGGCTCCTCGGCGCGGCAGACCCCCTAAGGAGCATTCATCAGGACACCCACAGGGATTGACTAACAGTTCTAATCCTCAGGCAGCAGCTCCCCAGCAGGAGGGCGCCGCGAGAGTGGTAAAGCCCGCTTACAGCAGATATGGGAGGCGACTGAGGCCCAAGCGACATGTGGACTGATGTGTAATAATTTTACCATGACTTGCAGACTGTTATTACGGTTGTTCCATCTTAGACGTTTGGGGGGGGGGGGGTCATGTGGGGCACATATATGCACATATGTGTATGACTGCATGATTCATACGTATACCACCTTAGGCTTCACATCTGAAGCCTATGCATCCTGTACCCTGAAGGGTACAGGATGCATAGGGAAGAAAGGATAATACAATAGGAAGGAGCAAAAAAACCATTGATTGTCAGAATAGTGGTCATATATGATCAATATTATGATTACAAGAAAAAAAAGCCCTCAATGCACAGGTTCATTGGGTGTGATGTGAGGGCCACTGGTCTGTAGCTGTTAAGGTCCTTGGGCTGAGGGGTCTTCGGTAAGGGTACCACACAGGATGTTTTCCATAGCTGCGGTACCCTCCCTAGCTTCAGGCTTAGGCTGGAGATGTGCTCCACGATCCCACACAGCTGGTCTGCGCAGGACTTGAAGAGCCTCAAGCTGATGCCGTCCGGACCTGCAGCCTTCCTCGCCTTGATCTTCCTCAGCTCAGCTCTCACCTGGGTCTTAGTGAGGGCCAGGTTGGGGCAGGGGGGCTGTGTGCTGGGAGGGGGAGTGTTGGGTCTGTGGGAGAAAAAAAAGCGGGGGATGTATGAGGGGGGTGGGGGGAGGGCCGTGGACAGCGGGACTAGATGAAGGTGGAGGCAGCAGTGGTTGGTGGGCAGGCGGAGAAGAGGGCGGTTGGTCAAACCGGTTAAAAAGCAAGTTCAGATTGTTCACCCACTCCCTACCCCCCGTGGCCTGGGAGGAGGTATTCTGGAGCCCAGAAATGGTTTTGAGGCCTCTCCAGACACCGCTGACGTCACTCTGTTGCAGCTTGTCCTCCATCTTCTTCCTGTAGCTGTCCTTCCCCTCACTGATCTTCCTCCTTAGCTCCCTCTGTACGGACTTCATTCATTCATCTTCTTCCGCTTAGCACGGACTTCAACTCCTTCTTATTTCCCGACCTGAAGATCTGATACAACCTGATGTTAACATTACTGTTAGTGATATTAGCTTAGTTAGCCTTCAGTTACTAGTGTGTTATTTTTTCTCATAATAAACTCTGACTCACTCCTAGTAACGTTACATGGACTCAGATGAACGTGAATGAGCTTGTGTAAAGACTTTTCGCAATACATGTCCGTTACACAGGTCTGTTACAGCCCATGCAGTGGTATTTGGAATGGCACAGACATAAACAAACACAATAGCTGCTCGCTACTATTCTAACTGGGGGAACTATTTAACGGCTCAGTATGGTTACAAAAATGATCAAAAGGTGAAACGCGAACTTTATAAAGAAAAAATGATCTGCCCGCACACTATTTCCAGTATGTACAATGATAAGTGAAAGTGATTAAATTGATTTATTGACGAGAAAGCACCAGGGAATGGGCAAATATAATGGAAGCGGAACTGGAACTGTGGCAGGAGTGGAATGGAGAAGTTTGTTACTCTACATTGTGCAAGAGGTCCATTGCTCGGTGATGGGTTGCAACTGGAGACCGGATTGTTTGTCTGTGATGTAGGAAAAAAGATCCTGGAAGAGCAAAGCCAGCTTCTGACCATTCTGCTGAAATGTTAAAAATACAATTATTTATAAATGAAGAGAGAAGTTGTTGGAACTACAAGACACAACGGTGTGGCTAAAGTGCAGTTTTCAACGTTTAATAAATTTTACTCTCACTTTGGGAGGCCTTGTTTTGGCCTGCTTTACTTTTATGAGGAACCTTGGAGTTGACAAGGATATGCTGCTCATCTCTCACCACATTAACCAAATCTCAAGGACTGCCTTTGTCTATTTTCAAAATATTTCCTGTCATACTGTCTCAGAGTGATGCTGGAAACCAAAGTCTATGCATTCGTAAGTTATAATTCCTTATTATCAGCATGTCCTTAACGCTCCAGTAGTCTTGAATGATGGTCCATTATATGTTAAATCTTTTCCTTCAGAGTGCAGACTTGTGTTTCACAAAGTTTTCAAAAGTACAATAGGATGCAGAGCTGTAAGCTATCAGTCTCCTCTCCTGTGAAATAAGGTCCCAGATTGGGTTTGGGAGACAGACACCATCTCTGCTTTTAAGACTATGCTTTAAACTTTTACTCATTACATTTTCAGTAAAGGTTATAGCTAAGGCTGGAACAAGAAATGCATGATTTATTCCTTAATTATGCCATTACAGAGTCAAACAGCTAGAGGACCTCCCATGATGCATTGAGCTCTTCTCCGCTCTTTATACATCTATCCACCACTCACTGGAACAGTGGTGGTTTCTTGTTGTTTAGCTGTGTACTAATTTCTCCTCATGCTCATGTTTGTTAATATAAGATCACTGAACCTTGAGTGTTTCCAGTTATAACTTAGTCAGGTCTTCAAAAATTAAAGTCCCTAGTAGGAAATCCAATCCAGATGCACGTTTTTGTGAAATGTGTTGAAATTCTCTTCACATACTAAAAGCTATCAATAATTAAATTAGTGTGAAAAAAAAATCCATCTTTAGGGAAAGTGACAGGACTGTAAAAACACCAGTCAGCCATTGCATTTGGACCAAATAAAAAGACTGGATGGTCTACGTGTTTATCTGCCCACTTGTGTGACCTCTGGTTGTGCATTCATTGTGTGCATGTTTACTGGAGCCATGGTTTCCCTGCTCACCATTCATTTCTATGCAAATGCTTCATAATCCCTTTTGGGAGTGGCGTGGCATGAATTTTTACACTAGCAGCTGGTAATGTCAAATACAAATAGATTCAGCAATTCAACAGTTTATGGTTTTTTCAAGATATCAGAGAAAGTTTACTGCTGAGTTACCATGTTGCTTTATCAAGAATTTCACGAACAATCTACCCATGACTACATGCATTGTCCAATCAAGAGCAGCTCCATGTTTGCATGGCTGTAGAGGGCTAACTTTGTCTTTCTTTGTGAATGGATTACTTACTAGGGCTTTGATTGCTATTCTAAGGATAATTGAGGCCTTAATTTTTATTTAAAAAATTCAAGATTTTTTTAATGCTTGCAGCCATTATATGAACTAGAGGGCACTCAGAGAGTACATGCCTCCCCCAAGGCCATATCTCGCAATGTTAAAGAAAGTGAAAAAGGGATCCAGAATCCACATCCTGACCTGGACACCTCCAAAATGTAATGGGTGCATCCGTAGCCTAAGGGCTATCTCTGGTGAAAATTCCATCAAAATCCATCTAGTAGCTTTTGCGTAATCTTGCTGACAAGCAGCTAAACAAATCAACCAACATGAAAACATTACCTCCTTGATAGAGGTAATGATATTGGATAAAAGTCATAAAGCAGCATTGCTAGCAAACTAAACTGTCACGAATGGTGGCGAATTGGACCCAAACGCAGTATTTAAAGTTTGGCGATTGATTTATTAACGAGCTGGCCAGATGGGCGCAGCTCGAGAAAACACAAAAAACTGACAACTCGGCAGCTGTAACAAAAACTTACAAAATCAGGCAGGATCAGGCAAGGATACAGGAGAAACAGAAGCATGCTGATCACGCCAATGTGACTAACGACACACATCAGGAAACACAGATTGGGGCTTGACATAAATGGACACAGGAGTAATCAAATATAATACTGAGCAGGTGAGCACAATCAGTGACAAATAGAGACAGCAGGGATTAATCACAGACACAGGACAGGTGGGGCTACACAGATGATCTTAGAGGATGCACAAAACATGAACAGTCAGAGCCGAGGCAAGAACGTTGTTGGTAGCAGTAGGACTTGATGAGTGGCAGTAGGACCAGTCCAGGACACAGTCCGGGGACGGATGATTTTTTTCACACATGGGGAGTTGTTCAGAACTCCTTATACAAAGATATAGAATGATGATAATCAAGTCAGTGGCAGTAATGCACCTGTAAGCTGGTTACCAACCGCCAATCAAATCTAAAAGAAGAAGAAGAAGCAGAAGAAACTCGAATGGTGGCTCAGTTGGTAAAGCATCCGCCTCACACCCAGGAGGCCGGGGTTCAAATCCCACCGGGTCATGCCGAAGGCCATATAAAAGCGGAACTTCCTGCCGTCCAGCTTGGTGCTCAGCAATAATGGAACAGAGAAGCGAAATTTGTGGCGGCGCCTTGCACCAGTCACATAAAGAAACAGTAATAAATTAAATATTTCCTGAGCTGGATTAGAAGAACAATTGACACCACTCTGATTTCAGTTCAAAGTTGGTACCACACTGACATACATATTAGAAAATGAGATGTTGACTAAAAACTGTACATGTACTAACTAATGTTGGTGTATTTGTGTGCAGGCAGTTGGTTCAATCACCCTGCAGCCCCGTGGCACACAGATGCATGCTCTGATAGCTGTACAGAGGTCCTGCCTTATGATATTGTCACATACAGTAGCAACAGACGCTTCACGCTGATCAGCATTACCTCCGCCGCCACCGTTAGTAAGCAGCGAACCTTTTACAGCAAGTATCAGATGACCGGGATTCTTAATAAATTCACCACTTTGGTTGCACACATAATAATGTAGCAGATTTGTTGGTGCTACACACTCCAGTAACATTTCAAACAGGAACTGCATGATAATTGAGCCTGAAGTAATCCGTTATTTATCCACGTGTGGTATGTGACTGTGCGATTTTCTCTCTCCCACCTTTCTCACACATGTCTCCCCCATAGCTGGGCAGGCAAAGGCAGAGGAAGGAATCAAGCTTGTCGATGCAAGTGCCTCCATTTTCACAAGGCTCGGACTGGCAGTCATCAACGTCTGCAGGGGAGAAACAAATTGTGAGAACAGACGAGCTGCAGATCTCATTAGGGTTCAAATTAAAAGGCTGTATTCTGCAAAAGTGATGCTGTTGAAATGAAAAAAGAAAAAAAATAATCAGCGTGGGGGTGTTTGCTGCCATTCAAGCTCTGACACAAGAAGAGCTGGTTATTAGGCTTGCTTTAAACACTGAGATGGGTCCACGTTGGTGAGTGCATTATCATAATTCAAACAGGGTGTGAGGAGAATGCTGACAGCCTAATCCCCTCTTACATTCCTTATTTATCTCCATTCTCTCATGCAGGAAGGCACTTTAAAAGCCCTTCAACTATTATTACATTCTTTTTATGCTTTTGCAGAGCTCGAGGTTAACTTCATGTATTCCTCCTTTGTTTCAGTCCATTTTCACAGTTTGCAAACATACATGAGGAGGCAACATAGCAGCCTGCACATTGCATTTATTTTCTTTTATTGCCATTAAACAGCTGATATAGAAATGATGAGCTAGCCAGAAGAGAAGCAAAATCTGAGCAAAGGATTTGGGTTCAAGACCCCATTTTAGAAGAGTTCCCCCCCCCCCCCCCCCCCCCCGCTGTAGGCGCCTGAAGCAACAGCAGGAACCCTTCCAGGACTTGGGCTGCATCGCTGCAGCTCCCGGCAGTCTCTGACCCCTTGGAGAAACAAAAGGCTGGCGGACAGAACATTTCTCAACCAAGGAAAATAAAGTGTCACTTTATAAATGGGGTGCATGTAATCTTCTTTCATCATAACAGTCACACTCCAGGACAGCAGAAATCTATTAAAACTCGCAGCAAGAGTGCAAAAATAAGACTTCAACTTAAAGCACAGCTTCAAAGCTTTTCCTCACATCTTCGCTCCAAGTGGATAAAGATAAATAATAAAAAAAAAAAGGTCAGCAGCAGCCAGGGGCTAAATGTGGCAGACAGATCAAACTAGAATGACATTTCAACCTCAGTCAAAACACTTGAGGCTGTCATAGCAAGACACTGAACCTCATCTGCAAAGGATTCATCATTTGTGCCATAACTTGTGGTTGGTCATCTTTGAATATTTCAGGACACACTGTGGGCTATGAGAAATGTTACCTGGAGTTTGGTAAAGGTTTAATCTGACATCAGAGGCTACATATCTGTTTATACAAATCACAGGTCTTTAAGGATTAAAAAAAAGAAAAGAAAGTTGTTTGTTGGAGCACTGATGCAAAGACTGAAACCAGAGAATTAATGTATTTCTTTTGCAAAATATAAATTAATACTTGTGTGCTGTTTCTCTGTAACAAGGGCATAACCTGAAATATGAAAAAGTAAATTTTTTTTAAAATTATTTATTTAAACCATTTCTGACCCAAAATGGAGCCTCACAACATATCTGCACATTGAAATAAAGGTAAAACCAACAATTTATAAGTATTTTTTTTTTAATCTCTTAAAATTTTTATTGCAATTTTCCACAAATTTGCAAGTTGTTTTTCCTCACAAATAACTTTTTTAAATTTAGTTTTGTTTCAACTAAATTGTTTTTATTTCTCCCTTTATCCAGGTTTATTTGAGACTTTTTTTTTTTAAATTTGGTGTGTTTTCTTGTAATTTCCAGGACATTTTCCCCTTTAACTTTACTCATAAATGTGAGAAGGTTTTTTTGTAAATTTCTAACGTCTTTGTGTAAATTTGTGACTGTTTTTGTGAATTTACTTATCTTTTTTTTTTTCAAATGCTAGTTTTCCTTATAAATGTGTAAGGCTTTTCTTTTAAATATAAGACTTGCAATTTTTTTTTGTAAATCTCATAAATTAGCAACCTTTTTCCACATGAATTTCAGACTTTCCCACCCTTATTAATCTGCAAGTTTTAAAGCAACACTATGTAAGATTTGCACCTTAAAATAATGTTTCTAAAATTATTTTGATGACACAGCAACCTTTGGGTGAATGTCACTTCCACCACAGCCTGAGCGGGCCTGAATCGATTGCAACAGCTCTGTTCTTGGGAGGAACACTAAAAGACTACAAATATGGTGACTATGACCGGAGTCCTAACAACCAATCACAGGTCACAGCTTGAGCCACCAACAACTAAGCACCCTGTGATTGGTGGTTGGGACTGAGGCCATAGTTGTAGTCTTTTCAGTGTTCCTACCCAGAAAAAGAAAGCTACATAGTGTGCTTTAAAGTAGAACTGAACTCACCTTTTTGCCAAAAAAGTAGAATAGCAGATTAATTCCTTATTACCTATTGTATTTTTCAACACATAAAAGAAATTTTTAGGCCGTGCGATGGCCAAGCTATAAGCCGATAAACTTTTGCCTCTGGCTGGCAGTGCCAAACAAACCGGAAGTAGTGCAGACGACGCTGCGTGACGTCACGAGTGTGACCCTTATCAAAACAACAATGGCAGATGATAGCAGTTCCAGCAGTCAAGAAAACCAGAGTTTTCAGAGTGAAGAGGCATTCAGGATCGGGGACGAGACAGAGGAGGATGCAGGAGTGTCAAGTGAACAGGAAGAGAGCGAGGGAGGCATCGAACCGTACAGATTAGAGCCAGAATTTTCGGGGGATTCCGGCACCGACTCAGACTGCAGCAGTGATGGGGAGGAGAGTCGCTTATTGAATACAGAATGGTGAGCCTTTACTTTGGCATGTTTGGGGTGTCAGGATAAGGAAAATTAACAATAAAAAAGAAAGGGAAAAAAACCCATCAGCATTTTTCCAACTTATTACAGTGATCCTTCACTTATCGCGTTTAATGGGGACCAGAACCGACCGCGAAAAGTGAAAAACCGCGAAGTAGCGTCACCCCCCCACCAAGGGCGTCACAAGCACTATTTTGCACAAAAAGGCACAAGAGAACAGCGAAAAGTGCCACTAAGCAACACGAGCGATAAAGAACAATGAATGCGGTCTTCCTTCGCTGGGTATGGGCGCTCGGCAGGGAGCGAAGCTGGGTAAAACGTCTCGGCCAATCAGCTTGCGAGGTAAAACGTCTCGGCCAATCAGCTTGCGAGATTCCCGAGCGGTGAAGAGGTGGGCGGAGAGGAGTGGAGCGGTGGTCAGAGAGGTGGCTTTTGAGTTGTGCGGGCTCTCCGTGTTGATACCTGATGTTCTAATGTAGAAGGCAGGGAGAAGGCAGGGAGACTACATTAGAACATCAAGTGTCAACACAGAGAGCCCGCACAACTCAAAAGCCACCTCTCTGACCACCGCTCCACTCCTCTCCGCCCACCTCTTCACCGCTTGGAATCTCGCAAGCTGATTGGCCGAGACGTTTTACCCAGCGAAGGAAGACCACATTCATTGTTCTTTATCGCTCGTGTTGCTTAGTGGCACTTTTCACTGTTCTCTTGTGCCTTTTTGTGCAAAATAGTGCTTGTGACGCCCTTGGGGGGGGGGTGACGCTACTTCGCGGTTTTTCACTTTTCGCGGTCGGTTCTGGTCCCCATTTAACGCGATAAGTGAGGGATCACTGTATATCTAGAAACGCATCGCTTCCCGGTCGCTTTTCCTCCCCCTTTCTTTTCTTTCGTCGCCATGACAGCTTTCCTTGGCCACTGAACAGATCTTCCCAGGTGTTGGAAGTGTTTTGTAGTCGACTATCACGACAAAATGCACCAAAAACAACCAGTGTCGACGTGCTCGCAATGGTAAACATGAGGACTGGGTCACACTCGTGACGTCACGCGGAACTCTGGCTGCACTTCCGGTTAATCGGCGGATTTGTCTGATTTTTCAGGGCGGGAAATTCAAAATCGCGATTTTCTCCAAGATTCCGGGATTTGTGGAGGGGGTGCCAATGATAAATTATCTTTATAATTGTATGTACTATCACCCAGTGCCGTTCAATGCCGTTCAGTTCAGTTCTACTTTAAACTTGTTACCAAAGTGATAGAGTGTCTGGTTATAGGCAAAAGAGCTGCATGTGGCTCTGGGGCCACAAGTTGTAGATCCCTGGTGTATAAGTAAAACCAGTGTTTACATTAAACATCACTTTTTCATTTTATTTTTGCACCCACTAGATTACTGCATTTTCACATGTTGTTTTAGCTTCTCTTCACTGAACCATTGTTCTTCTAATTGGCACTGACCTCTCCATATGAAACCACCATTGTCACAGCATTTACATATATGTAAATGCTATATGTAAATGCTGTTTGTCACAGCATTTACATATAGTGGCAAACATAGAAAAGCAAAATAGGTGCACTTTTAAGCACTGCATTTCCACTTCAGTTAAAAAAAAACAAAAAACTATGAGAATCTGTGATAATTGTGAGAAGAGTAACATTTGTGAATAAGAAAAAAGTAGTGACTTATACCAAAGACTTTTCATTAAATCAAATTTTAATGCCTACATCAACACAAAAGCCTAACAAAACAAAATTAATTTTAAACCCCCTCTGGCTTAATTATGAGCTGTGCAGCTTTGGGTGACCTCGGGATGTGCAGGTTCACAATTAAACACACACCAGCGCCTCTCTTTCCCCATTAAACTTGGTCCAGCTCTTTGTTGTTCAATCTAAAAAGTCTGATCCTATTGTCCCACTCATCCATTATGCAGACGGGAAGCTGCTCCTCAGAGAGATAATACTGCAAATTCTGCAAATCCATAACAAAGCCCTTCAGCACACCCACGCATCAGCTGCTGGCTGTCAGTTTGATTGTCTGTATGTCCACTTGTCTGTCTCTCTGCGACTCTGAGCGCACAAAACTTGGTAAATATTGGGCGTTCACAGTCTGGGAGGGAGTGAGAATGCAGATACAGATGTTGCCGTATATGCTTCATTTATTTATGAAGTGCTCACTTCCTTCAGGAATGGCTGCCTAATGAGCAGAACATGTGTTGAGGAATAAATTAGCGCCCTTGAGGCAGATTTATACCTCAGTGTCACAGTGTCAGTACCTGAGCAGAGGTGTCCCCGGTGTCTACTTTGGGACTGAGTGGGACACTAGGAGACTCACAAGCACAACGTCAAAATGAAACTATATTTAAGAGTTACTTTAGATTAAGAAGGTTCTGAGTTCAAACTTTTTCTGTTGGGCTGGGCTGTACGGCCTAAAATTGATATTGCTGTATAATTTGAAGCACACACACAGTAACAGTATACATATTCTTTGGTATATAACTTTCAACATAACCGTTTACGAGTGGGTAGCATAGAGCCTCATACAAGAACTGTTAGTACTAACAGATTTGTTTGTAAATGTGACGTACGATCAATTTCTGTGAACTTGTGGGATTCACCAATCTGCTGGTATCTGTATCTTGAAATGGAGTGCATGTACAAACAAACGTTACAAGTGGCCCAGAGCAGCTGTAAGAGTTGTATGTAAATATTTTGCTATTATTCTATCCTGCTAGTATTCACGGAGCGGCAAGTGCTGGTGAACATGGTGATTTCTGGGTTTTGTCAGGGTTTGTAAAACATTGCCAAACAGTTTGCCAACAGTTTTTAAGGTCCCAAATAGTTTTTCTTGCCGCCAAAAATGTTTGAAAATGGTCAAATTTTTTGGCCGAATGTATTTTTCTGCAATTGCAAACGTTTGCAAAATAAGATAAGCCTTTATCAGTCCCACAATGGGGAAATTCCAGGATTGCAACAGCCCAGGGATAGCAACACCCAGAGCAATAATAAAGAAGATACGAAAAATATAAATAAGAGCAGTGGATATACATACGTACACATAAATATATAAATATATATACAAAGTGCGGAGCATTGTAGCAAGATGGAGTAAACAGCATAACCGTCTACTTAGTTATTCTACATAGTATGAATATGTACCCATACATATTGTCACCCTCCGTAGCGACTGATATTGTCCTAGTTGTATACCGGAGGGGACTATCTGTGTAAGTCTGTTGCATCTTTTGCATTCAATACTACTAGGTCGTCACGTTTTTTTGCTATCTCTGTGAGCAGCCCTGCTTAGGTTATACAGTCTGACAGCCATAGGTAGGAAGGACCTGCGAAACCTCTCAGTTGCGCACCTAGGATGATGTAGTCTACTGCTAAATGAGCTCCTCAGTGCGTTCAATATGTCCTGCATAGGTTGGGACTCGGACTCCAGCAGAGATGACAGTTTAGCCACCATCCTTCTCTCTCCTATCTCCTCCACTAGGTCAAGGCGTTTCCCCAGGACAGATCTAGCTTTCTTGATCAGTTTGTTCAGTCTCTTCCTATCGGCTGCGGTAATGCCGTTGCCCCAGCAGACCACTCCAAAAGTGATGGTTGATGCCACCACCGTGTCGTAGAATGTCTTCAGCAGCGCCCCTTGTACACCAAAAGACCTGAGCCTCCTCAGTAGGAACAGCCTGCACTGTCCCTTCTTGTAGAGTGCGTCGGTATTGTGTGATCAGTCTAGTTTATTGTTCAGATGAACACCAAGGTACTTGTAGGATGTCACCATCTCAATGTCTGTTCCCTGTATGTTTACTGGTGCTGTGAGGGGTTGTCCTTGCCTGCGGCAGTCCACCACCAGCTCCTTAGTTTTCCTCGCGTTGATCTGGAGGCAGTTCCGATGGTACCAGTCCACGAAGTCCTGGATAAGTCCTCTGTACTCAGCTTCATCTCCGTTGGAGATGAGGCCGACGATCGCAGAGTCATCAGAGAACTTCTGTAGATGGCAGTGTGTTGTGTTGTGTGAGAAGTCCGCAGTATAAAGGGTGAACAGGAAGGGAGCCAAAACCGTTCCCTGGGGGGCCCCCGTGCTACCGATGATTGTGTCAGACACACAATCTCGGGCTCTTACAAACTGTGGCCGGTTAGTGAGGTAGTCCAGGATCCATGATGACAGGAGCACTTACAAATAGTTGTAAGTGTCTGCGAACGGTTGTAATGCTTGTCGCTACAGTCCTTTGTAGTTCGCCAAGTCATGAGCACTAGCAACAGAAAAAAATGACCTTAAAAACTGTGTATGAACTGTTTTCAACCTTTTACAAATCCTGACGAAACCTAAAAACATCGCCACATTCATCAGCATCCATCGTGCTGTGAGATACTACCCTTAGTTTTGACTAAATAGCTCTATATTTTATTTGTCTGAATTAAGAATAAGAGTGTAAACCCTATAAATATAAAGTTGACAAGATTTTATACTATATCTTAAAACCCATTTTTATTCTCCGGCTTTTGACCCAGTTTGAGACATTGATTTTATTTGCTTTTATTGCCTCCATTGTATGACTATTGTTTTATTTGTGCTGTCTTGTACTTTTTTAGCTGTATTTTATTGTTTTTATGTTTTTATATTTTATTTATCATTGATGTACAACTGTAAGGGTTTAGACATGGGCTGTGCTCATGTCCTTGTTTTGTGTTTATATTTGCATTTTCTGTAATATTCGGGACATGAGTTCAGCCCAATTTATTATGTTTCTCTGTGTTTTCTTTCATTCATGTTTTATCCCTGCCTCAGCTTTAGTTTTGTATGGTCATTATGCTCATTATTATTAACATTTTGGTTCTGTCATCATTATTCCTGCCTTGTCTGGTATTCTGTATGTTCTTTGTCTTTATTATCATGGGCTCAGATGTGGTGTCGCCCCTGCGTGGTTTGTGGTCCTCATCATCCATATCCTTGTCATGGTCACGTCCCCCTTAGTTCTGGTGTGTGTATCTTGTGTGTATTCCCTGTCCTTGTTTATCTGTACTTCCCAGTCTGTCCTGTTTTTCGTACCCATTGACTTTGTTTTCCCCCTTGTGTAACCTGTTAGCCTTGATTGGCTTCCCCAGCTGCCCTATCTTTGCCAATTACCCGTCATTCTATTTATGTATATCTGAGTCTTTGTCTTGCATGGCGTTCTTATCAGTGTTTGTGTGTTATACACTCCTGTCTTACCTGAATTTCTGCCAAGCCAGTTTTGTATAATTACCTTATTTAGTCGTGTTTTCAGCCCTCGAGCTGTGTTTGCTTCATTTAATAAAATCTGCAAACCTAGTTCTGCTTTTGGGTCCTGTATTCCACCCCGGAGGTGCTCAGTCCTGACAACAGCACTTTGTGTCAGTTGTCGTTGTTTTGAAAGTGCTTTATAAAGAAAGTTGGATTGGACTGGATTTGACTGAAGTTATAATTAAAATGAATATAATAAAAAATATTAAAAACGGTATCCATCAATGTTCAAATCATAGCAGATGCAAAATATGAGATTCCTAATGTTGTTGCAGCACTGTTGCCGGGACAACACACAGTTTCATTATACCAGAGAACAGCGCAGTGGGAAGTATCTCACACAAGGTGATGGTGATGGCTGGCTGATTGGTAAGTGACTTGTCAACTGTCACAAACTACACAGGATCACATGGATATCATTAGGATTTTTACTGCTTTCATGTGAGATATGGGCTTTGCCTCAGGGTTAGGGTCCATTTTGGTAAATGATTCTGAGAAAAGACTACGCTATTTTCATATAACCTAACATTTTACTATGAAATTTAACAAAAGTAAACAATTTTTCACCACTTTTTATGCATGCATTTTAAGACGAAATTGTTGAAATGTGTCATACTACTCAGCACAGTTGGATAGTTTCAGTATAGTGCGCACGGGTGGCACACCTGACAAAAGTGTCCTGCGCTCATGTGTCTTTATGTCAATCGCTGTCAAGAGGCATATCTGCAGCAAGCACAGACTCTGAAATATCTATAATCTGAAGAGTTCTTATATTTTTTCTGGTCCTTTGATTCCGCTGCAGATGCTACTTAAATTATATGTTTTTATTTTTTGGACCCCAGACAGGAGAACAATTTCGCTCAAGAAGTTTTTTATTTTTTTTTTTCTTAGGCGTTGAAGCCATTTTTCTTAATGAAACTTCTGTCATAGCTATGGAAGCATGGCCTTATATAGTAGTTTTAGGGCATCAACTATGCAAATCTTCAATTCTCATGAATGTGCACTCACTTACACATAGACAGAATTCACCATGTATGTACATGCATGCTGATTACACATGCTTGGAGGGTATATGAGCGTTTGTTGAATCTGGGGTGGCTCATCGGTACTAACGTGGCTTACTAACAAAGTACAAAGGCTTTGCACATACTAAAACTGACATGTTCTTGCATGAGGCCCATACCATAATCTCAGTGGGACTGAATAGGAAAGTGTATTTATTATTTTTCAGTTATTTTATTTTGAATTTAATATAATTATTGTTAGGGTATGACAGGTCCAAATTCATTTCTGCACCTGACCTCCAAAATTTTGTGCTTCACCCTTGGATGCAAATGCAGATGGCACACCAAACAGCTCTGACAACAGAAGACACTGCTGTAGTTCAAGTGCATGGTATATTTAGAACATTTTCATCACTTTACTTGCCAAATGATAACTGACAGCCATTGGACTGCACCAGACATCAAAAGGTAAATGTCACAAATTGTGCAGTGTACAGTTTGTATTATGAAGTTAAAAATTGCTGTTTTAGTAGTCTGGTGGCTTTGAAAAGTGCAGTTCTTTTCTCAAAGATGATTGCCAGTCAATAAATAACAGACAACTGTCAGTATGCAATTGCAACAATAATATACCTTTCAGTTCAGAGGAGCTCTAATTCAGTGCAGCAGCACTGGAGCAGGCAGGCTTTAAATAAGAAAAGACTGCTAGAGCAGCTCAAAAATTATAACAATAAATGTCAACTTCTATAATGGTTGGGAGTTATCGTCAAAACTCTGCCGCTGGCCAGATTTATACAGTTTATATCTGCTACCATTTATCCCGCCCACCCTTATTACTTCCAGTGAGGATTTTTTTCAGTGTGACCAAACTGTCTACTTGAAAATCTGTGTGGTGGTATAGATTTTAAAAGCAACAATTTAACACTACAGCTTATAGATTCAGAAATGATTGACACAACTGTTTTATGAAACTCTGACTTCCTGATGAAGCCAGACTGTAAATTACAGTGCCTTAATAAGCACGTTTTAGACCCGTTTTTAGGTAAATTGAAAATAATTAGCAGTTCAAAGTGGGAATATGGAGAAAAGATTGAGAACAAATTGCATCATCAGCCCTTTAGTTTTTTCTAATTTATTCACGCCTCCTGTAGGTGGTTTTGTGTGGTTTGGCTATCTGTGGTTGTGGCTGTACAGGAGGTAGCCTCATGTCAAATCCTCTGAGTGCATTTAACAGGCTTCTGCACCTCTTGGGATATATGAGATTATGTCTTCTCTGATTTAATTTTTTGACTATCATAAAATCCTATGAATGGATTTCCATCACTTTCAGGTACAGGAAGCCCTAAAGATGGGGGTTGGCTGATTTGTTTTCCCCCTAACAGATATTGTGACTATCTACCTTAAATCATTTATCTATGATTATTCTAGCATTATGAAAATAAGAAGCCTTAAAGGTACTGTGGGAAGCAATTGGAAACTCAGGGTTTAGTTACACCTTATGAACAACTAGCAGCAATACCTGGTGAATAAGACATGCAGTCTTTAGTCCTGATACTACAACAGTGATATCAATGATCTGCTCACCAGCATCTGCTCCTCCCAGAGTTCAGCTGGGCTCCAATGAATATATAGCTTATGCTGACCTGACAAATCGCTGTAACTACACATCATGGCAGCGTTTGGAATGGGATAGCCTTCCATACAATTGGTCCCTTTCCCAGACAGCACCCTACATGTGACAATGTCGGCATTACATAATATCGTGTGTCAGTGTGACTTAAAAAGCTGATGTTTCCAAATGTCGGTAATGCCTTGTTTTTGTGTAGCATTCAAGGAGATTTATTGCTCCAACATTCCTACATTCTCAAGGGTATATAAAGCATTAAACATGTATTAATTTTTTCATTAGATTTTTATTGTACTAAGTAAAATGCACCACAGGATGATAATAGCATGTAGGCATAATTTACATTTATTTACCTCATTTACTTAATGCATCACTTTATTCTTCAGTCATGCTAGTGTTTTACTCTTGCATGTCCTTTCATTTTTACTACTGTTTCACTTTAGTGAAATTAATTTCTTTTCTGAAATTTCCTACTTCTTTCTTGTAAATTTGCTGCTTTTGTTTTAAAAATGTGACTCTCATTTACATAAGTGTCTGTTACAAATGTGCAACATTTTTTCCTCAAAGTTGACTTTTTCTTGTAAATTTGCAATTTTTCTTATAGAGTTGAAACTTTTTGATAAACTTGCATTTTTTTTTCTACCAATTAGTATTTTTTTCTTGTACATTGAAAACTTTGTCAAACTTACCAATTTTTTTCCTCATAAATCTGTTACTTTTTCATGTAAATTTGCAATGTTCATAGGGATGCTGGTTAAATTTTTGTTCTATTTAATGGTTTATTTTCTTCTGCAGATCTCAACAATGATCCAATTTTATTTTTTAATGTTTTTTTGGAAGAGAAGTTGCTTCCCCCCCCACCCCCCACCCCCCCTTTGTGGTCCATTTTAAGGTTTTGGTGATGGATGGATGGATGTTCAAAAAAAGAATTTTTGGGGGGTGTTTTTACAAACATTTTTAATCCAGAATAATTGACACTTTCTGTCAGTGTGCTGTTAACATTTCCCATGCTTACAAAGCAAGTGGGATAAACAATAGTCCAAATTGAGAGGAATATTGAGGAAGCTAGCAGACACAGAACATTTGTATGACTCATCCTAACCCTAATAATTATATCCACTGTTAAATTATATGATGGTCATGGGTGTACATACCGATCGGATTAGAAGTTGTTCTCCAATCTTGACACGATTTGAACAGAAGTTACTGTACACAGCAGAAAGCTGTTTTGGTAACCCACGGACACATCCAGCTTCCAGTCAGAGCCTACACGAACGGCCAGGGTGTGTTCGATTCTATCACCAGCATACACCTCAATATGGGTTATATGAGCGGATTAAAGAAATAAATGTTAATATAGTTAAATGTAAATATAGTTTTGGTGTCGCAGCACCAGCCGTATCCAGTACTTCCATCTCCCCATCAGTCCACAGTGCCTGCATTGTGGAGAGAGACCCATGGATCCTAAATTCTGCTGATTGTGTCAGGTGTGCTTGATTATTTTCCTGGCGTACGCCTCCACCGGTAAAGGTCAATTAAAAAAGTCCCCTTTGATCTCTTTTATGGTCAAGCGGTCAGTGAAACCATGTCAAGGTTACTCTTCAGGTATTGTAGCATCGCCATGCAAGAGATGAGAGCCCGTGGTCAAGTGGCTTCTGAGTTTGTAGGGGGACAAAATTTGCCACATAAGAAGAAGCCAACTTTATTGTCATTCAATCCATACAGCCAATCATGTACAGTAGAATGAAATTACATTTCTCCTATCTACAATGTTAATCACATCTAGAATCAGGAGGGGCCGCTGCCATGCAAGGCACTGCCACAAACAATTTTTCCTTCCCCCATTCTATTATGCTGAGCACCAAGCTAGAAGGCGGGAAGTACCATTTTTTTATATGGTCTTTGGTATGACCCAGCCGGGGCTTGAACCCACGACCTCTTGGCTGTGGGGTGGATGCTGTACCTCTCTAACACTAGGCCACCACTCCGGTAATACAGACATACCCACCTTGAAGAATCTTTTACATATATACAGTGGATAAAAAAATGTCTACACACCCCTGTTCAAATGCCAGGTTTTTTTGATGTAAAAAAATTGTCATAATTCCCCGGGCACGAGGGAGGGGATGAAAAACCCAAGAGCAGGAGTAGAACATGCCATTTATTAACTCAAACCACAATGGAATAACCAGTCCAGTCAACCACAAAAATAGAGAATTGTAATGATGAATTAACGGCCACCAGACATACAGGGAAGCCACCCAGATGTCCCACAACCTGGAGGAATACCTAGTGCCGACGTACGCTGGGCACACAGAGAAAGGCAAACAGACTTACAGCTGGAATGATCCGAGGCTGTCCGTATCGTCGGGTGGATGAGGAAGTAAGGCAAGGTGAGACGCTAACATCAAGGAATCCTTTGGCTTGAAATGTCAGGCTGAATACACAAAGGTAGTGAGACACATACGTGGAGAACACGCTGCCACATATGGAGGCGAATGCTCCAATGGTCTCTTCCTGCTAACGCAGCATTTTTATAATAATGAAACTAACGAGGGAAGAGACCACCGGTGTGTGAATGCGTGGGCTGAACATAATTAATCCCTGGTGTACATGAGTGAGTGTCTGAGTGTGTGAATGAGAATGAATGGAGTGTGTGTAACACCCAATAACAAGGTACAGCTGATGGCACTGACAGGAGGAGGAGGCATGCCCGAGCTGTCAGGAAGCGAAGGCCTAATAGCTCCCTGACGTGCCTGAAGGAAAATAGAGCAAAATAACCATACGTCAGAACTGGGTTTGAAACTATCAAACCCAGGTTCATGACAGCCCCCCCCCCCCCCGCCTTAGGGGTGGATTCCAGAAACCCCAGTACCATCAGCCAAAAACAAAAGACACACCTCAAGGGAACCCCTCGCCCCCCCCCAGAAACAAACAATTACCCAGGGTGGGAGGCGGGGGAAAACCGGTTAGGAGGGAAGCAACCAGTGAAAAAATACAACAAATAACAAGCAAATAAAGAGCAGTGACCCTCCTAACATCCCCCACCTAGGACATTAACCCCCCTCCCCAGAAGTTCAAAGTTCAGGGGGTCGGCCAAAGTCCCAGGCCCCCAGCATGGTGAAGGGTGACTGATCGGGTGGCCTGCCCAAGTCCCATGTCCAGCAGGCGGTCCGCAAAATAGTGTCCGGCGGCCTGCCTGGGCCAATGGCCCACCCAACCCGAAGACCAATTTCCTCTGGTGGCCAACCAGCGTGGTGGAGCCACCAGAACCAGAGGGGGAAGCGGAGAGGCAGCCTACATCCCGGGGAACCCCGGTGACCAAACCAAGGGACAGGGGGCCCCCTGCCGTCCGAAGCTTGGAGCAGGGGGACCGTAGCACCTGCGATGGTCCCGGTCTGGGATGTGGCTGTACCGGTGACGGTCCCGGTCTAGGACGTGGCTGCACCAGCAATGGTGGACTCCGGCTGGAGCTCTGCTGCACCAGCAACAGTGAACTCTGGCTGGAGCTCTGCTGCACCCGTGGTGACTCCTGGCTGGAGCTCTGCTGCACCCACAGTGGATTCCAGCTGGAGTTCTGCTGCACCCGCGGTGGGCTCCGGCTGAAGCACTGTTGCACCTGCGGTGGTCCCCATCAGGGGCCTGATTGCTCCCGCGGTGGCCTCCCCAGCGAGGGAGGTAAAGCTCCTCACGACCCCTGGCGCTGGACCCCAATCCTTGGCAGCCTCTGGCAGGATCAGCTGCTCTCCGGCGACCCTGGTAGGGGGCTCCGAACCCGGAGGGAGAGAAAAAGAGACAGAGTCAGGGTCACCGGCAGCGGCAGAGCCCGGTGAGGTGGCCCCAAGGGCTATAGTGAGCAGCCCCGGGCCCCCCTCATCCTGAGTCAGGCAGTGTGTCATAGACATGGACATGACAGCCATAATGGGGCACACTTGCCTGTACTAGGGCTCCACCACTGCCCAGGACTCCGACGACTTGGGGTGCGTGGATACCGTCGGTTTGCCCGGTGCTGTACCCCCGTCGACCTCCTCTGGGATCGCTAGCCCAGCGTCATCGTCCGTGGGCAACCCAGGTAGTGGCAGCTCCTCTCCGGTGACCCTAGGAAGGAGCTCAAAGGGGATAGGAGAAGAGGAATGGTTAGGGTCGCCGGCAGCAGCAGAGCCCGGCAAGGGGAGTCCAGATGCGACTGATAGCTGCACCCAACTCTCCTCTCCAAGAGCCAGACAAGATCTCTCAATCACTGACAAATGAACTTCAGGAGAGATTACTTGCCTGTGCTCAAGCTCTACTGCCATCCAGGACTCCGGCAATGCCGACGATGATGGTCGGGGTCCCGTCAGCTGGAGGTCTGGTCCGGGTAATGGCTCTGCTGCGGCGGCCCCGGCAGCAGGTGTGATGGTGGTTGCAGTCTGGGTGCTCCTAATCGCCGTCTTCCACGCCACCGGCTCCTCTGGCGTGGTGGCTGAGGATGACCTCTCCGCTGGCACCTGAGCGGGACCCCCCTGGGCCTCTGATTCCTCTTCCCCCGAGCGACCTGGATCTAGGGCCGGTGAGCTCGAAGGGGCACACAGAAAGGGTTTGGTGAGGTTGGATAAGGGAGCACTATATGCCGCTGGGGCGGAGCACTCAGGGGACTGCACGTCCCAAGTCTCCTCACCAGGAGGCAGGCAAAATTGTTCATCAAACGTAAAAGTTAAAGGGAACCTGTGGTTGTCGTGAAAAAAAAGATATTATATTGAGCCCCTGTCTCACGTTCTAGTTCAAGTTCAACTTCAAGTTCAAGTTCAAAGCCATGCGATATAAATCCATTGCTGATGTGCTGGTTCTGCTATATCAGCAAAACATGGGCGCAGCCATACTGGCGGCTACATGGCCTGCCAGGACGCTTCCTGTGACGTAGTAGCATTGGTACCGCGATCTGGATCAATATTGGCTGAGCCTGGAGTGCCCGGATGAGCAGTGGCTGTCGGGATATGGATATCGCAAAATGGCGGAATGTAAAGCCTTTGGATGTCTCAATAATAAGCAAAAAAACAAAGATAAACACTTCTTTTGTGTACCCAAACCCAGCACACCTTGTCGGAAGATCGTCGTGGAAAAGTGGTTGCACAATCTCGTGTTGTAAGATGTGTCTAACTCGTGTGTTTAGATAGGGCAGCTCAGTGCGTGAACGTGAGTGAGTGCGTGCGCGCAGCCGAGGCGCGCCCCCGTGTGTGTGGAATGGCCCCGAGAAGCGAACGGTGTGTGTGAATTGGCGGATGAGTGGAGAGAGAGCGAGGCGACCGGAGCAGGTAAAAATTGCTGCTATTAACAGTGCGGTGTGTGAATAAAGCCCCAACATTCAACATCAGTTTTTTGCCGAACACAATGGCCACATTTGCACCAGTCTGCATTGGCCATACTGGCTCGGCCAGCACGCCAGTTTATAGCAGCATTTTCCTCCGAGGAATCTGAAGATTCCGACGAATCAGTGTCATTTTCACCCTCAGAAGACCTTTCTGGCTCAAACCTGTAGCCATGTTGCCCGAATTCTTCCTCAAAGTCCGATAATTCAGCCATAACAGAACAAAAACACTGGCAAAAGCACCGTAGTCGCTGGTACACGCTGAGTATCGACTTTTCAGTAACAACGAGGTGACGTCACATCCGCATGTGTCATGGCTGCGCGCATAGTTTTCATTGGCTGGCCATGCCGGCTGTAGTATTTGCATATATCTCTGGTGGTAGATGGCTGGCAATAATTATTTAACCAAATAACGAATACTTTGCCTAATGTTTTCAAGTTGAATGCGTTTAGACGACCACCACAGGTTCCCTTTAAATGAGAAATAACTTGCCTGTCCTCCCGGCACTGAATGTCCTCAGTGGCCTCCGAGGCCTCTCCTCTCCTCTTGAGGCGTTCCTCCATGTGCTGCGCTGGCGAGACCGGACACCTCTTCCTGCAGGCGGTCCTCCACTTTTTCCTCCCGGACGGCTCAGGAACCAGATAATCCGGGATGTGGAGCACTGCGCTGGGCAGCAGGTCGTCCATGCAGGGAGGACCCGTACTCTCCGGAGAGGTGAGCGGAGTAGCCATGAGGAGCTCGGGCACTAGGAGATCTTTATCCGATTCCTCCTTGTGACGTTCCGCCTCCATCCGGTGGTTGAGCCGGGCCAGTCTCTGCTCCTCCTTTACCCGGGAATGAGGAGAATGAGGCTGCAGTTCACATTGTCACTACATGGTCTCAATAAAACTCAAGAGTCCAAAAGATACACACACCACCTTTCGTGTCATTTTAGGGCTGCGGGATTATGGCCAAAATGATGACTGTGATTATTTTTATCAATACTGAAATCACGATTATTAATTATGGTTATTCATTACTTTAGGAAAAACACAGATTACATAAAATTCAATTTTTTTTATTCATCCTACTTACCAATTGCTAGATGAAGCCTGTGGCCAAAGCACTGGAGCCTCGTCCATTTGTTTAGAGAAGCTACCTTGATGATGTTAGATCCACTGTCTGTTTTTATGCAGACTAGTCCCTCCTCCTGCAGGCTCCAAGATGATTGCGCTTCCCTCAGTCCGTGGGCTATAGCTTCTCCTGTGTGGTCTTGTGGGAAAAATGATGTCTGCAAGCATCAACTCTTCATTTTAAAATGTCCATCATTGTAGTGAATTGTCAGGGACAGGTAGGGCTATGTTATTCTGCTTGACCATAGGTCAGTCGTAGTTGCAAAGTACTCGACAGTTGTGATATCCATCTGTATTTTTCATCCAGCGCAGGTAATGCAACTTTGGAGAATCACGTGGGGATCACATATTTCTTGTCCAGTGTTTTGACCATGTTTCTGAAGCCTTTGTTGCTCATACAGTATTTAGTGGACACAGGTCTTTGGCCAAATAAAACACTATTGCATTAGTTACTTTAGTGTGTCTTTGGGAGGCAGATGGATATAGTGAAGCTCTGTACAGGGTTGACTCTATGATTGCCTGGGTCGGTGCCGGACACAGACGGTGATTTAGTGAATTGACATTGGCTTTAGCCTTCATGCATTTATTGTACTTGTGTCTGTGGTGTTTTTTCAGGTGGTTGAATACTGTAAGTTAGTTGTGTTGCCCTGAAGCACAGACACAGCTCTATGGCACTCTTTGCATGTAATTTCTTTTTAGTCAGCATCACTTGCTCTGAATCCAAAACACGTCCAGACAACGGATGATGATTCTTTTGAGGCACTAGCAACTCGCCTCCACGTGTTGCCATACTGTCACCTTCTGCTCCCGACATCTGGTTTGTTTCACCATCACACCTGTCCGCTATTGAAAACTTAAGGCTGCCGCTACAGGGTGAGCTGGCTTGTCAGTTCTGCAGCTTAATGTTGCCCTAACGTGCGTTCACCCCTGGTGGTTGACTGGCTGTTGGTTGAGAAAATGCTTGATTTGATATGCAGCAGAGCCCGCATTTTAACTGTCAATATCGCCGACGATCATGTTAATTTAATCATGGCAGCCAAAATCATGATTGTGATCAAAATTCGATTAATTGTACAGCCCCATGTCGCTCCTAATTATTTGGGGATTTTTGCAATGACAAAGTAAGCCATTCAACTTAAAAATTTTGAGCCAATGTGATGACATCACTGGATGAAACTAGAGGTTTGTCAGGTTTTAGGAGAGAAAACATTTGCAAGCTTGACTGTATGGAATGTTCCAAAAACCCGTTTTGGTGAAACGTTTTACAGTTTGCCACTCGTCCTGTTTTAGTGCAGTCCCTTTTTCACCTGCAGGACCACAACAGAGTTCACCAGTTGATTCAAATTGAGACCACCTCTTTCAGGTGGTCTCAGCACAGTAGTTTTGATGCGCACCTGAGTGCAATTACCATGTTCTTTTCCAGACAAAACAAACTGCACTAATGGAAGAAACAAATTCAAGTTCAATTTAAAAAAAAATATTTAACCTTTATTTAACCAGGAAGTACCTTAAGATTGCCATCTCTTTTTCGAGGGAGACCTGGCCAAGACGAAACACCAGTACACAGAACAACAGCATAACAAAAGTCAGCACATCTAAAACAATATAAAACAATTCAAAACAATACAACTAACAAAATAATAAATTAGGTAAAAACCGATAAAAACATTACCAAAAAAAAAATTCGGCTCAGGCAACACATTTACAATCCTCTGTAATATATCTCCTTATCAAGGTTTTGTATTTATTAGGTTCAACCAGTTCCTTTAATTGTAATGTTTTCTGAAGATCATTCCAAGACCAAGGAGCATAATAAGAAAATGCTGTTTTTCCAAGTTTACTAAACACTTGAGGAATGTTATACAGCAACCACTTAGAGGAATGAGAGTTATAGCAGTTGTTTATAGGAAATAAAGATTACAGAGATATGATGGAAGTTTACCCAGTATGGCTTTGTAAATAAAAATGAACCAGAGCCATTTTCTCCTTATGCTGAGAGAAGGCGAGGAGACAGAATACTGTGATGTGTACGAGACACTGAGTTGGTTATGAACTGTAAAGCACTGTGATAAACAGATTCCAAGCATTGCAAATTAGAGGCAGCTGCATGCATGTATATAATGTCCCCATAATCCAAAACACTTAAAAAAGTAGTCTGCACCAGAATTTTCTTTGCCTTAAAATTAAAGCATGCCCTATTCCGGTAGTAAAAACCCAGCCTAACCTTAAATTTTTTCACCAGTTTTTCGATGTGTACTTTAAATGACAGCTTATCATCCACCCAGATTCCCAGGTACTTGTAGGATGATACCTGTTCGACTGAATCCTTCCCTACAGTGAAGATTGACATGTCAGAGTGTTGTAACCGAGCTCTGGAAAAAAGAATACATTTAGTCTTTTCTGCATTAAGAATAAGTTTTAAGTTACTTAAAGAAGTCTGCAGCTGTTCAGAGGCTATCTGCACATCCTCAACAGCTTGTTGCAAGGAGAGTGCAGCTGTATAAATTACTGCATCATCAGCATACAGGTGTATCTTAGCTGTTGCTAAGATATACCAGTCTTTTCCTATATCATTAATAAAAATAGAAAACAACACAGCTGCTAAAAATGAGCCTTGTGGGACCCCTGAAGAAATTTCCCTGAAAGTAGACTTGTAACCATCACAGTACAAGCACTGAGTTCTGTCTGTCAAATAGTTTCTAAACCAGTTTACCGCCTTATCACTTATCCCAATATCTAAAAGTCTTTTTATCAGTAGTTGATATCAACAGAATCAAAAGCTTTAGAGAAATCCACAAATACTGCAGCATAGTGTTGTTGTTTTTTTTTTTTATCCAAGGCATTAGTAATAGCATTTAATACTGCTATGGATGCAGTCAGGGTACTGTGACCTGCTCTAAACCCCGACTCAGTCTCACATAGTATGTTGTTGTCAGCCAAAAACTGAACTGTGAATTTATTTGAGATTCAAATATTTTAGCCAAAATACAAAGCTTAGATATAGGACGATGATTATTTACAGTGGTGTGCAAAAGTGTTTGCCCCCTTCCTGATTTCTCATTTTCTTATGTTTGTCACACTTAAATGTTTCAGATCATCAAACAAATTTAAATATTAGACAAAGATAACACAAGTAAACACAAAATGCAGTTTTTAATTAAAGGTGTTTATTATTAATGCTAAAAAAAATCCAAGCCTACATGGCCCTGTGTGAAAAAGTGATTGCCCCCCTGTTAAAACATAAATTAACTGTGGTTTATCACATCTTTAGAAAGCTGAGTTCAGTTTTCTAGCCATTTCTAAAGCTTTGGGACTCCAGCGAATCACAGTAAGAGCCACAAATGGTGAAAACATGAAACAGTGGTGAATCTTCCCAGAAGTGGCTGGTCGACCAACATTACCCCAAGAGCACAGTGACAACTCATCCAAGAAGTCAAAAAAGACCCCACAACAACATCCAAAGAACTGCAGGCTTCACTTGCCTCAGTTAAGGTCAGTGTTCATGACTCCACCATAAGAAAGAGACTGGGCAAAAATGGCCTGCATGGTGGAGTTCCAAGAGGACAACCATTGCTGAGCAAAAAGAACATAAAGGCTCGTCTCAGTTTTGCCAGAAAACATCTTGATGATCCCCAAGACTTTGGGGAAAATACTCTGTGGACTGATGAGACAAAAGTTGAACTTTTTGGAAGGTGTGTGTCCCATTACATCTGTCATAAAAGTAACACAGCATTTCAGAAAATGAACATCATACCAACAGCAAAATATGGTGGTGGTATTGTGATGATCTGGGGCTGTTTTGCAACTTCAGGACCTGGAAGACTTGCTGTAGTAAATGGAACCATGAATTCTGCTGTCTACCAAAAAATCCTGAAGGAGAATGTCCGGCCATCTGTTCATGACCTCAGACTGAAGCACACTTGGGTTCTGCAGCAGGACAATGATCCAAAACACACCAGCAAGTCCACCTCTGAATGGCTTAAGAAAAACAAAATGAAGACTTTGGAGTGGCCTAGTTAAAGTCCTGACCTGAATCCAACTGAGATGCTGTGGCATGAACATAAAAAGGTGGTTCATGCTCGAAAACCCTCCAATGTGGCTGAATTACAACAATTCTGCAAAGATGAGTGGGCCAAAATTCCTCCACAGCACTGTAAAAGACTCATTGCCAGTTATCGCAAACACTTGATTGCAGTTGTTGCTGCTAGGGGTGGCCCAACCAGTTTTTAGGTTTAGGGGGCAATCACTTTTTCACACAGGGCCATGTAAGTTTGGATTTTTTCCCCCTTAATAATAAACACTTTCATTTAAAAACTGTATCTTGTGTTTACTTGTGTATCTTTGTGTGACAAACATACAAAAAAATGGGAAAACAGGAAGGGGGCAAGCACTTTTTCACGCCACTGTAGATCTAAGGGTCCCCCCCTTTTCAGTAGACGGAGGACATAAGCTGCCTTCCAAACTTTAGGAATGTAGTTAGTCTGGAGGCTACAATGGAAAATGTATGTGATAGGCTCTGCGAAGAGATCAGCTGACAGTTTTAAAAAGCAAGGATCCAGGTTATCTGGTCCAGGGGATTTCTTTTGGTATAGATAGATTTTAAGACTTTATAAATCTCTCCACTGGAAATAGGTTTAAAGCTAAAAAGGCTGCTTGAAAAGATGGGACACGATGAATTTGTTCCCAACTTGCAGCACTCGCAGCACAATTGTTATAAGCAGATCCAACTGGTAAAAAAAAAAAAGCTCATTGAATTGACTAACAATATCTTCTTTTTTGTTTATTTCAGTCGAATGGACAACAATGGGGTCAGGAAGGCCCGAATTGACATTGGAACAAGATAAAGATTTTATCTGTTTCCAAAATTTAGCTGGATTTTTGAGGTTTTCTGCAATAGATTTTAGATAGTATTGTGATTTGGCTATCCTGATCTGATCTCCTGATCAACTGAAATGAACTAAAGCCTGTAGGTGTGAAAGCACACTTAGATCCCATTTTTACAATGGAATTAATGTGTTTTTTAGTGCCTGGTCTTTAGTGCCTTGAGTGAAATAATAAAAGCTGGCTTGGCTTCATATCTAAGGTCTATGGGTTGGATTCCTCCAAAAAATCTGTATGTGTGCTCAGTACAGATGAGTCATGTGTGAATAGACCGTATGATGAAACAAAGATGGATGTTGTGCTGCCACTTGTTCCCATTCTAGTGAAGCTCAATGTCCTGGATTTAGGGCACTTTCATCTTTCTCTTTTGGAACCAGAGTCTACTCAGTTGTGATCATGAAACAGAACTGCTGCATAGAATTCCCACCCATACAGCCAGCAATCACAGTCTATGCAGCAGCCTACACCACTGATCGTGACCACACTCAATATCATACCTACTCCCATTGTTATAGCATCAAACATCTTATTACATTTAAACTAATCCAAAAAGCCACCATTTAGACATACATCTGCATGATATAAACTACATATGAGAAGAGAAATCATCTTGGAAAAAATAATCAAGGACTGTTTTTATTAGGTTAAGGTTTCAGTTTGGCAAAATACTACACACAATATTTGCCTTAGGCTGAGTTTAGGCTGCATGTCTTCATGCTCAATTCAGAATTTTTCCTCGGGTGCAATTTTTTGTGTGGCTGTTGACACTATTGTTTTTATGTGAATTATATTAGACTCCAGTTTGAACTGGCCATGGGCCTTGAAATGACTCATTTCAGTTTCTTGAGTTTCCATGTGATTGTCAGCCATGACAGCTCACTTCTTCTTGGGGGCTGCCTTCTTAGCTTTAGCCGCTTTCTTAGGCGCAGCTTTCTTGGCAGCAGGGGCCTTCTTGGCAACTTTCTTGGGGCTCCTGGCAGCTTTCTTGGGGTTCTTTGGTGCCTTCTTGGCCGCTGCTGGTTTCTTCACCTTCTTCGGGGACTTCTTAGCAGCTGCAGCCTTCTTGGCTCCTGCTGCTTTGGGCTTTTTAGCCGCTGCTGGTTTCTTGGCAGCAGGTTTCTTGGCTTTAGCAGGGCCTTTCTTTGCGGGCTTCTTGGCCTTGCTCTCTGCCTTTGCCACCTTGAAGGATCCAGAAGCCCCGGTTCCCTTGGTCTGGCTGAGGGTTCCCTTGTTGACCAAGCTCTTGACAGCGATGTTAACGCGGGACTTGTTCTTGTCCACATCGTAGCCCCCACCAGCTAGAGTCTTCTTGATGGCGGCCAGCGACATGCCCTTCTTCTCTTTGGAAGCTGTCACCGCTTTAACGATCAGCTCTCCAACGCTGGGTCCAGCCTTCCTGGGCTTGGATGCCTTCTTCTTTGCTGGTTTAACCGGAGCAGCGGCTGGTGCTTCTTCTGCCATTTCTTCTCTGTGCAAGTGTCCAACACACAGCAGGAATCAGAGCGCAAACATCGCAAATGTCATTTGTCAACACCCAAGATGGCGCCCACAGCGGTCGACATGGTGCTTCGCTGCGCTCTTTGTTTGTTTTTGTTTGTCAATTGTGTGTCTGCTTGCACTTATACCCGTGAAGAACTTTTAAATATCAGGACTTTGACCCCCACGGACCTCCTCCCAGTTTTTCTAGCCCCTGCCGCCGATCTGGTTTATTGTTTGGCTCGGAAAGTGAGACGGCGGAAGAGAGGAAGACGAGCGGGCGCTCTCGTGCGACTTCGCAGGAGAGGCTCGCGAACGGCGCTGCCTGGCATATTTCTGTCCAATACCAACTCTCTCTCTAACAAGGTGGATGAACTGAGACTGCTGATGCGTTTTAAGGACCTCGCCTCCTCAGCTGTCCTCTGCTTTACTGAGACCTGGCTCCGGGAAAATATACCGGACAGCGCGCTGCGCCTCGACGGCTTCCAGCTCTTCCGTGCTGATCGTGACACAGAGCTTTCCGGCAAGACCACAGGAGGCGGAGTCTGCTTCTACATCAACTGTAGCTGGTGCTCTGATGTAACGGAAATTTCCAAACACTGTTCTCCTGCCTTGGAATTTCTTGTTATCAACTGCAAGCCTTTTTATTCCCCACGGGAGTTTGCTTCTTTTATACTGATCGCTGTGTACGCCCCTCCCGACGCGGACACGCGCGAAGCTCAGCGCGTGCTCGCGGATCACATTCAACACACAGAGCGGAGTTTTCCAGACTCGCTGATTATTGTGGCTGGCGACTTTAATCAGTGCAATCTGAGCCACGATCTCCCCCGCTACAAACAGTTTATTAAATGCCCCACCAGAGGATTAAACACACTGGATCACTGTTACACCACAGTGAAAGACGCATATCGCGCTGTCCCTCGAGCTGCGCTGGGATTATCTGATCACGTGATGGTTCACCTCATTCCCACATACAGACAGAGATTGAAGCTCACTAAACCTGTTGTGAGCACTACGAAGATACGGACCAGTGATGCTGAGGAGAAGCTGGAAACGTGCATGGAAATATCTGACTGGGGCATGCTTAAAGGAGCCACGCATGATCTGGATGAGTACACGGACACTGTGAACTCATATATCCACTTTTGTGAAGAGAACATTCTTCCATCACGCACCAGGGTGAGTTACTCTAATGACAAACCCTGGTTCACAGCTAAGCTCAGACAGATCAGGAAGGAGAAGGAAGCAGCGCTGAAAAGTGGAGACAGGGACTGCTACAGGGAGGTTAAATACCGGTTTAACAGAGAGCTGAAGAGGGCTAAATCTGTGTACTCAGAGAGACTCCAGCAGCAGTTCACTGCTAATGATTCGGCTTCCGTGTGGAGAGGACTGAGGCAGATCACCAACTATCGGCCTCAGGCTCCTAAAGGTCAGGATGACAAAGCCCTTTGTCAGAGACTGTCCCAACACTATGCCCGTTTTGACACCTCGTCATCTGTGTCCAACTCCCCCCCTCCCTCCAGCTCCACAGCCTCCACATTCCCTACTTCATTTAAGGCACCCCCCCCACCTCCCCCCTCCCCTTATCATCAGTGAGCAGGATGTGCTCAAGCAGTTCTCCAGACTGAACCCGCGCAAGGCCCCCGGCCCAGACGGCGTGTCTCCCTCCACCCTGAGACTCTGTGCGAAACAGCTGGCTCCTGTATTCACAGACATTTTTAACACCTCCCTTAAGTTATGCCACGTGCCGTCCTGCCTCAAATCCTCCACCATCATCCCTGTCCCCAAGAAGCCACGGATCACTGGACTTAATGACTACAGACCTGTAGCGCTCACCTCTGTAGTCATGAAGTCCTTTGAGCGCCTGGTCCTGTCCCACCTCAAGTCCATCACCACCCCTCTCCTGGACCCGCTGCAGTTTGCCTACCGAGCCAACAGGTCTGTAGACGATGCAGTCAACCTGGCCCTCCACTCCATCCTGCAGCACCTGGACTCCCCGGGAACCTACGCCAGGATCCTGTTTGTGGACTTCAGCTCCGCATTCAACACCATCCGCCCCGCTCTGCTCCGGGACAAGCTGTCCCTGCTCAACGTGCCTGACTCCCTCTGCAGGTGGATCATCGACTTCCTGACGGACCGGAGGCAGCATGTGCGGCTGGGAAAGACTGTCTCAGACTATACTAGCATCAGCACCGGATCACCCCAGGGCTGTGTACTTTCCCCCCTACTCTTCTCCCTTTACACCAACTCCTGCACCTCCAGCCACCAGTCTGTCAAGTTGATCAAGTTTGCGGACGACACCACCCTCATCGGGCTCATCTCCAACGGCGACGAGTCCGCCTACAGGAGAGAGGTGGCCCAGCTGGCGTCCTGGTGCAGCAATAACAACCTGCAGCTGAACGCTCTGAAGACAGTGGAGATGATTGTAGACTTCAGGAAAGTCACTACTCCTCTGCCCCCCCTCACCCTCTCAGGCTCTCCCATCACCACTGCTGATTCCTTCCGCTTCCTAGGCACTACCATCACCAGGGACCTCAAATGGGAGCTGACCATCAGCTCACTCATCAAAAAAGCCCAGCAGAGGATGTTCTTCCTGCGGCAGCTGAGGAAGCTCAAGCTACCCACCAAGATGTTAGTGCAGTTCTACACAGCCATCATCGAGTCCATCCTCACCACCTCCATAACCGTGTGGTACGCAGGAGCCACTGCCAGGGACAGACTAAGGCTGCAGCGCGTCGTGCGCACTGCTGAGAAGGTGATCGGCTGCAAGCTCCCATCTCTCCAGGATCTGTACATCTCCAGGACCCGGAGGCGTGCTGGCCGGATCATAGCCGATCCCTCACACCCTGGTCATGTACTGTTTGCCCCCCTCCCCTCTGGTAGAAGACTTCGGTCCATCCAGACTAAAACCTCCCGTCACATGAACAGCTTCTTCCCCTCTGCCATTAGACTGCTGAACACTAAGTGACTCTCGTGCACCATGTACAGCAGCTCAACCAGACTCATGTCAATCATCACTGTTTTCTTCCTGCATTACCGACTGCACTATATAGTTCTCCACAGTATCTGCTGCTGGCTAATATATATTTTAACTGTTGACCAGTATCACTTAATCTTATCCTACACTTTATTACATGTATAGTTTATTTCTCTTATCTTATCATGTTTAATGTTGCAGCATTGTACCGAGACAAATTCCTAGTTTGTGTACTACATGAACAATGGCAATAAACCTGATTCTGATTCTGATTCTGATTCTGACTCCCATGAGTGGAAGAACAATAACAAAATGTCCCATGCAACTCGCTGTGTATAAAAGAAAACATGGATTCTAACGCCCTCAGTGGCCAAGCCCCTTCCTACATTAAAGATCTTATTGTTCCACATTTCACTGTAAGGCCTCGTTGCTCTCAGAATACAGGCTTACTTGTGCTTTCCAGAGTTTTTAAAAGTAGGAGGCAGAGCCTTCAGCTATCAGGTGCCTCTGGGTACAGGAAGATCAGGATCAAACTTAAAACTTTCCTTTTTGATAGAGTTTTTAGCTATTATAATTTTGTCACTGATTTCTAATTGATGGAATTTTGACTGTTTTATTGTGATTTTATTGTCTTATGGTTGCTTTAATCGATTCCTTTATTGCCTACATTTTTATATATATTTTACCTTCTCTTACCTTTTTTCTTTTCATTTTGAAGTTGTTGCAGAGTGAAAGCTGACAAAGTTATAAACAAATGAGAAGAAGGATGAGGAGAACGACAGCAGAATTTTTTCACAAAGGTCTTTTGTAGAGCAATGGCTGCTATTTGATGTCAAAACCCCCCTCGTGCACTCTTACGCAGCGCACCGAGGAGTGAGAGAGAAGGATGGATTTAGGCGCAGGGTTACACCACAAGCACATTTATTGACAAAAAAGGCAACAGTTCCAACATATAAACTTACAAAAAGGCAATAGGGTACACTAAAAAGCTTCACAATAAAGCGTGGAGCGGGCAGACCACAGTGTACCGTGGCCACAAGACAAACAGTACAAAAGCAAGGTTGACTTACAAAAAGATGACACAGTTCACTACTCGACACACATGATTAGACATGCAGCGGGCAGACCACAGTGAATGGGGGCACAAATAATCCCCAAGACAAACCAATAGTCCAGCAATGCTTGACTGGCAAAGAGCTGCTTAAGTACAAGCATTGCTGGCAACACAGATTGGGAACACCTGGCTGAAGCGTGGGAAAGGCAATTACAGGGGAAGACCCAGCTGGCTGTCATGAGAAAGGGTGCGTGGTCAGACCGGCGAGTGTCAGATAGCGTCCACACGAGTGTAGGCCAAAGGAGGATGTCTCACAGCTGCCGGCCAGAACACAGTGGCTACAGGTAGGGAAAAACCAGGGACAAATAGAAGCTACAAGAAACACAAAAGGTAACATAATACATAACTACACAGATAAACCTGAGCCACAGCGGGTCAGAACCGAGCCCAAAGAACAACCCGGCTTGGTTCATGACAGAGCCCCCCTCTCAAGGGGTGGAAACCAGACACCCACGGTAATATCAGAAAAAAAAGGACCCCCCCCCCCACCCCCCAACAGGAGCAACAACCAACGAACGCGGGTGGGAGGTAGGGGAAACAGGTAAGGAGAAAACAGAATACAACCCCGCCCAGGGCCCATAACAGAAAAAAAACAATTAACCCCCCAAAGTCCAAAGGTGTGGAGGCTCGGAAGGCCGTCCAGAGTCCCAGGCCCAGCCAACAGTCCGGCAAACAGACTCCGGTGGCCTGCCGGAAAACATGGGCCACTTGACCCAGAGACTCGGTCCTTCAGGCGGCCGGCCAGCGCTGTTGAGCCACCAGGACCGGAGGGGTGAAGCAGAAGGTGGCCTGCCCACCGGGAGGCTCACTGGTGGGTGGCCGGGCTGTAGGAGGGGAATACCCACGGCGCCTGGTGGAGAGGAGAAGGGGGCCACGATGGGGTTATGATGGCTCCGGCGTCCTCAGGCTGACTGGCAGCACCGCCAGTGGTCCTGGCTAGAGGCACAGCTGCACCCACGACGGGTCCTGACCAGGCCAACGATGCACCCTCGGAGGACCCCAGCCGGGCCAAAGCTGCACCCGCGGTGGCTCCAGGCTGGAGCTCTGCAGCCCTCGTGGTGGTTCCCGGCTGGAGCTCTGCAGCCCTCACGGTGGCTCCCGACTGGAGCTCTGCAGCACCCATGGTGGACCCCGACCGGGCCAACACTGCACCCTCGGTGGACCCCGACCTGGCCAATGCTGCACCCATGGTGGACCCCACGCTGGAGCGTGGCATCCATGACGGGTCCGTGCAGGAGCGCAGCACCCACGTCGGGCTAACCCTGGGGTGCAGACCCCACGAGGGTCCCAAGCCAGCACGCCACACCCACGGAGACACAGCCTGCGGAGGGGCCCACATAATGGCCTCAGGCAGCAGGGGAGCTGGACCTGCAATGTCGTCAGGCGGCGAGACCGGGTCCATGGAGGCCCCTGGTAATTGTGGTTCTTCTCCGGCAACCCTAGGAGTAAGCTCAGGAGCAAGAGAAGAAAAAAGGTCATCAGGGTTGCCGGCAGCAGCGGAGCCCAGCAAAGGGAGTTCAGATGCAGCTGCGTGCTGCACCTGACTCTCCTCACCTTGAGCCAGCCAAGATCTCTCTAACACTGACATTAGGAATACAAGAGAGAAAACTTGCCTGAGCTTGAGCTCCACTGCCGTCCAGGACTCCGTCGATCCTGACGATGAAGACTTGGGCCCGGCCTCTAGGAGGTCCAGCTCTGGCTTCCAGTCCACTGTGGTTGCCTCTGTAGCTGGCAAGATGGTAATAGCAGTCCACACGTCCTCAGATGAAATACCCCCCACTGGAGATGAATCTGGCGAGGACGCTGAGGGCTGGCTCCGTGTGGACTCCGGAGCAGGATCCTCCAGGGCCCCGGGCTCCTCCATCGTCCGGCGGACGCTCAGGGGAAATTGAAGGAGACACGGAGAGGACAGAAAGAGAATTAATGTTTGCAGCTGGAGGAGAGGACCCAGCGGACTTCTGAGGCTGGACCTCTCCCTCGGGATACAGATAAGTTTCAGTGTTATTTAATTAAATGGAATGAAAAAACACTTGCCTGTCATCCTGGTGTCAGGTGTTAACAGCTGCAGACGGCAGACAGTCATCCCTCTCCGTGTCAACGGTGACTGGGGCCCCTTCGAAGGATTGCAGAGGAGCCATCTCCACGACGACAGAGGTGGGCGTAGCCGGAGGAGGCCTGAAGGTTCTCTTGACAGCGGGAGGACTCGTCACTGTGACCGGGAGTGCTGCAGCAGCAAAGAGCACTGAGCATGAGGATGGCCCAGCAGCGGGAGTGGTCAGAGCCAACGAGGGGAGCGTGGCTGTCGAGGAGGAGGAGGTCCTCCTCCCGTTTCTGGATGCAGGAAGACGCCGTTTTTGGGGAGCTGGAGAGGCACGGCCTGACACTGGCGAAACGGGAGAGGGAACGGCTGCGGGCTGGGGAACGCGTTGCTGCTTAGGCTCCATGAGGAACGCTGCTCTCCCCATATCAGGAAACGTCCGCTGGAGCGCGCAGACCAAGGCAATCAAGTCTGCATACTGAGGGTAATACCAGAGTCCAGGATGCGCTTCCAGGATTCCTTCAGCTGTGTCCAGCCTGCTCCATTTTGCCTTCGGTCCATGGGCTTTGTGGGCCTCGTCCATAAACTCCTGGATAAAGGCCGCCGCCCACTCCTCCTCCACAGTCGGAGTCCTGGTTGTCAAACTGCTAGTGTGAATGCGACGTGCCAGAGGCGCCGAGAAGGAAGCTGATGGCAGAGATGGTAGCGGTGGAAGATGGAGCGCGATCACCCGGGGATGGTAGCGCAGACTGGGACTAATCTCCAGCTGGTTCGCCACTCCACCCCAGCACAGCCTCTCGTCCTCACGGGATCTGCATCTCCAAGCTCCTCTCGCCAGATCCTCAATAACGGAGACCCGCTGCAGCTCCTCCCGACTCCACGTCTACTTCGCTCCAAAAGGATTGCCTGCCGAATCCATGAAAAAACTCCAACAGGCAGGTGAGTGGAGAAAAAAAAAAAGAAACAGCTCAAAAATGAAAAAGGTAAGTGTGGGTGTAACCCGCTAAATCCATTACTGGCTGGACTATTCTGTCAAACCCCCCTCTTACGCAGCGCACTGAGGAGTGAGGGAGAAGGACGGATTTAGGCGCAGGGTTACACCACAAGCACATTTATTAACAAAAAGGGCAACAGTTCCAACATATAGACTTACAAAAAGGCAACAGGGTACACTAAACGGCTTCACGATAAAGCGTGGAGCGGGCAGACCACAGTGTACCGTGGCCACAAGACAAACAGTACAAAAGCAAGGTTGACATGCAAAAATATGACACAGTTCACTACTTGACTCACACGATTAGACATGCAGCGAGCAGACCACAGTGAACGGTGGCACAAATAATCCCCAAGACAAACCAATAGTCCAGCAATGCTTGACTGGCAAAGAGCTGCTTAAGTACAAGCATTGCTGGTAACACAGAGTGGGAACACCTGGCTGAAGCGCGGGAAAAGCAATTACAGGGGGAGACCCAGCTGGCTGTCATGAGAGAGGGGGCGTGGTCGAGCTGGTGAGTGTCAGACAGCGCCCACACGAGTGTAGGCCAAAGGAGGCTGCCTCACAGCTGCCGGCCAGAACGCAGCAGCTACAGGTAGGGAAAAACCAGGGAAAAATAGAAACTACAAGAAACACAAAAGGTAACATAATACATAACTACACAAATAAACCTGAGCCACAGCGGGTCAGAACCGAACCCAAAGAACAACGGGGCTCTTTTCATGACATTTGAAATATTTTCAAATACAGCCCGGTTATGAGAGTCCTCAAGCTTGGTTTTGACAGATGTGCCACCCCAAATAATTATTAAGTCCCATACCTCACTGTTCCTCCCCTGACTACCTCCATCACCACTGTGTGCCGTAATTTTTGTATTTCCAATACATCCAAATGACGCTCCATCCTACCTTCCACTAATGCAGAATTGTGAGGACTGTCAGGCTAGAATGGTGTAAAAGTCAAATGAATTGCAAAATGACTGTTCAGACTGAGGTTATATTGCAAAACATGGGATCTGCATCTGATTTAGGACCACAAATTAAAGGTTGCTAAGGTGTAATATGAGAGAGACAGATTTTATGTTATTTTTTTCCTACTCAGATTGTCAAAATCAGCTTTGGGACACTTTTGCCTGCAGTAAAAACACAACTTTAGAGTCTTACTGCTGACCACTACTTGAAGATGGTCAAGATGTGCAGGCTTCACTTTTGAAAGTCTCTCCTACTGTCCATTTTTATATATTGGCTATGGAAGAAACTGAATGGGGCTGCAGCTCATTTAGCAACCACATGGTGTCATTATAACCCGGATTTCCATAAGTTTCATACGTAAAGAAAATGATGTTTTTTTTCTTCATTATTCGACATCAATTTTGTTGGTGTAAGAAATTTTTTTTAAAAAAAACGTGAGTGAAAGTGGTTTTACATTGACCTTGAGGGACCATAACCATCCTCCCACCCTGACAGTTTGAACATAACCTTTGGCCCCTGCCTGCATTCAGCTTCCTCTCATGCTGTGATAGACAGCCTGACCTTTGACCTCCCAAATAGGCTGTTAGAGAGCCTTACGTCATTAAGTCTGGGCTTCAGCATGGCTGACTTCATTTTGAGTGTGTGTGTGTGTGTGTGTGTGTGTGTGTGTGTGTGTGTGTGTGTGTGTGTGTGTGTGTGTGTGTGTGTGTACGTGTGTGTGAGCATCACCCACCAATCTCACAATTCTCCCCGGCGAATCCTTGTGGGCAGTAGCAGCTGTAGCCTGTTCCCTGAGGAAGGCACTTTCCTCCATGCAGACAGGGGTTAGTCATGCAGGGCTCCACCTCAGCTAAAAAAGAAAAAAAAGAAAAAAAGAAAGATGAGTGGGGTGAAGGGAGCATTTCGGAAAATAAAGCTTTTAATTTGTAACACTGTATTAGTTTCTCTGTAAATGTGATTTATTTTTGTAAGAATTAAACACACTGGTGAAGTAAAGCTGAGAATATTACCATAACACAATATAACCCCGGCCCTCAAAAGTGGAAAGCTTAAACTTAATTTCATCAGTGAATGATTCAGAAAACAAAACCAAACAAAACTTGGCAGCCTAATTTTTCCTAAAATGAGTGCAGCTCAGCCAGAGCCACCGGTTACAACACATGCATATCCATTTCACACTCTGTCTCCCCTCAAAAGGATCAGAAGCCACGGAGCCCCAACCTCGCCATCCACTCACAGCCACTGTTGTCATGGCAACCATATGGCAAGCAAACCTCGGCTCGCTCCACCGAGCGTAGTGGGCAGCGTGAGAACTTCAGACATTAGCCGCCCTCGACAGAAACGAGCAGACCTCCCGCCGAGCGCCTCGACCCCGACCATTCACCCCCTAGATGTGTGCGTGTGTGTGGTCCAGTCGCACAATTAAAAATTTCCATATCAATTGACGCGCTACCACGTGTTTCTCCCCTGAGCCGCTCATTATAGCAACTTAAGGGCTTTGAAAACCACCACTCATCCTGGCTGCAGAAGCTTGGCTGTGGGAGCCTTTGTTCTGTCAGCTCTCTCTATCTGACAGTGTGAGGGCCGCTCCGGAGGGGGGGGGGGGTGACTTAGAATAGAATAGAATAGAATAGAATAGAATAGGCTTTATTGTCATTGTACAGTAGTACAGTTGTACAGTACAATGAAATTGTGGGTGCTCCACCAGGCTACTGCACAATAAAGTAAGAGAGAAGGATTAGATAAAACGTGGTTACAGGATACATGATTAATCACACAACTGAAATAAAAATAAAAATAAACTAAAAATGGCCCAGGATTATGGAAATGTACACAGGTATGGTGGCTTAAAGTGTGTGTGTGTTTATGTTGTATGATTAGCAGAAATCAATACCTCGGCCATGATTAGCAGAGCGTGTTCAATAACTACCCTGAAGCAGATAGCTCAAGCTCAAATCCTCTAAATTATCATCAGGCTTTTGCCGTATTAGGGGGAAAAAAAACAAACAAAAACCCACAAGGGCTGTAGCACCAAGTATGAACTGTCAATAGCCTCAGCTCTAGGATATATTTTCCAAGCCATTCCTTTCTGTTCATGCTTTGAATTCTGCTGAAGTCAGGTGCTAAAACCAGCCATCCATTTCATTTAACGTGCATCAGTGTGGGCTAAGGTGCACCTGCACCTTCTGCACCAGTCAAGGTCATGGCACGTTTCTGACGAATATCAAGCGTTATGACAAGCAGATTTAATACGCTCTGTGTGTGTGTGTGTGTGTGTGTGTGTGTGTGTGTGTGTTTCTGTGTGTGTGTGCGCACGCGCGCGTGTAATATAAACCTTGTGCGATTGGTCGTTCATTAAAGCGAGTGGTGCAGAAAAATCAATAGCCCGTAGAAGGGCTTGACAGAGTGGACTGCCCTCTTGCTTTGCACAGCATCCGACCCTACCAGTACAAATAACAACAATAAGCCAGCAGCAGCCAAAAAAAAAAAAGAAATCAACAAAAAAAAAACGTGAAAAGGGATTTTATTTTCCTGTTACAATGCTGGGACAAGTCTAAGTATAAATTCTGACAGTACACAGAGCTGTATATCAAATAACTGCAGGTGAGATGAAAGTAAAATAACTCACAAGTTAGTATTTGTTCAGCAATAAGAACAAAGACACTGCACTGAAACTATATGGTATGGAATGATAGTGTGGCATTTTTACATCTGTGTGTTCATTTGTGAGAACAACATGCTCTATCCTGAGGGGATTTTTTTTTTTTTCTCTCAGCTTTCCCATTGATTGAACTGACTGATGAAGTGCTCTGTGATCCAGTCAGGAAAGCAAATAATGACCACCACCATGAAACCCCCGCCACGAGGGACTGAACTGGAGCTGAGGAGCGTACACGAGAAGAAGATGTAAGCTGGCCCGATCTCATCCTCCATGGGCACTCATCCACCTTTGGTCTTTGTGCGGCAGAAATAGCAGTGTGTTTGTGTGTTTATGGCCTTATGCCTGCATAACTCCAGGGTCTCTTGCTCAATCAATCAACCTTCAGACCGTGCACCAGCAGCCCAGATGGTTGCCCTCAGCTTCTTGTCAATAGAGTTTACAGCTGTTTCCCATCCGCAGACTTCTCACACCGTGCACTACGCCCGCTGCAGACATGAGCTGTTTTCAGAGACAGCAGGGGGAAAAAAAATCACCACAGAAATGTGTGATAGCATGATGCCCAGGGGGCCTTGAAGTCCTCAGCGATAGGATGTTTCCTGGTTGTGCTCTCATTATCAAGCGAAAAATGAGAAGTAAACCAGGTGGCTGGCTTCACCAAGATGTGCCGTGCTGCAGACTTGATAATCTGATTGTGCATGGAAGTTGGGGAAAACATGGTGAATCTTTTGAATGAACAAGCCAACAGCAAGGTCAAAGGAAAGGAAATGAAAATGCAGCTGTAAAGCGTGAATCCCTTCTTTTTAGCATTGACTAAGATAGCTGTAACATGTAACGCCTGAGACACAAATAAAGCAAATACCACAAAAACAAACCATTAGAGAGATAATTAGAAAAAGCTAATATCTGCTATTAATCCATGAATGTTACAATTATTGCTGAATGTTGTTTACTTGTCTGTACTACTTACTGTGCAAATTAATACCACATTAACAATATTTACTCACTGTCTTGATTAAATTTCTGTTAGATGCCCCAGCTAGAACAGGAAGCCCCTTCAAAGTTGTTATAATCTACATCTTATAGAAAAGTTGGTCACCTGTGACTGGATGTGGCATCAAGTTGTAGGTGAGTCTTTATGCATCATACAGTACGTCCCATTTATATCTTACAATGAACTGTGGTTTTTGGGAGCTAAACACAGACGCAAATACACTAAAAATGCATTGAAGATGGATTATGAACTGATCTGCCAAATCACTCCGAAGTTAGAGGTAGAATGACAGAGGGGAATTCTCAAACTACAGACCAATTTCACTATTGCCGCAATTTTCCAAGATACTTGAAAAAATATTCTATGACAGAACTGACAACTTCATACTGAAGAATAATTTATTGTGTGAGCAGCAATATGGGTTCAGACACAAGAGGACAACTGCATTTGCTCTAATGGAATTTATAGAAAAAATATCAACTGCCATTGAAAATAAAGAGTATTCAGTTGGGGTATTCCTGGATCTTAAAAAAGCTTTTGATACAGTGGATCATAATTTATTATTAAAGAAACTACAAAATTGTGGTATTAGAGGGGTAGCACTGTCCTGGTTAAGTAGTTACTTAAAGAATAGATATCAGTATGTATGTGTTGGTAACAAAAACTCACAGTTACTGAAGGTTACTTGTGGAGTCCCACAGGGTTAAGTTTTGGGACCATTATTATTCAATATATATATAAATGATATATGTAAAGTTTCAGAAAAAATGGACTTAATATTGTTTGCCGATGACACTAATCTATTATGCAGTGGAAGCAATTTGGAACAACTTCTGGATACACTCGGAAAGGAATTAGGAAAGCTTAAACTGTGGTTTGATTCAAACAAATTAACGCTCAATTTAAGTAAGACAAAATTTATAGTCTTTAACAACCATCTCAACTCAGTATCTAAACTCAGTGTAAATGGTGTAGAGATTGAAAGGGTATCTGAAACTAAATTTCTTGGAGTAATAATTGATAATAAACTGTGTTGGAAGTCACATATTAATTATATTAAAGGTAAAATATCCAAATCAATTGCAATATTGCACAGAGTGAAATATTTGCTGAATCAACCCACACTATATACCTTGTATCATTCATTAATACTCCCATACATGACATATTGTAATGAAGTATGGGGAAATACATACAGTATAAAACAAACATATATCCAGTCTTTATGCTTCAGAAGAGAGCTATTAGAATAATAAACAAAGCAGCTTACAGGGAACCAACAAACCCACTTTTTCTTAAATTAAAAGCTCTCAAGTTGAAAGATCTGGTTGACTTTAAAACTGCAATAATAATGTTTAAAGTGAAGAATCTATCACTGCCCGCAAATATCCAAAAGTTGTTCCAAATAAGGGAGAAACAATATCATTTTAGAGGAACATGTATATTTCAAAAACCTTCAGTGAGAACTACCACCAAGCAACACTGTTTCAGTGCAAGGAGTCAGATTATGGAACGATTTTGGACCTGAATTAAAATCATGTACAACGCTTGGACAATTTAAACAAAAACTAAAGGAAGAAATACTCCAAACATATCTACAAGATGACATGTAAAATCACATAAGGATTGTCATATCCAGCCTGTGTTGTGTTGTAGCTTAGTTTTTTTTTTTTCTGTCACATTTTGTCTTAGCTTCGTTTTTGAATTGTAATCGCTCTTGTCTTGTTTTTTTCTTTTGAATTCTTGGATGGAATATGGGTGGGCAATATAAGCTGCGGCTTCAGCTATCACCCATTTCGGATAACTTATGTTGAATTGTATAATCAGAGGAGTTATTGTCTAATTTGACCTTGTTGGATTTTCTTTCCCCCTTTGTTATATTATTCAGTTTCTTTTAACCTGTACTATCCGAAATAAAGATTCATTCATTCATTCATTCATTCATTCATAGAAGCATTGTGACCACAATAAATGTGAATCCCTGTCCAATCCACATACCACAACTCCATGAATGGACAACCAGAGGCTCATTTCACACAGTTCAGCATCTAGCTCTCTCAACTAATCTGTAAAGACTCAAGTTACTGCTGGGCAACATATCGGGTTTTGAGGAAATATCAGGATATTTTCCATTTCAGATATAGTATGGGCAGTATTGTATATATGGAGATTACTGGCTGCATGACCTGATTGTGCAGGGACTGAAGGCATTGCAACTACAAGTGGACATCAAAACAAAATTCAAAGCGTCTCAGAGACATGATAAACAAAAATAAGCAATGGATAATATGCATGGGGGCTTTTAACAGACCTGGGCAACCCACCAAAGCAAGTTCTATTTGTGGAAAGTAGGGCTGGGAATATTAATTTAACTTTTTGATGAATGTAGCTCAGTTAACGCAGTTAAAAAAAATTATCACCCTTAAGCCATCTCCTGTTATTTTCCTGCATTAGCTTCTGTCTACACTCCAGCCCAGTTGGTGGCACTAATACACCTCAAAGCTGCCCTGTGGTTACAAATACTGCGTCCTGTGGCTATGTTAAGTGCAAACGGTGGAGAAGGAAAAACAAACACTTTTAGAAGGAAAGTTTTCTTTTAAAAGGTTATCAGATGTCTTTTTGGACAAAACAAAAGTTATATCTGCATTCTGCAAGGCTGAATTTCATTATCATCAATGCAACTTTCTTCTATCACCTGAGAGCAAAACACCCATTCACCATTGCTGACACATCTGGGTCTCTGCAACAGACTACCTTATTTCAGTGTGGCATGAGATTTGGGTCCTTAAGCAAACAAACTTAGATAGTGCTACTTTATTTTGCCCTTTGATTGTCTCAAATTAAGATACTCTAGCAATATTTTTGTTCAATATGAGGGTCACAGGTATATTTTATGAAAAAAAGCATTTAAAAGTTAAAAACTTAAAATACTTCTTTTTCATTGTTTCGTCATTATAATTTTAGTGATTAATCACAATTAATAATAGAAAAATGTGCCTAAACCAGAGTGGTGGCCTAATTGGTAGAGCATCTGCTCCCGGCCGAGTCACACCAAAGATCATATAAAAATGGTACTTTCTGCCTTGTAGCTTGGTGCTCAACATAATAAAATGAAGGAAAGTTAGTCACTCCCTGTGCTGGTCCCAATTCATAAGAGGAATTAAACCCTGTAAGCCTATATAATTGAATCCATTTTACGAATAAAAGTGTTTGTGAGTAAAGAACACATATGAAAGGTGATCTCATCACAGCCCACTGCCTGAATAAAATGGACGTACACCCACCCACCCACCCCCACACACACACACACACATTATATGTACAGTATCTCACAAAAGTGAGTACACCCCTCACATTTTTGTAAATATTTTATTATATCTTTTCATGGGACAACACTGAAAATATGACACTTTGATACAATGTAAAGCAGTCAGTGTATAGCTTGTATGACAGTGTAAATTTGCTGTCCCCTCAAAATAACTCAGCACACAGCCATTAATGTCTAAACCTCTGGCAACAACAGTGAGTACACCCCTAAAATGTCCAAATTGTGCCAGTTAGTCATTTTCCTTCCCTGGTGTCATGTGACTCGTTAGTGTTACAAGGTCTCGGGTGTGAATGGGTAGCAGGTGTGTTAAATTTGGCGTTATTCTCACACTCCCTCTGGTCATTGGAAGTTCAACATCGCACCTCATGACAAAGAACTGAAAAAAGAAGTGTTGCTCTACATAAAGATGGCCTAGGCTATAAGAAGATTGCCAGCACCCTGAAACCGAGCTGCAGCACGGTGGCCAAGACCATACAGTGGTTTAACAGGACAGGTTCCACTCAGAATAGGCCTCGCCATGGTCGACCAAATAAGTTGAGTGCACGTGCTCAGTGTCATATCCAGAGGTTGTCTTTTGAAAATAGACGTATGAGTACTGCCAGCATTGCTGTAGAGCTTAAAGGGGTGGGGGGCCTGTCAGTGCTCAGACCATACACCACACACTGTATCAAATTGGTCTGCATGGCTGTCATCCCAGAAAGAAGCCCCTTTTAAAGTTGATGCAGTAGAAAGCCTGCAAACAGTTTGCTGAAGACGAGCATACGAAGGACAGGTATTACTAGAACCATGTCCTGTGGTCTGATGAGGCCAACATAAACTTATTTTGTTCAGATGGTGTCAAGTGTGTGTGGCAGCAACCAGGTGAGGAGTACAAAGACAAGTGTGTCTTGCCTACAGTCAAGCATGGTGGTGGGAGTGTCATGGCTTGGGGCTGCATGAGTGCTGCCGGCATTGGAGAACTACAGTTCATTGAGGGAACCATGAATGCCAACATGTACTATGACATACTGAAGCCAAGCATGATCCCCTCCCTTCGGAAACTGGGCCGCAGGGCAGTATTCCAACATGACAACAATCCCAAACACACCTCCAAGACGACCACTGCCTTGCTAAAGAAACTGAGGGTAAAAGTAATGGACTGGCCAAGCATGTCTCCTGACCTAAACCCCATTGAGCATCTGTGAGGCATCCTCAAATAGACGATGGAGGATTGCAAGGTCTCTAGCATTCACCGGCTCTGTGATGTCGTCATGGAGGAGTGGAAGAGGATTCCAGTGGCAACCTGTGAAGCTCTAGTGAACTCCATGTCCAAGAGAGTTAAGGCAGTGTTGGAAAATAATAGTGGCCACACAAAATATAGACACGCTGGGCACAACTTGGACATTTTCACTTAGAGGTGTACTCACTTTTGTTGCCAGCGGTTTAGACATTAATGGCTGTGCGTTGAATAATTTTGGGGGACAGCAAATTTACACTGTTATACAAGCTGTACACTGACTACTTTATATTGTATCAAACTGTCATATCTTCAGTGTTGTCCCATGAAAAGATATAATAAAATATTTACGAAAATGTGAGGAGTATACTCACTTTGTGAGATACTGTGTGCATGTATATACAGTGGATGTAAAAAGTCTACACACCCCTGTTCAAATGCCAGGTTTTTATGATGTAAAAAAATGAGACCAAGATAAATCATCTCAAAACTTTTTCCACCATTAATGTGACCTATAACCTGTACAACCCAATTGAAAAACAAACTGAAATCTTTTAAGGGGAAAAATAAAAAATAAACACTTACAATAACCTGGTTGCATAAATATGCACACATTAAACTCATACTATGTTGTAGCACCTTTGGCTTTTATTACAGCACTCAGTCTTTTTGGGTAGGAGTCTATCAGCATGGCACATCTTGATGCGACAATATTTGCCCACTCTTCATTGCAGAAATACTTCAAATCTGTCAGATTGCGAGAGCATCTCCTGTGCACAGCCCTCTTCAGATCACCCCACAGATGTTTGATAGGATTCAGGTCTGGACTCTGGCTGGGCCATTCCAAAACTTTAATCTTCTTATGGTGAAGCCATTCTTTTGTTGATTTGGATGTATGCTTTGGGCCACTTTTGTGCTGAAAGATGAAGTTCTAATTCTTCTTCAGCTTTCTAGCAGAAGCCTGAAGGTTTTGTGCCAATACTGACTGGTATTTGGAACTGATCATAATTCCCTCCACCTTGACTAAGGCCCCAGTTCCAGCTGAAGAAAAACAGCCCCAAAGCATGACGGTGCCACCACCATGCTTCACTATAGGTATGGTGTTCTTTTGGTGATGAGCAGTGTTGTGTTTGTGCCAAATATACCTTTTGGAATTAGGGCTAAAAAGTTAAATCTTGGTTTCATCGGACCATAACACATTTTCCCACATGCATTTGGGAGATTTCAAATGTGTTTTTGCAAAATGTACCAGGGCTTGGATGTTTTTCTTCATAAGATAAGGCTTCCGTCTTGCCACCCTAGATGGGAGATTGTTGTCACATGTACTAAACAACCAGTACTTGCCAGAAATTCCTGCAGCTCCTGCAATGTTACTGTCAGCCTCTTGGCAGCCTCCCTGACCAGTTTTCTTCTCGTTTTTTCATCAATTTTTGAGGGACGTCCAGTTCTTGGTAATGCCGCTGTTGTGCCATATTTTCTTCACTTGACGATGATGGTCTTCACTGTGTTCCATGGTATATTTAATGCCTTGGAAATTCTTTTGTACCCTTCTCCTGAATGACACCTTTGAACAATGAGATCCCTCTGATGCTTTGGAAGCTCTCTGCGGACCATGACGTGTGCTGTAAGATGTGACTACAAAAATGTCAGGAAAAGCCTAGTAGAACAGCTGAACTTTATTTGGGGTTAATCAGAGGCACTTTAAATGGTGGCAGGTGTGTGCTGACAACCATTGAACATGAGTTTGAATGCGATTGGTTAATTCTGAACACAGCCACATCCCCAGTTATAACAGGGTGTGCATATTTATACAACTAAGTTATTGTAAGTTTTTTTATTTTTTTAGTTTTCCCCTTAAAATATTTCAGTTTGTTTTTCAGTTGGGTTGTACAGGTTATAGGTCACATTAACAGTGGAAAAATTTTGAAATGGTTTATCTTGGTATCATTTTTTTACAACACAAAAACCTGGCATTTCAACAGGGGTGTGTAGCCTTTTTATATCCACTCTGTGTGTGTGTGTGTGTGTGTGTGTGTGTGTGTGTGTGTGCCCTCCTTCTGCTGGGGGCCTGGCTGGTGACTTGGGGCCCGTCATGCTGTCGTCATCCCTGGACACTGCAGAATGAATGGGTGCGAACAAGGGAGTGAGTAAGTGAGAGAGTGAGTGAGTAAGTGAGAGTGAGGGAGTGATGAGTGGAGATGGTGATGGTGGTGGTGGGTTGTATTTGTGTGGCCTTTTGCGTGTTGGGTGGCGTCTCAGAGCACTTGCGGTGGTCCGTTGATCGGTCGCTCCGGGTAGGTGTTGGTGGTGGTGGTCTGCTTCTGTGGCCGTGGCTGCCCTGGGGCGGGTTAGTGGGGGTGTGGCTGCTGGTCTGCACCGGCGGTCTCCCCGGCCACTGCCTGGCATTGGTGCGCGTTCATGCCTGCCACATCTGTGCTGTGGCCGCCCCAAGTGATAAGGGTGAATGAGTGTGGGTGAGTGTGTGAGGGACAGCACGAGTAGATGTGAGTGAGTCGGAGTGCGAGTGAGAGTGTGTGTGTGTGCGGGTGAGTGTGGGCAGGTGCAGGCGACTGTGAGGGCGATTGGGAGTGGGCACGAGATTGAGTGGGTACGGGAGTGGGTGGGTTTGGGTGTGGGAGTGCGAGTGTGGAATTGTATGGGGGAGAGGGAGAGTGAGTGAGTGCGTGTGAGTGTGTGTGGATGTGAGTGGGTGTGTATGAGAGCATGAGGGTGTAAGTACGTGGGAATGAGAGTGTGTGCTGGTCGGGGGGTGCTGGACTGAGGGGGTGGCGCCTCCTGGTACCTCCTGGCTGTATGGGCTCCCTTAGACTGGGGGGACTGGCCCCCCGTGGGGCTCCTGTGCCTTGCTGCCACCTTCCTTTGGTGAGGGGGTGTGGGGGTTCCCGCGGTGTGTGTCAACGGCACTGGGGTGGGTCGGGTCCGCTGTGGGGTTGTCTGGGGGGGCTCGTGCCAGGGGTGTGGGCCGGTCTCTGGCCCGGGAAGGAAGCGCTGGCCTTCCGGTGCCTGGGTCCTGGGGGTTGGCCCCGCTGGGGCGGGGGGGGGGGGGGGGTGTGCACTGCACTGGCCGCTTGGCGGCCCGGCCTCCCTCAGTTATCAAAACTGGGGCGGATGCCTGGTTGTCCTGGGTCTTTTTGGTCTTGGGACATTTGTGCTCTGTGGGGGTTGGTGGCACTGTCTTTCTTGCTTGGGGTTTCCAGAGAGGGTGTTGCTGCAACCTGCCGTCCTCTTTGTATGTTTCCTGGCAAACCACTCACATGCACACACTTACTTTGCACAGGCTCTCATACACACGCACACACACATATGTCTCTCTCCTTTAACAGGTGCAGATACCAGACTTGTGATGAGACCTTTTCAGTAGAAGAAGCAGTTTGTCTTCTGTTCGTTACAGTTGTGTTAGTCTGTTTGTCTTCTCTGTTTGTTCTTCTCCCTTTTCTCCACCCTCCACCCCCCACCCCCAGTCGGGTCCTTCATTGGTAAAACAATTTAAATAAAGTATTAAAAGCTATTACAAGAGGAGTTTTTAAATAATATACAGTACATATATACAGACGTGGACAAAATTGTTGGTACCGCTCTGTTAATGAAAGAAAAACCCACAATGGTCACAGAAATAACTTGAATCTGACAAAAGTGGTAATAAATAAAAATTCTATGAAAATTAACCAATGAAAATCAGACAGTGCTTTTGAATTGGGGTTCAACAGAATTATTTTAAAAAACAAACTCATCAAACAGGCCTGGACAAAAATGATGGTACCCCTAGAAAAGATTGAAAATAATGTGACCATAGGGACATATTCAACCAAGATGTGTCCTCTAATTAACATCACAGGTGTCTACAAGCTTGTAATCAGTCAGTCGGCCTATTTAAAGGGTGACAAGTAGTCACTGTGCTGTTTGTTGACATGGTGTGTACCACACTAAACATGGACCAGAGGAAACAAAGGAGAGAGCTGTCTCAGGAGATTAGAAAGAAAATTATAGACAAGCATGTTAAAGGTAAAGGCTATAAGACCATCTCCAAGCAGCTTGATGTTCCTGTGACTACAGTTGCACATATGATTCAGAAATTTAAGATCCACGGGACTGTAGCCAACCTCCCTGGATGTGGCCGTAAGAGGAGATGGACAATACGAATGGTAACAAAAGAGCCCAGAACAACCTCTAAACACATTCATGGTAAACTCCAAGGTCAAGGTACATCAGTGTCAGATCGCACCATCCGTCATTGTTTGAGCCAAAATGGACTTCATGGGAGACGACCAAGGAGGACACCACTGCTGAAAACAAATCATAAAAAAGCCAGACTGGAATTTGCCAAATTGCATGTTGAACAAGCCACAAAGCTTCTGGGAGAATGTCCTATGGACAGATGAGACAAAACTGGAACTTTTTGGCAAGGCACATCAGCTCTATGTTCACAGACGCAAAAATGAAGCATACCAAGAAAAGCACACTGTGCCTACTGTGAAACATGGAGGAAGTTCTGTTATGTTCTGGGGCTGCTTTGCTGCATCTGGCACAGGGTGTCTCGAGTCTGTGCAGGGTATAATGAAATCTCAAGACTATCAAGGTATTCTAGAGAGAAATGTGCTGCTTAGTGTCAGACAGCTTGGTCTCAGTCACAGGTCATGGGTCTTGCAACAGGATAATGACCCAAAACACACAGCTAAAAACACCCAAGAATGGCTAAGAGCCAAACATTGGACTATTCTAAAGTGGCCTTCTATGAGCCCTGATCTAAATCCTATTGAACATCTGTGGAAGGAGCTGAAACATGCCGTCTGGAGAAGGCACCCTTCAAACCTGAGACAACTGGAGCAGTTTGCTCATGAGGAGTGGGCCAAAATACCTGCTGAGAGGTGCAGAAGTCTCACTGACAGTTAAAGAAATTGTTTGATTGCAGTGATTGCCTCAAAAGGTTGTGCAACAAAATATTAAGTTAAGGGTACCATCATTTTTGTCCAGACCTGTTTCATGAGTTTGTTTTTTAAAATAATTCTGTCGAACCACAATTCAAAAACATTGTCTGATTTTCATTGGTTAATTTTCATAGAATTTTTATTTATTACCACTTTAGTCAGATTCAAGTTATTTCTGTGACCATTGTGGGTGTTTCTTTCATTAACAGAGGGGTACCAACAATTTTGTCCACGGCTGTCTGTACTGTATAAAGCTCCTTTTGGCAAAGTAAATCTGTTTGGCACAATAAGGGAAGCACACTTCTGTTCTGCTCACCTAGCTGGTTGACAGGACAAGGGAAAAAAAAAAAAAGATCTGAAGACAGTATGTGTGGAAGAATGGGCTAAAATCACTCCTGAGCAATGCCTGCACCTAGTTTCTCTATACAGGACATTTCTGGAAGCCGTTATTACCATCAAAGGTTTTTTCTACTAAATATTAAATAAATTTCACCAAGCGTGTTCAATACTTATGCCCTGTGTTATATTAAATATAACTTGCTTTGTGAACACAGTTGCCTTGATTTACTGTATTTATATGTATGGATTACTTGGGTTGTTACTGATATCTGGTCAAAATCTCAGGTCAATGGCCCCATCAGAAATATGTTTAATGAGAAAAATGTTCCCCCTCATGGATCGTCACCTTATCGTGGTGGGGGGGTTTGCGTGCCCCAGTGATCCCAGGAGCTATGTTGTCCGGGGCAATTTGCCTCTGATAGGGTCTCCCAAGACAAACTGGTCCTGGGTGAAGGGCCAGACGAAGAACGATCCAACAGACTCTCATGATAAATTGTATATCAAGGATTCAGTGTACCCCGCCCGGTATGGGGTTACCGGGGCCCCACCCTGGAGCCAGGCCTGGGGGAGGGGCTCGAAGGCTAGCGTCTGGTGGCCGGGTTTCCACCCATGGGACCCGGCCGGGCTCAGCCCGAAGGAGTTACATGGGTCCGCCCTCCAGTAGGTTCACCACCTGCAGGAGGGATCATGGAAGTCCGGTGCTATGTGGATTAAGTGGCAGTCAAAGGCGGAGACCTTGGCGGACTGATCCCAAGCTTTCTAAACTGGCTTTTGGTACGTGGAATGTCACCTCTCTGGTGGGGAAGGAGCCTGAGCTGGTGTACGAGATTGAGCGATACCGGCTAGATATAGTCGGCCTCACCTCAACACACAGCTCCGGTTCCGGAACCAGTCTCCTGGAGAGGGGCTGGAGCTTGGCCTTTTCTGGAGTTGCCCCGGGCGAGAGGCGACGAGCAGGGGTAGGTATTCTTGTATCGCCCCACCTTGCTGCCTCTATATTGGAGTTTTCCCCGGTGGACGAAAGGGTTGCTTCCCTGCGCCTTCGGGTTGGGAAACGGGTCCTGACCATCATTTGTGCCTATGCACCAAATGATGTTTCAGAGTACCCACCCTTTTTGGAGTCTGTGACTGGGGTGCTGGAGGGTGCTCCTCCTGGAGACTCCATTGTCCTACTGGGGGACTTCAATGCGCACGTGGGCAACGACAGTGAAACCTGGAGGGGGGTGATTGGGAGGAACGGCCTGCCCGATCTGAACCCGAGTGGTGTTCAGTTATTGGACTTCTGTGCTAACCACAGTCTGTCTATAACGAACACCATGTTCAAGCATAAGGGTGTCCATATGTGCACCTGGCACCAGGACACCCTAGGCCGCAGGTCGATGATCGATTTTGTTATCGTATCATCAGACCTGCGACCGTATGTCTTGGACACCCGAGTAAAGAGAGGTGCAGAGCTGTCAACTGATCACCACCTGGTGGTGAGTTGGATCCGATGGCAGGGGAGGAAGCCATTCAGACCTGGTAGACCCAAACGTATAGTGAGGGTGTGCTGGGAGCGTCTGGCTGAGGCCCCTGTCCGGGAGGTCTTCAACTCCCACCTCCGGAAGAACTTCAACCACATTCCGAGGGAGTCTGGAGACATGGAGTCTGAATGGGCCATGTTCTCCACCTCTGTTGTTGAAGCGGCAGCCCAGAGCTGCGGCCGCAAGGTGGTCGGTGCATCTCGTGGTGGCAACCCCCGAACCAAGTGGTGGACACCAGTGGTGAGGGGGGCCATTAAGCTGAAGAAGGAGTCCTATCAAGCTTGGTTGGCTTGTGGGACTCCCGAAGCAGCTGAGGTGTACCGGCAGGCCAAGCGGAGTGCAGCTCGGGTGGTTGCTGAAGCAAAAACCCGGGTATGGGAGGAGTTCGGTGAGGCCATGGAACAAGACTTTCGGTCGGCTTCAAAGAGATTCTGGCAAACTGTTCGGCGGCTCAGGAGGGGAAAGCAGCTCCCCGTCCACACTGTGTATGGTGCGGATGGGACACTGTTGACTTCAACTGGGGATATCGTCGGGCGGTGGAAGGAATACTTCGAGGATCTCCTCAATCCCACTGATACGCCTTCCACAGAGGAAGCAGGGTTTGGGGACGAGGGGGATGACTCGCCTATCACAGGGGCTGAGGTCGCCAAGGTGGTTAAAAATCTCCTTGGTGGCCGGGCCCCGGGGGTGGACGAGATTCGCCCCGAGTACCTCAAGGCCCTGGATGTTGTTGGGTTGTCATGGTTGACACGCCTCTGCAACATTGCGTGGAGGTCGGGGGCAGTGCCTTTGGCATGGCAAACCGGGGTGGTGGTTCCTCTCTTCAAAAAAGGGGACCGGAGGGTGTGCTCCAACTTTAGAGGGATCACACTCCTCAGCCTCCCTGGGAAGGTCTATGCCAAGGTACTGGAGAGGAGAGTCCGGCCGTTGGTCGAACCTCGGATTCAGGAGGAGCAATGTGGTTTTCGTCCTGGCCGTGGCACATCGGACCAGCTCTTTACCCTCTCGAGAATTCTTGAGGGTTCGTGGGAGTTTGCCCAACCAGTTTACATGTGTTTTGTGGACTTGGAGAAGGCATTTGACCGCGTCCCTCGTGGATTTTTGTGGGGGGTGCTTCGGGAGTATGGGGTATCGGGCTTGTTGTTACGAGCTATTCGGTCTCTGTACGACCGTTGTGAGAGTTTAGTTCGCATTGCCAACACTCGGTCGGAGTCATTCCCAGTGAGAGTTGGACTCCGCCAGGGCTGCCCTTTGTCACCGGTCCTGTTCATAATTTTTATGGACAGGATTTCTAGGCGCAGCCAGGGAATGGAGGGTGTCATGCTTGGTGACCACAGGATCTCATCTCTGTTGTTTGCAGATGATGTTGTCCTGTTGGCTTCATCCAGCAATGACCTACAGCTCTTGCTGGGACGGTTTGCCGCTGAGTGTGAAGCGGCTGGGATGAGAATCAGCACCTCCAAGTCCGAGTCCATGGTCCTCAGCCGGAAAAAGGTGGATTGTCCTCTCCGGGTTGGGGACAGGCTCCTGCCCCAAGTGGAGGAGTTTAAGTATCTTGGGGTCTTGTTCACGAGTGAGGGGAAAATGGAGCGAGAGATCGACAGACGGATTGGAGCAGCATCTGCAGTGATGCGGACGTTGTACCGGTCTGTTGTGGTGAAGAGGGAGCTTAGTTCTAAGGCAAAGCTGTCGATTTACCAGTCAATCTACGTTCCTACTCTCACCTATGGTCACGAGCTTTGGGTAATGACCGAAAGAACGAGATCGCGGATACAAGCGGCTGAAATGAGCTTTCTCCGTAGGATTGCTGGACTCACCCTCAGAGATAGGGTGAGGAGCTCAGTCATCCGGGAGAGGCTCAGAGTAGAACCGCTGCTCCTCCACATTGAAAGGAGTCAGTTGAGGTGGTATGGGCATCTGATTAGGATGCCTCCTGGACGCCTCCCACTTGAGGTGTTTCAGGCACGTCCCACTGGGAGGAGACCCCGGGGCAGACCCAGGACTCGGTGGAGAGACTATGTCTCCCAGCTAGTCTGGGAACGCCTTGGTATCCCCTCTGAAGAGCTGGAGCAGGTGGCTGGGGAGAGGGAAGCCTGGGCTTCTCTGCTTGAACTGCTGCCTCCGCGACCCGGACCTCCGGAAAAGCGGTAGAAGATGGATGGATGGATGGATGGAGAAAAATGTTGATGTGTTCAATATTTATTTCCCCTGCTATACATACAGTATATAGTGTATTGCGGTATGGAATAATTACATTGGGATATAATCCTGACCCATATGGCCCAGCCCTAACTCAAGTGTACAAAAATTAATACACATTAAGTACTGGTGATTATCATGGTTTCAGCACCACCAAATAAGCTGTAATCTCAGCAGGTACAGACCAGGAACAATCCATAGTCTGTGATATAAAGTGATTAAGTGTCAATTTTGGGAGTCTTGACTTTTCAAGGTCACCTGATTGCACTAAAAACAACATCATTATGTATATGTTCAATAATGACAACAGCCCCCCCCCCTCCCATCACTGTTGAGACATAAAGCTGATAAGCCCGTTGGCCATACAAAAATAGCAATGAGGGCAACATTTTGTGCAAAAGTTTATGTGGTGTCCAGACCTTGACCCATTGAACAGTTCCATAGAAATATAACAAACGTGATGAATAGCATAGCCCCTGCTCTGCTCACAAGATTTTGCTAAAAATGGCCATTGTGAATATAAGAGGAACCCAAAAGAGCCCAACCTTTCCAGGAGAGTAATTTCTTGATTAAAAAATATTTTGTTATAGTAAAATCTGTAAAAGTTACATGTCTGTGATGGACTAAATGTCAGAAAATATCTCTTGCTTAAATATTTTTGTAATTAGTGTGAAAATTTCTTTGTTTTTCTCTTCACAGTTAGACAAATAAAAGAAATGTTTTGGTTAAAATACGCATGCCTATCTGAAAGGCTGAGCTTTATTTCCCTTAATTTTATTCCAAGATACTGCACATAAAGACAAAAGCATAATGCTTACCTGTTGGGCTTTGAGTTGTAGTACTGATGTTCACTTCCCCTCTGTTGTTCTCCTCATCCATATTTCCGGGTAAAAGGGCTCCCGAGCCAACAGCGTGTGACCAAGCGGTCTCCTCCTCTCCATCTGGGGACCCTGACAGTGACGGAGTATAATCTAGAGAATGGTTCACTGCCACCCTCTCCACCGGCTCCAGCTGAAGTAACGTTATAGAGTTAGTGGAGCTGGCCTGACTGTCTGTTGGAGTAAATGGGGACAAGTCTTCAAGTCCCACAGTTTGGGTCTGTGCTGGAGAACTGGATGGAGGAACCGATGCTGGGAATGATGGGGTTTGGGATGGGACTTCAGAGGGGGAAGGTGAGGGTGAATTAGAGAGTGATGTGGCTTGGAAGGGAGTTGGAGGTGAAGATGGGGAAAGGGATGAGGGGAAGAAAGCAGGGAGAGATGCAGGCAGAGACTGGGATTCAAGAAGGGATTCAGATGGAGATGGGTCAGAGAAAGATGTGATTGTTGAGATAGACAGAGGTAAAGATGAGGTGTGAGATGAGTCTTCTGATGCTGAAGAGGAGGAGTTTTCTATAGATGGTGAAGTAAGTAAGGATTTTAAGGTGGAAGAGTGGTTTTCCATCTCATCTGTGGTCACCTCTGTGAGTTCTGAAGGACTTGTAGTAGTGACAGTAATTTCAGTAGTGGTGGGAGTGGTGGTGGTGGTTGTGGTGGTGGTAGACTGTCCTCTCCTGTGACCTCTCTCTCTAGATCTTTCTCGAGATCTCTCTCTTGGTTTACTTGTTCCGACAGGTCGGCGTGAGACTTGTATCTCCCCTTTTGCCTCTGCACCTGTGATTTCCCCACTCCCCTCCTCCTCCGCTTTGCCCTTCTCCTCTCCCCTGCCTTTCTCCTCTCCTCTGTTTCTGTCCTCACCCCTGTTCTTCTTCCCACGCCCCCTTCCCCTTCCACTCGCTCTGGATGCCAGCTTGGTTGTGGTCTCGACATCGACGCGGATCCAGGGCTCGCGGCTGGAAGAGGTGATGTCAGGTGCGGGGCTGGGTGTAGTGGATGTGGCATGAGTCTCTGACGTTTCCAGGCTCTTGGTGCTCTCTGAAGTCATCGAGTTACTGGAGGCAGTCTGAGTTGATGTCCGATGAGGGGGTAAATCTTCACTGGCTGCTGTGGTGCTCTCACTCGAGGCATTACTGAACAATGAAGTTCCCAAAGAAAACAAACCTGTGAAGGATGCAGAATGAGCAAAAAGAGAACAAGGTGAATCAGAAATACATTTACTGCAGACGGAGAAGTTCAAAAGATGAAGCCAAGAGTTACAAAGTGAAAATCATCTTATGGATTCTGTCGGCTTTGCTAGGGGCAGCAAAACAAACACTTCTAAGCTGTTTGAGCCTTCTGTCAGCTGTTTTTCTCTAAATCACTAGCAGCACAGTCCACACTTCAATATCAACAATGCCAACTCGCAAAGCTCTGTGGACACACTGAGGAAACAATTTTTAAAGAAAGTATCTCAATAGTGCTGAACATTTCCTTCTACAACATTAAACAGAGAAGTTACAGGGATAAATAAATTCAGAGGATATTGTATACAGGGGCTGAACAGTATTATAAAATAAAACCCTTTTCAATATTGTGCAAAATGGTGTGTTGTGGGTTTTAACCTTATGAAATATGGCCATGGGTGGCATGTTGAAATATCAAAACAGTCATTTCACAAAGAAAAACAGCATTTAAGCTTTTAAAGAAACGAGCAGATCAGGTTTCCTGGGTTTCATGACATCTCAAATTAACAACACCCACCTTCACCTCTCACCCTGACTTCCACCTTAATTGTGATTGACCCACGCAAAAAAAACATTTACCCACTCAGATTAAGGGCTCAATAATATTAATGAACAGACCGAAAAACAACACAGAAATAGTATTGGTCTTAAAATCATAAGGTTATTAATATAACCACTGCTCCCCAAATGGGGGATTATGCTGGTGTAGGTGACAGAAATGGCCTCAGCAATCCAGCGAGAAAGATTCAGTTTGAACAAAGGTTTGCCCTTGAACAGGTGAGCAAAGTTCCCCAAGAGCTGCTCAATGAGATACAACTCATGGGTACGGTAGGTGTGGAGCACACTTATATTGACCGTGGTAGTACAGCTTTGCCTCCTCATGTCACTGAAAAGGAGGGGAGTAGAAGCTGAGAAGCTCAAACACAGTCGAGGAAAAGTTAATACCCTCCTAACTTTTTTTTTTTTTAAGATAAGCAGTGTTAAGGCACAACAGGACCCTAGAGCTGTTAGAAGAAAACCGAATGCAGGACAGGTGCACTGAGCGGCCTTACAGATCACTGGAGGTGAGCATTAGCAAAAGAGCAGTCTTGAAGAAGATGAACTGCATGTCCATGGACTGCAGGGGTTCAAAGTGTGGCTCATAGAAAGCCCCCCCAAACCAGCATGAGGTGGGAACATCAGAATACACTACTGGCCTAAGCTGACAGATGTCCTTTAGAAAATGCATGGCAAACGGGTGTATGCCAGGAGTGATACCATCAAACCTCGAGTGGCAGACCAAGATGGCTGCTAGATACTTCTTAACTGAAAGGAAGGAGAGTGCCTTGTCCACAAGGGCCTCACATCACCACTCAAAGGCATGCCACTTTTAGGGGTCCTGGTAGTGGGGGAGCTTGATGACTGGGCTGTGGCCACTTCCTCTCTTTTGGCTGCTTCCTTTTGGGGTCGCCACAGTGTATCATCACTTGATATTGCAATGATGTGCATGCCGATTTGGCAGGGATTTTTTTTTTTTTTCCCCATCGGATAGCCTTCCTGACACAACCCTTCCCATTTATCCAGAGCACCAAGCTAGAAGGCAGGAAGTACCATCTCTATATGGTCTTGGGCTTTAGTATGACCCAACCAGGGTTTGAACCTACAGCTGCCCAGTTGCTGGGGTGGATGCTCTACCACTAGGCTATCACTGCACTAACATTTTAAAACTAAACAAGCTTGTTTTAGTACAACTTAGAGATTTCTTTTATCACTAGAGACATTGTCAAAAATAGATTTCACTGCAAAAGTGAGATTCACAGACCAATATTAAAGACAACCTTTAAATAGATGATCATTTTATTTCCACATGAAAAAACAGCTAAAAATAAATAAATGAAAAGGAAAAAAGTCTCTTTGGACACATAAATAAATTAATTATAATAATAAATGTGCACCTGCTCTGCCACCCACACAAAGAGCAAAACTAAATAACACTAAAAATTACAGCAGTTCCAAAAACTGGCTCAGAATTAAAGCAAAATCTCTAACACTAAATCAGCACTGAATCGAGATCTTTGCTCTTTGAAAACCTTTTTGATGCATAAATCTGTGTAAACCAGCTGCAGTGCTGAGATTAGAAACTGGAAAACAAGTTGATGAGTTGAATTTCACTCTTTTTCCATCCTCTGCTTGCATTCATATTTGAAAGGCAAAGTTCTTGACCTCAAATTTAATACCTGATGGGCAGCCCTGCCCAACAGACAGAATGGTACAGATGCATGGAAACACAAATATCACACTACACAGCAGAACATCAAACCAAATCCTGCTACTGTGTGCTCTGGAAAAACCACCATGTCTTCAAGAGGAAGAAATGATACATTCAAAGCATATTTACAAGAGAATGAAATATATTTTCCAATAACTACTGTATTTCTGCAACAAAATAGCAAACTAGTGTAAAAGTGTATTAAGGGCCTGATTTACTAAGATCATAAAAAGTGGAAAATTTTCTTTTTAGTGGACATTTTGCACATAACTTTGCTAAGAAAAACTGTATTTGAGGACAGGTGTAAACAAGAGGAGATGGGCATAATTAAATAAGGATTTCATTGCATCCCCATAGTTTGGAGATTGACTGGCCAAAGACAAGAGAAAATTTTATCTGGAGGAATTACAGGTGAGCCTAAAGGTGCCTTCACACCATACAAAGTCAATGGAAAGAGGCGAGCACACGCGAAACTGTGCATTCATGTTCGAGTGATAGCGGTAGCTTTGAGATTCTGCTGTCACTGGAATAAAAGTATCAACACTGGAGAGTAAACCAGTTTGAAAATGAGACTGACACTCACCTGGAGACAGAAGAACCGGGATCTCATCAGCTGAATCGGGATGTCAGAGTTATTTACCCACGGATTCCTGCCACGGACATGCTAACAAGGCATGTTAGCATGCCCCCCCCCTCCCCCCGGGTCGGATAATGTAAACCTAAAGCATGATGTTATTTTGGGGATTTCCACAGTAGGCTGAACACTGCTGCAGAAGTTATAAAGGCAGCTTCGCCTGTCTGCATCTCACTCAGACAGTGAATTCATGTCTATTCATGTATTTACACTGAGTTATAATGTAATCGTGCTGCGTGAAAAATTTGCTCGTTCGCGTTTGGTGTGAAGGCACCTTAATCAACCTTAGTCAACCTGGCCCTCCACTCCATCCTGCAGCACCTGGACTCCCCGGGAACCTACGCCAGGATCCTGTTTGTGGACTTCAGCTCCGCATTCAACACCATCCGCCCCGCTCTGCTCCGGGACAAGCTGTCCCTGCTCAACGTGCCTGACTCCCTCTGCAGGTGGATCACCGACTTCCTGACGGACCGGAGGCAGCATGTGCGGCTGGGAAAGACTGTCTCAGACTCTACTAGCATCAGCACCGGATCACCCCAGGGCTGTGTACTTTCCCCCCTACTCTTCTCCCTTTACACCAACTCCTGCACCTCCAGCCACCAGTCTGTCAAGTTGATCAAGTTTGCGGACGACACCACCCTCATCGGGCTCATCTCCAACGGCGACGAGTCCGCCTACAGGAGAGAGGTGGCCCAGCTGGCGTCCTGGTGCAACAATAACAACCTGCAGCTGAACGCTCTGAAGACAGTGGAGATGATTGTAGACTTCAGGAAAGTCACTACCCCTCTGCCCCCCCTCACCCTCTCAGGCTCTCCCATCACCACTGCTGATTCCTTCCGCTTCCTAGGCACTACCATCACCAGGGACCTCAAATGGGAGCCGACCATCAGCTCACTCATCAAAAAAGCCCAGCAGAGGATGTTCTTCCTGCGGCAGCTGAGGAAGCTCAAGCTACCCACCAAGATGTTAGTGCAGTTCTACACAGCCATCATCGAGTCCATCCTCACCACCTCCATAACCGTGTGGTACGCAGGAGCCACTGCCAGGGACAGACTAAGGCTGCAGCGCGTCGTGTGCACTGCTGAGAAGGTGATCGGCTGCAAGCTCCCATCTCTCCAGGATCTGTACATCTCCAGGACCCGGAGGCGTGCTGGCCGGATCATAGCTGATCCCTCACACCCTGGTCACGTACTGTTTGCCCCCCTCCCCTCTGGTAGAAGACTTCGGTCCATCCAGACCAGGGGTGTCAAACTCATTCCATGGAGGGCCAAGACCCTGCAGGTTTTACTTCCACCCAGTCTCTTCAGCAGGTGTTTTCACTGATCAGCAATCAGTAGGAAGAAATTCAGAGAAATCACCTGTTGAAGACACTGGGTGGAGGTAAAACCTGCAGGGTCTTGGCCCTCCATGGAATGAGTTTGACACCTGTGATCCAGACTAAAACCTCCCGTCACATGAACAGCTTCTTCCCCTCTGCCATCAGACTGCTGAACACTAAGTGACTTATTGACTCTCGTGCACTATGTACAGCAGCTCAACCAGACTCATGTCAATCATCACTGTTTTCTTCCTGCATTACCGACTGCACTATATAGTTCTCCACAGTATCTGCTGCTCGCTAATATATTTTAACTGCTGACCAGTATCACTTACTCTTATTCTACACTTTATTGCATGTATAGTTTATTTCTTTTATCTTATCATGTTTAATGTTGCAGCACTGCACCGAGACAAATTCCTAGTTTGTGTACTACATGAACAATGGCAATAAACCTGATTCTGATTCTGATTCTGATTCTGATTCTGAATAATTTTTCTGGTGAGCTACACCAACAAAATTTCAGTAGGCTGTTAATAAAGAAACACCACACAGAAAAATCTGATGTCATCAGAAAGACAAGAAGGACAACTAACAAAAATTATTTAGAGAATATGACAAGACATAAAACAGAGAACTTTTTTTTTTTGTGTGGGGGGGGGGGTTAAATAGTAAGTACAGCCTTCTGTGACATGCAAGCGACAGGTATAGTTAAGATTGACAGGTTCAATGCAGAACAACAGGAGCATATTGACACAATGCAATTTGTTGTATTTACCAGATAAAACTGACATCACCCAACAACTGCTACAGGAACAAAGAAATCAGTCAGCAGCTCTTACAGAGAGATTAACATCATGCTGCAGGAGATGTGAGTTCTGTCATCAGTGGAACATGTTCTCAGGTGGGGCAATGTAACACACCAGACCCCTGATCAGTATTTTTTCTGCTCTGACAATAGGCATATATGAGGGGGGGGCTGAAAAGCGAAAAGTTCATAGTGGTCAAATTTGACCAAATGTGGTTTATTTTTCAGCATAGTCTCCCCTTTGGTCCACACACTTCTTCCATAGGTGTTGCAGCACTTGGATTCCTGCGGTAGAAAAATAAACCACATTTGGTCAAATTTGACCACTATGAACTTTTCAGCCCCACCTTGTATGCATATGGATCCACAACTGAGCAACCAGTGATTATGGAGAAGGAAGAGATCCACTTTGAAGGATTGCTGTACTCCAAGCGCACTGGAGGAGGGCAAACCAACAGTAAAAAAGCTTTAAGATAAATTAGACTTTACTTTCTGTATGTAACAATAGCAGTGAATATTTTGTTTGTGTCAAAGAATGTTCTTGGGCAAAAATGAAAATAATGTATATTTTTTCTTCTGTCATTCCAAATAACACAAATGTTGATTTTATGTGGGAATTTTCATTTCTCTTATGCATTTCTCTACTGGAGTAACAGGATTGACCGGTGTGCAAAGCAACATGCATCTGCTTTAAACAAGTATTAAATGCAATCCTCAGTGGCTTAGTGACCTTGACCTTAGTAATGGCACAGACCCACAGACGCCACGCTACCAGAGTGCATGCTCTGGGCTTCAAAGATGCTTCCTAACGGCTTCAAGCAAACTCAAAGACCTGACTGAGAACCGTCACCAGCTGAACTTGGTTTTAACAAAAATGGACTTAATGGCGACCTCTGTGGATAATACTCCAGTACAAAAAGCATACAAGCAGATTGCTGACCTTAAAGAGGATGTCCAGCGGCTGACCGATGAGCTCCAGAGAAAGGATTCGCTCCTCTCCAGCTTCTCTGCTTGTCTTCTTCTTCTGACAAGTACCTTGTTGGCTCAGTACTCCAAAAAGCTCTCTGGTGATAGTGTGGCCCTTCAGGACACAGTTGTCTGGGACTTTTTCACCTATCCAAGGCCCTCGACTAGCTCGATTCCAAACCACGAGATGCCCTGGTCTGAGGTGGTAGTTGGTGTCCGAAAGTGGACCCTGGATGAGTCTGCCATTTTCCCTCGTCTGGAAATTTCAAACCGCTTTGCTCTTTTAATGTTGGAAGATCACCCAGTTCTCCGGCCCCACACTCCCCATCTCTGAGTTGGGGCCTGAGTGCTGCCTCTGCAGCACTGTGTCTCCTCTCTTCCCGTGCTGGCTGATACCTCGGCGTTCCCTCCACTGACAGCAGATGGTGCTCGGATGACTGGCCTCTTCACAGTGGAGTCTGTGTGACCCTCATTGCGGTCTTCGACCTCCTCTGCCCGGTGTAAGATCCTTAGAGAAGCTATGCAGTGGCACGGAGAGGAATATCACGGGCCAGTGAAAAGTTTTGCCCCTAGCTTGCCCCCCTCCCCCACCTGCCCAAACTCATGGAACCAACAGCAGCCCCGTCCTCCACCTGGAAAACTGCTTCAATATCCTGGATCCACACAATATTCCTCCACAGTCTGGGGACTCGAAGCCTCCGCTCCTGCTCTCTGAGTCTCCTGGGTTGCCCCGAAGAGCTCCGTCCTAAGTCCCTGCAGTACTTAAATCAGAGCGGCTCCCTTGCCCAACAGTCTTCCATCGGGCAGAGCCAAATTTGATACGTGCACTGCAGCGTTCATCTGATGCAAGGGAGACCAGACCAAGTTGTGGCACAGTTCCCACCCGGAGTGTACCCTCTCAACTACCATCAGCACATCCTCCGACCACCTTGATCATCTGAGATTCTACCTTGAGACATGTCCGGAGAAGGGCCACGGAGACTCACTTTTGTCCCGGTGCCAGAGTATTGGACATCCTGGATAATATTCCCGGCTTCCTGGCTAAACATCCAGCCATGATGAATGTCTAAGTCCATGTTGGCTGCAATGATGTCTCCAGCCAGACGTCCGAGGTCCTCAAGCGGGACTTCACCAGGCTTCTCCAGGCACTACAAGGCTCTGGTAAGCATGTTTTTATCTCTGGTCTGCTGCCTCCTTTAGTCCGAGGCATCAGTCACTTTAGCCGGATTCTGAGTCTGCATACATGGTTCCATTCCGCCACTGCAGCCTGTGGTTTTATTTTTATTGACAATTTTAACCTGTTCTGGAACCATACCTCATTTTATTGGCATGATGGATGAGTACCGTCATGCCACCTGGGCAGGTGATGCCCTCGTTAGCGGACACTTCCAATCAGTCCCAACAATCTGCTGCACAGTCTACAGCCACATCACACTCACAACTTCCACCCTAATCCCCGCCACACTCCACTACCCCCTGCATCAGCCTTCTCTCACTACCCACCAACTGTGTTCCCACCATCATTCCCAGCAACAGACCACCCCGGATCCGGATTAGTGCTGCAAACTATGATAACCTCATCAAAATTAAACCACATTCAAATATTCCACATGCTACCTCACATACCAACCTATCAACAGTTTCCATGGCACTTTTAAATGTCCGCTCCCTTTTAAATAAAACTTTTATTATTAAAAATTTGATTTTAGATTATAAACTGGACTGTCTGTTTTTAACTGAGACATGGCGGGGTACCTATGCATCAGTTGTTCTCACCGAGGCCTCTCCACCCAATTTTAACTTTTATTTTCTACAAGGAGGGGTCAGAGAGGTGGTGGAACGGCATCTCCAATTATTTTAATTATAAAGAAATAACATTTAACGAATACACCACCTTTGAATATCATGCCTTTGTTTTTAACAGCCCCTCGATTTTATGCCTTACAATTTATAGACCACCGAAATGCAGAATTTATCAGTGAATTCGCTGACATGCTGTCAATCATCCACACAAAGTATAACAAGGTAGTCATAGCTGGTGATTTTAATCCTCACATAGATGATGCTCTTAACTCTTTTTCTAGTAAATTTTTAAACCTTCTTGACTGTATGGCTTTTGAACAACACATCACACAGTCAACTCACAACAGAGGACACACCTTAGACCTTGTCATCACCTACGGCCTGTCCACTAGTGTGTCCTCTGTTGTAGACTTGGCTGCCTCAGACCACTTCTGTGTGTTAACGTCACCAGTTTTATTCAGCGAGAGACCCTGGTGAGAACTATGAGGAAGCACCATCTGACTTCTGAAGTGGCTGCAAATTTTATCAGTGTTTTAAGTGACACTGCTGCTGAGGTTTTACCTGCATCATGTGATTTTATTACTGACACTTTTAACCATAAACTAAAATCAGCACTGGACTTGGTTGCACCATTAAAAACCAAAGCCATAAAAGCTAAACCTGTCCCACCCTGGTGGAATGAGGAGGTAAAACAGCAGAAAAGAAAAGGTGAAAGTTGAGAGAAAATTGAAATTAACTGTTGTTACAACCCATTTACTGGGCCAAGTCCATTTTGACCCTCAGTCAAGGTGGACAAACCCAAGTCACTTTTGCCCTCAGGCAAGGTAGGCATACACCTCCTAATATCCCAGGCCAAGATTCAAACCCATGACACCGTGATCTGAAACCTTTTACTCTACCACCGAGCCAAAGAGGAATTCCTCTGCTAGCGCTTGGTTAGTAGCAGAGGTGTACCCTAAGATGTCAGGGACTGCACCACTGACTAATTCCTTATGGAGGGGTGCGTAACACTGTTCACTACCAAATTCTATGAGAACAATTGAAATTATATAATAACACAGTCAAACAAGCTAGAAATTCCCACTTCTCTAAAAATAATAAATACTATCAATCTCAGAATCCTTTTCTCAACTAGGAGACATGGCATCAATTACCATAGTTATGCTAATGACACACAACTTTATATTGCTGTGCCTCCTGATGACATGGAACCAATCAATACCCTTTATAACTGTAGTTTAGACATTAAAACATGGATGGCAGCAAACTTTCTTCAGCTTAATCAGGGCAAAAGTGAAGTTTTAGTCATCGGTCCTGAAGCTCAGAGAGAGAAAATTTTACCAAAATTACATAGTCTGTCTTTTACCCCATCCCAACATGTTAAGAATTTGGGCATCATTTTAGACTCTGAGCTTGGTTTTATTCCACGCATTAAAAATGTAACATGAACAGGATTCTGCCACCTAAAGAACATAGCCAGAGTCCGCCCACTTCTCTCTTGAGCAAACACAGAGATACTGATGCATGCTTTTATCACCAGCTGCATTGATCACTGTAATGCGCTGCTCTCTGGTCTTCCCAAAAAGACAATTTCAAATCTGCAGTTATTACAGAATTCAGCTGCACATGTACTGACGAAGACCAGACGGCAGGCTGACATCACGGCAGTTTTAAAGTCACTGCATTGACTTCCCGTGTCCTTCAGGATCAATTTTAAGGTTCTTTTAAAGGTTTATAAATGTCTGCACACTCTTGGGCCTTCGTATCTATTAGAACTGCTTTTAACATATGAGCCCCCATAGCCCCTGAGGTCCTCTGGCACTGGTCTTTTAATTATCCCTACTGTCAGAACAAGCACCCACTGTCAAAGTCTGGGCATGGCCTGGGGGACAATGCCCATGCTTTAAGTTTATTTTTGCTATTCTATGTTTTCCCTGCTTCATCTCATTTTTTTTAATTCTCTGTAATTATTATTATTCTTTATCATAGTTCATAGTTTTTATGTTCTTTATTCTGGTCTGGGGTTTGAGTTTAATGTTGTATGAGTCTCTGTTTATTATTATTATTATTATTATTATTATTATTAGTCATGGTCGTGCATTCTCTGGTCCTGTATTCATGTCTCATGTTTACCTTTTGTTTCTGCCCTTCATGTTTTCTGTACCTGTTGTTTCGCTCTTGGAGCTCAATTGTCATAAACTACAACCACCGTACGAGCTTGTGCCTCATTACGGGTCCATAAACCGATTAACATTTGTGTTTGTAGCCCAACTGTCTCTGCTAAGTGCTGTAGCCTTACTGACTATTCCACAGGCAGGCACAGGAAGCGAAAACAAAACCACTGTTATCAAAATAAAAGCCTGCTTTTTTACTTCACTGCAACAGATACTGGAGTCAGTTTGTCCTGGCCTGTCCTTGCCACTGATAATACCTCTATCTGCCAAGAATGTGTTGCTAGTCCAGCAAAAGCTAGCAGTACTCAAATACTTTGCAAGCAGTTTCATGAAATGGTCAGTCAGAGAGCAACTCATTCCGGCTCGGACATTGCTCGGGTTAACAAGGTCAGGAGTTCCTGGCAGCACGGAAGGCGAATTACAGAGCTGCATGAAGGAATCGGATCAGATCTAAATGAAACAGTCATTGTCGCCCCCAACAGACTGCTATGATGATGATGATGATGATGCCATGCCCTACTGTCTAATTGCCCCTGATGGTTCCCACCTGTCCCATGTTGTCTTGATTACTCCCTTGTCCATATAAACCGGTGTCAGTCTGTGTCAGGTGGTGGTGTCATTAATGTCTTCAGTCAGTCTTGCCCGTGAGTTTATTATCCTAGTCTAGTTGTGTCTTGTCAGTCGGTCTGTTTAGCTTTTGTTTCATTTCCAGCCCACGCACTGCCATTTGTTTGTTTCAGTTTTTGTTAATAAATAATTGCATTTGCACCATAGGTCTTCCTGCACCTGAGTCCTCTCCACCACCCCTACCTTATGACGCCCATGGTGAGGCTGCTTTTACTTACTACGGCCTACGCTTGTGGAACAGCCTGCCGGAGAACATCAGCGCGGCCGAGAATGTTCATGTTTTTAAAAGCACGCTTAAGACCTACTATTTTAACCTTGGTTTTGACTAGTTTCCTGTTTTAATTGTCTTAATTTATGATTTTAAATCTACTTTATGTTGTTCTGGTCACAATTATTTATTTTATTAATAATTATCAATGCTTTTGAATTTATGTCTGCTTGTATTAAAGTGCTGTTTTAGTCTTTTAGTTGTCTTGACTGTCCAGTCTTTTTATCAACCAATTATATTATTATTTATCAGTGATTGTTTTATTTTTTTATCATCCCGGCCAAGCTTCAGCGTTTCCTCACGGAGAGCCCTTCCACAGAGAATTGTGTCTGTTTTCTGGCTGCAGGGTTCTGGTCTGTGATTGCCCTGGTCTGCCCAGCCACGGGGACTGTGCACTGTGGCGCCGTGCCTGCGGTGTTGACCCCTCGGACTGGACTAGGGCGGTCTCAGAGGTGGTGTCCGTGTAGCTGTGGACTCAGCCCTTTCCCTGCTGCTGATGGCTCCCTAGGGATGGTGCTTCCTCACTTGGATCCACGGTGCTCAGTCATAAGTCTCACATAGACAAAAGTTTGTGCGCATGTGTGTGTGTGTGTGTGTGTGTGTGTGTGTGTGTATTGTACGTACGTCCGCATATGTATGCAAGTGTGTGTGTGTGTGTGTGTGTGTGTGTGTATGGCGAGGTTAATTGTGTTTTATTTTAATGTGTGAAGCACTTTGTGTTGCAACTTTTGTAAGAAAAGTGCTATATAAATAAAGCTTTGACTGACTGATTGATTGAACAATGGGTAGGACTATTGCCTCACAGCTAGAAGGTTCCTGATTCAAGTCCCTGGATTGGCAGGGGCCTGTGTGGGTTTACTCTAGGTGCTCTGGTTTCATCCATCTGTTTGGTTAATTGACCATTAATTAATTAATTAATTGATCATTCTACACTGACCCTAAATTCTAAATGATCCTAAATTGACCCTGAGTTTCTACAGTATCTTTGTTAAAGTGGCCAATGGGCCACAAAGTGGCCACTGGCCCTCACATCACACCTAATGAATACCCTGGAGAGGCTGTGGCTCGCCCACCTCCGCCCCCTGGTGGGACCAGCGATGGACCCACTTCAGTTCGCCTACCAGCATGGCATCGTGGTGGAGGATGCAGTGATCTTCCTCCTACATCGCTCCCTGTCCCACCTGGAGAAGCCTGGGAGCACTGTGAGGATCATGTTTTTCGGTTTCTCCAGTGCTTTCAACACCATCCAACCAGTGATCCTGGGGGACAAGCTGCTGTGAGCAGGGGTGGACCAGCACCTGTCATCATGGCTCCTGGACTACCTCACAAACTGACCACAGTTTGTGAGAACCCAGGACTGTGTGTCTGACACCATCATCTGCAGTACAGCGGCCCCCCAGGGAACAATTCTGGCTTGCTTCCTGTTCACCCTCTACACTGCTGATTTTTCACACAGTACACCATGCTGCCATCTACAGAAGTTCTCTGATGACTCTGCAATCGTCGGCCTCATCTCTGATGGGGATGATGCAGAGCACAGAGGACTTATCCAGGACTTTGTGGACTGGTGCCTGTGGAACTGCCTCCAAATCAATGCGAGGAAAACCAAGGAACTGGTGGTGGACTGCCGCAGGCGAGGACAACCCCCTACAGCACCGATAAACATCCAGGGAACAGACATTGAGATGGTGACATCTTACAAGTACCTGGGTGTTCATCTGAACAATAAACTGGACTGGTCACACAACACCAACGTGCTCTACAAGAAGGGGCAGCGCAGGCTGTGCCCCCTGAAGAGACTCAGGTCTTTTGGAATGCAGGGGGCACTTCTGAAAACCTGCTATGATTCGGTGGTGGCATCAGCCATCACATTTGGAGTGGTCTGCTGAGGCAGCGGTGTCACGGCAGCCGACAGGAAGAGACTGAGCAGACTGATCAAAAAAAGTCAGCTCTGTTCTGGGGCAACGCCTCGTCCCAGTGGAGGAAATAGGAGAGAGGAGGATGGTGGCTAAGCTGTCATCTCTGCTGGAGTCTGAGTCCCACCCCATGCAGGACACGATGAACGCACTGAGGAGCTCATTTAGCTGTAAGCTATGCCATCCTAAGTGCTCGAGGGAGGGGTTCCGCAGGTCCTTCCTACCTACAGCTGCCAGACTTTATAATCTAACTGGTGCTGCTCGTAGAGGTCACATTAAACGTTACATCTTTGCACAATAGAGATCGTCCCCTCCAATACACAGCTAAGACAATTACAATTATTATTGCAGCTGGCAATAACACTGTTGATTCAAATGTGAACTATACTGTCTGGGTCCATATTTATATTCTGTCAGGTAATTTAACTAACCGTAATGCTGTTGATACCATCTAGCTGCAATGCTCCTGCACTGTGTATATAACTGTGTATATACGTATATATATTTATTTGTCATTGTGGGACTAATAAAAGCTTATCTTATCTTTAACACATAGAGCTGAGGGTTATTGTACTGATACCAAAGCTTATTTGGGACAGCTTTAACCATGAGTGCGAATGCAGAATCAAAATTAGGTACTGTACCATATGGTACATTGGTATATAGCCTAGATACCAATGTCAAGTCTCCTTGGGCAAGTACAGAATAACTATAAGTCAGTTATAGTGAGCACCATACAATGATAAAAACTTTAACCTGCACATTAACATCTTCCTAGACTGACACCAATGCTGGGGAAAATGCATTAAAGACAAGCTCTTTGACTGGCCACTGAGATAAAAAATGCACTGCATAAATACAAATCCATATCCCCAAGAGTATGAACAACTGTCTGCTTTTCTTACAGACACTTTATGCTGAACATAGCCAATTAGTGAAATCACTCCCCTTTACCTGTCCTGCTCTTATGTCACCTGTTATCAAATGAGCGCTGACCCTGGAGCTTGGGTGTTTATTAGATAACCTACCACTGTGCTACTGTAAGTCACTCATCCCTATCATCACACAGTATCCAAATTACTGTCTCAACAGGATTAAAATCCATGCTCATAAACATACACTGCCATCGGGCCTCTTTAATGCTTCATAACACAAACGCTGTGATTTTCAGAGAAAAAAAAAGGGGGGGTGGATCAAAGCTACCACTCTTTGTCTTCCTAATCTCATCTTCAAAAAATCCATCTCAGTTTACGACAAATAAAGACTTCCACTAATATATTTTTTAATTCATCCATCCAAATAGTCACAAATTCAACTCTAGAGAAATAATTTCTCCATCATCTAAGACAAGAGTTAAGGCAGATCTTTGAATTTTATTTTATTTTCCTCATCACACAGACATTTAGTTGTTTGAAATAATCAATAATATGATCCAAGGGAAAAGCTGACTGCCTTACAAACATTAGCTTCTACAATATTAGAACCGTTAGCCCATATTGAGGAGAATTCAGTTCTTCACCGAGTCATTTTTATCAATAGCACTAATCCATTTACCTGGTGATTCTGTAGTGGATGAATCTGATCCCTGATCAGTCTTTTTCGTCGCTGTTTCCTCTTTTTCCTTCTCTCCACTTGGTGCTCTGGTTCCTTCCTCATTCTCAGTCCCTACCAGGTAGTTCCAGGGCTTCCACAATGATTTGACGATCTTTGAGATTGCCTAAATCAACACAGGAACTGCCTAAGGACACTGCAACAAAATTTTAAATGCCACAACAAAGGTATATGACCAACCTTCTGAGCTGGAGTTGGTTGGACCTGAGGTTGGAGGAACTCCTCTGAGTCGGGGCCAGGTTCAAGTGGTTCACCCCAGTCGATGATGTTCAGTCCGGGGATTAACTGCAGGGTTACGAATAACTCGTGGGACTCTGAAGACCAAGGGTCTGAAGCTTAAGAGAATCAGGAGACCATTATTCAAGACGTCTATGGGCATCTGTGTCAATCATCATTAATTCATAACTCATCAGACATACAGTGATCAGCACTGTGCGGGGAGGCCTCCTCCTCAAGGTCAACCAATCCTGTCCAGTTAGAAGATGAAACTTGGCTGCTATCTGACGATGCTACACAGATGTGCAGAAAAAAAAAAGTCATACTTCTAAACAATATACAGTACACTGTCAATTTAATCTACTACATATACAGGTGCATCTCAATAAATTAGAATATCATTGAAAAGTTAATTTATTTCAATAATTCAATTCAAAAAGTGAAACTAATATACAGATTCATTAGAAAGTGATTTATTCCAACAGTTTATTTCTTTTAATTTTGATGATTATGGCTAACAGCTAATGGAAACCTAAAAGTCAGTTTCTCAAAAAATTAGAATATTACATAAGGTCAATTTTAAAAAATGCTTTTTTAATCGAAATGTTGTCCTACTGAAAAGTATGTCCACGTACACACACAATACTTGGTCGGAGCTCCTTTTGCATTAATTACTGCATCAATGTGGCGTGGAAGGAAGCATGAAGGTGATCAGCCTGTGGTACTGCTAAGGTGTTATGGAAGCCCAGGTTCCTTTGATAGCGGCCTTCGGCTCATCTGCATTATTGGGTCTGGTGTCTTTCATCTTCCTCTTGATAATACTCCATAGATTCACTTTGGGGTTTTAGTCAGGAGAGTTTGCTAGCCAATCAAGCACAGTGATACCATGGTCATTAAACCAGGTTTTGGTACTTTTGGCAGTGTGGGCAGGTGCCAAGTCCAGCTGGAAAATAAAAACAGGATCTCCATAAAGCTTATCAGCAGGGGGAAGCATGAAGTGCTTTAAAATTTCTTGGTATACGGCTGCGCTGACTTTGGACTCGATAAAACACAGGGGACCAACACCAGCAGATGACATGGCTCCCTAAATCAGGTGCTAAGTCCTGACATGTGGAAATCAAGGTCCCAGAGTCTGGAGGAAGAGTGGAGAGGCACAGAATCCATGTTGCTTGAGGTCCAGTGTGAAGTTTCCACAGTCAGTGATGATTTGGGGAGCCATGTCATCTGCTGGTGTTGGTCCATTTTTTTTATCAGCGTAACCATCTACCAGGAAATTTTAGAGCACTTCATGCTTCCCTCTGCTGACAAGCTTTAAGGAGATGCTGGTTTCATTTTCCAGCTGGACTTGACACCTGCCCACACTGCCAAAAGAACCAATACCTGCTTTCATCACCATGGTATCACTGTGCTCGATTGGCCAGCAAACTCTCCTGACCTAAACCCCATAGAGAATCTATGGAGTATTGTCAAGAGGAAGATGAGAGACACCAGAGCCAACAATGCAGATGAGCTGAAGGCCGCTATCAAAACAACCTGGACTTCCATAACACCTCAGCAGTACCACAGGGTGATCATCTCCATACCAACACGCATTGATTTTTTTTTTAAATTGATCTTAGGTGATATTCAACTTTTTTGAGAAAATGAATTTTGGGTTTTCATTAGCTGTAAGCCATAATCATCAAAATTAAAAGAAAAATGCTTGAAATATATCACTCTGAATTGAATTACTGAAATAAACTTTTCAATGATATGCTAATTTATTGAGATGCACCTGTATGTATATTATAAATGAATGTAAGACCTGTGATCATGGTCGTTTGCTGTGTAGTCACATCGGGACTGGCTGTCCCTGTGGACCCAACATTGCTTGAGCCTGCAAGGTAGCTCCAGGGCTTCCATGAGGAGGTGTAGATCTGAGAGACCGTGCCTGTATCCTTCACTTTTCCTAGGAAAATGCCAAATTTGAAACTCAAATAACAATCATAGAAGGATCTGCAGTTGAAAAGCTCTAAAATGTTTTAATTTTGATAGAAAGCTTGAACAGCTGTACATCTACTTCTATTTCCCTCCACTCTTGTCTGACAGTCCAACACTTTTTCAGATGCACTATGTTGAGACATGTAATATGAATCAGAACTCATTGTTTCCGTAGCTACAACAGAAGCAATGCCATTTATTTTCATTGTTAACACATTAAAGTTGCTCAAAGATTCACTTAGGAGGAAGATTGTACTTGTATTCCATGTAGTATAATAATTACGTAACTAACTAGATGTAATAGTACATAACAGCCAGTGGTACATTACCTCTATAGCAGTAAGCATCATATAGCTCTGTAGTATTGTCCACTGTACTGTTGGGTGTGACAGTACGGACTCCCGGCTGGTTCCCTCCACAGTCAGGATGAGGCCAGGCCACTGGGTAACGGATGCTGCCATCAGACAACCAGCCTGGGGCACAGCTATCCAGGCCGGCCCTCCAGGCCAGATACAACTGCCCCACTGTGGCCAGCTGGCCCCCAAGAGACACACAGCGGTCTGAGGCTGATGACAGTGACAGTCTGCCAGGAACTGAAGAGTGAAACACTTCACCTGGAAGAGGAAAAAAACAGACTGAGGCTTGTCAACAAGCAGATGATGCCTGCTGAATTTTGAGCAGGCAGCCATTTTTTTTTCTTTTTTGTAGTTTTGCTACTCTGCCTCCGGGTCTTGCTACAAGCATTTAATTCTTATTGAAAGCACAAGTCTATTAAAACCCATCTCAGATCCCATCAGCTAATCTGCTCAGATAACTCAGCCCTGGAGGGCAAGGGACAAATCTTAGAGACTCCATTGTGGCCTGTGGACATTCAGGGTAAGATTCCCTTTTCCGTTGCACTCTGAACATGTGGACAAGCACCAAATATGTTTTATTTTTCCTACAAATCTACATGCAGATTCTTAGCTTCTATCTGAAGAGATTAAACCATCTGTGATCGATTAATTTTGTATTCATTAACTGTAGTGGCGGCCAAGTGGAAGAGCCAGAGCTGGGAGGTTGTGGATTCAAACCCCAGCAGGGTCATACCAAAGACCAAATAAAAATGGTGCTTCCTGCCTTCTAGCTTGGTGCTCAACATGATAGAATGGGGGAAGGAAAGTTGGTTGTGGCGGTGCCTTGCATGGCAGCGGCCTCTTCAATTTTGGATGTGATTAAAAATGCAGATAGGAGAAAAACGTAATTTCGTTCATATGGGCTGAATGACAATGAAGCTGTTTTTCTTCTTTCTTTCTTGATTGAAATGATTTTTCAAGGTTAACTTTTAATCAGTACATACTTAATATTTTGTCAATTTTCTAACCAAATATCAAATGCTAGGTATGAATGTGAGAGTGAATGGTCGTGTCTGTGTCTGTGTGTTGGCCCTGCGATGGACTGGCGATCTGTCCAGGGTGTACCCTGCCTCTCACCCAAAGATGCTGGGATAGGCTCCAGCCACCCCCGTGACCCAAAAAGGATTAAGTGGTAGAAGATGGATGGATGGGTATCAAATACTACCAATAAAATAATGACGCTGATAATGACACTTTGTGATTTTGTACCAGTGTGACCCACTTAATAGATTTCTGCACTAGAATACGGCTCTGTAACGCAGAAAACTGTCACTTCACTACACCGTCTCAGACAACTGGAAGGATCAAGTCATTGCTGGTGACACGTTTGCACTAAATTGATTGACAGCACTTAAGTTTAAAGAAAAATATGCACCCCCTCCCCTCACACACACAGTCACTGGAGCAGAATATGATCCAAACATCATTGTGTAGCCGTGTCTGCATGTGTGTGTGTATATGTGCGTACCATCCAGTTCCGTTGCAAAGCAGTACACATCAAACAGTTCTTTAGGGTCCCTCTTCCCATAATTCCTCACTCCGGCAGAGTACTCTTTATGCCCATAGCAGCCCAGCTCCGGAGACTGGACAGAATAACTGGAGAAACAAAACAGCAGTCATATATTGGAAATGTAATCTTTATTCTTTTAAAAAAACTAATAAAAGAAATAGGTGGGAGAAATGTCCCACTGGCAATTTAATTTGCAAAGATTACCTCAGCTCGCATATGAAAGTGTTTCTTTTCATTAAGACTTTAATGTCAGATAATCTAAATACCTATTTGCCCTTTCTCTGAAAGGGAAAATGTTGAATAAATGAAAATGTAATGACAGTAAAGGAACATTAGAAAAAGAACACAGCACTGAAGTAGAAATGGTGGCAAAACAGAAGGGTATAAGTGGAGATAACAGATAATTGAAAAACAGGGAACAAACAGCACCACAGCATCTCCACAGCAAGTAGCTCAATAAGGTTGTGATAAGAAGAAGGACGTTTATTGGCTGTCACCTCACCGGACCGTCTGATCATCCAACCAGCCGGCTGCACAGCTGGCAAAGCTGTCATGGTACGCTGCCCACAGCTGGGCCGGTGAGGCAATCTGAGCGGCGTTTTCCTGACAGGCTCGCTGGGCATCAGTGAATGAGAGGGCGTAACGAGCACTGGGAGCCTGGTAGTGAAACACAACACCTACACAGATAGACACACAGACAGGTGGGAAACGGGTTTTATTCTCCTAACTCAACAGATTTACTGACATAAACAAATTCAGTAAATCGCTGGAATATATCCAATGAAACTGTTATTGAGGCCACAAGCAGATCAATCAAACCATGCCAGAGTCTGAGCTGGAATTTCACACATGAGCACACAGAAATTTTGTCATTGGTATTCAGTCCGAACACTTTAATTAAAGAATAACACAATTATTCAAGTGGAAACTAGATAACACAAACAAAACAAGCACTGAGTGCAACAAGCTACAATGATTAAAGCAGTCATTGTAATATGGATACGGTGAATCAATGTTATTAATGTTTAATTCAATAAGAAAAAAAGCTACGAGGGGGTTGGCAAGGCTCCCAATTGAAAGGGTGCCTTTATCAGTTTTATATTAGCACACCAGAGCTGCACAGCAATAAAACATAAAATCAATTAAGGTGGAAGATGAATTTTAAAGCCTTTTGTGTTCAGGCACTTCAGTATGTCTGCAGCACTTCTAAATAGTTGAAATGCTTGTTGGGGGGGTGGGGGATCTGGCAGCAAACTTTTCACACAAAGAAAACTCTCCCTAGAGGCGGCTGCACTTACCGGAGACCACCAGGGGAACAGTGTCCCTCTCATAGTTGTTACCCACGACAACCTGACAGTGGTAAGTGCCTGAGTCGTTGGTACGGAGGCTGGAGATCTCCATGGTAGCATTCAGAGGATTGGCAGCATATCCTGGCAGCATGACGCGGCCACTGAAAGCCTTATTCACCTTGATTACATCACCTTTGGCACAGAAAGAGAGGTTTCTTCATTACTGATGCCAATTTGGATGTTTATGTAGAAAACAATTTATCAAGCCGTCCTAGATATTTATATATAGAGGACTGAGGGTTGCGCAAATATATTATTTATTCTACAGCAATCTATGATGATCATTTACAGACACACAACTGTGAGCCAAAGTTAGAACAGTTTTGGTAATGTAGCTTCAATATTTTACAGTCTATTGTAGTTCTTCAGTCATACTGCTTGGAAAAAAATAAGCAATATCACATTGCATTCTTCTCTGGACCAGTCAGAATTTATCTCACACAGCAGAAGCACAAATTTTGATGTTGTCAGTAAAACATAAGAAAAAAATCTTTAATGTTAAAGAAGAGATATCAAATATTTTCAGGACCTTTCATTTTTTTAATAAGGGATGTTGTAAAATTTTAAGCAGATACCAACGTTCAAAAATAAAATGTTGGGCAATGGCCAATGTTCATCCTCATTGTCAGGGTGACAAAGAAATATGCATTATAAAACAATAACTGAACTGAGATATTTTAAAATAGTCTAGTCTTTTCTGAATTTGCAACTATAGTCTACTCAATCTAGCATGTCAAGAGTGTGTGTTGAAGAATGGGAACCAAACGCCAGACTCTGGTTTACGAATATTTATTGAGAGCTGAACACCACCTTCAGCTCGCAAAACTAAAATAATAAAGCCCAAAACAGAATGGTTAAACAGGGCAGGAATTAAACTAAATGCAGACAGACAGACAGACAGACAGACAGGGCAGATAGAAGTGTGGAATCACACCAGGATTGAAAAGGACACCATACAGAACATAGATTGACACGGCCATAAACAGACAATGAGCTCATCATGGAAGACAGAACAGGTGGGGAACAATCAATGATAAATGGAGACAGTAGGGAAGTTTCACAGGACGGGCGGGGCTGAATGGACCATCACAGACAGGAGATGTACATGAGACATGAACAGAGGGCCAGGGGCCTCATGTATAAATGGTGCACACGCACAAAAACACGGTGTACACTGATTTTCACGCACACAGTGGGATGCATAAAAACAAACGTGACGTGAGAGTCTGCGGGCCAAGCCGCTAAGTTTCCACCTGCTGTGAGAAGTTGCAGGCTCTCCATAAAATTCTGTTTGACTCTATCAGGTGGGTCTGTTAAGCTACAAAACAGCTGGAACTCACAGAATGTGTTAAAATAACGTTTCTACTTCAGTAGAAGTAGAGTGTGCAAAACGTTCGGGGTTTCACTGTGTTCAATAAGCCAAGTTGGGGAGATAAATTTTGTAATAATATTGTAATATCATGTTTTTCAACCACTAATTCGCAGACAAATCATTTTAACTGAAGTAGAAATGTTATAACACATTCTGTGAGTTTCAGCTGTTTTGTAGTTTAACAGACCCACCTGATAGAGTCAAACAGAATTTTATGGAGAGCAAGTAACTTCTCACGACAGGTGGAAACTGCAGCACGGCCCACAGATTCTCATGTCATGTTTGTTTTTATACATCCCACTGTGTGCGTGAAAATCAGTGTACGCCGTGTTTTTGTGCGTGTGCACCGTTTATACATGAGGCCCCGGGATAATACTACTATGCATGATGACTAAACAGAAACAACAGTTAGTGGCAGAGACAATAATGAACACAGAGATCATAACAATAGTAATAATAATAATAATAACAAGCAAGAACCAAAAACACGGAAAATCATATAATAACAACTCAGGGCGAGGATGTGGGTTGGGCCCATGCCCTGATGACAAGAAATCCAAACTATCACTCAAGACGAGGACATGGGGCCCAGCCCACGTCCTGACACAGCAGAAATATTGACCACAGTCAGTATGTTATTTGCTGATAGCGGATCTCAATCATCAAGGTAAATATCGGCCGATATACAGCTCTGGAAAAAAATAAGAGACCACTGCAAAATCTTTCCTAAATTAGCATCTCTACATGTATGACATTGAGTATCAATTGAATTCCAACACAAGGACACCTCAATCTACTTAACGAGGTACTGATTAGGTGATCATCTAAGCACTGTAAGAGACATGAAAGCTGTGAATAAAAATCAGTTATTACACAAATATACATTTCTGAGTTCTTCCCAATTTAAAACGTAAATACTGTGTTTAAGAATGAACAGAAACTTGTTTTCTTTGCATTATTTGATCTAAAAGCACATCTTAAAGCAACATCTTTTTTTGCTGTTTTTGCCAATATCTGTAAATAAATTCTCTAAATGATGATATTTTGATTTGGAATCTGGGTGAGTTTTTCAGAAAATAAAACACAATGATTCGTTTTACTCAAACACATGTGTATAAATAGTAAAACCACATAAAGTGATAATTTTGCAGTGGTCTTTTTGGGCTCTCAATTTTTTCCAAATCTACATATATATATGTGTGTGTGTGTGTGTGTGTGTATACATACTGTATATATGTACTGTATATGTACATATGTATGTACATATGTATACACACACACACACACACACATATCTATCTATCTATCGATCGATCGATCGATAGATAGATAGATAGATAAAATGCTGTGTGGGTAATATAAGCAGCTGAACATTTTTAACAGTTTTGTTTTACCTTTAGCAGAAAGCACAATCTGCTCCCAAGGAGCACCCTGCCCTCCTGCTGGCTGTTGAGCACGAGTCCATATGAGGTGTGGAGGCTGGTTAGAGGAGCTGGTCTGGAGGGTAAAAACACAAGGGAGTGTGGCTCTGGATGCCAGCATTTGTTGTACTGTAGGATGGGTGATCCTACGCATGTTCACAATGGAGGAGGCTGCACCTACAGACACGGAACAATAAAACAGATTCATTAAATACATAAGAGGCAGAGGTGGGCAGTTAGAAATTACAGTTACCTTGCAAAGTTATTACTCATGTGCAACCAAAAAAGTATCGACTGACAAAACTACTGGAGTACATCACCTATCCAAACATTAACCGCAACTAGCATTTTAACAGCCTCATACACATAATTTTTACTTAAATCTTATATTTTACAGAAGGTCAAAGTCAGACTTCTTTTCTTTTTTAACTCGGAGAGGAAGTTATTTGGCTGACATTCACATTGCAGGGCAGTCAGAATGTCCAGGAGCAACCCAACGCCCTGCAGGGTAATTCAGAGGACATTCTAGATGGTCTGAAAATGTGAAGGATTTTAAGTGAACAAAGTTGTAGCCGGACAAGTTAATGATGCCATTATGTGAATGATATCAGAAGTTTTGATCACGGACTTTAATGCTCATATTCTCCCTAAAAACTGTGGAAGGACAGACTGTAATCTCAAAAAACATCAGCATTTGCACTAAAAACACCATCTTATATAAAACTGACAGGAAATCATAGGAGAATGTTTTCTTATCGTCCAGACTGTCCTTCGGGGCATTTGGCATGACAACCAAGCAGTTGTCATGACAACAGTACTCCATCCACTGGAGAAAAAATTCAAAATGCCTTTTAAAACCTAAAGAAACAGCTTCTGAAAGGGGAGTGAGTTCAGCTTTTTTTTTTTTTTTTTTTTTTTTAAACATTCACTTAAGTGAAAACAAACTACTGCACAATGTATGCCCACCAATAATCAACATGAAACGTTTATGAGCTGGTTCTGTCCTCTGTCAATTTCCTTCTTTACTGTTTAAATACCACAAGGTTGTCTAAAACTTTTATGTGCATAAAAAGCAATGCCGCATGAATGTGCACAGACCCATTGGAAAACTGCACACAGTAAATGACAGAGATGTCTCATATCTGCATTTAGATTGGAAGATTTTCACTGGCAAAACCCCCTGAGAGCAACTCTCTCAGCTGAAGACGCCCCCGCTGCCTTCCCCCAAATCAGATGTAATCAGAGGATATGATGGGGGAAGTGTGAGAGCAAGAATGAGACACAATGAGTGACGACCAGAGGAAAACACTGTAGTTCATCTACAAAAGTGAATTATGGCAACCGAGAGATTGGGTGACAAATGAAGGGTACCCTTTAGTATGGCGGTGACAGAGAGGACAAAAGAAGAGCAGCCTAAAAGATGAGGAGCAGGCTGAAAGTGACATGAAAGGATACTCGCTGTCATTAACACACCCATCTCTTATTCCTGTCAGGGTCCACTGAGCTGAGCAGATTACAGATGGACTGCAAGGAGGCTTTCAAGACTGATGTCATCATATGTTACACTGATGAGAAGTTCACAGTGCAGTTTACAGGTATTTCTTTAAAGTGCTGAGCATGATTGTCCACTGTTGACTTTGGGTTTAATTAAAGTCTAAACACAGAGTCTGCTAACCATGTTTATTGTTTTTGCATTTTGAATCAGCATTCTTCAGGGGTTTCCTTAGCTGCAGATGTAGCCCATTTTGGGAAAATATCAGTATCTGTGAAATGTTTGTCAAAGTCAAAGTCAAAGTGCCTTTATTGTCATTCCATTGTTAATGAACAATGCAACGAAATACTTCAACGTTTACTTCATATTGTACATTCCTTTTTTCAGTTACATATGAATAGATTATATCTGTCACAATCTGAGCGCGGGTGGATTCCACCGGGCTCAGTCTTTTTGTCTTTTTTCATATTTGTACAGTGTTGTCGTTTTGAGTTGCAATTCCTGTTATTTTATTTTATCCTTGGTTGATTTGTCACATGTTCTGTGTTGCTTCTTAGTATGATTTAATTTCCTGTTTACGTCCATTACAGTTTGTTAGTCACATTTCTGAGATTATTTGTCTTTATGTTGCCATCTCCTTATATTTTTATTCTGTTGTGCTTTCCCTTTAGGTTGACAGCTGTCAGTACGTTTCCGGGTTGTGGCTCCACAGAGGCGGGGCCCCTGTCAGCTGTCAGCCTGTGCTCTCCTCTTTCATTACTCCCAGCTTTTCTAAATTCCATCTCTGTTTTCTCCTGCCCACTCAGGTGACCCACACCTGCGATCACTTGTTTCATTTTGTTTCTAGCCTTATTTAAGGGGCTGTGCACTATTGTCCAGCGCAACACCCTTCTCAACGAATGGACGTAAGTTCCTTTGCTTCTTTGTATCTTTTTGTATTTCATGTTAATCCTTTGTATCCAACCGGCGTGTGTTCCATGCTTTCTCTGGTTGTCCCAGACGAGTGTTTCTCGTCTCATTATTTCTGATTGTTGTATCTTGCTCTCGGTCTGTGTTTTGTAAGCATGCTCTCATTATACTGTGGTGTTTTTGTGTTCTGCCATTAATAAACGTGCAAACTCACAGCCAGCATTTGGTACCTTATCCTGCCCTGAAGGGCATTTATGACAATATCTCTCTGTAATAAAAGGAGTAGTAATAGTTTGATCATTTAAACTAGTGTTTAGTAGAATGTTTGGAGGCTTGATATTGTTTACACTTAAATATTTGGTGAAGTTCCCACAAATCCTTACATTAGCATTTATCATTAATGGAATTGATCCACCAAGAAAATAAAGTCTAAACAGTATAGTTGAAACAGCTACCACACAGTCTCAGCCCCACAGCCTACTCTGAATAAAAACTCTTCATAATCCACAGAATTTTCAGCAAATTTTTAACTGTTTGTTAACAAATGTGTGATGCATACGTATGTACAGTGCCATGAAAAAGTATTTGCCCCCTTCCCAATTTCTTATATTTTTACATATTTGTCATGCTTAAATGTTTCATATCATCAAACTAATTTTAATATTAGACAAAGATAACTCACGTAAACATAAAATGTAGTTTTTAAATGATAGTTTCATTTAATAAGAGAAAAAAGTTATCCAAACCTACCTGGCCCTATGTGGAAAAAGTAATGCCCCTCCTTGTTACATCATGAATTAACTGTGATTAACCACATTTTTTGGAAAGCTGAGTTCAATTTCACCAATCACACCCAGGTCTGATTACTGACAGGTCAGTTGAATTAACAAATCACTTAAATAGAGCCTGTTTGACGAAGTGATGTAGGCAAAAAGTTCTCAAAAAGCAACACATCATGCCGTGATCTAAAGAAATTCAAGAATAGATGAAAAGCAAAAACCCAGAACATCTAAAGAACTGCAGGCCTCACTTGCCTCAGTTTGGACACTGGTCCATGATTCAACAATAAGAAAAAGACTGGGCAAAAATGGCATCCATGGGAGAGTTCCAAGGTGAAAACCACTGCTGACCAAAAAGAACACAAAGGCTCATCTCACATTTGCCAAAAACACATCAACAGCAGTCCAGTGGATCTCCATGAAAAAAGTTACAGCAAAGATCCAGTGGGCTCACCACTTGCAGGAAGGATCATGGGGATTATGGTGATACCGGGCAGCAGTCTGGGCTACCCTGTTTAGACTGCTGCCCTTGCAACCTCGACAGATGGATGGATCAATGGACGGCTGGATGGATGGATCGATGGATGGATGGATGGAAGCAGTAGCCTCACATTCACTACAGAGGTGCAAATATAGATCTTACTCAGTCAAAGCAAATTAATAGTTATTTAAATGTCTTTAATGCTTACAGTATTTTTCAAATAAATATGTTCAGGATGTAGCTGACTTTTTTTCCTGAAGCTCCACCAACAGCAGCTGGTACAGCTATGATACTGCACTCATAGACTGAGTAAAGTGTAAAAGACTTGATTTCTACTGCCAATCTGTGTCAGGGTTTGAGAGATGCAAATTGGTATATTTGTGTATAATGGCATATTTTGCAGATTTTCATAAGCTCATAATACAATATCATGATAATGAAAAGGCATGTTAGGTGTTACAGGTAGGATTCCTCCCACAGACCCAACACCCCCCTTCCCCCCAGCACACAGCAGCCCCACTGCCCCAACCTGACTCTCACTAAGACCCAGGTGAGAGCTGAGCTGAGGAAGATCAAGGCAAGGAAGGCTGCAGGTCCAGACGGCATCAGCTCAAGGCTCCTCAAGTCCTGTGCAGGCCAAGCTGTGCAGGATCGTGGAGCACATCTTCAGTTTGAGCCTGAAGCTGAGGAGGGTACCACAGTTGTGGAAAACATCCTGTGTGGTATGTAGCGTTAATCCCTTTTGGATCCAATTTATAAAATCATTCTTTGCTGAAGAAGATTGTTTCAACTCAAAAGTCTGGTCATGAACTGTTATTCTCACCCAAGCACCAGAGCTGTAACACAACCCATCGGCCATAAAGTGGAAGTTAATCCTTTCTCCAGGACATAGAGTCATTCTCCCTTTTCATCTATTCACCAAAGGAATGTCCCAAATCAACAGTTATGGTTGATATTTCAAATATGTTGATATATCCACATATTTAAATCAACATATAAAGAAATGATTTTTGAGCAGTATGAGAATGGAGGGCAGTGATGTTACATTGTGTCTTCAGTGAGGGAAGGTTGTTGTGTGTTATGGTGATTGTGAAGGTGATGGTGTTGTCTGTGTTTGTATTGAACATGCCAGAAGTGTATGTTTATTGTTGTTGTAATATTGTTGGATGTTGGTATTGTTGTCAATATGGATTGTCATTGTTGTGTCATTTTTGTTGTATAATTTGACTATGGGTGTATTATGGTGAATGTGGTTGTGGGATAATGATGATTATGAGTAATACTGTAATTTGTTTGGTGTGGAGAAGGGGTGGGACTGTATAAGTGTTGGCTTCTTCCCACTCCTTTTGAACATTTTATTTTTGGTTTGTTTTTTTGTTGTGTTTTGAACTCTCTTCTTTCTTTTTTTAAGAATGTTCAAATAAAAATCAATGTCAATATTTTCCAGACTGGGAAGTCAAGATTCCTCATTAAACTCAACAGTCTTGCCCTCTAATGGCCAGCACAGGAATATTTCTCTCTGAAGATGAAAGTATGAATTGTGGACAATAAATTAAATATTTCTGTTCTCAAGATTCTGACTTGCCAGGAAATATTTCTCACGACACCATTGGAGACATTGCTGAACTCTGTGTTGGACAACTGTGGTTTGAAATGCTTTTATTGATATGATTTGATGTGTTGCTTTATTTTCAGGAAGAAATTAATTTTTGCATGATTACTATCACAAATTAATCACAGTTACAATGTAGACACATTGTCTGTTCCCTTATTATTGAGTAAAATATCTTAGTCACTAAAGTTTAAAGAATTGATGCTTTAGTATACAGCATATATGGGTTTTATGAGGATCTCACTTCTCATATCAAATCTCTTTCCCTCCTCTTTCTACTGGGAGACCCACACAGCCCTAAACTTTGAAATGACCAATGGGCCTCCAGGCTCCACTGCATCTTCTTCTTTGGTCTAGTTTATGACTTCTGTTGAACAAGAAGCTCAAATGTAATTGGTCCAGCTCAGGTTTCATGAAATTCAGTGAGATTCTGCCACACCCGAGAAAAACTTTCCTTTGTTTCAGTTTTTGGGTGGTGGTCAAGATGTAAGGAGCAGACTTCTCTGCTCGCCCATCTTTTTAAGTAGGCCCAGAGTCTTCCATGCTCTGAAAAATCTTTTCTTTTCTTTAAAGTTCACTTTTTCTTTTTTTAATCCTTTTCTTTAAATTACTGTGCAAGAAGATTTTTTTTCTAAGCCTAAACCACCTCATTCAAGCCACAATACATCGGAAGAAACAGATCTGTGGCTTGTGTTTGTCTCAATTTGACTCTCTGATGGGATGTTGTACCATAAACAAATTCCTTTTCAGTGCATAAGAGAAGACCTCGCCCAGCTTGCTGAAGAACAGCCTGATTACGATCTCAGGAGCACGGCCTTGTGGGAGAATCTGTCTATCAGCCTCTCCAACAACAGAATCCACAGACATCCAGCTGAATCAAGGTTGGCACGTGGGGACCCTGCTGCCACCAGGGATGTGATCTGACTCTATGGCTGACGGTCTGTTGTTCAATTTAAACTTATTTCTACAGAATATTCCTGGTGTAAGTTCTTTAAACTTAATTTCATGCAAAGTCCTATCAGAATTTCAAAATGCATTTTGTTTTTTTCATTAATTTTCCGTTCCCTTTTTAGAGTAAAACCAATTTTCCTTTTTATAAAATAGTTTTGTCATCATTTTCTTCATAAAATTGCATCCACTTTTCTTAACCAATGCTATTTTATGGTTTTCCAATTTCCAGTATATCACCAAGTTAACTATGGTTTCTTTGGTTCCACAAATGTTTGATTCACATGTGATGCTCAGTAATTCAGTAACAGTCTATGATGCCCGTGATACATGTTGAATTCTTTGTTTTAAAATCATCCAAATGTGTTAACCTGTTCTGATATTTCTTATTAAACTACTGAAAGACATATGGGAGTTATTGCTTGGTTTCATATCCATCTTCTTGATTATAAGCAGATAAGAGCTCACAAGGGTTTTTGTTTTTGTTTTTTTTTTAGACTGATTTATCATTGGTACAAATAAAGAATTGTTAATAAAATTGGCCATCATCTGGACTGGTGCCCAATGAGCTATGAGTGTGTAATGAAAGGAAATCTTCATTCCTACTCACATTCATATTTACATTAATATTTGTACCAACAATAAAACACCCATGAACCCATTAATTTAAATCCACTACAGGTACCCGTATTGAAGACCCTGCACCCCAAGGACCTGAACAGCTACAGGCCAGTGGCCCTCACATCACACCTAATGAAGACCCTGGAGCGGCTGCTCCTTGCCCACCTCTGCCCCCTGGTGGGACCAGCGATTGACCCACTTCAGTTTGCCTACCAGCATGGCATCGGGGTGGAGGATGTAGTGATCTTCATCTTTTAATTTATAAAAAATCTCTGAGAAAAGCTAGAACAAGTTATTACTCTGCATTAATAGAAGAGAACAAGAATAATCTCAGGTTTCTTTTCAGTACTGTAGCCAGGCTGACAAAGAGTCAGGACTCTGTCAATCCTGGCATTCCCTTCGCGCTTACTGGTCAGGACTTTATGAACTTTTTCAATAATAAAATTTCATCTATCAGAGATAAAACCAGTCAGATTCTTCCCACCGTTAACTTAAATACAGTAACTACTACAACTCCTTCAACTGACATCTGTTTGGATCAGTTTACTCCAACTGACCTTTTAGAGTTAGACAAAATAGTTTCCTCATCCAAGCCTTCAACTTGTCTTTTAGACCCTATTCCTACCAGGTTATTTAAAGAAGTCTTCCCATTTATTGGTAGCTTTATTCTTCAAATAATCAATTCTTCATTAACTTTAGGCCATGTACCGCAGGCTTTTAAAACTGCTGTAATTAAACCCTTACTCAAAAAGCCAACGCTGGATCCAGGAGTTTTAGCTAACTATAGGCCAATCTCTAATCTCCCTTTCATTTCAAAAATCTTGGAAAGAGTTGTTGCTATGCAATTATTTGACCACTTGCAGGGAAATGGTCTATTTGAAGAGTTTCAATTTGGGTTTAGACTCCATCATAGTACTGAAACAGCCTTAGTGAAGGTCACTAATGACCTCCTGATCACATCTGATAATGGACTTGTTTCTGTGCTTGTCCTTTTAGACCTCAGTGCAGCTTTTGATTCTATCGATCATAATATTCTACTTGATAGATTAGAACACTATGTTGGACTTAATGGAACTTCGTTGCAGTGGTTTAGATCTTATTTATCTGATAGGTTCCAGTTTGTTCATGTAAATAATGAGTTTTCTTTCAACTCAAAGTTCAGTCATGGAGTTCCACAGGGATCTGTGCTAGGCCCTACTCTTTTTAGTTTATATATGCTTCCGTTGGGCAACATTATTAGAAAGCACTGTATACATTTTCATTGTTATGCAGATGACACAATTATACCTGTCAATGAAGCCAGGTATAGCAATCAATTAGCCAAGTTAGAAGCCTGTCTTAAGGAAATCAAAGCTTGGATGACTTGTAATTTCCTGCTATTAAATTCAGATAAGACTGAAGTCATTCTTGTTGGTCCAAAAAACTTTAGAAATACCTTTCCAAATCAAACTTTTAGTGTGGATGCAGTTACTCTTTCTCTTAATAGCTCTGTGAGGAACGTTGGAGTTATTTTTGATCAAGATCTGTTTTTCAATTCACATATTAAATTTGTTTCTAAGACTGCCTTCTATCATTTGTGTAATATTGCCAAGATTAGGAGCATCTTGTCTCAGAGTGATGCTGAGAAACTGATCCACGCTTTTGTTAGCTCTAGATTACATTATTGTAACTCTTTATTATCAGGTTGTCCTAAAACATCTCTCAAAAGTCTTCAGTTGATCCAAAATGCTGCAGCAAGGCTTTTTACAGGTACTAGAAAGAGAGATCATATCTCTCCGGTTCTGGCCTCCCTTCATTGGCTTCCCATAGAGTTTAGAATTAAGTTTAAAATCCTTCTTCTCACTTTCAAAGCTCTAAACAATCAGGCCCCTTTTTATTTAAAAGAACTGATATTACCCTATTATCCTAACAGAGCACTACGCTCCCAAAATGCTGGATTACTTGTAATACCTAGAATCTCCAAAAGTACAATGGGGGGCAGAGCCTTCAGTTATCAAGCTCCTCTCTTGTGGAACCAGCTGCCAATTGGGATTCGGGAGTCAGACTCGATCTCTAAAGGTCAGAAGCCTTCTGACGAAGGCTGCAGTGCAGTTGAAACATGTAAAGAAGGTAAAGACATCTTCTTTCTATTTTATTTTTTGTCTTTTATATGAACAAAAGATAAATAAAAAATACTCGATCTCTGTTTTTAAGAATAGGGTTAAAACCTTCCTTTTTGGTATAGCCTACAATTAGGGAGGGATCGCGTGTTTCTGAACCCTCCCTTAGTTATGCTGCTATTAGTTTTAGACAGCCGGGAGACTTCCACTAATTGCACTGGGCTTCACTCCTTTCTTCAGTCTCAATGAAATATTTTCTTTTTGCTGGTCATTAATATCTGTTTGTTCTCTCTCATAGATTGAGTCCCCATCATGCTGTTTGCTCTCTACATGTCTGTTCTTTTCATCTTCTCTATCCCCTCACCCCCCAGCCAGTCGCAGCAGATGACTGCCCCTCCCTGAGCCAGGTTCTGCTGGAGGTTTCTTGCTGTTAAAAGGGAGTTTTTCCTCTCCAGTGTCGCCATGCGTTTGCTCACAGGGGATCGCCTGATTGCTGGGGTCTTTCTGCAATTGTGGGAGTTTCCCCTACAGTTGAAAGTGCTATGAGATGACTGTTGTTGTGAAATGGCGGTACCCTCCGATCAGTAGTTGGCCACACTACACCTGCACCACAGCCGCCCCTTTTCACACAACACACCACACTGCCATCTACAGAAGTTCTCTGACGACTCGGCGATCGTTGACCTCATCTATGATGGGGATGATGTGGAGTACAAAGAACTTATCCAGGACTTGGTGGACTGGTGCCTATGGAATTGCCTCCAGATCAATGCAAAGAAAACTAAGGAACTGGGGTGAATTGCCACAGGAAAGGACAAACCCCCATGGCACCAGTAAACATCCAGGGAACAGACACTGAGATGGTGACATCTTACAAGTACCTGGGTGTTCACCTGAACAATAAACTGGACTGGTCACACAACACCAACGCGCTCTACAAGAAGGGGCAGCGCAGGTTGTTCCTCCTGAGGAGACTCAGGTCTTTTGGAGTGCAAGGGGCACTGCTAAAGACCTTCTACGATTCGGTGGTGGCATCAGCCATCACATTTGTAGTGGTCTGCTGGGGCAGTGGCATCACGGCAGCTGACAGGAAGTGACAGAACAGGCTGATCAAAAAAGCTAGCTCTGTTTGGGCCAACGCCTTGACCCAGTGGAGGAGATAGGAGAGAGGAGGATGGTGGCTAAGCTGTCATCTCTGCTGGAGTCCGAGTCCCACCCCATGCAGGACACGCTGAACGCACTGAGGAGCTCATTTAGTGGTCGGCTGTGCCATCCTAGGTGCACGATGGAGAGGTTCTGCAGGTCCTTCCAACCTACGGCTGTCAGACTTTATAACCTTACCAGGGCTGCTCGTAGAGGTTGTATTAAATGTACTAAACAAAACAACTTTGCACATTAGAGATCGTCCCCTCCAATACACAACTAGGTCAATAGCAATCATTACTGAGGGTGGCAACAACACTGTGATTCAAATAGGAAATATACTGTCTAGGTACATATTCATATTCTGCAAGGTAATTTAACAAACCATAATGGTGTTTATTCCATCTGGCTGCAATGCTCCTGTACTGTGTATATACAGTGGTGTGAAAAACTGTTTGCCCCTTCATGATTTCTCATTTTTTTGTATGTTTGTCACACTTAAATGTTTCAGATCATCAAACAAATTTAAATATTAGGCAAAGATAACACAAGTAAACACAAAATGTAGTTTTTAAATGAAAGTGTTTATTATTAAGGGTAAAAAAAAATCCAAATCTACATGGCCCTGTGTGAAAAAGCGATTGCCTCCCCGTCAAAACAAATTAACTGTGGTTTATCACATCTTTGGGAAACTGAGGTCAATTTCTCTAGCCACACCCAGGCCTGATTACTGCCACACCTGTTCGCAATCAAGAAATCACTTAAATAGGACCTGCCTGACAAAGTGAAGTAGACCAAAAGATCCTCAAAAGCTAGACATCATGCTGCGATCCAAAGAAATTCAGGAACAAATGAGAAGCAAAGTAATTGACATCTATCAGTCTGGAAAAGGTTATAAAGCCATTTCTAAAGCTTTGGGACTCCAGCAAACCACAGTGAGAGCCATTATCCACAAATGGTGAAAACATGAAACAGTGGTGAACCTTCCCAGGAGTGGCCAGCCGACCAAAAATACCCTAATAGTGCAGTGACGACTCATCCAAGAGATCAAAAAAGACCCCACAACAACATCCAAAGAACTGCAGGCCTCACTTGCCCCAGTTAAGGTCAGTGTTCATGACTCCACCATAAGAAAGAGACTGGGCAAAAATGGCCTGCATGGCAGAGTTCCAAGATGAAAACCCCTGCTGAGCAAAAACAACATAAAGGCTTATCTCAGTTTTACCAGAAAACATCTTGATGATCCCCAAGACTTTTGAGAAAATACTCTGTGGGCTGACTACAAAAAAGTTGAACTTTTTGGAAGCTGTGTGTCCCATTACATCCGGCGTAAAAATAACAGCATTTTAGAAAAGAAACATCATACCAACAGTAAAATATGGTAGTGGTAGTGTGATGGTCTGGGGCTGTTTTGCTGCTTCAGGACCTAGAAGGCTTGCTGTGGTAAAGGGAACCATGAATTCTGCTGTCTACCAAAAAAATTCTGAAGGAGAATGTCTGGCCATCTGTTCGTGACCTCAAGCTGAAGCGCACTTGGGTTCTGCAGCAGGACAATGATCCAAAACACACCAGTAAGTCCACCTCTGAATGGCTTAAGAAAAACAAAACGAAGACTTTGGAGTGGCCTAGTCAAAGTCCTGACCTGAATCCGACAGAGATGCTGTGGCATGACCTTAAAAAGGTGGTTTCATGTTCGAAAACCCTCCAATGTGGCTGAATTACAACAATTCTGCAAAGATGAGTGGGCCAAAATTCCTCTACAACACTGTAAAAGACTCATTGCCAGTTATTGCAAATGCTTGATTGCAGTTGTTGCTGCTAAGGGTGGCCCAACCAGTTATTAGGTTTAGGGGGCGATCATTTTTTCACACAGGGCCATATAGGTTTGGATTTTTTTTCCCCCTTAATCATTAACACCTTCATTTAAAAACTGCATTTTGTGTTTACTTGTGTTTTCTTTGTCTAATATTTAAATTTGTTTTACGATCTAAAACGTTTACAGTGGTGTGAAAAAGTGTTTGCCCCCTTCCTGATTTCTCATTTTTTGTATGTTTGTCACACTCAAATGTTTCAGATCACCAGAGGTGGACTTGCTCGTGTGTTCTGGACTTGCTGGTGTGTCCTGCTGGGAATGGCTTATGACCCCTGCAGGTACATATCCTGGCGTCTGATCCCCTGCAGGTGCAGGGGTCATAAGCAATCCTGGTGTCTGATCCCCTGCAGGTACATATCCTGGTGTCTCCACAGTGGGAGTAATGACTACATATCAAAAGTACAGTAAATGTGTAAAATACACAAGCAGTCTATTAAGGCACCTTTCCCTGCAATGTGAGGACACAAAATATGAAAAAAAAAAATCCAATCACAGTTAGTACAGTGCATTAAATGTACATTAGAATTTAATGTCCAGCTGCGTTCTTTCTTTTAATTTTGCATCTACCACTTCCTTGAACTGTTCAAAACTAATGAATGAATATTCATGACAAAGTAATGAGCCGTCGGTACACAATGGTGACAGACCATCTTCAGTTGGCAAGGCAAATTTTCATATTTTGTAATGAAAAGTTGTAATCAAGTATATAAATAGGATTCTTTTTCACTGTAGATATCAAACATGACTCGTCGGGGTGACAACCATGCACTTTTCTGTCATGTTCTGGTGAGCGCTCGCCCCCTCCTTCCCGTTTCACCTGTCTCCTCATCAGACGCACCTGCTGTTTCCCGCTCAGCCAGCGTTTATAAGGAAGTGCTCTTTGGTGATTCAACGTTGGCTCGTTTGGGTATATTGCATCAAGCAGACTAGCTCATCAAGTAAGCGGCAGTGTTGTGTGTGACCTTACCTTACACACGTTTCCCTTTTCTTCTCTTCCAGGTTGCTGCCAACGTCGCGGTGCATCTTCAGGGTTTGGTGTGCTCTCCAGCCTGTTGCTCTTCTATGACACAGCTCATCTACTCCACCCGGTCAGACTCCATGCCTCATTCCCCTACCAGTGGTTCCGACCTGCTGGTTCCTGTCCTTCGCTGGGGGCTGGGTTCTGAGCCGGTCCCTCCTCTCCTCCCACGTAAGTGATGTAAATTAGATTTCATTTTTTCCCCTCTATTCCTCATTAATCAGCCTCGTCTCATCCTCTCATCCTCTGCAGGTTTGCTGCTGTTCTGGCGAGTGACTAATTTTTCTCCCAAGTTCGCAGTTTTGAAAATTCAATAAAGGGTCAAACGTTCTTTGTGTGTGTTCTTTTGGTGATTGCACTTTGCACTTAGGCTGATTGTCCGGTCAATATGACACTTTTCAGTCTGCATTTTCACGAAAAAGATGAGCATGAACTATCAAATCTGACGACGATGCGCTGTGCCCATTGACTAGTGCAAGGATACATCGCTTATATGTAAATATAAGCTTAAAGTTAAATATAACGGCTTAAAGGAGACTAGCTTCCCCGAATGACGCACAGGGATTGGTCTGCTGAGGAGCCAGTTTCCTCAACGTTGATGAATGATTGGTCTGTTGAGCAGGACTACTGTACCTCCTCAACGAGGGTCAGTGATTGGTCTGTTGAGCAGAGGCTATGGACTTGGATGGGGATTTGCGCAGAACCCAAGTGCACTTCAGCTTGAGGTCATGAACAGATGGTCGGACATTCTCCTTCAGGATTTTTTGGTAGACAGTATAATTCATGGTTCCATTTACCACAGCAAGTCTTCCAGGTCCTGAAGCAGCAAAACAGCCCCAGACCATCACTGTCATGGTCCATGCGCTGACTTTGTCCGCGTTCGGGTTGTCCGGTGGTTTCCCATTCTCTGGCATACCATATGGCCGTCAGGGCTTTTATTCTGACAGCGTCACGGTGGGGCTTCCGGCTGTCAAAGCCGGGTCACGTTGTGACAGCTGTTCAGCATTTCCCCTGAGTACACTCTCTACTGATTGGTATGTCTCGGGTATTTAAGGAAGCAGCTGAGGCTTACTCCTCGCTGTGATCTCGTCAAACGTTCACTCGTTGATCATTTGTCAAACTTCCTTTCGTCGATCATTTGTCAAACATTCATCACAGTAAGTGTTTTCCCTGAGACTCTGTATCCTGTCATAGCCTTAGTTGTGTTTTTGCCCCTCGTGGCTCATTGCTTTGTCATTTGTCTTTCATTAATAAATTATGCAAACTCATTGGCGGCCTGTAGCGTCTCATTAGCGGTCCGCGAGGACCGCACCATGACAGTAGATCGCAGCCAGAAGGAGACGCCGGTCACCGTGAGTTTGCTATTGGATTTGAGTTTTTTCCCTTCTCTGGGGGCTAGTACTGCTCAGTATGTCCGCTTTCGAGCGTGGGTATTGCCCCGAGTGGTTTGAGGAGATAGATGGCTACCTGGCAGAAGCCCGTCTCCTCATGCCCACCTACACGGCATACGAGCCCCTAGGTCTCGCTCAGAGGGCTTTGTTAAAGTACCATCTCACCTCCTTTCCGGAGGGAAAGTAACGGGTGGCGTGGATTGTGACACAATGTGGACTGATAGAGAGAGCGCTCGAGAGGGCAGCCAAGGAACCCTCACCGCCTTCCCCGAGTATGGCGTTCCCGATGAGGGAGGAGGTCCATGGACTGGGGGGAAACCCCGGCAGGAGGCTGACGGTGAGGCATCTCCGCTCCTCTCCTCGGGAGTCAGTTCTTGTCACCCGTCCAGCCCAGGTGCAGTGTTTTCCTGACTTAACCTCGCCCTCTGCCGGTAAACGTCATCACAAAGCCCACGGCAAGCCTCTGCGAGAACCCTATCCAGATCCAGTTCCGGATCGCCGTTGGAACTCTGCCTCCCAGCCAGCTGTTTCTCCTGCATCACAACAGGAGGAAAACCCAGCAGCCTCCACCTCCAGGTCATCTGTCCCTGCTGTCCCATCAGCTCCTCATTCCCGGATCGCCTCGGCTGTTACTTCCTCCTCCTCGACGCTCTCCCCAGCTGCTGTGAGCTCCATGAGTCCTGCTCCGGCGAAGCCCGTCATCGATCCTGGTCGAATGGCTCCTCCTCGTCTTCTCGGGGGGCCCTCCATCACCATCCAGTGGGGAAAGGGAAGAAGCCCTCTGCAGCAGCCTCCATCGGTCCTCAGCGGAGCAGGCAAGTGCGTTTTCATTGTTTTCCTTCACTGAGCTAATTGCCTTGTCTGACCGCTGGGGGTGGAGTTCGGGGCTCACAGTCCCCTGAGCTCCCTCCATCTGCTGCAGTGATTAATCATGAACCTGCTTCCTTTGTGTCCCCTTTCCCCGAGCGTTCTTCGATGCCAGGTCTACGCCGTCGGACGAGGAAGTGGCCTGCGGCCCTGGAGTACCTGGATCCATCCCCGCAGCCACGTCATGGGCAAAGGAGGAGGGCAGACTGTCATTTGGAGCCTACGCCGACGAGTAAGCATCCCCGGGTCTCCACGGAGAGACAGTCCGACCCGGCAGGTTATGGATCCCCTGCCATCACGCCGTGTGGGCCCTCATCGTAGACGTCAGCGTTGGGGGGTCCTCAGACTGTGGAGACCATCATGCCGGTTGCGGAGGCCGCCGTAGCCGAGTGGGAGCCAGAGGATGTCCTTCTTCCTACTGAACCCGAATCGTCGAAGTCCTGGACGGCGACAGAACTTGAGATCTGGCAAGTGCTCTATTTGGTCTTTCTCCTATCAATTCTAGAGCATTTTTGCCTGTCTCTCGGGGAGACGAGCCTGGTGCAGCCATCCGCTGCATCCGAGCTTGTCTCGCCGGGCTCTGTCGCTGCCGGTGATCCTGATCCCGGTTCTCTTTCTTCTCCCGAGACTTCTCCCAGGGTCACCGGTGTGGAGTTGATTCCGGTTGCCATTCTGGAGGTTCCGGGTTCGGGTTGGGAGGTCGTCTCTGGTGCTGCCCCGGTCCAGTCGGGGTCCATCGTGGGTGCAGCCGCGACCCAATCGGGGTCCGTCGTGGGTGCAGCCGCGACCCAATCGGGGTCCGTCGTGGGTGCAGCCGCGACCCAATCGGGGTCCGTCGTGGGTGCAGCCGCGACCCAATCGGGGTCCGTCATGGGTGCAGCTGCGATCCAATCCTGGGTCCGTCGTGGGTGCAGCCGCGACCCAATCGGGGTCTGTCGAGGGTGCAGCGCAGTCTCGTTTGGGATCCGACTGGAGGGCAGTGGCCGTTCTTGTGGAGTTCAGAGGTGGAGCTGCAGATCCTTCGCTGAGCGACACCGGACTGGTCCCTCATCCTTTCCCCGTTCTTTTTTCCCCTTCCATTGGGGGCCGCTGGAGTTCTCCGTTATTGGTCCGGCCCTCCCTCATTTTCCCTTTCTATAGGGAGGCTGTCTCCAAGTTCTCCCCTGAATGATGCGGGTCGGCTGCCTGGGAGACTGCTTCGCCCTTTTGGCGTTCTGGGTCGGCCACCCGACCAATTGGACTTTCTGTTTGGCGACCTGGTCTGGCCGCCGGAGGTGCTGTTTTTCCTGGCCTGGGACTGGGGTAGGCTGCCCAAACTTTTCCTTTTCCCCCTGCCAGCGATTTGGATGCTGGACGCAGGAAGACCCCCTGGACTATTCGTTTTTGAGCTATTGTTCTTTTTCTGCCGCCATCCCTGTTTTTTCCTCTGCCTGCTCCTCGGGAATTTTAGGGATGCTCTTGTGTTTTGTTATTAGGACTATTGTGAACTGCATTTATCGCCGCTCTTTAGCACGTGTTTTTTTTTTTCTCCTCTCCTCTGTAGTCAGAGGGTTGTTTCCTTGTGGCTTATGCCCGTTATCTGGTCTATTGTGAACTGCATTTATCGCCGCTCTGTTGCGTGTGTTTGTTTGTTTTTCCTCTCCTCCTCACTTGTGTTATTTATGAGACATTGAAGTGTGTTTTTCGTTGTCCCTTGGCATAAGTGTTTTTTTTTCTCGCTCTGGTATTATGATTGTTGTGCCTGTATTTGAGTTTCTTGGATTCCCCTGTGGGTTGTGAAGATGTTTTTCTTTTTTGCCTGTGACCTTACTGGATTGATCATGGTGTTCTGTTTGTAGCCTGTTCTTTTTTCTCTTTCTGTTATTATGCTGGTTGGTTCTCGCCCTCCGATCCTGTTTTCCCCCACCCCCCTCCCTAAGGCGGTCCTGTTAACCTTCTTGGGGGAGGGGGGCTCGATGTTACACAGCGTCTGGAATCCGCCTTGGGAATGGGGGCTACTGTCATGGTCCGTGCGCTGACTTTGTCCTCACTCGGGTTGTCTGGTGGTTTCCCGTTCTCTGGCGTACCATATGGCCGTCAGGACTTTTATTCTGACAGCGTCACGGCGGGGCTTCTGGCTGTCAAAGCTGGGTCACGTTGTGACAGCTGTTCAGCATTTCCCTTGAGTACACTCTCCACTGATTGGTATGTCTCGGGTATTTAAAGAAGCAGCTGAAGCTTACTCCTCGCTGTGATCTCGTCAAATGTTCACTCGTTGATCATTCGTCAAACTTCCTTTCGTTGATCATTTGTCAAACATTCATCACAGTAAGTGTTTTCCCTGAGACTGTGTATCCTGTCATAGCCTTAGTTGTGTTTTTGCCCCTCGTGGCTCATTGCTTTGTCATTTGTCTTTCATTAATAAATTATGCAAACTCATCGGCGGCCTATAGCATCTCATTAGCGGTCCGCGAGGACCGCACCATGACAATCACACTACCACCACCATATTTTACTGCTGGTATGATGTTCCTTTTCTGAAAAGCTGGGTTACTTTTACACCAGATATAATGGGACACACACCTTACAAAAAGTTCAACTTTTGTCTTGTCAGTCCACAGAGTATTTTCTCAAAAGTCTTGGGAATCATCAAGATGCTTTCTGGCAAAACTGAGGCCGGCCACTCCTGGGAATGTTCTCCACCGTTCCATGTTTTTGCCATTTGTGGATAATGACTCTCACTGCGGTTCGCTGGAGTCCCAAAACTTTAGAAATGGCTTTATAACCTTTTCCAGACTGATAGGTCTCAATTACTTTGTTTCTCATTTGTTCCTGAATTTCTTTGGATTGCAGCATGATGTGTAGCTTTTGAGGATCTTTTGGTCTACTTCAATTTGTAAGGCAGGTCCTATTTAAGTGATTTCTTGATTGAGAACAGGTGTGGCAGTAATCAGGCCTAGGTGTGGCTAGAGAAATTGAACTCAGCTTTCCAAAGATGTGATAAACCACAGTTAATTTATGTTTTAACAGGGAGGCAATCGCTTTTTCACACAGGGCCATGTAGGTTTGGATTTTTTCCACCCTTAACAATAAACACCTTCACTTAAAAACTGTATTTTGTGTTTACTTGTGTTTTCTTTGTCTAATATTTAAATTTGTTTGATGATCTGAAACATTTAAGCATGACAAACATACCAAAAAAATGAGAAATCAGGAAGAGGGCAACACTTTTTCACACCACTGTATCTGTGTACATATGTATATTCATTTATTGCTTTGGCTAACCAGTTCTTATCTTTTTCTTCTTTTAGATTTGATTGGCGGTTAGCAACCAGCTTGCAGGTGCATTACTGCCACCTACTTCACTCTATATCATCATTGCTAAGTGTCCAATACGTCTCCACGTCACCACTTGTCCAGTTCTTATCTTATTATTTTATTCTTATTACTACTGCTCTGAGTGCTGCTATAGTCCTGGAATTTCCCCATTGTGGGACTAATAAACGCTTATTTTATCTTCATCTTCATACTAGACTTGTTGCCATGATGCTGCCATCAGTGAAGTAGATGTACTAACCTGGTAGCGCACCACTGTATACCATTTGCTTGTTATATATTGGTACAACAATGTTATGAATGTTGTTATGGATTTTATATACAGTATTCATTCATTTTCTAAAATGTAGTTTTGTGGGAATGAATTTGTAAATCATAAACAGAAGCAAACTGATTTTTCAGTAGTTAAAATATCTACTTTGGAGCCAGGAATTTTGCAAACAAATGTAGTCAAAACTGAGATTCTCAACTGATGAAAAGATAAGTGTTGTCATAAGACAATGACTAGATTGCTGTTTTAATTTGAGAATTGTGTGATGCAAGTTTTCATTTTAATGAAAACACCGGCTGACTGCTGCCAATTGCAGTTAAAGTAATTAAGGTGAGGAACTTATCTTTACTGCAGGCAGTCAGCAGTCTGCAAGTGGGACCTGAAATCTGCGACAGCATCCAATGGAGAGCCGCAGCGCTGGGATGATTTATCTTTTGTTCTACAATTGTGAATTTTCTGCATAGCTGTGATGGAACAGATGGTCAGCTAAACTTGCATAAACGGGCTGGAGGTGTTCCACCACAGTCCCACAGAGCATGTCAGCAAACATCCTCAGCATGTCAGGTCTCACTTTCAACATAAAATTACAACAGACCTGTCTAGTACATCTGCGCCAGCGGAAAACCTCAAATGGGAGCAGTGTGTATTGTCTTCTTCTCTCAGTATTCCTTCCTTTCTTCCATCTCATCATCTCTTCCCTTATTCTCCTCCAGTTTCTCCCTCTTCTTTTGCTGGACTCGCTTGTTTGCTGACATCACCTCTTACTGCTGAATTTTTTTCCTGTTTCTTCACACCCTAAAATTCTGATTAATTTCTGCAGAACCAGAAATGAAATGTGCCGGGAGGCGACAAACTCACCCAAGCCTAAAGAGAACAGCAACATCAGAGCGAAGAAGATCTGCTGCCCAGCTGCACACTGACTGAGATCCATCCTGGACCTGCAGAGACAGGGAAGGAAACAAAGGAGAGAGCAGTCAGGCAGAAAAGACAGCTGAATCAGAAGGAAATAAAGACTAAAAATCATGCTACAGTTTCATGTATTGTTATGCAGAGCAACATTTTGCTCATGTTTTTTTTTTAAGATAGTTACGGCATCAAAATACAAATGAATAGATTTGTATGTGCATTTACTTGTAAAACAGTTGACAGTTCAAAAAGTTAACACAAATTTACACCATCACGAGTCATGATTTAAAACATTCACAACAAGAAGACAAATGTGTTCAAACTTTCGGGGCATGTCGCTTTGAACTAGGGCTGAAATGATTAGTTGACGTCGATAATATCATCAATAAAAATTTGTCAGCAAAGATTTTTATTGTGGACAAATCGTTTAATTACAAAGTTTATATGCATGTCGAGGAAATGTTCAGTTGTAACTGCAATGCACGATCGGGACTGCTGCGGGCAGTAGTGCCTCTGTTGTCTGGCATGCATGAACAATTTGCAGCGAAGAAGAAGGGGAGCACAGCATCGCCCTTCGGCACTGAGCATGGCGAAGCAGAAGGTTAAACACGTAGAAGTGGACCTAAAAAAAGCAGACCCAAACTTTCTACAGTATGGGAACATTTCACAGAAAACAAAAAAATGAAACAAGTAAAATGCAGATTTTGCAAGGCAGACTTTTCCTATCATGGCAGCACTACAGTGATGCATAAGCATCTGAAAAGATGGCACCCAGGAGCAGTAACACTAACGGCTGCTTCTGCTTGGTAAGTTTTAGCGAGCAAAGAACGTTAGCACCACTTATTTTCAATGGCCAACTGTTTCAAGCTTTAGAAAAATGACAATACTTTTAGTACGTGCTGTTTATGTTAGCTTAGCTGTTTGACAATAAGCTCTGGTTGCTGAGGGCTGAGCTGTCATGGCTAACGTGTTGTTGAATGCAGTAAATGGCTGAATTACAGGAGTCACTATCTGTTTTTCATCAGTTAGTGCTTCTCTGTGTGTGTGTGTGTGTGTGTGTGTGTGTGTGTGTGTGTGAGTGAGTGAGTGAGTGAGTGAGTGAGTGAGTGAGTGAGTGAGTGTCAGCTTGCCCGGTCAAAGTTAAGTAGAACTAATCCCAGGCAAATTTTCTTTTCTCAATGTAAGACGACTTCTTAACACCATTTATGCCAACCATAGTCAAGCTAAAGGAGTAGCAATTTTGTTGCTGGATGCACAAAAGGCTTTTGATCAGGTCGAGTGGACCTACATGTTAGAATCATTATCTAGATTTGGGTTTGGCGACTCTTTTATAGCCTCGGTGAAATTAATGTATAACAATCCAGTGTGCTCTATTTTGACAAATGGCGACAGGTCAACCCCATTTTCTCTACACCATTCAGTTCAGCAGGGCTGCCCTCTATCACCAGCTCTTTTTGCAGTTGCACTTGAACCCTTCACCCTAAGCATAAGAAGTCACCGGAACATTGCAGGCCTGAAGGTCGGAGGAGTCGAATCTCTCATCAGCTTGTACGCGGATGATGTGATATTATATATATTAGGCAAATCAGAAAAATCAACCCCCCCCCCCCCCAAACTTGATTACCTCTTTTGGCAGACTGTCAGGCCACACCATAAACTGGTCCAACAGTGAATTCATGCCTCTCTCAGGGTGCTTTCACACCTAAATTCATTTAATTTGGTCCGAATTAGTTGACAAGTTTGTTACATTGTATCATTTTCTCCTCGGTTCGGTCCCCTTTCACACAGGCAAAAATTGAGGCAGACCATAAACAGACCAAACTGCGCCACGTTAAATCCCGCGAGACTTAGTACGTCAGAACGTTCTCTGTTCCTATTGGTCAGATTTTTTTTTTGATTTTTTTTTTTTTTTTTTTTGCCACGAGAACAGGAAAGATAAATACAGGAAGTTGGATGACTACTGTGTATTTATGCATTTCCTGGAGAAAATAATACAGATCTACGGGGGGTTTTCATTGCCCTGGTAATTGTTTATTACATATGCGCATACACCACTTTTGGCAAATCGTACAGTTTGAATATGAAGCGCTGCTTCAGATGGGAAATAACATGTAAACGTTCATTAATCCTTCAGAACCGTGACGTGCTCAGCCACAGACATTTTCAAAGATCTGTCAAGTATGTACAGTGACATAAAATGTTTTACCATTTGCCGCTGGTCCCGTTTTAGTGCGGTCGCTTTCTCACCTGCAGGACCACACCAGAGTTCACCATTTAATTCAAACCTCTTTCAGGTGGTCTCAGTACGGTTGTTTTGGTACACACTTGAGTGCGATTACCGTGTTCTCACCAGACAAAACGAACTGGACTAACGGAAAAAACGAACTTGAGTTTGATTGAAATGGACTAAAGCCTGCAGGCGTGAAAGCACTCTCAGATGGTGTTTCGCCAGGTTTTCTGAAAAAAATGCCCCTTTCAAAATAGTCAACGATCATATTAAATACCTGTGCCTAACTATACCCAAAAATTCTAAATTAATATTTGAACTAAATTTTGGTGAGTTCATCTCAGACCTAAAACGGCACATAGAAAATTGGAAAACTTTACCATTGTCTATGATTGGTTGTATAAATTCAATCAAGATGGTCTCCCTTCCCAGATTTCTTTATCTTTGCCAAAATCTGCCTGTATTTCTTACATCAACTTCCTTTAAGGATTTGGACACAATAATTTTATCTTATGTTTGGAACTATCAAAACCATCGGATTTCTAAAACCCACTTGCAGAAGCCCAAATCGGAAGGTGGGCTGGGCCTGTCGTTGTTCAAACATTACTACTGGGCCGCTAATGCCAGGCCTCTAATGTTTTGGTCGCATGGGTTCGTGGATAACATGGCCTCTGAGGCCCCTTTGTGGCTGCGCATGGAGTATGGCTCTGTCACGATCTCTTTCTTGCCTGCCCTGTTGTTCACTAAATTGGATGATTTAAAAATTTTGAAATGCTTAAGCTTCACGCTAAGAAATTCGGTCAAAATGTTAAACCAGGTGCAGACATCCCTGTATTTACCCGAGACCTCTGCAGAAACACCAGTTTGTTATAACCACTCATTTTTACCCCATGGCCAGACAAAACTCTCCGTGCCTGGAAGGAGAGGGGTTTGGCATCCATTGGGGACTTCTATATGGGGGGGGGGGGGGGGGGGGGAGTTTAGCGTCATTCACTTTGCTCAGAGAAAAATTTGGTCTTCCTCATTCACATTTTTTTCGATACTTACAAGTTACACATTACGTCCAACCCAAAGTTAATAAATCTGGTACAGTTCCGGGGAAAACATGCTTTTTTCAATCTCATTAAGAACCCCCGTCACTCCAGGCACCTTGCTTCCAAGTTTGTGAATGTGGTTGATGGCGGCTCTGTCGCCCTTTCTGGTACGATCAGGGCAGCCTGGGAGGAGAAGCCGGGAATTGAATTGTCCGGAGATATTTGGGACAGAAGTCTGTCAGCAGTTCAGGCCTGTTCTGTCAACAGTAGACACCAGCTGATCCAATACAAAGTGGTCCACCGCCTTCATTACTCAAAGCACCGATTGCATAAAATTTATCCCTCCACTTCACCACTGTGTGACAGATGTCAAACATCAGTGGGTACACTGTCTCATGCTTTTTGGTTCTGTTTCTCGCTCTCTGACCTGTGGTCCAGAGTGTTTGACTGGTACTCCAAGGCTTATCAGATTACTCTCCCCCTGGATGCAATTCTCGTCATCTTCGGCTGTTCCCAACTCACCCAACGTTTTCCCTAATCCATACAGCATTCACTGATTTTGGGCATGACTGTCACCAAGAGACTTATCTTGAGGGAGTGGAAAACCACTTCCCCTCCCTCCTTTCATCGATGGCTGATGGACATGATGAACATCATACAGATGGAAAGACTCAGGTTTATAAGGACCAACTCACTGCAAAAATTTTCTGACACCCGGGGGTCCGTTTCTTACTCATTTTGACAGTTGCAAAGATTAAAGGATTGAGTCATGTTAACGTCAATGAATGGGCATTTGTGGCCAACTGACGGCACAATTGTGTGACTTACTGGCAAGCCTATTTTTTTTTCCTTTTTTAAAATATATATTTATTTATTTTTCTGTATTTCAATCTTTTTTCTTTCTTTGTCACGTTATTTGTTTTAGTCTATGTGCCCATCTATGTCTCTGTGTATATGTCTATATGTTTATGTATGAGCCTGTTCACTGTAACTGTCTAACTGCAACATAAAAACATGTAAATAAAATATGGGGAAAAAATGAAGTGAAACTAAAGGCTTGTATCATTGTATCGCCATATTTTCTCAACTTTTAATTTGCCAGAATTGTGAGATAAGGCTTTGTTTTCAAAATAAACACAAATTTAGCTCACCATTTCTGTCAATGCAGCTACGAAAAAAGATATTGTGATAACTATGCAGGGCAAGTAGAGAAGGCAGTGTGACTTTTTTTTACAGCACATGATGGACCACTTCTGTGACATCACGAGGTTGGTTAGTGCTCAGAGGTACAGATTGGAACCTGGGGTCCACTTGGGGTGCGTACTTGGTCAGGGATCCACTTGACCAGATCCTTTAGCTACTGTGGAGAGTTTTTACAAACATTAATGAAGGATTATAAGACCAAAACTAAAAACAGATGTAAGGGCGGTCATTATTCAGACCTGTTGCCTTGACCTCTGTGGTCATGAAATCCTTGAAGAGATTGGTGCTGAACCACCTGAAGGTTGTCACAGGCCCCCTGAAGGACCCACTGCAGTTCGCCTACCGGTCAAACAGGTCAGTGGATGATGCAGTGAATATGGGACTACACTACATCCTGCAACACCTTGACTCCCCAGGGACGTACTCCAGGATCCTGTTTGTCGACTTCAGCTCGGCGTTCAACACCATCATCCCAGGCATTCTTCATCAGAAACTCCTCCAGCTCAAGGTGCCCCCCTCCACCTGCCAGTGGATCTCCAGCTTTCTGACTGACAGGTGGCAACAGGTGAAGCTAGGGAGATTTACATCCAGCTCCCGAAAAATTAGTACTGGCGCCCCCCAAGGGTGTGTCCTTTCCCCACTGCTCTTCTCCCTCTACTCCAACGACTGCACCTCAGAGGACCCTTCGGTGTAGCTCCTGAAGTTTGCGGATGACACCACAGTCATCGGTTTGATCCGGGATGGTGATGAGTCTGCATACAGGCGGGAGGTGGAGCAGCTGATCCTCTGGTGCGGCCAGAACCATCTTGAACTTAACCCAGCCAAAACGGTGGAGATGACTGTGGATTTCAGGCGACACCCTCTTCATTCCCCCCACTCACCATCCTCAACAGCACAGTGTCCACTGTAGACTCCTTCAAGTTTCTGGGTACCACAATCTCCCGGAACCTGAAGTGGTCCTCCCATATAGACACTGTCCGGAAAAAGGCCCAGCAGAGGTTGTTTTTTCTGTGTCAGCTCAAGAAGTTTGATTTGTCTCAGGAGCTGCTGGTTGTCTTCTACACCGCCATCATCCAATCTGTCCTCTGCTTTTCCATCACTGTCTGGTTTGGATCTGCCACTAAACAGGACAAGACCAGACTGCAGCGGATCATTAAGTCTGCGGAGAGGATCATTGGTACCGACCTACCCTCCATTGAGAACTTATATCGGTCCATAACCAGGAAACGGGCGGGAAATATCTGTGCTGACCCGTCACACCCCGGCCACAAACTGTTTGAACTTCTACCTTCTGGTCGTCGTTACAGATCACTGAAGGTCAAAACCACCCGTCACAGGAACAGTTTCTTTCCTCAAGCCATCACTCTGATGAACTCCTAACATTCACCTAGTCCTACCTGTTGCTGTACTCATGACTTTTCATCCATTCTTACATTGCACATAACTCTCACACTGCTTTTTACTTCATTCACATTATATCACTGAATCTGAATTCACATTGAAATACTGTATGACTGTATATTTTTTCATATATTTCTGCAAAGTGTGGAAAGTCTGAGTAAATAACTGCATATATTCCTGTATATATTTGCATCCTTTTATAGAAACGTGGCCAGACTGTAATTTACTGTACATACTCTGTTGTCATTGAATCTGTGGTAGACTGCAAGTCTAATTTAAAACATTACTGGCACATGCCTCTAGGGGGAACTACCTGTATTGTTCAGCACTACTATTAAGGGGACACATTAGAACAAGAGTGTGAAAACCCCGCGCAGAATCCATGTTCAGTCACATATTATGTGTGTTGCAGAATAAACGGCAGAGTTAGCCAAAGAAATAACTCAAGTGTGATCATTGCTACACGGTAGGATATCACACAATTGGCGACGAGGATTAAAAGAAAAAAATCAGCGGCGAGAAACAGAGAACATTGCAAGTGTGGCGAACTCAAGTGACTCCAGTAGTTCGAGTGCAAGTTCAGAGGAGGAAAAACGAGGTTTCCCCACCACGACGAGCAATGGCGGCTGTAATCGGAACGGTAACCCCTTTTGATAACTCGACTCAGTCATGGGAAGAATATAGTGAAATGTTGGACTTTTTCTTCGAAGCTAATGACATTGAGGAGCCAGACAAAAGGAAGGCTGTACTGTTGAGTGGAGTTGGTGCAACTACTTACAGTTTGTTGAGAAATTTAATAAGCCCTGCATTACCGAAAGATAAAACGTACGACCAGCTTACTGCTGAGCTTCAGAAGCACTTCAGCCCCAAACCGAGTGAAATCGTGCAACGATTCAAATTTAATTCACGCATAAGGAGGAACACTGAGTCCATAGCAGAGTATGTGGCAGAATTGAAGAAATTAACACTGCACTGTGATTACAAAGACTCATTGGAAGAAATGTTAAGAGACAGACTTGTGTGTGGAGTGAAAGATGACCGAATGCAACGGCGACTTTTATCTGAAACAAAACTCACTTTTGCAAAGGCTTTGGAATTATGCCAAGCGATGGAAACAGCATCTAAAGATGTGAGAGAGATGCAAGGGAAGCTAACAGAGGACACAGCAACGCATGTTCGTGTGCCTAAGACCCAAGTAGGTGTCCACAAAGTGTTGACTGACAAAACTCAGCACAAATTCCCCAGTTGTTATCGCTGCAAAGGCCAGCACAATGCCGCCGAGTGCAAATTTGCCACTGAGCTGTGTCATAATTGTGGCAAGCGAGGGCACATTAAGAAAGCATGTAGAATAAAGGTGGACAGCGCACAGGTGCTGAAAGCGACAGTTAATGGGCAAAAGTATGAAAACAAGGGCCCAGGAAAGGAACAGCGAGCGAATCAACTGAGAGGGGAGGGAGAAAGTGATACAGAAGACATGGATTTTCACACAATTTACAACACGTCAGAGGAGCTGACCAAGGTAGCGCCCATCACGCGTACCATGAATGTTAATGGAATGAAAGTAACATTTGAAGTTGATACAGGCTGTGGAGTAACCATATTAAGTAAACAGCAATATACACAACTGTGGAAGAAAACAGACACAGCAGAATTAAATCCCTGTTCATTAAAATTAAAAACATACACAGGAGAGAAGCTAGACGTGCTAGGCATGGCACAAGTGAAGGTGCAGCACGAAAACAAAGAAAAGGACTTACCTGTAGTAGTAGTTGGGAGCGAAGGACCAAATCTACTAGGGCGAAGTTGGCTACAAGAACTGGCCATGATTGATCAGTTGGTGAATAAAGTGGAATCTCAGCCCAAATTGCAGCTGGAGGAGATCCTCGAAAGACACGCTGAGGTGTTCAAAGAAGGCGTAGGACAGCTAAAAGGTGTCACTGCAAAGATTAATGTGGACAAGGAGGCCCAACCACGATTCTGCAAACCCCGACCGGTACCCTATGCAGTCAAGCCACTGGTCGAAAGCGAGCTACAGAGGCTGCTGGATGACAAGATCATTGAGCCAGTGCAGGTTGCAGAATGGGCGGCGCCCATAGTCCCAGTGAGAAAGCCGGATGGCTCCATTAGAATATGTGGAGATTACAAACTCACTGTCAATCGAGCATCACGGGTGGATCAGTATCCAATTCCTAAAGTGGAGGACCTCTTCGCACAGCTGAACGGCGGCCGACACTTCACGAAATTAGACATGAGTCACGCCTACCAACAAGTAGTCTTGGAAGAAGAATCAAGAAAGTATGTAACCATCAATACACACAAAGGCTTATATACCTACACACGCTTACCATTTGGAGTAGCTTCCAGTCCTGCTATATTCCAGAGAACTATGGAGGGCATCCTAGGTGGAATTCCGAATGTTACCATTTATTTGGATGACATCCTTTGTACAGGACCAAATGAACAAGAACATCTGAAAACGCTGGAGGAAGTGCTTCAACGGTTGGAGAAAAGCAGTCTGAGGTTGAAAAGAAGCAAGTGTGAGTTCATGGGAAAAGAGGTGGTGTTCCTAGGCCACAAGATCAACGCCAGTGGTCTACACCCTCTAACAGACAAAGTGGAAGCCATTGCGGAGGCGCCTGAGCCACAAAATGTTACTGAGTTAAAAGCCTACCTGGGCTTGTTGAACTATTACCATAGGTTCCTCCCAAAGCTCTCCACGCTGCTGGCACCACTACATACCTTACTTAAGAAGGAAGAAAAATGGTCATGGGGGGTCAAGCAGCAGAAGGCGTTTGAAGAGTCCAAAGCGCTACTTCAGTCCTGTAGTGTGTTAGTGCACTATGATTCAAACAAACCACTCATCCTGGCGTGTGACGCATCACCCTACGGTGTGGGTGCTGTACTCTCTCATCGTATGGAGGATGGCTCAGAGAGACCCATAGGGTTCGTCTCAAGAACTCTTAGTGCAGCTGAGAAAAACTACTCCCAGCTAGACAAGGAGGGCCTTGCAGTAGTATTTGGTGTAAAAAAATTCCACAAATACCTGTACGGGAGACAGTTCGCTATAGTGACTGATCACAAGCCACTAATTTCACTGTTCAGTGAAATGAGAGCCATACCCCAGATGACATCTCAGAGAATTCAGAGATGGGCCGTTACATTAGCAGCGTATGAGTACACCATCGTTTACAAAGCCGGACGGGACCATACGAATGCTGACGCGATGAGTAGGCTACCCTTGGATGGAGGAAGAGACAGCACGCCTGAGGAGGAGGAGAGAGTGCTATTGTTTGAAGATATCGGCGTGCCCCTGGTGAACGCACAACAAATAAAGAAGTGGACAGACAAAGACCCTGTTCTAGCAAGAGTGCGAGAATACATCTTGCGAGGATGGCCGAAAATGAACAGTCCTGAGTTCATTCCCTATGCCCGACGACAGGATGAGCTCAGCACCCAGGAAGGTTGTATCCTGTGGGGAGGACGCGTGGTTGTTCCACCACCTGGTAGGAATGCCTTACTGCAACAACTACACCAAGCACACCCTGGCATCACTCGCATGAAAGCGTTGGCGAGGAGTTACATGTGGTGGCCCAACATGGATGCAGAGGTGGAGGCGCTTGTGAAGTCATGTGCGGCATGCCAGGAGAACAGGAACAGTCCTCCAGCAGCCCCACTACATCCCTGGGAAGTTCCAGATAAACCATGGAGAAGAATTCACATTGACTACGCAGGTCCATGGATGGGAAGAATGTTCCTGATCATAGTTGACGCATACTCAAAGTGGATCGATGCATATTCTGTGAGTAGCTCTACTTCTACTGTTACCATTGAATGTCTTAGAAAGAGTTTCAGCCAACATGGGCTACCTGAAATCATAGTATCAGATAACGGTACATGTTTTATGAGTGAACAGTTCCAAGAGTTTTCTGAAAAGAATGGCATACGTCACATCACGACTGCGCCATACCATCCTTCTTCTAACGGCTTAGCCGAGAGGGCCGTGCAGACGTTCAAGTCACTCATGAAAAAGATGGCAGGAGACTCTATTGAAACCCGAATGTCGAGAGCTCTGTTCAGCTATCGAATAACACCCCAATCTACAACTGGCAAGTCACCAGCTGAGCTGTTGTGTGGAAGGAAGTTGAGGTCAACATTTGACTTAATACATCCAGACTTCAGAAACAAAGTGCATGATAAACAAGAGAAACAAAAAGGTTATCATGACATGCATGCTAGAGAGAGAATACTGAGGGAAGGAGACGTGGTCTACACCCGCAACTTTGGCTCAGGACCAGCCTGGGTACCAGGAGAAATAACAGAAAAGACAGGCCCTGTGTCATTCAAGGTGACATTAGGTCATGGACAAGTGGTGAGGCGACACATCGACCAAGTTCGTGGTAGGAGCTCCATTCCCCTGCCGATGGCACCAGAGGTGTTGTCTGACACCCATCCTGAGGAGAGCATCAACGAACCACCACTTCAGGTGAAACCTGAGGTAACTGTCTCTGCAGATTCTACGGGCAGCACTGCAGCAGCCGAAACAGTGGAGCAGTCTGAGTCTTCACCTGCAGTTGGCTCACCCGCCGTGAGAAGATCTCAGCGAGCTAGGAAAGCTCCAGACTACTTGAAGGACTATACTTAGTCAGTAGTGAGTTCCCCAGCCACAGGACAAGAATGCGTCCTGGAACCTCACTGGGATGCGGTAGTCAAACCAAATCCCCAGTTAGACTGTTATGTGTGTTATACATGTAAAAAAAAAAAAAAAAAAAAAAAAGAGAGAAAGAAATTATGTGTATGGCACATGTGTTTAAGAAGTTAAAAGTAACTGTGATTGTTTAGGGTTAAATGGGAGTTCCAGGATGTCTAGCATAATTGGCTAGTGTAATTAAAAGTAGTTTAATCTAGAGGGGAGGGATGTGGTAGACTGCAAGTCTAATTTAAAACATTACTGGCACATGCCTCTAGGGGGAACTACCTGTATTGTTCAGCACTACTATTAAGGGGACACATTAGAACAAGAGTGTGAAAACCCCGCGCAGAATCCATGTTCAGTCACATATTATGTGTGTTGCAGAATAAACGGCAGAGTTAGCCAAAGAAATAACTCAAGTGTGATCATTGCTACACGGTAGGATATCACAGAATCCTTATTTAAATCTTATTTAAATCCTCCACCTGAACAACGAGAGCAAGTTTTTAGCCAAAATCAAATTCCTTGTATGTGTTGTGCATACTTGGCCAATAAAGCTGATTCTGATTCTGATATTATATTACCCTGACTGTAGTGGTATATTTTACGTGGTCAAAAGGAGAAGAGATTACCTGCTTTATTTTATGACATCTTCAACAGCTGACTGATGTCTGTATTGAAATGAAGGAGCCACCATTAGTCGCGATGCTAATGTGTGCAGCGATCTTTTATGTTAACAATGAGACAGGGGTTTTGAGTAAAAGGGACTGATGGTTCATCAGATAAAAAAAAGTCTCAAGTCTGATCCTACTGTTCTCTGATTGATTTTTTCTCTGATAAAGTCTGGTGTCCACAGATCACTGCTCAGACTGTTAGCATAGAGGTAATGAGTGCTAACATCAGTTCAGCTCTTCAACTGAACTCTTTAGGCTGAGCAGAAAGTACCTCCTTAGTGGTGATTTATGCTAAATAGATCACCACTGTTTTCTGTTCTTTTTAAATGTAATAATTAGCTCACGTATGTGCAACTACTCATCAGTTAATAAACTTTCTTATCTTTGATGAAGACCTCTAATATCACTGCAGTCTTTAGGATTAAAAAAAAATCTTTTTCTCCCTCTGGTAAAAAACGGATCATTTTAACAGGAACTTGGATTTTACTTCCATCCAGATAAATTAATTAATTAAAAAATATTCAACAAGAGTGAGACGCGGGCAGTGAAGATGGCTGCTTAGGTGAGGAGCACCGCAGTGCAGACAGCCTTTTTTTTTTTTCTTCTACAAGGGCGTTTTTCTCTTGTTTCCTCAGCTGAAATTATTATTATTAATACATACATACATACATCATTAATACATCGAGACTGGATTTGTGGAGAACAGGATTAGTATGCCAACGCAACAGCAGAAAATTAATCTTCGCCCCAAAGCCGGTGCTAGCAAGGAAAATCTGGCTAGAGCTGGTGATACCACATCGAGCCCTCCTCCCTCTCCGCCACCTTCAACAGGTGCAGGTGTTGCCAAAGACCAAATGGCGGAGGACATCTCTAAGATCTTTGAACTGTTGAAGGAAATATCGGAGAGGCAAGACGCCAAACTCAACTCTATTGAGGCGTCAATGAGGGCGGTGGACACCAAGCTAACGGAGTTAGCTACCCGGCTGGGAGATGTGGAGTCTCGCATCGCTTTTCTTGAGGATGCTAATACAGCTCTGGATGCTAATCCCCCCGCAACCCAGACGCAGGTAGAAGATTTACTTTTGAAGCTGGACGATTTAGAAAATAGATCACGCCGAAACAATCTACGCTTTGTCGGCTTTCCAGAAAATTGTGAAAAATCAGATGCCCTTACCTTCATGCGCAAAGCTATCCCACATCTGCTGAAAATGGAGTTCCCTGGAGGGCTGGAAATTGACCGTGCGCATCGGAGCCTCGCTGGACGCAGACCTGACGGGCAGCCGCCCAGGGCTATCCTGATTCGACTTCTGCGCTTCCAGGATAGGGAGCGTATTGTGGAGGCAGCGCGCAGGATGGGAAAGCTGGATTGGAATGGTCATCACATCATGATTTTCCCGGATTATTCCAGACGAGTATCCGAGATGAGAGCGGCGTTCAAGCAGTGTAAACACCTGCTGCACCAGAAGAAGATTGCATTCTCTCTCAGGTACCCTGCAGTTCTCGTTGTGAAGTTGGCAAGTGGTAAACAGGAGTTCACTGACCCTAAAAAAGCATTGAACATGATTCTTTCACTACCGTGAGACATTGATGAACAATGGTATGAATATATGCTATATCTAACTACTAACTAACCTGCACCTATATGTTTATTTGTTATATATTTTTGACTGAGGATTTGATGCAGTATTAATGTAAGGTTCCTTTTTTTTGCCCACGCTTTATTGTTTATAGGCATGAGGCTGCTGCGATGTTGCGGCTCTCCCTAAGTTTATTGCACTGTTCACAGTCACGGTCCTAGAGTTTTTTCTTTTCTTTTTTTTGGTTGGTGCGGTTTTTGTGCACCGATGGGTGACATTGGTTTCAGGTCACCGATTATGTTACTTTATGATTATGTGGTTTTCAGGTTTTTTTTTTATTTTTAATTTTTATTGTGCTTGTCTTTTGCCCAGTGAGGGGGTTTTTGGTGGAGAATTGCTGGATATTTTGGATGGTAATATGTACCGTTTGTGATGTCGGCTAATTGTCAGAGCTTTCTTAACCTCATTACTTGGAATGTTAAAGGCCTTAACCACCCAATTAAGAGGAAAAAAAATTTGGCGTTTATTAAATCAAAAAAAGTGGATGTAGCATTGCTTCAAGAGACCCACCTCACTAAAACAGAATCTAAAAAACTCTGTCGGGACTGGGTGGGCCATGGGTTTGCGTCTTGCATTAATAGCCAGAGCAGGGGGGTAGCAATCCTTATTCATAAACATTTGCAGTTCAAGTGTCTAAAAGAGGTTAGTGATGATGATGGACGACTCCTTATAATTCTTATAGAAATTCAGGGCCATAGGATGATACTCGCTAATGTTTATGCACCAAATATAGTTGATTGTGCATTTTTTGCACAATTGGAACACGAATTAAGCGAAATGGGTAATTATCCCATTTTAGTAGGCGGGGATTTTAATCAGGTCATGGACAACATTTTAGATCGGAGCACCCCCTCACAGCGTTCATCTAAATCTGGCTCTATATTGAAAGACATGTGCAATGCAATTGGTTTGGTAGATGTTTGGCGGCTTTTTAATCCATCCACAAGGGATTACACTTTTTATTCCACTGTTCATAATGTGTTTTCCAGGATTGATTATTTTTTAATGTCAAAATTTTCTGTTTCTTCTGTAAATTCGAGCTTCATTGGTAGCATAATACTATCAGATCATGCCCCTGTTTTTCTACATATGATCCCGCCTTTTCAGTTGAAAAAAAATTCTAGATGGAGGCTTAATTCAAGCTTTCTTTTTAATCCAGATTTTGTGTCCTCTTTGAAAGCAGAGATCTCCTTATATCTTGAGACAAACTGGGATTCTGCTCCCTCTGCCAGGGTTGCTTGGGAGGCCTTTAAGGCATTTATTAGGGGACATATTATTCAATATGCATCTTTTAAAAAGAAAACTAACATTGCTAAACAGATTGATTTGGAGAGGAGAATAGCTATATTAGAGACTTCATTCAAACAAGACACAAATTTAGTAAATTTGTCACCCCTTCTGAAGCTTAAGTATGAGCTGAATTCAATTCTAACACAAAAAGTTGAATTTTCCCTATTTCGTCTTAGGCACAAACAGTTTGAGGAGGGGGATAAAGCTGGCAAAATGCTAGCTAGATATATTAAAATGAAAGAAGCTCAGTGTACTATATCTGCTATTAGGACACAGGATGGTACTCTGGTGTCAGACTTAAATGAAATTAATGGTGCTTTCAGAGAATTTTACACCTCGCTTTATTCTTCTGAAATGGAGGCTGGATCTCAAGAGATCTATGCATTTTTATCATCCCTATCTTTGCCCTCCCTAACAAAGGAACAAATAGACTTACTTGACGCCCCAATTACTAAAGAGGAAATTGTGAAAGTGATTAAGAGCTTCCCGACTGGAAAGGCACCGGGCCCTGACAGATTCACTGCGGAATTTTACAAGGCCTGTGTTGATGAGCTTTCTCCTTTACTTTTAGAAATGTTTGCGGAATCTTTTGAACAAGGCCGTTTGCCCCCTTCTTTAACAGAGGCTTTCATTTCGCTTATTTTAAAAAGCAATAAAGATCCGTTAGAATGTAAGAATTATAGACCAATTAGTCTTATAAACTGTGACTGTAAAATTCTCTCCAAAATTTTGGCATTAAGATTAGATAAAGTAATGATATCTCTTATAAATCCTGATCAGGTGGGTTTTATTCGTTCCAGGGGTGCGGCAGACAATATTAGGCGATTTATTGATATCATATGGTTAGTTCAAAATGATCCCTCACTTGCACACCTCTCTCCAGTGGCAGCCCTCTCCCTGGATGCTGAAAAAGCATTTGACAGGGTTGAGTGGCAGTATCTCTTTGCAACTCTAGAGACTTTTGGTTTTGGTTCAAAGTTTCTTTCTTGGATTAAATTACTATATAATGAACCTAGAGCTTCAGTGATATCAAATCGAGTTACATCACAGTCTTTTAGACTTTACAGGGGTACGCGCCAGGGCTCCCCTTTAAGTCCCTTGCTTTTTGCTTTGGCATTAGAACCATTAGCTGTTGCTATCCGCAAAGACGGCAATTTTCCAGGTATTCAGGTCCATGGCAGTACCCATAAGATAATGTTGTATGCTGATGATGCATTGGTACTGATTACACAACCTCAAAAATCAATTCCAGCTCTTCTTAAAATTATTAACCAATTTTCACGTTTGTCTGGTTATAGAGTTAACTGGATAAAATCAGAAATTCTCCCTCTAACATCTTATTGCCCTAAAACACTGTTTACATTTGGTCAAAATATAGGCTTCTCTTGGCCAAAATTAGGAATTAAATATCTTGGCATCCTGTTTCCTCACATTTTATCAGATCTGATTCAGATTAATTCTGAACCCTTGCTTGAAAAATTTAAAATAGACATAGAAAGGTGGTCACCTCTTTTTTTGTCTCTCTGGGGCAAGGTCAATGTTATTAAGATGATTTGTGCACCCCGATTTAATTACCTTCTGCAATCTCTTCCTCTTAAGATCCCAGTTGGTTATTTTCGACAATTTGATAGGTTGTGCAATAAGTTTTTATGGAATGGTAAGCGCCCTAGATTAAAGTTGAAAAGATTGCAGAAGTCTATAGATTCAGGAGGTTTGGGGGTCCCAAATTTGGTTTTATATCATTACGCTTTTAGTCTTAGACATTTGATTCATTGGGCTCTCCCCCCTGAGAGAGCTCCCCCTTGGTTTTATTTGGAGAATTATTTGAGCAGCCCTCTTCCCTTAGTACATCTAATCACAATTAAACTGTCTTCTGAATTTCAGTCGCATCCTATTATATCCTTTTTACAATACGTTTGGAAGAGAGTTGCTTCTATACTAGAGTTTAGCTCTCATCTTCATTCTATGGCTTCTATTTGGCTTAACCCAAGTCTCCATATTGGAAAATCCCCATTTATGTGGAAAATCTGGGTGAAAAAGGACATCTTGATGTTAAAAGATCTATATGAAGGGGGAGCTCTCAAATCATTTGATGTTCTACGGGCACAGTATGGACTACCACAGAATCAGTTTTGGAAATATTTACAACTTCGACATCTGCTGTGTCAAGTCTTTGGATCTACAACTACCCCTCCTCCTGATGTAGATTGGCTCATCCAGGCTTTGAGTTCCTGTGGCAAAAGATCTAAGGCCTCAAATTTCTATTTAATGCTCCTTAAGAGCTCAAATAAAGATTCTACATTCCTTAAACACGTATGGGAAAAAGATCTGAATTCACAATTTACTGATGTTGAATGGGCAAATATTTTAAAGAATGGGAAGAAAGTGTCTAGGGAATTGAAAACCAGACTTGTTCAATTTAAAATTTTGAATCGATTTTACTGGACACCTCGTAAAATGTTGAGAGCGAATCTCATTCACTCTTCAAGCTGCTGGAGATGTCTACAGGGGGAGGGGACATTAATCCATATGATCTGGAGTTGTCCGGTAATACAGGACTTTTGGTTGCAGATCCATAGACATATTATGACAATTGTTAAGCAAGAAGTGCCATTTACTCAGAGACTTTTTGTCCTTGGGGATCCATCAATGATTCAAGACCCAATCTCTGATGCCGAGTGGATTCAGACTGCTTTGATGCTGGGCCGAAAGTTGATCACTTTTTACTGGAAATCTTCCTCTGCCCCACCCGTAGCTCAATGGCTCAGGGAGTTGGGCAAGCTTGCTGCACTAGAACGCCTTTCATATAAGCTTCTGGACAGGATGGACAGCTTCTATAATAAGTGGGGATCCTATCTTACCTTTATAGGTGTAGTAGATTAAGCTAATCATTTTAAGAGTATTAGGGTGGAAATGGAATGTTTTATCCTCTCACTGGGTATACTTGTTTTTTGTTTTTTTTTTGTTTTTTTTGTGTTTGTTTGTTTGTTTTTTTTTCTAAATTGAAAACCCAATAAAATTCAAATTACAAAAAAAAAAAAATTCAACAAAATCCAGTTTACCAAGAACACAAATCAGTTATTTTATTGATATCTACAATTCAAAGACTAGCACGTAAAAATTACAGGACTTAATATGATAATGGGAAGCTTAAAATATTTCAAGGTGAAAATCTGTGTAAAATATACAACAAACTTTAAAAAAAAATTAAAGAGAGTGAGAGAAAATAATTAAAACCCATTGTATTTGTTTTACAGGAGAAAAAAAAATATGTCCATTACTATTTGAATGACCACAGTTTGTTTAGCTTCAGTTATCAATTCAGAGATAATGGACCGCAATAGGTTTGGGAAAAAGGACTTCCTGTAAGGTTTTATTAGTTATTTCTAGCACAACACTCATCCTCAGCCTGCTTGTAAATAAGAGGCTCAAATCATGAGGAAACATGAGGAAACAGTTTAAAAAGTCTTTCAGTTTGTTTCTCAGTCTGGCAAAATTTCCACATACGGCTTTGTTATCAAAATACAATAATTTAACTCAACTTTACTGTCACTGCAGCTGGGGAAAAAGGTAATTATGCCAGGCCAGTAGAGGTAGCAGTGCGCCTGTTTTAACAGCCCCCCCCCCGTCATGCCACAGGCACCAAGGCATCGGCACCTTGGTGCTTTCATTAAGTTATTAATACAGCTTTCTTGTTGTTGTTTTTTTGTATTTAGTTTTGGAAACTGCTTATAAAATGTTATATTAAAGCAGGGACTGACAACAAGGTGATTTTCACAGGTGTACAGGCTTCAACAACAGGAAGCAGAGATGGTGGACATGAGAAAAATAATCGCCATTAGTCGACTAATCGAAAAAAATAGTCATTAGATTAGTCGACTACCAAAATAATCGTTAGTTGCAGCCCTACTCTGAACACAAACTAATTTGTACATATGTTATGTTAAGCATGAAAACAGTGTTTGATCATTTTTGTGACATTTTATTTTTAAAATGCACCTATTCTGCTTTTTGGGATTTCCCTTTTGTCTAAGTGATTCTGTAATATTACGGTTGCAAAGTCAAACAGGCCAAAGTCCACCTGAATGTCCTCTCCCGCAGAAACTAGTTTTCTTCAAGTAGTCATATGTATTTCATTGGGGCAGCACTAAACCAAAGTTCCAGAATCTTCTGCTTGCCCCATGCAGATGTTCATTCATCACTGAATATCACAACAGCGTGGTGGAACAGTGCTTAGCACTGTTGCCTTACAGTTGTGAGTCCGAACCCAAGAGCTGGCCAGTGGCAACCCATCTGTGTGGAGTGGGTATTCTGGTTTCCTTCCAGAAACATGCATGTTAGATAAACTGGCACTAACTGTGGATTCTAAATTGTTCTTAGGTATAAATGTGAGAGTGAATGGTTCTCTGTCTCTCTGCGTTGGCCCTGCAATGGACTAGTGGTCTGTTCAGGGTGTAAAGAAGCTGGGAAAGGCTCCAGTCCCCCTGTGACCCAAAAGGGATTCATCAATTAAGATGCCTGAATGTCACTTTCATCCAATCATTGACAGTCCACAACTGCCCACTGTAGCCTTGCTTTTTGTTGTTTGTTTAGGTGTTAATGATGATTCACATTTGGCTTATCTCTAGTAAATCTAATTTCCTTCTGTTGATTTCTTTCAGTTTGGTCACAGACGCTGACTGAATGTTTCTGGCCTTTGGTTTTTCATTTCTCTTTGTTGTGCATTTTCTGCTTTCAATGCATACTGCTTTAAATTTCCTGTCTCCACGCTTTGACATCTTCCTTGGTCATCCCCGTATGTTTTCCTTTTACAAGTTTCCCATTTTGCTTGTACTTTGTGCTCCAAATTTAAACACTGCTGACTTGGAACAACCAACATCTTTTGCCACACTTCATGTTGAATTTTTGTTAACTTCTTTACTTTTGCATACTTTCTTGTTTTTAAACTGATAGCTCTCTTGTTGTTGTGGCCATACCTCCTGTCAATGAGCCATGTGCAAAAGGTCATTAAAATCTATAAGCACTCTCTCTTAACTGCAGACTACATTCCATATTTAGATTTGTGCAGGTATTTGTTTTATTAATGAAAATTATAAGATGATTCCACAATTTTTGCAGGGATTGAACATTTGCATAATTTTTTCCTCTATGTGATCTGAAAAAAAAAGCCACAGCAAGTTTATTAAATTTTTTAAAGGTGTATTTTACGAAGGAAGACTGTTCAGATGTTAAACATATATTAAACATATATTCGCGGGCAGTGGTGGCCTAATGGTTAGGGATGTGGACTGGTGAGTGGAGGGTCGTGGGTTTGATCCCTGGACTGGCAGGATTAGATCTGGGTGGGACAGATAACATAGCAGTGTTTGCCCCACCCTCTTTAACCCACCCTTGAGCAAGGCTCTTAATCCCAACTGCTCAGTGGCCACATGTCAGCCTGTGGTTGTACTGGGCAGTTTCCTGGTGTGAATGTTTAACTGTGTAAATGTGAACAGAGCGTCCTTGAAAAAGAGAGGTTGCCTCTCAGTGGAACTACCCTGTATAAATAAAGGTTAAATAAATATTTTGTATTATAATAAAACAGTTGAATGATGAGTACTGATTTCATAATTTTTGCCAAGGGTAGTATAAAAAAGAAAGGTGTGAAAGATGACCTGTTATGTAGCCATGATTCTTAACTGTGTGGTTCAAAGACACATACTGTAAAACATAGTCGTTTTATCATGCGCTATCAAAAAACTGTGAAATACAGTATGTTTCCCATGCTAATATGAAATCAAAGGATATTCACATGCCTACCAAAAGAATTAAATCTATATGTAGCTCACTTTATTTTACAATCTTGCTCAAAATATTTCTACTATAGTTGTGTGATATAACACTGATATTTTATTATATGTTAGAATAGATGAGAATATGATTTATTGTCATTGTACAGTTGTACAGTACAACGAAATTGTGTACAACGATTGTTGCATACTTTATTTCACAATCTCCCCAAACTATAACCAAGAAAACAGCATAAATAACATTGCTTTTTTTTCAGTAATTATACAAAATTTAAAAATGTTATTGATTTCATGAAATCCGTAAGTGAAAAAGTGATATCATTATATTTCAGGAATTTTGTGAAATCCCTCAATATAAGGCCCTATTTTGATGGCCAGACTTAACGCCGTACGCCAGTGTTTTTGTTAGTTTCTGTCAGCGTATTGTCCGTTTTTTTACGCTTTGCGTCACGTGATCTAATTGCCAGTAGACAGTGCGGCCGTTATGCAGTGGGAGGCGGAGGCTCATTTCAAAGAGGTGTGGTGGCGAGCAATCTCATGCACATCGCTATTATGCAGCATTTCATGATAATCCACTTTTGATCAGGTAAAAGGAGGTCTATTGTCAGAAATGCATTGTTTAATGCTATTTCAGTGGTGTGTTTTGAAATCACGCAGCTCCTGAGCTCATGAGAAAACAGCATGTGCTGGGATTTTCTGTTATTTTAATGGAGAGAGTTGTAATTTTATTTGCTATGTTGCTATGGTTACACAAACACCAAGGGGCACTTCCACCCTTTGGTCTGCTGGATACTGTGTTTGGATTCACACTGCAACTGGAGCGCACCAGGCTTTGTTTGCAAAAGAACCGAGACCCTCATTTTTAGGGGGACCAGACTTCGCTTGTTTGGTGTGCACCAGAGTTCCAACGTGCATTCAGACTGCACCAAATAAACCGAACTATCAACGGAAGCCACTGTTTGGTCCTTTGGTCCGGACCAAACAGTGGCCGTCTGAGTGCATCCTAACTGGGCATCAACTGTGATTGATGTCTTCGTTATTACCAAGCAGGATTACTATCATGTTCATTTTGGCTTAGGCTTTGGCCAACGCAAAACCCGTCTTAAACCGTCATGATCAGAGGTCACTTTAGATAATGCGCCTCTTTGCATTAAAGGGATGGACAGGAGTGTTTAGGATTGGATTATCCAAAACACACCTCTGAATAATTAGACTGGCCTCTTCGCACCATGTGCCCGATGGAAAATTAATTTCTGCATTGATGTGACAAGGAAATGAACTTGGACAACTGACTGATCGACCGCGTCCTTGTAATACAGCCCACATAGTCTTACTGTAGCATATATCTGTACTGTATATAAGAGGAAAACAGAAATGTATTAAAGCAACATAGGTATCGGGGGGGGATCTTAAAGGTTAACATTTGCAGATATGCAATCTCAAGATAACTGGCTTTAATCTGATGACAATTTCATGTTTTTTTTTAAACTGAATTTGCATTAGTAAACAATGACTGGAGCTGGGAATGGGACTCTTAGCCTGGATATCTGCTGGAAGCCACAAAATATTGTCTGGTTCCCTGGAGGCTAAATCATTAGACAATAGCAGATGGGTTCCCAGCTTGCATGGCATTACGCTGTAAGTCACGAAAAAAAAAACAACAAAAAAAAAAACAATGAAAGCACCAAGGTGCTGATGCCTTGATGCCAGAGCCTTGGCAGAGGTATGCGTTCTGGGATCATCACCAAAATGTTATGGGTTTGTGGCAGCGCCTTGCATGGCAGCGACCCCTCTGATTCTACATGTGATTAACATTAGAAATAGGAGAAACGTAATTTCATTCTACTGTATATGACTGGCTGTATGGACTGAATGACAACAGAGATGGCTTCTTCTTCTCTTCTTCTTCTTCTTCTTCTTCCTCTCTAGCCCAAGGACCACCTCTGGTAAAAATTTCATCCAAATCCATCCAGTAGTTTTGGAGTACACGCATGTGCAGTGAAAATAATCTGCAGTTCACATGCCCACACTGTCGGTGGCAGCCAAGAGCCATCAAACTGATTTGAACAGCTGCAATCCAAACACAAAAGAAGAGCATGGTGGCAGATGTTTTAAATGGCAGAGGTGACGGAGGTACATGGATACAATGACAATCAACATGAACAGGAGCTTTTGCTGTTTAGTGGCAGAGGAAGAAAACAGACAGACAAGACTGGCGCCTAGCGGCTGCCCCGGCCTTGGATGCGCTCTGCAGAGCGTGCCCGAATGCCAAGTCACGTTTCGTTACCTTGTATTCATACATGTGTAATGACAATAAAGTTGAATCTCATCTCATCTCATCTCAAAAAGATGAACATTTGTTCACCCAGTATTGGCGAATTGCTCAGTACTTCCCTCTGGAGTTTCCAGGCACACGTGCTGTTCACTGCATCCATTTGCGGGTGAGGAATGGTGGGACATGCAGTTTTTAGCGAGTTTTTGACAAGTTTTACCTTGTCCTTCCTCTGCAAAACTAAAGAGTAAAACCAGTGTGAAAACAATCAATGTGGTGAATAAATGGACCTGAATTAAAATCATGTACAAAGCTTGGACAATTTAAACAAAAACTAAAGGAAGAAATACTCCAAACATATTTACAAGACGACATGTAAACTCACATAAGGATTGACATTTCCAGCCTGTGTTGTGTTATAGCTTAGTTTTTCTTTTTTCTCTGTGACACTATGTCTTAGATTTGTTTTTGAATAGTAACCGCTTAACTTAGACTAGCTCAGTTTTCTTTTTCTCTGTCATATTTTGTCTTAGCCTTGTTTTAAATTGTAATCGCTCTTGTCTTGTTTTCTCTTTTTTATGGGTGGGCAATATAAGCTGCGGCTTCAGCCATCACCCATTTCGGATAACTCACGTGGAATTGTATAGTAGAAGGAGTCTTTGTCTAATTTGACCTTGTTGTTATATTATACAGTTTCTTTTAACCTGTAATGTACTATCCGAAATAAATTCATTCATTCATTCATTCATTCAAAAATGGTGTAGTTGCTGAATACATGTTTTTTTTTCAGCAACCGCTATTTTATAACAGTTCGGCTCCACGTACTGTTAAAAAAGGTGCTGTGTTGTGCTGTAAAAAAGTCACACTGCCGCCTCCAGTGGCCCGGCATAGTTATTACAATACCTTTTATCCCGGCTCCATTGACGGTACAAGTGAATTAAATTTGTGTTTATTTTGAAAACAAAGCCTTATCTCAGAATTCTGGCAAATTAAAAGTCAAGAAAATATGGCGATACAATGATACAAGTCTTTATTTGCACTTAATTTTGACCAGGCAAGCTGAAACAGACAGGGGGACAGACCAGACAAACAGGTATAACCACAGACGCACTGAGTGATTACCGTATGCCTCCGTTTTCACCCAGGCATAATCACTGGTCAAATGTTATGTACATATAGAATAGATTCCATGCTGAAGATGTTAGCCATTAGCTTGAGATTCCTTTGGTCAAAATGTAGTTGTACTTAACCTGTATCACCTCTGTGGTAAATCTTGCATGGTAGCTCATTGTGTAAATCTGGAAGATAAATTTTAAGGCACTTTGGAGTGGTTTGTCGTACAATAGTACATGCAAGTAAAAGAATTTGCTCATTTTATCTTGAAAGATGTTTTGATTTTCTGTGGGTCTGACAAATTGTTCACAATTTGGATTTTTAAACATTTTCATGTCTAATTGGAGCAGCTCCACTCAAGAATGATAACAAAAACCAAATGTGTTTGTCTTAGAAACTGAAAAAATGCAATATATTGTTTGATTTCCTGAGAACACCTGAGCTTTCACAAATCTGAGTAACCAAAATCTCTTGGTGCTGCTGTTACAGCGATGCCGTCAAATGTTTTTGACAAAAAAAAAAAAAAAAAACCAACCTAACTAACCTTCACACGAATTTTCCTTGAAAAAAGCCTTATCTTATTTTTCAGCTGGAAATTCTTAAAAGAAAAAAAAAAATCAACAAACATCCAAAAAGCCAAGAACACAGAATAATTGAAATCTCAGAATAAATGATGGTATAAAACTCTGCACTACAAATGCAATTTACTCAGATTCTGTATTTTCCCGTGTGCTAAAGAATTATGTGGGTGTGAGGCTGTAAAGTGTTGGCAGGTAACACAGATAAGGTTACCTTTAAACACACATTAACAGGAGAGCCTGTCCTCCAACAGAAAACAGAATGCAGTCTTTCCCCTACCATTACATGGGGGGGGGGGGGGGGCGCCCTCCCCCAACAGACCCCCCTGCCCTCCTAGAGTGTCAAGTTAATTTTATTTAACTAATGCATGCCCGTAGAAAGCAAGTATTCCTGTCTCAAACAGGTAGGCCAATTACACTTTACAGGCCCAAATGTAGGCTGTGTTTGAAAGAGTAATACAGAGGTTCCGCCTATATGTAAGCAATCACACATGTTAGACTTTGACAAATAGGAACGGGACCAAACGGCACTGAGATTTATTCGACTGTGTGAATATTAATTACAGAATAATTGAAAATGAATGGGACATCCAATATTAGCCACTGTTTGAGAACCGCTTGTTTATTTGTTTGTCAGATCACTTATTTGTGTGATCTTTTATGACTTATATTCATAAGTGTCGTATCTTGCACTTTGGGGAATGGGAGTTGTTCAGTCATCATAATTATTTTAGTTACGTGTAGTTTATAGTGTATCATCAATAAACTCATGCAGTATTATAACAGGACACGTTTACAATTATTTGAGATCCATACTAGTGCATCCTTTTATATTTTAGCAATATTATAAGTACAAAACACCCAGTATTATTATACACAGCAGAATGACCTGTTTGGCTGCAAATGTTGCATCAGTGTTGGCCATTTGTCTGTAAACATTTAAATAGAAATGATTTATTTCATTATTTGGGCATTTTGTGTCTTGTTTGGTCACGGTCGTTGTTTAGTCAAAGCATGCATATGTATATTGAGCTGGCCATTCCACTCCACAATCATGGTGGTATTATTATTAAGTTTTTAATTTTTAGATACTCGCGCGGAATGGGGGACTCGCGGTCCTGCAAAGGACAGTGGTATCACACGGGTGAAGCAGCAGTCGGGAATCCCATCTACCACTGACCGGGCAGGCTCGGCGTGCCTCCCCGCGCAGGATCGCGGTCCACCCGGTTGAACACCGGTGTTGGAGAAGCAGCAGCTGAACCGGTGGATCGCAGTCCTTCACAGGGAGCCAAGCCCAGCCTGCCCGGTTAACGGGAGTCTTGGCTGCTGCTTCACCCGTGTGCCACCGCTGTCCTTTGTGGCACCACGGGTCCCTGCCAGCGCCGCCCCCCGAGAGCACCCGCACACCTGGTGTTGTCCACATATGCCGAATTATCCTTTAGACCTACACAATCACAGCAATTTTATAGTATAATTTTTTTTAGCATTACATCTTAAGTATTATCGTTTTCTAGCCAAATCTGTTGCTCTTTGCTTCCTTGTTTTGCTCACGGAGCGCTGTGGTTACTGACGCTGTAATGTCGCGTATTATCCAATCAGTACAGAGTCAATCTGAAACCCCGTCCACACTTCTAGAAGCCTGGGCATGAGACGTAGCGGTGGCTAAACCTTTATTGATAAAAATTACATATTTTGACTGAGCAACTCCATACTCGGGGATGCACACCCTCATAACCTCAGCAAAACACTTATAAAATCTGAGGTCAGTCTGATGAACGGTTTGAGAGATGTGTGAGGAACACACACACACACACACACACACACACAGATTCTTTGCATTTATAGATAGATTTTATTTTTCTATATCACACCAGATCACAGCAGAAGTCATTTTAAGATGCATTCACTATAGAACAAGTTTTTACCTCGTCCTTTTATTTAACAAACTAAATGTCCTTATGTTATTTATCATGACAGCAGCTCATTTCTGTCTCTTCTCTCTGTGCTCTGTATCACAGCGGGGCAGAACTCCCCAAGTGCTCCCCTCCCCAAGGCTGTAAAACCTAGGGGAAACACTGGAATGTATGGATGTTTTTACCAGCAGCTGATAGAGCCAATATGTACAAGTTGACAGTAAGAAAACGCTAGCAGTTGTGGAAATAATTACATGAAGGAACATGGTGGAGAGTTACAGTCAGAATCTGTGCAAGTCAGTTTTCTCTCAACTCTGTCCCTATTTCCCCAAACAACCCAATTATTTTGGCATATGTTGTAACGGATGGTGAGGTGTTGGCTGAGAGCTAGAAGGCCGAGGCTAATACATTAGCATGGGCTCCGGACCAGCTGGACAGCACAGCGAGTCACCAGACACAGAACATGTACTTCCACTTGGTGCTTCGTTCTACAACAATCTAAGCAAGACCGTACAATGCCAGGTCTCCACTGCGCTACATACACTAATGATACATGAATAGCAGAGCGTGTGCGGCGTGAACAACACCTACTAGTAACTCGGAAGGCATCCTACAGGTTAGCTTTCCTTAGGTCTCATCAAAGGGGAGTGGCACCACTCTGTAGTGTCCTTTGGTATTACCGGGGGCGTCGGACTGGTGGGGAAAGGGTACTCTTTACCCAGGTCCCACTGCAGGGAGGGGCCCACAAAAAGCCTGGAATGAAAACATTTTTCTGTGCTGCATTCTTTCAAGTTCTAATTAATTAATGCCATAGTAAAATTCACCCTGGCTGAATGAAGTGTTTGAGAGACTGTGATATCCTACCGTGTAGCAATGATCACACTTGAGTTATTTCTTTGGCTAACTCTGCCGTTTATTCTGCAACACACATAATATGACTGAACATGGATTCTGCGCGGGGTTTTCACACTCTTATTCTAATGTGTCCCCTTAATAGTAGTGCTGAACAATACAGGTAGTTCCCCCTAGAGGCATGTGCCAGTAATGTTTTAAATTAGACTTGCAGTCTACCACATCCCTCCCCTCTAGATTAAACTACTTTTAATTACACTAGCCAATTATGCTAGACATCCTGGAACTCCCATTTAACCCTAAACAATCACAGTTACTTTTAACTTCTTAAACACATGTGCCATACACATAATTTCTTTCTCTTTTTTTTTTTTACATGTATAACACACATAACAGTCTAACTGGGGATTTGGTTTGACTACCGCATCCCAGTGAGGTTCCAGGACGCATTCTTGTCCTGTGGCTGGGGAACTCACTACTAAGTATAGTCCTTCAAGTAGTCTGGAGCTTTCCTAGCTCGCTGAGATCTTCTCACGGCGGGTGAGCCAACTGCAGGTGAAGACTCAGACTGCTCCACTGTTTCGGCTGCTGCAGTGCTGCCCGTAGAATCTGCAGAGACGGTTACCTCAGGTTTCACCTGAAGTGGTGGTTCGTTGATGCTCTCCTCAGAATGGTTGTTAGACAACACCTCTGGTGCCATCGGCAGGGGAATGGAGCTCCTACCATGAACTTGGTCGATGTGTCGCCTCACCACTTGTCCATGGCCTAATGTCACCTTGAATGACACAGGGCCTGTCTTTTCTGTTATTTCTCCTGGTACCCAGGCTGGTCCTGAGCCAAAATTGCGGGTGTAGACCACGTCTCCTTCTCTCAGTATTCTCTCTCTAGCATGCATGTCATGATAACCTTTTTGTTTCTCTTGTTTGTCATGCACTTTGTTTCTGAAGTCTGGATGTATTAAGTCAAATGTTGACCTCAACTTTCTTCCCATCCATGGACCTGCGTAGTCAATGTGAATTCTTCTCCATGGTTTATCTGGAACTTCCCAGGGATGTAGTGGGGCTGCTGGAGGACTGTTCCTGTTCTCCTGGCATGCCGCACATGACTTCACAAGCGCCTCCACCTCTGCATCCATGTTGGGCCACCACATGTAACTCCTCGCCAACGCTTTCATGCGAGTGATGCCAGGGTGTGCTTGGTGTAGTTGTTGCAGTAAGGCATTCCTACCAGGTGGTGGAACAACCACGCGTCCTCCCCACAGGATACAACCTTCCTGGGTGCTGAGCTCATCCTGTCGTCGGGCATAGGGAATGAACTCAGGACTGTTCATCTTCGGCCATCCTCGCAAGATGTATTCTCGCACTCTTGCTAGAACCGGGTCTTTGTCTGTCCACTTCTTTATTTGTTGTGCGTTCACCAGGGGCACGCCGATATCTTCAAACAATAGCACTCTCTCCTCCTCCTCAGGCGTGCTGTCTCTTCCTCTATCCAAGGGTAGCCTACTCATCGCGTCAGCATTCGTATGGTCCCGTCCGGCTTTGTAAACGATGGTGTACTCATACGCTGCTAATGTAACGGCCCATCTCTGAATTCTCTGAGATGTCATCTGGGGTATGGCTCTCATTTCACTGAACAGTGAAATTAGTGGCTTGTGGTCAGTCACTATAGCGAACTGTCTCCCGTACAGGTATTTGTGGAATTTTTTTACACCAAATACTACTGCAAGGCCCTCCTTGTCTAGCTGGGAGTAGTTTTTCTCAGCTGCACTAAGAGTTCTTGAGACGAACCCTATGGGTCTCTCTGAGCCATCCTCCATACGATGAGAGAGTACAGCACCCACACCGTAGGGTGATGCGTCACACGCCAGGATGAGTGGTTTGTTTGAATCATAGTGCACTAACACACTACAGGACTGAAGTAGCGCTTTGGACTCTTCAAACGCCTTCTGCTGCTTGACCCCCCATGACCATTTTTCTTCCTTCTTAAGTAAGGTATGTAGTGGTGCCAGCAGCGTGGAGAGCTTTGGGAGGAACCTATGGTAATAGTTCAACAAGCCCAGGTAGGCTTTTAACTCAGTAACATTTTGTGGCTCAGGCGCCTCCGCAATGGCTTCCACTTTGTCTGTTAGAGGGTGTAGACCACTGGCGTTGATCTTGTGGCCTAGGAACACCACCTCTTTTCCCATGAACTCACACTTGCTTCTTTTCAACCTCAGACCGCTTTTCTCCAACCGTTGAAGCACTTCCTTCAGCGTTTTCAGATGTTCTTGTTCATTTGGTCCTGTACAAAGGATGTCATCCAAATAAACGGCAACATTCGGAATTCCACCTAGGATGCCCTCCATAGTTCTCTGGAATATAGCAGGACTGGAAGCTACTCCAAATGGTAAGCGTGTGTAGGTATATAAGCCTTTGTGTGTATTGATGGTTACATACTTTCTTGATTCTTCTTCCAGGACTACTTGTTGGTAGGCGTGACTCATGTCTAATTTCGTGAAGTGTCGGCCGCCGTTCAGCTGTGCGAAGAGGTCCTCCACTTTAGGAATTGGATACTGATCCACCCGTGATGCTCGATTGACAGTGAGTTTGTAATCTCCACATATTCTAATGGAGCCATCCGGCTTTCTCACTGGGACTATGGGTGCCGCCCATTCTGCAACCTGCACTGGCTCAATGATCTTGTCATCCAGCAGCCTCTGTAGCTCGCTTTCAACCAGTGGCTTGACTGCATAGGGTACCGGTCGGGGTTTGCAGAATCGTGGTTGGGCCTCCTTGTCCACATTAATCTTTGCAGTGACACCTTTTAGCTGTCCTACGCCTTCTTTGAACACCTCAGCGTGTCTTTCGAGGATCTCCTCCAGCTGCAATTTGGGCTGAGATTCCACTTTATTCACCAACTGATCCATCATGGCCAGTTCTTGTAGCCAACTTCGCCCTAGTAGATTTGGTCCTTCGCTCCCAACTACTACTACAGGTAAGTCCTTTTCTTTGTTTTCGTGCTGCACCTTCACTTGTGCCATGCCTAGCACGTCTAGCTTCTCTCCTGTGTATGTTTTTAATTTTAATGAACAGGGATTTAATTCTGCTGTGTCTGTTTTCTTCCACAGTTGTGTATATTGCTGTTTACTTAATATGGTTACTCCACAGCCTGTATCAACTTCAAATGTTACTTTCATTCCATTAACATTCATGGTACGCGTGATGGGCGCTACCTTGGTCAGCTCCTCTGACGTGTTGTAAATTGTGTGAAAATCCATGTCTTCTGTATCACTTTCTCCCTCCCCTCTCAGTTGATTCGCTCGCTGTTCCTTTCCTGGGCCCTTGTTTTCATACTTTTGCCCATTAACTGTCGCTTTCAGCACCTGTGCGCTGTCCACCTTTATTCTACATGCTTTCTTAACGTGCCCTCGCTTGCCACAATTATGACACAGCTCAGTGGCAAATTTGCACTCGGCGGCATTGTGCTGGCCTTTGCAGCGATAACAACTGGGGAATTTGTGCTGATTTTTGTCAGTCAACACTTTGTGGACACCTACTTGGGTCTTAGGCACACGAACATGCGTTGCTGTGTCCTCTGTTAGCTTCCCTTGCATCTCTCTCACATCTTTAGATGCTGTTTCCATCGCTTGGCATAATTCCAAAGCCTTTGCAAAAGTGAGTTTTGTTTCAGATAAAAGTCGCCGTTGCATTCGGTCATCATTCACTCCACACACAAGTCTGTCTCTTAACATTTCTTCCAATGAGTCTTTGTAATCCCAGTGCAGTGTTAATTTCCTCAATTCTGCCACATACTCTGCTATGGACTCAGTGTTCCTCCTTATGCGTGAATTAAATTTGAATCGTTGCACTATTTCACTCGGTTTGGGGCTGAAGTGCTTCTGAAGCTCCGCAGTAATCTGGTCGTACGTTTTATCTTTCGGTAATGCAGGGCTTATTAAATTTCTCAACAAACTGTAAGTAGTTGCACCAACTCCACTCAACAGTACAGCCTTCCTTTTGTCTGGCTCCTCAATGTCATTAGCTTGGAAGAAAAAGTCCAACATTTCACTATATTCTTCCCATGACTGAGTCGAGTTATCAAAAGGGGTTACCGTTCCGATTACAGCCGCCATTGCTCGTCGTGGTGGGGAAACCTCGTTTTTCCTCCTCTGAACTTGCACTCGAACTACTGGAGTCACTTGAGTTCGCCACACTTGCAATGTTCTCTGTTTCTCGCCGCTGATTTTTTTCTTTTAATCCTCGTCGCCAATTGTGTGATATCCTACCGTGTAGCAATGATCACACTTGAGTTATTTCTTTGGCTAACTCTGCCGTTTATTCTGCAACACACATAATATGACTGAACATGGATTCTGCGCGGGGTTTTCACACTCTTATTCTAATGTGTCCCCTTAATAGTAGTGCTGAACAATACAGGTAGTTCCCCCTAGAGGCATGTGCCAGTAATGTTTTAAATTAGACTTGCAGTCTACCACAGAGACTGAACTTTGCATTAACAGTAATGAGGGGTGTTCTCTGAGGCCCTTATCACCCTTTTAAAAATTTGCAAAGCAGTTTAGTCCACACACCTGCACCTGATTCAAGTGCCGGACCGGTCACGCAGCAGCCTGCAGCCTATTCCTGCAGCACGTCTGCTTCCTCAGCCAGGTCAGTGCATCATTACCCTAAACCTCACCTTTTATACTTATTTATTTATTGCTTTGTAAAAGTACACGCAGTAGATGATTTGTTATTTTTTAACAAGGAGGTTGTGGGTGATATTCATAGTTAGTATTTGGTAGAGCTACAAAGGTACAAATGTAGTTTCAGCACAAATTTGCAAGAATAAAGGGGCTAAAATATGGTAATTTACAATTTAAAAAGTCACATATTTACTATAAGCACGTCCCAAATTTATGAGAAAAACCATTTGATTTTCATGAGAAAAACCAGAGCTTCCAAATGACGACCCCCCCTCAAACACATTTCTAAGAAAAAAAATCTGAAATTTACAACATTAAAGTCACAAATTTAAAAGAAAAAAGTTTTTCTGAAACATTTTAACCCCTTGCACTCTGGTCAATTTCCCTAAAAATACCAAAAAATAACGTACCCAAAGTAAATCAAAAGCTGTTCTTCAACCCTTTGCAGCACCTTCATGGAGTTGGTCTCATTTAAAAGAAAACACTTTGAATTTTTTGGCAAAACAGTCATAATCTCTCTAAGTGCTGCTGCCACTAACAGTCATCTAAACATACTGAACTTGAAGAAAATAAATTTCGCCTGGGTGTTTTTTTAGATACAAATGCTTGTAAATAACACACAGCTGTCAGATCCGGGCTGGAAAATGCAACAGAAATGTAGAACCAAGTGTTATCCAGCTGAGGTCAAAATTTTGTAACAATACCACAAAAAATGAATATATTACACAGCTTTTTTCTTAGGTTGTTTCCAGGCGTTTTTGAACTGTGCCAAATTGTGCCAAATGGCACAGTTTGGAAAAATGTCTAACTTTTGAATGATTCAATATAGAAGCTTCATCTTGGGCTCTAATGAAAGGTGAAGGGCTGTGTGTGTGTGTGTGGGGGGGGGGTTGTTTATTCATGAATGAATGAATGAATGAATGAACGAACAAGCCCCCACACACATAGAAGCATGCCACGTAAAAAATGTGTGGCTTTTTTTAACAAGAAAAAATAACCTACAGTGCACTAAAAATTATACTAAAATATCTGTAATGTACAGGATAACAACTCCCACCCCCACCCCACCCGCTACAGAGGACGGACATCGCCCATCGCTACATGACGGACCGCGGGGACGGTGTGCCGCGGTCTACTACGCACAGTTGTACTAAAATATCTGCAATAATATCTGCAATCCGCTACTGGGGGGGGGCGTTCACGGTCCGGACGCGGCGCACGGGTCGCCGCGGTCCGTCATGTTGCAATGACGCATAGTTGTAATTTACCGATCGGTCAAAAGACATTTTGATTAGAATTTTCAGGGATAAAGAATAATTTAGCTTATAACACTTACCTGCCCACAACAGCAAAGTCGCTGACGAACTTCTCTTCCTCATTGTCAGACGAACATGACGCTGGTCCGCTTGTTATGGACTCGTGGTTCTGGTCACGCGACCCGGTCAAACCATAATTCCATTATTGCGGTTTTGCGCTTCCATGATTGCAGTTTTGGCGAACGATTTTTCAAAACAAATAAGAACATTCATTCATTCATTCATTCTTCTTCTTCCGCTTAATCCTTTTTGGGTCGCGGGGGGGCTGGAGCCTATCCCAGGATCTTTGGGCGAGAGGCAGGGTACAGTAGTAAGAAAAAAAGACTGGCGAACACGTGTGTGTCACCCAGCCTTACACAAGACAGATTTTACGCACGGGACGCACGCTTTCGAACGTTTTTGATTTATTAAAAAACAAACTTTTTCATATTTTTACAAACATTTTTTTGTACTTTGAACATATTTATTTTTTAATGGAAGCTGCCCATTTTTTGTCTTTGACTTTTTATAATTAATGATGAAGGGAGGGGGTACCAGGGTTTCCGGGCCCACTCCACAAGACTGCTAAACAGCTTTGTTCACCAGGCCATCAGGACCCTGAACTCTGTCCACTCCCCCCACCCCCACCCCCACCCCCACCCCACCGGACCGTAACGCACTCACCCATACAATAACTACCTCAGCTGTTGGCACAGAAAGACTGGCACACCAACAGTAATACATTTGCTGCTGTATGTCTCTGCACCTTAGTGCAACCATTTGCACAAATGCCATACCTGCTGCTGTCTGTCATTGCAATACTGATCATGTGCAGCCCAATCTGTCACTGTCTGCATCTATACTGCCACATTGAACTTGCAACTACACGTATTACTGCTCTACTTTTTCTGTATATAGGATTGCTGGGTTTTATCATCTATCTTTATTTGCACTATGGGGTGTCTGGGTTTTATCTTTTGTCGCTATGGGTAGCATTACTGTACATAGACTGCTGTTGTTGTTTTTCTAGCCTTATTCCTTTTTTTATATTGCGCACACCACTGAAGAGAGAGAAATGGCATTTCAATTCTCCCGTATGTCGTGTACGTATAGCAGTACTGATAAATAAAATCTTTGAATCTTGAATCTTGAAGACCATGGTATCTGTGTGAGTTGATAATTTTGTAAAAATCTATGGGGTATTAAATATGTCCATGAGTGCACAGGTGTTAAAATAAAATAGATATACCAAATATCTACAGTAAAATTTGCACTACTGTATATAAATTTACTTTTTTCATTATTTAGGAGTGCTTTTTTTTGGTTGACCACCTGCCCCCTAAAATGTCTGTGCACATCACTGTATATTGATCTCGTTTGGAAACTGGGTTTGTTAAAGATGCTCTGCTAGCCAAAAAATGAAGGTATACAAAAGAATAAGACCAATGGAATAGAAAATAAATAAGTGCTCAACTCATAACTCATGTAAGTAAATAAGTGTAAATGGAAAAATACTGCAGGTCCATTCTCAAAAGTGCATTATAGACATCCATCCATCCATCCATCCATCCATCTTCTACTGCTTTTCCGGAGGTCCGGGTCGTGGAGGCAGCAGTTCAAACAGAGAAGCCCAGACTTCCCTCTCCCCAGCCACCTGCTCCAGCTCTTCAGAGGGGATACCAAGGCGTTCCCAGACCAGCTGGGAGACATAGTCTCTCCACCGAGTCCTGGGTCTGCCCCGGGGTCTCCTCCCAGTGGGACGTGCCTGAAACACCTCAAGTGGGAGGCGTCCAGGAGGCATCCTAATCAGATGCCCATACCACCTCAACTGACTCCTTTCAATGTGGAGGAGCAGCGGTTCTACTCTGAGCCTCTCCCGGATGACTGAGCTCCTCACCCTATCTCTGAGGGTGAGTCCAGCAATCCTACGGAGAAAGCTCATTTCAGCCGCTTGTATCCGCAATCTCGTTCTTTCGGTCATTACCCAAAGCTCGTGACCATAGGTGAGAGTAGGAACGTAGATTGACTGGTAAATCGACAGCTTGGCCTTAGAACTAAGCTCCCTCTTCACCACAACAGACCGGTACAATGTCCGCATCACTGCAGATGCTGCTCCAATCCGTCTGTCGATCTCTCGCTCCATTTTCCCCTCATTCGTGAACAAGACCCCAAGATCCCCCTCATGGATCGTCACCTTATCGTGGTGGGGGGGTTTGCGTGCCCCAGTGATCCCAGGAGCTATGTTGTCCAGGGCAATTTGCCTCTGATAGGGTCTCCCAAGACAAACTGGTCCTGGGTGAAGGGCCAGACTAAGAACGATCCAACAGACTCTCATGATAAATTGTATACCAAGGATTCAGTGTACCCCGCCCGGTATGGGGTTACCAGGGCCCCACCCTGGAGCCAGGCCTGGGGGAGGGGCTTGAAGGTTAGCGTCTGGTGGCCGGGTTTCCACCCATGGGACCCGGCCGGGCTCAGCCCGAAGGAGTTACATGGGTCTGCCCTCCAGTGGGCTCACCACCTGCAGGAGGGATCATGGGGGTCCGGTGCTATGTGGATTAGGTGGCGGTCAAAGGCAGACTGATCCCAAGCTTTCTAAACTGGCATTATAGACAGAGGTTTGGAAATACTGATGACACCAAATATATTCTCAAAGACAGATAAACAAATCGCATACTAGCATCAAATTGTCCATAACAGTGGAGCTTACTAATCAAGGCTTTTAATAGAAATGGCCCCATCTTAAACCTTGGAATGTAAAATTCAAAATTTGGTTTGTGTTTGAGGGGACCACACACAGTGCTGTACCTGAAGCCCAAAATTTGGTGCTACACCCCCGGGTATTATAGTACCAGAGCTTGTGCTAGAAATTATTGTTGTCCGTCATGTTGATGGACAGGGTTGTAAAAATTCAGCCATGACCTTTTACAATCCATCATAGCTCGACACTCTACGGGACAGGCAGAGCACTCAGCTTGAGCAATTAACAGAACAATGAGATGTATGGACTGATATCAATATGTAGATGTGCCTTGCAGCCTCTTTTGTCCTACAGCCCCGGAGCAGAGAGGAATTTCGGCGCCAGTAATCCTGCTATTGACATGTGTGACTCTCATGTAAATGTCCAGGCATTCCTGCTTGACTGTTATGCTAATATGCCATGCATGCACTGTCTGTAGCTCAGTATAAAAGAGCTGACTGTATGTGCTTCATTCTCTCACTCTCACTCGCATTCTGACACTCTAGAGACGCAGGGCTCACACCAGCGTGCTGCCACAGCGCTGAGTGAGCCTCGTGATGGAGGAAGAATAAAGCACCCTTTTAACCTTCAGTTTGCCATGTCCGCCTGCACTTATTTGATCCTTGCCTCCACACTGGTGACCCTTATTCGTATCCTCCACACTGTCCCCAGAATACCTCCTCCCAGGCCACGGGGGGCAGGGAGTGGGCGAACAATCTGAATCTGTTTTTTAATAGGTTTGACCAACCGCCCTCCCCCTCGACTGCACAACAACCACTGCTGCCTCTAAAGACATCGAGTCCTGCTGCCCACACCCCACTCCACCAACACCCCCCCACTCCCAACACACAGCCCCCCAACATGACCCTCACTAAGACCCAGGTGAGGACGGAGCTGAGAAAGCTCAAGGCGAGAAAGGTGTCCGGACCGGACGGCATCAGCGCAAAGCTCCTCAAGTCCTGTGCAGATCAGCTGTATGGGATTGTGGAGCTCATCTTCAACCTGAGCCTGAAGCTGGGGAGGGTACCACAGTTGTGGAAAACATCTTGTGTGGTACCTGTACCAAAGACCTCCCGCCCCAAAGACCTGAACAGCTACAGACCAGTGGCCCTGACGTCCCACATGATGAAGACCCTGGAGAGACTGCTCCTTGCTCACCTCCGCCCCCTGGTGGGACCAGCGATGGATCCACTCCAGTTCGCCTACCAGCATGGCATTGGGGTGGAGGATGCAGTGATCTTCCTCCTTCACCGTTCTCTGTTCCACCTGGAGAAGCCCGGGAATGCAGTGAGGATCATGTTCTTTGACTTCTCCAGTGCTTTCAACACCATCCAACCAATGATCCTGAAGGACAAGCTGCTGTGCGCAGGGGTGGACCAGCACCTGTCATCATGGATCCTGGACTACCTCACTAACCGGCCACAGTTTGTGAGAACCCGGGACTGTGTGTCCGACATGATCATCGGTAGCACGGGGGCCCCCCAGGGAACGGTTTTGGCTCCCTTCCTGTTCACCCTTTATACTGCGGACTTCTCACACAACACAACACACTGCCATCTACAGAAGTCCTCTGACGACTCTGCGATCGTCGGCCTCATCTCCAAAGGAGATGAAGCTGAGTACAGAGGACTTATCCAGGACTTCGTGGACTGGTGCCATAGGAACTGCCTCCAGATCGACGCGAGGAAAACTAAGGAGCTGGTGGTGGACTGCCGCAGGCAAGGACAACCCCTCACAGCACCAGTAAACATACAGGGAACAGACATCGAGATGGTGACATCCTACAAGTACCTGGGTGTTCATCTGAACAATAAACTAGACTGGTCACACAATACCGACGCACTCTACAAGAAGGGACAGCGCAGGCTGTTCCTACTGAGGAGACTCAGGTCTTTTGGTGTAGAAGGGGCGCTGCTGAAGACATTCTACGACACGGTGGTGGCATCAGCCATCACTTTTGGAGTGGTCTGCTGGGGCAGCGGCATTACAGCAGCCGATAGGAAGAGACTGAACAAACTGATCAAGAAAGCTAGATCTGTCCTGGGGCAGCACCCTGACTCAGTGGAGGAGATAGGAGAGAGAGGGATGGTGGCTAAACTGTCATCTCTGCTGGAGTCTGAGTCCCACCCTGTGCAGGACATACTGAACGCACTGAAGAGATCATTTAGCAGCAGACTACATCATCCTAGGTGCGCAACCGAGAGGCTTCGCAGGTCCTTCCTACCTACGGCAGTCAGACTGTATAACCTAAGCAGGGCTGCTCGTAGAGATAGCAAAAAAACGTGACGACCTAATAGTATTGAATGCAAAAGACGCAATAGACTTACACAATGGTCCCCTCCAGTATATACAACTAGGACAGTATCGGTTGCTACGGAGGGTGACAATATGTATGGGCACATATTCATACTATGTAGGATAACTATGAAGACGGTTATGCTGTTTATTCCATCTTGCTACAATGCTCCGCACTTTGTATATATATTTATATATTGATGTGTATGTATGTATATCCACTGCTCTTATTTATATCTTCCGTATCTTCTTAATTATTGCTCTGAGTATTGCTATCCCTGTGCTGTTGCAATCCCGGAATTTCCCCATTGTGGGACTAATAAAGGCTTATCTTATCTTATCTTAGCTAGGGCTGTCATGGTGGACAAATTTTCCATGCGGTGATGGTAAGTAGCTCAATGGCGAGATATATGGTATTATCTCAAATAATTTTTAGGGTCCTGTGATTCCACAATTTAGATGTTTGTAATTTCTGAGAAAAAATAAACAGACAAACACAAACTGTAAGATGGTTGCTACAGTGTGGAGCATAGGTTTCACCGCGGAGTCATAGCTCATATGGTGGGCTGCCGTTTTGCAAAAAAAAAAAGCCCCGACCATTTCCATAAAGTAGTATATTAAGGTTGATTTCAGCATGGTACAGTTTGGAGCAATAAGCCCTGATCAGACCTTGAACACAAACGGCCGACGGGGCTTCAAGCCAGGTGTAGATGGACTGTTCCATTGAAAAATGTGCAGTGAACAGAAACAGATTCTTACCGCTATTGTCTGGAAAAGCTGCAGTGTTGATACCATCCAGAAATAGTCTCCACTTGCTTGCAAAACCATTCTGCCAATTTTGTTTAGTTGATAATATACTTTTAAATGCAGGCACATAAATATAAAACAAGGAGCTCAAAAAATAACAAGAGCACTCTGAGGCGAGAGTAATATTCCTGCCTCTGTTTTCTTTGACGATCCCAATACTTACTGACAGACAGCAGTTTTCAACTTTTCAATATAATTACTGTGGCAAAACCAAATTATGATAGGCCCATTCAGTGTTGGGAGTAACGCGCTACTTTGCAAAGCATTACTGTAACGCCACTACTTTTGCAGTAACATGCTGTGTAACAAAACTATCATTTAAAAATTCAGTAATGCATTACAGTTACTGAGATTTGATCAGATGCATTACTCATTACTCATTTTATTAATATGGCTCCACCTTATTCCTGAGGGCGCTGCTGTAGAAATGATTATGGGCGCAACTTTCGGTTTCGGCTGAAGTAGTGTTAAATCAGCCAGCAAGAGTGGAGTAGTGGGGCATTTAAAATAATGTTTCTAAAGTGTTTGAAATTTAATGTATAGTCCACATACCTGTTTTGTAGTCAAGTGGCAGATAATTTCAGCACTTGTAGTTTTTGTATTTTTGAATGTTTTTGTGTAGTTCTGGTACTTGCTGCTGTTTGTGGTGTGAGGCTCCTCACAAATAAGCACAGCTAAATCTGTGGCTTCAACAGCAATGCGTAGATCATGCACTAAAAACTAAAAAGGATTGTTGGTGTGATCGGTGGTACAGACACAGCAGCACCAGGTATGTTTTCACTTGTATGAATGTCACAGATCTTACATGATATATGTCACCAGATGCAATGCTACATGAAGTAAAATAATAAAAAAAATAGTAACAGTTTGCTTCCTAAGGCTTAACAATTTAAGAAAGATGTCAAATAGTTTGGTTTTTTTTTTTTTTTGGCATTTGTTGCACTGCATTGGAACGATATCGGCTTTATATTAGCAACTTAAGCGTGCATTCATTTTTAAATTATCACAAAATATAGATCAGTAAAATGTTGAACAATTGTCAGAAAAGGTCTGTACGTGCTAAGTTAAATAACAAGCATTCATGGCATGACAGCAGCATGAGCATTTTAATTTTGTGGTAAAACAAACAGCTGCAGCCGTCTGTTTTACCCCGACATTAAAACACCCGGCGGCACGGTGGTGGAGTGGTTAGCACTGCGGTAGCACAGCAACTCACCCTTGGCCGGGGGATCCTGGGTTCGATCCCAGCCCCTGACCAACAGTGATCTGTGTGGAGTTTGCCTGTTCTCCCCGTGTCTGCGTGGGTTTACTCCGGGATTTCTCCGGTTTCCTCCCACATGCCAAAAACATGCAAGTCAGGTTAACTGGCATCAAACTGGGGATTCTAAATTGTCCTTAGCTATGACTGTGAGAGTGAATGGTTGTCTATCTCTCTGTGTTGGCCCTGTGATGGACTGGCGATCTGTCCAGGGTGTACCCTGCCTCTCGCCCAAAGATGCTGGGATAGGCTCCAGCCCCCCCGCGACCCAAAAAGGATTAAGCGGAAGAAGATGAATGAATGAATGAATTAAAACACCCAAGCACGGTGTTGTGGTTCTTTGTGGCACTGACTAGATTCTACGTCTGCTCTAAGGTAAATTTGATTATGTCCAACATATTTTAACAAAATTATTGTGGTGGAGACATTGCTATATCTCAGAGCTTTTGTTTGTTTACAGTGTTAGCATCTTAGGAGCGGAGCTAACTAACGGAGCTACTGTCTGCGAGGCCACTTGTTAAGGTCATCTTCCTATCCCTCAATAGTTGTGGGAAGTGGTATATTACTATTTTTGAGGTGCAAAAGGCCATGTTCCTGCATTTTTGATGCCTAAGTCATTGTTTTTTCCACAAGGAAAAGTGTCCCGTTTCAGTGACAACCCCACTTTCTAAACTAGTACCGGAAGTTGAGCACATAATTCACGCAAGGCATCATGGGGGCTAGGAATAAGGTGGATAAATAGTTTTAGCGCAAATAAATTAATATACAAACTGACCCTATCATAGCTGAAACGTAGCCATCAGTCTGCGTGACCTGTTGCAGAGAGCCGAGTCTTCACTACTGAGCGGAGGAAAAGATGAAGCTACTTTGTTTTTGTGGAAATAGACAGATTATTTTTCTGTCTATTAAGGACAAAAGCATATTGGTGGGTTGCAAGCTAAAGTGCCGGTTGAGACCAACTGCAATCTGCAGAAGTGCCTGAAAACAGCAACAAAGCTCTCACAAAGCTAGTGCTAAGTAATGGCTAGCTATGCTAACAACACGGTGTTAGTGGATCTACGCTATCTGAACAGCCACGGCTGGATTTCAAGTACAGGTATGCATCTGAACAGTTTGTGACCCAGCAAGAATTAAACCGACCGATTGCCAGATACGTCGTTACAGACTGAAGACGTGATGTAAACAGTGGCTTTCCATCAGACAGTTGAGGCTGTGAGCCACTGAAGTTAAAACACATTTACTTGCTACCTGGATGAAGATTATTCAAAAATGGATTTTGATCTCCAAAAGGAATTTGAGGGACTGGATCATGTCTCTGTCACAGCAGACATTTGGACTGTGGATAATGGACATTTTCTTTAAGATCACTATACATCGGATTAAATCCATATCATAAAGGTAAGACAAAACATGGATAGCTTTATGCAGTGTTGCTAACTCTCACTCCAAAATGAGGAAATTAGTGGCAATATTGTGTTGATTTTCTTCAGCTTTTTCTCACAATAAGAGCTCTCAAGGCAGGATAAAGCAGAGTGAACATGAAACTGAAATGAACTGAAAGTCTGTTTTCAGCCTGACATTAATAAGACCGTAATGTAATCCATGAATTAAATTATATTGCTATGTGTGCAAGATGATTTAACCTGTTGCACTCCTGTGTACCGCGGACGGGCATGTCTCTGCATCCTGCTCTAGGACGCACGAGGGCGCTGCGCCAAGAGCGCACTGAAAAAAAAAGCTGCATTTCCGTTCTTCCACTACAGACACAGCCGCAAACAGATCAGATATGATTGACCTCTCATTCGACTAATAAGAGCCTTGAATTGGGTTTCTGAAACCTTGAAGAACCAATGACTGAAAACCTAGCAAGATGGACCCGCCTACCAACGCTGTGAATGCAGCGAGCCAATTGAAGCACAGAAGTTCGAAAGTTGTTTTGTGTAAGGCTGGGTGAAGAGAGACTGACTGCTGCAGATGAAAAAAGGAACCGCAGGAAGAACCGTCACAGACCCATCAGCACGGAAACCACCCACAAGCGCGACCTGTGTGACAGGGACTGCCATTCGCGCATCGGCCTGTTCAGCCACAGGCGGTGCTTTTTTTTTTTTTTTTATTCCAGCAGAATAGACGTTTAGGATTCTCTTCCATGGTCATCATAGACCGACGGAGGCCGACGACGAACGTCGTAAATCATTCGCCAAAACCGCAATCATGGAAGCGCAAAACCGCAATAATGGAATTATGTTTTGACCGGGTCAGGAGACCAGAACCACGAGTCTGTAACAAGGGACCAGCGTTGCGTTCGTCTGACAATGAGGAAGAGAAGTTCGCCAGGACACTGCTGCTGTGAAGAGGTAAGTGTTATAAGCTAAATTATTCTTTATCCCTGAAAATTGTAATCAAAAATGACTTTTGACCGATCGGTAAATTACAACTGTGCGGCGCACGAAGTCTGAAGTCCGTGCGCCGCGGTACACGGTTCGTGCGCCGCGTCCGGACCGTGAACGCCCCCCCCCCCGCTACTCTTCTGTAGCGAGGGGGGGGGGACAACCCCCCCACACACACACACACAGCCCTGAGTGTCACCTTTCATTAGAGCCCAAGATGAAGCTTCTATATTGAATCATTCAAAAGTTACAGACGTTTTTCCAAACTGTGCCATTTGGCACAATTTGGCACAGTTCAAAAACGCCTGGGAACTACCTGAGGAAAAAGCTGTGTAATATATTCATTTTTTGTGGTATTGTTACAAAATTTTGACCTCAGCTGAATAACACTTGGTTCTACATTTCTGTTGCATTTTCCAGCCCGGATCTGAAGCTGTGTGTTATTTGCAAGCATTTGTATCCAAAAAAACACCCAGGCCAAATTTATTTTCTTCAAGTTCAGTATGTTTAGATGACTGTAACTCAGTGGCCGGAGCACTTAGAGAGATTATGACTGTTTTGCCAAAAAATTCAAAGTGTTTTCTTTTAAATGAGACCAACCCCATGAAGATGCTGCAAAGAGTTGAAGAACAGCTTTCGATTTACTTTGGGCACATTATTTTTTGGCGTTTTTAGGGAAATTGACCGGAGTGCAAGGGGTTAAGTATGCATTCAAAAGTAACATGAAAGTTATTTTTCCAAGTAACTAGTTACTTTAATCATGCAGTAACTGGTAAAGTAACTCAGATACTTTTGAAAAGCAGTAACTAGATACTATTTTTTAGTAACTTGTCCAACACTGCCCATCATGCACAAATATAAGCAAGGCAAGGCAAGTTTATTTGTACAGCACATTTTGTGTACAAGATAATTCAAAGTGCTTTACATAAAGCATTACACCAAGTTGCAAAAGGAATACATAAGAATTTTAAAAGCAAGCTAAAACGTAAATTAAAGAGAAACAAAGACAAGCTAAAAATAGAATAAGACAGAAATAAAGGTTACAGTACATTGTAGATTAACAATTGTTCTACTGAAAGGCTGCGGCAAATAGGAGGGTTTTTTAATCTTGATTTAAAGCAGCTGAGAGCTTCAGCAGCCCTGATACTTTCTGGAAGTTTGTTCCATATGTGAGGGGCATAAAAAACTCAATGCTGCCTCACCCTGTTTGTTTCTAACTCTGGGCACAGATAGTAGGCCTGGCCCTGATGACCTGAGGGCTCTGGATGATTCATAATGGACTAGCAGATCTGAAATGTATTTTGGCCCTAAACCATTCAGAGCTTTATAAACCAAGAGCAGTATTTTGAAATCTATTCTTTGACAGACAGGAAACCAGTGTAAAGATCTGAGGACTGGAGTTATATGATCTACTTTCTTAGTCTTAGTGAGGACTGGAACTGCACCGTTCTGAACCAACTACAGCTGTCTGACTGACTTTTTAGGGAGACCTGTGAGGATAGCGTTACAGTAGTCCAGTTTACTGAAGCTAAATGTATGGACAAGTTTTTCTAGATCCTGCTGAGACGTCAGACCTTTAATCCTCACTATGTTCTTTAAGTTATAATTGGCTGACTTCATATACAATATACATATATTTGGTCTATACAACATATACTTGACTCATATACAACAAAGATGACAACCCATAGTTGTAGAGCAGAATCCCGAGGTGAACCTGTGTAGCAAGTTTGGTGATCCTAGAGAGCTTTACACATTCTCTAGTAAGAGAGCATAGGGAGTGCCAACCTTGACCTTTTGACCTCAAACCTGTAGTCAGAGGTTATGGTCTCAGAGTGAACTTGCGTACCAGGTTTGGTGACCCTAGCTGTCTTTGTTGTTGAGATATAGTTTATAAGCGATTTTGATGGTGACTTTTGACCTTGCAATCTCAAAACCATAGTCACACTTCAGGGTCACAGATTGAACCTGTGTACCAAGTTTGGTGACCCTAACTTCACTTGTTGTACTGTAATAAGGCATAGGGAATGCTAACCTTGACCTTTTGACCCCAAACCCATAGTCAGAGGTCAGGATCCCAAGGTGAACCTGTTTACCAAGTTTGGTGACCCTAGCTTTCTTTGTTGTTAAGATATACTTTATAAGCCATTTTGATGTCAACCTTTGACCTTGAGATACAAAACCATAGGCACACTTCAGGGTCACAGAGTGAATCTGTGTACCAAGTTTGGTGACCCTACCTTTAATCATTGGACAGTAATAAGGCATAGGGAATGTTAACCTTGACCTTTGACCTTTTAATCCCAAACCCATAGTCAGAAGTCAGGATCCCGAGATGGACCTGTATGCCAGGTTTGGTAGCCCTAGCTTTAGTCGTTTTACAGTAATAGTAAATTTAGCATTTACCATTGGAATGTTAACTTTGACCTTTGACCCCTTGCCCCCAAACCCATAGTGAGGTCAGGGTATAAGTCGTCTAAGATGTGTATAAGATACAACTACTGCATTGATTTGAAACGCCTACATCAGTTCCTTCAGTAGTTATTGTGTTGAGAAGATTTAGGGAAAATCCTGACCTCTGACCTTTGACCTCAAGGTCATCCGATGAGAGTGAAATTGTAATATGCACATCATCAGAGTATCAGAGTATATCAAACCATGGTACCAAGTTTCAAAACAATCGGAACAAAACTGTAAGAGGAGTTGATTTCACAAAAAGTGGGACGGATGTACGGACGGACAGGCCCATAAAATAATCCCCCTTCGGTCTTCGCCCAAAGGGCTCTTCGGTCCCTTTGAGCTTTGACCGGTGAGGGATTAAAAAAGTGAACATTGTGATTATAATATACAGTATATCTACTACTGCCGCCAAGGGAGGACAAAGGTAATGTTTTTAGTGGCATTGGTTGGTTTGTCTTTTGGTTGGTTTGTCTGTTAGCAACATAACTCAAAAAGATATCAACAGATTTTGATGAAATTTTCAGGAAAGGTGTGTAATGACATGGGGAGCAGATGAATAGATTTTGGCAATGATTTGGATCATGATGTGGATGCAGGAATTTTTATAATATTATTTTCATATGTTAATATGGCGCTTTTCATGTACTGCCCCTTTAAGACATGTCCTCTGAGTTACGTGCATGGTCACGCCATGCCGGCAACCCGGAAGCCAAACACTGCAGAAAAAGTATTAGGGGGCATGTCCACCAAACTCGTTTTTCCTGCTGTAGGTGACTATTTTCTATTCATTCTCTATGAAGTCCAGCGTTTACGGCACTGAGCGCCCTCAGCACTGAAATGCTTTGAGCGGTGGCTGCTTTTTGTCGCGGTGCTCAGGGCTGAAAAAAGTTCAACTTGTCTGACTACTGTACAGCTGCGCTCGTCAATGTCAGACCTTTCTAAGCAGCCAATCAGAATTAAGGAAGGGCAGGACATAGGACGCCGGTACAGGAAGATGACAATGGTAGGTGACGGACGGTGGAGAGGCTGAACTTTGCTGCATCAAGCAACCTGGTACTCTTTGATGTGACACTAAAAGGATATCATGATCAAAATTTGAAAGCAAACGCTTGGAGGAACATGTCCACATCTGTCAGCATCTTGTTATTATTATTATTAATAATAGTCAAGTTGTTGTTATTATTATTATTATTATTATGTAGTCATATAATGTAGTCATATTGTTTTTGCTGTTGTTTCTCTATCTGTTCTGTATCTGTTAATAATAATAATAATAATAATAGATTGCATTTATATAGCGCCTTTCATTCAAATTTTCAGGAAAGGTGTGTAATGGCACACTGAACAGATGACTAGATTTTGGTGATGATCTCAAAATGCATACCTCTGCCAAGGCTCTCATCTTCTCATAGAGTGTTAGCAACAATACTCCAAAACTACTGGATGGATTTGGATGAAATTTTCACCAGAGGTGGACAAAGGGACAAAGGGGGGGAGGGACGGTGACTTAGCAGAGGTATGCGCTCTCTGAGTGTCCTCTAGTCCATTTTGATAACCAGAGCCATCCTGTTGGGTGATTCTGAGCAGCAAGGTGGAACTGGCACCAGTGGCTACAGTTTCCGGAGCTTTGTCTGTTGTGGATCACCTGATCTACACCGAAGGCAGCCAGGAGTCAGCAGTGGTGAACACCACAAAGCAAAGAGCGAGGAAACAGATCCATGCTGTGCCAGGAGGGGCAAACAGGTTGGAGCTGTGTAGAGGTAAGCTGGTATTTTGTCTTTCATGGCATGAGTAAGTCAGCAGACAGATGAAGTTCCAAATCACAATCTGTCAAAATGATAGATGGCCTTGATAATTTTCTGTCATTGCTAAAAAAAAATAAATAAAAAAAAAATCAGTCAGTAACGAGAATTCTCGAACAAAGTGAGTGTATATGCATACTCAAGATGAGAAACTTCTGATCTTCTTTTACATATTAGTTGGAGGAGGATCTACTGGATACATCAAATCCATTTCACAGATCCCCTTCCCCCCATTAATAACTCACATATTTTACCTCCAGCATCCGGAACAAAGCTCTGAATAACAAATATAAATGTTGGTAAGGAGAACTCTTCATGTATCCATTGAAAATGGGTCTCAATTGTGATTTGATCCGTTGCCAGACTCTGAAAGATAAAGCCCACTGAATCTTACGACAACCAAATTGTCTTGCTGCAAACATACGTAGATGTAAGATTGGGTTAACTTTTACAACTACAGTATGAAAGTGATTCTGGTGCATTCTTACTGAGGAAATCCATGCACACATCAGAAAAGAGCTGCTGACTGTGCCAGAGGATTTGGCTTGGGGCCCGAAGCTTCTCAGCTCAACGACAAGATGTCTGAGACGAAGCTTCTGTGCTTAAACTGGTATGAAACGGAGATGGAGCAGAAAAGTGTGAAGTTTGAAAGAAACTGCTCAGTTTTATAAAAGCTGGGTTGAGCATCACAAGTCTTTAAATTCTTAATTTATTGTGGGTAAAATTAGCTCTTTATACAGTGGTTGCATGGGCCTTAGTAAAAAAGGTCTGCTCTTTGAGGCATTTGAAACTAGTGTGTGTAGAAATTTGTTAAAGTAAATAATCAAAGCATAAGACAGTTTTTTTTACATTCACTAAGGTAGCAGCAACTCATGCCAGTAGCATCCCTGATGTGTAGAAAGAAGATTGCACACCACCACCGGTTCATTTCTAGATAAACTGCATGAATAATGTTTGCTCTCTGTTCTGACCATGAGAAAAATTCTGTAAATCCATCAAATGTACAAAACTGGAGTATGTGAGTTGGGAAAAAAAAACAACAACATTCCTCTCAGACACAGAAGCACCTGCCAGGAAACACTGTCCTTAAACAACCATTTGCATTGTTATTTTTAATAGTGGCCAACCATTTTGGTCTTAGACTATTAAAAAGGGGCACAGACCCTGCTATGTTACGCATTTTGATACATCCAATCTTTTAAGGTGGGTTAGGCCTCTGTGACGGCCTGTGACAGATTGGGGTTGAGCTGCGTGGCTCTCTGCATGTCGAAGGCCTGAGCCATTGGTTCAGCTGGCTGGGTGGGTGACAAGAGATTTCCAAAGGCTTGGAGAGGGTCATGACACGGAGGACTTTGCCCAGTCTTGCAAACTGAGAGCATTAGAGAGTGCTGTATCAGGGGGCCTGGAGTTGGCAGGGGCCCAACAGCCAAACCCCACACCAGCAGAATACAGAGTTTAGCCTATGGACATCTCTGTGGATGCTTTACAACACACAACACTGCATGCCTATAGACAGCAGCCTTTCAGAGTTTTACCAGAGGGGATTTACGACATACAGTCCGTCAGCCATCTAATCGCACCAGCCGCATACTAACCAGTGCCATCTTTTGTTAAGGACCAGACATCAGATTTTGTGAACACCGCCCTCTAAACTGGCCCACTTTACTTTCACACGCACTGTGGTGTCTTGAGGAGAAAAGAGCCAGAAGTCTCTAAAATGCTTCACTGGACTTCAATGTAGATGTCCGGCTGACACATTTTCACGATCTCGTCTGAATAGGTTGCATTCTAGGCTCACTGTAAGAGCCCACGAGGGGAGTGACAAAGATGCAAAGAGAGCTAACAGACGAGGATGGGAGACCTACATTAGGGCTCGACATTAAGCTGCCAATCTGTTAAGGAAGACCAACTGGCCTCATGATCATGTTGACGCAGATATGACAGACCCTCGTTGAAAAACATGCCTCGGGTCTGAATGTAAAATAGACTGAAGAAAAAGCAGGAAAGGCATCTCAGCAGCCGTTGTGGACAAGATGAATCTTTGTGACAGCATTATGTTTAAAACCATCATATACAACACAGGTGTATTCATCACACTGAAAAAGAAACTACTTAATCAGGCCAGGTTGAGTCCCAGGTTGGTTCCACACATACGCGTGTACTGCTGTGACACTAGAACAGCTGTAAACTGAATGTTGCTGCTGTTTGCATAAAACCGGCACATCTACCATATTGGTCAACATTTCTGCTAAATATCAATCTAAATTTGTATAAGCTTTGAGTTTTGTGCAGTACAGCATAAAACCTGAGACTGTCCTCCAACAGAAAATGCCCTATATAATTGTTTTTAGTTACAGGTATTACTAAATATTCATACGTTTTTGGCATAAAGTGGTGGCCTAATGGTTGCTGGTTCAATCACTGGACTGGAAGAGTAAGATCTGGGTGGGACAGATGACATAGTAGTAATTGCCCCACCCTCATTAACCCCAGTGTGGTGCCCCTGGTCAAAGCCTTTAACACCAACTGCTTCAGTCGAGCTGCTCAGTGGCCACAGTTCAGTCTGTGTTTTGTACTGGGCCACGTTCAGATGTGAATGTATATCTGTGTGAATGTGAACAGGGTGTCCTTGAAAAAGAGAGGTTGCCTCCCCTGTATGAATAAAGGTTATATAAGATAAAAAAGTGACCTCTATTGGCCATGTAAATAATGACATGAAGTGAGATGGTGGAGGGTTACAGCTGTAATCTTTGTAAAGCAGACCCTCACCTTTTCCTACATTTAATCATCTAAATTTGTGACCCGTGCTAGCACAAAGAGTCGGAATGCACACGGCATCATTACGAGCTGCAGGCAGTCATAAATCTCATAAATTATGACTCATAAAAAAGTAGTAAAGTCATAAATCATGACTCTTTCTTTGTTTGCTAGCGGCAAGTCCCGGGAAAAAACTCATGAGTGCCTGGTATCATTGGAAAGCTTAGAAAACTACTTTCTAAAAATACATATGTTTTTGCAGAAAACGTAACTCCCGGCCGATCAAACGCGGGTTTTAAACCTAGCCAAAATATAAACAAACGGTGTCTGTTTTTGCGCACTTCCTACAAATTAAATTTGAAGGTCTTTCAATACAGAATATGGAAAAAAAACATTACCTCAGTTTTGATAATTTCCTCAAAGTGACTCATTTTGCCATCACGGGTCACATTTGTGTATTTAGTGCCAAAAGGAAGTTAATTAAGGAAGTTAATTATAAGTGTGTTGCAAAAAAAGGAAACACAAGTTAACAGAGACAGCACTGACTAAAAGACGAGGATAAAAACACACAACTCCAGCATGACAACACTAAATTTAGTGTCATCAACCCACCTTCATACAGCTTGAGGATTAAGAAGTTTTAAAATGGGGAAACCCTGTGAAACGAGGTAACTTCACCATCTTCGAGACACTTCATAAGGTCCTATTTGGTGGTTGGGAAGTCAAAATGTATTTTTACATATTTGTTGGAGGACCTGTTTAATAATTGTGATATCCTACCGTGTAGCAATGATCACACTTGAGTTATTTCTTTGGCTAACTCTGCCGTTTATTCTGCAACACACATATAAGACTGAACATGGATTCTGCGCGGGGTTTTCACACTCTTACTCTAATGTGTCCCCTTAGTAGCAGTGCTGAACAATACAGGTAGTTCCCCCTAGAGGCATGTGCCAGTAATGTTCTATTTTAGACTTGCAGTCTACCACATCCCTCCCCTCTAGATTAAACTACTCTTAATTACACTAGCCAATTACTAGACATCCTGGAACTCCAATTTAACCCTGAACTATCACAGTTACTTTTTAATTTCTTAAACACATGTGTCATACACATAATTTCTTTCTTTTTTTTTTTTTTTTTTTTCACATGTATAACACACATAACAGTCTAACTGGGGATTTGGTTTGACTACCGCATCCCAGTGAGGTTCCAGGACGCATTCTTGTCCTGTGGCTGGGGAACTCACTACTGACTAAGTATAGTCCTTCAAGTAGTCTGGAGCTCTCCGAGCTCGCTGAGATCTTCTCACGGCGGGTGAGCCAACTGCAGGTGAAGACTCAGACTGCTCCACTGTTTCGGCTGCTGCAGTGCTGCCCGTAGAATCTGCAGAGACGGTTACCTCAGGTTTCACCTGAAGTGGTGGTTCGTTGATGCTCTCCTCAGGATGGGTGTCAGACAACACCTCTGGTGCCATCGGCAGGGGAATGGAGCTCCTACCACGAACTTGGTCGATGTGTCGCCTCACCACTTGTCCATGACCTAATGTCACCTTGAATGACACAGGGCCTGTCTTTTCTGTTATTTCTCCTGGTACCCAGGCTGGTCCTGAGCCAAAGTTGCGGGTGTAGACCACGTCTCCTTCTCTCAGTATTCTCTCTCTAGCATGCATGTCATGATAACCTTTTTGTTTCTCTTGTTTATCATGCACTTTGTTTCTGAAGTCTGGATGTATTAAGTCAAATGTTGACCTCAACTTCCTTCCACACAACAGCTCAGCTGGTGACTTGCCAGTTGTAGATTGGGGTGTTATTCGATAGCTGAACAGAGCTCTCGACATTCGGGTTTCAATAGAGTCTCCTGTCATCTTTTTCATGAGTGACTTGAACGTCTGCACGGCCCTCTCGGCTAAGCCGTTAGAAGAAGGATGGTATGGCGCAGTCGTGATGTGACGTATGCCATTCTTTTCAGAAAACTCTTGGAACTGTTCACTCGTAAAACATGTACCGTTATCTGATACTATGATTTCAGGTAGCCCATGTTGGCTGAAACTCTTTCTAAGACATTCAATGGTAACAGTAGAAGTAGAGCTACTCACAGAATATGCATCGATCCACTTTGAGTATGCGTCAACTATGATCAGGAACATTCTTCCCATCCATGGACCTGCGTAGTCAATGTGAATTCTTCTCCATGGTTTATCTGGAACTTCCCAGGGATGTAGTGGGGCTGCTGGAGGACTGTTCCTGTTCTCCTGGCATGCCGCACATGACTTCACAAGCGCCTCCACCTCTGCATCCATGTTGGGCCACCACATGTAGCTCCTCGCCAACGCTTTCATGCGAGTGATGCCAGGGTGTGCTTGGTGTAGTTGTTGCAGTAAGGCATTCCTACCAGGTGGTGGAACAACCACGCGTCCTCCCCACAGGATACAACCTTCCTGGGTGCTGAGCTCATCCTGTCGTCTGGCATAGGGAATGAACTCAGGACTGTTCATCTTCGGCCATCCTCGCAAGATGTATTCTCGCACTCTTGCTAGAACAGGGTCTTTGTCTGTCCACTTCTTTATTTGTTGTGCGTTCACCAGGGGCACGCCAATATCTTCAAACAATAGCACTCTCTCCTCCTCCTCAGGCGTGCTGTCTCTTCCTCCATCCAAGGGTAGCCTACTCATCGCGTCAGCATTCGTATGGTCCCGTCCGGCTTTGTAAACGATGGTGTACTCATACGCTGCTAATGTAACGGCCCATCTCTGAATTCTCTGAGATGTCATCTGGGGTATGGCTCTCATTTCACTGAACAGTGAAATTAGTGGCTTGTGGTCAGTCACTATAGCGAACTGTCTCCCGTACAGGTATTTGTGGAATTTTTTTACACCAAATACTACTGCAAGGCCCTCCTTGTCTAGCTGGGAGTAGTTTTTCTCAGCTGCACTAAGAGTTCTTGAGACGAACCCTATGGGTCTCTCTGAGCCATCCTCCATACGATGAGAGAGTACAGCACCCACACCGTAGGGTGATGCGTCACACGCCAGGATGAGTGGTTTGTTTGAATCATAGTGCACTAACACACTACAGGACTGAAGTAGCGCTTTGGACTCTTCAAACGCCTTCTGCTGCTTGACCCCCCATGACCATTTTTCTTCCTTCTTAAGTAAGGTATGTAGTGGTGCCAGCAGCGTGGAGAGCTTTGGGAGGAACCTATGGTAATAGTTCAACAAGCCCAGGTAGGCTTTTAACTCAGTAACATTTTGTGGCTCAGGCGCCTCCGCAATGGCTTCCACTTTGTCTGTTAGAGGGTGTAGACCACTGGCGTTGATCTTGTGGCCTAGGAACACCACCTCTTTTCCCATGCACTCACACTTGCTTCTTTTCAACCTCAGACCGCTTTTCTCCAACCGTTGAAGCACTTCCTCCAGCGTTTTCAGATGTTCTTGTTCATTTGGTCCTGTACAAAGGATGTCATCCAAATAAATGGCAACATTCGGAATTCCACCTAGGATGCCCTCCATAGTTCTCTGGAATATAGCAGGACTGGAAGCTACTCCAAATGGTAAGCGTGTGTAGGTATATAAGCCTTTGTGTGTATTGATGGTTACATACTTTCTTGATTCTTCTTCCAGGACTACTTGTTGGTAGGCGTGACTCATGTCTAATTTCGTGAAGTGTCGGCCGCCATTCAGCTGTGCGAAGAGGTCCTCCACTTTAGGAATTGGATACTGATCCACCCGTGATGCTCGATTGACAGTGAGTTTGTAATCTCCACATATTCTAATGGAGCCATCCGGCTTTCTCACTGGGACTATGGGCGCCGCCCATTCTGCAACCTGCACTGGCTCAATGATCTTGTCATCCAGCAGCCTCTGTAGCTCGCTTTCAACCAGTGGCTTGACTGCATAGGGTACCGGTCGGGGTTTGCAGAATCGTGGTTGGGCCTCCTTGTCCACATTAATCTTTGCAGTGACACCTTTTAGCTGTCCTACGCCTTCTTTGAACACCTCAGCGTGTCTTTCGAGGATCTCCTCCAGCTGCAATTTGGGCTGAGATTCCACTTTATTCACCAACTGATCAATCATGGCCAGTTCTTGTAGCCAACTTCGCCCTAGTAGATTTGGTCCTTCGCTCCCAACTACTACTACAGGTAAGTCCTTTTCTTTGTTTTCGTGCTGCACCTTCACTTGTGCCATGCCTAGCACGTCTAGCTTCTCTCCTGTGTATGTTTTTAATTTTAATGAACAGGGATTTAATTCTGCTGTGTCTGTTTTCTTCCACAGTTGTGTATATTGCTGTTTACTTAATATGGTTACTCCACAGCCTGTATCAACTTCAAATGTTACTTTCATTCCATTAACATTCATGGTACGCGTGATGGGCGCTACCTTGGTCAGCTCCTCTGACGTGTTGTAAATTGTGTGAAAATCCATGTCTTCTGTATCACTTTCTCCCTCCCCTCTCAGTTGATTCGCTCGCTGTTCCTTTCCTGGGCCCTTGTTTTCATACTTTTGCCCATTAACTGTCGCTTTCAGCACCTGTGCGCTGTCCACCTTTATTCTACATGCTTTCTTAATGTGCCCTCGCTTGCCACAATTATGACACAGCTCAGTGGCAAATTTGCACTCGGCGGCATTGTGCTGGCCTTTGCAGCGATAACAACTGGGGAATTTGTGCTGAGTTTTGTCAGTCGACACTTTGTGGACACCTACTTGGGTCTTAGGCACACGAACATGCGTTGCTGTGTCCTCTGTTAGCTTCCTTTGCATTTCTCTCACATCTTTAGATGCTGTTTCCATCGCTTGGCATAATTCCAAAGCCTTCGCAAAAGTGAGTTTTGTTTCAGATAAAAGTCGCCGTTGCATTCGGTCATCATTCACTCCACACACAAGTCTGTCTCTTAACATTTCTTCCAATGAGTCTTTGTAATCACAGTGCAGTGTTAATTTCCTCAATTCTGCCACATACTCTGCTATGGACTCAGTGTTCCTCCTTATGCGTGAATTAAATTTGAATCGTTGCACGATTTCACTCGGTTTGGGGCTGAAGTGCTTCTGAAGCTCCGCAGTAATCTGGTCGTACGTTTTATCTTTCGGTAATGCAGGGCTTATTAAATTTCTCAACAAGCTGTAAGTAGTTGCACCAACTCCACTCAACAGTACAGCCTTCCTTTTGTCTGGCTCCTCAATGTCATTAGCTTCGAAGAAAAAGTCCAACATTTCACTATATTCTTCCCATGACTGAGTCGAGTTATCAAAAGGGGTTACCGTTCCGATTACAGCCGCCATTGCTCGTCGTGGTGGGGAAACCTCGTTTTTCCTCCTCTGAACTTGCACTCGAACTACTGGAGTCACTTGAGTTCGCCACACTTGCAATGTTCTCTGTTTCTCGCCGCTGATTTTTTTCTTTTAATCCTCGTCGCCAATTGTGTGATATCCTACCGTGTAGCAATGATCACACTTGAGTTATTTCTTTGGCTAACTCTGCCGTTTATTCTGCAACACACATATAAGACTGAACATGGATTCTGCGCGGGGTTTTCACACTCTTACTCTAATGTGTCCCCTTAGTAGCAGTGCTGAACAATACAGGTAGTTCCCCCTAGAGGCATGTGCCAGTAATGTTCTATTTTAGACTTGCAGTCTACCACAATAATCCTCGTGTTTAGGTTTCTCCTGCTGTTCTTCCACTCAAGCTTTTCTTAAATGCCAGTCCACAATTTCAGTCATATAAACCTGGCTTACTATATTGTAAGCTCAAGTTCAATCTGTATTAAATTGTGTTAAAATAAATTTTGATTAGGCCTGTTTGTCAAAGAAATTATATTAAAATAAACTATAAAAGGAGCACATAATTGCAGTTTCAAAATCAGATATAAGATATCAGAGAAACAGAGGTCCTTTTCAATAGAATGTGCTAATAACTATATTTTTAATGCTTTAAAACAACATTATGTAACTTTCTATTTCCGGGTACGAACACTGAAAAGACTACAACTATGGCAACTATCACCTCTGTCCCAACAGCCAATCACAGCCCTAATAGTACACATACATCACGGTGACATCAACAAGACGTATCAAGTTTCCCAAGTTTATAGAGGTCGTTTCATTGGCAAGACATCAGTTAGGCGCTGGCATTATGTTGGAGACAACCATCAGCCAACATTTAAATGATGTAAGCTATCGCGGCAGCAGCGGCTCTGCAGTTAAATGTCAATCTTCTTCTTTTGGGTGTGCCCTTTCAGGATCGCCACAATGTATCATCATCATCTGATATTGTGATTGTCCACATATTTAATTTGGTAAGAATTCATATGGTCTTTGGTACAGTATGATCCCACCATGAACCCACAACCTTCCGACTGTGGGGTGGATGCTCTACCTGCCACTAATCATAATGTAGCAGTGTTTCTCACCTTGAATACCAAAATAATTGCAATCTTAAAGATCCCACCTAAATAAAATAAAGGTTGTGATTAACATTTAACTGCAGTAACCTGGAGTGATGACCTAGTAGTAAAGCATCCACCCCACAGCCAGAAAGCTGTGGGTTCATGACCGGGTCAGGCAGGGCATCAGGCTAAAAAAATCTAAAGCTAAATCAAATATGTGAATCACCACCATATTAGATGATGATGTGCTGTGGCAACCCCAAAAGGGGGAAGATGAAGAATATTAACATTTAACTGCAGAGTGGCTGCAGCCACTATGGCTTTGAAAAGTCGTTTAAACATCAGCTGATGGTTGTCACCAACAAATGGCTGATATCTTGCCAATGTGCAGCACGGTGGTGCAGCACAGTGGTACAGTGGTTAGCACTGTTGCCTTACAGCTAGAAGGTTCCAGGTTCGAATCCCCAGGCTGGCAGGGGTAGGAACCTTTCTGTGTGGAGTTTGTATGTTCTCCCTGTGCTGCGTGGGTTTACTTCGGGGGCTCCGGTTCCCTCCCACAATCCAAAGACATGCATGTTAGGTTAATTGGTTGTTCTAAATTGTCCCTAGATATCTGTCTCCTATAGGCCCTTAGAATAGAAGGTTAGTACTAGTGAAGCGCTTTGAGTGGTCTTTGAGACTAGAAAAAGCGCTATATAAGTACAGGTCCTTATCCCTTAATGTTGTCTCTGACCTAATGCCGACGTCTAACCAACATCTTGCCAATGTGCAAAATGACCTCTGTAAGATGTGTTAACGATGTCAACTTGCCGACATCAATGCAACATACAGTGGTGAGAAAAAGTGTTTGCCCCTTCATGATTTCTCATTTTTTTGTATGTCACACTTAATGTTTCAGATCATCAAACAAATTTAAATATGAGACAAAGATAACACAAGTAAACATAAAATGCAGTTTTTAAATGAAGGTGTTTATTATTAAGGGGAAAAAATCCAAACCTACATGGTCCTATGTGAAAAGTGATTGTCCTTTAAACCTAATAACTGGTTGGACCACCCTTAGCAGCAACAACTGCAATCAAGCATTTGCGATAACTGATAATGAGTCTTTTACAGCGCTGTGGAGGAATTTTGGCCCACTCATCTTTGCAGAATTGCTGTGATTCAGCCACATTGGAGGGTTTTCAAGCATGAACCGCCTTTTTAAGGTCATACCACAGTATCTCAATCGGATTCAGGTCAGGACTTTGATTAGGCCACTCCAAAGTCTTCATTTTGTTTTTCTTAAGCCATCCGGAAGTGGACTTGCTGGTGTGTTTTGGATCATTGTCCTGCTGCAGAACCCAAGTGCGCTTCAGCTTGAGGTCACAAACAGATGGCCGGACATTCTCCTTCAGAATTTTTTGGTAGACAGCAGAATTCATGGTTCCATTTACCACAGCAAGTCTTCCAGGTCCTGAAGCAGCAAAACAGCCCCAGACCATCACACTACCACCACCATATTTTACTGTTGGTATGATGTTCCTTTTCTGATGTTCCTTTTCTGAAATGCTGTGTTACTTTTACGCCAGATGTAATGGGACACACAGCTTCCAAAAAGTTCAACTTTTATCTAGTCAGTCCACAGAATATTTCCCCAAAAGTCTTGGGGATCATCAAGATGCTTTCTGGTAAAACTGAGACGAGCCTTTATCTTCTTTTTGCTCAGCAGTGGTTTTCATCTTGGAACTCTGCCATGCAGGCCATTTTTGCCCAGTCTCTTTCTTATGGTGAAGTCATGACCACTGACCTTAACTGGGGCAAGTGAGGCCTGCAGTTCTTTGGTTGTTGTTGTGGGGTCTTTTGTGACCTCTTGGATGAGTTGTCGCTGCTCTCTTGGGGCAATTTTGGTCAGCCAGCCACTCCTGGGAAGGTTCACCACTGTTCCATGTTTTTGCCATTTGTAGATAATGGCTCTCACTGTGGTTTGCTGGAGTCCCAAAACTTTAGAAATGGCTTTATAACCTTTTCCAGACTGATAGATCTCAATTACTTTTGTTTCTCATTTGTTCCTGAATTTCTTTGGATCACAGCATGATGTCTAGCTTTTGGGGATCTTTTGGTCTACTTCACTTTGTCAGGCAGGTCCTATTCAAGTGACTTCTTGATTGAGAACAGGTGTGGCAGTAATCAGGCCTGGGTGTGGCTAGAGAAATTGAACTCAGCTTTCCAAAGATGTGATAAACCACAGTTAATTTATGTTTTAATGGGGGGGGGGGGGGGTGGAATCACTTTTTCACACAGGGCCATGTAGGTTTGGATTTTTTCTGTTGGAGAGGGTGCTTAGTTGTTTGTGGCTACAGTTGTGCCTTGTGATTGGCTGTCAGGAGTCAGATCATAGTCACCATAGTTGAAGTCTTTTCAGTGTTTCTACCAAGAACAGAGCATGTTGCCGGCAATGCAGGTCCACTTAGGCTATGGGGGAAGTGGCAATCACCCAATTAAAGGTTGAAGTACCACCAAAAGAATTTTGGAAGCAACAACTTCAAGGTGAAAGTTTTACATAATGTTGCTTCAAAAAGTGAAAGAACAAGTACTTGTCCCAAATATTTTAGTGGTCTGTATCTTGAGCCTGAAAACAGAGCAGAAATCATGGGATGTGACACTTTAGCTGAGCATACAAATCTGTTTTTGTTAGTGTTGTTTTGGGTTTTTGAAGAAAATCTGAAATCTTGTTAAAATACCATCTTTCCCTGTTATTCTTTTGATACTTGTAAAAATAAAATCAAACAGTCAACATTTTACTTTTTTTAAAACAAAGTTCAAACAATTTTCTTGCATGATGGGAAGAAAAAGTATCAAAAACGTTCTACTGTCGTTTAAATAACTGCCCCCAGGATAGCAATTAAATCAATTTTACAGACTCAAAAAAAAAACATAAAAATAAATCTGTCTGTCTTGTTCCTCTGCTGGGACCTGACAGCAGAAGGTGATCCCTCTTCTCTCCTTCAGTTTTAATCATATCTCATACAACCATTACCTCCAGAGAGCATCTGCTCGAACAGCGGAATAACAGCTCCAGATGAGTGGCAGACAAAGTGGTGAGGCGAAGAAGATGAAATGAGAAGAACCCAAGGAAGGTCATCTTATCAATGTCGTCACAAGACATTGCCACAATGAAAGAGCTTCAGAAAACCTGCATTGTGAGCTTTAGTTTGCTGTTTGTGGTGGGGAAAAAATGTAGCCAATCCATGGCCAGCTGAAACTTGAACCATGCCTACAAGCAACCAATTTTTATGCTGCAAAAATTCAGGAGAAGATAAGATAAGCCTTTATTAGTCCCACAATGGGGAAATTCCAGAAGGATCGATGGCAATTTTATACAACATAAACTGTAACTTTATCTTCTGACAGTATGGAAGGAATCACGTGTTGCATGCAGGTGGTATAAGTGATCTGGATGCCCGAGAGGTCACTAATCAAGCTCAAAGCAACTAATGTGCTCGACTTCAGATGAAGAGCAGGGAAAGCTGCCGGTCCCTCCAATCCGAGATTACACACTCCATCCTCTCACACTGACACCATTGATCTGACTGGGCTCTGGCAAAGAGGTTATTTAAAACAGCTCGATAACACACTCAGAAGAGGCCAAGGTAACGTTTGGCGAGATGTGTGTGCAGCAAAGGGAGAGAAGCCAATTTAAATCAGTCTGAAGGATCCTTGACAGACAAATCCACTGAGAAAAGACTCAGAGAGAAGTAACTCTTGGGGTCATGACTTCAGTTTGTAGACAGTTAGAGGTTGTAACAACTTGCCTTTTAAAACTTTTTTTGGTAGGAAAATATGTAGAATGTGCCAAAGAGAAAATGTCTTGTCGTGATGTTTAATGCACGTTTCACCACTGATTTGTGTGTCCCTAAGACAGAGACAGGCAGCTCTTATGACGTCCATCTGTTTCCTACCTTCCTGAAGTGTTATTAGGCTGCCGTGGAGCTGCACTCAACAGACCTGCATCAGATGAACTCAGATATGCTCATTTTCTCTCTCCACCCCTTCATTCTCAGCCTCTCACTCTTGCTCTCTCTCACTCTCTGTTTCTCACCACCACATGTGTGTTTGTGTTGCTGCTACATTTGCAAAAAGTAGAGGTTCAAGTCGACTATAGGAGACTTGGTGTAAGCCAGCCAAATGTGCATTGGACAAAAAAAAAAAGATTAAAATTTAAAGAGACTGGCATGTTTTGCAGGGAAACAGAAACCAGTAAACAACATACAGCAGCCTTGCATGAATAAATCAATCAAATTAAAAAGCAGGCATTTGAGGTGGAATCAAAAGTAAATCAAAGAACACTTATTTTGTACTTAAATAATGTAGCGTGATGTACTTCTGCTTTCCACGCTGCCAGACAGTTCACTTTCAGTCAAGGCCAGACAGCATTACTTTCACTTACAGCACAGTGGTTTCTCATTATTAAATCCACTTTCACTTATCATTGTATATTATGCAAATACTGTTTTTGTATATAGAATAAGACATCTCTATTGTCATTCAGTCCATCATGTACAGTAGAACAAAATAATGTTTCTCCTATTTACAATGTCAATCACATGTAGAAATAGAGGGGTCACTACCACCACAAACAACTTGTCCTTCCCCCATTCTATTACAGTTAGCACCAAGCTAAAAGGCAGGAAGTACCATTTATATATGGTCTTTGGTATGACCCGGCCGAGACTTGAACCTCCAACCTCCTGGCTGTGGGGCGGATGCTCTATCAACTAGGCCACCACTTCAGTGCGTATAGCGATACATGTACAGAGTTTGCGTTTTGCATTTTGATTTTTATGACAACAGTTTTTAAACAGCGTGGTTAGCAGGTCAGTAGACCTAACTCCCATCATTCTGCACCTTCACAAAAACAACACATTGTTATCACTGTGCATGAGCCAAAACACACCTGTTATAACAAGGCTCAACACTATACTCATCAACCTTCTCTACCTCTACTCCTTGCATCTTTACGTTACACCTGCCTCTCTCTCACTCACACACATATATTCTGTCTTGCTTCTATTGACTTTCATTCTCCTTCTCTCCAGTGCATACCTCCACCTCTCCAGGTTCTCTCCCACCTGCTCCCTACTCTCACTACAGATCACAATGTCATCTGCAAACATCATAGTTCATGGCGGTAGCGGTTCGTGGGCGAGCCCGCTGAGGAGGCACATTACTCATGAACAGACACACCTATACTTGCAAGGACCCCAAGTCTTTAGCTCCACCGATATTTAATGCAGCTCTTGCAAAGCCCCAAGAAAACATTACTGTGCTGACCAACATGCTATTCAAGACAACACTAGACCAGCCTCACTCAGCATGATAAAATCTGACCAAGAAAAGTTGACAACACATTCTAACCCCAGCATCAACAACGAATGAAACAGGACACAAAAATACCAAAATAATTATATCAAATTAAAAGGAACACATAACAAGGATTTGTAAAAGTGTCATAAGTATTTGTAAATGTGTCCTGTTTGTTCACGTGATGTCACTTGGTCCTGTTAGATATAATTTAATGCGTTATTTAGGAGTTGTGTTTCTCATTAATTACTACAAGAATGGTCATTTGTCATTAAATATTAACATAAAAATTATTTAATCCACACATATGCACACACGGATCCACACGTGCACACCTATGCACATACACGTCTCTTCTTTAACAGGTGCAGATACCAGACTCATGTTGAGACCTCTTCAGTGGAAGAAACAGTCTGTCTTCTGTTTGTTTTAGTTGTTAGTTTGCCTTCTTTGTCTGTTCCTCTCCCTTTTCTTTCCCCCTCCCCACCCCTCCTTTCCCCATTCCCCCCAGTCAGGTCCTTCAGGGGTAAAACAATTTAAATAAAGTATTAAAAGTTATTACAAGAGGAGTTTACAACAATATACAAAACATACAAGACGTGGACAAAATTGTTGGTACCCCTCTGTTAATGAAAGAAAAACCCACAACGGTCACAGAAATAACTTGAATCTGACAAAAGTGGTAATAAATAAAAATTATATGAAAATTAGCCAATGAAAATCAAACAATTCTTTTGAATTGTGGTTCAACAGAATTATTTTAAAAAACAAACTCATGAAACAGGCCTGGACAAAAATGATGGTACCCTTAACTTAATATTTTGTTGCACAGCCTTTTGAGGCAATCACTGCAATCAAACGATTTCTGTAACTGTCAATGAGACTTCTGCACCTCTCAGCAGGTATTTTGGCCCACTCCTCATAAGCAAACTGCTCCAGTCTCAAGTTTGAAGGGTGCCTTCACCAGACGGCATGTTTCAGCTCCTTCCACAGATGTTCAATAGGATTTAGATCAGGGCTCATAGAAGGCCACTTTAGAATAGTCCAATGTTTCGCTCTTAGCCATTCTTGGGTGTTTTTAGCTGTGTGTTTTGGGTCATTATCCTGTTGCAAGACCCATGACCTGCGACTGAGACCAAGCTGTCTGACACTGGGCAGCACATTTCTCTCTAGAATACCTTGATAGTCTTGAGATTTCATTGTACCCTGCACAGATTCAAGACACCCTGTGCCAGATGCAGCAAAGCAGCCCCAGAACATAACAGAACCTCCTCCATGTTTCATGTAGGGACAGTGTTCTTTTCTTGGTATGCTTCATTTTTGCGTCTGTGAACACAGACCTGATGTGCCTTCGCAATAAGTTGCAGTTTTGTCTCGTCTGTCCATAGGACATTCTCCCAGAAGCTTTGTGGCTTGTCAACATGCAGTTTGGCAAATTCCAGTCTGGCTTTTTTATGATTTGTTTTCAACAGTGGTGTCCTCCTTGGTCGTCTCCCATGAAGTCCACTTTGGCTCAAACAACGATGGATGGTGCGATCTGACACTGATGTACCTTGACCTTGGAGTTCACCATGAATGTGTTTAGAGGTTGTTGTGGGCTATTTTGTTACCATTCGTATTATCCGTCTCCTCCTGCGGCCACATCCAGGGAGGTTGGCTACAGTCCCGTGGATCTTAAATTTCTGAATCATATGTGCAACTGTAGTCACAGGAACATCAAGCTGCTTGGAGATGGTCTTATAGCCTTTACCTTTAACATGCTTGTCTATAATTTTCTTTCTAATCTCCTGAGACAACTCTCTCCTTTGCTTCCTCTGGTCCATGTTTAGTGTGGTACACACCATGTCAACAAACAGCACAGTGCCTACTTGTCACCCTTTAAATAGGCCGACTGACTGATTACAAGTTTGTAGACACCTGTGATGTTAATTAGAGGACACATCTTGGTTGAACATGTCCCTATGGTCACATTATTTTCAATCTTTTCTAGGGGTACCATCATTTTTGTCCATGCCTGTTTCATGAGTTTGTTTTTTAAAATAATTCTGTTGAACCACAATTCAAAAGCATTGTCTGATTTTCACTGGTTAATTTTCATATAATTTTTTATTTATTACCACTTTTGTCAGATTCAAGTTATTTCTGTGACCATTGTGGGTTTTTCTTTCATTAACAGAGGGGTACCAACAATTTTGTCCGCGTCTGTATATATGTACTGTATAAAGCTCATTTTGGCAAAGTAAATCTGTTTGGCACAATAAGGGAAGCAGATTTCTGTTCTGCCAAGGCTCCTTCTGTCTCTCATGGATCACCTCCAAAATGTAATGGGTTTGTGTGTAGGTCTAGAGCCTAGAGCCACTTGTGGTGAAAATTATGTAGAAACATTTAATTGGTTATAAGGTACAAAGATTATTTAATTTAGATTTAGAGGTGTATGTGGGAACAGAGGTTTATTGCGTTAGCACCAACACTCACAAACAAGAGGAAAACACTCGTAAAGGGGCACCAGTCCACAAACTTGGACAATTTATTAATAACTAATCTTTATACCTTCAATCAATCAGTCTCAAATATTCGTGAATTCTACTGGCTGACTTTAGAAACAAACACAGGAAAAGAAATCAACAGAAACTTCCATATACCATTTACAGTTTTAATGATCAGACTCAGATTAAATGACATTACATTCAATGGATTTGTTGGTAAGGCAAAATGATCCCGTATCAAGCATTACATTCAACTTGTAACCAATTATTGAGCAAAAGAGTATAATCACATTTGTAGAACCTAGGAAACCTTAGTATGAATTTGTAACTATGATGAAAATGGAGACTTAAATAACTGTAGCAAAAATATGAAGAAAATTGGACGCAAATTTTATGAAGAAAATTATAAAAGCCAATTATATGAAAAAGAAATTCTGAATTACTCTAAAAATAAAAACGGAATTTAATAAAAAGAGGAATATTATTTCTCTTTAATTCTATAGCTCCGATCAGAGTTATGAACTAGTTTTAAACCTGAGACAAATTATGACATACTTAAGGCGATAGACATCGTATTATTCAGCAGATGAAACAAAGGAATTTTGCTCACGTGACCTTGGTGCGTTGGCTTCAAGCTGGATCCAGGAGCTTAAGCTTTATTTGAAGATTATACCAGAGAATATCTGCCAGCAGATATTTCTTCCCAGGGGCAAGCAGTCAGAAGCTTAGATCCGGCGGTGATAATGAGGCTGCTGGCCGCGTAGTATGCCATGCAGAAAACACGAGAATTTTTCAGTGGCGTTCTCGAGTCCAAATAAATTGGATATAATTCAAAGTCTAAGTCTGATCAAAGTCACAGAATTGGAGAGACGAGATTAATAAAAAAAAATTCAAGCCACGAAATCCGAGTCCTTCGGATGTCGTGGGGGTTGGTGAAAACAGCTTCCAGTGTTAGGAAAAATGATCAGTCCACTTTAAAACACATGGTGAGTTATGAAAATCAATAAGGAAAAGTTTAACAGAATAAAACAGAAAAACGTCTGTGAACACGAGATGTTTATATGGAGTTTCACTCCATATAAATATATATATAAGAAGTTTGAGCTCAAAAAAGAAGAAAAAGTATTTCCCAGACATTTAAAGGAAAAAGCATTAAAAGCAGGACGCAGACAAAACTTTCACACAGAACAACTCTGTCTCCACTGGGGCATTCCTCACTTAAAACTGAATAAGTTTCCCGAGGAAAAATTTGACTGACATGAAAGGGAACCAATTGTCTCCCACCGCAGGAGAATCGAATGAACTCTGGTCCAGTAAGAAAACAGTCATTTGTCTGTAACCGACCAATAGAATGAAAGGGGGTATTGTCCAACAGAGACTGGCTGGTGATTGTCTGAGCCAGTCAGATGACTTGAGTAAGCTTTTTCAACATGATAAACACATCTTGATTAATGTAAAAATTCACTTTATGTGTGTAAGCTAAACTTCAGTGATTCATGACTAACTCTGAGTGAGCATGCACTTTTATAAACTTGTCCTTCTATAATTAGCATGCATTAGAATAAGGTTCATTTAAGCACTTTCAACATGCAACACATTTAAAATCAATGATTAATGAAACACTTTAAACCAGAATGGTATGTCAGAGTCCCACTTGATTTTCTAGGGTGTCCCGAAAAAGAGAATAATCTGAGAATTGAGAGTTCTTGTTAAAAGGAAGTCATTTCATTCATTAACCTCAGTTCAGCTTGTAGAGGCAAAATCAAACATATTCCAGAGTTGTCCACCAGGGGGTAATAGTGACCTGTGGAATGTGCTGAAGGATATCTGGAAGGCTTCAAACAGATCTTAAAGCATAAAACTGCCTGGTTGGGAGGAAGATTTATGATGGCAAACTAAAGCGGTTCCTGGCATTAAATGGGAGCCTTATCGTCCTTTTTACCATGGAATGTGTTTTCAAACGGTGGTCCTTAGGTGAAGGAAACAATTCTTAACCAGACTTTTGGGTGAAACAATTTCTTTAAGGTGAAGAGTGATTTTGTAGATTGGAGCCAAAAGAGACTGATGCTATAATTACATCAAAGACTGTCTAGTTTTGGAGTATTGTTGCTAACACAATGTGAGAAGATAACAGCCTTGGCTGAGCTATGCATTCTCAGATCATCACTAAAATATAATGGGTTTGTCTGTAGCCCAAGAACCACCCCTCTGGTGAAAATTCCATCCAAATCCATGCAGTAATTTTGGAGTATTGTTGCTAACACTCTGTGAGAAGATAAGAGCCTTGGTGGAGGTATCCATTCTTAGATCATCACCAAAATGTAATAGGTTCCTCTCTAGCCCAAGAACCACATCTGGTGAAAATTTCATTCAAACCCATCCAGTAGTTTTTGTGTAATCCTGCTGCACAAATACAAAGCCCTTGGTGGAGGTATGCACTCTCAGATCATCACCAAAATCTAATCATCTGTTCCCCATGCCATTACACACCTTTCCTGAAAATTTCATCAAAATCAATTCATAACTTTTTGAGTTATGTTGGTAACAGACAAACCAACAAACCAATGCACCTTATTACCTCCTCCCCTGGCAGAGGTAATGATCTGTTGCTTATATTGTACCTCAAACCCTCAGCCCTCATGATGTGCTAAAATCAACCTCATGGTTAATCAATTAAAGCGTTATTTATATAGCACTTTTCATATAAAAAGATGCAACACAAAGTGCTTCACACATTGAAATAAAACACAATTTAAGTCCCCCCCCCCCCACACACACACATGGACACAAACACACACACAAAGAAACTTTCATCAGTGTAAAACTTATGGCTTAAGGCTTATGGCTGGGCACCGAGGATCCAAGTGTGGAAGCACCATCACTAGGGAGCCATCATCAGCAGGGAAAGTGCCAAGCCCACGGCTACAGGAACACCACCTCTGAGACTGCCCAAGTCCAACCCAAGGGGTCGACACCGCAGGCGCGGCACTGCAGCACACTACCCCCTCAGCTGGGCAGAACAGGGTAATCACAGGCCAGCACCCCGCAGCCAGAAAACAGGCACAACCCCCACAGGAGGGCCCCCCATGACAAAACACCAGAGCTTGGACAGGGTGATAAAAAAGTCACTGATAAATAATAAGATAGTTTGCTTATAAAAAGACTAAGCAGTTAAGATGACTAGAAAAATAAAACAACACCTAAATACAGTCAGACATATATTCATAAATATTAATAATTCACAGTAACATAAGTGATTGATAAGTGATTGTGACATAAAATAGATTAAAATCAGAACTTTAGAGAATTAAAATAGGAAACTATTCAAAAGCAACATTAAAATAGTAGGTTTTGAGTCTACTTTTAAAAACATGGACATTCTCAGCAGCCTTGATGTTCTCCAGCAGGCTGTTCCACAAACGTGGGCCATAGTAACTAAAAGCCGCCTCACCAAGGGTGAGTATTCTGACAGTAGGAATAGCTAAAAGGCCAGTACCAAAGGACCTCAGGGACTGCGATGGCTCATATACCAAAAGCAGTTTTGATAAATAAGAAGGCCCAATGTCAGGAACCGAGCCGGCTTGGTTTCCCCCGGCTTGGCCCTGGCCTCTCTGTGGGTACGTGCCACGTTGTATGTATGTTAATATGTATTTCTGTGTACTCTGCCGTACCCAGAGCCACTGCTGTCTGGCCGGCAGCGGTGAGGCAGCCTCTTGGGCTCACGCTGGAGTGAGTGCTGTCTAGCCGTCTGCCGGTTGGACCACGCCCCCTCTCTATTACTGCCAGCTGTTCCCACTCCCGTGTGCCATCGTCCTGCTCCTCACCCAGGTGTGATCAATTTGTGGATCCAGCAATGCATGTACTTAAGGAGCCTTTTTCAAGTCATGCATTGCTGGGTCATTGTACCTCATATACAATCATCGCTCATCGTATGAAGTCACATCAAAGGACTGTGTTCACTTTGTGCGTATTCGGACTTACTCGGACAGCTCCAGTCTCGTGAGTATTTTCTTTGTGTGTTCCTTCCCCGGTATTCTCACCCAGACTGCTGAGCATCCTGGAAGACTCCTTGAGCCTATGTGAATTGTATGCACAGGAATTGTTGTGGTGTTGGTTTTCAATAAATGTGTGTGTGGTGTAATCCAGCGTATAAATCCTCGTCCTTTTCCCCCTCCTCTGTGCGCTGTGGAAAAGCGCACAAGGAGTTCATGGCAGAATGACCCAGCCCGAATAAAAGGATTTAGCGGGTTACACCCACACATCACTTTTTCTTAGTAAGCTGTTTTTCTGGACTAACCTGTTTCTGGAGAGCGTCATGCCCCTGTCTCGCCGAGGAAGAGGAACAGCAGCGGGGTTTCCCACGGTGGAGCAGGGATGTGCCGCCGAGTTTGTCCGGGGCTTCATGAATGAAGCCCTCACCACCCAAGGACCGAAGAAGATGCTGGAAAGCCTGGACGGAACAGTAGGGATCTTGGAGGCGCATCCCGGGTTATGGAACTACCCACAGTTCGCCAACCCGCTCTCCACACTCTGCCCCCTCCAGCGTTCTTTTCTCGGTCTGGCATTTCCCACGACCTCAAGACGGAGGTCCGGTAATCTGCAGACCGTCAGCCTCCCTGACGCTTCGCCCAACCCCCCTCTTGCTCCAGCACAGTCTGCACCAGAGAACAAAAAACAGCATCATCCCGCGAGGAAATGCCAGGAGAAGCCATCCTCATCAGCAGCGGCCGCCGTTGTTCCAACTGCCATGAGGTCCGCTGAATTCACCCTGGCCACGCCTACCTCCGTCGTCAGGGAGATGGCTCCTCCACCAGTCTGCAGAGGGGCCCACGTCACTGTGGACACAGAGAGGGATGACAGCTTGCCAGCTGCAGCAGTCAACATCAAAGACCGGGATGACAGGCAAGTGTTTTTTCATTCTATCTACTTTGATGACAATAAACCTTGTCTGTCTCCCGGGAGAGGGGCACAGTTACAGCAGTCCGCTGGGCTCCCTCTACCAGCTTGCAGCTAAAAACTCTTTTTCTACCCCCTCTGTGTCTCCTCTGTTAATTCCTGAGTGCCTGTCAGTCCGAGAACGGAGCCGCCAGATGGTGGAGGAGGTCGGGGCCCTGGATGATCCTGCCCAGGGGCCCGCATGGAGGCATTTCCCTGCAGCCACGCCAGTGGAATGCCCAGCATTGGAGCTGCTGCAGGAGGACAATGGGACTGCTAGCACCACCTTGCCAGCTGCGGAGGAGTGCCGTGAGAGGGAGGTCTGAGGACGTGCTTCCACAGCTGCGAGGAATCCATCCCTGGGCATGTCGATGGACTAGAAGTGGTCAGCTCTGTTTGCCGCGCTCAACCGCGGGGTCAAGGAGGAGCGCCACGAGAGGGAGATCCGAGGACGCGCTTCCCCAGCTGCGAGGGATCCACCCCACCATGCCTGCTCAACCCCCAGGCTCACCATCGGACGAGGAGTGGTCGAACCTGCTCGCCGTGGTCAACAGCCGGGTCAAGGAGGAGCATTGGGAGAGGGAGAAGTGCCACGAGAGGGAGGCCCAAGGATGCGCTCCCCTGGCTGCGAGGGGGCCACCCCCTGCACCTGTTCAACCCCCAGGCTCGCCATCAGACGAGGAGTGGGCAAACCTGCTCGCCATGGTTGACAGCCGGGTCGAGGAGGAACATCGGGAGAGGGAGGAGTGCTGCAAGGTACTCCTCGGCACGACAGACTCGCCACCCAGCACGGTGCTCCACATCCCAAATTATCTGGTCCCCGAGTCGTACGAGAAGAGGAGGAGAAACTCTCGCTGCAAGAAGTGGCCTGCCTCGCCGACGACAGCCCTGCCCCTTTGCCCTGAGCCATGCCCCGCCCCGTTCCCGGAGGAACTGGAGGAGCACCAGGAGAGAAGAGGAGATGTCCCAAAGGCCACTGGGGAGGTCCAATGCCAGGAGAACTGGCAAGTTTTTTTCTCATTTGACTTTCACTGTTAATGAACAATTTTGCCTGCCTCCTGGCGAGGAGACTCGGGAAGTGCAGTCCCCCGAGTGCTCCGCCCCAGTGGCACGTAGTGTTCCCTCACGCAACCCCTTCTCTGTACCCCCACGAGCTCGCCAGCACCAGATTCAGGTCACTCGAGGAGAGAGGGACCGGAGGCCCAGGAGGGTCTAGCTCATGACGACGTGGGCCCAGTGGTTCCAGAGGAGATCGACGGGGGGGGGGGGAAGGGTAGCACCCGACAGACCAGAGGAACCTGCGCACCCTAAATCGCTGGAGTCCTGGATGGCGGTGAAGCCCGAGATCAGGCAAGTGTGCTCCATTATGGCAATAGGTTCTATGTCGATATCACACTGCCCGACTCATGGTGAGGAGGATCCGAGGCAGCTTCCAGTAGCCCCCGAGACCGCCTCACCAGGCTCTGCCGCTTCCAGCGACCCTGACCCGGTCTCTCTTCCTCCCTCTCCGGGTTTGGAGCCCCCTGACAGGGTCGCCATAGAGCAGCTGATCTCACCAGAGGCCACCGCAGGCGCAAAGGAGCCTCAGCCGAAGGTCACCGCAGGTGCTGCACAGCCTCAGCCAGAGGTTACCGAGGGTGCTGCAGAGCCACAGCCAGAGGTCACCACGGGTGCTGCAGAGCCTCAGCTGGAGGTCACCACGGGTGCTGCAGAGCCTCAGCCGGAGGTCACCGCGGTTGCTGCAAGGCTCCTGCTGGAGCCCAGTGGAGCCGGCCCGGTCAGGGTCCATCATGGGTGCAGCTGGGTCCCAAGCCAGGATCATCAAGGGCACTGCGGATTGCCATGAGGACGCCGGGGTCCCCTTCTCCTCCCGGTCCTACGCCATGGGGGTACCGCCCCTTCAGTCTGGTCACCCACCTGCAAGCTTCCCGGTAGACAAGCCGCCTCCCGCCTCATCCCACTGGCCCTGGTGGATAAACAACGTTGGCCGGCCGCTGGAAGGATTGACTCCCCGGGTCTGGTGGCCCATGTGTTCCGGCAGACCGCCAAATTCCGTCCACCGGACCTTCTGCTGGGCCTGGGACTCTGGACTGCCTCCTGAGCCCCAACGCCCATGGGCGTGGGGGGATTAATTGTGGTCCCTGGGCGGGGTGTTGTGTTCCCACCTTTCCTGTTTCCCCTACCTCCCACCTGGGTTTGTGTTGTTTGTTCCTGTTGAGGGGGTTGGGATGTTTCTTTGGGTGTCTGGGAATCCACCCCTTAAAGGGAGGGCTCTGTCAGGAACCGAGCCGGCTTGGTTTCCCCTGGCTCGGCCCTGGCCTCTCTGTGGGTACGTGCCACGTTGTATGTATGTTAATATGTATTTCTGTGTACTCTGCCGTATCCATAGCCACTGCTGTCTGGCCGGCAGCGGTGAGGCAGCCTCTTGGGCTCACGCTGGAGTGAGTGCTGTCTAGCTGTCTGCCGGTTGGACCACGCCCCCTCTCTATTACTGCCAGCTGTTCCCACTCCCGTGTGCCATCTTCCCGCTCCTCGCCCAGGTGTGATCAATTTGTGGATCCAGCAATGCATGTACTTGAGGAGCCTTTTTCCAGTCATGCATTGCTGGGTCATTGCACTTCATATACGATCATCGCTCATCGTATGAAGTCACGTCAAAGGACTGTGTTCACTTTGTGCGGATTCGGACTTACTCGGACAGCTCCAGTCTCATGAGTATTTTCTCTGTGTGTTCCTTCCCCGGTATTCTCACCCAGACTGTTGAGCATCCTGGAGGACTCCTTGAGCCATTGTGAATTGTATGCACAGGAATTGTTGTGGTGTTGGTTTTCAATAAATGTGTGTGTGGTATCACCCAGCATATAAATCCTCATCCTTTTCCTCCTCCTCCGTGTGCTGTGGAAAAGCGCACGAGGAGTTCATGACATCCAAAACCATGCAGACATTTATAAACCAGTAAAAGAACCTTAAAATCGATCCTGAAGCACACGGAGAGCCAATGCAGTGATTTTAAAATCAGCATGATGTGAGCCTGCTGTCTGGTCCTCATCAGAATATGTGCAACTGAATTCTGTAATAACTGCAGATGTAAAATTGTCTTTTTGGGAAGACTAGAGAGCAGGGCATTCAATTAAATTCAATTCAACTTTATTTACTGTATATAGCGCCATTTCACAACAGTCATCTTGTAGCACTTTCAACTGTTGGCGAAACCCCCACAAATGCAGAAAGACCCCAGCAATCAGTAATGCTTTTTATCAGCATTACAGTAATCAATACAACTGGTGAAAAAAGCATGCATCAGTATCTCCGTGTTTGCTTGAGAGAGAAGTGGGTGGAGTCTGGCTATGTTCTTTATGTGGTAAAATCCTGTTTGTGTTATATTTTTAATGTGTGGAGTAAAACCAAGCTCAGAGTCTAAAATGATGCCTAAATTCTTAACATGTTGGGATGGGGTAATAGACAGACTATGTAATTTTGATAAACTTTTCCCTCTCTGAGCTTCAGGACCAATGACTAAAACTTCAGTTTTGTCCTGGTTGAGCTGAAGAATGTTTGCTGCCATCCATGACTTAATGTCTAAAATACAGTTAAAAGGGGTGTTAATTGGTTCCATGTCATCAGGAGACACAGTGATATAAAGTTGTGTGTCATCAGCATAACTATGGTTATTGACGCCATGTCTCATGATAACGTCCCCCAGGGGCAACATGTACACATTAAAAAGTACTGACTTAAAATTGAACCTTGGGGCACACCACAATTTATTTTGTAGACTCTGGAAGAACATGTATCCATACTTATAAAAAAGTTCCTGTCTGTGAGGTCGGACTTGAACCAATTAAGAACAGTACCAGAGAGGCCAACCAGATCCTTTAGTCTGGTTAAAAGAATATGGTGGTCTACTTTATCAAAGGCAGCACTTAGATCCAGTAGAACTAGGACTGAAATTCTGTGTGAGTCCATGTTGTGCGTTAAGTCATTAACAATCCTGACCAGAGCTGTCTCCGTACTGTGGTTTGTCCTAAAACCAGACTGGTTTTCCTCAAAAAATAATTTAACAGAGTAAAAACAAGTTTTCTAAAATTTTGCTTAAAAATGGTAAGTTGGATACTGGTCTGTAGTTATTAAGGTTTTCAGGATCTAAATTACTCTTCTTTAGGAAGGGTCTCACCACTTCCATTTTAAAGGCAGCAGGGAAAGCACCCGTCTGGAGATAGTAATTCATAATGTTTAAACGTTAATCCTGGAAAAATCCACAAAATGTTTTTAAAAGAGATGTGGGAATGGGATCTAAAAGACAGGTTGTTGGATTGACTTGGGAGAAAACTCTACCAAGAGATTCAGCATCAACCAGGACAAAACTCTCCAGTGTTTCGTCAGATAAAAGCAGAGGTTCCACAGTACTAAAAACAGTATCTTGTGATAAAATATTAGATCTAATAACCTCTATTTTACTTCTGAAGCGGTCTGCAAAGTCCTCACATAGTGAGTCTGCTGACATCATGCTGGACTTCTTAAAATCAGGGTTGATCAGGTGATCCATGGTGGAGAAAAGGATTCTGATTGTTTTTGTGAGTATTTATTATTTTGGAGAAGTGAGAGTTTCTGGTTTGTTTGACGTGTTATTATATATTTTCAGTTGTTCACATAGAGTTTGGTAGTGAACAGTTAATTTTGTTTTTCTCCACCTTCTTTCTGCTGTTCTGCATTTTCTTTTCTGCTGTTTTATATCGTCATTCCACCAGGGCGGAACAGGTTTAGTTTTTGCATTTTTGGTCTTTAGTGGTGCAACCAAGTCCAGTGCTGTTTTTAGTTTATAGTTAAAAAGTGTCTGTAATAAAACCACATGATGCAGGTAGAACCTCAGCAGGAACATCACTTAAAACCCTGATAAAATTTGCAGCCGCTTCAGAAGTCAGATGGCGCTTCCTCACAGTTCTTCCTCACAGCTCTCAGTCATCATCCTAATATGAATGTGCATCTATAGCTGTACAAAATAATTCAGACTCCTGTTTCTGACCACCGAGTGAATTTTAAGTCAACCATAATCTAAGATGATCTTTTTAGCTCTGCTTTCTTCCTCTCCACAAAAATGGCTGTTTTAAATGCTAAAGTCTGTGGTCCTGTGGGCAGCACTGTTGCCTCACAGTAAGCTGACTATAGCTTTTGTCAGTTAGTTCTTTAAGGTATGCAATATGCTGACTTGTCAAACCCATGTATGTGCATCACTAGGCATGAGTGCCCATTGGTCTTGATATTCAACAGGCTTCAATGCAAACCTCTTGTATCATTATCTGAACCTCTGAGTTCACAGAATGTCTTGGTTCTCTGACTTCTGAAAAGAAGTATAATGGATGTCTAAAGCACTGAAGGGCAATACTCATTTTTTAAAGCACCACAAAGAAAATCAGCAGTCTCTGTAAAGAAAATGTGAGCTCACGCCTGTATTTTTTTCAAGTTACTACTCCCATTTTCAGTTATAGTTAGATAGGTTATAGGTTTGGACATCTTTAGACACAGACATGTCAGAGACACCAGATGGAAATATCCACCTCATTCTCGTCAGGGCTCATGGTATATGGTCCAGATCAGTCAGCGCCCATCTATGTAGGAACCCTGACACTTTTTGACTACAACACAAGCCAGTATACAATAAAGCTGTGAATGATGGCATCAAAGGGTTTCAGAAACCACAAACTTCATATAACGAGGTAAAACGTAGGCCCTTTGTGTGCCTCAGTGTTCCCTTTTCTCCAGCTGGGTGTTATTTTCATTGTTACTTTAGGCATTTTAGGGCAATGCATTAAAACTAATTGGCTAAGGTTAGGGTTACCATTGGGGAAAATAAGGTTTTACTTCAAATATGTTACAACTGAAACCCTCCACCATATCACATGACAGCCTTATCACATGACACCTCTCGACTACGTTGATAACACAGCTCAGGGTGTCACTTTCTGAAGTCCAAGCACATGTTGGTCCTGTGATACAGAAGCATTCTGACCTGTCCTTAAGTGATTGTAAATTGTCTATACTAGCAGATGTGGCAGTGTGTGGTTGTTTGTCTGTCTGTGCTGGCTCTCTGATAGACAGGCAAACCTCTCCGCGTTGACAGATGGGACAGGCTCCAGATGAACCTGCCGCCTGCACCCCTGAAGAGAGCTGGCAACTCTGGTGCTCAATAACGAACTCATAATGATAGAGTTGAAACTATAAAGCTGAAATGATTTGTGATGAGCAAATTAATCAGCAACAAATGTATATGTCAGCATAACATGAAAGCAGTCACCATACAGTAGGTCAAAGGTGAAGGTAGTGAGGGTAGTAAAAGGGACAAAAAGAAATCCACTATCTTGTTAGGTATGTTAAGCGCACACACACACACACAAACATAGAGTGAATGTTGCATCATCAGGGCCACAATCCACAATTCCATCTGCAGTGAGGGGCGGTCAGAAAAGTGAGTAACTGTGAATTGAAATGGAAAAATAGACACAAACAGACATTCTGGTGGGACTTCATCCAAGAATTCCTCGTCCTTAATGATGTGCTGAGTCTGTGGAATATCAACGAGGCAAAAGAAAGAGGAGGAACGACCGTTGCCCTCGAAGTGTTTATCACGATTGCCAAATGCCCAGAGAATTTCAAGCTATCGTTTCATTGTCACATCAGCACTTCGCAATAACAGAAAAAAAAAAAAAAAATGCTGAATGGAGACAACCCAAACTGGGTGACACTGCGTTTTAGAAAACTAACATAGCTGCGGTAACCAAAGAACATGCAGAAAGTGACTAATTACCCAAGCTCTGCTTTTGCGGGGGCTGATAAAAGTTTAGTGCTGCCTTGAAGAGCTTCTTCTTATCCAGCTGCAAAGCCAAACATTTGTCTTCCACCAGACCTTGGAGGAGAGCCCCAGGCCAAAGACAAAGAGAGGGCCCTTTCTCTTTGTGTAGCTGAACAGTTCAGCTGTGGTCCCATCCACGTTTGTAATGATTGGCCTGTTGGGCTGCTTTAGTCCCTCCCAGGATAAAGACTGAAGTTGATTGATGGATCGGTTTGCCCAATCCCCATTGGATTTTGGTGGCTGGGCACTCACTTAGAAAGAGGGTTTCAATGGTCCACAGAGAGCAAATCAAAACAGAAATGATTTGATGCCTACTTGCTATTTCGCAAATGTTTGTAGCTGGATCAGTGGGCTGTGAGATTTGGGAGCTGTCCAGTGCTGAAAACATGGGCAGTTTTCACTCCAGTCAGTGTGAAGTCTTTGTTAAAACCTATTACCCTTCTGACTTCTTACAAAGCACAAAGCTCAAAGAGATTATAAAATGTCCATTTTAGCACACTGCTGGGTCTGTTGTTTCTAAATTTTTGTCTAAAACAAAAAAAGAGTAAAAACACATTATGACCCTAACAAAATTAGCACATTTAACAAGCAGCATAAGTATGAAGCAACAAGCCCGTGACTCTTTCAGAGGTGAAGCTTTTTTGATCATACCTAGGTTCCTCTAAGTAAAAGCTGGCACTCATTTGCATTTATATAGCCCCATTCTGTTAGCTATTAACATTGTATGGGGGGGGGAGATAAAACCCATAATCACCAAAGTGGCATATTAGAGTGGGCACTTTCTTTCCAAAGAGAATAATATCAAACCCTCACTGAGAATTACCTTTGGCTTCTGCTGGAACTACGCTGTCAGCAGAGCTTTTGAAATGCATTCATACTGTCTAAACTAACTGGAGAAAACACACATAAAAACCGTGACTAGCATGGTAGATTGCCTCACTTTAATAAACAAACTAATCACCAATTTCAGCAGAGAAATGTAACTATATGGTCAGAACTATGCCCTACAGTAAAACATGATGATTGAAACTCCAAAGAAAGTCTGTTAGCTAAAATTTTCAACCAATTTATTCTTTATTCATCGTATTCATCTGGCTTTTGGTTTAAAAAATTGACATTTGGTGTTTTCTCTAACAAAACAAAAGTCACCATGCCTATAATTATCTTAGATTGTATGCTATTTAAGTTTCCATTGATGCAAAGAGCCTCTTGGACTGCACACACCCCAGAGAGAGAGAGAGACATGAAGAACAATACCGGTGCTGAAGGAGTGAAAGGTGTGCAGCAGCAAACCAAACTGAGCCCCTACTCTATTTTAGACTCAAACCCCTTTCTTCCATGCAACACTGCTCTCTGATTCCTCTGTTCATATGACTGCACTCATCTGCATATGCACACGGACACACTCAGGCATACACGCAACTACCGTATGTGTGCTGGGGCTCATGGATGCCCTCACAACCTCTCAAACACACTCACGCATCCGGACAGAATAAAAAATGCATGCAGTAAACTTTCTTTCTTCACTATTCTCTTCCCATGAGAGTACCTCTGTGCTTCTGTATTGCTTCTATCAAACATTTTTCTGGATCCAGAGCTCCTCCATAGTGTGTTGTGGCCTAGTTAACCTCATCCTGGTTTGTGGCACTGACACACAGCTGGTGGCAGCCGCACTAACAAGGCACAAGAAGAAAAGACTTGGACTTCTCCAAACCGAGGCGCTGAATAGGGACAGAATAGGGCTTTGTTGGGTTGCAGGGGCTCTCATATTGTCAGACAATACGGCTCATTCGTCAAGGTGACTCAAACTGTTCTCCTCCTTCTTTGCGATTTGTACATGCCAGTGTTTGTTTGCAGAGTGGGGTACCATTAATAAAAGACTGAAAAACCAGGTCGCCGACTGGGCAACAGGAAATCAATCTTTTTGCCACCACCCTTTGTACCATTTTCTTTTCATGTTTCCAGGAACATGGCAAAGTTGGCATGTGATACTTCAATATAAAGATAAAATCCATGAAGCATCCAGGAGCCCATCATTAGATCGTTAGTAAGCCAGGTTCTGCATAGGGAGGTCTTTGATGTCATGCCCAGGTGACAAAGCCACCAGGTCTGATTTTGGCACTTACTGAACACATGTTGTCTGCTCACCAAAAGCTTCTCATTAACATAATAGATTTCACAGACACCTGCTCAAATGTTCAGCTCAGCTCCCAAAGCTACATCCCACCAAAGAAGGTGCCCTCACCTCCAACTTACGTTTTCTGCCATTTTGTCATTTTTTTATTTTTTTATTTTTTTTCAAAAGGACGATTTAGAAGAGACATGACTCTGTGAACCAAAAACACAAGTTCCTGTGATGTGAAGACAAGCTCTCTTGGGATGAAACCATGTAAAGGACACACTAATGAGGTTACTCGCTGCATGATGATTTATGCATGAACCTACATGGCTTGTAAATATAGACTGATATTAAAAGCACTGACCTGTAAATAATTAAAAATACTCCAAACTGGCGCTATTTGCGTGCGTCTCAGAAGCTGATAGTGTGATTTTGCTGGAGGCCGGCGCTGACTGGTCTACAGGGGAAACACTTCCTTTACTTACACTCAATGTATTTGCATACAATTTAGTGTGGGGAAACTGATGCAGAATGATCCACTATGCCATCTCCCACGTGCTTAAGCCGCTCCAAAAGTGCGTTTTCTTTCTTTCTTTAACAGCAGGTATAAGCAAGACACCCAGCAGCAGAGCAGTGTCGGAGCCTGCAGCCACCCTGTGACTTGAGCCATGGCACAATGACCAAAATCACGCGCGCGCGCACGCACACGCACACACACACGAGATTTTATATATGCATATATATATATATATAACATAACAGTAAAGGGTTTTCTCGCTGTTCACTTACCGTTTCTGGCAAGCCAAGACGCGTGTGAAACCGCGCAGCTGTCAGGAATAAACGCTTTGCGCCTCGGCGCAGGTGCCTCTCCAAATCTCCCCCGACGGGTGCGGAGACGGCAAACAACGGAATAAGGGGCGAAGCGGCACTTTGCAGAGGGCGAAGAAACCCGGCGAGGGGTCTGCGCTGACGCTCCGGGTGCTGGACTCCTCACTCCCTCTTCAGCATGATCCTGTCCCCTCCTCACCGAGGCGCAGCATCCCGCCAGACACCGATATCTGCCAGATCTGCGCGGATGCTTTCACACGCACGCACACGCTCGCGCGCGCGCACGCACACACACAGAGCGAGGGGGAGAGAGAGAAAGGGAGAGAGGCGCAAAGGTGCTCTCCTCCTCGGCAGCAGAAACGCCGAGGGAGAGAAGCTAAATCAGTTTGAACAAAGAGGCAAACGATGACAAGCAGACGGCTCCAGCGCCCCCCCCCCCCCCATTCATTCAGTGAGGAGAGGGGAGAGGGTGGCTGTGTGGGTGGGAGAGAGGGAGGGGAGAATGGGGGTAAAAAAAAAAAAAAAAAGAGAGAGGGGATGTACTTGATGTGACCATAATCCGATTCCTGTGTAAACCTCAAATGTTGATCCTGGGTCTGCGAATTAACTTTGCACAAGAGCTTACAGTGACAGACTGAGCATCGGATAACCCCACCACCACCACCACCCAGACCCTCATGTCGCATCCTGTTTCCACACACTTCCACGCAGCCAGTGACACAACTTGTGAACTGATGCAACCTGAAGGCCTTTTAAATCTACGGATTGATGTCAGCATGGATCCCAACGTGTCGGCAGCAGCAGGGTCAGTACAGGCCACGCGCATCTTGCTTTTTCCAGTTAACAACTTTCTTTGTTGCTGCTGGAGTTTGTGCGGCTTGTGGGCGTGAGGCTGTGTGAGCACAAGTGCAGCTCCTACACTGATTTCTGTCAAAGATAAAAGTGAGAAGAAGGGCAGAAGCTTGTTCCTGGTTATTCATCACACTGTAGGTCTGCAGTCTGCTGCTCTGCGTGCAAGATGGTTTTAAATTATACATCTTCCCCTGTGTAATCGAGACAGGAGTTGGAATCTTAATAATAGCCACCAATCATGATCGTCACGATTAATCTAATTCGAAAAAATTACCTTATCAGTTAATTTCACACACTCCTATATTTTGCTGCTGTGTAAAAATGTTTCTTTAAATAGGAGTATTGTAATTCAAACATGAATAGGCAGCCCCAAAAGGTTTTTTTTTAAACAAATCAGATTATTGAAATTGGCTAAGCCAGTCCCTCCAGGGTTTCACATGTTGCGATCACACAAATTCCTGTGAAATCACTGACTGGCCGCATCTTTTGCGCAACCTTGCAACTTTGTCCAATCACTACAACTTTTCCGCAATTTTGGCCAATCGTCGTCAATTTCCGCCAGTTTCGCCAATCACATTTGTTCCTGAGTGGTGCTCAAACACTTAGTCTAACCAGTCAAATGTGTCACAGCACCATGCTCACTTCCATGTTTAAAGTGAGTATTAACAGAACACATCAGCAAAAAACAGAGTGTGTGATTTAAAAAAAAAAACCACTCACCCATGAGTTTTCCCTCACTATCCCATCCTCCATCTCCCCCGGCTAGCCGGTGGGCATTTCTTCATGTTTCTGTCCTGACCGTATGTACAAATTGCCAGGAGTGTATTGAAGAACATCCACCTGCCTGAAAGCACCCCATGGCAGGAGCACGCATGAGAAGAGACTCCGTAAAACCACAAACAAGCAAATCTAACACTACAGCCAGTGTTTGAACATTTTATACATCTTTAGAGGTAAAATCATTACTACAGCTTGTCAATTAGCTTCAAAGCTGTGAATCTCTGGTCTGGACACGGACCAATGCATGCCCCCACCCTGGCAAACCCCCAAGGAGAGACCCTCCTCCCGGTAAAGGAAAGATGAATATCTGATGAGACAAGTGAGCGTCAAGACACACAGCAGATAGACTGAAATGTAGGAGTCAGGCACGGAAAGAGAGAGAATATTCAGTAATTTTTTTCAGAAAAACAGACTTCGATAGACAGTAAAGAGCAACAGAATAAATTATTTCTTTTGTCCTCTGCACTTGGTACAGAGGGTTGGGGACCGCTGCATTTAGGGAGTTTTCAAATGAAGGTGCTGCTAATAATTTCCAAATCTATACGGGGGGGTGGGGGGGTGCTGAAAAGTTCATAGTGGTCAAATTTGGCCAAATGTGGTCGATTTTACAACATAGTCTTCCCTTTGGTCCACACACTTCTTCCACTGATGTTGCAGCACTTGGATCCCTGCAGTTAAAAAATAAACCACATTTAGTCAGATTTGACCTCTTTGAACTTTCCAGCCTATGAACTTTCCAGCCCCCCATACTCTTTAACATGCATTCAATGTAATTTAGCTATTGTAATGGATACTGTGTTAAAGTCTGTATTTGCTGTTGCACAAAATACTTTTTTCTGTATAGCAGAAGTTTCTGCTGAATTCACTGATTAATAGGAAATTTTTGACAATCTTGTGCATTTCTTGAGGTGCTATATAGAATATCATTGCAGTAAACTTTGGGGGAAAAAAGCTTCTGCTTTAAAATTTGTAATTCTTCCCACAACTTTTAGTGCAAAAAAACTCCTCAAAACATTGCAACTTTTTTAAAAAGCTCCCGCAAATTCAAGGTTTTTGGGCCGCAACAGCCACAACATCCCACGAAATCCTGGAGGGACTGATAAACACATCTGGTTTATTGGCCAGTAGTCATTTATTTAATGCTCATATATCTCTTAATCTGACATGTTTTTCCTTTTGTATTTGTACATGTGCTGATATTTATTATCTCCGCCAAGGGAGGATAGAGGTAATGTTTTTAGTGGTGTTGGATGGTTTGTCTATTGGTTGGTTTGTCTGTTAGCAAGATAACTCAAAAAGTTATCAACAGATTTTGATGAAATTTTCAGGAAAGGTTTGTAATGGCACGGGGAGCAGATGTTTTGGTGGTGATTTGGATCATGATGTGGATGCAGGAATTTTTTAAATATTATTTTATATATTAATCTGGTGCTTTTCATGTACTGCCCCTTTAAGACATGGCCACTCAGTTATGATGATAAAAAATTCTGACAAACTGTCCGGCAACTCGGGAGAGGGAAACAGCTCCCTGTCCATAGTCTGTATGGTGCAGATGGAGGGTTGCAGACTTCGACTGGGGACATCGTCGGGTGATGAAAGGAATACTTTGAGGATCTCCTCAATCCCACTGGCACACCTTCCACAGAGGAAGCAGAGCTTGAGGACGAGGGAGATGACTCACCCATCACAGGGGCTGAGGTCACCAAAGTGGTGAAAAAATCTTTTCGGTGGCCACGCCCCAGGGTGGATGAGAGTCACCCTGAGTACCTCAATGCTCTGGATGTTGTAGGGCTGTCATGGCAGAGATGCCTCTGCAACATTGCGTGGACATCAGAGACAGTGTCTTTGGCATGGCAAACTGGGTTGGAGGTTCCTCTCTTTAAGTAAGTGGGACCGGAGGGTGTGTTTCAACTTGAGGGGGCCTCCTTGGGGATGTCTATGCCAAGGTACTGGAGAGGAGAATCCGGCCATTGGTCGAACCTTGGATTCAGGAGGAGCAATGTGGTTTTCGTCCTGGCCTTGGCACATCAGACCAACTCTCTACCCTCTCGAAAATCCTTGAGGGTTTGTGGGAGTTTGCCCAAGCAGTCCACATGTGTTTTGTGGACTTGGAGAAAGCATTCAGCCCCATCCCTCATGGTCTGCTTGGGAAGGGGGGGGGGGTTGCTTCGGGAGTATGGGGTATCAGGCTTATTGCTATGTGCTATCCAGTCTCTATACGATCATTGCAAGAGTTTGGTTTGTATTGCCAACAATCAGTCGAACTCATTTCTAGTGAGAATTGGACTGTGCCAGGGCTGGCCTGTGTCACCAATCCTGTTCATAATTTTTATGGACAGGATTTCTAGGCGCAGCCAAGAAATGGAGGGTGTCATGTTTGGTGGCCACAAGATCTCATCTCTGCTGTTTGCAGATGATGTTGTCCTGTTGGCTTCACCGAGCAGTGACCTATGGGTCTTGCTGGGACAGTTTGCTACCGAGTGTGAAGCGATTGAGATGAGAATCAGCACCTCCAAGTCTGAGTCCATGACCCTCAGCCAGAAAAGGGTAGATTGTCCTCTCTGGGTTGGGGACAGGTTCCTGCCCCAAGTGGAGGAGTTCAAGTATCTCTGGGCTCTTATTCACAACTGAGGGGAGACTGGAGCAGGGGATTGTCAGACGGATCAGAGCAGCATCTGCAGTGATGCAGACGTTGTACCAGTCTGTTGTAGTGAAGAGGGAGCTAAGCTCTAAAGCAAAGCTGTCGATTTACCGGTCAATCGATGTTCCTACCGTCATCTATGGTCATGAGCTTTGGGTAATGACCGAAAGAATAAGTTTAAGTTTAATGTTTATTTGAAAGGGACATTACTTACTAATGAACATTAATACAAATGTAAGTATGCCAGATTTAGCAATACTGCTAATTTGCATCTGTAGTCCCCCAGCGGGTCAAAAAAACACACAAACAATCATACATGAGCAGAACAACTGCAATGCAACTGTACAAAGTGCACGAGTTAAGGTGTTACAAAACAAAATATTCAAATGTCACACACGTGAAGTGCTGTGTATGCATACACACACATGCACCCAAGCACCTCACAGCAACAAATAAGATCATGGATACTTTCTCCATAGGATTACTGGACTCACCCTTAGAGATAGGTTGAGGAACTCAGTTATTCAGGAGAGTAGAACTGCTGCTCCTCCACATCGAATGGAGCCAGTTGAGGTGGTTTGGGCATCTGATCAGGATGTCTCCTGGACGCCTCCCACTTGAGGTGTTTTGGGCATGTCCCAGTGGGACATGTCCTCAAGGCAGACCCACGAAATGCTGTAGAGAGTATGTCTCCCAGCTGTCCTGGGAACACTTTGGTATCTTCTCTGTAGAGCTGGAGCAGGTGGCCGTGGAGAGGGAAGTCTGGGCTTCTCTGCTTGAGCTGCTGCCTCTGTGACCCAGACCTCCAGAAACACGGTAGAAAATGGATGGATGGATGGATGGATGGAATAAGTTCACTGCTTTGCATTGGTACACTAAAACAATGTTGTGTACAGGAAATGGCTGCAAACATTTCTGAAGACAATACTTATAATCATTGTTTCATCCAATTTTCCCTCAGTGACACTGACTTCTCTTTTTTCTTCTTCTGGCTGCTCCCTTTAGGGGTCGCCACAGTGGATCATCTGCCTCTATCTTACCCTATCCCTTGCATCTTCCTCTGTAATAACCCTCTCCATGTCCTCCTTCACTACAGCCATGAATTTTCTCTGTGGTCTTCCTCTTCTCCCCCTGCCTGACAGCTCCACCTCCAACATTCTTTGTCCAATATATCCACTATCCCTCCTCTGCACATGTCCAAACCATCTCAGCCTTGCCTGTCTTACTCTGGCTCCAAACCCCTCAACCTGAGCTGTCCCTCTGATGTACTCATTTCTAATCCTGCCCCTCATAGTCACTCCCAATAAGAATCTTAGCATCTTCAACTCTGACACCTCCAGCTCCACCTCCTGTCTTTTTGTCAGTACCACCTTCTCCGTAGTGTGACTGACTGCTTTGAATAAATTACAAATGCCAGATTACAGCACCAAAGATGTCTTGTCAGTTTTTCTAACATGTGCAACTGATCACTGATGAAATACATTAGTCGTACAGATTTGATACAGTAATTTGTCTGGAGCTTTGAGAGCATAAAGTTATCTCTCATTGACGTTATTGTTATTTTCTTTTCTTTTGTGGACACTGGCAACCTTCTTGAGATGGTCCCCAGGCCACTTTTAACCATTAGTTGAATATACTTGAATATACCAAGCGTGGATGCAGAGTTTTGGTCTCATTAACTTATCAGTAGATTAAAGTGCAGATCAAAAACTTTCTAGTTGATGGCAGTTCACCACTGACTCCCCAAACCTTGTGACATCTGATGAGCTCCTGCGAGCATATAGGATCTGAAAATAAAAGTGATTGATGCCAACAAAGGATGGAAGGGCTATAAAAAGATATCAAAGCACCATTTGAAATGTTACTAAGAACTGTGTGCTAAAGTGAGCTGTGAAGTCAAAATAAGATCTCAAGGCAACCTTTAGATAAAACAGCATGTCTGCTGGAAAGAAAGACAGAACTCTTACATGACTTCAAATCTGGTTTAGCTGATGCAGTGGTTGTCCAATTCCAGACAAACAAGGTCCACACAATTTGAATCCCATCTTAAAAGTCACATTTACTGCACTTTTTCCACAAGTTGACAGTTCCTACAGGTCTTAATGAAATGTTTGTGAAATCCTTTGGCCAACTTGCGTTTAATGTTTTAATTACTGCAGCATCTTTGTGAATCATCTTTTGCAGCCTTCCTCAGAGCCGTTAATTTCAGTGCATGTCTTTTTAAAGGCCTAAGGACTTGAGTTAACTCCACCCTCCCTTTTTTGTCACTGTTGCTTATGTTAGCTGGCTAGCTCCTAGATTGGGTAACGAGTCTGAGTCAACTAATGTAACTTTGTCTTAAAGAATGAATAAAATAATGCATCACTGGTGGACAGGGGTGTGTGGTTCCAGTGGTCGATAGGATATGATCGGTCCCTGCAGCACATTAAGCACAGGCTCATTCATGAATGAATGAATGAATGGCTAAACTGCTAATATCACTAGCCACCTTTGGTTGAGGTTAGCAACAACAAACTATAGTAAAATAACCTAAAATAGCATCTATGAATAACATACGTATATGGCCAAGTGTTGTTAGATGAACAAGGATTTCAGTGGGAGTGAATAGAATTAATAGAAAACAGTGATCAAAACCAGCTGGACCGACAATTAAGCTAACTCCAGGCGGCCTGTCTGTCAGCCTCTCCCCACTGAAGCAAGCTCTAATACAGTTAGACAGATTGTTGTTTAGTGGAGCAAGAGGAAAAAGGGATATCTATTAGAGTGACTGAAATTTAAAGAAAATAACAATATACAGTAAACCACGCTTGGTAAACTAACTCCCGGGTATCACTGTTAGCTTTGAAGCTAATCTTTGAGCTCATAATATGGGCGGGGACTGAATAAATCCATCTTATTCCTAGGCCCCATGATGCCTTGCATGAATTATGGTAGCAACTTCCGATACTAGTTTAGAACGTACTGTTGTCACTGAAGCAGGACACTTTTCCTTGTTAAAAAAACAATGACCTCGGCATCAAAAATGTGGGAACACAGCCTTTTGCACCTCAAAAACAGTAATATAATCATACCACATCACACAACTATGGAGGGATGAGAAGATGACCTTAAAAAGTGGCCAGTAGCTCCGTTAGTTAGCTCCGCTGCTAGCATGCTAACACTGTTGTGGCGGTTTGGGATAACCCCCACAACAGACTGGGACAGACAGCTCGCTACTTCTGTTTTTTTCCGCTGCACTACTGTGATGTAATGTGCCATTCCTGCATTGTTTCACTACTGTGATGTAAATGTGCCATTCATGCATTGTGTTCATGCATCCTGTCCCTACTGTGTCTCTCAAATGCAAATGCCATACCTACTGCTGTGAATGCCTTTCATGCATTGTCTGTAACTGGGTATAAATACCGCACATATTCTGTAACTCACTCTCTCTTTGACTGCTGCTGCTGACACACACACTCTGTGTCTCTTTGCTGGAGAGCCTGAGGACACACACCAGCCCGCCTGCACAAGGGCTGGGGTGGAGTTCCTATGATGGCGGTGTGATTTAATAAACCTGCTTAAAACTCTCTCATCGCTGCCTTTATTCTATCAAACCGACATAGCTGTAAACAAATAAAAGCTCTGAGATAAATCAATGTTTCCACCACAATAAAGTCGGCTGTATTTTGTTGAAATATGTTGGACATTATCAAATTTACCTCAGAGCACACGTAGAGTCTAGTCAGAGCCACAAAGAACCACAACATCGTGCTTGGGCGTTTTAAATTCGGGGTAAAACGTCAAATCTGTGACATTCATACAAGTGAAAACATATTTGGTGCTGCTGTGACTGTACCACCGATCACACGAACAATCCTTTAGTTTTCAGTGCATGATCTACTCACTGCTGTTGAAGCCACAGATTTAGCTGTGCTTATCTGTGAGGAGCCTCACACCACGAACAGCAGCAAGTACCAGAACTACGCAAAAACATTCAAAAATACAAAAACTACAAGTGCTGAAATTAGCTGCCACTTGAGTGCAAAACACATATGTGGACTATACATTAAAATGAATTTGAAAAACTGTAATGTTCTCCTGAACATGTAATGACGAGGCGCACACACCGGGTGTCAGTTAGGACTTTTTACTTGTCACTTCAACTGCAACCAACAACTAACCACACAGTGGCTCTAGTACATCTCCTTTTATAGTCAGGTCATGGCCGGGGTCATACTGCCCTCTAGTGGTGACTCTATAGGAACTTCACATATCAATACATCTCCCTTTTTTTTTCAAGTAAGGTCATGTCCAACTATAAACTTAAAACTGTTTCTCTAATTTCAATAAACAAAATAAACTCCATTTCTATTTACATTTCTTTCAACCTTGTACACTGAATCACAAGTTCAATTTTTTTCTCTGTTTACAATTCAACATCAACACATTTTTTTCTCTGTTTACAATTCAACATCAACACATTTTTTTTTTTTTCATTCATCTCAGTACTCCTTACATTTCCTCAATCAATCTTTTCGGTTTCACAATTTGCCTTTGTGAGCATCTCCTTTGTGTCACCTCAGTCTGTTCGTTAGTGTCTGTCTCTATGTTCTGGTTCTCAGCCATTTCTGGTTGTTCGGTTTGGCTGGAAATTAGCATGTCGCTTGTTTCACTGTCTGTGACTCTCATTTTTGTCTGAGGCACTTTCAGTAAGTGACGTCGGTTTCGCCTCATTGTTTTTCCATGCTCTGTGATGACTTCATATGATCTGGGAGTTGTTTCTTTAACCACTTTTGCCAGCGGTCCCCATTCTCCATCATATCTCACTCGCACAATGTCCTCATGTGCAAGTGGTCTCAGAGGTCGTGCTGTTCTGTTGTACAGTTCAGTTTGCCTCTCATCACGCCTCACATCTCTCTTTTCCATCACCTGAGATGCTGATGGAAGTCGCGTTCTGAGTTTTCTGTTCATGAGCATTTCTGCTGGGGAAAGTCCATTCTCCAGTGGTGATGCTCGGTAATTCAGGATCGCCAGATGTGGGTCTTCTGCATTGTCTGCAGCCTTTTTCAGTATGCGCTTCACAATTTGCACCCCTTTCTCTGCTAACCCATTCGACTGTGGGTACAGAGGGCTTGAGGTCACGTGCTTGAACCCATATGTGTCTGCAAAGTCTTTGAAGCACTGACTCGTGAATTGTGGTCCGTTATCACTTACAACAGTCATTGGAATTCCATGGCGTGCGAACATTGTCTTTGTATGTGCAATCACCTTTTCTGCTGTTGTGTCACTCAACCCTGCAAACTCTGGGTAGGTGGAATGATAGTCCATGACTAACAGATAGTCCTTGCCCTTAAGCTGAAATAGATCCATGCCCACTTTTCTCCATGGCCCTTGAGGCTTCTCATGGGGCCTCATAGGCTCCTTTGGCTGTTGATACCTGTGGCGCTGGCAAATCTCACAGCGCTGCACATATGCCTCAATGTCCTTGTGCATGCTGGGCCAATACAAAACATCACGTGCACGTCTTTTGCACTTTTCAATACCCAAATGCCCCTCATGCACTAATTTAACCATTTCTGATCTCATGGAGGTAGGTATGACTATCCTTGTACCTTTTAACAGAACCCCATCTAACACAGACAGTTCACCTTTAAAGTGTTGGTAAGGCTTGTCAATCATAACCTGTCCTGGTATATATATACCTGTCCTGGTATACATATACCTGTCCTGTCCTGATGTACCTGTCCTGATGTATCTGTTCCATTACTCTTTTTAGTTTCTCATCTTTTTGTGTTTCTTTCACTATCTTCGTCCATTTTGCATCTGACACTGGCATGTGTGCCTTAATAGAGTCTACATGTGTTTGCACAGCTTCCTCTGTTGTGCTGCTGGTGTTGCTCAAGCTAGCCCTACTCAGCGCATCGGCTACAATTAGTTGCTTGCCTGGTGTAAACTCAAATTTCAAGTCATATTTCTGTAATCTTAACATTAGACGCTGGATGCGCGGTGGTGCGTCACCCAGTGGCTTCTGTGAGATCGCAATCAGTGGTTTGTGGTCTGTTTCTAGTATTACTGACCGTCCATACACATATTCATGAAACTTCTCACATCCAAACACTGCACCTAGAGTCTCTTTCTCTATTTGCGCGTAATTTTTTTCTGCGCTTGTCATGGTGCGCGATGCGTATGCGACTGGATACCACTCTGTGTCATGTTTTTGCAGTAGCACAGCTCCTAGGCCGGCTTTGGACGCATCTGTGGACACTTTTAGCAGTTTGTCCTGATCATAGAATTTTAACACTGGCTCCTTTATTAGACTGCTTTTGAGCCACTCCCATTCTCTGGCATGCTCTGCCATCCACTTCCACATTGTATTGGTCTCTAACAAGCTTCTAAGAGCTATTGTGTTAGCTGATAAATTTTGGATAAATTTCCCCATGTAATTGACTAGCCCTAAAGCTCTTTGCAAGTCATTTTTGTCCTGCGGTACTGGCAGCTCTGCTATGGCCCGCACTTTTTGCGGATCTGGTTGCACGCCTGCCCCAGATAACTTCTCTCCCAGGTATGTAATCTCCTGTACCCCAAATTGGCACTTACTCTTATTCAGTTTCATACCTGACTTTTGCGCCTGTGTGAGAACTCTAGCCAACCTTTCGTCGTGCTCCTCTTTTGTTTTTCCCCAGACTACCACGTCATCAAGAAAAACTCCCACCCCTTCTATTCCGTCAAACAATTGCTGCACAGTTCTATGGAAAATTTCAGGGGCTGAGCTAATCCCGAACGGCATTCGTAGAAAGCAATGCCTTCCGAATGGCGTATTAAATGTGCACAATTTAGCGCTTTCCTCGTCGAGCACTATTTGGTAAAACCCAGATTTGGCATCTAATTTTGTGAAGTAACTTGCTCCACTCATTGTGCTGGTTATGTCAGATTTTGTTGGTAGCCTGTAATGCTCCCGCTGTATTACTTTATTTAGATCTTTTGGATCTATGCACAATCTCAAATCTCCATTTGGCTTCTCCACTATAACTAGTGAGTTAACCCATTCAGTTGGTTCTTCTATTTTTCTGACCACTCCGTCTGCTATCAGTGAGTCTAGTGTTTCTCTCAGCCTCTTTTTAAGAGCTATTGGCACTTTTCTTGCTGCATGTATGACTGGCTCTGCATTCTCTTTCAGCCTAATTTTTTGTTTGCCTGGTAGGCGGCCTATTCCTTTGAACACCTCTTTGTATTCTTTCACCCAGTCAGTGTGTTTGTGCCTACTTGTTGTAGCCTCTGTATTTTCTCGTGCTGTCACCTTGTCTGTATCAATGACATTCACCCTCTTGATCAGACCTAGCTGATCGCATGTTTTTAAACCCAAAATTGCTTGTCTATTTCCATCAACAAGTACAAACAATGTATTCACTGTCTTATCTTTGTTTGACAGTGTAACCCTGCACATTCCTTTAGTGGGTATTGGCTTATCGTCATATGTTCTCAGATTAATCTTTTTATCTCTTATTTTCGGTTTGTTTTTCAGTCTTTTAAAATCTTTCATTGGCAGGATGTTTACCTGCGCACCTGTGTCGAGCTTCAGTGACATGTCCGTGCCATTCATCTCCAGGCACACTATCCATTCGTCAGCGCTCGTCTCTCCCTCGATGGCGTCCACGTAAAACTGATCCTCTTCGCTGTCGCTCTTTTTCTCCACGAGTTGCACCCTCTTCTTCGAGAAGCAGGTCTTTGCGAAGTGATTTTTTCCGCCACACTTGCGACATTCCTTCCCGAATGCTGGACACTGCTTCGGCGCATGTTGCATTCCACACCGCTCACAGTTCCCGCGCGCGCGCTCTGGGTTTGCCTCCCTTTTTCTTGCATGCAACGTTCCTTTCGGCTTCGCGCGCTGCACTGCATTGACCTCAGCAGTCTCTTTTTCCTTGCTGCTAAAAGTCTTTAATTGTGCCTTTGTACTCTCAGACGCTTGGCAAATCTGTATCGCTTTCTCCAGCGTTAAGTTAGTCTCTTTCAGTAATTGCATCCGCAATTTGTTGTCCTGGACCCCTATTACAATTTGGTCCCGTATCATTGACTCACTCAATGTTCCAAAGTTGCATGACTGACATTTCAACCGTAGGTCTGTGACATACAGCTCGATGGACTCTGACTCTTTCTGAAGTCTTTTTCTGAACACATACCTCTCGTACGTTTCATTCTTTCTCGGTGTGCAATAATCGTCAAATTTCTTCATCACGGCGTCGAAGTTGCCTTTTTCTTCTTCCGTGAAGATGAATGTGTTAAACACATTTAGCGCCGCTCGCCCTGCTACTGTTAGCAGTAATGCTATTTTCCTCTCCTCATCACGGAGACCGATAGCAAGCGAATAAAGTTCAAAACTTTGTTTGAATGCTTTCCAGTTCTCGTTGACGTTACCGGTCAACTTTAACTCGTCCGGCTGTCAAAGAGCGTTCATCTTCGCCGTCGGTTCGTAGTTTTATCCTGGTACCATGTAATGTTCTCCTGAACATGTAATGACGAGGCGCACACACCGGGTGTCAGTTAGGACTTTTTACTTGTCACTTCAACTGCAACCAACAACTAACCACACAGTGGCTCTAGTACATCTCCTTTTATAGTCAGGTCATGGCCGGGGTCATACTGCCCTCTAGTGGTGACTCTATAGGAACTTCACATATCAATACAAAAACTTTTAAAAATGCTATTTTAAATGCCCCTGCTACTCCACTCTTACTGACTGATTTAACACTAGGTCAGCCGAAACCGGAAGCTCCGCCCATAATAGTTCCTACTGCGGCACCCGGAGGAATAAGGTGGATAGCACGGTGATGGGTTGTAACTGAAGACTGAAACATTTGTCAGTGATGTAGGGAAAAAGATCTGGAAGAGCAAAACTGGCTTCTGCCCATTCTGCTGAAATGTTAAAATCTAATTATTTCTAAGTGAAGAGAGATTTTAATATTTTTTACTGTAGTCATATGACTCAAGAAAGCATTTTAAAAGGATAAAACCCACAAACTCATCATGTGGGAATGGGACCTTTAAGACCTCATCATAAAAGTTAGTGTATTTAAGACAGGGTGCAGATTGCTAAAGGCAGATGAAGGAACCCAGGGTGAGAATTCCGCAATGTAGAAAAGAAGAACACTTATCTGGCTATAAAGGTGTAAAGCTGAGAAGTGCTCCATGTGAAAGTAGGGGTAGTAGGGATACTAAATATGGACTAATGAATGTTTGATTTTATGCATGTTTGCTGTTGGGGTATTTACACCTTTTTACTTCAAAAACAGCAACAACAGCTGCCTACTGCTTCTTCAGAAAATGACATTAATTAGAATGGATGGAACCAAAGAGTAGAGCTGCAGGTTATAAAATCAAAACAAAGCTGAAAGATGCTAAAATTCAACAGAGCCGAGAAGGACTGTAGCGTTGAGCACACATTGTTCTTTCATCTGTTGTTGATATAAAAGTTTAATTAGAGCAGCTTCAAGGGGGGAATAAGAGTAAAATTAGATTAAACATTCATAAAGTGTGGCCAAGCTGGAGCATCTTAACAAGTCATGTTGTAAGCTGAAGAGAGAAGAGTAGCCAGAAATTGTACAGGAGTAAAAATCATGTAACTTAACTTTATGGGATGAATTATTCAGGTTTGAGTATGCAGATAATAATTAAGTAAGAGCAAATGTCTACTAAAAAGTTATTTAAGGATTACGTAACTTAGGTTAGGTTTATTATTTTGAATAATAAACTACTGTATAAAATATTTATCTGATAAAATGAAAGCAAACTACATGTATCTTTTATTCCAAATCATATAAACTAGCAATATCATGCAACACAGTTCTGACCAATCAATCTGATTGGACCATATAGAATCCAAGCCTGACTGTATTCCCAAAAGACCACACTTGGGTGTTTCACTGAACATGTATCACTCTGCATCAGCAAAGTTCTGCTAATCTTTAAATTGGAGTGACTGTCACTGGCTTCTTACAATATGTACAAATTGTAACACTGTGAATGTGTCTGTGTCTGTGTATGTGTGTGTGTATCTGTCCGTTACCAGCTTTTCAGCTCGCCCAGTCAGAATTAGGCTGTGTGTCCACCAAACGTCTTTTTTTTTCCGCTGTGGGTGACTGTTTTCTATTCATTCTCTATGTAGTCCAGCGTCTACGCTCTCGGCGGTGGCCGCTTTTTGTCGCTGGCGCTCAGAGTTGAAAAAATTTCAACTTTCCAGACTACAGCTGAGCTCGTCAATGTCAGACCTTTCTAAGCAGCCAATCAGAATAAGGAAGAGCAGAACACAGGACGCCGGTGCAGTCTGTACTCAGACTCCTGTTGTCCGTGTCACCATATTTTGCATCTAGAGTTGCTACCAATGTCAGAATATGTTTCCTGTCCATTGTTATTGAGAGACTGCTGTTAAAAAATCTGCAGAAAGTCTGACCATACGAAAAGTGGAAGTGCTGAGCTGGGAGTGACAAGCTGTAGCTGGGATACAGGGCACAGACTTTTTTTTTTTCCGGAGCGCAGCGCACAAACACTGGAAAAAAAAGACGTTCAGGGCAGTCGGGTGACAAAAAACACGTTTGGTGGACTTGTATCAATGTATCGCCATATTTTCTTGAATTTTAAATTGCCAGAATTCCGAGATAAGGCTTTGTTTTCCAAATAAACACAAATGTAGCTCACCTTTAACGTCATTGGCGCCAGAGAAAAGGGTATTATAATAACTATGCTGGGCCACTAGAGGCAGCAGTGTGACTTTTTACAGCACAACACATAGATATAAAATGCGAGATTGGCAGTAGGTCACTGGAGCGCGAGATTTACGGCTGCCATATTGGTACAGGAATCACAACAAATCCACAGCTCAGCTTAACGCACAACACTCTGATTAAGTCTTCATTTCTGTCACCATGGGATGAGACGCCGGGTTTTCCGGCGCTCAGACCAGTCCCTTCTCATCGCTGTCTCTCATTGGGCAGCGTTACAGGACGGCTGGGGCCCAATTAATCCTCATCAGCTGAGGCGCTGCTAATGAGGATAAAAAGGAGCAGCTTCGATCACTCGGGGCTGCGACTTAAGCACTGTTATGCTGGAACCCTTACGGTAAGTGTCGAGTATTTGTTTTTAAATAATTTAATGGCGTGTTGTCAAAAATAAAGGTAAAAACTCTGATTTTCATTTGGGAGGTCACTGATTTCTGTACATGCATGACTGCCATGAGTGTAATATATATTGTAATTCAGTATCGATAGTTATGGCAATATTTCTCATGTAATATTAGTATACAGTGTTACATTGTGTTCTTTGTTACTGGGTCAGTATTGGTAGCCAATATTATCAACAATGAACTTTGGGTTCTTGTAACTAGTTTGGTAGTTACTCAAATAGCGTGAGGATAGTTTTTCTTTTTCCTGTATACACTTGGCCTAATGAAAGATTTAGGTTTATCAAACCGTCTTTACACAATAATTACACATATATGTGTACAAACATCTACCTCCTGTATCAGACCATCATCATGAAGGTTTGCAGATAGTAATTTACAGATATTGTGGCACATATGTCTGGTTCATATCTCCCACAAATGTATGGCTTATGTGGATTAGGGCTTCACATCTGGAGGAACAAAGAGTCTGGATCGACGGGGGCCGACAGGAGATGTCGAGGAGGTGTGAAGTCGGACCCTTGTCTCAGAGAGGAGGCCCTGGGGGCATCCCCGGAACATCGGAGAATAAGAGACAATGGTGAATCTTCAGAGACTTGCATTGTGATTAAATGTTTGCAGAAGCACCATGTGACTTGAGTTCTTAATCCCCCGGAGGTATAAGAATGTGATGTGACATGATTCTGCCTCTTCTTTCTATTTGAGAATGTTGGATGATTGTGTTCTGCAATAAAGCCGAACCTGAGGAATGAACTCAGTCTCATCATTGAACACAACTTCCACAATATGTTATTTGAAAATTGAAACTTTACAGATAGAATTTTACATTACCTATTTCACATTTGTCTATTACAGGGAGGGGCTACAAGAAGATCTGGTGATGATTAATGCAGTCACATCTCATAGACATTACTATTTCTGTCTTATATTACATTTTGCCTGACATTACTATAAATATTTGCTATGATGGATAGGAGGGGACAGGGTGGATATTACGTGTGATGGTGATGATGATGGTGATGACGATGGGCTGGGCTCTGGGTTAAATTAATAAAGCCTACATCTACTGCTTTAAACTGTGTTTTGATTCAATTAACACTTCACCTCACTTTGCAATTGATTAATATGAGCTTGCTGCTTTCATGTTGAGTGCATTATTCTATGCAATAAATTTAATAAATTTGTAATGAACATTGGTGTATTGTATAAATTTGTTATGTGGGCCTAAAATCAATAAGAATTTCAAATTGATTTTAAACAACTATACAGATCCAGGTAGATGGGGGGGGGGTATAATGTCTGTCTAGTTCAGGGGTGGGCAATCATGTGCCACGGAGGGCCATTCCACTGCTGATTTTCTGTTCCACCCAGTGCTTTCAGCAGGTGTTTGCTCTAATCAGCTTCAAGGATTGCCAGTAATTGAAAACACCTGCTGAAGACACTGGGTGGAGCAGAAAACCTGCAGTGGAATGGCCCTCACTGCCCACCCCTGGTCTAGTTAAATGAAGAAACTTGAATAATTGATTTGTAATTTTTTATTCTGTCTATTTATTTCAAAGTTGACATATCTAGGCCAATTTGTATAGCGCAGGCTGAAATATTTCTTTGATAAACATTTTTGACAATTGGAGGGGGACAATAAGCTGGTTGCCTGGGGTGGCAAATATAACAAATACAGCCCAGGACAAAGTATGAATTAATCAATTTCGGCCATATATTTATGCATAAATGGCCACAATGAAAGAGGTAGGCTTAATTATTAATCAGGGGGTATGGTAACTTCTTTTTCAGCTCATTTGACAGTTCTTGATTGAGACACTTCAAAATGCCATAATTTAATAATTATGAAGCTCTTAAACACCTAATATTTATGCAGATTATGCTGAAAGTAAACCACTATGCGCTGTGTTGTAAACATGTTCACTGAAGCCTGTCAAACGTTTAACAAAGGAGAATGACCCAAGCAGGTGTCTGCACTGGACCACAGGGATGTGCTACAGATATCCTGTACCAAGATGGCGGACACGCGTCCCGCCACCGCAAGCACGGACTGGCCAGAGCTGCCAATCTAGCATTTTATATCTATGGCACAACACAGCATGTTTTCTTACAGCATGTGGTGTTGAACTGTTCAGTTTGGTGGCTCTTGGCTGCCGCCGACAGTACAGGCGTGTGAACTGCAGATTATTTTCACTGCGCATGCATGTACTCCAAAACTACTGCATGGATTTGGATTAAATTTTTACCAGAGGTGGTCCTTGGGCTAGAGAGGAAGCCATAACATTTTGGTGATGATCCCAGAACACATACCTCCACCAAGGCTCTGGCACCGAGGCATCGGCACCTTGATGCTTTCATTTCCTCGGTGAGGTGCTGTTTGAAAAGAGACAATCCTACAAATCCAGACCTCCGTGACCCACATGTGCTTGTGACTAGTGCTTTGTGAGCGTTTGGCTGAAATAGAAGCATGTCTGCTCCATATTTTCAACAAAATAGACTAAAAAGTTGGATTTATTATCTTGATTAGTCAACTGTAATACCAGAGAGGTGATAGATTTTTCAGTTCATCTAAAGATGGCTATAAGAAGAAGGCAAAGTGTGTAGAAACTAAGGCGTTAATTATCCAAAGCTAATCACTGTTAGCCTCTAACTGGTATCTGCATCAGCTTGTTCCCAACCGTAGACGATCCGTCAACAAAATGGATCAGCTGAGGTTGGATTTACCATCTCTATTGGAGAATCGTCAGATCTATGGGGTGTTTACATAATCGTGACTTCCTCCAGGACTCCCTCAGCGCAGCTAATAAACTAACTAGCAGCAGGCTAGATGGTGCCAGTCACATGATCTACAGAACCGGCACAAGAGGAGGACGGGTATGAACAGACACAATGTACACGTGGGTGAAATGACAATGCCACTATTCTATATTGAGTCAAGCATATTTTGGTGCTCAGGAACTGTTAACTTGGTACGTTGAATTTATTTTTCTCAGATCAAAATAACTGGTTAAGCAAACAAATCCACAAACTTTTGTCATGTATTGCTGTCATATAACAAATGGTGCTTGTGGAACTTCTTCTTCTTCTTCTTTTAGATTTGCTTGGCGGTTGGCAACCAGCTTACAGGTGCATTACCGCCACTGGCCTGATTATCATCACTGTACATGCCTGCACAAGGAGCCCCGAACAACTCCCCATGTGTGAAAAAAATCATTCGACCCTGGACTGCGTCCGAGGTGCGGCCGTCCGCTGGACTGTGTTCATGAGGTCGTGCAGCATCACGAATATGTCACCGCGGTGATGTCTTCAGCCCTCATGTGAAGCTTACACCAAATCACTGGAGTGATGTATTCACTGATTCCATGCTCCTTCTCATTTATTGTTGCTTACATAGTGATTTCAACACTGAGTTCCATTAAATAAAAGTATCCAGTGCTGTGAAAAAGTATTTGCCCCTTCCCAATTTCTTATATTTTTGCATATTTGTCTCACTTAAACATTTCAGATCATCAAACAAATTTTGATATTAGACAAAGATAACCTGAGAAAATACAAAATGCAGTTTTTAAACAATTTCATTTATTAAGGGAGAAAGCTCCAAACCTACACGGCCCTGTGTGAAAAAGTAATTGCCCCCTAAACCTAATAACTGGTTGTGCCACCCTTGGCAGCAACAACTGCAATCAAGCATTTGCGATAACTGGCAATGACTCTTTTACAGCGCTGTTTTTGTTGTTGTTTTTTTGCCCCATTCTTCTTTGCAGAATTGTTTAAATTAAGCCACACTGGAAGGCTTGAGCTTGAGGTCACGAACTGATGGTGGAACATTCTGTCATGGGCAGCGGGAGCGCGCCCCTCCCCCCTGGTCTCACCTTCACCAACTCATCACTGCACCTGAGGCGGAAGACACACCTGCGCCCGCTCATCATCCAGCGTACTTAAGGAGGTTCCCTCCGTGCAGTCTACGCTGGCTCGTCTGGGTATACTGTCCGTGTTCGGACTTGCTATATATTGCTGTGATCATTAACTCGTCGATAACCATCGCTCTTCTCCTTTTTCTCAGGTTGCTGCCACCGTGTAGGTGTGTCACCGGGACTGCGCGCGCTCTCCTGCTCCACCTCACTGCCCTTCAGCACCTTCATCTCCCTGTCAGGCACCATCAGCTCCTTTCCCCCTCCTACCCTACTGGTTCATCTATTCCCCGCTGGGTCCTGCCGGTCGTCCCTGGATTTCCCAAGTAAGTGGCAATTTGGCTCGCCCATTTTCCCCTTACTCTCCTCCTTAGCTCACGGTTTTCGTCTTCTCTCCACAGGTCCTATCCTCTGGAGAGTGACTCTTTCTCTAGCTGTGCGCTGTTATATTTGCTATTAATAAAACTGTCAAATGTGCCCCTCAGTGTGGTTCCATCCTGTGTTTGGTATCATGCGCGTGAGCTGTCAAGAATTTAGCACGCCATGACAGAATGAGCCAGCCAGGAAGGTAGCTCAGCCGGTGCCTCACTGCAGGAGCAATCCACTATGGGCTGCCTGGCGGCGACCGAGCAGCAGCTCGCTGTGCTGACACAACAGGTTTTTAGTATGTTGACATTATGGTCCGCGGCACACCCCACAGCTGCGCCCCCCCCAGCTTGCTCCACACGCTACTATGCGCCGTACTTTTTCTGCTCCCACGTCTTCCCCGTACGCGGGGGAGGTAGGGAAATGCAAGCCATTTCTTCTTCAATTACAAATGTACTTGGAGCAGGTTCCGGAGGAGTATCCGGGAGATGTAGCCAAGATACAGCTTTTTGTCCTGTTGCTCAGGGATTGAGCCCTGGAGTTGGCCCAGGCCACTCTAGACAACCCTGAGGGGCGCCGATATTCGTTTGACCAATTGGTGGCCGCATTTTCTAGCGCGTTTGGTCGGACTAAGTGTCAGGTCAATGTTATGAGCTGCCTAATGACTCTCTGCCAGGGCACCCGGTCGGTGGCCAAGTACTTGGTGGAGTTCCGGGTTGTGGCAATCGAGTTGGGGTGGAACAAGACTGTGCTACGCAACGCGTTCCTCCATGGCTTGAGCGACCAACTCCGTGACGAACTGGCGGTTCACCCTGTCCTGGAGACGCTCGACGACCTTATAGATCAGACTGTAGGGCTGGACAATTGACACCGAGAGCACGCGAGGGAGCGCAGCCCCATCCCTTGTCCGCACGCCGAGCGCGTGCCCGCTGCAGTTGCTGAGACCGGCGGCGCCAGGTCTTCGCCCGAGCCGATGGAGCTCTCTTGGAATATCACCGATGAGGAGCACTGGCGAAAGCGAAGGGCTGGCGCGTGCATGTACTGTGGTTCACTTGACCACAGCCTGGACAAATGCCGCCGCCGGCCAAAAAGATACGGACCGTCAGTAACCGCGGGGGACCTGGTGGGCGAGACTTATTCTTCTCCCCTCGGTAAATTGTGAACTTGGGCCCTCGTTCAGTTGCCGGGGGTCAAGAGGAGGGTTGAGGTGCTGGTTGACTCAGGGTCAGAGAGTAATTTGGTTTCTGCTGCTCTCGTGGAGTAGGTGAGCATTCCCACACGTAAATTGCCCCATAGGCAGAGAGTCACTGCCATATCTGGCAGCAAGCTCGTGATGGTTACCCTAAGCACGGTGCCTATCTCCATCCTTCTTTCTGGGAACCACAGGGAGGAACTAGCATTCCTGGTTCTCCCCATATCATCTTCCTCGGTGGTTCTAGGTTTCCCATGGCTCCAGAAGCATAGCCCAATGATTAATTGGGCTCAAAATACCATCTCTGCCTGGAGCCCTTTCTGTATGGCCAATTGTATGCGTTCAGCTGATTGATCCCCATCGCCCTCCGTTTCCCCCTCCTGGGCTGAGCCACCAGACCTCTGCCTCGTCCCTTGGACTTATCACGATTTGGGCGAGGTCTTTAGCAAGTCCAGAGCATTGTCGCTGTCGCATCACCGCTCTTACGACTGTGCTATAGACCTCATCCCGGGGGCGAGGCTGCCATCCAGCCAGCTGCACAGCATTTTGGGCTCAGAGGGGGAAGTGATGGGGCGGTACATCAAGGAATGGCTGAACGCCGGCCTCATTCGGTCATCTTCGGCTCCACTCGGGGCCAGGTTCTTCTTCGTTGGGAAGAAGGATGGCTCGCTGCACCCGTGCATTGACTACCGGGAGCTCAACGCTATTACAATCAAAGACAAATACCCTCTGCCTTTGATCAACTCAGTGTTCGAGCTCCTTCAGCACTCACGAGTGTTCACCAAGTTAGACCTTAGAAACGCATATAATTTGATTTGCATTCGCGAGGGCAACAAATGGAAGACAGCCTTTAAAACTCATCAGGGCCAGTTCGAGTACCTAGTGATGCCATTCGGGCTCACTAACGTCCCTGCCGTCTTCCAGCAGTTAATTAATGACGTTCTCCGCGATATGCTTTATCAATTCGTTTTTGTCTACCTTGATGATATTTTGATTTTCTCCCACGAACACAAGGTCCATGTAAGGGCCGTTTTACAATGGCTCTTGGAGAACCAGTTGTTCGTGAAGGCTGAGAAGTGTGAGTTTTCCACACCACCTACCACCTTCTTGGGCTTCATCGTGGCTGAGGGGGAGCTGATTGCCGACCCAGCCAAGGTAAAGGCAGTGTTAGATTGGCCAACACCCCACTCCCGTAGGGAGCTCTAACGCTTCCTCGGGTTCGCGAATTTCTATTGCAGGTTCATCTGGAACTATAGTGGGATCGCACTGCCTTTAACACAGCTGACCTCTGTTAAAGTCCCCTTTCGGTGGACTGAGGCAGCCAAACTGGCGTTTAATAAATTAAAGCGCGAGTTCACTAACAAACCTATCTTGGCTCAGGTCGACACGCAGCTCCCATTCGTCCTCGAGGTGGACGCGTCTGATTCGGGGGTTGGCGCTGTACTGTCGCAGCGCACGCCCCCCGATCAGAAGCTCTGCCCTTGCGCATATTTCCCCTGGCAGCTCAGGCCAGCCAAGAGGAATTATGACATAGGAGACAGAGAGCTGCTGGCCATTAAGTTGGCACTTGAGGAGTGGAGGCACTGGCTAGAGGGTGCTGTTAACCCCATCGTCGTGTGGACCAACCACAAGAACCTCGAGTACTTGCGGTCAGCCCGCCGACTGAATGCCAGGCAGGCTCACTGGTTGTTATTCTTCCAGTGATTTAACTTTACCATCATTTACCGGCCTGGCACCCAGAATACCAAACTGGACTCGTTCTTGCGCCAGTTTGACTCCAGGGACGTAGCGCCCCACCCCACCCCAAACCATTGTGCCACCTGCAGGCGTTATTGGAGCCCTTACTTGGAATATTGAGCGGAGGGTCCGCCAGGCCCAGTCCCAGGAGCCTGTGCCACTAGGGTGCCCCTGGAACCGTCTGTATGTCCCGGCCGCCCTCTGCAGTGATGTCATCCAGTGGGGGCACTCCAGCCGCTTTGCCTGCCATCCTGGCATCGCCCAGACCGTGGATTTTGTCAAACGGGCATTCTGGTGGCCAACGCTGCGGCGGGACATCCAGGAGTACGTCAGAGCCTGTCAGACGTGCGTCCGGGGGAAGACTGAGACCCCCCCCCAATCGGGACTCCTCCATCCCCTTCCCATCCCCGGCCGGCTGTGGTCCCACATCGCCGTGGATTTTGTGACCGGGTTGGCCTCCTCCCACGGCAAGACGGTCATTCTGACTATTGTGGATCGGTTCTCCAAGGCGGTCCATCGGGTGGCCCTCCCCAAGCTCCCGTCGGCCCTGGAGACAGCAGTCTTCCTCACCAACCACATGATCTGGATCCACGGCATCCCTGTGGAAGTTGTGTCTGACTGGGGTCCACAATTCACGTCCCAGGTCTGGAGGGCCTTTTGCCCGACGTTAGGTACGACGGTGAGCCTCTCATCCGGTAACGTCCACAAAGTAATGGGCAGATGGAGCGCGCCAACCAGTCCCTGGAGGCTGCCTTGCGGTGCATAGCAGCCGATAACCCCTCTTCCTGGAGGGCACACCTGACCTGGGTCGAATATTCGATGAACTCTGCAGTATCTTCCGCCACCAGACTGACCCCCTTCAAGGCGTCATTGGGGTACACACCTCCTCTCCTCCCCTTGGCCGAGAGGGAGGTTTCGGTGCCATCCATAGGGTCCCACGCTCAGCGCTGCCGACGTGTCTGAAGAGCTACTCGGGCCGCCCTGGCCTGCACCACAGAACACACCCGGGCCGCTGCCAATTGGAGGCAGGTTCTGGCCCCCCAAGTACGTTGTGGGACAGCAAGTCTGGCTGGTGGCTAGCCAGATTCCTCTGAAGAGCAACTCCAAGAAGCTGTCCCCCTATTTCCTTGGGCCGTTCCCCATCGCCCGGGTGGTCAACGACGCGTCGGTCGAGCTCAAGCTGCCCGCGGCCCTGCGGGTGAACCCCACCTTCCACATCAGCTATATCAAACCCCTCTCGACCAGTCCTCTTTGCCCCCCCCAACCCCCCCCCCCCCATCATTGACGGCCACCCCGCCCACACGGATCGGCGAATCCTGGATGTCCACCACAGGGGTCGGGGCCTGCCGTACCTCATTGATTGGGAGGGTTACGGGCCGGAGGAACAATCCTGGACTCCCTCGTCACAGGTACTCGACAAGGAGATGCTCCGGGCTTTTCACCATGCCCACCCAGACAAGCCCTCCGGTCCGCCAGGAGGCGTCCCTAGAAGGGGGGGCCCTGTCATGGGCATCAGGAGCGCGGCCCTCCCCTCCGGTCTCACCTTCACCAACTCATCACTGCACCTGAGGCAGAAGACACACCTGCGCCCGCTCATCAGCCAGCGTACTTAAGGAGGTTCCCTCCGCGCAGTCTAGGCTGGCTCGTCTGGGTATACTGCCCGTGTTCGGACTTGCTATAGTATATTGTTGTGATCGTTAACTCGTTGTTAACCATCTCTCTTCTCCTTTTTCTCAGGTTGCTGCCACTGTGTAGGTGTGTCACCGGGACTGCGCACGCTCTCCTGCTCCACCTCACTGCCCTTCAGCACCTTCATCTCCCCGGTCAGGCACCATCAGCTCCTTTCCCCCTCCTACCCTACTGGTTCGTCTATTCCCTGCTGGGTCCTGCCAGTCGTCCCTGGATTTCCCAAGTAAGTGACAATTTGGCTCGCCCATTTTCCCCTTACTCTACTCCTTAGCTCACAGCTCTCGTCTTCTCTCCACAGGTCCTTTCCTCTGGCGAGTGACTGTTTCTGTAGCTGTGCGCTGTTATATTTGCTATTAATAAAACTGTCAAACGTACCCCTCAGTGTGGTTCTATCCTGTGTTTGGTATTGTGCACGTGAGTTGTCAAGAATTTAACACGCCATGACACATTCTCCTTCAGGACTTTTTGGTAGAAAGCAGAGTTCATGGTTCCATCAATTAAGTCACCCAGGTCCTGAAGCAGCAAAGTAGCCCCAGACCATCACACTATCACCACCATGTTTGACTGCTGAAATGATGTTCTTATTTCCTTAAGATTGCAATCATGCATAATGTGTTGCTTTTTGAAATCTTTTAGTGTACTCCACTTTGTCAAACAGGTTCTATCTAAGTAATTTCTTGATTCAACAGGTCTGGCAGTAATCAGGCCTGGATGTGGCTAATGAAACTGAACTCAGCTTTCAAAAAAAAAAAAAGTTAATCACAGTTAATTCATGGTGTAACGGGGTAATTGCTTTTTCACATAGGGCCAGGTAGGTTTGGATAGCTTTTTTTTCCCATAATAAATGAAATCCTCCTTTAAAAAAACTGCATTTTGTGTTTGCTAGGGTTATCTTTGTCTAATATTAAAATTTGTTTGATGACCTGAAACATGTAAGTGTGACAAATATTCAAAAATATAAGAACTCAGGAAGCAGCCAGATACTTTGTCATAGCACTGTATATATAAAAAAACACACTTGTAAGCACATAATATTACTCTAAAAACAAATACATTTTCAACTAGTTTTCTCTGTATAGTGCATTTTCATGAATACCCATTCTAACCATGAGGGCTTAATTCTGCTGGCCAAAGTTAAAATTTTGTTTAAACTATCAGAAATCAGGTGAAATGCATATGAATGTTTTGGTGTATGGCAGGGGTGTAGGCACCAAATTTATAGCCCCAAGTGCAACAGTGAATGTGGACCCTTCCAAACATAAAATCCTAATTTGAATGGTTTAAGCTTTCAGTGCCCCCATCCCACCCACTCTGGGCTGATGTGGTTTGTTCCACCATGCCCAGTCTGACACCAGTTGTGTAGTATGCAAACAGTTTATGACTTATATGCCATGGCTATGCTGATGTTTTTAAAATAATTGAATAAGCTTACAAATCCAGAAATTGATGTGGTCTGAATATGTGATGCTCTGCTACTGTAGCCTCTTTAGAGAAAAACTTCACATGTTCTCAGTTCAAATCACTGAACTCAAAACTAACTCAGAGAGTATGGCCAAATGTACAGTACTTGAGTAAAAGTGCAGATTTTATCAATGAAATAATGAAAATCTTGCATTAAAACTCCTCAGTGAGGTGCATTTTTATGAAAAATGTTAATGAGCAACTCCTTATTTCCCCATCTCTTATTATATTTAATGTCTCAAAGTAATTGACTTAAATATGATTCAGTGTTTCTGTTAACTAATAAATGGAGCCACTTTAAACTAAGTGTAGACACTTCAACAAATGTGGCAGTCTTTATTTCACTGAGGAATTTAGTGTCCTCCCTGCTCTGGAAAACTTTAGTGAATTTCTTCTGGAATGTGCCATTGCTTAATGAGCTCCACAAGGGGTGCACACTGCTGAAGGTGGCCAAGAAGTTTGTTTCCTCCATGGTGAAGGCAGTGTCCCTGTACTGCATGAGGCCCAACAACATTTGTGCACTAGTGTGGGCTGTTCATGCACTGCAGGGGCTGACTTCTACCTGTGCAACGTGATTTTCTCCCCTCCAACATCCGTGGCCACTTTTTGCTCACATTGCTTTGAGCACAGCCAGGCCAAAAGCTTAAATAAAAAACACCACTTGCACACCAACCCGTGTGGCTTTACATTATCTGAAAGTGCCCTTGCTTTACTAGACAGCGCAATGAAGAACAATACAATAAACTACTGTAGTCAAGACCTCATCAAGACCACTCTCCCAAGACGAAGACAAGAGGATGACCAATACCAATACCAAGACTAAGATAAGAGGTCAAGACCAAATAAAGACAAAGACCAAGACCTACAGAAACATTGGTCTTGGTCTCGATTTGGTCTCTGTCTATCTTGGCCTTGACCCCTCAAAGTCTTGGTCTGTCTACACTTCTTCTTTTTCTTTTGGCTTCTCCCTTTAGGGGCCGCCAGAGCGGATTATCTGTCTCCATCTCATCCTATCCCTTGCACCTTCCTCTGTAGCACCAACCCTCTCCATGTCCTCCTTCACTACATCCATGAATCTTCTCTATCTTCCTCTTTTCCTCCTGCCTGGCAGCTCCATCTTTAACATCCTTTGTCAAATATATCCACTATCCCTCCTCTGCACATGTCCAAACCATCTCAGCCTTGCCTCTCTTACTTTCTCTCCAAACCACTCAATGTGAGCTGTCCCTCTGATATACTCATTTCTACTCTTGTCCCTCCTAGTCACTCCCAAAGAAAATCTAAGCATCTTCAACTCTGCCACCTCCAGCTCCATCTCCTGTCTTTTTGTCAGCACCACCGTCTCCAAACCATACGTCGTAGCAGGTCTCACTACCGTCTTGTAAATCTTCCCTTTCACTCTTGCTGCTACCTTTCTGTCACAAATCACCCCTGACACTCGTCTCCATCCACTCCACCCTGCCTGCAATCTCTTCTTCACCTCTCTTGTGCATTTTCCATTGCTTTGGATGGTTGACCCCAGGTATTTAAACTCATCTACTTTCACTACCGCTACTCCTTCCATCTTTACCATTGCACCTGCCTCCCTCTCATTCACACTCATGTATTCTGTCTTGCTTCTACTGACTTTTATTCTTCTTCTCTCCAGAGCATACCTCCACCTCTCCAGGTTCTCTTCCACCTGCTCCCTACTCTCACTACAGATCACAATGTCGTCTGCAAACATCATGGTCCATGGAGACTCCTGCCTGACCTCTTCTGTCAGCCTGTCCATCACCATGGCAAACAAGAAGGGGCTCAGAGCCGATCCCTGATGTAATCCCACCCCCACCTTGAATCCATCTGTCACTCCTACAGCGCACTTTACCACCGTTTCACTGTCCTCATACATGTCCTGCACCACCCTCACATACTTCTCTTCCACTCCTGACCTCCTCATACAGTACCACACTTCCTCTCTTGGCACCCTATCATATGCCTTTCTCTAGATCCACAAAGACACAGTGCAACTCCTTCTGACCTTCTCTATACCATTCCATCAGCATTCTTAAAGCAAACATTGCATCTGCAGTACTCTTTCTTGCCGTGAAACTATACTGCTGCTCACTGATTGTCACCTCTCCTCTTAACCTGGTTTCAACAACTCTTTCCCATATCTTCATAGTGTGGCTGATCAACTTTATGCCTCTGTAGTGGCTACAGCTCTGAGCGTCACCTTTGTTTTTGAAAATTGGTACCAAAACACTTCTCCACTCCTCAGGCATCCTTTCACTCTCTGTGGTGCTCCACACTGTGTGTTCTCTGCCTCTAATTATCTCCACAGCTGTGTTCACACCTGCTCCACCCAATTAAGCAGCCTTTATCTGGAGTGCTGCCCTGCAGACTGCACGGAGGCATCAACGCTTCTCCTGGGTGAAGAACTGTATGCTGGAGTCTTCCCCTTTCCTTCTTACATGGAGTTTTGCCTCCCTCACCTCTACGATTATAATTCATTGTCTGGGAGTCTCGTCTCCCCAACTCAGCTGTAAGCTACTTTTGGAATTTATCGCCTTTGCTCCTGCCTCTCTCTCTCTCTTCCCTGTGCACAGGTGGACCTACCTCTTGGTGGACTACCTTCCCCTCCAGGCGGCGGACCGGACCTGGATCTATGAGCTGGAGGCTCCACTCATCTCTACAGCAGAAGTGCCACATCTTAAAACTGAACTCTCTCTTCAGCTCAGGCACCCAGCACTGTAATTATCTGCACAAACACTACTTTACGTCAGCGGGACACTGGTTAACAGGTGGAGGGCAGCTTACTCTTCGGTGCTTAAACTACCCCTCAATCGCTGTAAGATTATTTTTTTATTCTGCCTATTTAACCAGTGAATTCAGTGAGCTCATATTCCTGTCTCTCTTCTTTTCACAGGGTTACTAAACTTGTCCCGCTCTGCACGCTGCAGTCCACACATACACACACACACACACACACCCTCACTCACACACTCTCACTTATTCAACTAGAAAAGCACTCGGAGAGCGCAGACCTCCGCCAAGCGCCACAGTTCCCCCCATACAGTGTTTGTGTGTACGTTGTCAGATTCCTTGACCATGAAAACATCTGAGTAGCAATTGGATTCACAATGATAGGATTAGTGGTTCAGTAGTAAAAGCATTACCTCCTTAGTGGAGGTAATAAACTGAAGTGTTGGTGTTGTGTCCATGTCCTGCATCTGCAAACTCCCAGGCTGGGGGCGTTGCAATTGAACGAATGAATGAATTAATCTTTATTTCGAATAGATTAAGAGTACAGGTTAAAAGAAAGTGAATAATATAACAAAGGGGGTAATAAAATCCAACAAGGTCAAATTAGACAATAGCTCCTCTGATTATACAGTTCAACATAAGTTATCCGAAATATGTGATGGCTGAATCCGCAGCTTATATTGGCCACCCATGTTCCATCCAAGAATTCAAAAGAAAAAACCAAAGAAGTCCTGACACAACTGCGTACAACCCACAGGCCAATGGGTTATGTGAGCGTTTTAGATCACTGAAAGCAGCACTGAGGGCTTCACTGACGGATGCCAATTAGGTAGACGGGTTGGCGTGGGTTTTATTCAAAATTCAAACGTTTATTTCAAACTCAGGGTTCATATTAAATGCAGAACTAAAAGGCGTAGAAAATAAATAAATAAATAAATAAAAGTATATACAGATCAGCAGACAGTCGGCGGTCTTGTAACAACAATAACATACAATATTGGACTCAGTATAAAATGGAACGCCACCACTTCCAAATGCTGAAGTGTTACTGACAAGATGATTGTTACATGGCAGCAACCTTCTCATCAAACTGTAAACATCGTTACGTATCAACTCGCCAAAAGACGGAATGTTCACAGACACAAACATCTTGCTTGCACTCGACCTTCGTGGTACATCTAATCTTTATCTTTATTGGGGTTGCGCTCCGCGGCCAAAGATGATTTGGAAACTTGCCCGGCAGAGAGCTTCTTTTTGCGGAGCTACTATGGCTGACCGGGGAATTTCTGGCAAATAATCCAGCGGCGGACAGCTGGCCGTCTGAGCTTTTGCAGCGTTGCGCAAACACAGGCACACAGCACGCTGGCAAGCAGCTTGTTTTTGCGCAGCGCCTATGGCTGCCCGGGGAATTTCTGCCAAATAATCCGGCGGCGGACAGCTGCCCGTCTCAGCTTTTGCAGCGTCGCGCAAACACAGGCACGGTGTTTTCCGCGTGCTTTTGTGCCTAAAACGTTGAAGAAGGCGGAGTTTATGTTGGTCAGACACGATGACCAGCGCCCTCCATTGCGCCTGCGCACATGTTGAAAATAGCCATATGTCACAGTGTTAAAGAATGCTTTAAAAAACTCCTGTATCCAGACGGTGATCCGGATCATCCCCAAAATTTAATCAGTTCTTCCTTGTACCATTTCCAACAACGCCTGAAAGTTTCATGGAAATCCGTCCAAGACTTTTTGAGTTACGTTGCTAACCAACAGACAGACAGACAGACAGACAGACAGACAAACAAACAGACAAACCCTGGCAAAAACATAACCTCCTCCTGGCCTTTTCGGCCTGGCGGAGGTAATAAAGATCATTGTGGTATTTTGAGCCTGTTTCTGCGCTTGGGTTTTGTCCGAAACATGTCACTCTCCAAGATTGTGTTAAAAAATCTGGTTAAAAAGTCCACTGCCATCCCTCCTAAACATCTCCATATCTCCACAGGTATGTCATCTGGACCAACCACTTTTCTATTCTTCATCCTCTTCAAAGCTGTCCTCACTTCTGCCTTGCTAATCCTCGGGACTTCCTTGTTCACCATCTTTCCTTCATCCATCTTCCCCTCTCTCTCATTTTCTTTATTCATCAGCTCTTCAAAGTACTCCTTCCACCTTCTCAACACACTTGCCATTTGTTAGTACATTACCATTTCTGTCCTTAATCAACCAAACCTGCTGTACATCCTTTCCAGCTAGATCTCTCTCTCTAGCCAGTTGATACACCTCCTTTTCTCCTTCCTTAATGTCCAGTCTTTCATACAGCTCACTATATGCCTTTTCCTTTGCCTTTGCCACCTCTCTTTTTGCCATGCGCCTAGATTCCAAATACTCCTGTCTACTTTCTTCATCTCCCTGACTATCCCACTTTTACTTTGTTAACCTCTTCCTTTGGATACTTCCCTGCACCTCCTCATTTCACCACCAATTCTCCTTGTCTTCCTTCCTCTGTTCACTGGATACACCACATACCTTTCTACCCGTTTCCCTCAATACTTTTGCTGTACTTTCCCAGTCATCTGGTAATTCTTCCCTACCACCCAGAGCCTGTATCAACTTCTTCCTGAACTCTGTGCAACCTTCTTGCTTCTGTAACGTCCCCCACTTAATCTTTGGCTCTGCATTCACTGTTTTCCTCTTCTTGCTTTTGCAAAGTCATCCTACAGACTCCCATCCAATGCTGTCTAGCTACATTCTCCCCTGCCACCACCTTGCAGTCTTCTATCTCTTTCAGATTTCTTCTTCTGCATAGGATGTAATCCACCTCTGTGCACCTTCCTCCACTCCTGTAAGTCCCCCTATGTTCCTGTCTTTTCTTGAAGTGTGTGTTCACCACAGCCATTTCCATCCTATTAGCAAAATCCACAGTCATCTGTCCTTCCACATTTCTCTCCTTAAAACCATACCTACCCAGAACCTCCTCATCACCCCGTACCCTTTACCTACATGTCCATTAAAGTCTGCTCCAATCACCACTCTCTCCCCAATGGGAACACTCTCTACCACTACTCCAGAATTCCTCTTTCTCTTCTTCCTGACATCCAACTTGTGGGGCATAAGCACTGACAACATTCAACATCACACCTTTGACTTCTAGCTTCAAACTCATGATTTTGTCTGACTCCTTCTTTACCTCCTGAACACTCTTCACATACTCTTCCTTCAAGATTACTCCCACTCCATTTCTCTGCCTATCTACACCATGGTAGAACAGTTTAACACCCCCCCCCCCAGTGCTCCTAGCCTTGCTTCCCTTCCATCTGGTTTCTTGAACACACAGTATATCTACCTTTCTTCTCTCCAGCATATCAGCCAACTCATTGCCTTTACTAGTCATAGTCCCTACATTTAACTTCCCTACTCTCACCTCCACACTTACCTTTCCTTTTCTCTCTCTTCCTCCTAACACACCAACCCCCTGTCCTCCTCCTCCTTGATCTTCGACCAACAGTAGCCCAATTTCCACCGGCATCCTGTCAGTTAACAGCACCGGTGGTGGTCGTTGTTAACCCGGGCATCGACCAATCCGATATGAAAGTCTCATTTATCATGATCCCCATGTTTGATTTGGCAAAGGTTTTACATTGGATGCCCTTCCTGACACAACTCTTCCCATTTACCTGGGCTTGGGATCGGCACTAGGAGTACACTGGCTTGTGCACCCCTTGTTGCTGGGTCTTTGTGGGTGGTCTTTCTACACTCTGGTCTTGTTTTGTTCTCAACTACAACATTACAATGAAAACTTCAACTTTTCAGACTCTGTGGCTTGTTTTGAGTCATTTGCAAAATGAATGGTGGGAGGAACGGTTTCCCCAATCATACCAATGTCACAGACACATAGCGTATGCAATCTTCATTCATTCATCTTCTTCCGCTTAATCTTTTTCGGGTCGTGGGGGGGGGGGGGCTGGAGCCTATCCCAGCATCTTTGAGCGAGAGGCAGGGTACACCCTGGACAGATCGCCAGTCCATCGCAGGGCCAACACAGAGAGACAGACAACCATTCACTCTCGCAGTCATACCTAAGGACAATTTAGAATCCCCAGTTTTGATGCCAATTAACCTAACTTGCATGTTTTTGGCATGTGGGAGGAAACCGGAGAAATTCCGGAGTAAACCCACGCAGACACGGGGAGAACATGCAAACTCCACACAGATCACTGTTGGTCGGGGGCTGGGATCGAACCCAGTATCCCCCAGCCAAGGGTGAGTTGCTCTGCTGCCGCAGTGCTAACCACTCCGCCACCGCACGTTATTTATTTTTTGTTACACTATATTTTAATAAATAAATTACATTTGACATTAAGGTCTTAGTGGAGTGGTGAACTAGTGGTAAAGCATTTGCCCCATACCTGGAAAGCTGTGGGTTCAAGCCCCAACCAGGTCATACCAGAAACCATATTTAAAAATAATGGTGCTTGGTGCTCAGAATGAGGCAAAGGAAAGTTGGTTACCCAGCCATAGGGGGAGCACAAGCCAGTTTACTCCCTGCGCTAGTCCCAAGCCCAAGTAAATGAGGAGGGTTGAGTCAGGTAGGGCATTGGGTATAAAAATTCTTGACAAATTGACATGTGGATCATTATAATATCAGGTGATGACATGCTGTTGCAACCCTGAAAGGGAGCAGCCAAAAGGAAAAAAAATTAAGGTCTTAGTGGGGTATATTCCAAACAAATAATTGAGATTCTATCACTTATGACATTATGTACAATATCATCTTTTGCAATAAGAATTTTAAAAATTGAGTGAATTATGGCATAACACAAGTGACACTTAACTAGTTCAGCCATCTGTGCAAAAAAAAAAACAAAAAAAAACACTTGGGCAGTGGTTGGCTTGTGGTTAGAGATGTGAACTTGTGACTGGAGGGTTGCTGGTTCAATCCCTGGACAAGCAGAATCAGATCTGGGTGGGACAGATGACAAAAGTGGAGTTTGTCCCACCCTCATTAACCCCACTGTGGTGCCCTTGAGCAAGGCCCTTAACCCCAGCTGTTCCAGTGAACCTGCTCAGTGGCCATAGGTCAGGTTGTACAGGACTGCTTCCAGATGTGAATGTGAACACGTCCTTGAAAAAGAGAGGGCACCTCTCAACAGACCTTCTCTGACTAAATAAATAAACTGAAAATTGATTCAAACTGTGACCTCAAAATCAAAACTGCCAGTGAGTACAGATTATTAAACGAGCCAGCAAATCCTGAGCCAAACAGTTCCGAGACAAATGCCATTTTAAACACCCATCCAAACAGGTCATCACTTGATTATTTCTTTTTTAATTGAATTATCCAGTTTGTTTAAAATACAAAATACACAAAATAACCTAATTGAAAATGCCAAAATAAAAATAAAAATGGATATTGGTTCAAATGTTGAAGTCATATTTAATCTTATTTAGCGTGTCAACATGGTGGTGCATGCAGTAGTGCTTGGCTTGATTTTGTACCTTTTACTGATGCTCCTCATCTAGTCTGTTTATTTTACAAGCAGGCACATTTATAGGCAGGTTTGATGATGGGGCCCTCAATGGCACCTTGAGAGGGGCTGAGGAGAAACGCAGACAGACTGAGCTGTGGGGAACTCATAAAGCTCTCATCACATCACAGATCCCCTCAGAACAAAATACTGTAGGAGCAGGAGAAGCAGAAAGACACAAAAAAGCACTAAACACTACTCAGCGTTTTACAGCAAAGGCTGCAGGGAGAACAGAAAATGAGAGACATCCCAGGAACATCAACCCAAGAGGACTAACCATGAATCAGGAAAATGTTTGTTCCTTGCTTTTTTATTTGGCTTGTAGCTGCACTGTTGCAGCAAATGTGGCTCCATAGATCAAACTATATATGTACAGCGATGTTCCACTGCAATTGAACATCTGATTATGTGTATGAGATTAAATTTTGAATTGTACAGCTTTAGTATAAGCCCCCAGACTCTTAAGGCACCAACTGGAACACGTTCAAATGCGAAAGGACATACGGCTCAGTCTTAATGTGAGCTGTGACTTTTAGAAATGTCAGCCACTTTTCCAAACACACAAACAATGTCAATCACTCTCCAGCTAGGGAACAGACCACACAACACTCAAGGGAGGCTGGAAGAAAAAAATGAGCCAAAAACAACTTCTGGAAAGCTATTATAACAACATCAAAATGATGCATATGAGTTATGCCTGCTGCCCTCAGTAGGAAGCAGGCGAGTGTAATGAGGCTAATGTTTTTAGACCCCTGTATTTTTTTTTTTTTCCTTTGCTGGAAAGACCGGCAATGCAAAGAGATCAAACACACAGGTAGCCAGGCTACATAAAAAGAGGGGAAGCAGGAAGTCAACAGAAACTAAAGTGGATTTTATAAACTCAAGTCTTTGTGCTGATGAGGCAGTTGTTCAGACTCAGTTTAACCACCCTGCTGTGTTTAAATGGTTACCAGCCCGGCAGGCCCATCTGGGCCACAGCAGGACAGTCATGGAGGAAGTTAAGGAGACATCGTTGTCTGTGATGCCATCCACATGTAATACTTCCATACTGTCTAACCACAGGCTCTCAATTTACATTTGCTTTGGCCTAATTTTCCCTTCGTTATTTTTTCACGTTTTATGCGGTGGCTTCACTGTAGAAGAACATGAATTTTATCAAGTCAGGCATTTTTTCCAACATACCAAGACACTGAAGAAGTGATAAAATTTCAAGCTCCTGTCTTTCTCTGTCTGTTTATGTATTTTCCATAATTTTGTGGCCATGTAGACAAGCACAGCATATGGTGCCATCAGGTCAGACCATTAGCAAGTTGATGCAACATGGGTGGTTGCATGGTTAGAGGTTTTACTGTCCTCAGCAAAAGGTGTCCTTTAATATCCAATACTTTGAAATTTGCTTAACTTAAAAATCAAACAGTCTTTATATACTTAAATATACTTATATACTGACTTTTAATGCATAGCATAACCCATCAAGTGGAAACAGTTCCCCTCATTACCTACTACAGAGGCCACTGTTGTCATGAGCGCCCCTCCGGGGCAAACACAAACTCACACGCTTAACCACAATGAGGCAATTTATTGGTGGAAAACATAAGCAATCCAAAAAAAAAAAAAAAACTTGTGCAGGCAATGCAAAAAAGCCAACAAGGTAAACTTACATAGAGTTGAATCACAGGAGGACAGGAGGGGGACACTGACTGTAACAATAAAGTCTAGTCTGAACATAGATGTGACTTCTGCAATGACAGAAGGAACGGCAGCGTATAAATACATGGAGGGGTGATAACATAATTGGACTCTGGTGTGAACATGTGAGTAGGCAAGAGAGAGAGAGACACAGGTGATTGGAATCAACTAATACATGAGGGAGGAGTTGCTGGATTTGACAGCTTGCCAGGCGACGCCCCCAGCAGAGCAAAACCCATGAAAATGCCTGACAGCTGTCAAACCAGAAGACAGAACAAACATAATCACAGCAAACCAAAACCAAATACAAATAACATGAATCCAACTCATACAACACAAGATATGGCCAAAAATAACAGAAACATAACTGAAGAGAAATGGGAGGCAGAGTAACATTAAAAGGCACCATAATACAAAACATAAATACGTGTACAGGGAAAGTCACTAGCCTGGGTCCAACAGGAATCTAGCCCCAGCTCGTGACAGAGAGCACCCCCCCCCCCAAGGGGTGGATCCACACACCCCAATGTAACGTCAAGGAGAAGAAAAAAACCTGCCCCCCCCAACAGGAACTACCACAATCTACCCAGGGCAGGTGGGGGGAGGGGGGCTCCTGGCCTCAAGGGAGGAGGGACGGCACCTTTGCTGGTCACAGGGAGGAAAACGGTTGCACCCGTGGGGGTCCCAGTCTGGAACATCGTTGCACCCATGGTGGTCCCGGTCAGGGACATAGCTGCACCCGTGGTGGACCCAGGCTGGAGCTCAGCTGCACCCACGGTGGACCCTGGCTGGGCCATGGCTGTTCCCACGGTGGACTCCAGCTGGGCCAGCGCTGTCTTAACAGTGGACCAACCGACCCATGAGCAAACCAGAGCCAGGAGGCGGTCAATCGCAGGGACCCCGGGCTGGAACTGCGCACCCACGATGACCTCCACAGCGTTGGAAGCTGGACCCACGGTGACCCCCAATGACAGGCCTGGATCCTCGGACACGTCCAGCAGTGTTAGATTCTCTCCGGCGACCCTGGGAGAGGACTCAGACATAGAACAAAGAGAGGAGAGGTCAGGGTCGCCGGCAGAAGCGGAGCCCGACGAGGCAAGCTCAGGTGCAGTGGGCAGCTGCATCTGGCTCCCCTCACCAAGAGCCAGGCAAGATCACGAGCCCTGTGATGCAAAAACAGAGCCCTGTGATGCAAAAAACACACGCTCATTTGTTCCAGGCAACACAAGAGCACACAAGTTTGCATCTGTGTAAATTGGATTTTGTTCAACTCAGGCCAAGAATTTGCTTGATGCTTTCAACTTTGGTGTTGGAATTAGTTTGAAAATCAGACCCTTACCGAAGACGTCTCTTGTCAGATACATGTTCCTGCAAAGGGGGTTGTTTTCAGGGCAGACATGCTTTTCTCGGCTCAGCACCAGTGGACCTCCATGTCCACCACTTGTTTGGTGCTGGAGGTGACTAACGTCAGGATGCAGTTTGTGGGGTAGATGGTTACATTTTCCTCATCTTAATAGTCTTGTGGACTTAGCAATAGTAAACCTGAGGGTCCTGAAACTACTATGGTCCTGAAACTGCTACCCCTGGTTGAACAGGAATCCCCAACTCGGGATCAGCCTCCCTCAAGAGGAGGAAGAAGTGGTAGAAGAAGAGGAAGGGATTGCATCCCTGCTGCTGTCTGTTGACATAGAGGAGCCACTGCATGTGCCAATGCAGAACAATGGCAAGTTGTTTGCAATCTTTTTGGACCAATTAAGAAATGAAGTTAAACAATTATCCACAGGAACCAGGACCCCCAGTTGAAAAACAAGAGGCTACATAATTATTTGCAGTTTGTCAAACGTTATGAAGAGTAGGAAAAATAATTACCAACTCATGTCATCTCACTTGTGGCAACCTTCTGTTGGGATACCAATTAGCATGTTCAGTACCAAAAAGGTGAAGTTAGACACACTGCAGTCAGCTGACTGACTGACAGAGAACTATCATTTCTGTATGGCAACAGGACCACAAAATACAATATTTAAATATACCATGGACAGAAACAATTCCAGGCATTCTTCTACAAAGAAAAAGTCCTCCATTGTATGTAGATTATCAATTTTGCAAAGGAGGTTAGTGTTGTAGTTGTTTGCCTGTCAGCAAGATTATGCAAAAACTATTTGATGGATTTTGAAAATTTCAGAGGTGAAACCTTGGGTCAGAGATGAACCCCTTAGATTCTGGGGCAGATCTGGATACTGATGCATATTCTGAAAGTTTTCCCACTTTTTTTCCTAACATTGTCAGATAGGGTTTTTTTTTTAAACATTTTTGCTAATATCGTTAAAAAAATATTGGGCTAATCAATCTCACAACACAGGCACAGACAATTTACAATGCTCTATCAATTGAAACATTTTAATCACTGAAAAATGGTGTTTTTATAGGTTTTAACCATCTGAAATGTGTCTGTTGGTCATGTGATTATTGTAAAAACATCAATACACTCACTTCTTTTGAAAAAACAAGCAGACTTTATATCACTCTACCAGGTTACTGCACAATAAAGTAAGAGAGAGGGATTTGATAAAACACAGTTACAAAATACACGATTAAACATACACCTGAAATAAAAATAAAAATAGCCCAAAGGTACAGGTGCATCTCAATAAATTAGAATGTAATCGAAAAGTTAATTAAATTCAGTATGTACAAGGACATACTTTTCAGTAGGCCAACATTTCTATTAAAAATCCTTTTTTTTTTTTTAAATAAATTGTATGTAATATTCAAATTTTTTGAGAAACTGAATTTGGGTTTTCTTGAGCTGTAAGCCATAACCATCAAAATTAAAAGAAATAAACACTTCAGATATATCACTCTGTGTGTAATTAATCTACATATATAATATAGGAGTTTCATTTTCTGAATTGAATTACTGAATTGAATTAACTTTTCGATGACATTCTAATTTATTGAGATGCACCTGACATGGTTAGGGACCCAGGAGACAGACACTGACACGAGTAGATAGTAGACAATTATTTATTGATAGAATAGTGAGTGTTGTGTGAGTGAGTGAGTGAGTGAATGAGAGTGTGGCTGTCTGGTCACTGGAGCTGAGTGTTTCCTGCGGCAACCTGGCAACCCTGGAACACACAAGCACAGGAGATTACTACTGTCCATCAGAATAGGAAGCTGAAGCTTGTGATGCTTACTTGCAGGCGCCACAGAGAGAATCCTGCTGGCTCCGAGTGCCCGTGCGGCGTGGTGCTCGTGGTGCTCGACGTTGAGGAGGTGAGGAGGAACTCCGAGGTGGAGGAGATGGCGTCCCGTCAGCTGGGGAGGTTAGTCCGCCGCCAGGGAGGTCCACCTGTGCACAGGGGAAAAGGCTAGGAGAGGATGAGTGATGAGGTTGCTTACTTGACGCGATGACTTGGCTGTGGCTCTGGCTTGAGGTCGTATCCTCGACGCAATGCTGGGCAAAGGCGACAGACGACTCCGTGCAGAGCAGTCTGAGGTTCTGGCTTTTACAGCCTGTTGATTATCATCTGCCGGTGTGTGCGCAGCTGAGGATGATGATGACGGCCCAGCGGCCGCCATGACAGCACCTGTATATTAACCTCTTGCACTCCGGGATACCGCGGGCGGTCACGTCTCTGCGTCCTAGTGCATCCTTGTGCGTCCTAGTGCGCACTGTGCATCTCAGTGCGCACTGAAAAAAAAAAAGCTGCATTTCCATTCTTCCACTACAGACACAGCCGCGAACAGAAAGCCAAAGGAGTGCTTTGATTGGTTTAGATTTGACTGACCTCTCATTTGACTAATAAGAGCTTGAATTGGGTTTCTGAAACCTTGAAGAACCAATGACTGAAAACCTAGCAAGAAGGACCCGCCTACCAACGACTGCGAATACAGCGAGCCAATTGAAGCAGAGAAGTTCGACGATTGAAAGCGTGCATCCCGTGCGTAAAATCTGTTTTGTGTAAGCCGCTGTGTGTAACGGTAGCGTTCGCCAGTCTTTTTTTCTTACTACTGTTCTTATTTGTTTTGAAAAATTGTTCGCCAAAACCACAATCATGGAAGCGCAAAACCGCAATAACGGAATCATGGTTTGACCGGGTCGCTTGACCAGAACCACGAGTCATAACAAGCGGACCAGCGTCATGTTCGTCTGACAATGAGGAAGAGATGTTTGCCAACGACACTGCTGTTGTGGACAGGTAAGTGTTATAAGCTAAATTATTCTTTATCACTGAAAATAGTAATAAAAATGACTTTTGACCGATCGGTAATTACAACTGTGCGTCATCGCCACATGACGGACCGTTGACAGACCGTTTTTTTGTGCGCCGTGCTTCTCTGTAGCGGGGGGGGAGTTGTTATCCTCTACATTGCAGATATTTTAGTATAATTTTTATTGCACTGTAGGTTATTTTTTCTTAAAGGCCACACATTTTTTACGTGGCATGCTTCTTTGTGTGTGGGGGCTTGTTTGTTCATTCATTCATTCATGAATGAATAAACACCCCCCCCCACACACACACACACACACAGCCCTGAGTGTCACCTTTCATTTGAGCCCAAGATGAAGCTTCTTTGTTGAATCATTCAAAAGTTACAGACGTTTTTCCAAACTGTGCCATTTGGCACAATTTGGCACAGTTCAAAAACGCCTGGGAACAACCTGACAAAAAAGCTGTGTAATATATTCATTTTTTGTGGTATTGTTACAAAATTTTGACCTCAGCTTGATAACACTTGGTTCTACATTTATGTTGCATTTTCCAGCCAGGATCTGACAGCTGTGTGTTATTTGCAAGCATTTGTATCTAAAAAAAACTCCCAGGCAAACTTTATTTTCTTCAAGTTCAGTATATTTAGATGACTGTTACTCAGTGGCAGGAGCACTTAGAGAGATTATGACTGTTTTGCCAAAAAATTCAAAGTGTCTTCTTTTAAATGAGACCAACCCCATGAAGATGCTGCAAAGGGTTGAAGAACAGCTTTTGATTTACTTTGGGTACGTTATTTTTAGGCGTTTTTAGGGAAATTGACCAGAGTGCAAGGGGTTAACAGGTATGGTAGTGGCTTCACGGCTGGAACTACGTACATAAGACTGAGGAGTGTGGAACACACAATTGAATAGAATGACCCAAGGATTATGGAAAATATACACAGGAACGGTAGTGGTTTCATGGATGGGTCAATGTACATGAAAGTGCAGAGTGCAAAGACAGGTGTGTTATTGTGATAATTAAAAAGGTCCTCAGTTCTGTGCATGTGAGCGTTCGAAGGGACGGGTGTGGGGCCTCTGACTGTTTGCAGTTTGGATGGCCCAGGGGAAGAAACTGTTTGTCAGTCTGGAGGTGTAGGTCCTGGATGATCTGAACCATCATCCAGAGGTAAGCAGGTCAAACAGGTGGTTGGTGGGATGTGAGAGGTCTCCTATGATGGCCTTGATCTTTCTGAGACAGGAGGATCTGGAGATGTCCTCCAGGGAAGGCAGAGGGCCATCAATGATTTTTTGGGTGGTGTTGATGACCCTCTGCATAGCTTTCCTGTTTTCGGCTGTGGAGCTGGTGTACCACACACCAAGACAGTAGGTGAGTATGCTTTCCACTGAGCAGCAATAGAAGGCCAGCAGCAGCTTCTGGTCCAGGTTGTGCTTCCTCAGGACACGGGCGAAGTGGAGCCGCTGTTGGGTTTTCTTCACCAGAGCCTTGATGTTGACAGTCCAGGAGAGGTCAGAGGAGGTCAAAGGAGATGTGGGTGCCCAGGAACTAACTAACTAACTAACTAACCTGCACTTATATAGCGCTTTTCTAGTCACAAAGACCACTCAAAGCCTGAAGGTGGAGACGGTTTCCACACGGTCATAACCCCAAGATGGCTGCATGTCCACACGCTGCGGCTAGACGCTCCGAATTTTAAATAGCCAGAGCATGAGGTGGATATGTAACATTAGCTGATGAACAATTAGTACAAAATGATTTCATTGGTGCTCATTTTGGTTATATTTACTGTTGACCAAATAAAACATGATTGAAATTCATTAATTATCAATTTCTCCTCACTACAGTATAAAAACTAGAAAAACACTCAGAGAGCGCATACTTCCGCCAAGGCTCCTTCCATCCCTCATGAATCATCTCCAAAATGTAATAGGTTTGTTTTGGAGGATTCTGTGGTGACGGCACCTTATTGTGAAGTACAGTGTGGTGACGTCGACTTCCTGTCACGTCACCACACTGCCCTGTATAACGGGACAAGCCTGCATAGCACATCCTCTTGTGCCGGATGCCCACGCCAGGTGCTTGCCGTGTACCACTGTTCCAAACCATCAATAAAGTCGTGTTCGACGCTACCCTCATCTTCGCCTCATTCATCACCAGGTTTGCATACATAACATTTGGCGACTGAGGATTAACTCCGTCCCTTTCTTGAGCTCCTGGGTGAACCACTGATGCCTAGGCCACGTTGGTTCAAGGCTCTTCAAACCTACATCACCGTGCTGAACATTGGGCAGCTCGGCAAGCTAAGGACACGTGCTCTTCTTGTCTATAACCTGGGTATTGAGGGCCAGCGAGTCCTGCCGACACTCAGCACATCAGACTCATTTGAGAACATGGTGGAGCTGCTAGCGAACCATTTCCACACTCCAGACAGCGTGACTGTACAGAGAATTTGTTTTCACCAACGACACCAACAGGTAGGTGGACCCATCCACCAGTTTGTCGCCAACTTACTATAAGACAGCTAGCTAGTGAGTGCCACTTTGGACAGCTGGAAGATGAAATAGTGTGCAACCAGTTAGCGGAACACATGTGCAACGCTGCATTGTGAGCTAGGCTACTAATGGTGCCGAATGACTTAACATTAGCCAGAGCTGTCAAACTAGCTCTCCTGTTGGAGGCCACAGACAAGCTAACCTCGGAGCTAATCTGGCATCAGTTACAACGGTCGCCTGAGCTGCCCACCACAGCAAATGTCGCAGACTCAGATAGCGAATATAGCTTGGATGACGACATTACGGAAACCAATGCTGCCAGCCGAAGGTCTGCCCCAGGAAAACCCCTGTGCAAGGGTTGTGGGTCTACGACACACCGACATAAGATGAAGGAATGCCCGGCAAGAGGAAAACATTTTAGCAGATGTGGATGCTTGAACCATTACGCTAGAGTGTGCCGCTTATCTGAGCCAGAGAGCCCATGGAAGAAATCACTCCTCCCACCCCCGACAACCATTCATATGGTGAGCCCCAGCACAAACGCGTACACGTATTGCTCAGTGGAGTTAGACGGTGTGGAGGTGCCACTGTTGTTCAACACAGCGGCGGTGTGGTCAATGCTGAATTGGGCCACGGTGAAGAAGTACTTCCCCCACTACAGGATTAAAGGTAACCCGGTGCCGTTGTATGGCTATGGAGGTAGTAGGCTGTGCACTGTTGGGACTTTGAAGTTAATAGTTCTTTACAAGTCTGCGAAGATGGTTGACTTCACGTTCCAAGTGGTGGCACACAGCGATAACATCATGGGCTGTGACCTATTTCATGGACTAGGTTTCACCATTAAAGATGGTGCTGGGAATGAATGGTCGGGTTGTGGCTGCTGGAACCCTCTGCTTCCAGCAGTTGAAAAGGATGTTGTGTGGGACGAAGGGCTACTGGACACCCCAGCGGTCAAGCAGGACCAGCTTCACTCAGGTTCGGCACAGGGAAGTCTCAGTGCCGGCGCTCGGGACATGGTAGAGGGGGGTACCGAGCGTGGCAGCAGAGCACCTGCATCGGCGAGTGACACCATGCTAGCCCCAGAAGCCTCTGGAGCTTGGCCGCAGGGGGATGGGGGTCTACAGCTACGACGGTGACCGCTACAACGTTTTTAGAAGAGGACGGGGCCAGACCGACGAGCATGGAGTTACCGCATGCTCAGAAGCAGCACATCAGGCCAAGCAGGACCCCACTTAGGGTTATGGACTTGGTTCGGGTTCGGGGTGACGAACGACCACGGCGAAGATGGGCCAAACGCAAACGACAGCCAGCGAAGCATCAAGCACATCTGTGGATAGTGGCGAGGTTGGGAGCAGTGTACTTCCAATTGTCTGATGGTCCATCGAGGCATGCCAGTCAGCTTTGGCGTGTCCAGGAGGACACTTCAGGTGATGAGGCTGGACAGGAGTCAGCGATGGTGGTGTGGGAACCGGGCTCCATCGTCCAGAAGATCAGCCTTCGTTCCGGGGGTTTGGTGCTTCCAGGGGCATGCCTGGTGAGGGCCCCCCCATGCCGGTTCCACCTTTCCCACCCAATTGACTGTGCTGTAACAGTGTTGTTTATAGTTCCTGTGTGTTTTATGTTATGGGGTTATGTGTTTTATTGTGTTAGTCTAGGAACACGGCAGATATGTTTAGTTTAATAAAGGACTTTTAGTTTATCCGGTGGCAGAATAATCCGCCGTGCCATGTGGGTTGTGTGGTAGTCCACCCACCAACCCTATTTTAGGTTGTTTTGTGTGAGTGTGTTAGGCCATTTAAGTACCTTAGTTTTTTTTATTTTAGAGTGTGATTCGGGTTCTAAATTAGGGTGGGTTGGATTGTATGTGTGGTTTTGGACTTTGTAAAGGGGGGGTGGACAGCACCTTATTGTGAAGTGCAGTGTGGTGACGTTGATTTCCTGTCATGTCACCACACTGCCCTATATAGTGGGGCAAGCCACCATAGCACATCCTCCTGTGCCGGATGCCCACATCAGGTGCTTGCGTGTACTGCTGTTCCAAACCCTCAGTCAAGCTGTATTTGACGCTACCCTCATCTTTGCCTCATTCATCACCAGGTTTGCATACATAACAGATTCTTGCTAACACAGTGTGAGAAGATAAGAGCCTTGGTAGAGGTAATCATTCTGGGATCGCTTCCAAAATGTTACAGGTTCCTCTCTAGCCCAAGGACCACCTCTGGTCAAAATTTCATCTAAATCCATCCAGTAGTTTTGGAGTATTCTTGCTAACACGCTGTGAGAAGATAAGAGCCTTGATGGAGGTATGTATTCTCAGATATTCACCAAAATGTTATGGGTTCCTCTCTAGCCCAAGGACCTCCTCTGGTCAAAAGTTCATCCAAACCCATCCAGTAGTTTTGGTGCAATCCTGCTGCACAAATACAAACAAGGTCCTTGGTGGAGGTATGCACTCTCAGATCCTGACCAAAATTTAATGGGTTCATCCTTGGCTCAAGGGTGAAAATTTCATCCAAATCCGTCCAGTACTTTTTGTGTAATCCTGCTAACAAACAGACAGACAGACCACCATGATTACATAACCTCCTTGGTGGAGGTAACATGCTACAGAAACATAGGGAAACAGTATTCCCAAATGAAATTAAAACATAACTGAAACCCAAATTAAATTAAAACACACACTGCCGGGGCTTTTACACTTATGGTTTCTTTAGATTTCAGTCATGTGCACGCAGCGACCGGCAGCTGGTGAAAAAGTCCGTCGTCTGTGTGTTTTGTTTTTATGCACTTTAATGTGTTTTTACGAAATTCTCTGTGTCGTTTCTGTCCTGGAATGTTTGTGGACTGTATGGCGAAGAGCTCCCTGGTTCCATCAATATGTACCTCCTCCCCTTTTTTGCACTGATGCTACTTTTCCTCCGGCTCTTTGTCTCTGAGGTAAACGCGATCAGCATCATGGCGGACAGAATACATTATTCCAAGGACATGCTGCTGCATTTAAACACGGTTGATGCAGCGGCTTTGACTGAGCCTAAGCCGCAACTGCCGGACTTTATTTTGAGAGACGGACACAGCGGTGAAAAGAGAGACGGGAGAAGGAAACGCGGAAAGCATGGAGGCGTGAAATTGCGCCTGAGAAGATGTCAGTTTGGTAACATTCCTCTTCCTTCTATGATTTTTGGGAACATACAATCTCTGAGGAACAAGGTGGATGAAATTCAAGGGAATGTACGCTACCAGAAGGACTTTAAGAACTGCTGTGTCATGGCTTTCACCGAGTCTTGGCTTAATGCGCATGACCAAGACGCAGACCTGTGGATTGACGGCTTTGGAGCCCCACTGCGCTCGGATCGGCAGGAAGAGGTAACGGGGAAACGTCAGGGGGGCAGCGTATGTTTATACATTAATAAGCAGTACTGCACATCTGTCACGGTCAGAGAGCGCATCTGTACACCCGATGTGGAGCTGCTGTCTGTGTCACTACGCCCCTTTCATTTGCCTCGCGAGTTCCCCCAGCTTTTCATCACAACTGTGTACATTCACCCGAGGGCAGACGCTGACTCCGCCTCCAGCACCATCTTTGATGTGGTCCAGCGGCTGCAATCAATTTCTCCAGAGGCGCCAAACTTCATTCTTGGGGATTTTAACCATGTTTCTTTAAAGAAGACACTTAAAAACTTTTATCAGTATGTCTCCTGCCCAACCAGGCGAAAAAAGACATTGGACCTGTGCTATGGATCCATATAGAGGGCCTATAAATCACTCCCCCTTCCTCCTTTAGGATCCTCAGATCACAACTGTGTACATTTGCTGCCCACATATAAAACTGCTCTTAGAAGAGGCAAGGTGGAGACGAGAGACACTGATGTGTGGACAGAAGATTCAGTGCACAGCCTCCAGGAATGCTTTAACTGTACAGACTGGGACATGTTCACACTGGCCTGCGAGGATGATTTGGACTCTTTGGTGGACGTCACATGCTCATACATGGCTTTCTGTAAAAATAAGATCGTTCCACGTAAACGTGTCAAAATATATCCCAACAACAAGCCATGGGTTACAAAATCAGTTAAATCCTGCTTACAGAGGAAAGCACTTGCCTTTAAACAGGGGTCTGTTTCTGAGCTACAGGTTGCCACAAAAGAGCTGAAGTCTGAAATTTTAAGAGCAAAACAGAATTATAAATCAGAATTGGAAAGCAAGATGGCAACAAAGAAACTTGGTTCAGCCTGGGCCAGTATGAAAACTATTGCAGGCCTTCAGAGCACAGAGCGCAGTAATTGTGTGTTTTTAGATGGTTTTAATTCAGACACAGAGCTGGCTAATGCTCTTAATTGTTTTTATGGTCGTTTTGACTCCTTTGATTTTAGCACAGAAACCCAAGATTTGAAACAGAAACTCAAAGACAATCAGCACTTTAATATTGAGGTGCAGGATGTTAAAAGGGAGTTCTGCGCTGTAAAAGTGAACAAAAGTCAGGGCCCTGATAATATATGTGGGCGCTTGGTAAAGTCCTGTGCACATGAACTCAGTCCTATATTTCATTACATTTTCAATAAGTCCTTACAGACACAACATGTGCCTAAGATCTGGAAAGAAGCCGTGGTTGTTCCCGTTCCAAAATCCAGCTGTCCTAAAACGGTAAACGACTTTAGACCAGTTGCTTTGACTTCAATTTTAATGAAAATTTTTGAAAAACTGGTCAGATGTGAGGTCCTAAAGCAGACTGAGCATGCATTGGATCCTCTGCAGTTTGCCTATAGGCCTCACAGAGGAGTGGAGGATGCCACTGTCACTCTGTTTAACATGCTTTTTAAACATCTGGATTTTAATGGGACACACGCCAGGCTTTTATTTGTGGACTTTTCCTCCACCTTTAATACAATCCAACCTCATATCTTAGTTGAAAGGCTCCTGCAACAATTTGATTTGAGCAATAATCTGGTGGGTTGGATTCTGGATTTCTTAACCAACAGGACGCAGAGAGTAAGGGTCAATGGTACATTGTCGGACCTAAAGTGCTCCTCTACTGGCTCTCCTCAGGGGTGTGTGTTGTCACCACTACTCTTCATCCTGTACACAAACATGTGTCGGAGCAGACATGACAACAGACACATTATAAAGTATGCTGATGACTCAGTTATTGTCAGTCTCCTCCAGGATGGTGAGAGTGGCCACGGCCCAGTAGTTGATGATTTTGTTCACTGGTGTGAGGATTCCTACCTGCAGCTGAATACGACAAAAACTAAAGACATGATTATTGACTTTAGGAGGAAAACTCCCAGGCACAAAGTCACCATACTAAAAGGCCAGACCACCGAATGTGTACAATCCTACAAATATCTTGGAACGATTATTGATAGTAATTTAAACTTTGAAGAGAACTGTGAAAGGGTGTGCAAAAAGGGTCAGCAACATTTGCATTGCTTGAGAAAACTTGCACGCTTCCAAATTGACCGAACCATAATGACAATGTTTTATCGGGCTTTTATTGAATCTGTTTTATCCTTTTCTTTAGTGTCATGGTTTGGTCAGATAAAACTGAAACAGAGGAAATCCTTGGATCAGGTAGTTAGATGGTCCAGTCGTTTGCTTGGTGAGTCACAGCTGAGCCTGACATCCCTGTACACCAGACAAGTACAGAGGATGGCTACCTCCATTTTAAATGATGACTCCCACCCTTTGCACTGCAACTTTCAGCTTCTTCCCTCAAGACGGAGGTTTGCTGTCCCAAAAAGTAAAACCCAGCGCTACAAAAACAGCTTTGTTCCTGCTGCTGTCAAAGAGTTGAACAAGCTGTAACAATATATTGCACATAATTTAGGTACCTATTTATTAACTCCATTTTATATTTACTTATTTTTGTAGGATGTTACTTGGGTTCTAAATACTTTATTGGGTTTTAGACCTTTAAGTTTTTAACCTCTTTGACTAGTTTTTAACTTTTAATATGACCCTTCTCTCTTACCTCTGGTTTTTCTCCCATCTCTTTGTCTTTTTATACCCTGATTGATGGAGCCTTGAGTATTTTTATCATGTTTATAGGGAGCTTCATGTGTGCCTGTGTTTGTGTCTATGTTGAATGTAATTTGTGGCTTGTAAATATGGATGTCACCAGACTGCAAAACAAATCTACCTACGGGTACAAATAAAGTAACCTGAACCTGAACCTTAGTAAACATCCCTGTTTCCACCCGGTTCACTAATCCACAGTTGATAATGTATCTTGCATCATTTCTGCTTATTACCTCCACCAAGTAGGTAATGTAACTGGGGTGGTTTGTCTGTTTGCCAGTCTGTTTGTTTGTCTTTTTGCAGGATTACGCAAAAACTACTGGATGGATTTTGATGAAACTTTCACCAGAGGTAGCCCTTGGGCCAAGGATGAATCCATTAAATTTTGGTGATGATCTGAGAGTGCATGCCTCAATCAAGGACCTTGTTTTTAATTTGTGCAGCAGAATTACACACAAACTACAGGATGGATTTGGATGAAATTTTGACCAGAGGTGGTCCTTGGTCTAGAGAGGAACCCATAAAATTTTGGTGATGATCTGAGAATGCATACCTCCATCACGGCTCTTATCTTCTCACAGTGTGTTCGTAAGAATTTGGTGGAGGTATGCATTCTCAAATCATGACCAAAATGTTATGGTTCGTCTGTAGCCCAAAGACCACCTCTGGTGAAAATTTAATCTAAATCCATCCAGTAGTTTTTGCATAATCCTGCTAACAGACAGACAAACAAACAGACAAACGGATGGACAAACAGACATACAAACCGCCCTGATGACATAACCTCCTTGGCGGAGGTAATAAGGGAATTACTGCCAATATCATGCTGACTTTTTTCAGAATTTTACACACTAAGAGCTCTCAAGGCACTATAAAGCAGACTGAACATGTTCTGAAAGGGGACCAAACCAAGGAGAAATGATACAAAGTAATAAAATTGTTAACTGATTCGGACCAAATTAAACAAATTTTGGTGTGAAAGCACCCTAAATCTCACACCAAGCTTTCTGAAAAGTTGGCAGCTCTGACTGAAATTACACACAGCTGTCCACCAGTGATGCATTATTTTATTCATTCTTTAAGACAAATTTATATTAGCACTAGGGATGAACCAAGCCAATCCACCATATTGGTCGACACCAATCCAGGCAAAATGGCTGGATTGGTACTGGTAAGGAATAAAAGTAATTTACCGATCCAATACATTAATAATATTAAAATGAAGGTGTGATCATGTTCTCAGCCACGCTGTGCGCTGCTTCTGTAAACAGAAGCAATGAGTATCACTGGAGCCTGTCTGTGGGACTCGCCTCAGTATGTTGCTGTGTGGTGCCAGCGTTTACAATTTTAACACCACCAACTTGATAAACCTCTTGCAAAAGTATAACGGTAAAGGAGTATGCTGAATTCTGTAAGAACCAAGTGGAAGGACGTGTGTCGTGCAGCAACAGCTGCTGCTTTTCCAGCTCGGAGGCTGGAAGATGCTAAAAGTGAAACCTAAACAAAAGAATGAAACTGAAAGTGAAAAACTAGACTGGTGCATGGAAACGAAGACATAACATGGACTTACCTTTCCCCAGAGAGTTACAGCTGATGAGAGAAGATAAATAGCAATAATGGTGAAACAGAAGCAGGACTAGAAAAACAGGGCTACATGAAAGGGAACAGGAATGACTTCAAAATAAGAGCAAACCTAAAATCTAAGAATAGACAGAGAATATCAGAAACACTACTAAATAAAACGAGGACTAGGAGAATACTTATGATAATAATAATAATAATAATAATAATAATAATAATAAATGTCAAAAATCCAACTTAAATCCTTCATTTTAAGATTTACAACATGTTTACCTCATGCATAAAGTGGCACTTTGAATTTCATCTGAATGTTTACTTAAATTCTTAGCTTCAAATTTTGCATAAACTTGCACTTAAAACTTCAGAATGCATGTTTACATAGTGCTGACCAGTGAAATGCTGCTAGTGTTGCAAAGTTTAAAATAAAAAAGCAGCAGCATTGCTGAGAGTCAAATTTGTAATATATTCTTTGACTTTTAGATTTATATTTTTATATGTGTGCAGAATGCAACCAGCCATTAACAAAGTATGTTCTGTACTTTTGTTGTTTTAAATAAGAGAGACGGTATCAGGTTTGGACTGGTACCGGCCGATACTCAAAGTCACGGCACCAGTATTGGTATTGGACTTGAAAAATTGGTATCGGCTCATCCCTAATTAACACCCGAGCTAGGAGCCAGTCAGTTAAGATTAGCAATAGTGATGTAAGGGGGTGGGCGGTGTTAAATGTGACTCAGGAATTTAAAAAGACATGCACCAACAGTGATCTGTGTGGAGTTTGCATGTTCTCCCCGTGTCTGCGTGGGTTTATTCCGGGATTTCTCCAATTTCCTCCCACATGCCAAAAACATGCATGTTAGGTTAACTGGCATCAAAACTGGGGATTCTAAATTGTCCTTAGGTATGACTGTGAGAATGAATGGTTGTCTGTCTCTCTGTGTTGGCCCTGCGATGGACTGGCGATCTGTCCAGGGTGTACCCTGCCTCTCGCCCAAAGATGCTGGGATAGGCTCCAGCCCCCCCATGACCCAAAAAGGATTAAGCGGAAGAAGATGGATGGATGGATGGATGGATGCACTGAAACCAGCTGTTCTAAGGAAAGCCTCAGTCACAGCCGGCCATAGGAATTTAGATATGGTACATCAGCTGCAATTTTCTGGGGCCGTGGAGGACGTGGATGTCGTAAGTATTTTGGACAGGCTGCAAGGAGTTCTTTGACACAATCTTAAGTGTGTCTTGCACCTCACAGGGTCCACATGAGGTAGGCTATATACAGGGCCAGCCTTTGCCATTTTGGTGCCCTAGGTGAGATTAGGGTATGCCCCCCTTTCCCCCACGCACACACACGTACACATGCGTGTGCGTCCGCGCACACACACACACACACACACACACACACACACACACACACACACACACACAAACATTATACCCTTCAGGCCCTGAAGTCCCCGACCCCAGTAACAGACCAGGGAACTCACGTTACTGCTCATAAAAAAAATCACATTGTGGCAGACTGAAGAGCGTGCCTCTCACCCAGTGGGACTTGGGGTTGTGGGGCGTAGTTTGTGTTTCCCATTTTTGGAGTCCGTGAGTGTTCACAGTCAGTTGTTTGGTGGCAGTTGAGGAGTAAAGATAAAAACTCACCTTCGGGTCCTGTGTGTTTCTTCCTCTTTCCACATTGGTGAACCCGATTCGAGCATGTCTGATACAGAAGAAAACTGTGTTTCCTCGTCAGCCATGTCACAACGACCCTCACAGCCGGCTGTTTGCACTGCGGCTGTGAAGCTTCCAGAGTTTTGGCAGAGCAACCCGGCTTCGTGGTTCCAGCATATCGAAGCACTGTTCCACTTGTGAGGAACCACTGCAGATGAACCCAGATATTACTTGGTCGTCACGGCTCTGGATCAGCAGTCCGCACGGCGTGTCATGCAGTTACTTCGCGCGCCCCCACGGCACTGTAAATACGTCGCCATCAAACAGTTCCTGCTCCGGAGATATAGTCTATTGGCGGCAGAAAGAGCGGATAAAATCCTTTCCTTGTCAGGCTTGGGTGACAACACAGCTGTGGATTTTATGGACAGAATGCTATTGCTGCTTGGAGTGGATGAAGGTGGTTTCCTGTTTCCACACATTTTCCTGCGCCAGCTCCCGCCACCTGTGCATGCGGTTTTGGCTAACTCCCCATATTTGGCAACAGATGACTATTGAGCTTTAGCCGAGGAAGCTGACCAGGTCCTACTGGCTACCAGGCAGTTTGCTGTGTAAAGCATGGCATTGGATATCCTGCAACCTAAGACAGAGGATGCGGACCCGGTGGCAGTAGCCGGAGTGGTGGCCCGGAGACGACGCGGGAAAGGTCTGTGTTTCTGCACCTGCGGATTGGCAGCAAAGCTAAGCGCTGCGTTCCCCCATGCACATTTGAAATGGCTGGAAACTCCAGAGCCAGCGCTCAGTAGCAGCTGTGGGCACTGACAGACGAGGTGAGCTGCTCTTCATTAAAGACTCGCTGTCAGGGAGACGTTTCCTAGTGGACTCTGGCTTACAGAAGAGCCTACTCCCACCAACTAGCGCGGACAGGCCAATGGCGGGCAACGGCCCGTATTTGAGTGCAGCTAACGGTTCTTCCATTGAGACATTTGGCACAAGGTCTGTGACTGTTTGTTTCCAGGGACACAGTTTCAAATGGGACTTTGTAATCACTTCCATTACAGTACTTATTGTTGGTGCGGATTTTCTGTGTGCCAAAGGTTTTCTTGTTGATGTTGCTAGCCACCTTTTGATTGATGCTGTGTCTTTTGCCACCTTTCCGTGTGAGGCTGGAGGAGCTGGGCTGTTGTCACACGCTAACTTTTTAGTGCCAGATAATGTTTTTCTTCGTTTGCTGGCAAATTTTCCGTCACTTACAACGCCTGCTTTTTCCACCGCAGCTACTAAGCACGGGGTGGAACATTTCATCCCCACCGCAGGACCACCGGTTTTTGCATGCGCGTGACACCTCAACGCAGTTAAGTTGGCCATAGCGAAAGAGGAGTTCGCTACTATGGAACGTTTGGGTATAGTAAGGCATTCTAACAGCCCATGGAGCCTCGCCGCTTCACATGGTACCTAAAGCGGATGGGTCGTGGCGGCCATGTGGTGATTTTCGTCGGCTTAGCAATGTCACCGCTAATGACTGTTATCCTGTTCCGCTCATCCAAGACTTTTCCATGCGTTTGGTGGGCTCTGCCATTTTTTCAAAGGTGGATCTGGTACGTGGTTATCACCAGGTTCCCGTGTGCGCAGAGGACGTCCCCAAGACCGTGGTAATTACCCCATTCAGGCTTTTTGAATTCCTGTGCATGCCGTTTGGCCTTAAAGGCGTGACCCAAACATTTCAAAGGTTGATGGACTTGGTGTTACATGATCTTCCATTTGTATTTGTCTACCTCGACGACATATTGGTGGCCAGTCCGTCAGCCGAAGAGCACGTGTTGCACCTCAAACATGTTTTTGGGCGCCTTGAAGAACATGGCCTGATCGTCAACCCGGCTAAATGTCAGTTTGGACTGCTGGTGATTGACTTCTTAGGCCACCGCAATTCGTCGCAGGGTGCGATTCTGTTGCCTTCTAAGGTTCAAGCGGTGGCGGAATTTTCCCGTCCAGACTCCATTAATGCACTGCAGGAATTTTTGGGCATGGTAAATTTTTACAATTGCTTCCTCCCTGGCACTGCCCACCTCCTGCAGCTGCTTTATGAGACTCTGAGGCTTAAAAAAGCCAATGACCATGTCACCTGGACTCCTGAACGGGTCCGAGCTATTGATGGAGCTAAGTCCGCCATTGCGAACGCAGCACTATTCGTTCACCTTGTGCCCACAGCACCCATAGCTTTGACAACAGATGCCTCTGACATAGCCGTGGGGACAATGGTCGAGCAGCATGTGGCAGGGGCGTGGCAGCCTCTCACGTTTTTCAGTCGCAAGCTGCGGGATGGTGAGCGTACGTACAGCGTTTTTGACCAGGAGTTGCTGGCACTGTGCCTGGTGACCCATCATTTCCGTTTCTTATTGCAGGGTCGTTCTTTCACGGCTAATGTAGATCATAAACCACTGACGTTTGCTATGTCCAAGGTGACCAAGCCGTGGTCTCTTCATTAATAACGCCATCTCAGAGTTCACAACAGATGTTCAGCATGTGGCTGGCAAGTCCAACCCCGTTGCTGATTGCCTGTCACGTGTGCTGGTGTGTCCGGTGCACCTTGGGATGGATTTTTCTGCCATGGCCGCTGAGCAGCCCAATGACCCAGACATCCTGGCCCTTTGGTCTACAAGTACAGCCTTCAAACTTGAGGAGGCGGTGATGCAGGAGGGCGGTCCTACCCTCTTCTGGGACGTCTCCACTGGCCCTGCCCTGTTGTCTCTGCGACCTGGTGCCGTCGAGTTTTTGATTCAGTTACCTCCCTCTCTCACCCCAGAGCTCAGGCTTCAGTGAAAATGGTCAGCGCCAAGTTTGTCTGGCCCGGCCTCCGCAGGGATGTCAGGGGGTGGGTGGCTGCATGCTTGGCGTGTCAATGCACGGAAGTACACCAGCGCACCAAGGAACCCCTAGAACCATTTCAGATTCCGGCTAAAAGTGTTGACCACGTGCATGTGGACCTGGTGGGTCCTCTGCCCCCTTTGCAGGGTTTTACACACCTGCTCACCATAGTGGATTGGACCACTAGGTGACCAGAGGCAGTTCCTCTGTCCTCCACTTCAGCCGCGGATGTGGCACGCACGTTTCTTTCTTCCTGGGTTGCGCGTTTTGGCACCCCATCAGATATTACCTCCGATAGGGGCCCCCAGTTTGTGTCAGAGCGCTGGTCGGCACTTGCAAGGTCTTTGGGGGTGCAGGTACACCATACTACAGCATACCACCCTCAAGCTAATGGCTTGTGTGAACGTTTTCACCGGTCGCTGAAAGTGGCGTTGCGTGCTGTGCTCTCTGATGGTAATTGGGTGGGTCGTTTGTCTTGGGTGATGCTTGGATCCTAAGGAAGATCTCGATGCTTCACCTGCTGAACTGGTGTTTGGTCAACCGCTGTGCATTCTGGGAGAGTTTTTGCCCCAAAGTTCCACCCCGTAGACTGGCCCTGCCATCTACCCTTTTTCGTCTGATGGTACGTTGGCTCTGAGCCCCATTCCCCACTGTTTTCTCACGATTGCTTGTGCCTACTGAGCTCAGTTCAGCCCGTTTCATTTTTGCGCGACATGACGCTCACCGCTTGCCTCGCCAACCCACATTTGACGGTCCATTTCAGATTCTGGAGACGAACCCTAAGAGTTTTGTGCTATAGATGGGTGGGCATAAAGAGTGGGTCACGTTTGATAGGCTTAAGCTGGCGCTCGTTATGGCGGATGAGCTTATGTTTCCAGCCCAGGTCCCCCGTGGGGGTCGCCTCCCTTCTAAGACCCCGGCTAGGTCTGCACTAGATGAGTTTTCTGGTTTCCAGCCTGGTATGGACTGTGTTTCACTTGCCCATCGTCCACGAGGATGCCCTGCATGACAGGTTTCTCCTGTGGCTCCAGCTGAAGGACGGCACAGCCGTTATGGCAGGCTCCTCAAGCCTCCAGTGAGAGACTGATTTTGACTATGGGAGTCCTCTCTGGGTGTTCGGGAGGGGGGGTGGGGCCGGTGGCTGTGTGGCAGACTGAAGAGTGTGCCTCTCACCCAGTGGGACTTGGGGTTGGGGGGCGTTGTTTGTGCTTCCCGGTTTTGGAGTCTGGGAGCACTTACAGTCAGTTGTCTGGTGGCAGTTGAGTAAAGATAAAAACTCACCTTCAGCTCCTGTGTGTTTCTTCCTCTTGCCACGTCATAAACTCTTTTCAATCAAGGCTTCCCGCTATTATCTGAATAGGGTTACACAGATGACGCCGGCTAAATGACTCTGCAGGCAGCGTGGGTCATTGACCATCTCACCTCAGTTCAGTGGACGTTTGAATAGAGAGCCTAACTCATGGGGGGGTGTCAAGATGGCAGAGTAAGCAGATGTTTTTTGTGCAGGCTCCACTGGCTCAATTGATTTAGACATTCAAAATTTCTTAAACAACGGTCAAACAAATACGTTTTAATAAGCCATTGTGTTAAACTTTTTTGCTTAATATTGTGAAGGGGTCCGGGACTTTTTACTCCGTCTTTAACTTTGAGTACCAGCCATGGCCAATGTCAGCAAAGAGCACGACTACTCAGTGCTTGCATGTGACGACAATGTTATGTTGGAAAATGAAGCAGGCAGAGAGTGTCTTAGCGAACATATAACTGAACTTTATTTGGCGCACATTACAATTTATACTCCCCACCGTAGCCCACCTGACATCATCCCGTTCCCCACCCCGGCAGTGCTATGGCAAACCCCAAAGGCCAATCTTCATACACAACACTCCCCCCCCCCACAAGGTCGAACTATAACACAATGAACAATTTTCTATCACCACAACACAATAATCACACAAAACAAAATTGTCCATATATACATATATACAAGTCCATCAGTGGGCGAACAGGCATGCTACCAATACGCCCAGCTGAAACTGTCCATAACAGTCCTTGCCACATAATCCTCCAAACAGGCAGGCCTCCGGTGCATTCTAGCTAGGCATCCCCCCCTAGGGTACTCTGCCCCAGGCACCGTCGAAATCACCTTGCGAGTCCATACCTGGCGTGGCTGACCAGTCCAAAGATCTGTCAAAATGTCTGACAGCGTCCGAACCTCGGCCAGGTGTTGCACGTCTCAGCCTGCTGGCGTGCCACCTGGACCCATCGTCCAGCTCAAATGTGTAAGGGCCCCACTGACTCCTAATCTCCCGCGGCCCTGTCCACAAAGGCTGAAGCTTGTGGGCCCTGACAGGGTGCCTAATCCACACCCAATCCCTCTCTTTCAAGTCGTGGTCCCTCGCCCGGTGCCTCCTATCGAACCGTCCTTTCATCCTCTGCTCTGCACACGGTTCTGAACCATGGCCTCAATATCGCCATCAATACCAGGCCACCAGACCGACCTCCTACTCCTCTGCTTCACTTGCACCACTCCCAAATGACCATCATGCAGCATGTCCAGGACCCGAGCCCTCAATGCAGCAGGAATAAAGGCGCATTAGCCCCTGGCCATGCAGACCTCATTCCAACAGCTCAACTCGTCCTGGAAACGGTGAAAAGGGGCCAGCTTGCTCGGCATCTTGGCTGGTCAACCCTCACGAATCATCGTACATAACTGCGCCATAACTGGGTCCCATTCCGACTCATCTCTGAGATCTTGTGGGGAGACCACACCCTGGAGAGTTCCACACAGGGCCTTCACCAGCTCTTCCTCGGCAGCGCCAACGTCATCCTCAACCACCCCTGAAGCCCCCACAGTGGCCCGCAAGAGGAGGTCCGCCACTATGTTCTCTCTGCCTGGGGTGAACTTAGTGGAAAAGTCATAGGCCCTCGGACGTTCCGACTATCTATGAAGTCTCAACGGCCTATGCCCCAAACCCGATGTCTCCAGCAGCATAGTGAGCGCCCGATGGTCTGTCCTCAGAGTGAAACGGCGTCTGTAAAGGTATATGTGCCACCTCTCGCATGCCCAGACGCAGGCCAGCGCCTCCCTCTCGCCCACCGCGTACTTCTGCTCCGCCAGTGAGAGGGACCTGGAAGCAAACGCCACTGGCCTTTCCACCTCACCCTGTATTGGGACATGACCGCACCTAACGCCATCCCGGACGCATCACAGGTCACCACCGTTTCCATTTCAGGGTCAAAATGTGCCAGCAGCGGTGATGAGGTGAGCTGCTGCTTCAGCTTCAAGACCGCCGCTGAGCACGCCAGAGTCCACTCCCACGGCTCATCCTGTTTCAGCAGAGCTTTCAAGGATCCAATTGTCTCTGAATAATGTGGGATAAACCGGCCATAGAAATTCACCATGCCGAGGAAAGATGAAATCTGGGTGGGCGTAGTGGGCTCCAGGATGCGAAGCACCACCTCCACATTGGAACGCAGTGGTTGCAGACCCTCGCCCGTCAGCCAGAACCCCACAAAATCGATCGCCTCCACTGCAAAGGGGTATTTTTCACCGTTGAGAGTGACCTCGTGTTCTTGCATCCGTCTCAAGACCTTCTCCAGCCTCTCATCATGAAGCTCATTCGTTGCGCCATGTACCACAATGTCATCTAGGTAGGCCCCCAACCCCTTTTAGACCCACCAGCATCGTGGCCATAACCTTTTGGAAAGAGCTGGGGGTGGAACTCAACCTGAACAGCATTCGGGTATACCTAAAGACCCCCATATGGGTCACAAATGCCGTCAGGTTCCTGCTACCCGGATGTAGCGGCACCTGCAGATACCCCTGCTGAAGGTCCAGCTTAGTGAACACTTTGGACCCACTGAACGTCGCCGTGAGCTCCTCCATGGTCGGGAGGGGGTATTTATCTGGGATGATTGCCTTGTTTGCCATGCGCAGATCGATGTATGGCCTGATCCCTCCGTCCTTCTTCTTCGCCACCACCAGGTTCGAGATCCAAGGTGACGTACCCACCTTCTTGATGCCCCCTGTATCCAACAGCTTCGAGAGCTCCACTGACACACCCTCAATGCAACGGCAACAGTAAGCACCGAAGCGGTTGGATCCTGGGCGTCAACGCCTCATCCACCAACGGGCGGTGGCAAAAGGTCCTGATCCGGCCAAGGCCCATGAATAGCGCCAGCCAACGGAACTGCCAGTCCATAAATGCCGTCAGCACCACCGAACCCTGGGGATCCTGAATGGAAAACACCAATTGTCCCAGTAAATCACCGTAAATCACCAAGCAGGTCCGTCCCGTGCTATGCCACCTGGAAGACGAGCTTTGGCGCTCTCTGCTGTCCACACAACACATCAAACTCCACCGTGCCAACCATGTCAATCTCAGTGTGACCGTAACCAAACATCCTTATTGCTCCCGCTTTAATAGTCTTCGCCGGGAACAGCCTCTCAATCTCTCAGTCACCAGGCTCAAAATGGACCTGCCAGTGCCCAAGTCCAGCATGAGGGGCACCTCAACGCCGTCCAGCTGCACCACATACCACTTCAGGCATTCTCTTCCTTCTTGTGCCACACACACTCGGCCAGCACCCCACAGGTCTTCACCAACATGGTCCGCGAACCTAACACGGGCTCCTCCACGCTCCACAGGCTGCTTTCTCTTCTTCTTCCTTTTCCTCAGGCGACCCCGAGGCCTAGTTAGCACATTAGCCGGTACCTGTGGCACAGAGGCCCGGTCCTCCGGCACCTCACCCGTGAAGGCCCCTAGCCCCCGCAGAGCCGCGGACTCCCTTAGCTTGATCATATCCACCACTTCGAGTAAAGAGAAGGGCTGTCGAGTTACCCGCAGCGTGGCTCCTAGCCACTTGGTAGTCGTGCCGTGCGCCAGTCTATCACGAGCTAGCTCGTCTGTTAGCGACCCCAAATCACACTCTTCCGTCAAACAACGCAGTTCCATCAAAAAGGATAAAATGGACTCACCAGCTCGCTGTACATGGCTAAAAAATCTGTTCCTCCTCTCGGTGACCATGGCACCGTCACCGAACAGGTCATCCATCTTCAATAGTGACTCCTCCAGTGAGCCATCACCACACAGCGTGAGGAACAGGTGTTGTCCTTCTGCGCCCAGATGGTGAATCAACAGACCCCTCCGCCTGTCGTCAGAAACCCTGTCAAACCCGGCCGTTGTCAGATAAACTTGAAATAAGTTTTTCCAGCATGCCCAAGGGATAACCGGCGCACCCTGGTCCTGCAGGAACGGAGGCAGTTCCACAACACATGCGCCCATAATTTACCTCGTCGCCAAATATTATGTTGGAAAATGAAGCAGGCAGAGTGTATCTTAGCGAACAAACAACTGAACTTTATTTGGCGCACATTACTATTTATACTCCCTGCCGTAGCCCGCCTGACATCATCCCGTTTCCCACCCCGGCAGTGCTACGGAAAACCCCAAAGGCCAACCTTCATACACAACAGACGACAATGACACGAAGTGCATGGAACAAGAAGACAAAGAAGTCCCCAACATCGAGACTGGCTCCTCTCTCCCAAGCCGACAGCATACTCCATTAAAAAGCCCCAAACCCAAAAAGTCGAAGAAAAGTTCTGACTACGAGGATGATATTTCCAACAGCGTTCTTCTAAATGCCATTCATTGTGGGGAGCGTGAAATAACGAGGCTGAATTATTTCTTAATTCAGGCTTTAATGTTGCAATCACATCCCCAGCTATCTCTCAAGAACAGAAGAGAGAGAGCTGAGTCAAAACCCTCTTATTTATACATACAGGATCAAAGGAAGAATCACATATCACCGTCAAAGCCCCCTATTGACAATAACTCTCCCCCCGAGTCCTTCAGTCCACCGCCTGGCCCCCAGGAGGTCAGGAAGTCCTTTCAGCTCCTTGTCGCCGTACCTCCGTCTTCTTGCTGTTATCCACAGGCGGTCCAGACATATTGTCCCATCCAAGACGTGAGGTCAATCCACACATGCAATCTCAAGCATCCCATTGTGCTTAAACATATGTAGGTAAAAATACATGAGCTACATTCATAACCTAACTCGCAAGTTTGATGCCCAGGGAGAACAAATCCAGGCATCTAAATGGCAGTTGAAGGATAACGCGGAGGCTGTCGTAAAAATTAAAGATCTGTCGACACACTGGCATTGAAAGGTATGGTGGAAGATATTGGAAAACTAAAAACACAAGTGACTGTGCTTCAAAAGGAAAATGCCAAACTTCACGAGCAGTGTCTGGATCACATGAGGTACAAGTAGAGGTGGTCGCTGCGTTTGAATGGGGTCCCTGAGAGAAAACACGAAAATATCCATGACGAAGTTATCAAAATCCTGAGTGAAATCGTCCCTCTCTCAACAGAGCAGCTCCACAACACGGTGGACACGGTACACAGATTGGGCCAAAAAACCAAGGCCGACAGACCCAGGCAGCTAATCATACAGTTTGGGATGAAAACTGCTCATGACCAAATTGTGGAGGATGTCTCAAAATGCCAGGATCTGTGACCAGCGGAAAATTCATTTCAGAGAAGATTTATGCAAAGAGGATCGCAAAGCCCACTCCCGTCTCTGGTCAAAAGTGGCTGATGCCAGGAAGAGGGTCCTTAAAGCTTACCTGTGAGACGGCTGTGCTTTCATCAATGGACAACGTGTGATTGAATAACCATGATTTCTCTTCCACTCCTAGTTACTGAAGGTATTCATCACATAGACAATGTGTCCTTATTCCACTTAGTTTTTTTTTTGTTGTTGTTATTAAGGACTTAATGTTCTAACTAAAAGCCAGCAGCGGTTCTTTTTTTTTTTTTTTCATCTCATAGTATCCCGATCCACCTTTTCTTTAAATTAAGATGGTCAGTTATTAAAACACTTGTAGTTTTTTTTTTTTTTTTTTTTTTATTGTTGGTCGTTATCTTGTTAAATTTATGTGAAGGTTTTTTTATGATTTGATTCCTGCACTTGTTCTATGAAGTGTGCGAATTACTCATGTCACTTTCTTTATTTTCTCTGAATGTTAGAGGTTTAAGAAACAGCACTAAACGCAAGGCTTCTTTTCTTTACCAGCCAATTCTTTAGCAGCCAACGGGTCTCAAATATTTGTAAACATGTCCTGTTATAGTACTGCATGAGTTTATTGATAATACAAAGAAGAAATTCAATATTACACTTAACTCCATCACTGAACAGTGATATAAACTAAAATAATTATAATGATGACTGAACAACTCCCATTCCCCAAAGTGCAAGATGCACTATTATCTTGAATATATGCGATAAAAGATCACACAAATAAATGATCTGACAAACAAATAAACAAGGGATCTGAAACAGTTGCTAATATTGGATGTCCCATTCATTTTCAATATTTAGGCATTCTGTAATTAATATTCACACAATCAAATAAATCTTAGTGTCATTTACTCCCTTTTATATTTCTCAAAGTCTAACATGTGACTGCCTACATATAGGCTACACCTCTTTGTATTCCACTTTTAAACACAGCCTACATTTGGGCCTGTAAAGCCTGATTGGGATACCTGTTTCAGACAGGAATACTTGCGTTCTACAGGCAATGCACTATTCATATATAATTTGTACATTGATACACTAGGATGGAAATGTTTCCTGTTAACATATACAGTGGTGTGAAAAAGTGTTTGCCCCGTCCTGATTTCTCATTTTTTTTGTACGTTTGTCACACTTAAATGTTTCAGATCACCAAACAAATTTAAATATGAGACAAAGATAACACAAGTAAACACAAAATGCAGTTTTTAAATTAAGGTGTTTATTATTAAGGGGGGAAAAAAATCCAAACCTACATGGCCCTGTGTGAAAAAGTGATTGCCCCCTAAACCGAATAACTGGTTGGGCCACTCTGAGCAGCAACAACTGCAATCAAGCGTTTGCGATAACTGGTAATGAGTCTGTAGAGGAATTTTGGCCCACTCATCTTTGCAGAATTGTTGTAATTCAGCCACATTGGAGGGTTTTCGAGCATGAACCGCCTTTTAAAGGTCATTGCATTTTGTGCTTGCCTGTGTTATCTTTGTCTAATATTTAAATTTGTTTCATGATCTGAAACATTTAAGTGTGACTAACATACAAAAAAATGAGAAATGAAGAAGACGGCAAACACTTTTTCACACCACTGTATGTCACAAACTTTTCATTAAGACCTGCGGGAGCTGTCAGAATGTTGGGAAAGTGCAGTGAATGGGACCTTTAAAATATTCATATGCACTTTCTTTAAAGCTTAAATGACAAGTGACAAATAATCACTACTGACATTAGATAAAACTACCTTAAATAAAATGAAGTGACTACAAACGGAAAAGCAAAAAACTTATCCTATCTTATACAACTAGATTTCTAAATCACCGACCAATTATCAGCTGTGTGTGAGACAACTGACTCTTGTCACTACAAGTCTGAGAATATCACTGACATTCATATCTACTGTAATAATTACAGTACATGTTAGCAATCCTGTTTTTAATAGGGAGGTTTTAAAAATGGGACAGAGCACATGACTGGTTGGCATTTTAAATGTATGTTTATAGAAAATATATGCATGGGCCTAAAGGGAAAAAGATCTGTGGCAGCCTGAAAAAATAAGACGCTATAAAGACAAACACATCCTCAAGAGCAGCAAAGGGACGGTGAGGACAACAAAGTGTTTAGATGAGGAGAGAATTCAAGAGCTACAAACTCCCAAATCAAAAATAGTTCCACTGTGATAAGACAAATATCTCAAAGCTTCATACGTCGTCGAAAGATCCAAGCTATTTTTAGTAAAGCTTTCTTTTTTGATCCTCCATGTGTAATGTTCACTTTCAGGGTGAGCTTATTTCTGTCCATCTTACTGTGTGAGGTCTTGAGTTCAGACCAAATGACAGATTACAATAAATACCCTAGACATACAGTAGCAGACAGACAGATGTGAAAGCGTGTTGACAGAGAAGAAGAAGAAGAAGAAGAAGAAGAAGAAGAAGAAGAAGAAGAAGATGGCGAGAAAACCTTTTACATGGCCAATTAAGCCCCTCCTGTACCTTGGTAGTTAAAATTCAGGTCATGTATGACAGAGCAGTTACTGTATATGTGTGTGTGCGCGCGCGCATGCGCACACCTATGTGTGTGTCTAATGAGCTCTTCAATGCAGCATATGTGGTCCATCTCTCTCTCTCTCTCTCTCTCTCTCTTCTGCTTTGCTGAAGCTTTTCTGTGCTCTGTTCTTTTTAGTCTCTATGTAAGGACTTCAGTAAAACTTGATTATCTCACTTCTCCACTTTTTAAAACTGTAATACTTTGTTGCCCACTATAATCTAATATTTACAGTGCCCTGAAATAAGATAAGATAAGATAAGATAAGCCTTTATTAGTCCCACAACGGGGAAATTCCAGGATTGCAACAGCACAGGGATAGCAACACTCAGAGCAACAATCAGAAGGCAAGAAAAAACAAGCAAGCAAGAGCAGCTAATATACATATGTACATATTACTATAAAATATATATATACACACACACACACACAGACACACAGTGCAGAGCATTGTAGCTGGATGGAATAAATATATGAATATATGAACACACAGTGCAGAGCATTGTAGCTAGATGGAATAAATATGTAAATATATAAACACCCACAGTATGGAGCATTGCAGCTAGGTGGAATAAATATGCAAGTATATAAACACACACAGTGCGGAGCAATGTAGCTAGATGGAATAATATGTAGATATATAAAAACACAGTGCGGAGCATTGTAGCTAGATGGAATAAATATGTAAATATATAAACACCCACAGTACGGAGCATTGCAGCTAGATGGAATAAATATGTAAATATATAAACACACACAGTGCAGAGCATTGTTGCTAGGTGGGATGAAACAGCATAACCGTCTATTTAGTTATCCTACATGGTATGATTATGTGCCCATACATATTCTCACCCTCCATAGCGACCGGTATGTTCCTAGTTGTATGCCGGAGAGGACCATTGTGTAAGTCTATTGCATCTTTTGCATTCAAAAAAAACAAAAAAAAAAACAAAAAAAAAAAAAAACTATTAGTTTGTTACGTCTTTTTGCTATCTCTGCGAGCAGCCCTGCTTAGGTTGTACAGTCTGACAGCCGTTGGTAGGAAGGACCTACGAAACCTCTCGGTTGTGCACCTGGGATGATGTAGTCTGCTGCTAAATGAGCTCCTCAGTGCATCCAGTATGTCCTGCATAGGGTGGAACTCGGACTCCAGCAGAGATGACAGTTTAGCCACCGTCCTTCTCTCTCCTATCTCCTCCATCGGATCAAGGCGTTGCCCCAGGACAGAGCTAGCTTTCTTAATCAGTTTGTTCAGTCTCTTCCTATCGGCTGCAGTAATGCCACTGCCCCAGCAGACCACTCCAAAAGTGATGGCTGATGCCACCACCGTGTCATAGAATGACTTCAGCAGCGCCCCTTGTACACCAAAAGACCTGAGTCTCCTCAGCAGGAACAGCCTGCGCTGTCCCTTCTTGTAGAGTGCGTCAGTATTGTGTGACCAGTCTAGTTTATTGTTCAGATGAATACCCAGGTACTTGTAGGATGTCACCATCTCGATGTCTGTTCCCTGTATATTTACTGGTGCTGTGAGGGGCTGCCCATGCCTGCGGCAGTCCACCACCAGCTCCTTAGTTTTCCTCGCGTTGATCTGGAGGCAGTTCCGATGGCACCAGTCCACAAAGTCCTGGATAAGCCCTCTGTACTCAGCTTCATCTCCGCTGGAGATGAGACCAACGATCGCAGAGTCATCAGAGAACTTCTGTAGATGGCAATGTGTTGTGTTGTGTGAGAAGTCCGCAGTATAAAGAGTGAACAAGAAGGGAGCCCGTGCTACTGATGATCGTGTCGGAAACACAGTCCCGGGTTCTCACAAACTGAGGCCGGTTCGTGAGGTAGTCCAGGATCCATGATGACAGGTGCTGGTCCACCCCTGCGCGCAGCAGCTTGTCCTTCAGGATCATCGGTTGGATGGTGTTGAAAGCACTGGAGAAGTCAAAGAACATGATCCTCACCATATTCCCGGGCTTCTCCAGGTGGGACAGAGAACGGTGAAGGAGGAAGATCACCGCATCCTCCACCCCAATGCCATGCTGGTAGGCGAACTGGAGTGGATCCATCGCTGGTTCCACCAGGGGGCGGAGATGAGCAAGGAGCAGTCTCTCCAGGGTCTTCATCAAGTGGGACGTCAAGGCCACCGGTCTGAAGCTGTTCAGGTCTTTGGGGTGGGAAGTTTTTGGTACAGGTACCACACAAGATGTTTTCCACAGCTGTGGTACCCTCCCCAGTTTCAGGCTCATGTTGAAGATATACGTCACAATCCCACACAGCTGGTCTGCACAGGACTTCAGGAGCTTTGCGCTGACGCCGTCCGATCCCGACGCCTTCCTCGCCTTGATCTTCCTCAGCTCCGTCCTCACCTGGGTCTTGGTCAGGGTCAGGATGGGGGGCTGTGTGTTGGGAGTGGGGGGGGTGTCGGTGGAGTGGGGAGTGGGTAGCAGGACTTGATTTCTTAGAGGCAGCAGTGGTTGTTGTGCAGACAGGGGGGAGGGCGGTTGGTCAAATCTATTGAAAAACAGATTCAGGTTGTTCGCCCACTCCCTGCCCCCCGTGGCCTGGGGGGAGGTATTCTGGAGCCCCGAGATGGTTTTGAGGTTTCTCCAGACCCCGCTGATGTCGCTCTGTTGCAGCTTGTCCTCCATCTTCTTCCTGAAGCTGTCCTTGCCTTCTCTGATCTTTCTCCTCAGCTCCCTCTGTACGGACTTCAGCATCTCCCTGTTCCCCGACCTGAAGATCCTCTTCTTCTCTCTCAGAAGTGTTTTTATCTCAGGGTTGATCCAGGGTTTGTTGTTTGAGTGACGCCGTATGGTCTTGGTGGGAACGGATTTGTCCACACAGAAGCTGAGGTAGCCCGTGAAGGTGTGAATGAGGCCATCGATGTCCTCACCATGTGGATCGCAGAGCTGCTTCCAGGCAGTGGCTTCAAAACAGTCCTTTAGAGTGTCCATTGTCTCCTCAGACCATAACTCCACAGTGTGCATGGCCGGAGGTTGTCTGTGCACTAGGGGTTTGTACACCGGTCGGAGATGAACCAAGTTGTGATCCGATCTCCCAAGTGGGGGGAGTTGTGATGAGGTGTACGCCTCCTTAGTGTTTGCGTAGAACAAATCCAGTGTTTTATTGTCTCTAGTGTGGCATGTGACATACTGGGTGAAAGTGGGCAGAATGGGAGACAGTGAAACGTGGTTGAAATCGCCTGAGATGAGTCTGATTGCAGGTTACAGATAATTTAGGCTCTTTTGTTTAACTTTGTTAAACTGTCTTCTCCAGCAATTCTGCATCTGTTAAAAATAGGCCCAGTGGTCTGGATAATGAGACCAACCGGTACAAGTCCTCTACCACTTCCAGAGATTACCCAAATGTGCTTAGTGGGGAAAAAATACAGGCAAATAGAATATTAGACCCAATTTGAATCACAGCTGAATATTTAGTGGCCACAGTTGGACAGCCAGGGATTTCCCGGCTTACCTTGCCTGCAGCTAAGTTCAATTGTCAAGGAGAAAAATTAATCTGGCCTGAAATATTTTTAATGATCTAAACACCTTTTATATTGGTTATTTTAGTAATGTTACACAATTAACAAATTGGATTAGTTGTGTGGGTGTTATAGCACAGTGTTATGCTATGACTGATACTTTTTGCTAAGGAAATCAGTACAGAGTTACAATAATAAATAGTGCCTTTTCCTTTTACATTTTAAAAACTTTACTTACACTGAATTCACACATTTACATGAAATTTCTGTACGTTTCACAAAAATGTAGTTATTACTTATTCAACCCAACTTTAACTCATACGCTTACTGTCAGCATAAGTCCCTGTTCTCCAGATATGACACAAAAATGTGTGAAGTGTTTCAAAAGCTGTAAAATCTGCATAACAAGGTGAGATGGTGTTGGCAGTAAAAAAAAAAAAAAAATCCTTCCATGTCCTAACTTTGTTTAGTCAATAAAATTTTTGTACGTTCTTAACTTAAAGTTATAGTAAGATTTGCCAATAATAATTTTTAATAATAATAATAATAATAATAATAATTTATAAGAAAAAGGGAAAAGATTATTGTTAGGGGTTAGGGGAAAGTGACTGAATAAACTTCTCACATGTTAATATTGTCATCCACCCTGCACTTCTCTCTTACGTCATTTCACTGCATTTTGACTCTTTTTCTATGAGCCATTACTACTGTTTGTAAAAATCACATACTGTATATAAAATGATGATGAGCTGCCACTTAGTTCTGTTGTAAAGTGAACTCTACTTCATGGCTTTATAGTGCTGCCATCTTGTACTTTTGCAGCCAGTTTATGCAGTAGTAACAATAAATTGATCTAAAAAATGAACATTTAAACATTCCTCAGTGTAAGACCTACCTTCAAGGACAGAAATCATCTTTGGAAAAACTTTATTCAAGGACTATTTTTACATTTCATTTTGGCAAAATGCCCCACAGGGCCTCAGCTGGTAACATTTATACATGGCGGAATGCCACACCAAAAACTGAGCCACCACGCTAAGAAAATAAATGAAGGAATGATGCTCCCCAAGCGCACACGCAAGCAACACACATGAGTCACCCGTGCATCAGAGTTCAGGAGCGCGCCACCCACATGACCATTCCAGTCGGCAAGCAGAGACAAACATGATTCCGCATCAACGTGAAGAATGAACTTATTTGAGTACTTTAAATGAGGAAAAAAACAGAAGAGGTATGTAAGCAGTGGAAGCATTTATTGTGGTTTTAACCCGCTGGTAACGGGAACAGTAATTAGTCATTTAGCCAACAGGTGTGGTTAGGCTTCATATGCAGGCTAATTGAGGCAAGGGTGACTGAATTGCTGAGGGTTTACTTCACCAACCACTACAACATTAACTAGTTTATGTTCATTATTATGTACCTGGCAATTTAAAATGACCAAAATTTACAAAGTCAGTGACTTTAATCCGTCAACATCCTCCAGCCTTCAGACAAACTAAACCTGCCAACATTTGGATTTCAAAATAAGGCAGGTTTTTCCTGTTGTCTGGTTGGTGATGAGAGTTGTAAAAAATCTGTAAAAATATAGAAATATTATAACAGAAATAATTGCATCTTCAGTCATTTTAGTTAATTTATTTCATTAAATATAATTTTACTGATAAATATATATCTTTGAAATCAGAGTTAAAATTATTGTTCTGTTATGGCTCTGCAAAATTATGGTCAAAAGTTTAAATTGTATAAGGAAAAAATAAAAAAACATTATAATAAAAATACAAAAAAATACATATTTGTATCATTTATGTATATCATACAAAAAACATGCAGGACAAAATGTGACACATGGTATTTTCTAACTTGTTTGTATACCACTAGACAGAGAGAGAACCTGAATTAGACAGACCTCAGAGAGGGAAAGATGAGACAGAAGAGAGGAGCCAAGGAGAGGAAACTGTTCAGGCAGATGGTGCAAGAGAATAAGGAGAGAAGGATAACATCAGTAACTAGAAAAGCACTCGGAGAGCGCAGACCTCCGCCAAGCGCCACAGTTCACCCCATACAGTGTTTGTGTGTACGTTTTCAGATTCCTTGACCATGAAAACATATGACAAGCAATTGGATTGACAATGATAGGATTAGTGGCTCAGTAGTTATTCACGAAAATGGCATTTTGTGTAATGGCGGTTTTCTTGTGGACAGTGATCCAGATCACCACCAAAATCTAATCATCTGTAGGATACCCCATTTCTGACAATCTGAAAATTTCATGAAAATCCGTCCATAACTTTTTGAGTTATCTTGCTAACAAACAAACAGACAGACAGACAGACAGACAGACAGACAGACAGACAGACAGACAAACCAACGCCGATGAAAACATAACCTCCTTGGCGGAGGTAAAAAGTCCAAACACAAGACATCTGGGTGGGACCCCAACTAGCCCAACATTCCAAGATTCAAGCCTTGGTCATACAGTACTTCTAATTGTAAGTTCCAAATGCAAAGTTGCTGCGCAAAATGAAAAAAAAGAAATAAATAGAATAAAATGAACATATTCCAGTTACAATAGCTGTCATGATCCTGGGCATGGGTGGGCACCATGCCCAGTCTCCAGTTAAAGTTGTAAAGTCTTTTTCTGTTTGTTTGTTTCCTTGTTTTACCCTGTTTAATTATTGTCAGCCTGTACTCGTAGTATTATTATTTACATTTTGGGGTTTGTGTTTTATTTTGACGGCGCTGCGCAGCTCCCCGCTGTCAAACTGGTCGGCGTGCTGCACAGCTGTTATTAATTGCATTATTTTCTCTACTGATGTACCCACACCTGTCACTTGTTAAGAAACGGTATATAAAGGCACGACAACCTTCTCCCGTTGTGTCCTTCTATCACTGTGATGTCCTCAGATGCAGAGTCTCGCTCTGAGAGTTTCGTGCTTCACTGTTGAGGAGAGAGGAGAGTTCCATTTAGGTGGGTTTTCCCCTTTAATTCCAGCCGTGAGCCCCTCAGGAATTCAGGCATGCTCTGGCTGGTTCCACCCTTTGTCCGGTGCCCCCAGGCTTCTGTTCCCCTGTGACATCGAGCCCCGCTGTCCTCCAACGCTTCATCATTTCGTATTTGTATGTTTAGTGTACCAATGTTTGTCTTTACGTTAATAAATGTGCAGAAACCACAGTGAGCGTTTGGTGTCCTTCTGTAGCTGTTATGGAGAATTATCTATCTGGTTCTGTATAGTTGTGATCGCGGAGTGGGCATCGGTTAGAATGCCAAGAACTGGGCTGGATGACTCCTTTATGGTCTTTATTCAGACTTGCTTCAACACTTGTTCCAACATGTGTGGGTGTGTGTATGTGTGTGTGTGTGTGTGTGTGGTTCTGTCTCATGGACGCACACTCTAATAAAAAGGACAACTAAAGGGACATATGCTACCATCAGCGATACTCAGGGCAAACTAATGACCAGTGTAATAAGTTCCTTCCTCACAAAAAACGGCCACGCCCCCAGTGGTCAGTCTGAGAACTGCAACCAAACCTGTAATATCTTTAATCACAGTCCTGCCTTCATAACACAGCCGCCCCCAAACTTGCTCCGGCAAGTTTGAAGACTGTTCACTGTCCGGTACAGCTGGGAGACGAATGAGGCGACTCACAGGTCTCACATAGGTGCGGTCCTTAACCTTGACTTCAGCCGATCGGATTAAGCCATCAGGTCCTGGAAAAACTTTACTGATCTCACCAACTGGCCAGGATGCTCTTGGAAGTTGGGGGTCCACTGTCAGTACAACTGTGCCAACTTGAATGGGGGAGGTGTCCCTTTGCCATTTGGACCTGGTCTGGAGAGTTGGTAGGTAGTGGCGTAAAAACTGCGTCCAAAACCGGTCACTCAATACTTGACAAGTTCTCCAGTGACGGCGTCCAATAAGCTCAGAATCATGGTACAACACTTGGGGAAGTGAGGGATCCAGCCGCCCCATCAGCAACATGTTTGGGGTGACGGGGTCTGGATCGGCCAGGTCTGACGAGACGTACCCCAATGGTTTTGAGTTGAGGATTCCTTCCATCTCGATCAGCACCGTTTGGAATACTTCAGCGCTTACAACTTGAGAGCTGAGAGTGGATGTTAAAGCAGCCTTAATGGATCTAATCTCTCGCTCCCAAGACCCGCCAAAATGAGGAGCGCTGGGAGGGTTAAAGCGAAACTTGAGCTGGTACTCTGCAAGTTGAGCCTGCAGGGAAGGATGCAGGGCATTAAAGCCTTCTTGAAGTTCACGATTTCCACCTCGGAAATTAGTGCCTTGGTCACAAAGTATTTCAGCAGGTTTCCCATGGCGAGAAATAAACCTACGTAGTGCTATCAGGAAGGAGTCGGTACTGATGCTGGACAATATTTCAATGTGAACAGCTCTAGTTGTCAAGCATTTAAAGAGCAGGCTCCAGCGTTTTTCGTTACGGCGACCCACTTTTACTAACATGGGGCCGAAGCAGTCAATGCCAGTGGAGAAGAAGGCTGGCTGCTGTAACCTGAGACGAGACACAGGAAGGTCAGACATCTTTGGGTTCACTGGTTGGGCTCTCCACCTTTGGCACTCTGGACAGGAACGCTGCTCACTCTTTATGGCTTCACGGCCTCGCAGAATCCAAACTTTCCTCCTCAGTTCCGCAAACAACCTCTCAGTCCCTGGATGCTTCAGGTCACGGTCAGTCTGCCGGATGAGTAACCTGGTTACAGGATGCTTGGGATCCAGGACAACAGGATGTTTAACATCAGCTTCCAGATTAGGGCAGCATCTGAGCCTCCTGCCTACCCTGATGAGCTTAAGTGACTGATCAAATTCAAGGGCGAGTGTGTAGAGGCGGCTTGAGGTAGGTATTGGTTTTGCTGCTGAAAGACACCGGACTTCGTCAGGAAAACTGTCTCTTTGAGCAGATCTTAGAATGCAGAGCTCAGCCTCCTTGAAATCGTCTGCCGATGGGCTCCCTCCTGATGTATTGGCCGCCCCATGAAGGCGGGTTGCAGTTTCCTTTAGTAGGTCATTGAAGCTGTCATAATTTGTTGCATCGGGTATAGAGTCGGTGCTCACGGATGTAGCCAGACATGTCATGGCTTTGCGCTGCTCCTCTGTGAAGTCCTCACAAGGGGGAAGTGGATGATCTGGCCATTGCTGTGGGGGAAGCAACAAGAAGGGAGGTCCACATGCCCAGCGGGACTGACTTGTGAGCTCTTGTAATCTTCTACCTCTGGTGAGGTCATCTGCGGGGTTGTCCAATGATGCCACATAATGCCAAGTGTGGTTGTCCGTTTCATAGGCTTTAGCCTTCTCAGGGTCTCGACTCAAGCGTTTTTCAGTGCCTCGCCGGCTGGGGAGGACTGCTTCGGGTGGCACGGACAGAGTAGGCATGTTATTGACATGCAAAAGAGGGGTTGCATATCTCTGAGTGCCTTCCACCCTCACCCTGATTGTCTTCGCTTCCAGAAGGTCCATAGCCTGTTGCTCTCTCAGAGACTGTGTAACCAGCCTTTCATTCCTGTATGGGAGAACATCGAGTTGCCATAGCTTCTCTACATGACTGAAGAGCTCCGCTGAAAGGGAGGCTGTGGACAAGAACAGACATTGTTTGGGCTGATAGTTCGGGCAAGAAGAGTTGACAGGTCCTTGTAGTGTCCAACCCAACCTGGTCTTAACTGCAGCAGGGCCTCCAGGTGGACCTAAACGTACAGGTTGGATGGGAGTAACCAGATGGGGACAGTCAGAGCCAATCAGCAGCAATGGCTGGGCATTTGTGAACGACTCCAATGGTAGCTTCTTCAAGTGTCTGTACTTCTGCTGAAGTGATTTCACAGGGTATGAATGTTCAGCCAGCTCTAAATCATCTGCGGTGAAGGCCTTATTGATGGTGAAGGTCTTCGATGGGTGGCTCACAGGCGAAACTTTAACCGTCACTGATGCCCCATGCAGTGTTCTCAGTCCTTGTCTCACAGTCCGCAGGGAGAGACTCTCTGGGGTCCCCTTTAACTTCAGCTTCTGGGTAGCCTCTGGTAGCAGGATAGTCCTCTCCGATCCGTCATCAAGTATAGCGAATGTCTCCAGCGTATGCTCACCATTTCGCAGCAGAACTTTACTGATCTTTAGAAGGACCTGGTTGCACCCTGCTCAACGATCTAGGTAGAGAACATCTGCGGATGATTTATTCTCTGGCTCTGAGGTTGCTGGGTTAATTGGTTTAGATGCAACTGCACGCAGATTCACTTCATGCAGGGCTTCCAGATGCTTCCCTTTGCATATTTTACATTGCATTTTAAGTCGGCATTGGGCCGCTTGGTGGCGCCGACCACAACGCCAGCAGCAGTTGGTAGACTTAATCCAGTTAATCTTCTGATCCTTTGTCAGTTGCTTGAAGTTAGCACACTGATCCAGAAAATGTAGGGTATTACTGCAGTAGGGGCAGTATGCTTTGGGCTTGTCCTGTGCATCTGAGGAGTGATGAGTTTGAGCTGGAGACTCTTTTGATTCACTATCTTGCGTTGCGCCGAGAAGGACCATTGTAGCTCTCTTAGCAGCTCTTTTATCTCTCTTTGAACTACCGCTGTCTCTCTTGTTATCTCTGTCCGCTTCATCACCGCCCTCTTGGATGACCAACTCATATTCCAGCCACTCTGCAAAGTCTCTTAATGATGGCACTCCACTATTTTGTGGGTAGAGGTAGCGGCGGAAGGCAGCTCGGAGGTCTTGAGGTAGCTTCCTTGTGAGTCTCGCCACATGAGACCCACACTGTAGCTCTACTCGTCCATCTTCTCCAAGCTGTTCAAGCATCCCAACTAATGCTCGAACTCTGAGAGCAAACCTTCTAAAGCCTGCTGTGTCACTGGGACGAATATTGGGCTCATCCATCAGCTCTGCTATTCTTTGTAGGGACAGGTGGTGTGGCTGACCATAGTGCTTAATGAGAGAAGCCATTGTGTCTGTGTATGGACAAAGAGAGTTACTGTATGAGTCCGCAAGAAGAAGAGCATCCTCAAATTTAAGGTGATCACAGAGCACTTGATACTTAAATCTCTCTGTTGCGTCAGTTGGGAGGATGTTGTCCAAAGCCAGTCTTAGCCGAGCGAACTGCCTAGGATCAGCCTGGGTGAATTCTGGGATTGAGGGCTTTGGGCCTCTGTAGATCTTCTCCTTCGGAATGAGAGACTGAGTGGGAGTAGACACTCGCTCTGGAGACAGAATGTTGCCCTCCAAAGGGCCAAGAGTTTGAGATGCCATGGCAGACTGCTGCATATGGGTCTGAGTGTCTGTATTTGTTGTTACTGCCGCCGCATCTTGCTGCACTCGTAACTCTGGTAGACGCTGGTTAAGCTCTTAGACAATGCCTGGTGGTTGCTGGGGTAGAGCAAATTGCACATGTGGAAGATCAGGATGATGCCTAGGGAAATAAACTGGTGGTGGAGGTTGTGGCCACTCCTCTTCCTCTTGTGCACCTCCTGGTGCTGCAGGTAGGGCATCTTGATGTAGAGAGGCTTGGGTGGGCGTATCTGTGTAGAGCCACAAACCATTAGCCGAGACGTTAGTGCTTCCTGGTTCCACAGGTTGCAGACTTGCAGCAGCCAGTGTAGTAGTACCACGGTCTATCTGTCTACTCAGATCTGTAAACATCATCTGCAGACGCCTGTTGTCCTCCTGCAGCTGCTGTACTATGCTCATAAAGCCGTGGGGGGCACCGGATAATACTGGTCCGGTGAAGGGGGTTCCAAGATAGCCAGGAGATGGGTCACTGATCTGTCCTGGGTGTTGCGGGAGGGGCGTCATCTCGGCGTATCCCTCTGTGGCCCTGTACTGCTCTTGTGGGGCAGGTGGCAGCGTGTATCCCTCATAATCGTTCATCCATCCTGGTGGTCGCACTGCCCTTCTTGGACGGGCACCACCTCTCTGCGGACCATACTCCATCTTCACTCCGTAATCACCAGATCCCGGGTTTCGGCACCAAAACTTTGTTATGGAGAATTATCTATCTGGTTCTGGATAGTTGTGATCGCGGAGTGGGCATCGGTTAGAATGCCAAGAACTGGGCCGGATGAATTCTTTATGGTCTTTATTCAGACTTGCTTCAACACTTGTTCCAACATGTGTGGGTGTGTGTATGTGTGTGTGTGTGTGTGGTTCTGTCTCATGGACGCACACTCTAATAAAAAGGACAACTAAAGGGACATATGCTACCATCAACGATACTCAGGGCAAACTAATGAACAGTGTAATAAGTTCCTTCCTCACAAAAAACGGCCGCGCCCCCAGTGGTCAGTCTGAGAACTGCAACCAAACTTGTAATATCTTTAATCACAGTCCTGCCTTCATAACAGTAGCCCTTAAAAAGGGCGATTTATGACAGAAGGACATGACCAGGGTGTGGACGCCAGCCACTGTGCGTTTCTGCTGTTTTTTTTCCCCCTCCTCTCTTTTCTGTTCTCCCATTTTTTGGTAGTCCAGTAGTTTTGGCATGTCTGGTCGCTTGGACTGCAGGAGTGTTGGGATGGACGAGGAGGAGCATTGGGCAGCTGGTGTGTTGGAGGACATTGTGTCAGACGTTCTTCTTACCCACACTCTCGAGGAGGAGCTGCAGGTGTGGGATAGCACGGCACAGATGATTGAGGCATTCCCCAGCCTGTGGAGCTATCCTGAACTGGCAGATCTCCTCACCTCCGTTCACCACACTCAACATCGGCTCCGCGGGCTGGGGAAGTCTTCCTTGCCATCTGAACCTGTGCCGCAGGGGGAGGCGATCCTGGGGGCGGAAGTCTCGCACCCGGTGCCATCAGCCAGCTGCGGTTCCACCTCTCCCCGCTGAACTGTGTCCTGCAGCCTGCCAGATTGGGCATGCAGCCTTCAGGCCTTCAGATAGCCCCAGTGCGGAGAAGCAGGAGGACCGCCAGCGAGTTTTGGTGGCAGAAACATAGCTCCTCCTGTAATATAAACCATGGCTCCAACTGGAGCTCATGCCTCAGCTAGAGGGAGGTTCTTCGGAGGAGGCGGAGATGGTGCCACTAAGCCCGCGCACCCGGACTCCGGTGCGTCTTCAGTCTCCATCTCCTCACCGGTGGATCTCCACTGCTTCTGGAACGGCAGACGCCATCACGCCCCGGAAGATAAGGCAAGTATTCTTTCATTATCTTGTACGTTACAATAAAATTCCTTGTCTTATCCCCAGTGGTGAGACTCAGCTTCTGCAGCCCCCTTCGGCTGAGTTCTCACTGCCTGCTGCTGTCACCAGTCTCTCATCCTCCTGTGTTTCCTCTCGCCTTCCTCGAGGGTCAGCCCGCCCTAGGTTGGAGCCACCTGACAACGGAGTAGCCTGTGGTCCTGGTGGACTCTGTTTTAACCCCGCAGCCGCGTATTGGACAGGTGAGGGGCAGTCCTGGATCCCTGGAGCCTGAGCCGATCAAGGAGTGTTCCCTGGTTCCAACTGCCTGAGACTCGGCGCCTGTGATGGGGCTACCTCTAGCTGGAACCATTATGCCGGGAGGCCCACCAGTGTCGATCGTCACACCTGGAGGTCTGAGGGCTGCATCCACCACCATGCCCGCTGCAGGGGTCGTTGCAGCGGAGTCATCGGAGTCCTGGACGGCAGTGGAGCTCGAGTCCAGGCAAGTACTCAGTTCTGTGTTGACACCTACACATCTAGAGAATTCTTGTCTGGCTCAGGGTAGGGAGAATTGGGTGCACTTGTCCTCTGCTCCTGAGTTCTCCTCACCGGGCTCCACTACCGCCAATGACCTTTCTCCAGCATTTTTTCCCTCTCCTTCTCCTGAGGTGGCGGTGTCGAGTGTGGACGCCCAGACGGAGAGAGCCGAGATGCCCCAGCTTGGCTCGCCAGAGTCCTGGACGGTGGTGGAGCTCAAGCTCAGGCGAGTTCTCTTTTTTTTGTTCACTTTATCTGTCTTAGAGAGATCTTGCCTGGCTCTTGGTAGGGAGGACCTAGTGCAGCCATCCACTGCACCTGAGCTCTCCTCACCGGGCTCCACTATTGCCAGGGACTGTGAACTGGTGTCTGTGTCCTGTGTGTCTGAGCCCTCTCCTAAGGTCATCATGGGTCCCTCCTCTCAGCCTGAGGTCTCCGTGGGTGCTCCCCCTCTATCCAAGGTCTCCGTGGTTGCTCCCCCTCCATTCGAGGTCTCCATGAGTGCTTCCCCTCCATCTGAGGTCTCCATGGGTCCTACACCACAGTCTGGGCCATCGTGGGTGTTACGCCCCAGTCCAGGGCCGCCGTGGGTGCTGTGCCCTAGCCTGGGGCTGCTGTGGGCGCTACTCTTCAGTCCAGGGGCCACCATGGATGCTGTGCCCCAGTCCGGGGCTGCCATGGGTGCTACGCCCCAGTTCAGGGCCGCCATGGGTGCTGCACTACAGTCCGGAGTCTCCATGGGTGCTGCGCCTCAGCCCATGGCTGCTGTGGGTGCTGCGCCTCAGCCCGAGGCCTCAGTGGGTGCTGCACCTCAGCCTGAGGCCTCCGTGGGTGCTGCGCCTCAGCCCGAGGCCTCTGTAGGTGCTGCGCCTCAGCCCGAGGCCTCCGCGGGTGCTGTTCCTCAGCCCAAGGCCTCCATGGGTGCTGCGCCTCAGTCCGAGGCCTCCGTGGGTGCTGCCCCCCTGTCTGAGGTTGCCGCGGGCACCGAGCCCCCCGTCCAATGTTGTTGCGAGTACCAGGCCTTTGTCTGAGGTCATCGTGGACCCCCCGTCCTCACCGGAGGTTCCCGCGGAGCAGCCTCTTCCCTCGTATGGCCTCCTCGCTAGTCAACCACCACCATCACCGGGCTCCATCGTTGGCCAGCAGTCACTATTGGAGGTCATCCTTCTGCAGTGCCAGTTCCTCCTTCCCTATGCTGGAGACCTTGTGGTCCACTGGGAGTGTGGGTTCCAGCTGCCACCACCTGGGGGGGTTAACATTGTGCTCAGCGGACAGGTGTTGCAGGAACTGTGCGCGGCCACCGGACACGTTCTGCCGTACGCTCTGGTGGTCCTGGGACTCTGGCAGGCCGCCCAAACTGCAATAGCTTCTTCCCTAGGGTCCTCAAGTCTGGGTCATGGTATTGTGCAGGTTGTGGGTGATGAATGTTTCTTTTTGGGGGGGTTTTTTGTTTTGTTTTGTCTTGGTCCCTCTGTGCCTGGGTCCCCCCCGCCCCAGGGTGGGTTGTTTTTCTTGTTGGGGGGGTCCTTCCTTGTGGGGGGGGGGGGTCTTTTTCCTTTTGAGGTTGCCCTGAGGTGCATGGGATCCACCCCTTGGGGGGGCACTGTCATGATCCTGGGCATGGGTGAGCACTGTGCCCAGTCTCCAGTTAAAGTTTAGTCTTTTTCTGTTTGTTTCCTTGTTTAATCCTGTTTAATCATTGTCAGTCTGTACTCGTAGTATTATTATTTACATTTTGGGGTTTGTGTTTTATTTTGACAGCGCTGCGCGGCTTCCAGCTGTCAAACTGGTCTGCAGGCTGCGCAGCTGTCATTGATTGTATTATTTTCTCCACTCATGTATCCATACCTGTCACTTGTTAAGAAATGGTATATAAGGGCACGACAACCTTTCCCTGTTGTCGTGTCCTTCTATCACTGTGATGTTCTCAGATGCAGAGTCTCGCTCTGAGAGTTTCGTGCTTCACTGTTGAGGAGAGAGGAGAGCTCCCTCCAGGTGGGTTTTCCCCTTTATTTCTAGCCATGAGCCCCACAGGAACTCAGGCATGCTCCGGCTGGTTCTGTGCTTTGCGCGGTGCCCCCAGGCTTCTGTTCCGCCTGTGACGTCGAGCCCTGCTGTCCTCCAGCGCTTTATCATTTTGCATTTGTGTATTTAGTGTTCCCCTGTTTGTTTGTCTTCACGTTAATAAATGTGCAGAAACCACAGTGAGCGTTCAGTGTCCTCCATAGTCCTTAAAAAGGGCGATTTATGATAATAGCAGGGTTTCCTTTGGTAATATTTCCGTGTGGCAGGCCACCACCTTGAAGTTATGATGCCATGCCAAGGAAATATAAATTTAAGAAAAAAATATGAAGGAATGATGGTCCACAAGCATGCACACGAACAATGCGCATGACCATCATCCACACGTTCAGAAGCGCCCCACCCGCATGACCGTTCCAGTCAGCAGGCAGACTGTCTCACTAGCATCACTGTGAGAGAGAAGCATGAGCTTATTGAAGCACTTTAAATGCAGAAAAAAGGCAAAAGAGGTATGTAAGCAATGGAGGCATTTATGGTGGTTTTAACCCACTGGTAACAGGAACAATAATGAAGAGTCCCTTAGCAAACAGGTGTGGCTAGGCTTCATATACAGTATAGGCTTCATATGCAGGGAAAGGCAAGAGTGACTGAATCACTTAGGATTTACTTCACCAGCCACTACAATATTAACTAATACTTTAGGTTCATTATTATGTACCTGGCAAGTTAAGATGACCGAAATTCACGAAGTCAATGACTTAAATCCCTCCACAGCCTACAGACAAACTAAATGTGCCAACATTTGGATTTCAAAATAGGGATTTTTCCTGCTGTCTGCGTAGTGAGGAGATTTCTAAAAAAAAAAAAAAAAAAAAAAAAACTACCAACATATAGAAATATTTTAACAGAAATAATTGCATCTTTGGTAATTTACGTTAATTTATTTCACATTAAATACAATTTTATTAATATTTTTTCTTTGAAATCAGAGATAAATTATTGTTCTGTTCTGACTCTACAAAATTATGGTCAAAAATGTAAACTGTACAAGAAAAAAAAGTCAAAATTTTACCACAATCTGTTTCAAATTTATTTAAAAAACAGTAATTTTATTTTTTTTAAATAGACAACAAATAGCCATAAAATAATCCACAGATATATAATAAAGTCTCAAATGTACAAAAAAAGTCCATTTTATAAGAGGAAATTACAAATTTAAGGAAAATGGTTTCAAATTTAGATAAATTTACAGAGACAAGTAGAAAACTTTAAGAAAATTGTTGTAAATTTTGGAGAAAAACCTCAAACCTTCAAGACTGAAGTCATTACTCAAGTTTTTAAGTGGGTGGTTTTTACATCCTTAACTCTGCTAGAAACTTTTGGTTGCCTACTTTTAATTATTAATTTCATAGCGCTGCTTTTACATAAGTAGAATTTCTGGCTACTATACCCACCTCTGATCATATAATTTAAGTATGCATGAGTAAATTACTATTATGAATGTTTTATGATTATGATTATGTTTTACTATTATGAACCAGAGTGGTGACCTAGTTGATAGAGCATCCGCCCTACAACCGGGAGGTTGGGGGTTCAAGTCCTGACCAGGTCATACCAAAGTCCATATAAAAATGGTACTTCCCGCCTTCTAGCTTGGTACTCAGCATAATAGAATGGGGGAAGGAAAAGTTGCTTATGGTAGCGGCCCCTCTGATTCTAGATGCAATTAACATTGTAGATAAGAGAAAAATAATTTTGTTCTACTGTACATAATGGACTGAATGACAATAAAGCTGGCTTCTTACTCTTTCTCAATGGAAAAAAGAGACACTAGAATAAAAATACACATATTTTTGTCATTTATGTAAACCATGACAAAAACATCGTGTAGGACAAAACGTGACACTTGGTATTTTCTAACCTGTTTGTATATCACCATGGACAGAGAGAGAACCTGAATAAGACAGGGCTCAGAGAGGGAAAGATGAGACAGACAAGATGAGCCAAGGAGAGGAGAGTGTACAGGCAGAGGATCCAGGAGAGGCGAGAGCAGAGGGAGGAGAGAAGGATAACACTAGTAAAAAGTCCAAACGCAGGACGTCTGAGTGGTTCAGGTTCAGGTTCAGGTTACTTTATTTGTACCCGTAGGTAGATTTGTTTTGCAGTTGGTGACATCCATATTTACAAGCCACTAATTACATTCAACATAGACACAAACACAGGCACACATCTTACAAAATAGGTAAATATAGAATATGTACAGTGGAGTGGGACTCCAAGATTCAAGCTTTGTTTGTACGATACTTCAAATGGTAAGTTCCACATGCAAAGTTACTGTGCAAAATTTAAAAAAAAAAAGAAATAAATAGTATAACATTAACATATTCCAGTTACAAAGTGTCATGTGTTTTCTGCCCCCCCCCACCACTACCCCCGGAAAAATATGTCACCACCTTGCCAAGGTCTTTAAGCCAGAGGAAACACTACTACATATCAATGTTAACTTTATTTATATAGCACATGTAAAAACAACAACAAGGTTGGCCAAAGTGCTTTACACATGATAAAATTATAAAATAACATATGATAAAATACATATGTAACAAAAAAAATTAAATTAAGATGAGCTAAAAAAAAAAACACACACACAGGGACCACTATATAACATGACCTGTAGGACTCAAACTGGACTTGAATTAAAAGCCAGATTAAAATGCTGGGTTTTAAGTTGTGATTTAATACTGTAAGGATTCTGCGGCGCATACAATATATGGAGTGACAGGTTGTTCCATAATCTAGGAGCTGCCACTGCAAAGGCCTTATCCTCTCTGGTTTAATTTAGTTTTAATTTAGTGTACATGAAGGCGGTCTAGGAGAGGCGAGAGCAGAGGGAGGAGAGAAGGATAACACTAGTAAAAAGTCCAAACACAGGATGTCTGGGTGGGACCCCAACTGGCCCAGTATTCCAAGATTCAAGCCATGGTTGTACAATACTTCAAATGGCAAGTTCCATATGCAAAGTTACTGTGCAAAATTTAAAAAAAAAAGAAAGAAATAGTATAAAATTAACATATATTAACATATTCCAGTTACAGCTGCACTAAAAGCAGCTGGTTGGATTACTTTAATACTCGAGCAGGAGAATAGAAGTCCAGAAGCTTGGTTAGATAAAAAGATGCCAAGCTATTCAAAACCTTAAAAGTAAATAAGAGAATGTTAAAATCGATGCAAAAATGGACTGGGAGCCGGTGAAGACCTGGCAGAACTGGAGTGATGTAATATTTTCTAATGCCTGGTAAAAAGCGTGCTGTGACGTTCTGGACTAACTGCAAACGGTGGATGGTGGATTTTCCCAAACCAAAATAAGGTGAGTTGGAGGAGTCTAGTCTAGTGGTGATAAAAGCATGAATACATTTTTCCGGGTCTTTGTGGGGTAAATAAGATTTGGCCTTGGCAATCTGACGTAACTGATAAAAGCTTGACTGAACAACTGTGTTCATTTGCTTTTCCAACTTAAAAGAACTATCTAAAAAACACCAAGGTTTTTGACAGTCATACAATAACAGGAGGCAAGACGAAGAAGGTGTCATGATTCAGTGCAAGTGAGGCTCAAACCCAGAGCTGCCAGAATGAATACTCAGACTCAGATGTAAAAGTTCACCAGTTTATTGTAAAAATAAACTAACACACAACTCAAGTGCACAACACAAGTGCACAACTGAAGAAAATCACAACACAAAAACGCACACTTGACACAAAACCAGTGCTCGCTGGAGCGCATGTAGCCTACAGGAAAAGAGCAGACAGAGATTATTAGGGACAGAATCTCCCGAAGGGGAGAATAATAATAGGAGAGCACTCTTACTCGATAAGCAGAGGAGCCCGGCAGGGAACTCTTGCGTGGACCAGGGGAACCGGGGGAAGACAGTGACCTGGGTGGACGTCCGACATCTTCTTGGTCAGGTGAGTGTGATTAGCTCCGGGGAATACACCACAAAGGTGGGCAGCAAACCTGAAGAGACAAGAGAATGGAGGGAGTAAGCAACACAGGTCAAACCGGGAGAAAAAACAAGATAAAGGCTTAGACGTCTTTGGGTAGCAAACCTAACGATCCAGTGATGGGTTCTCCACATGCTGGCTCTTAAATATGCTGGATCATTAGGACGCAGCAGGTGTGTTATCACGCAGGTGCAGGTAATACTCCGGAGCCGCGAAGATAGGAACAGTAGGGGAGGAGGAGCACGGTCGCCTGATCATCACATCAAACATATCAGTAATGTCACTCAGAGGGGTATAGTTTCCAAATAAAATTATTTCTGTTTTGTTTTCATTTAAATGAAGAAAATTTTGTGTCAGCCATTCTTCGACCTCATGTAAACAGTCCAGTAATGGCTGCAATGGGTTGGGAGTGTTGAAATGAAAGCATCAAGGTGCTAATGCCTTGGTGCCTGTAACAGGGAGGCATGGGAGGGGGGCGGGGGGGTACCTGTATAAAAAAGGCGCACTGCTACCTCTACTGGCCTGGTACAGTTATTACAATACCTTTTTCCCAGCTCCAGTGACAGTAAAGGTGAGTTAAATTAGTATTTATTTTGATAACAAAGTCGTATGTAGAAATTTTTACAAATAAAAATTCAATAAAATATGGCAATACAATGATACAAGCCTTTAGTGCTACTTGATTTTGACCAGGCGAGCTGAAAAGGTGGTAACAAACAGACAGACAGATACACACACAGACACGTAGTGATTATGGTATGCCTACATTGCTTTGCACCGAGGCATAATTAATATAACCAAGCAGCCCCCAGTACGGAAGAAAAATAGGACATTGGAAGAAAAATAATGTGATGAAACATCTATAGCCATGTTTGCATGCACAAAATTTCTGATTACAGATTACTGATTACAGTTCAGATCAGAGCTTTACTATTTACATGGACCCTGAAAAAGCTGATCCAATTATAATGTGTGTTTACATGCCTCACACGCTTGAACGGACTAAATCATTTTGACTTGCGCAGAATTGATTGACATTCCAGAAATATTAGAAGAAAAAGCAACTTCCGATGTAAACAAACCCGCTTCATGTGTCTTTCTCTGTTTGAAATGGATCTGTATCGTGTTATTCAGACTGTATTTTTGCTTCTGCTGGTCTCATTAATGAAGCTACAAGCCCAGCAGTACATACTTCTGCGTATGACAAACAGAGGGAGACAGCAGGACGATACAGACCAGTTCTGTTTTACTTCTGCCATGTCTTTCGCTAGCTGCTCTAAAGGCGTAAATACGTCATGTCGATGGAAAGGACAGAAGGAAATTTTGATCCGAAGGAATGTGATCGGGTCAGAATATTCAGATTGGCATGTTTACATGAAGCATTTTTATTCCAATCAGGCTTTTAATCCAGTTACTTGTGTCCATGTAAACATTATCTATAAATGCACAGAATCTCTGTCTGTGTGTGTCTCAGTGTCTGTTCCACGCATATCTTGAACTGTTCATCAGACTGACCTAAGATTTTATGGTCATTTAATCTCTGTCTGTGTGTGTCTCAGTGTCTGTTCCACGCATATCTTGAACTGTTCATCAGACTGACCTAAGATTTTATACGTGTTTTGCTCAGGTTACGAGGGTGTGCATCCCAAATTATGAAGTTGTTCAGTCAAAATATATAATTTTTAATCATTAAAAGTTTAGTCATTGCTGTCTTCTCATGCTCTGGCTTCTAGAGGTGTGGGCGAGGTTTTGCATTGACTCCACACTGCTTGGATAATACAAGGCATCATGGCATTAGTCACCACAGCGCTCTGTGAGCAAAACAAGGAAGCCAAAAGTGACAAATTTGGCTAGAAAAAGAAAATGCTGAAGATTTAATGCTTAAAAAAATTACACCATAAAGTTGCCGTGATTGCGTAGGTCTAAAGGATAATTCGGCATATGTGGAGAACATGAGGCACGTCAGCAGACTAGGCGGAGCATCAGCAGGGACCCGAGTCTGACAAAGAACACCGGTGTATCCAACACAGAACATGCCAGGAGAAGCACGACCAACGAAGCAGACCACGGTCCTTCTCGGGGAGGCACGCACAGCCTACCCCATCAGTGGTAGACGGGAGTCCCTGCTTCTGCCTCACCAGTGTGGTACCACTGTACTTTGCAGGACTGCGAGTCTTACCTCCTACATGAGTATCTGTAAATTAAAAACTTAATAATAATACCACCATGATTGTGGAGCGGAACAGCTGGAATGGCTTAACGCCCAAATAACGAAATAAATCATTTTTAGTTAAATATTTACTGACAAATGGGCAACACTGATGTAACGGTCACAGTCAAACGGGTCCTTCTACTGTGTATAATAATGTTGAGTGTTTTGTAGTTACAGTGGTGTGAAAAAGTGTTTGCACCCTTCCTGATTTCTCATTTTTTTGTATGTTTGTCACACTTAAATATTTCAAATCATCAAACAAATTTAAATGTAAGACAAAGATAACACAAGTAAACACAAAATGCAGTTTTTAAATGAAGGTGTTTATTATTAAAAGGAAAAAAAAATTGAAACCTACATGGCCCTGTGTGAAAAAGTGATTGCCCCCTAAACCTAATAACTGGTTGGGCCACCCTTTGCAGCAACAACTGCAATCAAGTGTTTGTGATAACTGGCAATGAGTCTTTTACAGTGCTGTGGAGGAATTTTGGCCCACTCATCTTTGTAGAATTGTTGTAATTCAGACACAGTGGAGGATTTTCGAGCATGAGCCACCTTTTTAAGGTCATGCCACAGCATCTTAATAGGATTCATTCAGGTCAGGACTTGGGCTAGGCCACTCCAAAGTCTTCATTTTGTTTTTCTTAAACCAGTCCACCAAGCAGAGGTGGACTTGCTGGTGTGTTTTGGATCATCGTCCTGCTGCAGAACCCAAGTGCGCTTCAGCTTGAGGTCACAAACAGATGTCTGGACAATCTCCTTCAGGATTTTTTGGTAGACAGCAGAATTCATGGTTCCATTTACCACAGCAAGGCTTCCAGGTCCTGAAGCACCAAAACAACCCCAGACCATCACACTACCACCACCATATTTTACTGTTGGTATGATGGTCCTTTTCTGAAATGCTGTTACTTTTACGCTGGAAATAATGGGACACACACCTTCCAAAAAGTTCAACTTTCGTCTCATCAGTCCACAAAGTATTTTCTCAAAAGTCTTGGGGATCATCAAGATGTTTTCTGGCAAAATTGAGACAAGCCTTTTTGTTCTTTTTTGCTCAGCAGTGGTTTTCATCTTGGAACTCTGCCATGCAGGCCATTTTTGCCCAGTCTCTTTCTTATGATAGAGTCATGAACACTGACCTTAACTGAGGCAAGTGATGCCTTCAGTTCTTTGGATGTTGTTGTGAGGTCTTTTGTGACCTCTTGGATGAGTCGTTGCTGCGCTCTTGTGGTAATTTTTGTCAGCTGGCCACTCCTGGGAAGGTTCACCACTGTTTCATGTTTTCACCATTTGTGGATAATGGCTCTCACTGTGGTTCGCTGGTGTTCCAAAGCTTTAGAAATGGCTTTATAGCCTTAATTACTTTTGTTTCTCATTTGTTCCTGAATTTCTTTGGATTGTAGCATGGTGTCGAGCTTTTGAGGATCTTTAGTGCTGTGTTCGAAATGCTCACTCCTTCCCCATATAGTGTACTATATAGTGAATCAGCCATCTTGTAGTACTGTTTGAAATCTTAACTGAAAATTTCATTCACTCTATAGTACACTCAAAATATCCCACAATGCATTTTGAAAAGTAGTGTACAGCAGATGGTCACTACATTAGCCAATATATCCCATAATGCAATGCACAGCCAACAGAGCAGTGAGAGGAGAGCTTCACATCACAATATAAACTACCTTAAGGTATTTATATTTATTAGTTCAGCAAAAACGATTTGATTTAATACATATTTACTACAAATTACATGCAAGTATTCATTTTTTTTTTTTACCACCGTTAGGTTTTACTGTCTCACGTGATGACCTCATTAACTGTGCCGGGAAAACAAGCCAGTACTGTCCGAAAGCTGTTAATTTTATTGTTATATTAAGTTTATTATATAATCTGCTATGTCTAAATTCACTATATAGTGAGTCGGGAGGGAGAGAGTGAGTGAACATTCCGAACACAGCCTAGGTCTACTTCACTTTGTCAGACAGGTCCTATTTAAGTGATTTCTTGATTGAGAAAAGGTGTGGCAGTAATTAGGCCTGGGTGTGGCTAGAGAAATTGAACTCAGCTTTCCAAAGATGTGATAAACCGCAGTTAATTTATGTTTTAACGGGGGGGGGGGGTCACTTTTTCACACAGGGCCATGTAGGTTTGGGATTTTTTTTTGACCCTTAATAATAAATACCTTCATTTAAAAACTGCATTTTGTGTTTACTTGTGTTATCGTTGTGTAATATTTAAATTTATTTCATGATCTGAAACATTTAAGCGTGACAAACATACAAAAAAAATGAGAAATCAGGAAGGGGGCAAACACTTCTTCACACCACTGTAATATGGTTGATTACAATTTAAAAAAAAACTTTTAATAACAAAATATTGCTAAAATATGAACTGATGCACTACAATGGGTCTCAAATATTTGTAAATGTGTCCTGTTATAGTACTGCATCAGTTTATTGATGATACGGTTAATGCAGTGGTTCAACAAAAATAAATTATCTCTAAATCTGAAAAAAAAAGCAAAGATTATGTTGTTTGGAAATTATAAAATAAATCATGAAATAATGGTAACAATAGATGATACCAGAATAGAAACAGTACAGGAAAATAAGTTTCTGGGGGTGACGCTAGACAATAAAATCTGCTGGAAACCTCACATCAGTCATATCCGGGCCAAGTTGGCAAAATGTATAGGGATGCTGGGGAAGACAAGACACATCTTGGACTATAAACCATTGTTCTTACTGTACAATTCACTGTTTCTACCATATCTTAACTACTGTGTAGAGGTCTGGGGAAACACCTGCAAGACCAACCTATAGCCAATATGCACATTACAAAAAAGAGCTATAAGGATAAAGAGCTATAAGGATAATAAATAATGTAGGATATAGAGACCATACCAACTCGTTGTTTTTAAAGTCACATGTCATAAAGTTCATGGATTTAGTTAAATTTAAGACAGCACAAGTAATGTACAGGGCAATTAATAATCAACTCCCAACTAATATACAAAAAATATTCAAAAAAAGAGACAATGATTATAATGAGAGGAGACTTAAACTTTACAAAACCCAAGATACGAACAACCAAGAAAAGTATGTGCATATCTGTCTGTGGGGTGGATTTGTGGAACAGTCTGGAGCCGGAACTGAAACTATGTACAAACAGAAATCAATTCAAAAATAGGTATAAACATTATTTGCTGAAAGAATATATGTTAGAAGGGTAGTGTTTATATGTACGATTCACTATGCTCACTCTGGGATACTATGGAATGGTGGGTGGGACAGTACTGTGTATATCTGTGTTGTTTGGGGCTGGGTTTTGATGTATGGACTGTATGGACTGTATGTTGGGATGGATGGGTGTTAATGTTGATATGTACAAAATATAGTTAATTGTTTACTTGGGGTCTCAAATGAGGTAATTTGTATATATTTCACATGAATGAATGAATGAATGAATGAATTTATTTCGGATAGTACAGTACAGGTTAAAAGAAACTGAATAATATAACAACAAGGTCAAATTAGACAAAGACTCCTCCTACTATACAATTCCACGTAAGTTATCCGAAATGCTTTATATTGCCCATTATTATATACATCACCCTTATATTGCCCACCCATATTCCATCCAAGAATTCAAAAGAGAAAAAAGAGAAAACACATGGGTTGTATTTATGGAAAAGAGGAGTTGGAGTTAATAAGTGTTATCGCACTTGTCATTGGTTTTGGTTTTTTTACTTTTTTGTTCTAAATAAAGTATGTATCTATCTATCTATACACAGAAGAAATTCAATATTACACTTAACTCCATCACTGAACAGTGATATAAGCTAAAATAATTATAATGGTGACTGAACAACTCCCATTCCCCAAAGTGCAAGATACACTATTATGAATATAAGTGATAAAAGATCATACAAATAAGTGATCTGACAAACAAATAAACAAGGGATCTGAAACAGTCGCTAATATTGGATGTCCCATTCATTTTCAATAATTAGGCATTCTGTAATTAATATTCACACAGTCAAATAAATCTTAGTGCCATTTACTCCCTTTTATATTTGTCAAAGTCTAACATGTGCAATTGTCAACATATAGCTTTTTATTCCACTTTCAAGCACAGACTATATTTGGGCCTGTAAAGCCTGATTGGGATATCTGTTTCAGACAGGAATACTTGCGTTCTACGGGCAATGCACTCGTCATATTATAATGCAAGGATTCTCTGTCTGTACCATTCTGTCTGTTCCTCGCATATCTCTTGAACCATTTGTTAGACTGACCTCAGACCTGATACATGCTTTGCTGAGGTTATGAGGGTGTGCATCCCCAAATTTAGCCTCCCTAGATATGTGGAAGTTTAGGAGGGAAAACCTTTAATGAACGTCCATAGGGGAGCTATTAAATGAACACAGAAGTGGAAAAGGTATAACTGCTAGGATTTGGGAGCTGAAAATTTGGATTTACGACTATGGTTAGCACTGTGGCAGCACAGCAACTCACCCTTGGCCATAGGATCCCAGGTTCGATCCCACCCCCTGACCAATGGTGATCTGTGTGGAGTTTGCATGTTCTCTCCATGTCTGCGTGGGTTTACTCCTGGATTTCTCCGGTTTCCTCCCACAGGCCAAAAACATGCAGGTTACGTTAACTGGAGACTATAGTAGCTCTAGGTGTGAATGTGTGTTTGAATGGTGAAGGGATTGACGCCATACCATGGCTGCTTCATCCATCCAGGTGAATGCCCTGAATTTCCCCTCTGGGGATCAATAAAGTACACAAAATAAAATAAATAAATAAAATAACAATATTAAGACCAATAACCTCTGTAAATTTCAGCCTCCCCGGATATGTTGAAGTTTAAGAGGGGAACTCTTTACTGAACATCCATAGGGATGCTATTAAATTAACACAGAGGTGGAAAAGGTAAAACTGCTGGGATTTGGGGCTGAAAATTTGGATTTACGGCTATAATATTAAGATTATTTAATATTAAAATTTTACTATTTAACTATTAAAATAAACAGTAATGTAGTCCTTCAGTCAAAAACACAAAATTTCTGTTGACACAAAAAGTCAAGTTTACTAGAAAAAAGTTGCAAATTTAGTATATGTAAATTTAAAAGAAAAAACTCACATTATTAAAAGGTTACAAATTTACAAGCAAAAAATTTTAGATTTAAGATTCATAAACAGCAGATTTATGAGAAAAAAAGTGGCAAATTTACAGCAAAAAAAGTTTTACATTTGCAAATAAATGTAGCAAATTAATGAGGAAAAGTTACAAATTTATGAGAAAAGCTGCAAATTTTAAAGAAAAAAAATTGTCCCCCCTGGCCCCCCTTGATTTACGCCCATGTCACCAAGCTGTTCTGATGTGGGGGGAGCTGGGTGAAGGCAGCAACTTTTAGTGGCAGTTAGTGGAACATTAGTGTACATAACTGCACCAGAGATGGGCGTGCCCACACACACGGAACAACGAGCTCGGTCTTCGAGCTACAGTGGCAGCAAGGCCACGTTGGTTGGTCAAATCTGCTGTTTTGGAGCGATCACAAGCACAGGTGTCGCTCAATGCACGTACACAATGCTGAAGGCAATGCAGCAAAGCTGGTCAGCACAGAGAAGCAAATATATTAAATAAAGGTTAAATAAAATAAACAGTAATGTAGTCCTTCAGTCAAAAACACAAAATTTCTGACATATAAATATCAGACTTCTAATAAAAACTGGAAATAAGCCTAATGCTGTCTGAGGGTGGCTCTCTGACTTTCGTTTATGTGTCATGTTTGGATTAGTGGTCCATAGTATCAAAAAGGCTTTGGGTCCGGACGGAAGACCCTCAGGGTCCGCTATTTGAGGAGTCCAGTTATACGGAGCTCTTAAAAGGAGTTCTAAGCAACTCTTTATAACATGTTATTCAGTTCAACAGGAACTGAACAACTCCTTATATGGTCATGTGACCGGGCACTGCACTAGTAAGCTTTAAGAATCAAATATTGCAGTTTCTTTCTTGTGATTTCTTATCCATGGGTTGTAAAAAAGTCACACTGCCGCCTTTAGTGACCCGGCATAGTTATTACAATACCTTTTTCGCGGCTCCATTACATGGCAATGGTGACTTAAATTTGTGTTTATTTTGAAAGCAAAGGCTTATCTCACAATTCTGGCAAATTAAAAGTTAAATTAAAATATGGTGATACATTGAAGCCTTTAGTTCCACTGAATTTTGGACGGGCGAACTGAAAAGCTGGTAACAGAGAGACAGACAGGCAGACAGATACAACCAACCACACACAGACACACTGAGTGATTACCGTATGCCTCCGTTTTCACCAAGGCATAATAATAATAATGAGAAAAGCGTTTTGTCGTCATATTGAAGCCTGCTACCAGAGGGCAATCAAGATGCACCAGCTTCACTTTTGGAGAGCTTTCATGCTGTCTGTCTTTGTTTACAGTCTATGGGAGAAAAATTCTGTTTATCTTGGGGGACAGGCTCCCAAACAAGGCTACAACACATGCAACATGAATGCCCGATAAAAACAACTAATCCACTAATATTTATCACATTGACCAAAGACAACTATTGTCTCCCTGCGTACAGTTGCAGTCAAAATTATTCAACCCCTGTTGCATTTTAGGTTTAGTGGCAAAATTTAAAAGTGTTCAGGTGTTTTCAATAAACAAATTACACAAGAACAGTTTAAATAGTTAAATAAACTAATATTACAAGGATTTTATCCATAATTCAACACTAAATCCTGCTTTCAATGACAACTGCTGTCTCAAAATTGTTCAACCTCCTGAACAGAATTCTTCATAAGAGCACACATTTGCAAATCAGATGTGATCTCAAGCACACCTGATGTAACCAATCAAAGGCTTCATTAGTGGCATCAGGTGTGCTTGATATAGAACACCTCAAATGCTTGGACTACTGACAGTGACATTTGATTCCACGTTAGAATTATGGCAAAATCAAGAGAATTGTCCACAAAGTTCAGAGAAGAGACCATTGCCTTGCACAAACAAGGAAAAGGATACAAAAAGACAGCAAACGTATTGAATGTTCCTAGAGATACAGTGCATCTGGAAAGTATTCACAGTGCTTCACTTTTTCCACATTTTGTATGTTACAGCCTGATTCCAAAATGTAATAAATTTATTATTTTCCCCAAAATTCTACACACAACACCCCAAAATGACAACATGAAAAAAGTTTTTTTGAGATTTTTGCAAATTATTAAAAATAAAAAACTAAGAAATCACATGTACATAAGTATTCACAGCCTTTGCTCAATACTTTGTTGATGCACCTTTGGCAGCAATAACAGCCTCAAGTCTTTTTGAATATGATGCCACAAGCTTGGTATACCCATCTTTGGGCAGTTTTGCCCATTCCTCTTTGCAGCACCTCTCAAGCTCCATTAGGTTGGATGGGAAGCATTGGTGTACAGCCATTTTCAGATCTCTCCAGAGATGTTCAATTGGATTTAAGTCTGGGCTCTGGCTGGGCCACTCAAGGATATTCATAGAGTTGTCCTGAAGTCACTCCTTTAATATCTTGGCTGTGTGCTTAGGGTTGTTGCCCTGCTGAAAGATGAACTGTTGCCCCAGTGTTAGGTCAAGAGTGCTCTGGAGCAGGTTTTCATCCAGGATGTCTCTGTGCATTGCTGCACTCACTTTCCCCTCTATCCTGATTAGTCTCCCAGTTCCTGCCACTGAAAAACATCCCAACACCATGATGCTGCCACCACCATGCTTCACTGTAGGGATGCTATTGGCCTGGTGATGAGCGGTGCCTGGTTTCCTCCAAAGATGATGCCTGGAATTCACACTAAAGAGTTTAATCTTTGTCTCATCAGACCAGAGAATTTTGTTTCTCTGGTATGAGAGTCCTTCAGGTGCCTTTTGGCAGAACCAGTGGCGCTGCCCAGGGGCTGCTGGAGGGTTCAGTGGCATCCGCTTCCAGCATCTTCTGGATCTTTTGCTCTGCCGCTGCCCGCCTTGAAAAAAGCAGATGGCAGGGGCGAAGCCGAATCGGCCTAATCTCACATGTGTCGATCTGGTGCTGCACTAAGCTGGTTCCGGTGCAGCTTCATCCCTGGTGGCAAAGACATCGATGTAGCTGTCCAGCAGCTCCTGCAGCTGGCATCTCTGCCCCAACTCTAACTCCCTGCAGCTCCACTAGAACAGTTCCTTGACCACCTGCTGGGTTTCTGATGATGTGGCGATTCGTTCTGCTGGCAGCCCCCTCGCTGCTGTCTCTAACAGCGATGACAATCCCTCCACTCATGCTGGTGGTGCTGCAGCAGTCAGCTCTGGTGGCGATCCCCTCAGCTGGGCCTGCGCTGTTGGCCCCTTGATTGGACGGGTCCCCTGGTTCCCGTCTTTCTGCAGAGCACCAGCTCTTCTCTCCCCAGAAGGAGAGAAGAGCTAAAGGTGTCGATCTTTGCGCCCTGTTCTTCGAGCATATCTAGTCCGATGGTGCAGGGGTCTTGGATGTCAGCCAGCCAGAACAGGTGGTTCATGTTTTGACTAGCCACTTCCACAACAAGGACTCATTGCCCTCCCAATCTGGTGCGCTCACCACTGGCTGAGGTGATGCAGTGCCTGGCGCATTCCCACCCCTGCAGTGTGAGTTCATCTGTACCAGGCAGTGCCCTGCCTTGGGCCAGGGAGATGGTGGAACCGGTGTCAATCAGGGCCCAGACTGGAGTACTGTCCAGGCTGCACTGTAGGTACAGCCCCGGCGAGTATCCAAGTCGGCCCAGACATGGTGAGAGTTCGTTAGGGAAAATGTCTGTGAGAGGCAGCAGGTCCCCATCTGTGGCACCTCACTCTAGATTAAAGCTGGTGAGGGGGCTGGTTGTCGTGGGGTAAGTGCAGGGCAGTGGCATGTGTGGCCTGGCTCCCTGCAGTGGAAGCATCCCTCCTCGCATCACCATCATACTCTTGCCAGCCGTGCAGCTGTGGTCTGGCGCAGCTCCTCCTCGCTCTCAGCCATGACCTGGAAAGCTCTCTGCCTTGGTGATGAAAGGTCAGCCGCATGCTCCAGCTTCGGCTTCACCCACTCTGCCTCTGCCACGGCTGACTCCCAGCTGCTTGCGGCGTGAATCCGGACGTGTTCTCAGAGCTAGGCCGGACAGAGCCCTCGGATGAAACTCTGAAGAGCAAGCTTCTTCATTGCCTCCAGCTCGAAGTCCAGGTAGCCACATTGTGTCAGCAGCTAGACATCTGCTGCATAAGCCCCCAGGCTCTCTCGGTCACATTGCTGGTGGCTGGCCAGCCGCTCCCAGGCGTGGTCAGTGTGGGTCATCCTCCCAAACCACCTCTGAAGTGCTCCCTGTAGTGCTGGCCAGCTGTGCCATTCCTCAGGCCAGAGATCGAACAGCGTGCAGAGAGCTCCGCCCTCCATAGCCAGTGCGACCTGCACAGCTGTCCCTTCAGGTGTCCAGCCATTGAGCATGGTGGCCAGTTCAACCTGGACGAGGTAGTCGTCCAGTGAGGTTTTGCCACCAAAGCGGGGAAGCTTGGCCAATTGGTGGATTGGTGGTACTGGGGTTGGGACAGTTGCCTCCTCCGTGCTGATCACTGCCCTCGACTGCAGCGGGATCGCTGGCTCGTAGTTGCCACGCTGGCGCTTCCCATCCTGCCTTCAAAAAGGCAGGACATGGGACGTGCTTGCGCCGTCCGGCCTGCTTCCCTATTCTTTGCGGCGAGCAGCTCCATCTGGGCGATGAGCTGTTCTCATCTCTCAACAATCCCACTCCTGACACCAGTGTGATGTTTCAAGGGTTTACACAATAATGAGAGCGGATTTGGAACGTCACAGGCATTTATTTCTTCACTTACAAATTACACAGAACAGAGGAAGGTAATTCACACACACACACACACACACACTCACTTCACTCAGGGTGACACAGACATGTAATCTCTCACACACAGGGAAAACAACACTATCACAACCAGACAATTATAACACTATAACAAAAACGCTCAGAACACAAGAAGTATAACCGTCTTTGAATATCCCGTGGCGCAAAGCATGCTGGGAGAATCCCTCGCCCCTTATCACAGCCCTGATGTTGCAATATATCTGTATCCTTCATTTGTTCTCCAGACTCTCAGTTTGACAACTAATGGATTGGTTGTCTGATATTCTTCTTGATTTTGGAATAAAACAAAAAGAATTTTAAACAACTTTCTAAATAATATAACTTTAAAAATAATTTGGTGCAAATTAAGCCAATTAGAAATAATTACAGCAGAGTGGAAAAACATCATAAAAATATCTTCTTCCGTTGAGCTTGTCATGGTCTGGTGAGCGCACTCCTCCCCTGCCCGTCCGGTTCAACCTTCACCTACTCCGCGGGTAATTATTTCCACCTGCGTGATGAGACACACCTGCTCCTCTCACTCGCCAGCGCTTAAATAGATCTTCTCTTTATCGCCTCGGTGCTGGCTCATTGGTAGACTACCTGCTTCAGCAGTAAATTTTTGTTTTCCTTAAACTTGAAAAACCCTTTAATCCTCTGCTTGTCTTTCCACAGGTTGCTACCTCCCTTGTGGTGCGTCTCCAGGGTTGTGTGCTCACCTGCTCCGTCATCATCACCACATCAGCGACCGTCATCACCCAGTCAGACAACTCACCCAGCTCCTCCTGCATCATCGGGAGGTTCGCTGTAAGTGCTGGGTTCTTCTGCCGGACCCTCTATTATTCCCACGTGAGTGTGGTCCTATTTTCCCTTTGTCTTGTCTCCCTCCTAATTCACCTGCTCTCGTCTCTCGTTTCAGGTGGTGTGTTTCCCCTGGCGAGTGGCGTTTTTCTCTTGCGGAGGCATTCCTTTGGATTAATAAAATTCAATCAAAACTTATTACTGTATCATTGTGTGTTTCCTTTGGTGTCATTCCCTGCACGTGAGCTGTCTAATTATTGCCAGTACAGCAGCAAAACTAGTCATGCATTAAAGTCAACCTTTTCTGATAATAACTGCATTGTTTCTTTTCAGATACACTGACACTGGAGACTATGTTGAAAAATAAACCACATTTGGTCAAATTTGACCACTGTGTCATAGTCAGCCTATGAATTTTCCATCCCCCCTTGTATAATTCACTGTTCAAAACCCCACAGATAACAAAATAGCAGTTATCCTGCAGAGAAAAGCTGAAAACATCCTTAAAATGAAAGGCTCATTTCTACATCACTGTCACAGAATCTTCTCTCCTCTTTTTTCACTGATTTGAACTCCTTTAACTATTTTTTCTTTTTTCATTTACAGATTGTGTGGATAAACTGTCAGCTGTATGTTGCTGATTTCAGACAAGTATATCAGTTGACGTTTCATAGTAAAAGCACATAACAGAAACAACCATCCTGAAAACTGAATCACTGTAGAGGGCTTTTATTTTCACATCACTCACAGTATTGAGCTGTGACGGTGAAAATAAATTTACACTAATTCAGCCTAAGGTCATGTCTCTGAATCCAACATTTATAGCGCAGGGGACAGGGTTATTGAGCAAGAATTCAAGGATTGTTTCTCATTTTTAAGGATAATTAAGGTATTGATTTTAGACAGTAGCATTTAAGACTTTTTATGGACCTGTAGATACTTATGAGGTGGCTGTTTTTCATTGTTTTTGTTCTTGTGGAGAAATTCTCTCCACAACAACCATACGTGAACACAAATTAATCTGTCCACACAGAATTAGACTCTCTATTTTCCTCTGTGATTTTCTTTCTCTGGACTTGTTCATGTCTTACCGAGAGTGGTAGGAAGTTGCCGCTGTTCGTGCTCTCTCTCGACATGGTACATGGTCCTCAGAGGAGGCTGAGCAGTTCTCTGTGCAGCCATGGCCAGATGTGACACAATCATACATGGTTGACAACATAATAAATAATTTTTAAAAAATTATATATATATATATATATATATATATATATATATATATATATATTACATTCATAAAAGAATGCATTTCCATTAAGAAATGTATCCAATTGCAATAAACAATAATTTAAAAAATAAAATAAAAATGGGGGCTGAAAGGCCGCTCATTGCTGACCCCTGCCCTAACCTTACCTCCAGTCATTAACCACAACCCTGAGCATCTAAAAACACGTATTATACCTAAAGAAAGTAAACTGTGAAACTAGAATTAACTTCCAAACAAGAAATTCAAAATAATCAGATCATGGTGAAAAAAGGCAAGATTTGTCATGACGCCGAGCACGGGTCAGTGCCGTGCTCGGGTCTTTTGGTTGCTACTCATTTTCTGTATATGTATATACAGAAAATGAGTATTGTATTTGTATTTGTTCTTGTTTTTATTCATTATGGATTGTGCTTTTTATTTTGTCCGTCTCCACTGTTTTCTTCTCTGTTCTTTTATTTTGACAGCGCCGTATGCCGCTTCCTTTTGTCAAATCTTTTCCTGGGTTGTCACAGCCGTTTAGTCATCTTGATTATGTTCTCACTCATGCATCCACAGCTGTTCCACATTTTGGTTTCTTCCCAGCTGCCTATTTAAGGTCACTTAAGTGATTCATTCCTCGCAGTGACCTTCTCTATGCTCTGACAGGAATCCCCGTTTGATTCCTGTTAATTCCTGCTCAATTCTCAGCCTCGCCAGTCTATTTGTAAGTTACCCTTCATGGTTATTTTGTGTCTTTTGTAATTGTCCTTCGTGGCTTCTGTTTGTGTTCTTTATCATTAAATGTGCAAACTCACAGCAGGCGATTGGTGCCTTATTTCTGCCCTGAAAGGGCCAATTATGACAGATGGTTGTTGCCAGTCGGTGCCAGCGGCTGTGGGTTTTCCTTTTTTTTTCCTTTTTCCATCGTTTTATTTTCCCCCTTTTCTGGGTTTCCACTTTTGCTGGGATGGCAACGAGCGGGAGATGGTACCCTATGAGCATGGGGTGGGAGCTCTGTCAGGCTTTAATGGATACTGATGGACTTATAGCCATAGCTCATCAATATTCCACCCCGAAGGATGCTCTGTGGTACCTGAACCTTGCAGAGGCGGCTGTGCTGCATCATCCTCGCCTCTCAGAGCATGCCGAGGGAAGAGAGAGGATATCCCTGATGACAGCTCTGCAGCTGGAGAACCGTGAGCTGGCAAGGAGTTCTACCAGAAAGCCTAGTTCTGCACCGACGGGGAGGCGCTCCTGGACCTCGGTCTAATCGGCTTCTCGCCAGGCTCCAGCACCCGCTCCAGCTCCCGTTGCCCTGCTCCAAGACGACGCCTCCCAGCACAGACCTCCACTCCTCCCCGACACACGGCCATATCGAAACAGATGGAGGAGAGTCACCAGGTCCAGACACTGCAAACTCCCCGCCATTTCCCAGCTACAGGCCGCTGGAGGAACTCCTCCGCCTCTCAGCCAGCAGTTTCAGCATCACCGCATCAAAAAGGTACCACAGCAGCTTCCACCTCTAGGTTTTCCTCGTCGACTGTCTCGTCAGCTCCCTCTCCCTGGGTCATTGCTGCTGTTTCCCCCTTCTCCACGGCACCTCCTCTCACTGCTGAGAGCCCAGCTGACTCTTTCCCAGTTTTGCCCATCATCAAGGCTGCAGGGGCAGCTCCTCCATGTTTCCTAGGGGGTCCCACTACCACCACAGTCATGGAGAGGGATAAGACTGGGCCTGCTGCAGCGGAAACCACCGTGCCCCAGGAAAACAGGCAAGTGCCTTTTCATTCTTTATCACCATCATATGAATTATCTTGCCTGATTCCCGGGGGTGAGGCTCAGTCATTGCAGTCCACTGAGTCCTCACTGCCTGCTGCAGCCATAAAGACTTCACCTGCTCTCTCCGTGTCTCCTCCTATGCCCCCTGAGTGTCTGCCGGTTCCAGGATTAAGCCGCCAGACAGAGGAGGAGCCTGCGGTCCTGGAGAACCTGGTTCCAGCCCCACAGACATGGTCTGGACGGAGGGAGAGCGCTGCCTGCAATCCAGAGCCTGCGCCAATGGGTCAGTGTCCCCGGGCTTCAGCTGTGCAGGATTCAGTGCCAACAGGGAGCAGACTTCTTGTCGCCATGCCGGGCGAGCCACCTGTGTGGGTCACATCGATGGGGGTCCCGGGACTGCATTGACCATCATGCCTGCTGCTGGGGCCACCACAGCAGAGTCCGAGCTGGACCTCCAGAGGGCCGGGCCCGAGACATCGTCGTCTGGATCGACGGAGTCCTGGACGGTGGTGGAACTTGAGCTCAGGCAAGTGCTCTCCTTTGTTTTTGTTGTTTCTATGTTGGAGAGATCTTGCCTGGCTCTTGGTGGGGAGAGCCAGGTGCAGCCATCAGCTGTTCCTGAGCTCATCTCGCTGGGCTCCACTGCCGCCAGTGACCCTGACCCTGCACTTCTTCATCTCCTGTCTGAGCCTTTCCCCAGGGTCACCAAGGATCATCCAGCAATGCCAGAGGTCTCCGTAGGTTCAGGCTTGCCACTTGAGGTCATTGCGGGTGCTTCGTCCCAGCCCAGGCTCTCCGTGGGTGCTGATCCCCCTCTGGACGAGGTCTTCGTGGGTGCACTGTTCCAGCTTGGGGCCTCTGAGGGTGCTGCTTCCCAGTTAGTTGAGGTCATCGCGGGTGCTCTGTCCCAGCCCACGACCTCCGAGGGTGTAGCTGTGTCCCAGTCCAGGTCCACCGAGGGTGCAGCTCTGTCCCAGTACGGGTCCACCAAGGGTGCTGCTGCATCCCAGTCCAGGTTCACCGAGGGTGCTGCTGCACCTCAGTTTGGGGCCATCCAGGGTACCGCTACGCCTCAGTCCGAGGCCAACGGGGGTTCCGCTACGCCTCAGTCTGGGGCCACCGGGAGTGCCGCTACTCCCCAGTCTGGGGACACTGAGGGTGCTGCTACTCCCCAGTCCGGGGACACCAAGAGTGCTGAGCCCATGCCCAAGGTCACTGCGGGTCCTCTCTCTATATTTGGTTCTATTGTGGTTCGTTCTCTGCCATCCCCTTCATCACGTGTCCGTCTCCTGGCCTCTGGGGTCCGCAGTAAGCACGGATTCCAACTGCCACCTCCAGGGAGAGGTGTGTGGTGTTTGGCAACTATGCTGCCATCAGTGTGTGAATGTGTGTGTGAATGGGTGGATAGCAGGATCTGTAAAGCACTTTAGTCATCTAGAGATGAGAATAAAAGCGCTATATAAGTGAATGCCATTTACCATTTGTTTTCATTCATTATGGGTTGTGCTTTTTATTTTGTCCGTCTCCACTATTTTCTTCTCTGTTCTTTTATTTTGACAGTGCCGTATGCTGCTTCCTTTTGTCAAATCTTTTCGCAGGTTGTCGCAGCTGTTTAGTCATCTTGATTATGTTCTCACTCATACATCCACAGCTGTTCCACATTTTGGTTTCTCCCCAGCTGCCTATTTAAGGTCGCTTGCGTGATTCATTCCTTGCAGTGACCTTCTCTGTGCTATGACAGGAATCCCCGTTTGATTCCTGTTATTTCCTGCTCAGTTCTCAGCCTCGCCAGTCTATTTGTAAGTTACCCTTCATGTTTTTTTGTGTCTTTTGTAATTGTCCTTCGTGGCTTCTATTTGTGTTCTCGATCATTAAATGTGCAAACTCACAGTAGGCGATTGGTGTCTTATTTCTGCCCTGAAAGGGCCGATTATGACAAGATTGGGTTGTTAACATGGGACTCCAGCATGAGAGCTCAATTTTTTAGTCCGTCTACTAACCCCACCCACCTCTGTAAGGGGATTTGAGCAGTTTTCTAACTGTGAAATGCTGTAAAGGTGGTGGACCTTGATGTGTGAGATGTATTGTGAAGTTAGAAACACATAACATTTTTATGAATGAGATGGAGGAATTGCTAAAAAAAAAAAAAAAAAAAAAAAACAAGTATAATGCTGTTGGAGGTCTTGTTGTGGGGTTAGTTATGAATGTACAAAAGAGCTGAGTGATGAAGAAAGCTAATTTACTGTAGTTCATAAAATCAGGAGTCCTCCTTTACTTAAGTACCTGTAGCACCTTATTTTCCTGTAACTGCTCTACCGTACCCACTCTCCATTAATCTGTTCTACTCCTAATGTCTCCACTACTCCCTAATGTGCACCACTTACTATAATAATCTAATCTGATGTGCCCTAGCCATTCTTAAACCCTCTGTCCTCTACACATCACTGTTTTCCTCTGACATGTAACTCACCTATTTCATACAATGATAGAAAGTGAAGAAAAAAGCTGTAGCCGTTTATGTAATCACCACTCCAGAAAAGACTGGCCCTAACAGATAACAGTGGATTTCATGTGTTGCCTCATTGTGTTTCTGTGAGTCTGAGAAAAATCTGACTAAATGATTAACTAGACCCACAGACTCACTCTTTAACCCACTTTACGCTGGTTTAAACCCTGTTTTGTCATACACGTCTTCTTTTTTTCAGCCTCATTCTGTTTTGAAAAAAATGCTCCACTTTCTGTGATGCTCAGCTGTGTTCTATATTTCACAACACTGTAAAAAAAAAGAACCTCTTATGAAGCCTTTCACTTGTCTGTTGTCAGTCCCCTCTCTCCACTATGTGTTAATAAAATGGGAAACATTGTGCTTCTTACAATACCTGAGAGCAAAGAATGATGTCTACACAAATGAACTGAACTAATTTTTCAGCAAACAGGGTGCTAAACAAGGTTTGAAAAAGTTAATATCACAAAAAATGAGAAAAAAAAATGTCATTTTTCCATATAAAAATCACAGTAAAATTAAAAAATACACCAGAAAGGAGTTTCTTGTTAAGTGGTTATTGTTTTTTCAACAAAATTGCAAATTAACAACCTCCACCTCCTCACTTTCTCCCAGAATACACACTTGCACACTGTCTCATACACATCATTTAACATCTCTTATGAAAATGCCCATCTGTTTGTTTTTCCCTAATTACCACACATTTAGCTGTCAGAGCACTAAGACAGTGTGAATCCAAGATGTATTTTAAAGCTTGTAACTCCACTTGAAATATTTTGTATCTTGAAGGTGCATGACTGTTAAATGAGTTCCTATTAGCACTGTAATAACCTGCAAACTCAATTAACTTGTTAAGGTTGATGTAGTAGGGCATTTATGAACATCATCAAACCTGTTAAAGTTAATTCAGTGCATCTGGAAAGTATTCACAGCGCTTCGCTTTTTTCCACATTTTATTGCAAAATGGATTAAATTCATTTTTTCTTCAAAATTTTATGCACAATACTCCATAATGACAATGTGAAAAAAAAGTTTTTTTGAGATGTTTGCAAATTTATTAAAAATCAAAAACTAAGAAATCACATGTACATAAGTATTCACAGCCTTTGCTCAGTACTTTGTTGATGCACTGTTGACAGCAATTACAGCCTCAAGTCTTTATGAATATGATGCCACAAGCTTGGCACACCTATCTTTGGGCAGTCTCGCCCATTCCTCTTTGCAGCACCTCTCAAGCTCTATCATGCTGGATGGGGAGCATTTGTGCACAGCCATTTTCAGATATCTCCAGAGATGTTCAGTTGGATTCAAGTCTGGGCTCTGGCTGGGCCTCTCAAGGACATTCACAGAGTTGTCCTGAAGTCACTCCTATGATATCTTGGCTGTGTGCTTAGGGTCGTTGTCCTAGTGAAAGATGAACCGCCGCCCCAGTCTGAGGTCAAGAGCGCTCTGGAACAGGTTTTCATCCAGGATGTCTCTGTACATTGCTGCATTCATCTTTCCCTCTATCCTGACTAGTCTCCCAGTTCCTGCTGCTGAAAAACATCCCCACAGCATGATGCTGCCACCACCATTGGCATAGTTATGAATGGTGCCCAGTTTCCTCCAAACATGACGCTTGACATTCACACCAAAGACTTCAATCTTTGTCCCAACAGATCAGGGAATTTTGTTTCTCATGGTCTGAGAGTCCTTCAGGTCCCTTTTGGCAAACTCCAGGTGGGCTGCCATGAGCCCTTCCATCTGGCCACTCTACCATACAGGCCTGATTGGTGGATCGCTGCAGGGATGGTTGTCCTTCTGGAAGGTTCTCCTCTCTCCACAGAGGAATGCTGGAGCTCTGACAAAGTAACCATCAGGTTCTTGGTGACCTCCCTCACTAAGGCCCTTTTCCCCCAGTCGCTCAGTTTAGACGGCCGGTCAGCTCTAGGAAGAGTCCTGGTGGTTCCAAATTTCTTCCATTTACAGATGATGGAGGCCACTGTGCTCATTGGGACCTTCAAAGCAGCAGAAATTTTTCTGTACCCTTCTCCAGATTTGGGCCTTGAGACAATCCTGTCTCGGAGGTCTGCAGACAATTCCTTTGACTTCATGCTTGGTTTGTGCTCTGACATGCACTGTCAGCTGTGGGACCTTATATAGACAGGTGTGTGCCTTTCCAAATCATGTCCAGTCAACTGAATTTACCACAGGTGGACTCCAATTAAGCTGCAGAAACATCTCAAGGATGATCAGTGGAAACAGGGTGAACCTGAGCTGAATTTTGAGCTTCATGGCAAAGGCTGTGAATACTTATGTACATGTGATTTCTTAATTTTTTTTTTAATAAATTTGCAAAAATCTCAACTTTTTTCAAGTTGTCATTATGGGGTATTGTGTGTAGAATTTCGAGGAAAAAATGATTTTAATCCTTTTTGGAATAACGCTGTAACATAACAAAATGTGGAAAAAGTGAAGCGCTGAGAATACTTTCCAGATGCACTGTAGCTTTGGCTTGTTCTGGAAAGTCTGTAACAACAGCATGACTAAGAGGAAATGGCAGACGAAAATATGTTAAATATTTTCAATGTGAACCTAGTTTTGGGGGCTAACATATACTTGCACATTTTTTTTTAAAAAGATTATTCAATTCAATTCAACTTTATTTATATAGTGCCCTTTCACAACAACAGTCGTCTCATAGCATTTTCAACTGCAGACTAAACCCCCACAATTGCAGAAATACCCCAGCAAACAGGTGATCCCCTGTGAGCAAGCACTTGGCGACGGTAGAGAGGAAAAACTCCCTTTTAGCAGGAAGAAACCTCCAGCAGAACCAGGCTCAGAGAGGGGCAGTCATCTGCTGCGACTGGCTGGGGGATGAGGGGATAGAGAAGAAGAAGAAAAGAACAGTACAAGTTTTAACTTCGGAAAATATCAGAAATCTGTATTTGTGGAATAACTGATTTTTATTCACAGCTTTCATGCGTCCTATATGATCACCTAATCAGTACCTCCTTCAGTAGACTGAGGTGTCTTTGTGTTGGACTTCAACAGATACTCAAACTGAATGGCTGACTTACATGTAGAGATCCTAATTTAGGAAAGATTTTGTAGTGGTCTCTTTTCTTCTCAGAGCTGTAAAAGAGATGTCCTCCAGCAGAAACCAACCTGTATTGTAGTTTTGCACCTCCAGGTCTCATGACCAATGCATTTTGACTTTAACTAACCTCCAGTGGTCATGAAAACAATGACATGAAGTGACATGACGGAGGGTTACGGTTGTAATGTGTGTTAACTAGATCAGTCTTTTTCAACCCTGGAACATTCAAGTTTTCTGTGGGGAATTTTCTAATTTCACTTAATTGGTCCAAATATTTTGCCATTGTTGTGCATGATTTCTGTAGGCAGTGGTACCTATGCACCCATGCACAACAACAATAAATTATTTGCATTTTTTGACCAATCAGAAAATGAAATGTTATGATCTGGTGAGCGCACTCCCCTTCCAGTCCTGTGGGAGGGTCCCCAGCTCCGCAGGTAATCAATACACCTGCATGAGTGGACACACCTGCTGTCTCTTCGCTGCCAGCGCTTAAAAGGACCAGTTTGTGAACGCTCCAGTGCTGGCTCATTGGGTATACTGCCATAAAGAATTAAGTAGGTAAAGTTTTAATTATCTCGGAACCCAGTGAATAAGCCGTCTCTCTCTTTCTCCTTCTCAGGTTGCTGCCATCTCTGTGGTGTGTCCCCGGGGGTTCGTTGTGCGCTCACCTCCTCCTTCATCATCATCTTCACTCCAGATCGCCTACTCCACCCGGTCAGACATCTCACCAGCCCTACTCATCCACAGCTTCCATCCCCATTCATCTTTGCCTTCCTGGGTTCCTCATCGGGCTCTCTGCTCTCACTCGTAAGAGGGTTTTTTTTCCCTATGATTCATTATTACCTGTCTCCCTCCTCACTCTAATCTCCTCCTTACAGGCTGGGCTCTCCCCTGGCGAGTGAGATGTTGTTCCTGCTAATTTTGCTCCAACTCTTTTCAATAAAATTGTGTGCAAAATCTGTAGGGCGGCAGTGGCTCAGGAGGTAGAGCAGGTCATCCAATAACCAGATGGTTGGCGGTTCGACTCCCGCTCTGCCCCAGATATCCTGCCGTTGTGTCCCTGGGCAAGACACTTTACCCACCTTGCCTCCAGTGTCCATAACACTTGGTATGAATGTGTATAAATGATCGGTGGTGGCCGGAGAGGCCGTTGGTGCAGATTGGCAGCCACGTTTCTGTCAGCCTGCCCCAGGGCAGCTGTGGCTACAGTAGTTGCTTGCCACTACCATTGTCTGTCTGGAGTGAATGAATAACGTATCTATTTGTAAAGCGCTATATAAATCTGATGCATTATTATTATTAAAACTTTGCCTCTCTGCATTGTGTGCATTCTCTGGTGTATCATGTGTCAGCACATGGGCTGATATTTCTAGTAATCATGACAGAACGAGCCAGCCACGAATTAGGCTCAGCAGATGCTACATGAGCAGAGCACTCCACCCTTTACCGTCTTGACATTACAGAGAGGCAGGTGGCCGTGCTGACGGAACAGTTGCAGACCATTACGCAGCAGCTGAGCATGGTCACCGAACACCTTAGTCACATGTCTTGTTCAGGCTCTCTCCCTCCGTCTGCCATTGCAGTTTCTTCCACCATCCGCCGAACCACCTCCGTTCCCTCACCTGCCCCATATGCGGGGGAGGTGGGAAAATGTAAGGGTTTTCTGTGTCAGGTTCAACTGTATCTGCGGCAGGTGGGCAGGAAGTACCCAGACAACACATCTAAAATTCACTTTATGACCCTCCTGCTGCGAGACTGAGCCCTCAGCTGGGCTCAGTCTATTTTAGACTTTTGATAGATTTATTGGTGAGTTTTCCCGGGCTTTTGATCACAGGAGAGCGAGGGCAACATTATGAGTCGTGTTTTATCACTCCGCCAAGGTGGTTGGTCAGCAGCCGATTACTCTGTGGAATTTCGGGTCGTCACAGCAGATTCTGGTTGGAATGACATTTCCTTAAGAAGCATCTTCCTCCAGGGTCTCAATACCAACCTTTGCGATGACCTGGCGATTCATGCTGCTCCCTTCTCCCTGGATGAGCTTATCGATCAAGCCGTTAGTTCGGACAACCGCTACTTCAAGCCCACGAGGGAGCGGAAGGCCTTCTCCGGCCTGCCCGTCTCGAGCATGTTCTCCCTGGCTACTGGCATAAGTGAGACCGACTCCTCCTCCGAGGCTATGGTGCTTGGCCAAGTCCGACTGACTCCAGAGGAGCGCCAGCAATGGAGGAGAGCCGGTGCTTGCATGTATTGCATCTTGCTTGAGCACAAGCTATTTAATTGCCACCTTTAATTGCCACCTTAAACCAAAAAGACGTGGTCCATCAGTAGCTGTGGGGGGTCTGACGGGCGAGAACTCTATTCATCCCCCCGGTAACTTTTCCATTCCAGCCCTCATTCAGTTGCCGGGGGTCGAGAGGAGGGTTTTGGCTTTAAATGACTCAGGGGCAGAGCAAAATTTCATCTCTTTGCGGCTCGTGCAGGAAATTGACATTCCCACAACTAAACTGCCAGCTTTGCTAAATGTTGCAGCACTATCTAGTAGTTGTATGGCATCTATTAATGAGCGCACGGTGCCGATTCCCGTCCTTCTGTCCAGGAACCACTGGGAGACCATTTTGTTCTTTATTCTCCCTAGCTCGTCTTCCCCGGTGGTTCTGGGGAATCCGTGGCTCCGGAAGCATAACCCTATCATCAATTGGGCACAAAATTCCATCTCTTCCTGGAGCCCTTTCTGTTTAGCATCCTGCCTCTGCTCGGCCGAGTGTTCCCCGTCCCTTTCCATCTCCTCTCCTCCGGTGGAGCCGCCGGATCTCAGCCTCATACCCAAGGTCTACCATGACGTTGCAGAGGTCTTTAGCAAGCCAAGAACCCTTTCTTTGCCTCCTCACCGCTCTTATGACTGTGCTATCGACCTCCTCCCAGGTGCGCAGTTGCCGTCCAGCCAGCTCTACAGCCTTACTGGGCTGGAGAGGGAGGCGATGGAAAGTTATATTAAGGACTCTTTGAACTCCGCCCTCATTTGGCCCTCCTCAGCTCCTCTTGGAGGCAGGGTTTTTCTTTGTCAGAAAGAAGGATGGATCTCTGCAGCTGTGCATAGATTTCCGCAAGTTAAATGCAATTACCATCAAAGATAAATACCCTTTGCCCCTGATCAACTCCGCGTTCAAGCTCCTTCAGCACGCGTGGGTGTTTACTAAATTAGATCTGCGTAACTTGAATCATTTAGTCTGCATTCGCGAGGGGGACAAATGGAAGACGGCATTTAAAACACACCGGGGGCAGTTTGAATATCTTGTGATGCCCTTTGGGCTCACCAACGCCCCCGTCGTCTTCCAGCGAATGATTAATGACGTCCTGCGTGATATGGTTAATCAATTTGTTTTTGTCTTCTTTGACGACATTTTGATTTTTTTCGCGCACGCCAGAGGAGCACTCAGTCCATGTCAGGGCCGTGTTACAGCAGCTCTTGGAAAACCAGCTTTTTGTGAAAGCCAAAAAAGTGCGAGTTTTCCACCAGCTCAACTTCCTCCCTGGGCTTTATTGTCGCTGAGGGAGAGCTGAGGGCCGATCCGACCAAGATGAAGGCTGTGCTGGATTGGCCAACGCCCCAATCCCGTACGGAGCTCCAACACTTCTTAGGATTTGCTAATTTCTACCATCATTTCATTAAAAATTACACAACCTCTTACACTGCTGACCTTGGTCAAGGTGTGCCTTTCACTTTGTCCGAGGCAGCTGAGCAGGCCTTCTTTAAACTGATGAGCCTATTTTCCAATGCCCCCATCTTAGCCCAGGTCGATCCTCATCTCCAATTCATTGTAGAGGTAGACTCTTCTGATCCAGGGGTGGGCGCTGTCCTCTCGCAGCACTCAGCCGCCAATCAGAAGCTCCACCCATGTGCGTATTTCTCTCGGCGGCTCACGCCAGCCGAGAGGAACTACAACGTAGGGGATCGAGAGCTCGTGGCCATTAAACTGGCTCTGGAGGAGTGGAGGCACTGGCTGGAGGGAGCGGTTCATCCCATCATTGTGTGGACCGACCATAAAAATTTAGAATATCTGCAGTTGGCCCACCGATAAAATGCCCGGCAGGCCCGTTGGGCCTTATTCTTTATTAGATTTATTCTTACCATCACCTATAGGCCGGGGTCTCACAATATCAAACCTGACGCTCTCTCCCACCAGTTTACGTCTGACCACTCAGCCCCCTCCTCCCTACCCCCAACCCACTGTACCCGCCTCATGTATCTTAGGTGCTCTTGCCTGGGAGATTGAGCAAAGGGTCCAACAGGTCCAGGCCACTGAGCCCAAACCCGAGGGAAGACCTGAGGATCGGCTGTTTGTCCCGGCCAGCCTCCGCAGCGAAGTTATCAGGTGGGGTCATACTAGTCAATTTGACTGTCACCCAGGGGTTTCTCGGACCATCGACCTCATACAACGAGTGTTCTGGTGGCCCACACTGTGGATGGACATCCGAGATTATGTCAAAGCGTGTCAAATATGCACCAGAAATAAATCTGACTCTTCTCCTCCCGCCGGTCTGCTTCAACCCCTCCCGATTCCCAGCTGCCCCGATCACATGTAGCCCTGGACTTCGTCAGTGGAGTTCCCCCTTCTAATGGTAACAGTGTCATCCTCACCATTGTTGACTGATTTTCTAAGGCCATTCATTTAGTTCTCCTCCCTAAACTGCCCTCCGCCTCAGAGACTGCTAGCCTTTTCACCAACTACGTCATCCGCCTTCACGGCATTCCCCTGGACATTGTGTCTGACCGTGGGCCACAATTCACATCTCAAATGTGGAAGTCTTTTTGCCGTGCCCTGGGCACCTTGGTCAGCCTGTCATCTGGATACCACCCTCAGAGCTGAGTGCACCAACCAATCCCTGGAGGCTGCCCTCAGATGTGTGGTATCCTGCAACTCATCTACATGGAGCACTCATCTGACCTGAGTGGGGAACGCCCACAACTCTGCAGTTTCATCTGCTACTAGATTAACTCCCTTTGGGGCATTGATGGGGTACACCCTCCCCCGTTACCCTTGGTGGAGAGGGAGGTCACTGTGCCATCTGTGGAGGCCCACGCTCGCCATTGTCATCGCCAGTGGAGGGCCACCTTCGCTGCGCTCCTCCGCTCCACCGAATAGAACCGACAGTACGTGGACCACAGGCGGGTCCCAGCACCCAGATACATGGTTGGACAGAAGGTGTGGCTGTCAGAGGACCGGGTGCCTCTAAAAACAGAATCTCATAAGCTGTCACCTCGCTTCCTGGGGCCGTTTTCCATCTCCCGAATCATCAATGATGTGACAGTCTGCCTGGAGCTTCCGCCGACTGTCCGTATTCACCCAACATTCCACATATTCAAGATCAAGCCCCTCTCTTCCAGTCCTCTCTGACCCCCCCCCCCCCCACAAAGCCTCCTCCTCCCCCTCGGATCCTCGACAGTCAGACCACCTACACTGTTCAGAGAATTCTGGACACTGACCATCGGGGCCAGGGGCTGCAATACTTGGTCCACTGGAAGGGCTACGGACCTGAAAGGTCATATATTCCCTGGTCGTACTTCCATGACAAGGGGATGGTCCAGGCCTTTCACCGAGCCCATCCCAACAATCTCGGTGGGCCGCCAGGAGGTGTCCCTTGAGGGGGAGGCACTGTTATGATCTGGTGAGTGCACTCCACCTCCCATCCTGTGGGAGGGTCCCTGGCTCCGCAGGTAATCAATACACCTGCGTGAGTGGACGCATCTGCCGTCTCCTCGCTGCCAGCGCTTAAAAGGACCAGTTTGTGAACGCTCCAGCGCTGGCTCGTTGGGTATACTGTCATAAAGTATTAAGTAAGTAAAGTTTTAATTACCTCAGAACCCAGTGAATAAGCCGTCTGTCTCTTCCTCCTTCTCAGGTTGCTGCCATCTCTGCAGTGTGTCCCCGGGGGTTCGTTGTGTGCTCACCTGCTCCTTCATCATCGTCTTCACTCCAGATCGCCTACTCCACCCGGTCAGACATCTCACCAGCCCTACTCATCCACAGCTTCCGTTCCAATTCATCCTTGCCTTCCTGGGTTCCTCGTCAGGCTCTCTGCTCTCACTCGTAAGAATTTTTCCTATGATTCATTATTACCTGCCTCCCTCCTCGCTCTAATCTGCTCTCGTCTCCCTCCTTACAGGCTGGGCTCTCCTCTGGCGAGTGAGGTGTTGTTTCCGCTAATTTTGCTCCAGCTTTTTTCAATAAAATTGTATGTAAAACTTTGCCTCTCTGTGTTGTGTGCATTCTCTGGTGTAGCATCTTGCACGTGGGCTGATATTTCTAGTAATCATGACATGAAATTAGAAAATTCCCCATAGAAACCTGAATGTTCCAGGGAACCTGAGTTGACAAACACTAGAACTAGACCATCACCTTTCTCAAGCCTAAGCCTTTCCCTATCCTTAAACAATATTTTTGACTAACTTCAACCATTACCACTTAAAAATATGTATTTAATGGCTGAAGAAACGCATTCACAAAACCAGAAGTGAGACATGAATGAGGAAGTGAAAGTAAAGCGATGACAGTGACAAAAAGTCAATCTAAAGATGAGAAGATAAGATTAGTATTTCATTAACTGATTAACTGACCTCAATGAAGCCAAATAATTTATACATGATTACAGTGAGCTTATTACTTAATCATTATTAGTATTAATCAGTTAATTTGTGTTCTAATAAGTAACCTAGTTAAGTTACATGTAATCAAACAAGATAAGCTGCATACTGTATAATCAATCTAGTACTTAGTGTATATCATATTTGTCTTAATTGAGTCCATATTAAAAAATAAAAGTATTTTGGGGTGCCCTAGTTGCTTAAGAGCATATTGCTCAAATGCAGTAATCCCAAGTTTAATTCTCAGCGTGAGCCTTCTTGCATGTCTCTCCCCTGCTCTTCACCCCATTTCTTGTCTTCCTCTTCACTATATCTTGCAAATAAAGACATAAAAGTTCAAATTATAAGAGATTTTTTTTGCTGTTTTTGTTGACATTTCCATCATTGTGTATTTTTGTTTACTTTTATAAATATATCATTCAGTCTAGCTTTGAATAGATTGTGTCTCATTCCAGTTCACTACAGACTTTTTTCCCAGTTTTTTGTTTGTTTTATATTCACTCTGGTCCTCAGCATAAGTGCCATTGCCAAAATATCTTCTTCTCTTCCAAATAGATTCTGAACAAAACAGCCCATCATTTATTTGAACATGAACGTCTTACTCTTCCTGTTCTACAGTGTTGTTGCTGTCTGCCTTGTTAGGTGAGGGGGAGTGTTGTGTAAGGATTATACAGACAGGCCTGTAAATCCTCCAGCAGCAGAAATATGTAAGATGCAGCTCAAAGCACTCCCCAGTTCTTGGCAGAATGCAGTCATAAAGCAGAGCACCTGTCTTGTTGTTTCCCATATTCTATTAATTCCCAACACGCTCAGACTTACACAGCACACACAGCAGGCTGATAGTCCCATTGATTGGCGCTCATTGTCGCTCTTTGACCTCCTGTTAAAAAAGGCAGCCTAACCGAGACCTCAGCATCCACAAAAGAGCTGAACTGTGATTTTCAGAGTTCTTCTTCCAGATCATCTCTTTTCACCCTCTGTCTCCCTATTTTTCACAGCACTGTTGCTGCTAATGGCCTCATCACTGCAATGCACCCAGTGTTCCTCACACTTCCTTTTCTATACCAATAAAATAAAAGTATTTTTCTTGAACATTCATTTGTCGCTTGTGTTCTTGGTTCTCAGATAAATTAGACCTCAAGCTGACAGGACTGAAGGACTTTTGTGCATCAACACAACACTGCTTAATGATACTGTGAAGATCAAATTAAATTTATGAAATCTGCTTTGAGACACGGACAGAAAATATTGGAAAATCCAAATCAATTTTAACACATGTATCCTTTGTGTCACACTAGAGTTGCCGTCACGGGATCTAAGACAAAAATTCAGGATGCAAAGGATTAATGATGTTTTAGGCCCATCTAGTGGCTGTAGGTGGTGTTGCAAGACAGGCAAAAAAAAAATGAAATAAAATCACAGAAAATCTCCTTTATGAGATGAATTTGGGGAAAACAAAGTAGTCACCTTATCCAAGTTAGGCAGTGCCAGTCTCTAAGTTTGTTAGAATTTAGGAATTAATCACATTTGTCTGATTGTGGAGACTCTTTCATGGAAACACAAGCAAATCAAGTTACAACAGCTAATTTTAAGCCTAATCTATTTTTTAAAAAATTTATCTAGTTGACTCTATTCTTCAAAACTTTAAGTGAATCATTTGGAGATCAGTGTGCTTTGGAAGTTTATTACCGCCATCAAGGAAGTCATGTTTTCATGGTGGTTTGTCTGTTGTTGGTGGTTTTTTTTAGCAGGGTTACACAAAGATTTCTGATCGGATTTTGGTGAAGTTTTCTCCACAGGACGCCCATTACATTTTGGAGGTGATACAGGTCAGGATGTGGATTCTGGATCACTTTTTCACTTTCTTTAGCATTGCGAGATAGGGGCTTTAGCCATCTCTGGTGAAAATTTCATTAAAATCCGTCCAGTAGTTTTTGTGTAATCCTGCTATAAGACAGACAGACAAACAAACCACTTGGCAGAGGTATGCATTCTCTGAGTGCCCTTTAGTTACCTCCATCAAGGAGATAATGTGATCAGTGGTTTGTTTGTCTGTTTGTTAGCAGGATTACGCAAAAACTGCTGGATAGATTTTGATTCAATTTTCACCAGCGGTGGCCCTTGAGCTGTGCACATGAACCCATTAGATTTTGGAGGCGATCCATCAATGCATACTTCCACCAAGGCCTTATCTGGTAATGTACGGATGGCTGGACGGATGAAGGTACAGACAGACAGAGGTATGGATGGACGAGCGGACAGAGAGAAGTGCAAAGGGAGGGGAGGGAGTGATAGATGGAACCTTGGTGGATGTATGGGCTCTCTGAGTGCCCTCGAGTTTGCTTATGTATCTACAGTATTTATTTACTATGTTTTGTTACAACTTAATTGGCTTTTACATACAGTATCAGCAGTAATTGTTGCTGTTTAGAATTTACATTTCCTCTAATAAATAGTACATATTAATGCTTTTTCCCCTCCATGTCCATATTCTTTAGCTAAGACTGTTTTAAAGCAAAAGTGTCTCTACTGCTTATTTAGGGTAAGCAAGCGTTTTTGTGGTTCACAACTTATTAATTTAACATATTTATTGAATACATTCTCACTAGCTCTTAGTAAATCTCCCTTAAACCCTTTAAGACATTTGATGCTGTGTAATATAAAACACAAAAGCTTAAACTAGAGGGCACTCAGAGAGCACATACCTTTGCCAAGGTCCAATCTCACAAAGTTAAAGAAAGTGAAACATTTGTTCAGAATGCACATCCTGACCTAGATCACCTCCAAAATGCACTGGGTTCATCCATAGCCCAAAGTTTATAGTAGTTTTTGCATAATCCTGCTAACAGAAAGGCAAATAAACTAACATGAAAACATTACCTCCTTGGCAGAGGTAATTAAGTATTAATACTGCCTAAATGATTCTGAACTGTCCCAGGCGCCGTTTGGCGACATAACCCCTAGTGGTCAAGAGTGGTAAAGATTTTTTGTCAGTAAAATAGTTCAGATTTCCAAGGCTATAACTTGAAAGCTGCAAGAGATAATGGCTTACAGTCAATTAGAAAGATGTAGAATATGATCCAAAGTTTGAGATAGGGATAAATTTACGCATCTAATTTGCATAATGATGCAGCTGGTATATCGAATTACATAACTCAGTCAAAAGTGGACTTTGGACATATTTACTTAAAGAATGGTTCTGTTTTTTGACACCGCTTTCTCTACAGGGGTATGTTGTTATCTTATCTTCAAAGTATATGAACCAGAAAATCAGTACAATGTAAAGAAACAAAGAAATTCGTCACTCACCACTGGCGAAGGGGGGCTCACCCGCTGGCATGGTCGCTGTCTTTTCATCCATCGTGGTCGTTATTTTGCATTCTGTCAGTCATTTGCACTCTCTCCCACATCTACAAAGTCTTATGATGATCCCACGTCAATTTCGCTTGTATCCCGTAGCAATTTTTTGTGTACGAAGCCGTTTATGTGACGATGCATGGCGGCCATATTGGTCTTGTAAGCTCAGAGAAGGAAAACAGGAGAATAATAATCAGGATTTCTTCTTCTTTGGTGTATTCCGTGTCAGCCATGATTCCTCCAATGCGTGTCTGCCACCTTCTGAACTGGCAGATCAATACAAATCCACATTACAGCTGGGGAGTTAAAGGGACGTCAGAGTAAGTTGACAGGTGCAGTTTCTGTGCTGTGCGCGTAAAATCTGACAGTTAAAAGGTGTTAATTTTTTTTAAAACTATCTTCTAAAGTTGACTGCTCCAAATATACAGTGCATCCGGAAAGTATTCACAGCGCTTCACTTTTTCCACATTTTGTTATGTTACAGCATTATTCCAAAAGGGATTAAATTCATTTTTTCCCTCAAAATCCTACACACAATACCCCATAATGACAATGTGATTTTTTTTTTTTTTGAGATTTTTGCAAATTTATTAAAAATCAAAAACTAAGAAATCACATGTACATAAGTATTCACAGCCTTTGCCATGAAGCTCAAAATTGAGCTCAGGTGAATCCTGTTTCCACTGATCATCCTTGAGATGTTTCTACAGCTTAACTGGAGTCCACCTGTGGTAAATTCAGTTGACTGGACATGATCTGGAAAGGCACACACCTGTCTATATAAGGTCTCACAGCTGACAGTGCATGTCAGAGCACAAACCAAGCATGAAGTCAAAGGAATTGTCTGTAGGCCTCCGAGACAGGATTGTCTCAAGGCCCAAATCTGGAGAAGGGTACAGAAAAATTTCTGCTGCTTTGAAGGTCCCAATGAGCACAGTGGCCTCCATCATCTGTAAATGGAAGAAATTTGGAACCACTAGAACTCTTCCTACAGCTGACCAGCCGTCTAAACTAAGCAATTGGGGGAAAAGGGCCTTAGTCAGGGAGGTGACCAAGAACCTGATGGTTACTTTGTCAGAACTCCAGCATTCCTCTGTGGAGAGAGAACCTTCCAGAAGGACAACCATCCCTGCAGCAATCCACCAATCAGGCCTGTATGGTAGAGTGGCCAGACGGAAGGGCTCATGGCAGCCCATCTGGAGTTTGCCAAAAGGCACTCCAGACTCTCAGACCATGAAAAACAAAATTCTCTGGTCTGTTGGGACAAAGATTGAAGTTTTTGGTGTGAATATCAGGCGTCATGTTCGGAAGAAACCGGGCACCGCTCATAACCATGCCAGTGGTGGTGGCAGCATCATGCTGTGGGGATGTTTTTCAGCAGCACGAACTGGGAGACTAGTCAGGAGAGAGGGAAAGATGAATGCAGAAATGTACAGCGACATCCTGGATGAAAACCTGTTCCAGAGCACACTTGACCTCAGACTGGGGTGACGGTTCATCTTTCAGCAGGACAACGACACTAAGCACACAGCCAAGATATCAAAGGAGTGGCTTCAGGACAATTCTGTGAATGTCCTTGAGAGGCCCAGCCAGAGCCCAGACTTGAATCCAATTGAACATCTCTGGAGATATCTGAAAATGGCTGTGCACCGATGCTTTCCATCCAACCTGATGGAGCTTGAGAGGTGCTGCAAAGAGGAATGGGCCAAACTGCCCAAAGATAGGTGTGTCAAGCTTGTGACATCATATTCAAAAAGACTTGAGGCTGTAATTGCTGCCAAAGGTGCATCAACAAAGTACTGAGCAAAGGCTGTGAATACTTATGTACATGTGATTTCTGTTTTTTATTTTTAATAAATTTGCAAAAATCTAAAAAAAAAAAAACTTTTTTCATGTTGCCATTATGGGGTGTTGTGTGTAGAATTTTGAGGAAAAAATTAATTTAATCCTTTTTGGAATAAGGCTGTAACACAACAAAACATGGAAAAAGTGAAGCACTGTGAATACTTTCCGGACGCACTGTACAATAGGTAATTTGTTATTTTTCTTTTACAAGGGAGATTGTAGTGGTGGTACAGTACTCACAGATTTAGCATAAGATGTATAAATGTAAATTAAGCATAAATTTGCAAGAATAGAGATGCAAAAATATGACAAAAGATGCAAAGTTACAATTAAAACTGTCACAGATGTTACGAGAAAAACTTACATATTTGTGAGGAAAAAACTCATGAATGCAGTGGGGGGAAAAATTTCCAAGAATGAAGTCACAAATTTGCAAGAAAAAAACCCAACCACAGGGGGTGCACAAGCCAGTGTACTCCCAGTGCTGGTCCCAAGCCCGGGTACTGTAAATGGGGAGGGTTGTGTCATGAAGGGCATTCGACGTAAAACCTTTGTCTCATCAAACATGAGGATCATGGCGAATGAGATTTTCATACCGGATCAGTCAAGGCCCAGGTTAACAACGACCGCCACCGGTGCTGTTAACCGACAGGGTGCCAGTGGAAATTGGGCTTATGTTGGTCGAAGATCAAGGAGGAGGAGGGGGGAGGTGTGGAAGGAAGGAGAGAGAGAAAAGGAAAGGTAGACGTGTGGAGGTGAGAGTAGGGACGTTAAATGTAGGGACTGTGACTGGTAAAGGCACAGAGTTGGCTGATATGATGGAGAGAAGAAAGGTAGATAGACGTACTGTGTGTTCAAGCAACCAGATGGAAGGGAAGCAAGACTAGGAGCATTGGAGGTGGATTTAAACCATTCTACCATGGTGTAGATAGGCAGAAAAATGGAGCAGGAGTAATCTTGAAGGAAGAGTATGTGAAGAGTGTTCAGGAGGTAAAGAGGGAGTCAGACAGAATCATGACTTTGAAGCTAGAAGTCAAAGGTGTGATGTTGAATGTTGTCAGTGTGTATGCCAAACAAGTTGGATGTCAGGAAGAAGAGAAAGACAAATTCTGGAGTAAGCTGAAGTGGTAGAGAGTGTTCCCAGGGGGGAGAGAGGTGATTGGAGCTGATTTTAATGGACATGTAGGTGAAGGGACCAGAGGTGATGAAGAAGTTCTGGGTAGGTATGGTTTTAAGGAGAAAAATCTGGAAGGACAGATGATTGTGGATTTTGCTAAAAAGATGGAATTGGCTGTGGTGAACACACACTTCAAGAAGAGAGAGGAACATAGGGTGACTATGTTCTATATATACTATACTATATGTGACTAAATAAATAATAAAGCCATCAACACAGCACCCACAATATGCAAACCCACCCTTTGGAAGAGATACGTAGATGACATTCTGGAAAAAATAAGGAAAGGACATACACAAGAACTCACTGACCATCTGAACAGTACAGACAGTACGGGGAACATAAAATTCACACACGAAGAGGAGGAAAATGGCACCATAGCCTTTCTGGACATGAAAATCCACCACAACGAGGACGGCAGCATAAAAATCACAGTCTACAGGAAACCAACCCACACAGATCAATACCTACTTTGGACATCGGAACACCCCACAGCACACAAGCTATCAGTCGTCAGGACATTATATGAACGAGCCACCATCATCACGGAACAAGAAGACAGACAGGAAGAGGAAAAACACATAAAACATGCACTTATACGCTGCCAATATCCAGTATGGGCCATAAACAAAGGGAAACAGCAAGTCAAAAACAAAGAAAATAAACAGGACACAAGACACAGAACAAAAGCTGAAATCAAAAACAAGGAAACCATAACTATACCATACATACGAGGGATCACGGAACCAATTCAAAGGATCATGAAAAAATACAAAATAAACACAGCAGTCAAACCACACAAAAAATTAAGACAGTTATTAGTACACCCCAAGGACAGAATAGAACAAGACAATAAATGCAATGTATTATATGAAATATCATGCAGATCATGTAACAAAACCTACATTGGAGAAACCGGAAGATTATTCACCACAAGAAAAAAAGAACACCAAAAGGAATGTGAGAAGGAAACGCAAGGACGACTCACAAGATCACAAAAAGAAAAAGCAGAACAAGAAACATTAAAATCAGCTATATCGGACCACTGCAAAAGAAATAATCACATCATGGACTGGGACAACACAAAAATTATTGGATCGGAGAGCAACAGACACAAACGTTGGATCAAGGAGGCAATAGAGATCAGAAAGCGGGGAAAAGACACCATGAACCGAGATGAGGGGGCCTTTATGCTTTCTCACACCTGGGACCACATTCTCCAGAGACCATCTGACGGCGGGAGGCGGGGCCGGCTCGGTGGATCTGACAGATCTGCTGAGCTGGCCCCGCCTACGAAAATCAGCTGATAAATGTCACCTGGCAGCAATCAGCTGACTCTTCTGATGAAGGCTGCAGTGCAGTTGAAACATGTAAAGAAGGTAAAGACATCTTTCTATTTTACTTTTGTCTTTCAAAGGAAAAAAAAAAAAAAGGAAAAAAAAAAGGGTGACAATATGTATGGGTACATATTCATACCATGTAGGGTAACTAAATAGACGGTTATGCTGTTTAGTCCATCTAGCTACAGTGCTCCACGCTGTGTATATATATTTATATATTTATATATTTATGTGTACATATGTATATTCACTGCTCTTATTTCCTTATCTTCTAAATCATTGCTCTGAGTGTTGCTATCCCTGTGCTGTTGCAATCCTGGAATTTCCCCATTGTGGGCCTAATAAAAGCTTATCTTATCTTATCTTATCTTACTTGGGTTCTGCAGCAGGACAATGATCCAGAACACACCAGCAAGTCCACCTCTGAATGGTTTAAGAAAAACAAAATGAAGACTTTGGAGTGGCCTAGTCAAAGCCCTGACCTGAATCCGATTGAGATGCTGTGGCATGACCTTAAGAAGGTGGTTCATGCTCGAAAACTCTCCAATATGGCTGAATTACAACAATTCTGCAAAGATGAGTTGGCCAAAATTCCTCCACAGCACTGTAAAAGACTCATTGCCAGTTATTGCAATCACTTGATTGCAGTTGTTGCTGCTAAGGGTGGCCCAACCAGTTATCAGGTTTAGGGGCCAATCCCTTTTTCACACAGGACCATGTAGGTTTGGATTTTTTCCCCTTAATAATAAACACCTTCATTTAAAAACTGCATTTTGTGTTTACTTGTGTTATCTTTGTCTAATATTTAAATTTGTTTGATGATCTAAAACATTTAAGTGTGACAAACATACAAAAAAAATGAGAAATTAGGAAGGGGCAAACATTTTTTACATTTTTTACGTGTGTGTGCATACGTGTGTGTATGCTCAGCCGTGGCCAAGCTGGGCCTCGGGACTACATTCCACCCCATAATTTACCAAGGAATGTATAAAATGAGGCGTTCCTTGTACAAAATTAAGCCAAATTCTAATTAGGCAAAATGTCCACCTTTTCATTGACTGGAGGAGTGTGACACAACCTTTCACAAATTCAACCTCTCTGTGTTCAACTGGACAAACTGATTTTAGTTATCAGTGCTAAAGTATATCAAATCTGCACAGATAGCTATATTGTTTTTCCTAAATGGAATTTGTAAATTAGTTCAAGAGACGTCACAAAAGAAGCCATGATTATTGAAATCTCATTTTGAAGGAGCTGTACTACCCACAAATTTTCATCTAAATTAACTGTGTGTAACACATAAAAGTGGTAACACGCTTCCTTCCAGTGAAAGATACTACCCATCAAGAAAATACCCTGTGACTTTGTTGTATGTTCAAATCCAATTCAGTTCAATTCAGCTTTATTTATATAGCTCCATTTCACAACAACAGTCATCTCATAGCACTTTCAACTATAGGGGAACTCCAAGACTGAGCTTTGAGTTGAAAGAAAACTCATTATTGACATGAACAAACTGGAACCTCTCAGATAAATACGATCTAAACCACTGCAATGAAGTTCCATTAAGTCCAACATAGTGTTCTAATCTATCAAGTAGAATATTATCATCGATAGTATCAAAAGCAACACTAAGGTCTAAAAGGACAAGTACAGAAACAAGTCCATTATCAGATGCAATGAGGAGGTCATTAGTGACCTTCATTAAGGCTGTTTCAGTACTATGATGGATTCTAAACCCAGATTGAAACTCTTCAAGTAAACCATTTCCCTGCAGGTGGTCAAATAATTCCGTAGTAACAACTCTTTCTAAGATTTTTGAAATGAAAGGGAGATTAGAGATTGGTCTATAGTTAGCTAAAGCTCCTGGATCCAGCATTGGCTTTTTGAGTAAGGGTTTAATTACAGCCATTTTAAAAGCCTGCGGTACATGGCCTAAAGTTAATGAAGAATTGATTATATGAAGAATAAAGCTGCCAATAAGTGGGGAGACTTCTTTAAATAACCTGGTAGGAATAGGGTCTAAAAGACAAGTTGAAGGCTTGGATGAGGAAACTATTTTGTCTAACTCTAAAAGGTCAATTGGAGTAAACTCATCAAGACAGATATCAATTGAAGGAGTTGTAGTAGTTACTGTATTTAAGTTAACGGTGGGAAGAATCTGATTGATTTTATCTCTGATGGATGAAATTTTATTATTGAAAAAGTTCATAAAGTCCTGACTAGTAAGCTCTAAGGGAATGCTAGGATTGACAGAGTCCTGACTCTTTGTCAACCTGGCTACAGTGCTGAAAAGAAACCTGGGATTATTCTTGTTCTCTTCTATTAATGCAGAATAATAACTTGTTCTAGCTTTTCTAAGAGATTTTTTTTATAAATTAAAAGATGATTTCTCCAAGCTAAATAGATTTCATCTAAATTAGTGGAGCGCCATTTTCTTCCTAATTGACAAGTCTTCTGTTTTAAGCTATGAGTTTCTGTGTTGAACCAAGGAGTTAGAAATCTCTGATTAGGCTTTTTCTTTTTTAAGGGGGAAAACCAAGTCTAAAGTCTGATGCAGAGAAGCTGTAACAATATCTACCATGCTATCAATTACAGAAGGAGCGAGCTGTCAATGGCTTATTTCCATTGTGTTGACACACGGCATAGAGGAAACAATCTGCATAAATTTGGTAGCAACATCATCTGAGAGGCATCTACTGTAGTAATATTTTTCTTTAGGAGCCAAATAGTCAGAAATAGTAAAATCAAAGGTTAACAGACAATGGTCTGACAGTACAGGGTTATGAGGAGACACTACCAGATTTTCTGATTCTATGCCATATGTCAGAACAAGGTCCAGCGTATGGTGGAGATAATGGGTAGAATTTCCTACTTTCTGATAAAACCCCATCGAGTCTAATATTGAATTAAATGCCACATTAAGGCAATCACTATCTACATTTACCTGTATGTTAAAGTCCCCTACTATAATTATTCTATCTGATTTCAGCACTAAATCAGCTTAGAATTGGGCAAATTCGGATACAAATTCTGAGTAGGTTGATGGAGGACGATAAACTATGGCAAATAAAATTGGGTTTAGCCTAAAATTGCTAGAGTGCCCAATACTGAGGACCAGGCCCTCAAAGGAATTATAACATGTTTTTTGCTTTACATTAACTAATAGTTTGGAATGGTAAATTGTTGCTACTCCACCTCCACGACCAGAACTTCTGGGATTTTGACAGTTTAAATAACCAGAGGGAGTTGATTCATCTAAACCAACAATATAACATAATCCTCTAGCCCTAACCAAGTCTCTGTAAGGGATATTAAATCAATCTGATGATCAATTAACAGATCATGGACTAGCAGAGACTTGGGAGTTAGAGACCTAATATTTAATAAACCGCATTTAAATTTTAAATTAAATTAAGTGTGTCTCCATGCAGCAAAAAGGGGGTATCAAAGAAATTAATTAGCAAAAATAATTAGCAATCCTCAGAAAAATAGGTAATACATAAAAATTATCAATAGGTGATCAATAATGAAGAGAAAAATATAAATGAAACCGCTTGGTAATGAAATCACAACATTCAATAGGAGAAGTTAAAAGTTACATCAATAAATTTCCAGATATTTAAGGAAATATCTGTAGATTATTGCAAAGGAAATATCATGTCTATAAAGAACAACGTAAACTGATAAGGAAGAAAACCATGCAAATTTATGAGAAAAGTTCCAAATGTCTAAGGAAAGTCCAACTTGTGCTGAATTTATGTTTACTGTGGGACTTGATTTAGAATCTACTACAAAGATAATACAGATTTTTACATTTATTAAAATTGCTTTACAAAAAATTGAGTGGGTACTGGCACAAATCCCACTGTATCAAGTGTCCAGTACCTCTAGGAACTTGGACATTGGCAGATGTCTGTGATTCATTATCTTCGTAACGCTAAAATTCTAATCAGACGCAAAAAAAAACATATGATGACATAAACATACACTTCATAAAATTTTTGAAATTTAAAAGGGCTCTCAGAAAACAGGGGAAAATACAGTCGACATGGACAAAGAACTATAAGGTGTGGATAAAACTGCTTGGAATTCCAGAAGAAGCTAAAGTAATAATGATTAGAGAAATGGAGGAATTAGACAAATTTAAACCTTAGTTCTGATGTATGAGTAATAGTGCAGTAAGATTATGAGTGGAGATTTTTGTGTTCTTTTTTCCTTTGTGTTTCTTCTCTTTTTTGGTGTACATTGTTGACATAACTTGTGATTAGTATTTTAACCAATCATCCTTCCTCATTTATTCAGATTCATCAGGCACTTCCTTCACAGGATCGTCACTTCCTGTTTTGCTGTCTGCCTGTGTGGTTTGCTCTCCAGCTCTCCAGCCACTAGCTAGCCACTAGCTATGGCTACTACCTCTCTTTCCTCTCCTCCTCTGGTGTGCTCTCTCTGTCAGATGTTTAGCTACACCTCTGCCTCTTTTAGCGATAACGGTAAATGTAATAAATGTTGTCTTTTTGAGGCGCTCGAGGCGAGGTTGTCTGATTTGGAATCCCAGCTCCGCTGCATTGAAACACCGTCTGCGCCAGTTAATCTCGACGGACGCCCATTAGCTGCAGCGGAGCTAGCTAGCTTAGGTCCCACTGTCAGCGGTTCCCCGGCTCTCCTCAGCAGCGAGGAGACTGGGTGGGTGACGGTGAGAAGGAAGCCTAGTCGCAAAGCCCCGGTTCACCACCAACCTGTTCACGTTTCTAATCGTTTTTCCCCGCTCAGCGACACACCCGCTGAGGAAAAAACTCTGATCATTGGCAACTCTGTAGTCAGAAACGTGAACCTAGAGACTCCAGCGGCCATAGTCAAATGTATTCCTGGGGCCAGAGCAGGCGACATCGAGTCAAATTTGAAAATGCTGGCTAAAAGTAACCGTAAATACTCCACAATTGTTATTCACGCCGGCATTAATGACATCCGTCTCCGGCAGTCGGAAGTCACGAAACTTAACATAGAATCGGTGTGTGAGTTTGCAAAAACGATGTCAGCCACTGTAGTATTCTCTGGACCCCTCCCCAATCTGACCAGTGATGACATGTTTAGTCGCTCGTCATCCTTGAACCGCTGGCTGTCTGTGTGGTGTCCTAAAAATGACGTGGGCTACATTGACAATTGGAGCTCTTTTTGGGGAAAACCTGGTCTTATGAGACGAGACAGCATTCATCCCACTTTGGATGGTGCTTCTCATTTATCTAACAATCTGGCATCTTTTTTTTTTTTATCCAAATTTCCAAAACCATGACTACTCAGAGTTGGGACCAGGAAGCAGAGTCGCAGTCTTACACGCCTCTCTGCAGCTCCTCTTCATCCGCCACCCCTCAGCTTAGCCCCTGTCTTCCCCATCAGAGAATCGTTGTCTGCTCCCTCCAAAGTAAATAAAAATATAATGTATAAGCATCCCAAAGTGATAAATCAAAATATTGGTAAAACTCAAATTAAACATAAAGCCTCTAAATTGAATGATTTGGCCTCTGTTCCTCCTCATAATTTAAAAATTAAATGTGGTTTATTAAATATTAGGTCTCTAACTCCCAAGTCTCTGTTAGTCCATGATCTGTTAATTGATCATCAGATTGATTTAATTTCCCTTCCAGAGACTTGGTTAGGGCAAGAGGATTATGTTGGTTTAAATGAATCAACTCCCTCTGGTTATTTAAACTGTCAAAATCCCAGAAGTTCTGGTCGTGGAGGAGGAGTAGCAACAATTTACCATTCCAAATTACTAGTTAATGTAAAGCAAAAAACATGTTATAATTCCTTTGAGGGCCTGGTCCTCAGTGTTGGGCACTTTAGCAATTTCAGGTTAAACCCAATTTTATTTGCCATAGTTTATCGTCCCCCATCAACCTATTCAGAATTTTTATCCGAATTTGCTGATTTCTTAGCTGATTTAGTGCTGAAATCTGATAGAATAATTATAGTAGGGGACTTTAATATACATGTGGATGTAGATAGTGACTGCCTTAATGTGGCTTTTAATTCAATATTAGACTCGATTGGGTTTTCTCAGAAAGTAGGAAATTCTACTCATTACCTCCACCATACATTGGACCTTGTTCTGACATATGGCATAGAAATAGAAAATCTTGTAGTGTCTCCTCATAACCCTGTACTGTCAGACCATTGTCTGTTAACCTTTGATTTTACTATTTCTGACTATTTGGCTCCTAAAGAAAAATATTATCACAGTAGATGCCTCTCAGATGATGCTGTTTCCAAATTTATGCAGATTGTTTCCTCTATGCCATGTGTCAACACAACGGAAATAAGCTATAGACAGCTTGCTCCTTCTGTAATTGATAACATGGTGGATAGTGTTTCAGCTTCTCTGCATCAGGCTCTAGACTTGGTGGCCCTCTTAAAAAAGAAAAAGTCTAATCAGAGATTTTTAACTCCTTGGTTCAACACAGAAACTCGTAGCTTAAAACAGAAGACTCGTCAATTAGAAAGAAAATGGTGCTCTACTAATTTAGATGAAATCTATTTAGCTTGGAGAAATCATCTTTTAATTTATAAAAAATCTCTTAGAAAAGCTAGAACGAGTTATTACTCTGCATTAATAGAAGAGAACAAGAATAATCCCAGGTTTCTTTTCAGCACTGTAGCCAGGTTGACAAAGAGTCAGGACTCTGTCAATCCTAGCATCCCCTTAGAGCTTACTAGTCAGGACTTTATGAACTTTTTCAATAATAAAATTTCATCCATCAGAGATAAAATCAATCAGATTCTTCCCACCGTTAACTTAAATACTGTAACTATTACAACTCCTTCTATTGATGTCTGTCTTGATGAGTTTACTCCAATCGACCTTTGTGAGTTAAACAAAATAGTTTCCTCATCCAAACCTTCAACTTGTCTTTTAGACCCTATTCCTACCAGGTTATTTAAAGAAGTCTTCCCACTTATTGGTAGCTTTATTCTTCATATAATCAATTCTTCATTAACTTTAGGCCATGTACCGCAGGCTTTTAAAACAGCTGTAATTCAGAATCAGAATCAGAATCAGAATCAGCTTTATTGGCCAAGTATGCACAACACATACAAGGAATTTGACTTTGGCTAAAAACTTGCTCTCGTTGTTCAGGTGGAGGATTTAAATAAGGATTCAATGACAACAGAGTATGTACAGTAAATTACAGTCTGTCCACGTTTCTATAAAAGGATGCAAATATATACAGGAATATATGCAGTTATTTACTCAGACTAACCACACTTTGCAGAAATATATGAAAAAATATACAATCACACAGTATTTCAATGTGGACTCAGATTCAGTGATATAATGTGAATGAAGTAAAAAGCAGTGTGAGAGTTATGTGCAATGTAATAATGGATGAAAAGTCATGAGTACAGCAAACAGGTAGGACTAGGTGAATGTTAGGAGTTCATCAGAGTGATGGCTTGAGGAAAGAAACTGTTCCTGTGACGGGTGGTTTTGACCTTCAGTGATCTGTAACGACGACCAGAAGATAGAAGTTCAAACAGTTTGTGGCCGGGGTGTGATGGGTCAGCACAGATGTTTCCCGCCCGTTTCCTGGTTATGGACTGATATAAGTTCTCAATGGAGGGTAGGTCGGTACCAATGATCCTCTCCGCAGACTTAATGATCCGCTGCAGTCTGGTCTTGTCCTGTTTAGTGGCAGATCCAAACCAGACAGAGATGGAAAAGCAGAGGACAGATTGGATGATGGCGGTGTAGAAGACAACCAGCAGCTCCTGAGGCAAATCAAACTTCTTGAGCTGACGCAGAAAAAACAACCTCTGCTGGGCCTTTTTCTGCAGGGCTGCTAATAATGTTGCCTAACGGAAGCATATATAAACTAAAAAGAGTAGGGCCTAGCACAGATCCCTGTGGAACTCCATGACTAAGCTTTGAGTTGAAAGAAAACTCATCATTTACATGAACAAACTGGAACCTATCAGATAAATAAGATCTAAACCACTGCAACGAAGTTCCATTAAGTCCAACATAGTGCAGCCCTGCTTAGGTTGTACAGTCTGACAGCCGTTGGTAGGAAGGACCTACGAAACCTCTCGGTTGTGCACCTGGGATGATGTAGTCTGCTGCTAAATGAGCTCCTCAGTGCATCCAATTAAACCCTTACTCAAAAAGCCAACGCTAGATCCAGGAGCTTTAGCTAACTATAGACCAATCTCTAATCTCCCTTTCATTTCAAAAATCTTAGAAAGAGTTGTTGCTACGCAATTATTTGACCACCTGCAGGGAAATGGTTTACTTGAAGAGTTTCAATCTGGGTTTAGAATCCATCATAGTACTGAAACAGCCTTAGCGAAGGTCACTAACGACCTCCTCATTGCATCTGATAATGGACTAGTTTCTGTACTTGTCCTTTTAGATCTTAGTGCAGCTTTTGATACTATTGATCATAATATTCTACTTGATAGATTAGAACACTATGTTGGACTTAATGGAACTTCGTTGCAGTGGTTTAGATCTTATTTATCTGATAGGTTCCAGTTTGTTCATGTAAATGATGAGTTTTCTTTCAACTCAAAGCTTAGTCATGGAGTTCCACAGGGATCTGTGCTAGGCCCTACTCTTTTTAGTTTATATATGCTTCCGTTAGGCAACATTATTAGAAAGCACTGTATACATTTTCATTGTTATGCAGATGACACACAATTACAGTGATCCCTCGCTACTTCGCGCTTCACCTTTCGCACCCTCAGTGCATCGCGGATTTTTCAGAAATATTCATCAAAAATTCAAAATTGAGAAAAAATGGGCGGGCGCTAGCAGAAGGCAGGGAGACTACATTAGAACATTAGGTATCAACACGGACAGCCGCTCAACTCAAAATCCACCTCTCTGACCACCGCTCCACTCCTCTCCGCCCACCTCTTCACTGCTCGGGAATCTCGCAAGCTGATTGGCCGAGACGTTTTACCTCGCAAGCTGATTGGCCGAGACGTTTTACCCAGCTTCTATCCCTGCAGAGCACCCATACCCACCGAAGGAAGACCGCATTCATTGTTCTTTATCGCTAGTCTCGCAGCATGGAACTTTTCGCTGTTCTCTTGTCCCTTTTTGTGTGAAATAGTCTTCCAGTCGAGCCACTACGCCGCCTCCTGTAGCTGCCCTCGACAATCCTGCACCTCTAGCACCTGACGAGGAGGCGTAACCTGAGGAGCAGTAAAGCTCTCATTCACCTGTGCAGTACGTAAATCATCTTCATCTTGATTTACGTATCTTGTTATAAAAATAAAAGAGTTCTAAAAACATATTTATGTACACTTTATTTACATCTACGTATGTATGTACACTTACACACACACACACACACGTATCATATGAGAGAGAGTGAGCGAATGAACGTATGTGTTACTTATGGGTGACGTCATTAGGGGTGACGCTACTTCGCGGTTTTTCACTTTTCGCAGTCGGTTCTGGAACCCATTAACCGCGATAAGTGAGGGATCACTGTATACCTGTCAATGAAGCCAGATGATACTAATCAATTAGCCAAGTTAGAAGCCTGTCTTAAGGAAATCAAAGCTTGGATGACTTGTAATTTCCTGCTATTAAATTCAGATAAGACTGAAGTCATTCTTGTTGGTCCAAAAAACCTTAGAAATTCCTTTCCAAATCAAACTTTCAGTTTGGATGCAGTTACTCTTTCTCTTAATAGCTCTGTGAGGAACCTTGGAGTTATTTTTGATCAGGATTTGTCCTTCAATTCACATATTAAATTTGTTTCTAAGACTGCCTTCTATCATTTGCGTAATATTGCCAAGATTAGGAGCATCTTGTCTCAGAGTGATGCTGAGAAGCTGATCCACGCTTTTGTTAGCTCGAGATTAGATTATTGTAATTCTTTATTATCAGGCTGTCCTAAAACATCTTTAAAAAGTCTTCAGCTGATCCAAAATGCTGTAGCAAGAGTTTTAACAGGTACTAGAAAGAGAGATCATATCTCTCCGGTTCTGGCCTCCCTTCATTGGCTTCCCATAGAGTTTAGAATTAAGTTTAAAATCCTTCTTCTTACTTACAAAGCTTTAAACAATCAGGCTCCTTTTTATTTAAAAGATCTGATACTACCGTATCATCCTAACAGAGCACTACGCTCCCAAAATGCAGGATTACTTGTAATACCTAGAATCTCCAAAAGTACAATGGGAGGCAGAGCCTTCAGTTATCAAGCTCCTCTCCTGGGGAATCAGCTGCCAATCTGGATTCGGGAGTCAGACTCGATCTCTGTTTTTAAGAATAGGGCTAAAACCTACCTTTTTGATATAGCCTACAATTAGGGAGGGATCATGTGTTTCTGAACCCTCCCTTAGTTATGCTGCTAATAGGTTTAGTCAGCCGGGGGACCTCCAGTAATGCACTGGGCCTCACTTCTTTCCTCACTCTCTATGAAATATTTTTTTTTTTGCTGGTCATTAACATTTGTTTGTTCTCTCCCATAGATTGAGTCCCCATCGTGCTGTTTGCTCTCTACATGTCTGTTCTTTTCTTCTTCTCTATCCCCTCACCCCCCAGCCAGTCGCAGCAGATGACTGCCCCTCCCTGAGCCTGGTTCTGCTGGAGGTTTCTTCCTGTTAAAAGGGAGTTTTTCCTCTCCACCATCGCCAAGTGCTTGCTCACAGGGGATCGCCTGATTGCTGGGGTCTTTCTGCAACTGTGGGGGTCCCCCCTTCAGTTGATAGTGCTATGAGATGACTGTTGTTGTGAAATGGCGCTATATAAATAAAGCTGAATTGAATTGAATTGAACTGAATTAATAATGGAAGTGTATTAGGGCAAATTGAAGCTGAAACCTTTGTCAATACTGAACAACAACCACAAGACATTTTTAGGAGATATTGACCCAGACAATAACTATTTTAATCATATTAACAATAAGTGTGCTTATTATGATGAACAACTATTAAATGGAATTATGAATTCGGATCAGACATTGACAATAATACATATTAATAGTAGGAGTCTCTATGCAAACTTTGATAGCATTAAGGAGTTTTTAAATCAATTTAACACCCCATTTAGGATTATTGGAATAAGTGAAACATGGATTAATGAAGAAAAAGATGTAAATTTTGAACTATATGGATATGAGATGTACACACAAAATAGGAAATGTAAAAGTGGTGGTGGGGTAGCACTGTATGCAGATAGAAAATTAAAAAGTAAAAAAGTGGACACCCTTTTTATTGGCCTTCTGTGAAACCTCCACAATATAAGATACAGGCACAGGGCTTCAAGGCCATCAAGCAGTTTACTCCCAGGAGAGGAGAAAAGGGAGGAGGGAGTGACAGCATGAAACCCTTTAGCCAATCAGTGTGACATAAAACTTCATCTTGGAACACAAAATATAACAGACACATCAAACAGCTTGTTAATATAGCATATTAAAACAGTTCATATATGGATAAAAGTTACAGTCATATGTTATAACACACACACTTATAAAACATGTGATCTCAACAGATAAATGCGTAATCAGTGAATTTCTATTACCATATAATACTAGATGATAAAAGTAGTTGGAAATCACACGTCAGATAAATACAAAACAAAGTTGCAAAAAGTATTGCAATCATAAATAAAATTAAGCAAGTCCTAGATTACAAATCACTTCATATCTTGTATTGCTCATTAGTACTTCCATACTTGACCTATTGTATAGAGATCTGGGGTAACCGTTATAAATGTTATGACCCGAGCACCGATTTCGTCCGCCCTCGGGTTATGTATCATCTCTGCTGGCTTTGACAGCAGTGGATTACATTCTGGCTCCCCGGGCTCTTATTGTGACAACACTCAGTGGGGCTTCCTGCTGTCAGAGCCGATCAGCTGTTCTGCATCACCGCTTGTTAGTCGCTAGCTTTATTAGCAGGTGCTGACAGCTGGTTGATGCTGGAGTATCGTCAAACATTCCTCGTCAAACATTCCTGGTCCTCGTTCATGTCAGGTTCGTGCATATTCTTGTTCATGTCATAGTTTAGGTCGTAGCGGCTGGGGTTAGCCCTATGATCCCTTGTATTCTGTAGTGTGTGTTTTGCCCTCAGCGGCTCACAGCTTTGTGTCTCGTCTTGTCTTGTTATAATAAAACATCAAATGCAAAACTCATTGGTGACTTTTGGCGTCTTATGGTGGCCCACGAGGGTCCCCACATGACAGTATACTCCAGCCAGGACGTCTAAATGGAGACGCCACACCGAGATGCCTTTTCACCGTGACTTTTTGCGTAAATTGGACTATTGTTCTTCCCTGTCTGGGTGTCACTTGCTGGGAGAATGCCGTCATCCAGGAGCCGCAGTCGGCACCTGGGCAAGGAGCTAGAGGAGGCTCTAGAGTATGTGGATGGAATTCTATTCACCGCTACGCTATACAACACTCCCAGCGACATACGCCGGCACCCGGACTACGCTGAGGTTCTTCTGGACAACATTCCTCTCCACTACGACGACCACCCAGAGGTGATGACGAGGAGGGCTGAACTCGCCGCACAGCGCGAGCTACTCCGTGGGCTGGAGGAGGAAGACAGCAGGAAGCAGAGGAGGAGGCATCCTCGCTCCCAGCGTTGGAATTCCGTTCCTGTCCCGGATCCGGTCCAGGAGTTCGTGCCATCTGGGGGCCGTCGAAGACGTCGGCGCCACGGCCAAGGTGAACCTCAGCAGAATCCCCGGCTAGACCCGCTGCCGGCGAAGCCCGTCTGCAGACCTCCGAGAGCGGCTCCTCCTCGTCCTTCCAGGGGGCCCTCTGTTGCCATCCAGTGGGGAGAGGGAGGAATCACGTCCCCTACAGCAGGCACCATCCGAGAAAGGCAAGTGCTAGTTCATTCTTTACATGGTAATTGTGATCTGCCTTGTCTGACTCCTGGGGGCGGAGTTCGGGGTTCGCAGTCCCCCGAGCTCCTACCTCCTGCTGTAGTTACAATGACCAAACCTGCTTCCTCTGTGTCTTCCTCCGCTGAGCGGTCCGCGACGCTAAGTCTACGTCGCGGGGAGAGGAGGGGGCCTGCGGTGCTGGAAAGCCTGGATCCGGCCCTGCAGCCATGTCGTGGATGGAGGAGAAGAGCGGACTGCGGCCCGGAACCTGTGCTGACAAAGAAGCGTCCCCGGGTCTCCTCGCCGGAGCGGTCCGAACCAGTGGGTTGAGGGTCCCCTGCCTCCACGCCATACAGGTCATCAGTGTGGGCATCAGCGCGAGAGGAACCTCAGACTGCGGAATCCATCTTGCCAGCTGCGGAGCCCAACGCAGCTGAGTTGGAGCCTATGCATGAGCTTCTTCACCCTGAGCCTGGCTCAACGGAGTCCTGGACGGCAACAGAACCCGAGTGCAGGCAAGTGCTCCCTCTTGTGTCTCTGTCCCCTGTGTTGGAGCATTTTTGCCTGCCTCTTGGGGAGGCGAGTGAGGGGCAGCCGCCTGCTGCGCCCGAACTCGTCTCGCTGGGTTCTGTTGCTGCCGGTGATACTGATCCCGGTCTTTCTGTTTGTTCTGAGCCTTCTTGCAGTGTCACCGGTGAGGAGCCAGTCGGGGTCGCTGAGTTGGAGATTCCAGGTTCGGGGGTGGAGGTCGTCAGCGGAGCTGCACGGACCCAGTCGGGGTCCGTTGTGGAGGCTGCTGTGGCCCAATCGGGGTCCGAAGTGGGTGCGCCTGAGACCCAATCGGGGTCCATCATGGGAGCTGCTTTGGCCCAATCAGGGTCCGACGTGGGTGTGCCCGAGACCCAATCGGGGTCCATCGCGGGAGCTGCTTTGGCCCAATCGGGGTCCGATGTGGGTGCGCCCAAGGCCCAATCGGGATCCACCGCAGGTGCTGTTCTGGCCCAATCGGGGTCCGACATGGGTGCAGCCGGGACCCAATCGGGGCCCAGCAGAGGTGCAGCGCCGGTTTGGTCCACGGACGGTGGAGGAGCTGCAGACCATTCGCCGCCTGACCCAGTTCGGGCTCATCCTTGTCTTCTGTCCTCTCTTCAGAGTCATCAGAATCAGAATCAGAATCAGAATCAGGTTTATTGCCATTGTTCATGTAGTACACAAACTAGGAATTTGTCTCGGTGCAATGCTGCAACATTAAACATGATAAAATAAAAGAAATAAACTATACATGCAATAAAGTGTAGACTAAGAATAAGTGATACTGGTCAGCAGTTAAAATATATTAGCGAGCAGTAGATACTGTGGAGAACTATATAGTGCAGTCGGTAATGCAGGAAGAAAACAGTGATGATTGACATGAGTCTGGTTGAGCTGCTGTACATAGGCACGAGAGTCAATAAGTCACTTAGTGTTCAGCAGTCTGATGGCGGAGGGGAAGAAGCTGTTCATGTGACGGGAGGTTTTAGTCTGGATGGACCGAAGTCTTCTACCAGAGGGAAGGGGGGCAAACAGTACGTGACCAGGGTGTGAGGGATCGGCTATGATCCGGCCAGCACGCCTCCGGGTCCTGGAGATGTACAGATCCTGGAGAGATGGGAGCTTGCAGCCGATCACCTTCTCAGCAGTGCGCACGACGCGCTACAGCCTTAGTCTGTCCCTGGCAGTGGCTCCTGCGTACCACACGGTTATGGAGGTGGTGAGGATGGACTCGATGATGGCTGTGTAGAACTGCACTAACATCTTGGTGGGTAGTTTGAGCTTCCTCAGCTGCCGCAGGAAGAACATCCTCTGCTGGGCTTTTTTGATGAGTGAGCTGATGGTCGGCTCCCATTTGAGGTCCCTGGTGATGGTAGTGCCTAGGAAGCGGAAGGAATCAGCAGTGGTGATGGGAGAGCCTGAGAGGGTGAGGGGGGGCAGAGGGGTAGTGACTTTCCTGAAGTCTACAATCATCTCCACTGTCTTCAGAGCGTTCAGCTGCAGGTTGTTATTGTTGCACCAGGACGCCAGCTGGGCCACCTCTCTCCTGTAGGCGGACTCGTCGCCGTTGGAGATGAGCCCGATGAGGGTGGTGTCGTCCGCAAACTTGATCAACTTGACAGACTGGTGGCTGGAGGTGCAGGAGTTGGTGTAAAGGGAGAAGAGTAGGGGGGAAAGTACACAGCCCTTGGGTGATCCGGTGCTGATGCTAGTAGAGTCTGAGACAGTCTTTCCCAGCCGCACATGCTGCCTCCGGTCCGTCAGGAAGTCGGTGATCCACCTGCAGAGGGAGTCAGGCACGTTGAGCAGGGACAGCTTGTCCTGGAGCAGAGCGGGGCGGATGGTGTTGAATGCGGAGCTGAAGTCCACAAACAGGATCCTGGCGTAGGTTCCCGGGGAGTCCAGGTGCTGCAGGATGGAGTGGAGGGCCAGGTTGACTGCGTCGTCTACAGACCTGTTGGCTCGGTAGGCAAACTGCAGCGGGTCCAGGAGAGGGGTGGTGATGGACTTGAGGTGGGGCAGGACCAGGCGCTCAAAGGACTTCATGACTACAGAGGTGAGCGCTACAGGTCTGTAGTCATTAAGTCCAGTGATCCGTGGCTTCTTGGGGACAGGGATGATGGTGGAGGATTTGAGGCAGGACAGCACGTGGCATAACTTAAGGGAGGTGTTAAAAATGTCTGTGAAGATAGGAGCCAGCTGTTTCGCACAGTGTCTCAGGGTGGAGGGAGACACGCCGTCTGGGCCGGGGGCCTTGCGCGGGTTCAGTCTGGAGAACTGTTTGAGCACGTCCTGCTCACTGATGATAAGGGCAGGGGGGGAGGAGGGGGGGTGCCTTTAATGAAGTAGGGATTGTGGAGGCTGTGGAGCTGGAGGGAGGGGGGCAGTTGGACACAGATGACGAGGTGTCAAAACGGGCATAGTGTTGGGACAGTCTTTGACAAAGGGCTTTGTCATCCTGACCTTTAGGAGCCTGAGGCCGATAGTTGGTGATTTGCCTCAGTCCTCTCCACACGGAAGCCGAATCATTAGCAGTGAACTGCTGCTGGAGTCTCTCTGAATACACAGATTTAGCCCTCTTCAGCTCTCTGTTAAACCGGTATTTAACCCCGGTATTTAATCACCCCTGCGCATCATCGCCGGGGGCCGTGGGGGTCCTTTTTTGCTCGCCCCGGCTCTCCCGTGTTTTGTTCTCGCCAGGGAGGCCGCCGCAGGCTGTTTTCCCCCGGTACTGGTGGCTGAGGGACACGGGTCGGCCAACTGAGGAACTGTTTCGCCGGTTCGGCGCCTCGGGTCGGCCACCCGACATGTTATGTGTTTCACTGGGCGATCTGGTTCGGCCACCGGAGGAGTGGACTTTCCGGGCCTGGGACTGTGGTAAGCCACCCGGTCATGTTCCGCCCCCCATGACCACCCGTCGGCCGTTGGACGCGGGGAGACCGCCTGAACTGTTCCCGTGGCGTTTGGTCTCCGCCGGTTGGCATGAACTGTCAGGGGTAGAGGTCATTCCTGGTGGTGATCTAGCCCTGTAATTGTTCTGTGTGTTTTTTTTCTGTCCTGTGTTGTATTTGCTTTTTGACCTGAGAGTGTGGTATTTTTGCTTTCGTGCCTGGGTAATTGTGTTTCACGTATTTTGGAGTGTAGTCTGGTCCTGTAATTGTTCTGGGGGGTTTTTTCTCTGTCCTGTGCTGTTCTTGCTTTTGACTTAAGAGCGTGGTATTTTTGTTTTTGTACCCGTGTAATTGTTTTTCATGTATTTTGGAATGTAGTCTGGTCCTGTAATTGTTCTGTTCTTTTCGCTGTCCTGTGTTTTGTTTCTTGTAGTTGCCATTTGTGCTTTTTGGGAGTTTGATTTGTATTCTGCAGTTGCCTTATTTGTCCTGTCATCATGTTTTGTACTGTAGGGAGTTTTTCTTTTTTCTGTTATTTCGTGTATGTGTGACTGTTTCATGTATTTCTTTGAGACGGTTTTTTTTCCTGTCTGTGTTCTGGTTCTCGATCTGTGGTCTGATCCTCTCCTGCCCCATCCGCCCACCCTGGAGGGGGTGGGGGGAGGGATTGGATGTCTATGGGCGTTCAGGAGCCCGCCCTCAGAGGGAGGGTACTGTTATGACCCGAGGGCCGATCTCGTCCGCGCTCGGGCCATGCATCATCTCTGCCGGCTTTGACAGCAGTGGATTACATTCTGGCTCCCCGGGCTCTTATTGTGACAGCACTCGGTGGGGCTTCCTGCTGTCAGAGCCGATCAGCTGTTCTGCATCACCGCTTGTTAGTCGCCGGCTTTATTAGCGGGCACTGACAGCTGGTTGATGCTGGAGTATCGTCAAACATTCCTCATCAAACATTCCTGGTCCTCGTTCATGTCAGATTTGTGCATATTCTTGTTCATGTCATAGTTTAGGTCGTAGTGGCTGGGGTTAGCCCTACGATCCCTTGTATTCTGTAGTGTGTGTTTTGCCCTCAGCGGCTCACAGCTTTGTGTCTCGTCTTGTCTTTTTATAATAAAACATCAAATGCAAAACTCACTGGTGACTTTTGGCGTCTTATGGTGGCCCGCGAGGGTCACCGCATGACAATAAAAGTACACTTAATTCATTGCTAACATTACAAAAAGGGCTGCCCATGTTATACCTAAAGTCAGGTATCTTAACCTCTTGCACTCCGGGATACCGTGGGCGGTCACGTCTCTGCGTCCTAGTGCATCCTCGTGCGTCCTAGTGCGCACTGTGCGTCTCAGTGCGCACTGAAAAAAAAAAGCTGCATTTCCGTTCTTCCACTACAGACACAGCCGCGAACAGAAAGCCAAAGGAGTGCTTTGATTGGTTTAGATTTGATTGACCTTTCATTCGACTAATAAGAGCCTTGAATTGGGTTTCTGAAACCTTGAAGAACCAATGACTGAAAACCTAGCAAGAAGGACCCGCCTACCAACGGCTGCGAATACAAGCAAGCCAATTGAAGCAGAGAAGTTCGACAATTGAAAGCGTACGTCCCGTGCGTAAAATCTGTTTTGTGTAAGCCGCTGGGTGACACACATGCATTCGCCAGTCTTTTTTTCTTACTACTGTTCTTATTTGTTTTGAAAAAATCGTTCGCCAAAACCGCAATCATGGAAACGCAAAACCGCAATAATGGAATCATGGTTTGACCGGGTCGCGTGACCAGAACCACGAGTCGTAACAAGCGGACCAGCGTCATGTTTGTCTGACAATGAGGAAGAGAAGTTTGCCAGCGACACTGCTGTTGTGGACAGGTAAGTGTTATAAGCTAAATTATTCTTTATCCCTGAAAATTGTAATCAAAATGACTTTTGACCGATCGGTAAATTACAACTGTGCGTCATCGCCACATGACGAACGGTCCGCGCACCGCGTCCGGACCGTGAACGCCCCCCCCCCTCCCCGCTACTCTTCTGTAGCGGATTGCAGATATATTGCAGATATATTGCAGATATTTTAGTACAACTGTGCGTAGTAGACCGCGGTGCACCGTCACCGCGGTCCGTCATGTAGCGATGGGCGATGCCCGTCCTCTGTTGCGGGGGGGGGGGGGGGGTTGTGGGAGTTGTTATCTTCTACATTACAGATATTTTAGTATAATTTTTAGTGCACTGTAGGTTATTTTTTCTTGTAAAAAAAAAAAGCCACACATTTTTTACGTGGCATGCTTCTTTGTGTGTGGGGGCTTGTTTGTTCATTCATTCATTCATGAATGAATAAACAACCCCACACACACACACACACAGCCCTGAGTGTCACCTTTCATTAGAGCCCAAGATCAAGCTTCTATATTGAATCATTCAAAAGTTACAGACGTTTTTCCAAACTGTGCCATTTGGCACAATTTGGCACAGTTCAAAAATGCCTGGGAACAACCTGAGAACAAAGCTGTGTAATATATTCATTTTTTGTGGTATTGTTACAAAATTTTGACCTCAGCTGGATAACACTTGGTTCTACATTTCTGTTGCATTTTCCAGCCCGGATCAGACTGTGTGTTATTTGCAAGCATTTGTATCCAAAAAACACCCAGGCGAAATTTATTTTCTTCAAGTTCAGTATGTTTAGATGACTGTTACTCAGTGGCAGGAGCACTTAGAGAGATTATGACTGTTTTGCCAAAAAATTCAAAGTGTTTTCTTTTAAATGAGACCAACCCCATGAAGATGCTGCAAAGGGTTGAAGAACAGCTTTTGATTTACTTTGGGTGCATTATTTTTAGGCGTTTTTAGGGAAATTGACCAGAGTGCAAGGGGTTAAACATACTAATTTATTGTTTATACATTTAAAGTTATTGAAATTGCGGGATCTAGTTGATTATTATAAAGCACAATTAATGTTTTAAAAAAAACCTACTACCTACAGGATTATCAATGCCAAATGAAAATCTTTATAAGAGCTAAAAGCTCAATAGGGCTTAATCTGGCATTGATAATCTTGTAGGTAGTTGGTTTGATAATATATTTGGCAAATGGGGAAAAATAATGCAAGGAGCCCTTATAAGTATTATTATTAGTTTAATGATCTTTGTTTTTTGTGGATGTTGTTGTATTCCCATGATTAAAAAAATAAAAATAAAAGAAATATCTATTTTAGTGGCCTTCTCTTCCAAGGATCTGCCTCCATATCAAGGGGTCCAGGAAACTGCCCACCTGCTCTCCTATTGCCAGGACGATGACGAGGTTGTGTCACGACTGAACCTAGATGGGGACCTAGAAGATGCCGAGGAGATAGTTTAGGGTCTCCAATAGGGTCTACAATGCACATTCACATGGTGTTAGATTTTGCTCTGCTGTGCTTCTGCCCTACAGGTTTCCTTTGTGATAAATGATTAATGAAATAATAGACGCATATATATGAATGTATTCATATATGCATATATGCATCTTCATATATATTCATATAGATGCATATATGAAGATAGCTTAGTTTTGAATATATTTTACACATATAGGATTGTTAGCTATATTGACTCATAATGTCTGCACCACACCCGATGTCCACTGGAGAAACGGTGACCTGATGGGAGGCGGGTCCACGTGACTGCCGGAAGGGGACATCACGCACATATAGAACTTTAGAAACACTACACAAAGGGGTTAGAATAGGGTTATGAGATGGGCTAGTGCCCATCTCAACAGGGGGAGATGCAAAAATGTAAGCTTATGTTACTAGGTTATAGTGAGGTGCCCTAATAGGACACCTCAACAGGGGGAATTGTGATTAAAATGACATGATTGGCCTGTCTTTCTCACACTTCTTTATCTGCTTGCTTCACACGCTACACTGCAGAGTTTAGGTTACGCCCTATAATTCACTTGGTGAAACCAGTCAGAATCAGTTCTGCACACAGCGGAACTGTCACATAAGCGGAAATGTACTGATACGCTGAGGAAAAAACCCTCCCTCTTGCATGAGGGAGTGGTTAAGCTTTATAAAAACTATAGGGCCTACTTTCTGAGTAGCACTCTGTTGGGGAATTGCCTAAAGAGTTGTGTTCCGGCACTGCTTGTATCCATATCTCACTTTCAGTAAAATAAGAGAAAGTATACTTCATCTCTCAGTCTGGTTATTTGGCCTTCGTATAAAAGAACTGGGGGTTAAGGTATTTTAGATGCAACAGGAGTGAAACTGGGAATAAAGGGACGTGTGCAGAGGATTTCTTATGAGTATCAAGCAGAGAACCCCACAGTGGAACCCAGTGTGGAGTTGGAGGAACCAGCAAGGCAGAGCTGGTAGAAGGAAAGGAATAGGAGTGGAGCTAGGGGAGAGTCTGACCGGGTGGAGAAGGCAATCCTTGGAGGAGGTGATGAAGAGGGCGGGTGAGTGCACTGCAATCCCAGGGGCACACCGCTGAGATGGCAGCAACCTGAGGAAAGAGGAGGAGAAGGGAAATTAGGCTTGAGTTTCAGTAATAATTCTTGACCTTAATTCAAGGCAGCAGTACTCAACGGTCCAGTGCTGACGCATTCACAAACTGATCCTTATAAGCGCTGGCAGTGAAGAGGCAGCAGGTGCGTCCACTCATGCAGGTGTGTTGATGACCTGCGGAGCCTTGAAACAGATGAAGAACCTCCCACAGAAAGGGAAGGGAGCACACTCACCTGATCATCACAGCCCCCCCCCCCAAGGGGCACCTCCTGGCAACCCACCAGGTTTGTTGGGATGAGCGCAGTGAAAGGCTCAGACCAGCCCCTTGTCATGGAAGTTAGCACCAGGGATCCATGATCTCTCTTCCGATCTGTAGCCTTCCCAGTGGACCAGGTTCTGCAAGCCCCGGCCCCGACGGCGGACGTCCAGAATCCTCTGTATGGTGTAGGTGGTCTGGCCGTCGAGGACCCGGGGGGGGGGGGGGGTGAGTGCTGGCAGAGAGGGGCAGATGTGGAGTGTCGGCGGCAGTTTCAAATGAACCATCATGTTGTTGATGATCCTCAAGATGGTAAAGGGACCAAGGAAGTGAGGTGACAGCTTCCTAGACTCTGTCTTCAAAGGAATCTGGTCTGCCAACATCCACACACTCTGACCAACTGCATATTTGGGCACCAGGGCCCTCCTGCAGTCCGTGTACTGGCAATTCCGTTCAGTCGAGCGGAGAAGAGCGACCCGGGTGGACCTCCACAACAGGTGGCAGCGGCTAGCGTGGGCCCCCACAGATGGCACAGCAATGTCCCTCTCCACCATAGGCAGCGGGAGGGGGGGGAGTGTAGCCCATGGATGCCTCAAATGTTGTTACTCCGGTGGCTGAGGAGACAGCAGAATTGTGGGCATACTCCACCCAGGTCAGATGGGAGCTCCAGGTGAATGGGTTACAGGAAGCCACACATCTCAGAGCAGCCTCCAGGGATTGATTAGCATGCTCAGCCTGTTCGTTGCTCTGAGGGTGGAAACCGGAGGTGAGACTGACTGTGGTGCCCAGGGAGTGGCAGAAAGACGTCCATACTTGGGAGGCGAATTGGAGGCCCCGGTCAGACACAATGTCCAAGGGAATTCCATGAAGATGGACAACATGAATGGTGAGTAAATTAGCGGTCTCAGAGGCAGAGGGAAACTTGGGGAGAGGCACCAAATGGATGGCTTTGGAGAAGCGATCTATAATGGTGAGAATGGCAGTGTTGCCCTGTGAGGGATTGAGGCCCATGACAAAGTCCATCGCAATGTGAGACCATGGGTGACTGGGAACCAGCAGGGGATGCAGGAGACCAGCAAGAGGTGACGAGTCAGACTTGTTCGTGGTGCATACTTGACAGACTTTGACGTAGTCGCGAATGTCCGTCCACAGCATAGGCCACCAAAATACCCGCCGCACCAGCTCGATAGTGCGGGATATGCCAGGATGACAAGCAAAGTGGTTGGTGTGCCCCCACCGGATGACGTCACTGCAGAGAGTGAAAGGGACAAACAAGAGATCACTGGGGCCTCCCTTGGACTTGGGTTCCATGGACTGAGCCTACCAAACCCTCTGCTCAATCTCCCAAGAGAGGGGGCCAACAATGCATGAAGAGGGCACAACGGACTCAGGAAGGGAAAGGGAAGATGATTGGTCGGAGGCAAACTAGCGAGAGAGAGTGTCAGGCTTTTTGTTGCGTGACCCAGGCCAATAGGTGATAATGAGATTAAACCTGAGGAAGAATAAGGCCCAATGGGCCTGCCTAGAATTAAGCCTGCGGACCAACCTTAATGTCATGGTTGGCCCTCGCGAGCCACCATAAGACGCCCCAAGTCACTGATGAGTTGCAATGATGTTTATTAAGGATAAAGGATAACACAAAGTAACAAAGTCATGAGCCACGGTGGGCTAAGGCACAAAACACTAGGCAAGGAAAACATAAGGCTAACACAAAGCTCACTTACAATCCAGACCGTGGACGAGGGATGCTCGTTAACGATAAGAAGACGTGGAATGATAAGGGATGTTCGACGAGACTGCCGCATTGGGCTGCATTCAGCATCCGCTTAAATGCCAGCCACTGATGAGCCACGAATGCAGCACAGCTGTTCGGCTTTGACAGCAGGAAGCTCCTCCGAGTGCTGTCACAATAAGAGCTCGGGGAGCCAGAAGGTAACTCTGCTGTAAAACCTGGTGGAGAAGATGTATGGCCTGAGCGTGGACGAGATCAGCGCTCAGACCATGACACTTAAGTACTCTAAATTTTTATGGTCAGTCCACACGATGACAGGGTGAACGGCTCCCTCCAGCCAGTGCCTCCGCTCCTCCAGTGCCAACTTAATGGCCAGCAGCTCTCAATCTCCTACGTTGTAGTTCCTCTCGGCCAGGGTCAACCGCCGAGAGAAATACGCACATGGGTGGAGCTTCTGATCAGAGGCTGGATTCTGCAAGAGGACAGCACCCTCTCCCAAATCAGAAGCATCCACCTCTACCACGAACTGGAGCAGAGGGTCGACCTGTGCCAGGATGGATGTATTGGAAAATAAGGCCTTCAACTCGGTGAAAGCCTGCTCCACTGCCTCAGACCACTTAAAGTGGACTTTGGTCAAGGTCAGCTGAGTCAGGGGCTGAGCAACCTTATTGTAGTTTCTAATGAACCTATGATAAAAATTAGCAAAGCCCCAAAAATGTTGGAGGTGTTTCCTAGATTGAGGAGTAGGCCAATCAAGCACCACCTTGACTTTGGCCTGGTGGGCCCTCAGTTCACCTTCGACTACAATAAAGCCCAGAAAGGAAGTGGAGTGGGTGGAAAACTCACACTTTTCAGCCTTCACAAAGAGCTGATTCTCCAGAAGCCATTGTAACACAGCCCAGACATGGACTGTGTGTTCCTCCGGTGTGTGGGAAAAAATCAAAATGTCATCCAGGTACACGAAGACAAATTGGTTCACCATATCGCGGAGGACATTGTTTATCATAAGCTGGAAGACGGCGGGGGCATTGGTAAGCCCAAAGGGCATCACGAGGTATTCAAAGTGCCCCAAGTGCATTTTAAATGCCAGCTTCCATTCATCTCCCTCGCGTATGCGAACCAAATGGTACACGTTGTGCAAATCGAGCTTGGTGAAAACCCATCCACACTGAAGGATCTTGAATGTGGAAATGATCAGGGGCAAAGGATATTTATCTGCAACCGTTATAGTATTCAGCTCACGGTAGTCAATGCAGGGATGCAGGGATCCGTCCTTCTTCCTGACAAAGAAAAATCCCCACCCCAAGTGGAGCCAAAGAGGGCGGAATAAGACCAGCATTCAGGGAGTCCTTGATATAACTTTCCATCGCCTCCGTCTCCGGCCCAGAAAGACTGTAGAGCCAGCTGAACGGCAACCGCGCACCTGGGAGGAGGTCTATAGCACTGTCGTAGGAGTGGTGAGGTGGTAAAGAGACAGTCCTCGACTTGCTAAAGACCCCCCCAAGGTCATGGTAGCCCTCAGGCATGAGGGTGAGGTCTGGCAGCTCTGCTGGAGGAAAGGAGATGGGAAGCGAAGGAGAACAAGCGGCCGAACTGAGACAGGAGGATAAACAAAAGGAGCTCCAAGAAGAGATGGAATTCTGTGCCCAACTGATAATAGGATTATGCTTTTGGAGCCACGGGTAACCCAGGACTACCGGGGAGGATGAACTAGTGAGAACGAAAAAAGAAAGAGACTCCTGGTGATTTACAGAAAGAAGGACGGATGCCGGTTCAATGCGGTCGGTAACGGAGGCTAGCCTACAGCCGGATAGTGCCGCTACGTTTAACAGAGCCAGTAGTTTAACAGCAGGAATCCTTACAGTACGTCCTGCATGAACCACAAAGAAATAAAGTTTTGTTTGGCCCCTGAATCAATTAATGCCGAGACCTTCTTCTTGGCTCCCAGTAACTGGATGACAGCCGGATGTGAAAAGTTACCAGTGGGACTGATGGAAGAACTGTTCGCCAGACCCCCCACGGCTACTGATAGGCCGCATCTTTTGGCTTCACCAGACAACTTGGTAGTTTGTGCTCCATAGAGCCGCAATACATGCAAGCGCCAGCCTTCCTCTGGCGCTGGTGCTCCTCCAGGGTCAAGCAGACTCGACCTCAGCACCATGGGCTCAGAGGAAGAATCAAATTTGGCGAGGCTCGTAGCGGGGGGCGGGGGCGGAGGAGGCTGGACTGAAGAAGGCGTTCTGCTCCTTCACGCGTTCACGGTACCAGTTAGACTAACGGCTTGCTCAATAAGCTCATCTAGAGAGGAGGAGCTCCCATGAACCAACAGGTCATCACGGATGTTGGAATTCAGACCCAGGAGGAAGGCGCTGAGTAAGGCAATGTCGCTCCACCCAGAGTCTGCCGCGGCGACCCGGAACTCTACAGAGAAATCGCCAGCAGACCGATTCCCCTGTCAGAGCAACATAAGGTGGCTCATGATGTTCCCCTTGCTCTCCGAATGATTGAACGCCTGGGAAAACTCCTGCACAAACTGTTCAAAAGAATAACTGGGGCCCTCGGGGCTGCCAAGAACAGACCGAGTCCAGTTTAGCGCTCGGTCTCGGAGCAGGAGGGTCATGAAATGTATTATGTATATGTGTCATCTGGGTACTCCCCGTCCACCTGCCGCAGATAAAGACAAATGTGTAGCAAAAACCCCTTACATCCCCCCACCTCCCCCGCGTACAGGGCAGGTGAAGAAACCATGATGGTGTGGCGGGTGGTGGTGACCGCCGGAGCAGTGGGTGGAGAGGGAGGACCCAGACGAGACAGGTGGCAAAGGTGTTCTGAAACAGTGTTTAACTATTGTGTAATTGTTTGCAATTGCTCAGTGAGCGCAGCCACCTGTCGCTCTGTGGTGTCTAACCGGACAAGGGCAGCGTGCTCCCCTGACATAGCGTCTGCTGAGCCTTGGAGATGGCTGGATCGATCTGTCATGATTAGTAGTTAGAGGCTCACGTGCGAGGCAACCAACACCAGAGGAAGACACTCAGACGTGGAAAAACGTTTAAAGCACAATTTATTGAAAACACACTAAAGTAAAGAAAACAGCACACACCGGAGAATCACACAGCCTGCAGGGGAGAGAGCGATAGCTGTTTAGATGTGAGGAGTGAGACTGGGAATAAAGGGACATGTGCAGAGGATTTCTTACAAGTATCGAGCAGAGAACCCCGCAGTGAAGCCCAGCTGGGAGTTGGAGGAACCAGCAGGGCTGAGCTGGCGGAAGGGGAGGAATAGGAGTGGCGATGGGGGAGAGTCTGACCGGGCGGAGAAGGCAGTCCTCGGAGGAGGTGATGACGAGGGCAGGTGAGCACACTGCAATCCCAGGGACACACCACTGAGATGGCAGCAACCTGAGGAAAGAGGAGGAAAATGGAAATTAGGCTTGAATTTCAGTAATAATTCTTGACCTTAATTCAAGGCAGCAGTACCCAATGGTCTAGTGCTGACGCATTCACAAACTGATCCTTATAAGCACTGGTAGTGAAGAGGCAGCAGGTGCGTCCACTCACGCAGGTGCATTGATGACCTGCGGAGCCAGGAAACAGATGAAGAACCTCCCACAGAAAGGGAGGGAAAGCGCGCTGACCCAATCATCACAGGTGGTTGGTCCAGATGACATACCTGTGGAGGTATGGAGATGTTTAGAAGAAATGGCAATGGACTTTTTAACAAGATTGCTTAACACAATTTTGGACAAAGAGAGGATGCCTAAGGAGTGGAGAAGAAGTGTTTTGGTACCAGTTTTCAAGAACAATGGTGATGCTCAGAGCTGAAGTAACAACAAAGGCATAAAGTTGATCAGCCACACTATGAAGATATAGGAAAGAGTTGTCAAAGCCAGGTTAAGAGGAGAGGTGACAATCAGTGAGCAGTAGTATGGTTTCATGCCAAGAAAGAGTACCACAGATGCAATGTGTCATAATTGGCCCTTTCAGGGCAGAAATAATGCACCACTTGCCTGCAGTGAGTTTGCTCATTTATTAAATAATAAGGAACGCAAATATTTGCCACAAGGGGTGGATTACAAAAAGCTATATACGAGACCACAAAGGGTGATAACAGAAAAATACAAATACTGAAAAACCATGAAAGGTAACTCACATGAAACAGGAGGATGAAACCTAAGATGAGGAAAGACTGAAATCAGGGATGGGGATTCCAGTCAGCACATGACTAGGTTGCTGTGAGGAATAGCCCTCGCCAGCCAACTTAAATAGTAACACAGAACTCAAACAAGAATAAGGTGTGGAGTAAAAGTAATTAACAAAACACAAACAGCTGTGACAATCATGAAAAGGCTTGACAGCTGGAAGTCACAAGCTGTGCTGTCAAAATAAGAGCATGAAACACAATGAACGAAAAATCAAGACTAAACATACGTAAATACATAACAAGAGGAAAACCACAAAGACCCCAGCACAGTACAGACCCGTGCTCGGCATCACTACACAATGTTTGCTTTAAGAGTGTTGATGAAGAAATATAGAGAAGGTCAGAAGGAGTTGCACTGTGTCTTTGTGGATCTAGAGAAAGCATATGATAGGGTGCCAAGAGAGGAAGTGTGGTACTGTATGAGGAAGTCAGAAGTGGCAGAGAAGTATGTGAGGGTGGTACAGGACATGTATGAGGACAACGAGACAGTAGTGAGGTGCGCTGTAGGAGTGACAGATGGGTTCAAGGTGGGGGTGGGATTACATCAGGTATGCTCTGGAGAAAAGAGGAATGGAAGTCAGTAGAAGTAAGACAGAATACATGAGTGTGAATTAGAGGGAGGCAGGTGCAATGGTGAAGATGGAAGGAGAAGCGGTAGTGATAGTAGATCAGTTTAAATACCTGAGGTCAACCATCCAAAGCAATGAAAAATGCACAAGAGAGGTGAAGAAGAGAGTGCAGGCAGGGTGGAGTGGGTGGAGACGAGTGTAGGGGGTGATTTGTGACAGAAGGGTAGCAGCATAGGCATAATTTATGGGGGGTTGGAGGGGTTGTAACCCCCCACCCCACCCCCCACCCCAAAAAAAATCAAATCCTGCCAATATACCCCCCATAATCATATAATTATAATTAATAAAAATATATATCTACAAGTGAGTATGAAGAAGTTGACGTTTCTTTCATTTGCAAGCAACAAAAAGTAACATTTCTAATAATAAGACAATGTATCCTCGCCCTGCTGCAGACTTAGTATTGCCCAACTGGTCCTTGGGCCTTCTCTCAGTCAGTCACTTAAGGGCGGCTGGTGGCCGCAGCAGGTGGGAAAGCTCGTCTAGAATGTATTCAGCTCACAAGTGGGAGAAAATGAGAAGAGCTGCACAAAGGCAACAAACCATTTTAAATTGGTTGTCAAATAAAAGGACAAACCCCTCTGTCCAAAACAAGGTAAATATCATATTATTGATTTAACTGGTAAATTGTTGTCTGAAGTTAGCTGGTTGCTAGTTTGCTAATATGACTTAAAGCTATGGCGTACACCACAGAATAAATGTGCTGGGATTTAGCTGATCTGAGAAATGATTAGATTTTCTCACGCAGATTTGGTCTTTACATTGTATTAATCATTCATGAAATGTGATCAGAATGGATTTGTTCATCTATTAGAGTGAAATTTATGTGTTTCAGCATTTATCAAAATGTTAGCAGCCCCTTACATTTATCAAGTACAAACAATATCTACTCCGACCACCGGTCCTTAAATATAAATGTGTTTAAATATTGCTTGTCATCCCCACAAAATTCAAGTTAACCTTAAACAGTTCTGTATTTTTAAAATGCCATGATTTTGATAATTATAAAATTCAATTAAAAGGCAAAGTTTGATTACTAAGTCACTCTGAAGGCTATTCTTAAATAGCCACGTTAAAAGAAATTGATTATTTTCCCTGCAGATCATTTTCAGATTTTCTATCAACTGTGAAAATACCACAACTGCATAACAGAGTATCTAAGCAAATATATAAGAAATAAACACCAAATAGATGGATGAATGAAAGAATAGATACATTTCATATTCCTAAACTTTATATAAACTTTTTTACATGTGTTAAAATGAGTTCAAAAGCACTACAATACAGCATCGCTGATTTATTTAATTACTGAGCTTAAAATCACATTTCTAGTTTTCCGTTCTAATCATGAGACAACATTATACAAATCAGGCAGTGACCAAACACTGAAATATTGATGGCTTATCACTGTATAGTGATTTAGCTCCTAGCATTAAAAGATTCATCACCTTCACACTGTACCTTTTGAGTTTGCTGGTGTTTAAGAGTCCATTTGCAATAAAGGGAGTGCTAAAAAAATAAATAATTTGATAAATAAAAAGTTGCAATGCTTCTTCCAGCATTTTTTTTCTTGCAGCATTTGCACCTCCTCCAGCCTGTTGCTTTTCCTGTAAAGTCACTTCAGTACCGAATATACATGTGTGTATGTATATATATTATATATCAACTAAACGCATATTATAAACCCATTTAAAGTTAGAGCTGTCCTCACTACCAAATTTTGGGGCTCCAAATATTCTGTCCAATTTTTTTTTCTCCCTTAGCAAACTTCATCAGTGTTTTATGGGGCACTGTGATGTTTTTGATGTCACTTTTTCATACGTGCAACTTTTTGTCATAGTTTTACAGCTTTTCCTGTAAATCAGAGACATTTTTTCTTGTAAATTTGCCTACTTTTTGTATGAATGTGCAGTATTTCCCTCATGTTGTTTTTCTCCTAAATTCAGTTTCTTACAAAAATGTAGCATTCTTCTCAAATTTGACATGGAAAATAAGTCTTTTTCCTTACATATTTGAAGAATCATTTAAATTTCAGATTTTTTATTTGTTTATTTATTTATTTACTATCATCACATTGCTACTTTTTTCTTGTGAATTTATACTATTTTCTTCTAAAGTTGCATGTTTTTTTTTGTTTTTTTTTCTGGTAAATTTGGTAAAGATAAATTTGTTATTTACCTTTTTTTTTTGGGGGGGGGGGGCAAATACCTGAATCCTAAATTTCAAAACTGAATGTCTTTGTAAAAAATTAAATGTCTAGATAATGAATCCAGAGTGTTTTTAATACCAGGATGATTTAGTCACAAATCTACTCACAGAATTACCATTATTTCATGAACAAAGCAACACACCTAAGGTGTGGTGTGCTGTGTTGATAATGCCTCTGCAGTTAGGATAACTGTTAAATTCCTCATAGTCTAGCTGACTAAATCATAGTAGTGTAGACGCTGGGATAAGCATCTCAGACTGGATGCAGAGGGTAAACAGATGAGGACAACAGGTATTGAGATGGGAGAGATTATGGTGATGTAGCAGGAAGGAGTAGCTGGGGGGAGAAGGGTTGAATGTATTGTGATGTGAGATGTCATGCAGATGTGAGATGGGCGGATGATATAAAAGGAGAGACCCTGGTGTATTGAAGGATGCTTTTTCTGTGTATGACTGATGTGAGAGTGAATAAAGTTGTCTGCTGCACGAGTCTGGCTACGTTATTTTGCACTCTCCACAGTAGTGTCCTTAGTTCATCTGCTTGGTAAGAACTAGCCACATGGTGGCAAGTGGTGACATCATAAATTAATGAAAAAACATTAGTCCTGTCAGAATAAATGTGTTAATCACCACAACTGATTAATAACAAAATAAAATGAGTTAAGAATAATGGTGATTAAGCCTCATTCAGTGGCTACATTAACCTCAGTTAATACTGATTGCACTGTTAAGATGCTATTAAGAGGGAAGAAGGGGTCAAGAATATTCCATACCGTGGCTCAATTCGCCCTCTGGGGAATAACGGCAGACGACACCAGATATTACTATGTGGTCGCAGCACTGGACGCTCGCACGTCTCAGCAAGTAGCGAGCCTGCTCCAACAGCCTCCAGCCCGCGACAAATACGGGGCTCTCAAGGCCGCACTGACCCAGTGCTACACACTCTCGGACTGCGAGAGAGCAAAGAGGCTCCTGAGGCGCTCCGAGTTAGGAGATGGGTCGGCGGTCGAACTGATGGAGAAGATGTTGGCATTGATGGGCACGGACGACGGGCATTTTCTGTTTGCCCACCTTTTCCTCCGGAACCTCCCAACAGAGGCAAGAGCGGTCCTTGCCAATTCGCCGTTGCTGGCCGCGCGTGACTACCAGGCGCTAGCCCAGGAGGCAGATCGGATCATCCTCACCACCAGAGCTCTCACAGTGAACGCGCCAGCTTCGGAACCCAGCGAGTCAACCAGTGGAGGCGAGGAGCCGGCAACGGTAGCGGCAGCGGGGGCCAGAAGGCACCAGAGAGACATGCTCTGCTGCTACCACCGCCGCTTTGGAGAGAACGTACGCAGATGTGTGCCACCGTGCCAATTCAAGCGATCGGGAAACGCCAAGGCCGGCAGTCAGTAGCAGCTGCGACTGCCGGTGAAGAGAACAAGCTGCTCTACGTGACGGACTCGCGCTCGGGGAGACAGTTCCTCATAGACACTGGCTCCCAAAAGAGCCTCATCTTGCCGTCCTACGCCGACTGGCTAGCGGGAGCTAGCGGCCCCCAGCTGGTAGCCGTAAACGGCTCGGACATTAGGACTTTTGGTGAGAGAACACTGACTTTATCACTATACGGCTATATGTACGAGTGGACTTTTGTCATAGCGGCATTGAGTTTCCCAATCTTGGGAGCTGATTTTCTGTGTGCACATGGGTTGCTAGTTGATGTTGCTAACAGATGCCTGGTTAATGCAATGTCTTTAGATTCTCTCCCCTGTACAGCTTGAGGGGCTGGGCCAATAACACAAGCCAACGGCACAGCTCCAAGCGGTAAGTTCCACACACTGTTCACCCAGTTCCCAGCACTCACGGTCCCGATGTTTTCGGCGGCCAGCACTAAACACGGGGTGGAACACTTTATCACCACCACTGGGCCGCCCGTTTTTGCACGACCTTGGCGCCTGGACGCAGCTAAACTGGCCATAGCGCGTGAGGAGTTTGCCAACTTGGAAAGGTTGGGCATCATCAGGCGCTCAAACAGCCCATGGGCATCCCCACTACACATGGTCCCTAAGGCTGAGGGATCATGGTGACCGTGCAGAGATTTCCGCAGATTGAATAATGCCACAGCGCACGACCGCTACCCGATTCCCCATATTCAGGATTTTTCCGTTCACCTCGCCGGGGCATGCATTTTTTCTAAAATAGACCTGGTCCTTGGTTACCACCAGGTCCCGGTGCGTGCGGAGGACATACCCAAAACAGCGGTAATAACTCCGTTTGGCTTGTTTGAGTTTTTACGCATGCCCTTCGGATTGAAAGGCGCGGCACAGACATTCCAACGCATGATGGATGCGGTGTTGCGCGATCTGCCGTTTGTGTTCGTCTACCTGGATGATATCCTGGTGGCCAGTGCGTCTGAGGACGAACACGTAATCCACCTCAGGACGGTTTTCCGGAGGTTGGAAGAGCACGGGTTAATAATCAAACCGGTGAAATGCAAGTCTGGCGTGACGGGGATTGACTTTTTGGGGCTCCGCGTCTCACCGGAGGGAGCGATACCCTTGCCCGACAAGATGCGCACGGTGGCGAATTTTCCCCAGCCTCAGACGGTCAGGGCGCTGCAAGAGTTTTTGGGGATGGTAAACTTTAATAACCGGTTCCTCTCCCGTGCAGCTCAGCTCATGCAGTCATTGTACGCTGCGCTCAAGAAAAGGAAACTAGCGGACAGAGTCGAATGGACTCCGGAGCAGAAGCAGGCATTCTCTGAGGTTAAAACAGCCCTGGCAAAAGCCGCACTGTTGGCGCACGCGGACCCGGCTGCCCGGATAGCGCTCACTACTGACGCCTCGGACATGGCCATAGGGGCCGTCGTGGAGCAACGCGTCGCCAGTTCCTGGCAGCCACTCGCTTTTTTCAGCAGGGCTTTGCGCGACAGTGAGCGTAAATACAGCGCGTTCGACAGGGAGTTGCTGGCTCTCCACCTGGCCATACGCCACTTCCAGTTCTGGCTGGAAGGGTGCAGCTTCACCGCGTTCGTGGACCACAAGCCGCTAACGCTCGCGATGGCCAAGGTTTCGGAACCTTGGTCGGGCCGGCAGCAGAAACAGCTGGCCGCGATCTCGGAGTTTACGACCGATATTCAGCATGTGTCGGGTAAACTGAATGTGGTGGCGGACTGCCTCTCGCCCACAGAAGTGGCCCCAGTCTGCGTAGGGATAGATTATACAGCCATGGCCGCAGAGCAGATTGGCGATGCGGACATGTGCGCACTCCAGTCTGGACCAACAGGGTTAAGGCTGGAGAGCAGAGTACTGCAAGACGACAGCCCCCCCCCTCCAATCTGCGACGTCTCCACGGGACGCCCGCTCCCAGTGGTCCCAGTTGTTTGGCGCTGCTGAGTATTTGAGTCAGTTCACGCTCTGGCACACCCAGGAGTGTGCACGTCAGTCAAAATGATGGGAGCGAAGTTTGTTTGGCCAGGCCTGCGCAAACAAGTGAAAGAGTGGGCGGCAGCCTGCGTAGCGTGCCAACGAGCCAAAGTACACAGACACACGAAGGCTCCTTTGGAGCCGTTTCGTATACCGGCTAAGAGGTTCGACCATGTTCACGTGGACCTCGTGGGCCCCCTCCCGCCATCGCAGGGGTGCACGCACCTTCTGACAGTGGTGGACCGCACCACACGCTGGCCAGAAGCAGTCCCGCTGGTGGCAACCGTGTCCGCGGACGTGGCGCGTGCTTTTTTGACAACATGGGTGGCACATTTTGGCATCCCATCGGACATCACGTCTGATAGGGGCCCGCAGTTTGTTTCCGACCTCTGGTCCGCGATGGCCCGTACCCTGGGTGTCGCAATTCATTGCACAACCGCGTACTACCCACAGGCCAATGGGTTATGCAAGCGTTTCCATAGGTCACTGAAAGCAGCGCTCAGGGCTTCGCTGACGGATGCAAATTGGGTAGACCGGTTGCCGTGGGTTTTGTTGGGGCTGCGTTCTGCACCAAAAGAGGATTTGGAGGCTTCCCCGGCAGAGCTTGTTTTTTCTCAGCCACTGTGGCTCCCCGAGGAATTTTTACCAGATAATCCCGCGCCGGACAACTGTCCGTCTCAGCATTTGCAGCATAACACAGATACAGGCACGCTGCCGGGCCCAGCCCACCACTGTTTTCCATGTGCTTTTGTGCCAAAAACTTTGAAGAACGTGGCGTTCGTGTTTGTCAGGCACGATGCCCACCGCCCCCCATTGCGCCCACCCTACGATGGCCCGTTCATAGTGTTGGAACCAGGGGACAAACATTTTTTGTTAGACTTGGGGGGTCGTCGGGAGAAAATATGTATAGACAGACTTAAGCCCGCCTTTGTGGTGGGGGACGAGCAAGTGTTGTTGGCTCGGGCCCCTCGGTGTGGAAGACCCCCACGGAGAACTCCCCAGGTAAACGATTCATCAGAGCAGCCACACGGGAAAGTTGAAGTTTCTCCCCAGTCGAAGTTTGGGGGAAACTTCGACTTCAAAACTTCGGGAAGCAGCCACCCCCAGTCGAAGTTTGCCCCTGGGGGTGTGTGGAAACACACACCCCCAGGAGCCCCCCACCGGCACAGCAGCACTGCGGAGGCAGAGAACCCACGATACAGCAGATACGGGAGGAGACTGAAGCCAAAAGGACGTGAGGACTGAAACTCGGTCTGAGATTCTGGGGGGGCGGTGTAGACGTTGGGATAAGCATCTCAGACTGGATGCAGAGGGTAAACAGATGAGGACAATAAGTATTGAGATGGGAGAGATTATGGTGATGTAGCAGGAAGGAGTAGCTGGGGGGAGAAGGGTTGAATGTATTGTGATGTGAGATGTCATGCAGATGTGAGATGGGCGGATGATATAAAAGGAGAGACCCTGGTGTATTGAAGGATGCTTTTTCTGTGTATGACTGATGTGAGAGTGAATAAAGTCGAGTCTGCACGAGTCTGGCTATGTTATTTTGCACTCTCCACAGTAGTGTCCTTAGTTCATCTGCTTGGTAAGAACTAGCCACATGGTGGCAAGTGGTGACATCATAAATTAATGAAAAAACATTAGTCCTGTCAGAATAAATGTGTTAATCACCACAACTGATTAATAACAAAATAAAATGAGTTAAGAATAATGGTGATTAAGCCTCATTCAGTGGCTACATTAACCTCAGTTAATACTGATTGCACTGTTAAGATGCTATTAAGAGGGAAGAAGGGGTCAAGAATATTTCACAACTTTCCAAGTTTTTGGCATTGAAAAATCTAGCATGAATTACATCCTCCAAAACTGTCCACGAAGTACCTCTTTTAAACAATTTGAACATTAGCTGAGCTTTTTTATATCAGGAGCAAGAATGTGATAGCAGCAGGGTGAACCACGAAGGAGAGGAGAGAGGCGGTAAAGGTAATCAGATAATCAGCACAGGTGTCCAGAGGGGTTGAGAGAGAGAGACAGCACTGATGACTAGAGAGAGAGAGAGGAGGCACAGGAGGCACACATGGCCATGTAACAACAGTCAAAACTTGAATTCTACCAGTGCTGAAATACTTAACGCATAATGGGTATTAAGTAGGCCTGCTACTTGATAGTGGCATAGACTATTACAAGGCTGAATATATATTTGGTAAATCAAGGAAATATTTTTTTACAACTTTTACTAATATGGGAATGCCAAAATAAAGAGGGTAAATTAGTCGTCCTTTTATCAAAGTTAATGATTTTGCGCTCTTCCTCCACACTAGGATACATACTGTATACTGTCATTTTTTTTGCTTAAAAAATCCTTTTCCTTTAAAAATGAAAAAGAGGACATTGAATTCAAATACGTGTACTGATGTACTGACAGTCCTATAAGAAAAACTTTTTAAAAAAATCCTTCTACGGTCAGAGATTTCAACCTCCCAGTGTTTGAAACAAAGTTATGCCCTTGGACAAGCGTGAAAGGAAAGATTTGCAAGACAGTAGTGAGACCTGCTATGATGTATGGTTTGGAGATGGTGGCGCTGATAAAAAGATAGGAGGTGGAGTTGGCAGAGTTGAAGATGCTAAGATTTTCATTGGGAGTGACTAGGAGGGACAGGATTAGAGATAAGTATATCAGAGGTACAGCTCAGGTTGAGCGCTTTGGAGGCAAAGTAAAGGTGCCTTCACACTGAATGCGAACGGGCGAATTTTTCGTGCAGCACAATTACATTATAACTCAATGTAAACACATGAATAGACATGAGCTCACCATCTGGATGAGATGCAGACAGGCGAAGGTCCCTTTATAATGTAACTTCTGCAGCAGTGTTCAACCTGCTGTTGAAATCCCCAAAATAACGCCATGCTTAGGTTTACATTATCTAACGGGGGCCTCACCTGAAAAAGTTGTCCCTGCCTCGAAAACTTGATGGGTGTTTCCATTGCTAGCTTGCTAGCCTTGCTAGCATGTCCGTGGCAGGAATCCGTAGGTAAATAACTCCAACATCCCGATTCAGATGAAGAGCTCCCGGTCCTTCTGTCTCCAGGTGAATGACAGTCTCATTTTCAAATTAGTTTACTCTCCAATGTTGATATTTTTACTCAGATGACGACACTATCCCTCGGACATGAACGCGCGATTTCACATGTGTTCGCCTCTTTCCACTGACTTTGTATGGATTTGCGCCGCCCCTTTGCATTTGGTGTGAGGGCACCTTTAGAGAGGCAAGGCTGAGATGGTTTGGACATGTGCAGAGGAGGGATAGTGGATATATTGGACAAAGGATTTTGAAGAGGGAGCTGCCAGGCAGGGGGAGAAGAGGAAGACCACAGAGAAGATTCATGGATGTAGTGAAGGAGGACACGGAGAGGGCTGGTGTTACAGAGGAAGATGAAGGGATAGGGTGAGACAGAGGCAGATGATCCGCTGTGGCGACCCCTAAAGGGAGCAGCTGAAAGAAGAAGAAGAAGAAGAAGAAGAAGAAGAAGAAGAAGAAGAAGAAGAAGAAGTCACAAATTTACAAGAAAAAAACTGTAGATTTACAAAAACAAAAGCTGCAGATGTGTGTAAATATTTCAGTTTTTCTCATAAATTTTCCATTTTTTGTAACTCTGCAACTTTTTGTTTACAAATTTGTGACTTTTCTAATAAATTTAGTATTTTTTTCCTTTAAATTTGCCACTTTTCTGATAAATTTATTACCTTTTCCCCACACAAAATTAATTCTACATAAATATAAAACTTCTATTGAAATTGCAATTTTTTCCTCATAATTTTTTAAATTTATTCTTGCACATTTTCCTCTTAGAAGTGTTACATGAGAAAAATCATACAACATCCACATGAGAAGGTACAGTATAATTTTGTGAAAAAAACACCTTGAGTACATGCAGTAAAAAAATACATACAATCCCGTACTATGCTATCCTTGAGCTCTTCATTTGGATGGAGGTGGGGGGATTTCATCTTAACAAGGGAGATGGTTTTGGGTCATTTTGCGAACAAGGGTGATAGCATCCCCTCATCTCACCTACCACTAATATGACTATACTGTATAATGATCACCAACTTTATTGTTAAATAATGAAGTTTGTTGGTACATAAAGTTTTTGTCCTTTTATCACTGTTATTTTAAGATGTAATTAGATTTCTTCTTTCTTTCTTTCTTTCTTGTTGACGCATTAATAACATTGTATAATCTATGAAGGGGGCTGAAAAATTCATAGTGGTCAAATTTGACCAAATGTGGTTTATTTTTCCACCGCAGGAATCCAAGCGCTGCAACACTGATGGAAGAAGTGTGTGGACTGAAGGGAAGACTGCTAAAAAATAAACCACATTTGGTCAAATTTGACCACTATGAATGTTTCACACTATGAACTTCTCAGCCCCCCTCATAGATAGATAGATAGATAGATAGATAGATAGATAGATAGATAGATAGATGTAGCTACTTTATTAATCCCAAATTGGGAAATTACAGAATATTCACCTAAATTACTTCTATCAATATGGCTTTTACCTTGTTATATAGTTGTGAAAAAATTAAGAGGCCAAAGAGACCACTGCAAAATCATCACTTTATCTGGTTTTGTAACCGTTCCCAAAGTCTTCTTCTAGGTCAGAAAACCACGCTCCAACTGATGTTGACAAGTTTTTTGTTTATTTTGCCACAGCAAATCTTCGCCCTTAAACACCGGGAAAAACTAAAAATACAGACATAAAAAACATGAATACAAAATAAATTATAACACTTAACAAATGTTCATAAACAAAAATAATCACATACCGTGTGCGCCTTCTGCCTAGAATTTAGGAGTTGTTAGTCATGTCACAAATTTCCCACACAAAGTCCTCTCTCCAAAGTCCTCTCTCCAAAGTCCTCTCTCCGCATCTGATTGTGGACAGCCTCCAGCAGCCGTGTGACTCTTCTAATCAGGCATGTGAACAGCGCATGCCTACCACCCATTTTTGCACCATATCAGGTCCGTGTCCACCGCTGTTTCCTCACAAACATGGAGAACATTTAACAGTCCAGCTGCCTGCAGGAAAAACACTCCGTCCTCTCTCCGACACTCGCTCACACAATGGCGCTGATAGGCGGGGGCGAGACACCTGCACGAGCCCCCTTCACGAGCTCTCCGACTCACCCGCGAGCTCGGCAGCACAAGCGCATACAGTGGGGCAAAAAAGTATTTAGTCAGCCACCAATTGTGCAAGTTCTCCCACTTAAAAGATGAGAGAGGTCTCCAATTTTCATCATAGGTATACCTCAACTTTGAGAGACAAAATGAGAAAAAAAAATCCAGAAAATCACATTGTCTGATTTTTAAAGAATTTATTTGCAAATTATGGTGGAAAATAAGCATTTGGTCACCTACAAACAAGCAAGATTTCTGGCTCTCACAGACCTGTAACTTCTTCTTTAAGAGGCTCCTCTGTCCTCCACTCGTTACCTGTATTAATGGCACCTGTTTGAACTCGTTATCAGTATAAAAGACACCTGTCCACAACCTCAAACAGTCAAGACTCCAAACTCCACTATGGCCAAGACCCAAGAGCTGTCAAAGGACACCAGAAACAAAATTGTAGACCTGCACCAGGCTGGAAAGATTGAATCTGCAATAGGTAAGCAGCTTGGTGTGAAGAAATCAACTGTGGGAGCAATTATTAGAAAATGGAAGACATACAAGACCACTGATAATCTCCCTCAATCTGGGGCTCCACGCAAGATCTCACCCCGTGGGGTCAAAATGATCATGAGAACAGTAAGCAAAAATCCCAGAACCACACGGGGGGACCTAGTGAATGACCTGCAGAGAGCTGGGACCAAAGTAACAAAGGCTACCATCAGTAACACACTACGCCGTTAGGGACTCAAATCCTGCAGTGCCAGACGTGTCCCCCTGCTTAAGCCAGTACATGTCCAGGCCTGTCTGAAGTTTGCTAGAGATCATTTGGATGATCCAGAAGAGGATTGGGAGAATGTCATATGGTCAGATGAAACCAAAATAGAACTTTTTGGTAAAAACTCAACTTGTCGTGTTTGGAGGAGAAAGAACACCATACCTACTGTGAAGCATGGGGGTGGAAACATCATACTTTAGGGCTGTTTTTCTGCAAAGGGACCAGGACGACTGATCCGTGTAAAGGAAAGAATGAATGGGGCCATGTATCGTGAGATTTTGAGTGAAAACCTCCTTCCATCAGCAAGGGCATTGAAGATGAAACGTGGCTGGGTCTTTCAGCATGACAATGATCCCAAACACACCACCCAGGCAATGAAGGAGTGGCTTCGTAAGAAGCATTTCAAGGTCCTGGAGTGGCCTAGCCAGTCTCCTGATCTCAACCCCATAGAAAATCTTCGGAGGGAGTTGAAAGTCCATGTTGCCCAGCGACAGCCCCAAAACATTACTGCTCTAGAGGAGATCTGCATGGAGGAATGGGCCAAAATACCAGCAACAGTGTGTGAAAACCTTGTGAAGACTTAAAGAAAACATTTGACCTCTGTCATTGCCAACAGAGGGTATATAACAAAGTATTGAGATGAACTTTTGTTATTGACCAAATACTTATTTTCCACCATAATTTGCAAATAAATTCTTTAAAAATCAGACAATGTGATTTTCTGGATTTTTTTTTTTCTCATTTTGTCTCTCATAGTTGAGGTATACCTATGATGAAAATTGGAGCCCTCTCTCATCTTTTAAGTGGGAGAACTTGCACAATTGGTGGCTGACTAAATACTTTTTTGCACCACTGTATGTGCTGCGATATGGAGGGATTGAAGGCGGAGAAAAGGACACCGCTAACGTCCGCAACACTGGCGCACACACCCATAAACAAACATTATTTCAGAAAAAGAACCAAAAATACATAAACCTTTTCACTGTGACAGCTATAGGTTTTAGTATTTATATGATGCCCATCCATCCATCCATCAATCCATCTTCTACCGCTTTTCCGGAGGTTCGGGTCGCGGAGGCAGCAGTTCAAGCAGAGAAGCCCAGACTTTCCTTTCCCCAGCCACCTGCTCCAGCTCTTCAGAGAGCTGGGAGACGTAGTCTCTCCAGCTTGTCCTGGGTCTGCCCCGGGGTCTCTTCCCAGTAGGACGTGCCTGAAACACCTCAAGTGGGAGGCATTCAGGAGGCATCCTGATCAGATGTCCAAACCACCCAACTGGCTCCTTTCAATGTGGAGGAGCAGCGGTTCTACTCTGAGCCTCTCCCGAATGACTGAGCTACTAACCCTATTTCTTTTTTTTTTTTTTTTTTTTTCAGGGCTTTTATGTGGTTTTATTTAAGTTTTTGTAAAGGGTATACAGGTCGTTACAGCAATGCAGTGTTTACATTTTCATCACATGTTCCCTTATTTCCTGATATCTGACAACATTGGAAGATTAATTCTTACAACACCCCTTATTTTTTTTTTTTTTTTTAAAGTGAAAGAAAAAGTGAAAAGAGAAAAAAAAACAAACAAAAAACAAATAAAAAAAACAAACAAACCAGTAAAAAACAAACAAAAAGAAAAAGTAAGTAAATAAAGATAAAAGAGCATCTGAGTAGCTTTGGAACAAAGAGAGGAACCATTATTGAAATGGTATTTGTCAAAGATTAGATCTAATGGAAGACACATATGCGGTCCAGGGTTGCCAAAAGTTCATGAACACATCCATGTCCTGTCTCAGTGCGAATGTCAACTTTTCCATCGAGTAAATGTCTTGGATCACGTTAGTCCAATCTTCAGGTGTAGGACAGTCCTTCAACATCCATTTTTTAGTTAGAGCTTTTTTGCTTGCCAATATTAAAACATTGAATAAGTATTTTTCTCCTCGTCTTTCCAGTGAGTCCGGTAGTAAACCCAAATACAAAGTTACAAAAGAAAAGGGAACTGTAATTTTGAATATTTTCCCCAATATTGTCTGTACATTGGTCCAATATTGGTGGATAACTGGGCATGACCAAAACACATGAAAATGATTTGCAGTCTTTTCACCACACAAGCGCCAACAGTTCAATCCCTTATGGGTAAATTTGTTTTGTGCAGGTGTTCTGAAAAATCTTGCCAAGTTTTTCCATCCAAATTCTCTCCACTGCAGGGATGAGGTACTTTTCCATTGCTGTTTATTTAGCTTTTCCCATATTTCCAGATGTAAAGTGAAATTCCCCTCTTTTTCCCATCTCTCTTTTATATAAGATGTGTTGTCTCCTTTTAAGTCTTGAAGACCTTGGTATATTTTAGAAATGTATCTGATCCCTGGGATCCCTTTATATGCCATTAAGAAGACCTTCAGAACACCTGACTGGGCCCTTTCCAAAACCTCCTTTTTAAGTATATTGTTTATGTGGTGTCTAAGCTGGAAGAACCTGTAAAGGTCTTGATTTATTAGGCCTTGTTTTTTCAAATCTTCAAAACTTCTTAAGATTTGCCCTTTAAAAAAATCGTAATATTTTATCAGCCCCTTCTCCTTCCACTTTTTAAATCTGGTGTCTGTTTTATTAGGAGTAAAGTCCTGATCATAGGCGATCCATTGCAGAAGTCGATAGGGCTCTTTAGTTTGATTCTCTCTGACTATCTTAAACCAAATTTTTAGCGGGGTCTCTATCCACAGGTTAGTGTTATTCAAAAGCTTAGGTAAGACATTGTTCCCTATTATCGCCTGTAGGGGGATGTCACTTGTTATTTGGCATTCGATCTCCTTCCATTGTGCAGAGTAGACTGGGTTACATATCTCTACTAAAGTTTTAATTTGTGCGGCTTTAAAGTAGTCCCTGATATTTGGCAGCGCGAGCCCACCTTTGTCTTTGTTTAGCTGTAGGGTTCTATATCTGATTCTAGGTCTCTTGCCCTGCCATATGAATCTTGAGATCCTTCTGTCCAGTTCCTGCCATGTTTTATTGGGAGGTTCTACCGGTATTGTTTGGAAAAGGTATAGAAGACGTGGAAGTATATTCATTTTGACTGCTTCAATTCTTTGTGCAATACCCAAGAATGGTATCATATTCCATCTTGCTAGGTCAGATTTTATTTTTGTCACCAGTGGATCATAGTTTAGTGATATAATTTTGTTGAGTTGTTTCGGGATATTGACCCCCAGATATTTCATAGATTCCGACTCCCAGTTAGTTTTGAGTTTGCTTAGTGAATAATGATTTGGGTCATAGTTGAATGTTAAAACTTGGGTTTTATGCATATTTAATTTGTACCCCGATAAATCTCCATACTCTGAAAAAACTGAGGTTAGTTCTGGTAAAGAAGTGTCCGGCTGCCCTAGGTATATTAAAATGTCATCAGCAAAGAGTGCTATTTTATGTTCCTTCTGACCAAGTGTAATACCTTGAATTTTTTGGTTTTGTCTTATCCATTGGCTCAGAGGTTCTATGAAGATTGCAAAGAGCAGTGGAGACAGGGGGCAGCCCTGACGACATCCTCTTTCCAGTTCAAAAGATGATGATAAATTACCGTTAATCCTTATTTTAGCTGTTGGTTTTTTATATAATGCCTGTATAGTTCTAATGAAGTTGTTATGAAAATTGAAACTGGATAAGATTCTGTATAGAAAAGACCAGTCAACCGAATCGAATGCTTTTTCAGCATCTAATCCTAATATGACTGCATTTAAGTTATATTTTTTTATATGATGAATTATGTGTAAAGTGCGTCGAATGCTGTCTTGTGTCTGTCTTTGTCTTATAAAACCTGTTTGGTCTAAATGAATTAGGTCTGTCAGTATATTCTCTAACCTTTTGGCAAGGATAATGGTAAAAAGCTTATAGTCCTGATTTAGTACACTGATTGGTCTGTAGTTGGAGCACTCTAGTTTATCCTTTTCAGGTTTAGGTATAACTGCAATGACCCCTTCTCTCCAGGAGGGGGGGATTTCCCCTGTGTGGAGGACATAATTAAATGTTTTCAGGAGGAGAGGAGATAGTTGCTGTTTAAAGGTTTTGTACCACTCTGCTGTATAGCCATCAGCTCCTGGGGATTTGTTAGCTTTAAGTTTCATAATTGCTTTTTCCAATTCTTTAGGATGTATTTCTGACAGTAGTGTTTTATTTTGTGACTCCGTAAGTTGGGGAAGGTTTAATGTGTTTAGGAATGCCTCGGATGCATTTTTATGTTTTTTGTGGGAGTATAAGTTCTTATAGTAATTCTCGAAGTTTTTAAGAATATCCTGAATTCTGAATTTTATTTCCTTTGATACTGGGTCTCTGATTTTGTAGATTGCTCTTTCTGTTTGATGTTTCCTCAATTTATAGGCTAGCAATTTTGCCGATTTACTGCCTGCTTCATAGTATTTTTGTTTCAGAAATGTAAGTTTCTTCTGGATTTCTATTGTGTAGATCTCATTTATTTGGTTTTTAATTTCCTTAATCTTGAGCGAGTCAGTAGAATGAGTGTTGCCTTTGTGTTCTTTTTCTAGGTTCCTAAGTTCTGACTCTAATGTGGATAGTTTTTCTTGTCTTAGTTTCTTTTGGGTTGCCAGTTTTGCAATAATCTTTCCTCTTATTACAGCTTTACATGCATCCCACAGTATTAAAGGGGATACTTCTCCATTATCGTTATCTTCCAAATATCTGAGAATATCTGACTCCAATTCATCTTTCAATGGTCCTTTCAGGACATTTGAATTTAACCTCCAAGAAAATGTATTATTTGTGTATTTTTGGATATTTAAGTCCATGTAGATCGGACTGTGGTCGGAGAGATCCATCAGTCCTATTTTACATGTTTTTACTCTACCAATGTCTCTATTAAACATAAAAAAATAGTCAATCCTTGAGTAAGATGAATGTGGAGTTGAGTAAAATGTATAGTCTTTTACACTGGGGTTGAGTTCCCTCCACACGTCACAGACTCCCAATTCTTTTAGTAGCATCCGAGTCTTCCTGTTTTGGGTGTTATTTTGATGTGGGGAATTACCAGAAGCATCCCAGTATGGATTCAGTCTAAGATTGAAGTCCCCACCACATATCACTAAACCTTGAGCTTTAGTTATCATTAGGTCGAATACATTTTTATAAAATTTCCAGTTAGCCCCTGGGGGAGCATACACATTCAGCAGGGTGATATCTTCTCCCTCTAGCCGCCCAGTTACCAAACTGTATCTCCCTTCTTTATCTTTGTGTTCTGATTTTTTTTCAAATGTAATTTTGGTTGATATCAATGTTGCTACTCCCCTCCTCCTCCCTGATTTATATGAAGATGAAGAGATCATTTTAAACCCTTGTCTACTGAGTTTATTGTGTTCCACGTCTGTTAGGTGGGTTTCTTGTAAAAGTATTATTCCTGCTTTGTCTTTTTTCATTTTGCCTAGAATCTTGGATCTTTTAACTGGATTCAGGATTCCTTTTACATTATATGAAATTATTTTGGTTACACCCTGTTTCTCCATTGTGTTGTTTTGTTTAGTATAACTGTGTGGTGGCCCTCTTTTGTGCTACTCAGAAACTGAAAGAACATTAAAAACAAGAAAAACATTAAGAACATAGTGTAAAAAACTTTAAAACAAAAAGCTGTCAAAAGAACTTCCTGAGCTGAGGTCTTTTTAAAGACCCTGGAAGAGCCTTGATGGAGTGAAGGCCCTGAGGGAAATTCCTCAAACTCTGTTACGTGTTGAGGGCCCTCTCTTACCCCTGAAAGTAGTCCCATGCTTTTAACGTGAGTTTCAGAACCCAATCCAAACTTGTAATGATTTTTTTTTTTTTTTTCCTTTTATGCCTAAACCCTGTGAAATTGTGTGCACCCTCCCACCCCCATCACATCAAACATTCACGCAAAAACAGTATTTGTTAGTATGAGGAGAACATGTGGATTATTGTCACATTTCTATTTTAACAAGTTTTTTTTTTTTTTTTTTTTATTACAAAGACTTATTTGTTTCAAATAATATGATTGTTCCATGAAATGTTTTACCACATGCTGAATATGCATCTCCTTTAATGTTTGTTACCTTGTATGAGGGGGGTTGGATGTGCGGATTGATTCAAGAGGAAAAAAAAAAAAAGGTCGCTATTCCAACCTGAAAACGGATAGTTTATCCGCGACGCTCTGGTGCTGGGTTTCCCGCTGCTGGTCCGTGGATTTTGAGGGTCTTTGTGTTGTCCATGTTTGCGCTTTGATCTTCACACTCGGGTCTGCCGCGGGTTTAAATACCGTTACCGGGAGCCCTCTTTTCGCCATGTCAGCTGTTGCTTCTTCCGCCGAATTATAGAGACACGTTTCATCGCCGTAGAAGACCCTTAACTTCGCAGGAAATGGTGTCTGAAAGCGCAATTTCTTCTCTCTTAACACCTTTTTCGCGTCATTGTATTCCCTGCGCTTTTTAAGGACCTCCGGGGCGTAATCGTGTTCCACGTAGACTTTTCTCTCCTGGTGCATAAATCCTTTTTTCTGCCAGGCCAGTCTTACAACCTCTTGTTTTATTTTGAAATTGGAAAATCTTACCAACACCGAACGTGGGGGCGCTTCCGCCGCCGGCCTAGCGGCTAATGAACGATGTGCCTTTTCTATCTTCAAGTCGGTGGTTTGTGGAATATCCAATTTCTCTCTTAGTAAGGATTCCACGCATTCTGCCATTGAGTTAAAACCATTTTCGGTTCCTTCTATCAGACCATGAATTCTTATGTTATCTCTTCTTTGTTTTCCTTCTTGGTCGGTTAGCTTAGCCTCTATAGCTGCTTGTCTTTTGCGTAGGTCTAGCACAGAATCTTCGAGCACTTTTATTCGATCCTCTGTTTCCAAGATTCGGTTCTCGGCCTGGTCCACTCTGCTGTTTGTCCTTTTCAATTCTTCTCTGAATTCCCGAAATTCGGCCGTAACATCTCGGCGAAATCGTCGTAGTTCCTCAAATAGTGATTTCAGGCTAACCCTTTTGTTAGCTATCACCAGCTCCTCGTCTTCTGAACGGGGATCTTCCAGTTCAGATTCTCCGGCCGATACGTGTCCTGGCCTGGAGAATTTCAGTTTCTTCTGTTTTCCTTTAGACATGATGATTTTGTCTTTTGATTTTCACTCCTCCAAAAATCCGTTAAGTTTGATTTTCAAGGTGTTATCCTGGATTGAGTCTGAGAGCTTCAGTGTTAAGCTGCAGTCGCCATGGCGTCCAGACCGGCTACCCCTAACCCTATTTCTAAGGGTGAGACCAGCAATCCTACGAAGAAAACTCTTTTTAGCCGCTTGTATCCACGATCTCATTCTTTCGGTCATTACCCAAAGCTCATGACTATAGGTGAGGGTTGGAACGTAGATTGACTGGTAAATCGACAGCTTTGCCTTAGAGCTCAGCTCTCTCTTCACCATGACAGACCAGTACAACGTCCGCATCACTGCAGATGCTGCAGATGGTGACGATCCCCACATGGATCATCACCTTATCGTGGTGGGGGGGTTGCGTGCCCTAGTGATCCCAGGAGCTATGTTGTCCAGGGCAGTTTGCCTCTGGTAGGGTCACCCAAGATAAACTGGTCCTGGGTGAAGGGCCAGACTAAGAACGATCCAACAGACTTTCATGATGAATGCTACAATAAGGGTTCAGTGTACCCCACCCGGTATGGGGTTACTGGGGCCCAACCCTGGGGAGGGGCTCAATAGTTAGTGCCTGGTGGCTGGGTTTCCGCCCATGGGACCCGGCCGGGCTCAGCCTGAAGGAGGTACATGGGTCCGCCTGTGATATCGTGTTCTGTCATGTTATTGTGAAGTGCAGTGTAGTGACGTGCACTTCCTGTCATGACACTGCATCACCCTATAAATACCAGAGGGCATCCATATTGCAGCCTCTTTGGACTGGTGCTCTCTGCCAGGTGCCTACCATGTTACCGCTGTTCTACATCTTTAATAAAGCTGTGTTCATCCAGTCATCTTGCCTCATTCTTCACCCAAGGTATTTTACCATACATAACATTTGGCGATCGAAGATTAACTCATGGAGGCGCGCATTACACCACTTTGCCCCTTTCTCGAGCTCCTGGGAGAGCCGCCGGTGCCTTGGCCGATGTGATTTGAGGCTTTTCAGACGTACATCACCACACTGGACCTGGTTAAACTTGACAAGTTTGCACGTGCGCTACTTGTTCACAATCTGGGTATTGAGGGCCAGCGAGTCCTGTGCACACTCGGAGCTCCAGACTCTTTTGAAGATGTGGAGCTGTTAGCAAACCATTTTTGTACCCTGGATAGAGTGACTGTCCGGAGGATTCACTTTCGGCAGCGACATCAGCGAGTGGGTGAGTCTGTTCATCAGTTTGTCGCTGATTTAAAGCAGCTAGCTAGCGAGTGTTGCTTTGGGCTGTTGGAAGATTAATTGGTATGTGACCAGCTTGTGGAGCACACATGTAGCAGTGCATTGTGGGCTAGGTTACTCACAGTGCCCAATGACTTAACATTAGCCAGAGCTGTCAAGTTAGCTCTCCAACTGGAGGCTGCAGACAAGCTAGCTTTGGAGCTAAACTAGCGCCAGTCACAGCGGCCGCCGGAGCCTCCTGCTGCGGCAAATGTTGCAGACTCGGATAGCAAGGATAGCTTGGATAACGATACTACGGAAGCCAACGCTGCCAGCCGAAGGTCTGCCCCAGGAAAACCCCTTTGCAAGGGTTGTGGGTCCGCAACACACCACAATAAGGCTAAGGACTGCCCGACCAGGGGAGCACGTTGTAGCAGATGTGGACGCTTGAACCATTGTGCCAGAGTGTGCCGTGTATCTAAACTGGAGAGCGCACGGAAGGAATCACTCTGCCCGCCCCCAACTACCATCCATACGGTGTCCTCCAGCACAAACGGGTGCACATTTTGCACAGTGGGGTTGGACGGCGTGGAGGTGCCGCTGTTGCTCGACATGAGCAGAGGGGTCATTGCTGAATTGGGCCACGCTGAAGAAGATTTTCTCCCACTACAGGATTAGAGGTAACCCGGCGCCGTTGTATGGTTATGGAGGTGACAGGTTGTGCACGATTGAGACTTTGGAGTTAACAGTTTGGTACAAGTCTGCAACGATGGTTGACTTCACGTTCCACGTGACAGCCCGAGGTGATAACATCATGGGCTGTGACTTGTTTTACGGCCTGGGTTTCGCCATAAAAGACGACCCTGGGAACGAATGGTCAGGTTGTGGCCAGAAGAAGGTTCCGGTGGTCAATGAGGATGTAGTGTGGGATGAAGAGATAACAGACACCACGGCGGTCAAGCAGGACCAGCCTCACTCAGGTTTGGTGCAGGAGGGTCTCATTGCCAGCGCTCGGGATATGGTAGAGGGGGTATCGAGCATGGTTGCGATGTGATAGCCCCAGATGCTTCTGGAGCTTGGTCACAGGGGGATGGAGGGTCTGCAGCTACGATGGTGAATGCTACGACAATTTTAGAAGAGGTCGGGGCCAGACCAACAAGCACAGAGGAACCGCATGCTCAGCAGCACCATTTCAGGCCGAGCCAGGCCCCACTGAGGGTTATGGACTTGGTTAGGGTTTGGGGTGAAGCATGTCCATTGCGAAGATGGGCCAGACGACAGCCAGCTAAACATCACGAGTGTCTGCGCATAGTGGCTAAGCTAGGCGCAGCATACTTCATGCTGTCCGATGGCCCAGCAAGGCACCCCAATCAGCTTCGGCGTGTCCGGGAAGAGGTTTCAGGTGATGGGGCTGGATGAAAGCGGGTGTTGGTGGTGAAGAAGAGAGGCACTTTCGTCCAGAAGATCAGCCATCGTCCCGAGGGCCTGCTGCTTCCAGGGACACGCTTGCTGAGGGGCTGCCCTGGGACCCCCCGTGCCAGTTCTACTCTTCCTGCCCAAGGAACAGTGCTGTAAATATGTGTGTTAATAGTTCTGGTGTTTTAATGTATGTATGTTGTAAAATGGGATTATTTTGTGTATTTTATTTAGTTTAGGAGCACCGCGTGTGATTTTAGTTTATGTATGGACTCTTTTCTTTAGTTTATCGGGTGGCAGAATAATCCACCCCATCGTGCGGGCTGCACGGTAGTCCATCTGTCAGCCCTATTTTAGGTTATGTTGTGTGAATGTGTTAGGCCATTTTAGCACATCGGTTTTCGTTATGTTAGTGCATGATTCTGGTCCCAGATTGGGGAGGGTCTTTATTGTGTGTGTGTGGTTTTGGACTTTTCGTGGGGGGGGGGGGGGTGATGGTGTGTTCCGGTACCTTACTGTGAAGTGCAGTGTAGTGATGTGCACTTCCTGTCATGTCACTGCACCACCCTATAAAATACCAGAGGGCATCCATATTGTGGCCTCTTTGGACTGGTGCCCTCTGCCAGGTGCCTACCGTGTAACCGCTGTTCTACATCTTTAATAAACCCGTGTTTGTCCAGTCATCTTACCTCATCCTTCACCCAAGGTATTTTACCATACATAACACTGCCCTCCAGTGGGCTCACCACCTGCAGGAGGGACCATGGGGGTCCGGTGCTATGTGGATCAGATGGCAGTAAAAGGCAGAGGCCTTGGCGGTCTGAAACCATGCTTCCTTATATGGTGTGTTTGAGAGAAATAAACAATTTTATTTTCTTCTCTACACTTAAAAGAACTCACCCCACTTCCAAGTCAAAATATTATTAGATCATTTATTTACAAAAAAAAAAAGACAACTGGCCAAAAAACCCAAAAAAGATGTTGCTTGTAGATCAAATAATGCAATGAAAACAAGTTCATGTTCACTCTTAAACATTATAATACTTTTAACTTAGGAAGAACTCAGAAATCTGTATTTGTGGAATAACTCTGAATTTTTATTCACTGTTTTCATGTGTCTTACTATGCATTGATGATCACCTAATCAGTACCTCCTTAAGCAGACTGAGGCGTGCTGGTGTTGGAATTCAACAGATACGCAAACTGAATGGCTGCCATACACTAATTTAAGAAAGATTTTGCAGTGGTCTCTTACTTTTAAGTAGACAAGGAAAAACTCTCTGGGAGGTCGTGAATTCAAGTCCCGGCCAGGTCATACCAAAGACCATCTAAAAATGGTACTTCCTGCCTTCTAGCTTGGTGCTCAGCAAAATTAGAATGGAGGAAGAAAAGTTGATTACCCAGCCACAGGGGGTGCACAAGCCAGTGTACTCCCTGTGCTGGTCCCAAGCCCGGATGAAATGGACAGGGTTGTGTCAGGAAGGGCATCTGGCATAAAAATCCTTGCCAAATCAACATGTGCAATATAAGGCAATGATACGCTGTGGCGACCCCGAAAGGAAGCAGCCGAAAGACAAAAAAAAGTAAGAGGACAAATTTGAAAAAATTCTTGTTTCCCTTCTTTTGTAATATTAACGTAGCTCATTATCTTTTTTTTTTTTTTGCTCTTCTCATCAGTGAGGCTGCTGACCTGATGAAGGCAGGGTCAGTTTTTCTCTGCTCTTCACGCCTTGTCCAGCAGGGGGCGACCACTGCCTCTGTAACCGTGTTAACGAGGGTCCGTCTCACCCGCAGACAGAGCTGCAGAACCACCTCCCTATTCATCAGTCTGCTTTTATTCACGGGGACAAAAGAGACATCACACGGGGAGGTGTGGGAAAACACAACAATGCGTTTCACAACAGACACGGGGCTAATATATGCAAAGTGGGAATAAAGGGTCGTCATGCTCTGTCTGTGTGTGTGTGTGGGGGGGGGGGGGGGTCCAGGTATGACCCTAAATCTGTAATAAGGACATGGTTGGAAAAAAAAAATAATTTAATCGTCTTCTCTAAAATATTAAAACAGTGTAAGCAACCAGATCAGGCAATTTCAATTTAATTTCATAGATGACCTTTTCTCGCTTTCAGCGTGAGTGATGCAGTATCACTCCATGGAGGCCTACGCCAGTCTTCGCTTCTCACCGGGCCCAACTCCACAAAAAAACAAAACAAAAACTGAAGCCCCAATGATCGCCTGCTCGCCATTTCCCACCCAAATCAAAAGGACTGAGTCGTAGGGGGTCATGTCTGGACACCCCTCAGGAGAATAAGGGGGTCTCTGTCTGCCCCTCAAAAAGCATCAACGGTTCTCCACCGTCCCTATGGCAACAGCCAAGGGCCCTAGAAGGCCCCCCAGAGTGGGGCGTCCAAACAGATGCCCATAATTAAAGTCGCTATACGGAGGTGTCAGTCCTGCCAGTCCGCCTTATGGAGGCAGACCCTCTCCCAGACCTGTCAGAGGCCCACGGGGCTGCGTGAAAAATGACTGCCCTGTGGTGTGTGTGTGGGGGGGGGGGGGGTGCTTTTTAACTGCTGAAGTCCAACTTTCTTCGGGGGTTTTAAAATGTGTCACTGATTGATTTCAAATAGGAAAAAGGCAGTGACAATATTTGATTTCCATAAAGGAAACTCACCAAGCTGGTGTATTGTGGGCTGCCTAATCTGATTTTTAGATTAAATACAGTCACTGGTGGTCAAATTATAAATATGAAGATGATATGAGAAATGTTCCTTAATAAAACTGATTTCAGATGGCTGATCTTCGATATTTATAACTTGTCACTCACCGAGAATCAGTCTCTGAAGGTTACTGGTTGAGGCCCAGTGCACTGGTAAACGTCTATAAAGTGTAGAGTAGTAGAGAGCAAGTTTAGATTAGCTTTAATTTACTTAAAGCTATGTTAAAGTTATCTACCTGCCCATTTAAAGCTATAGCCCTTATATACAGTATACTTACAATATCCATCCATCTTCTTCCGCTTAATCCTTTTCAGGTCGCAGGGGGGCTGGAGCCTATCCCAGCATCTTTGGGCAAGAGGCAGGGTCCACCCTGGACAGATCGCCAGTCCATCGCAGGGCCAACACAGAGAGACAGACAACCATTCACTCTCACAGTCATACCTAAGGACAATTTAGAATCCCCATTTGATTCCAGTTAACCTAACTTGCATGTTTTTGGCATGTGGGAGGAAACCGGAGAAATCCCGGAGTAAACCCACGCAGACACGGGTAGAACATGCAAACTCCACACAGATCACTGTTGGCCGGGGGCTGGGATTGAACCCAGGATCCCCCGGCCAAGGGTGAGTTGCTGTGCTGCCAATAAGATAACAAAAAACTGGAGCGGTGAGCTAGTCATGGGTTCAAGCCCTGGCCCGGCTGGGTCATACCAAAGACCATATAGAATAGAATAGAATAGGCTTTATCAACAGTACAATAAAGCATATTCTATTCTATTTTATATGGTTCTTGGTATGAGAGGTCAGGTACTTCCTGCCTTCTAGCTTGGTGCTCAGCATAATGAAATGGAGAGAGGAAAGTTGATTACTAAGCCACAGGGGGAGCACAAGCCATACTCTCTGTGCTGGTCCCAAGCCCGGATAAATGAGCAGGGTTGTGTCAGGAAGGACATCTGGCGTAAAATTCCTTGCTGTGGCAACCCCAAAAAGGAGCAACCGAAAGGGGGAAAAGATAAATAAATAATAAGATAACAAACAGCCAGGAAACAGCAACTTTGTAACAGCTTTTATGTAGGCTATAATCATTTGCAAAATTAAATTAAGATGATCATAATGATATCCTGCCATTACATCACAAAATAAACATATACATTAAAATGATACAATATGCTTTGATTTTTAACAGTCTTCTGAGCTAGCATCATTACATCAGCAGTTGGCCTCCACAGGTCAGTGCTGATTGGGCTAAAGACACATCCGTCTGCTGACCGGCAAGTGACACCAAAGGTCACCCAATGCACTGTCCCCGGCTCCACGAGTTCATCAACAGGCCCATGGTCACCGGCACACTCCGCAGCTCTGGGGGGAGGTCAGCGGGTCATCTCACCTCTGACCTGTCCAGCCCTTTCTGTCATCATCATGGAGTAAAATGTTTCCCTCCACACTCATCAATTTGCTTCTTTTATCAGAACTGCAGGGAGCTGGGTGTAAAACGGCTTTACAAGGTTGTCCGGCCTTTAAGCTACAGCTGGAGGGGTCTATAGAAAAAAAGCCAATGAAAAGGAATAATGACTTGTACATGTGGAACGATAACACAACTACATGGTGGCTGAGAAAGCCAAACATTTGTCTGGGTATGCTGTGAGATGAAGGTTTGGGATGATCACTAGAGTTGTGAACATTAAGGCTGCGTGTCCACCAAAAGCGTTTGGTGGACACGCAGCCTTATATATACGAGGTGATGTAAGGATTCTGAAGGAAAAACTTCCACTTCTATCTTCATGCACAGAATCAGAGTCAGACAAATCATGAATGAGAGATTTATTCCCTCGGGGGTCGTGGGATCAGCGAGCCAGACACTGCTTTATAGGGCCTCAAATGCAGGAACATGGGGAGGTGGAACATGGCTGTCTGGGACCCAGTCAGCTAATTATGGTGTGGCTAGACACGTCCCACTAGATGCCATCCGTGTGGGGATCAGACTCAAATTTGGGTGCTGATGTGTGTGGACACCTGGTCCTGATGGAAACGAATCTCTCTCTCCTAAGCCACATAGTCCTGCAAACCTGCAGGGTTGGCTGCTTGATGGAAGTGAATGTAGAACAATAAAAGAAGACACAGACATTTTCTTTCTGTTTCTAAATTCTGCTGGTGAAAGTTGCCAAACGGTTTCACCCTTACACTGCTGAGTACACAAAAGGTGCTGTTTATAGGTAACTTAATTTGTTGAACTCTTTTGTTGATAACTCTCAGGAAAATAACAAGCCTGATTTCATTTTTTTACAAAAAAAAAATTATGAGATAATAAAATATCACAAAAATATAAGCTAAGCAATAACTTTAATTAAATCCTTGTTCCGTAAAAGCCAATTTTCATATCAGTGACTAAAATATTTTCACAGATTATCTGATGTACGACAATATACATAAAAGTTGTAAAGTTAGAGTAGACATTTGATTAATAGCTACTGATGTGTGGTGTGTTTTAGATCCATTGAGCTGAAAACTATACACTTGTTTGTACATACAGTATGTGTGGCAGCTTGTTGATACAGTGGTTAGCACTGTCACCTCACAGCAATAAGGTTGTGGGTTCAAACCCACCCCTGGCCAGCGTGGGTTTTTGCTGGGTACTCCAGTTTCCTTCCACAGTCCAAAGACATGCATGTTAGGTTATCCTTTAAATGTGGGAGTGAATTGCCTGTCTCTCTGTGTTGGTCCTGATGGAGGCAGGGTGCACCCTGCCTCTCGCCCAGAGATGCTGGGATAGGCTCCAGCACCCCCATGACCTGAAAGATTAAGCGGTTAAGAAAATGAATGAATGCATGCAAATCTGGGACAAAAACATCACTCTATATATAATTCAAGAAATCTCTGTCATGATGTGACAATGTCCTGATGTCACAATCATAGGACGTTATGTTGCCATGGTAACCATGTCAAAGTTCAAAGGCAGGCATCATCACAATCATACAACTCGCTATGACATCATCAAAGATCAAAAGCAGACATCACTGAACGAGTGGTGACGTCAAAGATCAAAGGCAGGCATCACTGAACGAGTGGTGACGTCAAAGATCAAAGGCAGGTTTCATAGAACTCGCTATGACATCATCAACGATCAAAGGCAGGCATCACTGAACGAGTGGTGACGTCAAAGATCAAAGGCAGGCATCACTGAACGAGTGGTGACGTCAAAGATCAAAGGCAGGTTTCATAGAACTCGCTATGACATCATCAAAGATCAAAAGCAGGCATCACTGAACGAGTGGTGACATCAAAGATCAAAGGCAGGCATCACTGAACGAGTGGTGACGTCAAAGATCAAAGGCAGGTTTCATAGAACTCGCTATGACATCATCAACGATCAAAGGCAGGCATCACTGAACGAGTGGTGACGTCAAAGATCAAAGGCAGATTTCACTAGGGTTACTGTTGCCATGGTAACCATGTCAAAGATCAAAGGCAGGCATCACCATGGTTACTGTTGTCATGGTAACTATGTCTGCGATCAAAGGCAGGAATGCAGAAATGCTTGCTTACACTTGCTTTCTACAGGCATGCAGAAATACTTGCTTATACTTGGTTCTACGGGCATGCACGGGCATGCATAGGCATGCACTAGTATTTTCAATCATTCACACAATGAAAAATGTTTGTTTTTATATATACTGTATGTATACTCAGGTTCAAGTGGAAAAACTAAGAATATGCAGTGTAGCCTGCTCTGTGGCTGTATATGTGAAAAGACAACCACAGAATAAACAGCCACTCGCAGTTGCTATTTTGGTAATTATGCAATTATTATTTCTTTTTACTTAATGTAAAAGTAATTGTCCCACTGCCAATGGATAAATATGCATTAAAGAACACAAAACATATTATGATTTGGGATGCACAGATACAGTGCTGTGAAAAAGTATTTGCCCCCTTCCTGACTTCTTATATTTTTGCATATTTGTCACATTAAAATGTTTCAGATCATCAAACAAATTTTAACATCAGACAAAGATAACCTGAATAAATACAAAATGCAGTTTTCAAATGATGATTTCATTTATTAAGGGAAAAAAGCTATCCAAACCTACCTGGCCCTATGTGAAAAAGTAATTGCCCCCAGTGTTACATCATGAATTAACTGTGCTTAACCACATTTTTGGAAAGCTGAGTTCAGTTTCAGTAGCTACACCTAAGCCTCACTACCAGATTTGTTGAATCAAGAAATCACTTAAATAGAACCTGTCTGACAACCTGAAGTACGCTAAAAGATCTCAAAAAGCAACACATCCCACTGTGATCTAAAGAAATTCAAGAACAGATCAGAAACAAAAACCCAGAACAACGTCTAAAGAAGTACAGGCCTCACTTGCCTCAGTTTGGACACTGGTCCATGATGGAACAATAAGAAAGACACTGGGCAAAAATGACATCCATGGGAGAGTTCCAAGACAAAAACCACTGCTGGACAAAAAGAACACAAAGTCTTATCTCACATTTGCCAGAAAATATCTAGATGATCCTCAGCACTTTTGGGAAAATATTCTGGGGACTGATAAGACAAAAGCTGAACTTTTTGGAAGACGTGTCCTGTTGTATCTGGCATAAAACTAACACAGAATTTCATAAAAAGAACATCGTATCCACAGTCAAACATGGTGGTGGTAGTGTCATGATCTGGGGCTGCTTTGCTGCTTCAGGACCTGGACAACTTGCCCTGACTGACAGAACCATGAATTCTGTTCTCTACCAAAAAAATCCTGAAGGAGAATGTCCGGCCATCAGTTCATGAAGCCCTCCAATGTGACTGAATTTCAATAATTCTGCACACAAGAGTGGGTCAAAATTCCTCAACAGCGATGTAAAAGACTCACTGCCAGCTGCTGTCACCAATGGTGGCACAACCAGTTATTAGGTTTTAGGGGGCAGTTAGGGGGCAGTTACTTTTTCACATCGGGCCAGGTAGGTTTGGATAGCTTTTTTCCCTTTATAAATGAAATCATCAACTAAAAACTGCATTTTGTATTTACTCAGGTTATCTTTGTCTTGTCTAATATTAAAATTTGTTTGATGAGCTGAAACATTTAGGTGTAATAAATATGCAAAAATATAAGAAATCGGGAAGGGGGCAAATACTTTATCACAGCACTGCATGGCAGTTTAACATCTATATCTGTGGAAATTCACCTGTTGGCTATATTGAGTATATATATAAGCAAAGATAAGATTCACCACTACCAGTGGTTGATGTGTCCCAATTGTGTGGCACTGATTTTTGCCCTGAAATGAACAACAGTAATCTACAGCTGCAAAATTAGAAAATATCCAGGACTGTTATTTTTATATTCCATATTTTTTATAATTTATTTTTTCCCAGCTGGCATTAAAGCAGGAATGGATGACAACAAAATCAATCAGAATCGACAGCTATCATTTTAAGTAGTTTTATTGTCAGAAATTTTACACTGGGTGTTTCACTAATTCTTACACATATACCAGAGGACCTGCTGATACCTTTCGGTGTTCCTTCAATACTCAAAAACTTTAAGTCTGTTTTCCCAGAGAAAAAAAAAAAGTCCATTCAGCTGATTTATTTGGTTAATATTAACTGTACTTAAAATGAAATGATCTTAAAAACCCACACAAGTTTATTTCTTTAAAGTTTGAACAACATGCATGAAAGAATAAATAGGTAAAGTTTTTGTTTTTTATTGCATTGGTGGTATGTCTTAATCTTCTTAGGCCCACTGAAATCAGCCAGGATACTTTGTCAGACGTGGAAGGAAAAAATGCCTGATAGCTAAATATCAAAGCAAACGTTACGACAGTCAAAAGTTGGCCTTTTAAATCTTCTAAGAGAAAAAAAAAACAGTCTCGTCCAGCCAACATTTTTTTTTTTCTCTCGCTTCTTTAGCCAAAGTGAAACAGCGGAGCGCCCTGTCTGGCGGGGATTTATTCTGGGTGGGTGTGACAGGCGCACAGTGGGCCTCTCTATCAGCCCCGCGCCCCGTCTCAGCGCCGCCGAGCCACTCTCCCACAGTGGGGCCGCGCGCACGCCTTTCAGGAATTAGCCACGCGGCACGCCTCGCATAGTAATGCCGGCTCGCGCTCCGCGCTTGAACTTGACCGCAGGAATGCGGCTCGTGGGAACGCGGGCTGCAAGGTGCCCTCGTGCATTCAGGGCGCGCGGGTCGGTGTCAGCGCTGATTATCATAAAAAAAAAAAAAAGCCAGCCTCGCGCGAATTAGGCGCGAGGGCGCGGACTGGCGGCCGCTCTTTGACAGCAGGCAGAGGAGGACGGAGCCGGTGGAGCCGCCGGTAAGAACGTCGCCGTTGCTCACCTTCAGCTGGCTCTGGCTTTGCTCGTGCCACCCAAACGGTGCAGGGTTTTAAACGCAGCAGTTTTTCACTCTGAACTTGTGCGCGCTCTCTTTCTGGTCGCCTTTTTTTCCTTCTTTTTTTAAGTGGAAACGTGTCTGTCTAAAAAGAGATTAGAGCTGTTTTATTGTTTTAATTTGTTCGCAAAAACCTGTTGCTTAAATTCAGGGGTCTAAGTTATAAACCAAATGGAGCCTTTTTATTTTGTTTGTCTGTTTTCATTAATATGAACAATAACTAATGTTTGCGTTCAGGTATAAGCGTTAATAAGCGTTTATGTTGGCTGGGCTGTCTTGAAGAAAAGGGTGCATATAGGTTGATAAAATTCTTCTTTTGTCTTGGCTTTGAAAAGATGCCACTGTGAACTGAAATGAAGCAATACAAACTGCTTTGAGGCGTTTTTATATTTAGAAAACTTTTGCTATTTAACCTGTTGGAGCTGCTGTCTTCAGATTGTTACGTCACAATATTTAAATTGGAAATTACACTATAAAGCTTTTCTTTTTTTATGTCCCAGCTTGTTAAAATGTTTTTTTTTTTCGGTAAACATAAAAGGACAGCTATCATAAATGTGATGAAGTTCAGACCTTTTTTACTTTTAAATTGAAAATAACTCATTTCAGCCCATCTTGAGCTTGATGCAAGGTCAGACATTTTTAGTCTTTTTTTAAATCATGTGATAAAAGCCAGGGAGAATTAAGCTCAGTATTATTTCCAGAAACTGAAGTGCATTTAAAACAAATGCACAGATACACTTTCAACACTATCGTGTCTTCCTTTTGTTTCTTTTTTTTTTCTGAAAATCTTCAAAAACCCAAACAAAAAATAAGCAATGTGCTCAGTGTTTGCTCAGTTAAATTGTCTGTCTTTAGGAAACATGTAACACATTAAAAATCAGTTGTTATGTCATTTCAAAAATCAAAAATGAAAGAACGACAGCTTATTTTTTAGCAAAAGTAGCAAAGATGCCATAATCCTCATAAAAGTCTTTTTTTTTTCCTCACTTGTAATTAGCACATTAAACACGGTCCTGATATGTGGTGAAAAAGAAAAGGTGTTCCAAAGCGTGTAACAGTTGAGGTGTGTAGAGTTAGGTTACCTTTAAATTCCTCTACTTCCTGTGTGCGTGCGTGCGTGCGTGTGTACTGCAAGACTACACTATATAATAAAATTTCTGAGCTTAGGTGGGGAAAACACAAACTCCGAGTCAAACCACTATTTTACAGGCATGACCACATTTATTAAAACTGAAAATGTGAATTTAATGCTGTCCTTACCAAACTTTTATTTCCACTCATTTGACCATTAAAATTTTGCAGGTGTGTTGAATTAGCTTTTACATGCTTTTACCATTAAAATGGCATCAGAGACTTAGATAATTCTATTAAAATCAATGACTTCTTTAAAAAGTTTAACAAACACCAACAGTAAGAATCTAATGGCTTCAGCAAGTATGAGAAAATAATTTTTTATGACTGTAGTCTTAGTTTAGTTAATTTCATCAAGCAATATTAGTATTGTGGCCTATGGTAAATACAACATTGCATGACATCATTCCTTCAAAACTAAATTTGGAATGTAAATAATAATAATAATAATAATAACAATACAATAATGTCTAACCATTGGGGGTTTATCTCTTTAAACTTTGAGCTATATTTCAATTGTATTTGATATATTTCTGTTTAATTTTCAACAGGTTGAATGTATAAAAAACATTTAATTAAAATCAAGAAAAATGTTTAAAATTACATCACTAGTGATTGTTAATTATTTGCAAACCGTCTTACATATATATATATATATATTTTTTTTTTTTAAGAAATATGGGGGGAAAGGCAGTTCCTGGATGTATTTTTCTTAACAGTCTTGTTTTAATTACACACCAACAGTACACTCCACGTTTATTATTATCGTCTGTATTTTATTTTTATTGCATATGCCATATTTTGAGAAACACGAAGTTGTTTTAGTGTTGAGGTTTTCTATTTGTATACTACATTTTAATTAATAGCCAATATGTCTATGATATCAATGAGTAGTTGAATGTAGAGTTCACGTCTACTTTTTAAATTTATTTTATTATCACAGTCATTATTTATGGCTAAGCTTTTCACTATAAATAATTCCAGAAAGTGCCATTGCAGTGTCAGCAGTTTATTCCAGGCGATGTCCTGGTTTCTCACCACACGGTGTCGCTGTTTCTCCCTGTGCAGTGTTCGTCCTTCACTTGAAGAGTTGGTTAGTTTGAACAAATATGAGTTAAAACCATCCATAAGCTTGAAGCATGCAGGTTAACTTGAGGAGCCACAATTTTAAAAATGCGCCGTTTCTGAATCTGTCCCAGTCTGTTAACGTGTAGTAACCAGTAAACACTTTGTTCTCCTGTAAAATCCACCGTATACTGGCTCATTCTGATATTTAGGGTATTTTAACGATAATAACTCCTTACACTTTGTAAATAAATGTAAACATAAGGGTAAAATAAAAAGTCTAAATACATTTAGGCACAGTCTTCATGGCTGCTTCTTGTTGTATAAAACCTAAACCGACATATGTCGAATGGCTCCGCCATGATGAAGTGTGACCCACGTGCTGCAAGTCTGTTAAATAGTCTTAGAAATGTTTAAAATAAATTAAAAGGAAGCTGCACGTGAGGTCCAAAATGCCTGACCTACATCATCATCATCCACCTGTTCTGGCTTCAGTGCCACCTCTTCTTAATTCGGATTTCTGTTTCAAACTGAAGCATTTGAACCGTCACCGTTACAGGCCCGCGTGAGCACCGTGATAGGCTGCCAGCCGGTTTCCTCCCCCCCCCCCCCCCCCGTCACCCTCCCTCCACATCCGCTCCGTCTGCAGCCGCAGCTCCGACACTCGCGTCCCCGCAGCTTTACCCGGTAAGGCAGGATTTTTGGATTTAATATTTTAGGACAGCTGTCATTTGGTGCAGCAGGTAGAGGAAATGTTAATTGTGTGTGTGTGGGGGGGGGGGGGGGTTGCCTGTAATTATGGCTTACAATTACCACGAGGAATAGGCCCGTTCATCAAAATATGGGGCCCAGTAGGCTAGAAGAAGGGAAATTAGCCTATTGCTAAATAATCAAAGTACTGTAAATATTAAGGCAATTTCTGGGTTATTCACAAATAGTTTGTTGGTAGCTTTTAATATTTTGTGTATTTTTAAAGAGCAACTTGGTGCACCTTTGATGAGGCTGAACCTTGATTTGGGCTTCAAATCAGTTTTCATTCAAAAGAGTCCATTCTAATACATTTGCTGTTTCTACAAATGGGACGCGTTTTGCACCGTACCGCCGGCAGTGCCCGGTACCGGTCGGATATTATTTGAAGATGTATTTCTATTGTTGCCTTTATTGCTCAGCTTTAATTTCTTTTTGCTGGGTTTTGTTCATTCAGGGGACACCGCATTCTACCTAAAACTGATCAAGGCAGAAATTTCCGTAACGTGCAGAGGCAATTCATCTTTATAGTAAAGCTGTTTTATTCCAGTCTGGCAGGGGAGACTTTCAGAAAGTTAGGGCAAACTCCGGAATATTTAATGAGGGGGGTCTTTCGATGCCGGTTACTCATGTAGTCTGGATGAGGGAGCAGGAGGAGGTGGAGGAGGAGGAGGTGGAGGAGGAGGCCCCAGGCGGCGCAGCGGTGCAGAGTTCAGCAGGGAGACATTGTTGTGAGCCTGGGAAAGTGTAGCGGGGCTGACGCCAGACTCTGGTGCGCAGGGTGGTGGGGGTGGGTGGGTGGGGGGGTTCCTCCAGGACCCCAGACCGGATTGTCATGTAAATTTCTCTCCGGCACGTTGTTGAACTTGATGTTGACTTCTTTTTCTGCCCCCACCCCCCTACCCCCACCCCAAGCACACACACACACACACACACACACACACACTTTTTTTAAGGGGGAGAAAGGATGATTGGTGAGCGCTGGAGGGGTGGGGTGGGGTGGGGGGGGGGCTGTCACTTGTTTGTGGGAAAATCCTTTTGAGAACACACACACACACACACACAATGTATATTTTTCAAACATTTTGGACATTTTTTTCTGTAGCAATAAATGTCCAATAATAGTGCCCAAAATAGATATATTTTTCTTTTTTCAAATTATTATTTCCATTTATTACTTTGAAATCACCACATTTTTAACAAATTGTTGCCCTTACATGCTTTTTTTTCTTCAGTTCTCACCTAAACAAGTAATAGGCTCCATTGTGGCTCTAATTACTGACAAAGGCGCGACTCATTAGAGGAATACATTAAAGAAACACAGATTTAGGACATAACTAGAATTTTTTTTTTTTTTGCTCTGCATATGGTAAATTTGCTAGCTGCCTTAAAAGGAGCATGCTATACTTATTCTCATTTCCATGACAACACGGCGCACAGAGGGACGTGCACTCCGGTGAGTCGCGCATGCTCAGGTGCTATGATGACCGTGCAGTAGAAAATGACATGCTAATGGTGCCAGAATGATCTTTCTGAAAAATGCATGTAGACCTAGTTTAGTTGTTTGGTTTTTGTGTTGTTGTTGGGTTTTTTTAAGTGCCAACGTAGCAGGCGGTCAAGGCGTGACAGCAGCGCGGGCCACGATTGGATGTGTTTTACAGGCTAAAATGATGCAGAGCAGAAGATGATTCATGCGGTTGAGTCCGACCTGCGCCGCTGCAGCACGACAGGAGAGCTGCACCTCCGCAGATTGCCCATGCGCAATAATCAGATAGGCCCGTGTTAAAGCGTTATCTGATGCAAGGCTGGTTTGGAGACCCGGACTGTAGCTCCTCACACTTTTGTTGGTGCACACACACGCACGCACACACACACACACACACAGAGGAGTGTGCATGCTCAGACAGATCCCCTACTGAAGAGTTCTAACTGCACTCTAACCAGTTCTTCACATGTGCATTCCTCTTACATTTTTGAAGATCTGGCAACTTTATAACTGGACTTCTACCAGAATGAAGTCCCCATAGCGTGAACATTACAGCAAGTGGGCAACATACGCAGATTTTGCACGTTTTTAAAATGTCCTTTCAGTTAAAAAAAACAAAAAACAAAAAAAGATATCTCCAGGTTTTGTCTCCACATGAGGTCCCTCCATGGAAGCGTGTGCTCGCCATCTCATCCCCTCAGCCCACGTGTCACGTCCCTAATATTGCACTGACGAGGCTGCACATACGGCCTTGATTGTTTCACGGCTTTCAGTAAAGGCGTGCACCGTTCTGTGCACGTGTAGGACACGCAAGCCCCGAGTTGCTCTGCTCGGTGCGTCAGAATGAAAGTGCCACCGCAACCGTGCGTGGAGCCTGCGTGTTATTGCATGTGGGCTATAGATTGAAAAGCTTCTAACGCGTTGCTGGTGTGTGCAGGAGAACTTAAGAACAGGCACGATAAAGCTACAACATCATTTAAGCGGGTCAGCAGGATTCAGAATGAAATTGACCTCATTTCCCAATTGTTCTCATAAAATATAGGTCATAATAGCACGTGCTGCTGCATCATATATTGTATCGACTATTAACATTAAAAATTGTATTATTTACATCTGATTTTTCATAAAGAACAAATACTGGCTGTTGCCTTTTTTGCTTTTTATCATCACCTGCTTCTCGGTTTAATCTGAAAACAAACCCTGTGCTCATTATTTCAACCTAACAGAATCAGATCATAGATGGCCGTTTGCTTGTATCGCTCCACTCACACCTGTAAAGGCTGCAGATTAATGTTAGCCATGATTTTGTCCTCATTGTGAACAGAGGAAGTTGTAGACGTGCGTGGACGTGAACAGAGCCCCGCTGTTTAAAAAAAAACAAAAACGTGTTAACAGCTTTATCACAATCAGCTGGTTTGACACGAGTCCGTCCTCGTTCTGATCTCCGAATAACTCGGGCAGAACGTCTTTATTTTAAAGCTTAACTGCAGAGGATTTTTTGGGGGGAGGACATATGATTGATGCAATGGTGGATTTATTTATGAATATAGGCTTTAATAATTCCAGCTTCCCGCCTCTCTCTCTCTCTCTCTCTCTCTCTCTCTCTCTCTCTCTCTCTCTCTGAGGCGGAGTTTCTCCGCTCTTCTCTGCACACTGTCCGCACTTGTCAGTCGCAGCCTGCACGTGTGAGGGGGACAGAGTGTGCCGTGTTGGTCCGTTTCAGTCCACAGAGACAGGGAGATGCGTCCTCGTCCTGGGTCTCAGCTGTTATTTTTTTCTTTATTTCCTCTCGGATCCGACCAAACCACGCTGAGCTGACAGGGAATCTTTGAAGGATTTTGCTTGATGGAAAGAGAGAGAGACAGAGAGAGAGAGCAGTTAGCCTGATGTACAAGTAAGTAGGGTGCTGGCTTTGTGACTGACTTTAACTATGGGGGGCTGCAGCCTGTTAAATGCTTCCGCAAGGCGCTGTGAATATGACTGTTTAATGTATTCTTGCCTAATTGACGTGAAATCAGAAACCTGACAATTATAACTTTATAGGTGAGGGTTTGGTGCTGTAAGAAAAAGCCCCAAACCTCACCAACACCTCTCCATATAGGGGTTCTTCCTAACTAAGAGCATCCTGTGGTGATGGGATGGGTGCAGAATAACCCAACAGGGAGAATACAGACTGGTCTACTACTGTGGTTCCTTTGCAGAACAAAAAGCTGTTTTGTTTTGTTTTTTTTTTGTCCTGATTGTTTTGGTATTTTTAAGCCAGGTGACAGACAAGTTAAGGGTACTCTCAAGGATCTGTGAGGAAAATGAAGATGCATGTAGAAGAACCCTCTATATATTCATAAATAAATGTGAATATTATGTGCTGAGCTCTGTGTGAGGGCAATAAAACCAGAGACAGGATCTTTCCCCCCCCCCCACCCCACCCCCTGTGTGTGTGTGTGTGTGTGCTCCGGTGGATGAGAGGCGGCCCCTTTAAGAGACGACATGGGTTAGTTTGTGTCTTTGGTTATCTAGCTGTATGAGTTTTAATTTCATAAAGCTAGAGAACCGAAAGTACGAACTGACGCCGAGCACTTCGGAGCAACGGGGGTCCTGGCGCTCAGCATGCTGGAGGAGGAGGAGGAGGAGAAGATGCCGGGGCTGAGATGGAGCGGGAGGAGCGGATGCTGAGGGAGGCTGCTGCCGCTGCTGTGCACGAGGATTTCTGATGCTGCCTTTTGGGGGTTTTTTGTTTTTTGTTTTTTTTTAGCACTGCTTGTCCACCTCGTGCGTTTCGGGGACATTTGCACAGTCACGCGTGCGCCGCACTTGTGCACCTCGTGCGGGTGCCAGGGTTTGGGCATGGCGGGGTGGAGGTGGGGGGGGGGATCCAAAACAAAGCACTGCATTTTTGGGAGTGGTGTGCACGTGGAGAGTCGAGCTAAAAGCCCCACATCTCGCGCCAGTGTGTAGTTGTCCCAACTGCGTGGGTGTTGCGCCGTTGTATCTTGAGGGGTGAGACAGAAATAGTTAAAGGGCTCACGCGATTGGTCCGTTTGGGGCTCACGTGACGGTGCTGGCAGCATCAGCAGCGTCAGCTTCACTCTCTGAGGTCTCACATGTTGGTTATGGTGACTTATTGTAGGCGCACAAGTTGTTAGAGCCCTAATTTAGGAGAATTGGAAAGACGGGGTGTTAAATTTTGCTGCAGAGCGTCACCCTGCAGACTCCCTGGCTCCTCTTATACTACAGCTGTATTTCCTGCGTGAGCAGTGGTGTCCCCTGGCCAGAATTAACTGGACATTAGGAGTGTTGTGCATAATCCCTGCCAAGAGGAAGACGTGAGGAGTGAGTGGAACACTGACAACGAGGCATCGGACTGATTTAGCCTGTGCTGACATACCTGTGATCAGAGTTTTTCCATCACCTGGATGAACTGCCTGGTTCTGTGTGTCACCCAACCCAGAAACTGCACATCCACACCGTACTGCATCAGCCACCAAAAAGAGGCCCAGCTGTAACCCAGCATAAGCCTATATTTTTTTTGAAACTGCTTCCAAGCTGAATCTGAGCTGGATATGGCAGACGTGTTCAATTTTGTGTTTCGCTGGGCGTATTATTTTTGCGTTTGCCTGCTAGATGAGAGCTAAATAGGACATCGGCTCCAGGTTTGATCTATTCTTGGAGCAGAATCAGCAAGCCTAAGAGATGACTGAATATCCCTGAAGTCCCTGCATGCTCTATTTAGACCATGACTGACAATATTTGATGTGCATCGTTAAACAAGAGGACTCAGATGGCGGTGTACAGTTGGAGTCAGTACACATGATTTGGTATAATACACAAAGGGATATAAATATCATAGGCTTATGTAATCTGTAGCCTTCTGTTCAGTTGAAAAAAATACACTAATGGCTGTAGAATGTATACTCTGGTTATTTGGAGCAACAGTTTTCATGTCCCATCCTTGTATCTTAGCAACATCAGTGGAGCCACAGATAAAACACTATGCATACCATTGCTTTGTGGTACAGTATAGTTACTTTTTTTAACTGGAATTTCTTGATGTGGCTTTTCAATGACATCTTTCAACACATTCTCTTTCCACAAGCACTCTGAGCAGACATGATGTACAGTATACTCACACAAAATGTTTAACCATGCAACAAGGAAACGATAATGGGGGGGGGAAAGCAATTGTGAAGGTTATAGAGCAATAGATGTACTTTATTGATCCCAAACTGGGAAATGACAGTGTAACAGCAGCATGACAGTAGACGACCAAAACGACAGAAACACACACAGCATAATAGACAAAAGGATTATCCAGGGAAAGTAAAACTACCTAGATAACTTTATATAAATCGCAGATGAATAGATGATGGCCCCTATGGACACATGAATCATACTCGCTGTACAATGCAGTATCGGGCGCAGGGTGTGATGTGAGGTACCAATTAGACTGTAGTATGGCAGCATTGTTAATGAATGAAGATCTGGGGTGGTCACAAGTGCATTCATTACCCATTTAAGTATCTATTTTATTCTGATGGATTCCCTCTCTTCCTGTCTTTACAGGAGAATGTTATCCCCGAATCTTCCATCAAATCACAATGAAGACAAGAAGCTGCCTGACAGAATAAGGAGCAACATCAAGACAGAAGGTAAAGATGCAAAAACAACAGGGCAGGAATAGTGGTTTAACAAGTAGAAGTGCCCTCAAAATTATTCAACCGCCGCTGCAAATTATGCCCATTTTCAAAATGTACAAACTTTAATCTGTTTGCAAAAAGCAAATCAAACAAGAAACAATGAAACAGTTCAACTGCTGAAGCATTTAACTGTTTCTGTTTTAACGTGCTTTTTGCAGCTGAACATTTGCACATTGCGATTTTTATTTTTTTTTATTTTTTTTTTGCGCAGTGGGGGTTGTATAATTTTGAGTACATCTGTAAGTGCAGAAGAAAAAAGAAATCATCCTCTGCCTTACATATTTTAAGCAGCTACTGCAATGAGTTCAGGAGGTCAAACGTGGAGACGCAACAGGCTTGCCGATAGTTGTGTATCCGTTATCATCAGCCTTAGTTGATTGTTGTCTGTAATTTGTGGAGTTGCGTGGTAGTAGTTGGTTGTTGTGTGTGGGCGTGTACGAGGCAGAATATGAGGCTGGATTTTATTTCATTTCATTTTGTTTTCTGCAGCAGTAATTCTAAAAAAGCATATAGCTCTGCTGTTATCTTAACCACCCTATTCAAACCAAAAGGGGCATTAAGAGACACATTTACTGCCACTTTTACACATTGTGTAAATGTCAGTTTTATACCATGCATGTATATCTCAGAATATACATACAGTGTGTAACAGCAGCAGACTGTCGCCTGCAGGCACACAGACTGTGAATGGCTTGATTTTAGCGAGTGAAGAAGGGCCTCCATGTTAAATTCCATCATTCCTTCTCTCCTTTGAAGTATTAATATTTTTATGTCACACATCAACCACCTCCCGCCACCCCCGCTGCACCCCACCCTCCTCACACACGTATTTTCACTCGTATCTCTCTTTTCCGTTCTCACGCGTTCAGTGATTTTATCCCTTTTAAACACTGTGATCCTATTTGTCAGGTAGGTGCAGGGGAGGCTGCTGTGTAATCTTCGCTGCGGTTCTTTATCCCGTTAGGAGAGTGGAGGTGAAGGGCTTCACCCACAGGTTTGGACCTGCTCATGTGGAAAGAGCGTTTGGGTGGCTCCGTCCATTTTGGCACTAATGCTTCGACGGGCTGCCCTCCCCTTGTCCAAAGCCTTGTGATCGCTGAGAGCAAAGTAGTAGTGGTTTGCATACCGATGTAACGCAAGTGTAGTATAGCGACAGCAACATAAAGCCAAACTGTCACTGTTACTGTTCACGTGGTTAGCCTGAAATAAATGTCACGCTTAAAATCCTGAATTTCTAAGCTAATATAAAAATAAAGTGCAGTAGATTTTAATACAGTTGTTATAACAGAATGGATGCAGAGACATTTGAGGGTTTTAAGGTTGTCGGTACGTTCCATCTGACTCTCCATTTAAGTAGCCAAGAATTAGGAATTAAACAGAAAGTACACATTGTTAGCAAGGTCAAATCTGCATGGATCCACAACCTTGACGCTCAATAGAGAGCTCAGTTATTCAAATTTAGTGCAGGCTTCTTTGAGTCACCCAGATTTTCCCAAGCTTTATATTAGCATATGCAAGGAGTGGGCCTGTGCTGGTGTTTTCTAAAGTGGATGTAAATTATAACCTCAGTATTATACAGGCTGATAGGAGATAAATCTCTGCAGTAATGCATTGCAGCATATAAGGGAGGGGTGGGGGGAGGGTTTGAAGTGTGTGTGTGTGTGTGTGTGTGTGTGTGCGTGCGTGTGTGAGTGAGAGAGAGAGAGAGAGAGAGAGGTACTGTACAATAGTCCGTGGCAGATGGAACGCAGACAAGCACTTGCTAATAGTCATGCTAAACTCTCTTTTCACCGGCTTCAGGCGCTCCAGATCTTCCGCCTCACTTCTGCGGGAATGTCTTCGATATCGTTTGAGGAGGTGCGCTCCAAGAAGAAGTGAAATTTTTAGGACTGCCGCCGTGCTGGCAAAACAGTTTTGGGAGCGTGTGCACATCGTTTTAAAGCAAATATTAACACAGGGAGATTACTAAGTCGAAATTTGCACTTGTGCGGTCCAAAAGGCTGAGGGGCTTCAGGCCTCACGAGCAGAGCAAGGATCTCTTTGGAAGCCCTATGCAAACTAGGGATTGAATAATGAGATGTATTTATGAAGAGAGGGGTGTCCCGCTTTTGAAAGCCAGTAGGCTGGACCCTGAATGGGATGGAAGGAGGAGGAGGGGGGGTGCATTAGACAAGGGGGGAGCAGGAGAGTGTGTGTGTGTGTGTGTGTGTGTGTAGGGGTACAGGGGCCCCCAGCAGTCCAGGCCTTGGCCAGGCAGCTGTGAAAAGGGTTCCCGTCTTTTTCCCACGCCCAGCAAGACGCGAAACACTGCTGCAGCTCGCTCGGGTCAAGTCCCATCGTTAATATATACACGCACACACGTACACACACACACGCATACACGCTCGCACGGAGATCGAGTAAAAGTTGTGCAAATTAACAAGCTGTCTGGGAAGCACTGTGACACGGGGACACCTGCTATTCTCCCAGAATGCCTTGCACTCCCATCACGCAGCCTCTGGGTTAGATGAGACAACAATTAAGTCATAACTTCAACTTGAACTTAAAATTCTGCTGAGGCTCAATAACATCTGATTTTTTTCCCCCCCTAATTCCTTATTTTGCTACACAACATACTTGAATTTAATCTAATTTGTTTTAAAGCTTTTGGAGAGCTGATGCAACCGTTTGCCTCAGCAGTTTCGAATGTAAGGGAACCCATTCATTCCGTCTGTGGAGGCAAACTTGGCCTTGCACTTGATCTCAGACCTTAACTGTCAACTTGGCATTGGCTGAGTGTGGACACACATGCACACGCAGACACACTGCTTGTTTGCGGGGAGCACAAGAGACGCACTGAAACACAAAACAATGAAATTTTGATTAAGAAAAGGTGACTGTGGAGAAAGTGTCTCTCCAAAAATAGAAAATGTTAGAAGGTTAAGAGGGACAAACCATTGAAAACCCATCCATCCATCTTCTTCCGCTTAATCCTTTTATACATATTTGTGGTGAGGATTATTTTATTAAACCGGACACAACAATTTTTACAGCCAGAATCCATGGTTTGAGTATCCATGTTCAGGTGATTTTTCATCACTCGTGAGCGCAGAGAAAAAAGTACAGACAGATACAAGTGATCACACCTTGACTGTTTATTTGTGTCAAAATCTCTGCCATTGCTTCACATTTAGTGTTGCCCTTCATCATGTGTTCATGTCAGACTTATTCCTCCTGAAGCCATCCTCCATGTCGCCAGCTGCTCTTTTACAGCCTTCTCCCATGAAGCCCCGGGGTCCCACCCATTTCTTCTTTCTATCTCGCGCTCTCTAGATACTGGCACACCAATCAAAATGGTGCAGCACTCACTTCCCTCCCCCTGCACGCCTCCGTCGCTGCATCGGAGCCTCACGGAGCAGTGCCACACTAATTCCGTTCCCCCTGCCTGCTTGAGTCCTTGCTTTAATTCCACACGAAAAAAACACCCGCTATTTCTCTGAATATATTAGCTAGCATCTTCCCTCTCATTCTCCTTTCTCCTGCACCTCCTTCTCTATCTCGTCCTTGCTTCCTCATTATCATGTTCTCTCCTTTTCAGATGAGCTCCAAATAGAGAAGGGGACCCTTCTAATTAGCTCTGTAAAGCTGCTTTGTTGCGGCCAGTGTGGCCACCAGTGTGTGCATTGAGTGAGGATGTGTGACAGCTAGTGTTTGCATTGAGAAGTTGTGTATGAGCCCTTAATGAGGTTTGTTAACTGAATGTGTATCCTGCTGTTTGAATACACCCTCAGCTGCCTTTGAAGGAGCGGAGATGAAGAGAGCGAAGGAGGAGAGAGAGAGACGAGTCTTTCAGCGTGGCAGGTTGCAGAATGCAGATGATACATTATGCTTGGTGTGGTTTCTATTTGGATGGAAAAGGAGATGAGAATAATCTTTTATCTGCGTGTTGTGCATCAAAACTGGAGGAAATATGTGGGGTCATCATGCTTGTCAGGGATTGTCAGTGATTATTTAGTGAAATATCCAACAAGTGCTCCCATACGTGAAAGATGATCTAAAGTTCTTCACCTCAGAATAAGCCCATATCTACCATCTTCACTACATGTCTTTGTTTCCAAAGCACTTTAGGGCCCTCTTACAGTGCATCTGGAAAGCATTCACAGTGCTCCACTTTTTCCACATTTTGTTATGTTACAGCCTTATCCCAAAATGGATTAAATTCTTTTTTTTTCCTCAAAATTCTACACACAATACCCCATAATGACAACATGAAAAAAGTTTTTTTTGTTTTTTTTTAGATTTTTGCAAATTTATTAAAAATAAAAAACTAAGAAATCACATGTACATAAGTATTCACAGCCTTTGCCATGAAGCTCAAAACTGAGCTCAGGTTCATCCTGTCTCCTCTGATCATCCTTGAGATGTTTCTACAGCTTAACTGGAGTCCACCTGTGGTAAATTCAGTTGATTGGACATGATTTGGAAAGGCACACACCTGTCTATATAAGGTCCCACAGTTGACAGTGCATGTCAGAGCATAAACCAAGCATGAAGTGAAAGGAATTGTCTGTAGACCTCCGAGACAGGATTGTCTCGAGACACAAATCTGGGGAAGGGTACAGAAAAATTTCTGTTGCTTTGAATGTCCCAATGAGCACAGTGGCCTCCATCATCCGTAAATAGAAGAAGTTCGGAACCATCAGATCTCTTCCTAGAGCTGTCCGGCCATCTAAACTGAGCGATCGGGCAAGAAGGGCCGTAGTCAGGGAGGTGACCAAGAACCCAATGGTCGCTCTGTCAGAGCTCCAGCATTCCTCTGTGGAGAGAGGAGAACCTTCCAGAAGGACAACCATCTCTGCAGCAAACCACCAATCAGGCCTGTATAGTAGAGTGGCCAGACAGAAGCCACTCCCTAGTAAAAGGCACATGGCAGCCCGCCTGGAGTTTGCCAAAAGGCACCTGAAGGACTCTAAGACCATGAGAAACAAAATTCTCTGGTCTGATGAAACAAAGATTGAACTCTTTGGCGTGAATACCAGGCGTCATGTTTGGAGGAAACCAGGCACCACTCATCACCACACCAATACCATCCCTACAGTGAAGCATGGTGGTGGCAGCATCATGCTGTGGGGATGTTTTTCAGCAGCAGGAACTGGGAGACTAGTCAGGATAGAGGGAAAGATGAATGCAGCAATGTACAGAGACATCCTGGATGAAAACCTGCTCCAGAGCGCTCTTGACCTCAGACTGGAGCGACGGTTCATCTTTCAGCAGGACAACGACCCTAAGCACACAGCCAAGATATCAAAGGAGAGGCTTCAGGACAACTCTGTGAATGTCCTTGAGTGGCCCAGCCAGAGCCCAGACTTGAACCCAATTGAACATTTCTGGAGAGATCTGAAAATGGCTGTGCACCGACGCTTCCCATCCAACCTGATGGAGCTTGAGAGGTGCTGCAAAGATGAATGGGCCAAACTGCCCAAATATAGGTGTGCCAAGCTTGTGGCATCATATTCAAAAAGATCTGAGGCTGTAATTGCTGCCAAAGATGCATCAACAAAGTACTGAGCAAAGGCTGTGAATACTTATGCACATGTGATTTCTTAGTTTTTTATTTTTAATAAATTTGCAAAAATCTAAAAAAAAAAAAAATCACATTGTCATTATGGGGTGTTGTATGTAGAATTTTGAGAAAAAATGAATTTAATCCATTTTGGAATAAGGCTGTAGCATGACAAAATGTGGAAAAAGTGAAGCGCTGTCAATACTTTCCAGATGCACTGTATGCTGTTGTGTCTGTACCATACTGGCCAACATATGATGCCCAAAATCCTGAATGTTTGACTAGCTTAAGAACAGAACACTTCCCCAGCTCAGCACAACTGGGAGAGGTATTCTTGGGAATGAAATTAATCCAAAATGCTGACACTCTCCCACTGCTCGCCTTGCATGTTTGCAGCTTAATATTCAATATCATTTCCTTCCTCTCTACAACCATTCAGCAACAATAGCAGTAAGTTGGTCCTATGCAGAGGTTGAGTGTTTTCTCTTGTACTGCACCAATTGGATAAAATCCCCCAACACTATGAGTTACTCTGGAAGATTTGTGACAGTGCTTCAGTGTTGGAGAGGGGAGAAGGGAGGTCAGAACTGTATGAAGTCAGTATGAAGTGTGAATGGAGGCTAGCAGGAGATGTAAAGCTGGCTTTATGCTTTGCACATCTGCTCGAGCACGAGGCTCATGTGACATAAATTTCATCATACTCTCCCGTCCACTAGGCTCTGCGGGATCCCTGTGCAGCTGAAATTTTGTCACCACATTAGCTGTGCCCACTGACTGCACATGCACAGGATACAACCTCTCATTTAAAAAGTGGCGCCACTGACACAGCATACAAAGATGAAGAGAAAGAAGAAGATGAAGAATTAAAAAGAAATGTTACAAGATGAGACCAGAGCAAGAAAAATAAAAGACGATTAGCGGTAAAAGTAGTAAACATTGCAGTTCCTTTTCTCACCTTTGTGCAGTCACTATTGTCATTGCTAAAATGCTCCTGCTTTTCTTCTTTTTCATAGCCAGTGAATAAACTGGGACGTCAGTGCCATTTGTGTTGCCTATCAGGCTGGGGTAAAACTGCAGATGGTGGTTGTGCACATGCGTCAAGTGCTTGGTCAAACAGTAGATGGAAATGAATGAGTTTTTTTCTTTTGTTAATGGGTTGTTTTTTGTGTCAGATGGAAATAAATAAATGAAATGAAGTATACAAACAGCTGCGTGTGCACCAACCTTGTCTGAAGTGTAGGTGTATCGTAGATGCAAAAGGCCAGCTTAATAGGGGGTCAGAATCACCATTGGAGGTGTGGAGCCTTAAATCTGAGTATGGAGGTGGGCGGGGAATGGTGTCATAGCCGTTTCCTTCATCGGGAAGTGTAGGCAAATTGTATCACTGTCATAGCACTTATACTCATGGTGCAGAAAAGCTATCTACATAAGACTCAAACATCACAGCATCCAAACCTTGGGCATACAGTATGTACAACAGTAACACAGAGTACGCTTACAGTATAACTGAGGAGATGATGCCTAGTTTCCAACATTTCAAATCAAGTCAACTTTATCCATATAGCACATTTAAAAACAACCGCCATTGACCAAAGTGCTGTACAGATAACACACGCATTTAAGCGTAAGATAAAATAAAATATAATGAATAAAACAATGATATATACATATAGGAAAAGCCACCATAAGAAGTTAAACACAAATTAAAATAGATTAATAATGCATAAAATAGAATAGATTAATAAATAAAATAAACTAAAAAACTAAGAAGGCCAAGATAACAAGAAAATTACACCGTAATTTTGCAGTTTGGATCTATCTATCTATCTATCTATCTATCTATCTATCTATCTATCTATCTATCCATCCATCCACTAGATTGGGGCTAAAACACCAAGGAGAAAAGATGAGTCTTCAGGAGGGTTTTAAATTGCTCAAGTGTCTGTGCAGTTCTAACCTGGTAAGGTAGGCTGTTCCACAGTTCAGGAGCCACCACTGAAAAGGCTCCGTCACCACGGGGTTTTAACCAAGCTCTGGGAACAGCTAGAAGCAGCTGGTTTGCTGACCTCAGTGCTCTGACTGAGGAATAAGGGTGAAGAAGCTTGGGTAAATAAAAAGGTGCTAAACCATTTATACATTTAAAAAAAATTAAGAAAATTTTAACCTGGATCCTAAAATTAACAGGAAGCCAGTGGGGAGAGGCAAGAATCGGGGTGATGTGGTCATGAAGTTTCTTTCCTGTCAGTAGGCAGGCAGCAGCATTTTGGACATTTTGCAACATTCAGAGAGTTACATTAGTCAATGCGTGAATTAATAATGGTGTGAATAACTCTCTCAAAGTGAGGATTGGGAAGGTAGGCCTTGATCTTTGCTAAAAATCGTAATAGATAAAAGCTATGTTTGACCACTGAACAGATTTGTTTATTAAATTTAAAATCACTATCAAAAATTACACCAAGGTTTCTTGCACACAAACTAAAATAAAAACTAAGGGTGCCAATGACGCTGTTATAGCCTTCTAAGGTGTCTTGTTGTCCAAACACAATGATTTTAGTCGTATTTTTGTTTAAGCTCAGGAAGCTGCTTTCCATCCAAGACTGAACATCTTTGAGGCAGTCTAATAAAGTCTGAACTGAAGCACGATTTTCAGTTTTTAGAGGCAGATAGATTTTTACATCATCTGCAAAACAATGAAAACTGATATCATGCTTCCTAAAAATGGAACCCATAGGCAACATGCATAAAGTAAAGCAACATGTATAAAGTAAAAAGAAGAGGGCCCAAGATCAAGCCCTGAGGGATCCCACAATTCAGCTGAGATGTAGCTGAGGAAAACTTGCCAAGCTGAACAGAAAAACTTGGTATGACTTAAGCCACTTAAGGGCAGTGCCACTTATGCCCACACACAACTCCAGATGTGAAAGAAGAATATTATGTTCACTTGTGTCGAATGCTACAGTCAAGTCCAAAAGCACAAGAACAGCAGAATTACCAGAATCAGCAGTTAAAAGAAGATAATTTAAAACTCTTAAAAGTGTTGTTTCCACGCTGTGACATGATTTAAAACCTGATTGGAACTTTTCAGAAATATTAGTAAAATCATGATAACACTGCAGCTGTTCATACACAATTTTTCCTAAAACTTTTGATAAAAATGGGAGTTTTGAAATTGGCCTAAAATTAGACAAGACAGTGGAATCTAGATTTGGTTTTTTGAGGAGGTGCTGAACCACAGCATGTTTAAAAGCAGGCGGGACAGTTCCAGACATCAAGGAAGAATTAATATTTAAAACACAAGGACCAATGGAATTAAAATCTTCCTTAAGAAGTCTGGGTGGAATGCTTTCAAGGGGGCAGGAAGAGGGTCTCAGATGCTGAATAACAGAAGTCAGCATTTAACATATCCCATCATCCCCAAGGGCTGCTGGGAAATGGGAAGTTGTTTACCAAACTGATGCACTAGGGGGCCCCAAAAACACAATCTTGCATAGGCCTTGTGCTACATTCACTCCCAGTTTGACAATTGCCTTCTTTTATGCATTTAATCTACATTTTTAGGTTATAAAGCAGTCCCTCCAGGATTTTGCGATGTTGTGATCACGTCAATTCACGCAAAATCAGCCAATCAACGTGACTATTACGCGACTTGCAACTTCGTCCAATCACCGCAACTTTCCTGCAATTTTGGCCAGTCCTTGTTAACTTCCCTTAATTTCACGAATCAAATTTGCCTCAGAGTGGTGCGCAAACGCTCAGTCTAGCTGATCAAACACATCGCTGCACCGCGTTCACTTCCATGTTTACAGTGAGTATTGATGGAACACATCAGCAAAAACAGAGTGTGTGATTTAAACAAAAAACACTCACCCACAAGGTTTCTAACACCGTTCCTTCATCCGTCTCTCCCAGCCTGCTGGTGGACGTCTTGCCACGTTGCCATCCTGACAGCGTATACGAAGTGCTGGGTTTGTGTTGAAAAACATCTGCCTGCCCTAAAAGCACCCTGTCGTGGGAGCGCGCATGAGGACAGGCGCCATAAAACCACAAACAAAACGAGCAAATCTAACACTACAGCCAGTGTTTGAACATTTTATACATCTTTAGAGGTAAAATCGTTACTACATCTTGTCAATGAGCTTTAAAGCTGTGAATCTCCGGTCTGGACACGGACAAATGACCCCCCCCCCCCCCCCCCCCCACCGCCGTAAATGAAAGATGTGCATCTGAAGAGACAAGTGTGTGTGTCAAGACATTTAGAAAATAGACAGGTAGGAGTCAGGCACGGAAAGAGAGAGAATACAGGTACACTACCTTTCAAAAGTTTGGGGTCACCCAGACAATTATTTTGTGTTTTCTATGAAAAGTCACACTTATTTACCACCATGAGTTGTAAAATGAATAGAAAATATAGTCAAGACATTGACAAGATTAGAAATAATGATTTGTATTTGAAATAATAATATTTTCCAGATACTCAACCTGCTCAAAGGAACGTCAGTTTTATAGCTTCTCTAACCAGCTAAACTGTTTTCAGCTGTGCTAACATGATTGCACAAGGGTTTTCTAATCATCCATTAGCCTTCTGCCGCAACGAGCAAACACATTGTACCATTAGAACACTGGAGTGATAGTTGCTGGAAATGGGCCTCTATACACCTATGTAGATATTGCACCAAAAACCAGACATTTGCAGCTAGAATAGTCATTTACCACATTAGCAATGTATATTAGATATTAGAGTGTATTTCTGATTAGTTTAAAGTTATCTTCATTGAAAAAAACAGTGCTTTTCTTTAAAAAATAAGGAAATTTCTAAGTGACCCCAAACTTTTGAACGGTAGTGTACATCTAAAAAAATTAGAATATCATGAAAAAGGTCAATGTTTTTTGTCACTCACTTCAGGTGGGCTGCACGGTGGCGCAGTGGTTTAGCACTGCGGCAGCACAGTTTACCCTCAGCCGGGGGATCGCGGGGATCATGAGATCGTGTGTTCGATCCCGGCCAACAGTGATCTGTGTGGAGTTTGCATGTTCTCCCCGTGTTGTGTGGGTTTACTCCGGGATTTCTCCGGTTTCCTCCCGCATGCCAAAAACATGCAGGTTAGGGATAAGGGGCGCTTGCGCACGCAGCGACCGGCAGCTGGTGGCTTGTCACCAGACTGCAAAACAAATCTACCTACGGGTACAAAAAAAGAAAGTGAAACCCATATATTATATAGATTCATTACACATAGAGTGAAATATTTCAAGCCTTTATTTCTTGAAATTTTGATGATTATGGCTTACAAATAATAAAAACCCAAAATTCAGTGTCTCAGAAAATTAGAATATTGTGAAAAAGTTCAGTATTGGAAAGTCATGGTGTCACACCCTAATCAGCTAATTAACTCAAAACACCTGCAAATGTTTCCTGAGCCTTTAAATGGTCTCTCAGTCTGGGTCAGTAGACTACACAATCATGGGGAAGACTGCTGACTTGACAGATGTCCAGAAGACAGTCACTGACATCCTCCACAAGGAGGATAAGCCACAGAAGGTCATTGCTAAAGAAGCTGGTTGCTCACAGAGTGCTGTATGCAAGCGTATTCGTAGAAAGTTGAGTAGAAGGAAAAACTGTGGTAGGAAAAGGTGTACCAGCAAAAGGGATAACAGCAGCCTTGAGAGGATTGTCAAGCAAAATCCGTTCAACAATTTGGGGGAGCTTCACAAGGAGTGGACTGAGGCTGGAGTCAGTGCATCAAGAGCCACTACGTACAGATCCCAGAGTCTGTAGGAAGAGTGGACAGGCACAGAATCCATGTTGCTTGAAGTCCAGTGTGAAGTTTCCACAGTCAGTGATGGTGCTCAACATGGACAAAACGAAGGAGATGATTATCAACTTACGGCAGTCACGGCCTGAACACGTCCCTCTCAGCATCAGCGGCCGTTTGGTGGAGAGAGTGGAGAACATCAAGTTCCTCGGAGTGCAGATCTCGCAGGACCTGACCTGGAGCAAGAATTCCTTGGGGATCAGGAAGCAGGCCCAGCAGAGACTGCACTTCTTGAGGAAACTCAAACAGGCCTCTCTCCCCATCTGCATCCTCAGGACCTTCTACAGAGGTGTGGTGGAGAGTGTTCTGACATGCTGCATTGCAACATGGTACTCCAGCTGCAGTATGTCAGACAAAAAAAGCCCTGTAGAGGATAGTTAAGGGAGCTGAGAAGGTAATTGGAGTTTCCCTCCCCTCTGTCCAAGAACTTTTTCAGAACCGTTGTAGGAGCAGGGCACTGAACATTGTCAAGGATCACTCTCACCCTCTGCATAAACACTTTGAACTGCTGCCATCTGGCAAACGATTCCGGAGCATCAGAGGCAGAACCACCAGACTGATTAACAGCTTCCTTCCACAAGCTGTTAGGATGCTGAACAGTTGATCCGGAATCTTTCATACATACTACTGCACCTTATGGACACTATGTATATTATATGTACTGTATATTATAGTTGTAGTTAGTTTCAAGTATGTCTCAGGGATGTGTGAATGGCTGTGTTGGGATGGGGGGTGAGGGGATGTGTGAGTGTGTCTTAAATTATGTTCTTTTTACTTATATGGATGCCTAGAGAAACGTAATTTCATCTTGCCTGCACTACAGTTGTATGTACAGCAACATGACAATAAAGGTTGATTTGATTGGATTTGGGCTGCCATGTCATCTACTGGTGTTGGCCCACTGTGTTTTCTGAAGTCCACAGTCAACCCAACCGTCTACCAGGAAATTTTAGAGCATTTCATGCTCCCTTCTGCTGACAAGCTTTATGGAGATGCTGATTTCATTTTCCAGCAGGACTTGTCACCTGGCCACACTGCCAAAGGTACCAAAAGCTGGTTCATTGACCATGATGTTACTTTGCTTGATTGGCCAGCAAACTCACCTGACCTGAACCCCATAGAGAATCTATGGGGTACTGTCAAGAGGAAGATGAAAGACACCAGACCCAACAATGCAGATGACCTGAAGGCCGCTATCAAAGCAGCCTGGGCTTCCATTACACCTGAGCAGTTCCACAGGCTGATCGCCTACATGCCACACCGCATTGATGCAGTAATTCATGCGCATGCGCTGCGGGCACATGCGCACGCAGCGACCGGCAGCGGGTGAAAAAAGTTTGACGTCTGTGTCTCTGTTTTTATGCACTTTAATCTGTCTTAACGTAATTCCCTGTGCTGTTTTTGTCCTTGAATGTTTGTGGACTATATAACAAAGAGCTCCCTGGTTCCATCAGTATGGATTTCCTTCTTGTTTTTGCACTGTCGTTTCTTTCCTACCAGCTCTTTGTCTTGGAAGTAAGCGTGATTGCGATCTCGCCGAAAAGAATACAGTATTCCAGAGACATGTTACTGCATTTAAACATGGATAATGCAGCATCTGTGTTTGAGTCTGTGCCGCAACTGCTGGACTTTATTTTAAGAGATTTTCATGGACACAGCAATGAAAAGAGAGACAAGAGGAGGAAATGCAGAAAGCGTGGAGGCGTAAGATTAAGCCTGAGGAGGCGTCAGCTTAACCGCATTCCTCTTCCTTCCATTATTATGGGAAACGTACAATCCCTGAGAAATACAGTGGATGAAATTCAAGGAAGTGTCCGATATCAGAAGGATTTCAAGAACTGCTGTGTTATGGCTTACACAGAGACGTGGCTTACGGCACATGACCGAGACTCAGACCTGTGTATTGATGGCTTTGGAGCCCGACTTCGCTTGGATCGGCAGGAAGAGGTAACGGGGAAACGTCAGGGGGGCGGCATATGTTTACGTATATATTAATAAACAGTACTGTACATCCATCACGGTCAGAGAGCGCATCTTTACACCAGATGTGGAGCTGCTGTCCCTGTCACTACGCCCTTTTTATCTGCCCCGCGAGTTCCCCCAACTTTTCATAACGACTGTGTACATTCACCTGAGGGCCGATGCTGCCTCTGCCTCCAGCACCGTCTTTGATGTGGTACAGTGGTTGCAGTCGATTTCCCCAGAGGCTCCAAATTTCATACTTGGGGATTTTAACCATGTGTCTCTAAAGAAGACACTTAAAAACTTTTATCAGTATGTCTCCTGCCCAACCAGGCGAAAAAAAGACATTGGACCTGTGCTATGGATCCATAGAGAGGGCCTATAAATCTCTTCCCCTTCCTCCTTTAGGATCCTCAGATCACAACTGTGTACATTTGCTGCCCACATATAAAACTGCTCTCAAAAGAGAGAAGACAAAGACCAGAGACATAAACGTTTGGGCAGAGGATTCAGTGCACTGCCTCCAGGAATGCTTTAACTGTACAGACTGGGAGGTGTTCATGCTAGACTGCAGAGAAGATTTGGACTCTTTAGTGGACGTGACATGCTCATATATGGCTTTCTGCAGAGACATGATCGTTCAACGTAAACGTGTCAAAATATATCCCAACAACAAGCCATGGGTTAAAAAATCAGTTAAATCCTGCTTACAGAGGAAAGCACTTGCCTTTAAACAGGGGGTTGTTTCTGAGCTACAGGTTGCCACAAAAGAGCTGAAGGCCGAAATTTTAAGAGCAAAACAGAATTATAAATCAGAATTGGAAAGCAAGATGGCAACAAACAAGCTTGGTTCAGCCTGGGCCAGTATTAAAACTATTGCAGGCCTTCAGAGCACAGAGCGCAGTAATTGTGTGTTTTTAGATGGTTTTAATTCAGACACAGAGCTGGCTAATGCTCTTAATTGTTTTTATGGTCGTTTTGATTCATCTGATTTTAGCACAGAAACCCAAGATTTGAAACAGAAACTCAAAGACAATCAGCACTTTAATATTGAGGTGCAGGATGTTAAAAGGGCGTTCTGTGCTGTAAAAGTGAACAAAAATCAGGGCCCTGATAATATATGTGAGCACTTGGTAAAGTCCTGTGCACATGAACTGAGTCCTGTGTTTCACTACATTTTCAATAAGTCCTTACAGACACAACATGTGCCTAAGATCTGGAAAGATGCTGTGGTTGTCCCCGTTCCAAAATCCAGCTGTCCTAAAACGGTAAATGATTTTAGACCAGTTGCTTTGACCTCAATTTTAATGAAAATGTTTGAAAAACTGGTCAGATTTGAGGTGCTAAAGCAGACTGAGCATACATTGGATCCTTTGCAGTTTGCCTATAGGCCTCACAGAGGAGTGGAGGATGCCACTGTCACTCTGTTGGATTTTAATGGGACACACGCCAGGCTTTTATTTGTGGACTCTTCTTCCACCTTTAATTTTTTTTGATTTGATTTTGTATACTTTGTTGATGCCCAGAGGGGAAATTGAGGGCATCCACCTGGATGGATGAAGGAGCCATGGTACGGCGCTATCCCTTAACCATTCACACACACATTCACACCTAGGGCCACTTTAGAGTCTCCAATTAACCTAACCTGCATGTTTTTGGCCTGTGGGAGGAAACCGGAGAAATCCCGAAGTAAACCCACGCAGATACGGGGAGAACATGCAAACTCCACACAGATCACTGTTGGTCAGGGGCTGGGATCGAACCAGGGATCCCATGGCCAAGGGTGAGTTGCTGTGCTGGTGCAATGCTAACCACTGCGCCACCGCACCGCACCACACTGTTTAATACAATCCAACCTCATATTTTAGTTGAAAGGCTCCTGCAACAATTTGATTTGAGTAATAATCTGGTGGGTTGGATTCTGGATTTTTTAACCAACAGGACACAGAGAGTAAGGGTCAATGGTACATTGTCTGACTAAAAGTGTTCTTCTACTGGCTCTCCTCAGGGGTGTGTGTTGTCACCACTACTCTTCATCCTGTACACAAACATGTGTCGGAGCAGACATGACAACAGACACATTATAAAGTATGCTGATGATTCAGTTGCTGTCAGTCTCCTCCAGGATGGTGAGAGTGGCCACGGCCCAGTAGATGATGATTTTGTTCACTGGTGTGAGGATTCCTACCTGCAGCTGAATACGACAAAAACTAAAGATATGATTTTTGACTTTAGGAGGAAAACTCCCAGGCACAAAGTCACTGTACTAAAGGCCAGACCACTGAATGTGTACAGTCCTACAAATATCTTGGGACGATTATTGATAGTAATTTGAACTTTGAAGAGAACTGTGAAAGGGTGTGCAAAAAGGGTCAGCAACATTTGCATTGTTTAAGGAAACTTGCACGCTTCCAAATTGACAGAACCATAATGACAATGTTTTATTGGGCTTTTATTGAATCTGTTTTATCCTTTTCTTTAGTGTCATGGTTTGGTCAGATAAAACTGAAACAGAGGAAATCCTTGGATCAGGTTGTTAGATGGTCCAGTCGCTTGCTTGGTGAGTCACAGCTGAGCCTGACATCCCTGTACACCAGACAGGTACAGAGGATTGCTACCTCCATTTTAAATGATGACTCCCACCCTTTGCACTGCCACTTTCAGCTTCTTCCCTCCAGACGGAAGTTTGCTGTCCCAAAAAGTAAAACCCAGCGCTACAAAAACAGCTTTGTTCCTGCTGCTGTTAAAGAGTTGAACAAGATGTAACAATATATTGCACATAATTTAGTTACCTATTTATTAATTTGATTTTAGATTTACTTATTTTTGTAGGTTTTTTATTGGGGTTCTAAATCTTTTATTGGGTTTTAGACTTTTGTGTTTTTAACCTCTTTGACTAGTCTTTAACTTTCTAATATGACCCTTCTCTCTTATCTCCTTGTTTTTTCTCTTATCTCTTTGTCCTATGTCCTGATTGGTGAAGCCTTGAGTACTTTTATCATGTTTATAGTCAGCTTTATGTGTGCCTGTGTTTGTGTTCATGTTGAATGTAATTGTGGTTTGTAAATATTGATGTCACCTGACTGCAAAACAAATCTACTTAAGGGTGCAAATAAAGGAACCTGAACCTGAACCTGAAAAGGAGGGCCAATCAAGTATTGAGTGCATAGAAATGAACATACTTTTCAGAAGCCTGACATTTCTGTTTAAAATATCCTTTTTTTATTGATCCTATGTAATATTCTAAATTTCTGAGACACTGAATTTTGGGTTTTCATTATCTGTAAGCCATAATCATCAAAATTTCAAGAAATAAAGGCTTGAAATATTTCACTCTATGTGTAATGAATCTATATAATATATGGGTTTCATTTTCTGAGATGAGTGAATGAATGAATGAATGAATAATATTGAACTTTTTCATGATATTCTAATTTTCTGAGATGTACCTGTATTGTCTGTATTTATTTTTTCAGAAAAACAGACTCCAATAGACAATACAGAGCAACAGAATGAATTATTTATTTTTTCCTCTCCGTTCAGTACTGAGTGGTTGGAGCCCGTAGAGAGTTTTCAAATTAAGGTGCTGCCAATAATTTCTGAATTTATACTCTTTACATGCATTCAATGCAATTTAGCTGTTGTAATGGATATTGTGTTAAAGTCTGTATTTGCTATTGCACAAAACAGTTTTTCTGTATAGCAGAAGTTTCTACTTAATTTACAAATCACTGTAATAGGACATTTTTGACAATCCTGTGCTTTTCTTGTATTGTTATATAGAATATCACTGCAGTAACCTGGAAAAAAAACATCTGCTTTAAAATGTGTAATTCTTCCCACAACTTTTACTGCAAAAAACCTCTCAAAACATCACAACTATTTTAAAAAGCTCCCGCAAATTCAGGCTTTTTGGGCCGCAACAACCATAAAAACATACCACGAAATCCTGGAGGGACTCATTAAGGTTAGGATAATGGGCAACAGTAGGAGTAAAAATAATTGGGTTAAGTTTAGGTAAATGGTTAGGAAAAGATTAGGTTCTAGTTTAAACAGATTGCAACTGTAACCACCATGTTTCTTCACGTCATTATTTCCACAACCACTAGAGATTGCATAATGTCAAAATGATTGGATGACAGTCTCAAAGTATGTGCATTTGTTTCCTAAACGAACATATTGGATACTGAAGAAAGTGGAAACCAAAGCAAGGAATTACTGGGTCAAAATGAATCTACAGTGATGATAGTGCTGAGAAAAACAGGAGTACAGAGTGGCAGATTCACTTTGTTTAATGAATTACGGTTTTTTTTTTTTAAATCAAAGTCAAAACTGAAGGTTTGTGTGAGGCATTTTCAATGTAATGACAGTTTAGACAATGGTTACATTAACCGGTAATCAGCGGTGAAGAGCGAGGGAAAGCAGACCGAATGCAGAGGAGAAGTGGCTGCAGAATGAGGGAGATTAGAGGTGGCTGGAAACAGACGGGAGCCGGAGGTGGAGGGTAAGGCAGAGAGAGAGAGGGGGAAAAAATAGGCTGGGAAATGAAGGATGGTATGGAGCCAAAGAGCCGACCTGCTGGGCCTGCCTGCTGCCTCACAGATTGTAAACTGTCACTCAGGATGCAGACAGACAAGCAGGACAGACATCGTTTGCCCGGATTACCCCTTATTGCTGAAACTGTCATCCAAGCACATCCTTCTGTTCCCTTTCTTCTCTTTCCTTCACAGTGATTTTTGTTTTTGTATATGCATGTATATGAACTCCCTAATCTGTTTACTCTAGCTTCCTCCACTTTCTGTGTTTTTTCCCTTTATGAAATCAGTCCCAGTATACTCTCCCTGCTCATTGTTTGATGGTTCGTTGCCTCTCCATAGGAGGTAGCTGCAGAGTATTTGGGCGCCTTCCCCCTGTTTTACCAGTTTACCAGTGTAATCCTTTACACTGGCACAATGAGCTCTCACTTCAGCCATGGGATTCTATTAGGCTCCCAGAGAGACTCAGGATCTCCATAAGCATTTTCCAGCTACCGTCGCCCCCGCTTCACCACCTACAGCATACAGCCCTGAACGCAGCCAAACTGATAGCTTCCTCTGCTCATTTTAAACAGAAACCTCCCCTTTGTTTCACCAGAGGAGGTTTTACCTGTCTGGGAAAAAGAAAGAGTAAAATTTTTATATGCTTACAATACAAACGGCTTGTTAATGCTGTCAGCTTCACTCCAAAAACAGCGTTCCTTTACAACTGCAGAGTATATAACAAGCAAGTGCGAGCAGGCAAATGCTTGTTATACGGTCTTTGGAGGAATGCTAAAGATGTTTCAAAAATTGCTGAAGTTGTTGGAAGGATGGGATTCCTGCCCTCTGCAGCAAATATGAAGCCATTAAATTCTGCAGATAAACTCCCATGTCCTTCATTTTCACTCAATATACTGTATGTCAAATACACAAGCTGGCCATGTATTTCAAACAAACAAAATGCAGTTTGGTGTTTTATTTCCAGCACTTCATGATGAACAGAAGGCATTTTATGTAAGTGTGACAAGGAAATGGTGCTGCTTCAGTTAATTGTTGTCAATAGGTCAGTCAGTTCATCTGTGTATATTTATTTTAAGAGGCAAATAGCAACAAATGTGTATGTAGAATAAGCAGTTACAATGCATTTACATTATGTGATATGTGTGACTTTTTTAAACAGGTACAAACCACTTTGATACCTTATAAATTTGCAATTGAACATGTGCTACAAAAGCAGTCAGTGAAACATCTCTATAGTGAAGAAATGTCACTTCATAATAAGCTGTTATAATACATTAGATTAAAAGGAAAATCGTGACATGCTTTTTGCCAGAGAGAGAACCTATACTCATCTGTTCTCCCAAACATCAGATATTAGTTGATTTATATTTCTTTATTTTCTCATCAGCTAGGTTTTCACCATCTGATTTTTGTCAATATGTTATTAGTGTTTAAGCACTGTGTTCAATTCTAGCCAAATGTTCTCATAATCTTGTCAAATAGTGAGTCTGCATTGATGTATGAAACATGTCTTAAAGCTAATTGCTTATTCAGGATTTATAAAGCATTCATAACCTAATTAATAACCTGTTTATAATCTGTTTATTGACACCAATGTTTAAAATGATATGCTGCCAGTAGTTTTCACAGATTGATTCGTGCCACCTATTCCATCTTTAATGCAAGAGAAACTAAGAAATATGTAAAACAGAAAATAATAGATCTGAAATGCTGTTGTCTGTTTTGGGGAAAAATCAGAGGTACACAACTCAGACACATTAGATAAATATCAACCACTGCTGTCGGTGAATCTTATCTTATTTGCTAATAGGCTGATATTGGCAGAGGTGGGTTACGTGGGTAAAGTCAGAGATGTTCACAAGTCATTTTTTGCAAGTCCAAGTCAAGTCTTAAGTGACTTTATTGTTGTCATATCTAAAGAATTTAAAATATGTACCACATTATCCTTTACCTGTTAGCATTTAGTAACAGAACTGGTCAGCAGTTGGATGTCATTACTTTAGACAAGCTGATGAAATGCAGTCAAAACACAGTGAAAGTTTCCCTTACAGATCTGCATTGTTACAAACCTTAACAGTTCTTTAATTGATAAACAGTCATGTTTCATGGATCCAATTATCTGTGTGTTTTAACAGTGAAAATCACCTGACTTATTCCTAATGGATGCTTTTAATGAAAACATTAAAAAAAAAAAAAAGATTGCTCACAAGTCCAAAATCACAAGTTCAAGTCAAGTCTTGAGTCTTTTCTGTGCAAGTTCAAGTCAAGTCTGAAGTGCTTGTATATGAGACTTGTGTCCAAGTGTCAGACTGAAGTCCCCATCTCTGGGTACAGTAGCTAGAAATTGTACTGAAGTAAAATTAGTGTTACCTCCTGATATTAATTACTCAAGTAAAAGTAACCCCTCAAAGCATGTACCTGAGTATTAATAACAAAGCAGCTACTAAATAAGTTATTTGAGTAGTGACTTCACTCTGACCAACGAGTTAGGGTTTTCTTGTAAATGTGACATTTTTTCTTAAATTTAACACATTGGTTCCTGTTCAATTTTCAGTTTTTTTCTACTAGTGACTTTTGTAATGCAAATTTTTAGCTTTTAACCAATAAATTTGCAATTTATTTCTTTTTTTAACCATTTTTGCATAAATTTGTGTGCTCTTTAAAAAATACAGATCATGCATAGAAACTGAGGAATCAAATATTGGGCAATGATTTCAGATCGCTTTCATTTCCAATCAATGAAATCAAAAGTTTTTCAAAGAGCACAACCAAATGTAAGTACTTCAGTAACAGTACAGGTTGGTCTTTAAAAAAAATTACTCAAATAAGAGTAAAAGCTATTCATAAAACTATGGTTTTGTGAAAAAGTTACTTAAGTACAGTGCTATAAAAAGTATTTTCCCCCTTCCTGATTTGTCCCTGGGCACACTGGTCACACTGAAATGTTTCAGATCATCAAAAATTTTTTAATATTAGACAAAGATAGCACGAGTAAATCAAAATGCAGTTTTTAAATGATGATTTCATTTTTTTCAGGGAAAAAAAGCTATCCAAACCTACCTGGCCCTGTGTGGAAAAGTAATTGTTTGTTACATCATGAATTAACTGTGATTAACCACATTTATTTTTTGGAAAGCTGAGTTCAGTTTCACTAGCCACATCCAGGCCTGATTACTGCCAGACCTGTTGAATAAAGAAATCATTTAAATATAACCTGTCTGATACAGTGGAGTAGGCTAAAAGATCTCAAAAAGCAACACATCATGTATGATAATTACCTAAAGAAATTCAAGAACAGATGAGAAATAAAAATCCAGAAGAACATCTAAAGAACTGCAGGCCTCACTTGCCTCAGTTTGGACACTGGTCCATGATTGAATACAATATAATAAGATACAAATATAGCCACGCCCTGCGATGGACTGGCAGTTTGTCCAGGGTGTACCCTGCCTCTCGCCCAAAGATGCTGGGATAGGCTCCAGCCCCCCCGTGACCCAAAAAGGATTAAGTGGTAGAAGATGGATGGATGAATGGAAATACAGCCACAAGCAGTGATCATCGGATTCAAAGCAGGTGTAGACTTCAAAGTCTTCCATTGCTTAGCAGCAGCATTTAAAACCTAAGGTCTGCTATACATTAGTTTTTAAAAGGAACTCTGATTATATTGGCATGTTAGCTCTATATGCTTTATTTTTATGTTACTAACATAACTATAATATAATTTTTTTGAAAATAATTCCCAGTTTTATATATTTTTAAAAAACTTTATTACGATGTAAATCGCCATTATTGTTTACGTCGCAATGCATTCTGGGTAGTGGCGTAGAATGGTTGCAGCCGTTTTTTCTGTCTTATACAAGCCAAGAAGCGAAGCTACAAACTACTGCCATTTGTCAGTGAAAATGCCACATTGCGCGGCTTTTGGATGTAATTTCCAATCAAAGGGAAATAAAGAGAGCGGGGTGAGCCTCCATAGCTTTCCTAAAGAGGGAAAGTGGAGGAAAAAGTGGGGCGGCAGTGGCTCAGCAGGTCGTCTAATAACCCGATGGTTGGCGGTTCGCATCACGCTCTCCCCAGATATCCTGCCATTGTGTCCCTGGGCAAGACACTTCACCCGCATTGCCTCCAGTGCCCATAACACTGGGTATGAATGTGTAAAAATGTTTAAATGCTCGGTGGTGGCCGGAGAGGCTGTTAGCGTGGATGGGCAGCCACATTTCCCTCACTCTGAGTCTGTGATCACGCGCTGTAGCGCATGCCTGATAAAGCTGACATATGTATTAATCACGCTGTGATAATAGCACAGTATCGCTCAAAGCGATACTGTGGGTTTTTTTTATTACTTATTTTGTACTAACCACAGTGCGCAGTGGGCAGCACAGTTTACCCTCGGCCGGGGGATCGCGGAGATCGTGGGTTCGATCCCTGCCCCCAGCCAACAGTGATCTGTGTGGAGTTTGCATGTTCTCCCCGTGTTTGCGTGGGTTTACTCCGGGATTTCTCCAGTTTCCTCCCACATGTCAAAAACATGCAGGTTAGGGAGTTAAGGGGCGCTTGCGCACGCAGCAACTGGCAGCTGGTGGCTTGTCACCAGACTGCAAATCAAATCTACCTATGGGTACAAAATAAGTAATAAAAAAAAAAAAGGGCTCGCTCCACAGCGCTGGAGTGAGCTTCGTGCTGGAGGATGGAATAAACACCCTTTTAAACTTCAGTTCGCAGTGTCCTGCCTGCACTTATTCCGTGCCTCAACACTGGGTTCCCTTATTTCATCCGCCACACTGGTGCGTAAAGCGCACGCTCGTGCGCTTCGCGGGATATTGTGCTTTATCATAGCGTGATTAATACATATGTCAGCTCTATCAAGTGTTGTGGGATGTGTCTGGTGCGTTTGTTTGGATGGGGCAGCAGCTCGGTGCGTGGACGTGAGTGAGTGATGGCGTTTGCGCAGCCGAGGCGCCCCCCCCCCCCCCCCCGGTGTGTGTGGCAAACGGTGTGTGATTTGGTGCGGATAAGTAGAAAGAGCGAGGTGACCAGAGCAGGTAGAATTTGTTGCTGACAACAGTGCAGTATATAAATAAAGCCCCAACGCTTCAGCAAAACGGCCTGTGCTTCTGTGTACCACAAGAGTGAGGTTTACTCGGGAATTAAACCGCGGAGGAAGATACATCTCCCCTGCGTCCCAAAACCACGGTTAGGAGACGAAAGGCAGGAACGGTCAACACAAGCATGCGATCACAGACATGTCTCATGCGCGCGCTTTGAGCGATATTGTGCTATTATCACAGCGTGATTAATACATATGTCAGTTTTATCAGGCATACGCTACAGCGCGTGATCACAGACACTCAGAGTGAGGGAAATGTGGCTGCCAATCCGCGCCAACAGCCTCTCCGGCCACCACTGAGCATTTAAACATTTTTACACATTCATACCCAGTGTTATGGGCACTGGAGGCAATGCGGGTGAAGTGTCTTGCTCAGGGACACAACGGCAGGATATCTGGGGAGAGCGTGATGCGAACCGCCAACCATTGGGTTATTAGACTACCTGCTGAGCCACTGCCGCCCCACTTTTTCCTCCACTTTCCCTCTTTAGGAAAGCTATGGAGGCTCACCCCGCTCTCTTTATTTCCCTTTGATTGGAAATTACATCCAAAAGCCGCGCAATGTGGCATTTTCACTGACAAATGGCAGTAGTTAGTAGCTTCGCTTCTTGGCTTGTATAAGACAGAAAAAACGGCTGCAACCATTCTACGTCACTACCAAGAATGCATTGCGACGTAAACAAAAATCATAATAAAGTTTTTTAAAATATATAAAACTGGGAATTATTTTCAAAAAAATTATATTATAGTTAAGTTAGTAACATAAAAATAAAGCATATAGAGCTAACATGCCAATATAATCAGAGTTCCTTTTAAAGCAGCACAATGTAACACTGAGAAAAAGACAGGAGGCGGAAGCTGGAGGTGGCAACGTTGAAGATGCTAAGATTCTCATTGGAAGTGACTAGAAGGGCCAGGATTAGAAATGAGTATATCAGAGGGACAGCTCAGGTTGAGTGGTTTGGAGACAAAGTAAGAGAGGCAAGGCTGAGATGGTTTGGACATGTGCAGAGGAGGGATAGTGGATATACTGGACAAAGGATGTTGAAGATGGAGCTGCCAGGCAGGAGGAAAAGAGGAAGATAGAGAAGATTCATGGATGTAGTGAAGGAGGACATGGAGAGAGTTGGTGTTACAGAAGAAGATGCAAGGGATAGGGTGAGATGGAGGCAGATGATCCGCTGTGGTGACCCCTAAAGGGAGCAGCCAAAAGAAGATGAAGAAAACTATATGTAGCTTTCTTGTTTCTTGTAAAAACACTGAAAAGACCAACCAGGGCTTTATGTTGTTGGTGGCTAAAGTCGTGCCCTGAGATACGCTGCTAGGACCGAGGCCACAGCCACCACAGCTGCTATCCCCTTGGTGGTCCCACCAAAAAAAAGAGCTGTTGAAGACAATGTGGATGCACTCACACTATGGAGGAAGTGACATTCTTGCTGTCAAATCTTGGTGTACTATCAAAATAATTTTGTAAACATTATTTTGAGGTGAAAACATTACATGGTTTATCTTTAGAAAGTACAGTACTTCAGACCTCCTTGGTAAGATTCAAACCTGGGACTTTCAGGACTGGGACCTGGGACTACAATAACATCATATCGTCACCATCAGGCACAAACTTTGTACCTCCAAAATAGACATTTTTCCAGAAAATTATTGCTTTTGTAGTTATGAAATTTATTCACATGGGTTTTCCAGTGCTCATCATTGATATGATATTCCTAAAAGACATAAAGTGTGACCAGTAGAATGAGATTATACAAAAAACTAGAAAACAATATGTGGAGGTACGAGGTTTGCACCTCCCCTCATGGATCGTCACCTTATCGTGGTGGGGGGTTTGCGTGCCCCAGTGATCCCAGGAGCTATGTTGTCTGGGGCAATTTGCCTCTGATAGGGTCACCCAAGACAAACTGGTCCTGGGTGAAGGGCCAGACTAAGAACAATCCAACAGACTCTCATGATAAATTCTAGATCAAGGATTCAGTGTACCCCGCCCGGTATGGGGTTACCGGGGCCCCACCCTGGAGCCAGGCCTGGGGGAGGGGCTCGATGGCTAGCATCTGGTGGCCGGGTTTCCACCCATGGGACCCGGCCGGGCTCAGCCCGAAGGAGTTACATGGGTCCGCCCTCCAGTGGGCTCACCACCTGCAGGAGGGATCATGGGGGTCCGGTGCTATGTGGATTAGGTGGCGGTCGAAGGCGGAGACCTTGGCGGACTGATCCCAAGCTTTCTAAACTGGCTTTTGGTACGTGGAATGACACCTCTCTGGTGGGGAAGGAACCTGAGCTGGTGTACGAGGTTGAGAGATACCAGCTAGATATAGTCGGCCTCACCTCAACACACAGCTCCGATTCCGGAACCAGTCTTCTGGAGAGGGGCTGGAGCTTGGCCTTTTCTGGAGTTGCCCCGGGCGAGAGGCGACGAGCAGGGGTGGGTATTCTTGTATCCCCCCACCTTGCTGCCTCTATATTGGAGTTTTCCCCGGTGACGAAAGGGTTGCTTCCCTGCGCCTTTGGGTTGGGAAACGGGTCCTGACCATCATTTGTGCCTATGCACCAAATAATGTTTCAGAGTACCCACCCTTTTTGGAGTCTCTGACTGGGGTGCTTCTCTTGGAGACTCCACTGTCCTACTGGGGGACTTCAATGCACATGTGGGCAATGACAGTGAAACCTGGAGGGGGGTGATTGGGAGGAACAGCCTGCCCGATCTGAACCCGAGTGGTGTTCAGTTATTGGACTCTGTTCTAACCACAGTTTGTCCATAACGAACACCATGTTCAAGCATAAGGGTGTCCATATGTGCACCTGGCACCAGGACACCCTAGGTCGCAGGTCGATGATCGATTTTGTTATCGTGTCATCAGACCTGCGACCGTATGTCTTGGACAATCGGGTAAAGAGAGGTGCAGAGCTGTCAACTGATCACCACCTGGTGGTGAGTTGTATCCGATGGCAGGGGAGGAAGCCATTCAGACCTGGTAGACCCAAACGTATAGTGAGGGTGTGGTGGGAATGTCTGGCTGAGGCTCCTGTCCAGGAGGTCTTCAACTCCCACCTCCGGAAGAACTTCAACCACATTCCGAGGGAGTCTGGAGACATGGAGTCTGAATGGGCCATGTTCTCCACCTCTATTGTTGAAGCGGCGGCCCAGAGCTGCGGCCGCAAGGTGGTCGGTGCATCTCGTGGTGGCAACCCCCGAACCAAGTGGTGGACACCAGTGGTGAGGGGGGACCATTAAGCTGAAGAAGGAGTCCTATCAGGCTTGGTTGGCTTGTGGGACACCCGAAACAGCTGAGGTGTACCGGCAGGCCAAGCGGAGTGCAGCTCGGGTAGTTGCTGAAGCAAAAACCTGGGTATGGGAGGAGTTCGGTGAGGCCATGGAACAAGACTTTCGGTCGGCCTTGAAGAGATTCTGGCAAACTGTCCGGCGGCTCAGGAGGGGAAAGCAGCTCCCTGTCCACACTGTGTATGGTGCGGATGGGGCGCTGTTGACTTCGACTGGCGATATCATCGGGCAGTGGAAGGAATACTTTGAGGATCTCCTCAATCCCACTGATACGCCTTCCACAGAGGAAGCAGGGCTTGTGGACGAGGGGGATGACTCACCTATCACAGGGACTGAGGTCGCCAAAGTGGTTAAAAATCTCCTTGGTGGCCAGGCCCCGGGGGTGGACGAGATTCGCCCTGAGTACCTCAAGGCCCTGGATGTTGTAGGGCTGTCATGGTTGACACGCCTCTGCAACATTGCATGGAGGTCGGGGGCAGTGCCTTTGGCATGGCAAACTGGTGTGGTGGTTCCTCTCGTCAAAAAAGGGGACCGAAAGGTGTGCTTCAACTTTAGAGGGCTCACACTCCTCAGCCTCCCTGGGAAGGTCTGTGCCAAGGTACTGGAGAGGAGAGTCCTGCCGTTGGTCGAACCTCAAATTCAGGAGGAGCAATGTGGTTTTCGTCCTGGCCGTGGCACATCGGACCAGCTCTTTACCCTCTTGAGAATTCTCGAGGGTTCGTGGGAGTTTGCCCAACCAGTTTACCTGTGTTTTGTGGACTTGGAGAAGGCATTCAACCGCATCCCTCGTGGTTTTTTTGTGGGGGGTGCTTCGGGAGTATGGGGTATCAGGCTTGTTGTTGCAAGCTATTTGGTCTTTGTACGACCGTTGTGAGAGTTTGGTTCGTATTGCCAACACTCGGGTCGGATTCATTCCCAGTGAGAGTTGGACTCCGCCAGGGCTGCCCTTTGTCACCGATCCTGTTCATAATTTTTATGGACAGGATTTCTAGGCGCAGCCAGGGAATGGAGGGTGTCATGCTTGGTGACCACAGGATCTATTCAATTCAATTCAATTCAACTTTATTTATATAGCGCCATTTCACAACAACAGTCATCTCATAGCACTATCAACTGTAGGGGGGAACCCCCACAGTTGCAGAAAGACCCCAGCAATCAGGTGATCCCCTGTGAGCAAGCACTTGGCGACGGTGGAGAGGAAAAACTCCCTTTTAACAGGAAGAAACCTCCAGCAGAACCAGGCTCAGGGAGGGGCAGTCATCTGCTGCGACTGGCTGGGGGGTGAGGGGACAGAGAAGATGAAAAGAACAGACATGTAGAGAGCAAACAGCACGATGGGGACTCAATCTATGGGAGAGAACAAACAAATGTTAATGACCAGCAAAAAAAAATATTTCATAGAGAGTGAGGAAAGGAGTGAAGCCCAGTGCATTACTGGAGGTCCCCCGGCTGACTAAACCTATTAGCAGCATAACTAAGGGAGGGTTCAGAAACACACGATCCCTCCCTAATTGTAGGCTATATCAAAAAGGTAGGTTTTAACCCTAATCTTAAAAACAGAGATCGAGTCTGACTCCCGAATCCAGATTGGCAGCTGATTCCACAGGAGAGGAGCTTGATAACTGAAGGCTCTGCCTCCCATTGTACTTTTGGAGATTCTAGGTATTACAAGTAATCCTGCATTTTGGGAGCGTAGTGCTCTGTTAGGATAATACGGTAGTATCAGATCTTTTAAATAAAAAGGAGCCTGATTGTTTAGAGCTTTGTAAGTAAGAAGAAGGATTTTAAACTTAATTCTAAACTCTATGGGAAGCCAATGAAGGGAGGCCAGAACCGGAGAGATATGATCTCTCTTTCTAGTACCTGTTAAAACTCTTGCTGCAGCATTTTGGATCAGCTGAAGACTTTTTAAAGATGTTTTAGGACAACCTGATAATAAAGAATTACAATAATCTAATCTCGAGCTAACAAAAGCGTGGATCAGTTTCTCAGCATCACTCTGAGACAAGATGCTCCTAATCTTGGCAATATTACGCAAATGATAGAAGGCAGTCTTAGAAACAAATTTAATATGTGAATTGAAGGACAAATCCTGATCAAAAATAACTCCAAGGTTCCTCACAGAGCTATTAAGAGAAAGAGTAACTGCATCCAAACTGAAAGTTTGATTTGGAAAGGAATTTCTAAGGTTTTTTGGACCAACAAGAATGACTTCAGTCTTATCTGAATTTAATAGCAGGAAATTACAAGTCATCCAAGCTTTGATTTCCTTAAGACAGGCTTCTAACTTGGCTAATTGATTACTATCATCTGGCTTCATTGACAGGTATAATTGTGTGTCATCTGCATAACAATGAAAATGTATACAGTGCTTTCTAATAATGTTGCCTAACGGAAGCATATATAAACTAAAAAGAGTAGGGCCTAGCACAGATCCCTGTGGAACTCCATGACTAAGCTTTGAGTTGAAAGAAAACTCATTATTTACATGAACAAACTGGAACCTATCAGATAAATAAGATCTAAACCACTGCAACGAAGTTCCATTAAGTCCAACATAGTGTTCTAATCTATCAAGTAGAATATTATGATCGATAGTGTGGGGAGACTTGAATAACGAAACCGAATTGTCTTCCATTCCAGTTTATTCAAGAAATCATTCCACTGTCTGCTCTTATTCTTGAGCAGCGAACAAAGAGACTGAACACACCAAAGTTCTCTCATTTAAACATTCTCACATCAAACCATTTCCCTCGCGGGGGAAATCACACATCTATATCAAAGTCTCTTTATTCACATTCATTAGCCTTTTATTTACATAACTCCCCCTTCTCTCCTCTCGAGCCTCAGTGGTCAGGAAGTCTTCTGTCCCCTGTCCTCCGCAGGGGGTCCAGGCTCTGTGGCTCCGCACCGCAGGAGGCTGGCTCTCCTTCATCGTGAGGTTAAATCACATATGCAGTGTCCAACATATACATGTCTCACAACACAGCCATATAACCCCCCCCCCAAACGATGAAGAACAGACTAATTCCCAAAATTTAATAGCACCTTACTCACTACTGAATAATCAACACCAACATTCAGTCTGTGCGCCGCTTGGGCTTCAGCCGTCTGCCGAATCTGCTGTGCGTTGGCCCCGCCTTGCCTGCGGTGCTGTTCTGCTTCGGGTCTGTTGACTGAGGAAGAGAGTGGTTAATTGCCCTCTGCGGGGGCCTGCCTCGTCGAGGCGCCACCGCGACCGGTACAGACACGTCCTTCATGACAAAAGCAGGTTTTAGTCTGTCAATACTGACTGTCTCTTTTCTGTCTCCAAAATCTAGCACAAATTGCTTATCACCTGCCTCCAGCACTCGAAATGGCCCTTCGTAAGGTGGTTTGAGCGTTGCTTTAAGGGCTTCGCGCCTGACAAAAACGAAATCGGCATTTTTCAAAGCCTTGGGGACGAAAACTCGTGGAAAAGCGTGATGAACCGGACCCGGGAGCGTGTCTGCCCCCGTGCCGACTAACGGTCCCAGAGCAGAGAGAGGTGGGGGCTCTGGGTGCTCTGGTAAAAACTCGCCCGGCAGCCTCAGAGTTTGTGCGAATACCAGCTCCGCTGGGGAGGCGTCTGAGTCCTCTTTAGGCGCAGAACGCAACCCTAATAAAACCCATGGAAGTTTATTTACCCAATCTGCATCCGTGAGCAACGCTCTGAGTGCTGCCTTCAAAGACCTATGAAAACGCTCGCATAAACCATTAGCCTGAGGGTGGTAAGCCGTAGTGCGGTGAATTTTGGCTCCTAAGCCGTTGGCCATCGCTGACCACAGCTCAGAGATGAATTGCGGTCCTCTATCGGACGTAATGTCCGACGGAACCCCGAAGCGCGCCACCCAAGCCGTTAAAAAAACGCGAGCCACCTCCGCGGCCGTGGTCGTCGCAAGTGGGACCACTTCCGGCCAACGTGTGGTGCGGTCCACCATTGTCAAAAGATACGTGAACCCCTGTGATGCCGGTAGGGGGCCCACAAGGTCGACGTGCACATGGTCGAACCTTCTGGCCGGAATGCGGAACGGTTCTAACGGGGCTCTTGTGTGCCTGTGAATTTTGGCCCGTTGACAGGAAATGCAGGTTTTTGCCCATTCCTTCACGTGCTTGCGCAGGCACGGCCAAACAAACTTTTCCGCCACTAGTTTCACCGACGCGCGCACCCCCGGGTGCGCCAGTGAGTGGACCGAGTCAAAAACACGGCGGCGCCACGTGGCCGGAACCACCGGACGCGGGCGCCCCGTCGACATGTCGCAGATCAGGGGGGGCATACCGGTTTGTAAACACTTGCTCTCCAGCCTCAACCCTGTTGGTCCAGACTGGAGCGCGCGCACGTCTGCGTCCGCCCCCTGGTCCGCTGCCATGGCTGCGTAATCTATACCCACGTGCACCGGGGCTGCGCGCGCCACCGTGCCGCTCTCCTGCGGCGCGGTCACGGTGGCCCGTTCTGCCTCTGCGCGTGTTGGGGTCGTGAACGCGCGTGAGAGACAATCCGCTACTACATTGAATTTGCCCGCGACGTGCCTAATGTCAGTGGTAAATTCCGAGATTGCGGCCAGCTGCCTCTGCTGCCTGCCGGACCACGGATCTGAAATTTTGGCCATGGCGTATGTGAGCAGCTTGTGGTCCACATAAGCGGTGAAGCACCGTCCTTCCAGCCAGAACTGGAAATGACGAATAGCCAAATGCAGCGCCAACAGTTCTCTGTCAAACGCGCTGTATTTTCGTTCAGCCGCGCTTAAAGATTTGCTAAAGAAAGCCAAAGGCTGCCAAACTCCGGCTACCTGTTGCTCAATAACGGCCCCTATGGCTAAATCTGAAGCGTCTGTCGTCAGCGCGATACGTGCTGCAGGGTCTGGGTGGGCCAGGAGCGCAGCGTCAGCCAAGGCTTTTTTAACCTCTGTGAACGCGCGCTCCCGCTCCGGGGACCATTCGACCGCCTGGGTCGGCTTTTGTTTTTTGAGCGCGGCATATAACGGTTGCATGATTTGAGCTGCGTGGGGCAGGAATCGGTTATAAAAATTCACCATCCCCAAGAATTCCTGTAGTGATTTGACCGTTTGTGGACGGGGAAAATCCGCTACCGCGCGTACTTTCTCTGGTAACGGAACCGCTCCCTCCGGGGAGACGCGGTGACCCAAAAAATCGATCCGCTCGACGCCGAACTGGCACTTGGCTGGGTTAACTATTAAGCCGTGCTCTCCCAGCCTCCTAAAAACTGCTGTGAGGTGCGTTTCGTGTTCGTCCTCTGAAGTACTCACGACCAAAATGTCGTCGAGGTACACAAACACGAAAGGGAGATCGCGTAACACGGCATCCATCATCCGCTGAAATGTTTGCGCCGCCCCTTTGAGACCAAACGGCATGCGTAAAAACTCGAAAAGTCCGAACGGGGTTATTACCGCTGTTTTAGGAATGTCCTCCGGTTGGACCGGGACTTGGTGATAGCCGCGAACTAGATCAATCTTTGAAAAAATGCGCGCCCCCGCCAGGTGCACCGAAAAATCCTGAATGTGCGGGATGGGATAACGATCGTGCGCCGTAGCGTTGTTTAGCCTGCGGTAATCCCCGCACGGTCTCCAGGAGCCATCGGCTTTCGGTACCATGTGCAGCGGCGAAGCCCACGGGCTCTTCGACCTACGAACGATGCCCAGCCTCTCCAGGCTGGCGAACTCCTCGCGCGCAATGGCGAGCTTAACTGCATCCAAGCGCCGAGCTTTTGCAAACACGGGAGGACCAGAAGTGGGGATAAAGTGTTTCACCCCGTGCTTCGCGACCGTCGCTGAAAAAGTGGGCACAGTGAGCGCTGGAAATTGGGTGAGGAGTGTGTGAAACTTACCACCTGCTGTAGCGACGTGGGTCTGTACTGGTGGCGGGGACACTCGAGCTGAACAGGGGAGAGAGTAAAAAGAGAGTGCATTTACCAGCCGTCTATTAGCAAGATCAACTAACAGATTGTGTGAACACAAAAAATCTGCGCCCAACATGTTGAAACTCACCGCCGCTATTACAAAAGTCCATTCATATGTGCGGCCATGTAAGCACAAAGGCAAGGTCCTTCTCCCGTAGGTGTTGATGTTCGAGCCATTTGCCGCTGTAGCTCCGTTACCGTGGGGTCCAGCCACCCGGTCCGCGTATGTTGGGGTGATGAAGCTCACTTGTGCTCCGGTGTCAATGAGGAACACCCGTCCGGAGCGCGCATCCGTGATGTAGAGCAGCTTGTTGCGTTCTCCGAGGGTCGAAGCTGCTAGCGACCCCCGGTCTTGCCGTTTCCCGAACTCCTGAAGATGCAGGGCGGCACACACCTGCGTGCCTTCTCTGCGAACCTCCGATGGTAAAAGCAGAGATCTTCTCCTCCGCTGTGTCGTGCCCGCGCTTCTGCCGCCTGGCTATTGGCTCCCCCTCGTTGCGGTCGTGTTGCCGCCGTCGTCGGCCAGTCTGGTTCTGCCGCCTCTGGCTCCCCGCTGTCTCGGGTCGCTGCTGTGGTTGCTTGCCCGCCGCCGGCGTCCAGGATCCCATCTGCCTCCTGGGCCAGCTCCCGGAACTCCTCCAGGGTGTGACACTTTTTGCCGGCCAGCGTGCTTCTCGCATGCGCCGGGAGGTTGGAGAGGAAGATGAACTGAAAAATGAAATCATCGTTGTCCAAACCTCTCAGCTGTATCATCTCCTCCATCAGGGCGCTCGGCCTGTGTCCACCTTGGTCTAGCAAAGACAGGATCCTCCTCGCCCTCACTTCAGCCGAGGGGGTGAAAAACTTGATGAGGGTGGATTTCAGCTTGCCGTACCTGTCGGTCGCGGGTGGCTGCTCCACCAAGCTTTGCACGCACCGAGCTGTGCTGTTGTCCAGTTTAGCGATGACATGGTGGAACTTAGTGTCATCCACCGTTACTCCTGCGAGCGCGAACTGCGACTCTGCTTGCAGAAACCACGACCGTGGGTTATCCTGCCAGAAATCAGGCAGCTTAACGGCCACTGCGCCCGCCAGCTCTGAGCGCTGTGAGTCCGGGACCCTGAGAATTTCTTCGTTCATTCTCAACGTCGTCAGTCACCAATGTGGGGAGACTTGAATAACGAAACCGAATTGTCTTCCATTCCAGTTTATTCAAGAAATCATTCCACTGTCTGCTCTTATTCTTGAGCAGCGAACAAAGAGACTGAACACACCAAAGTTCTCTCATTTAAACATTCTCACATCAAACCATTTCCCTCGCGGGGGAAATCACACATCTATATCAAAGTCTCTTTATTCACATTCATTAGCCTTTTATTTACATAACTCCCCCTTCTCTCCTCTCGAGCCTCAGTGGTCAGGAAGTCTTCTGTCCCCTGTCCTCCGCAGGGGGTCCAGGCTCTGTGGCTCCGCACCGCAGGAGGCTGGCTCTCCTTCATCGTGAGGTTAAATCACATATGCAGTGTCCAACATATACATGTCTCACAACACAGCCATAGATAGTATCAAAAGCTGCACTAAGGTCTAAAAGGACAAGTACAGAAACTAGTCCATTATCAGATGCAATGAGGAGGTCGTTAGTGACCTTCGCTAAGGCTGTTTCAGTACTATGATGGATTCTAAACCCAGATTGAAACTCTTCAAGTAAACCATTTCCCTGCAGGTGGTCGAATAATTGCGTAGCAACAACTCTTTCTAAGATTTTTGAAATGAAAGGGAGATTAGAGATTGGTCTATAGTTAGCTAAAGCTCCTGGATCTAGCGTTGGCTTTTTGAGTAAGGGTTTAATTACAGCTGTTTTAAAAGCCTGTGGTACATGGCCTAAAGTTAATGAAGAATTGATTATATGAAGAATAAAGCTACCAATAAGTGGGAAGACTTCTTTAAATAACCTAGTAGGAATAGGGTCTAAAAGACAAGTTGAAGGTTTGGATGAGGAAACTATTTTGTCTAACTCACAAAGGTCGATTGGAGTAAACTCATCAAGACAGACATCAAAAGAAGGAGTTGTAGTAGTTACAGTATTTAAGTTAACTGTGGGAAGAATCTGATTGATTTTATCTCTGATGGATGAAATTTTATTATTGAAAAAGTTCATAAAGTCCTGACTAGTAAGCTCTAAGGGAATGCTAGGATTGATAGAGTCCTGACTCTTTGTCAACCTGGCTACAGTACTGAAAAGAAACCTGGGATTATTCTTGTTCTCTTCTATTAATGCAGAGTAATAACTTGTTCTAGCTTTTCTAAGAGATTTTTTATAAATTAAAAGATGATTTCTCCAAGCTAGATAGATTTCATCTAAATTAGTAGAGCGCCATTTTCTTTCTAATTGACGAGTCTTCTGTTTTAAGCTACGAGTTTCTGTGTTGAACCAAGGAGTTAGAAATCTCTGATTAGACTTTTTCTTTTTTAAGGGGGCCATCAAGTCTAGAGCCTGATGCAGAGAAGCTGAAACACTATCCACCATGTTATCAATTACAGAAGGAGCAAGCTGTCTATAGCTTATTTCCGTTGTGTTGACACAAACAACAGCAAACAACACAAACAACAGCAAACAACAGATCTCATCTCTGTTGTTTGCAGATGATGTTGTCCTGTTGGCTTCATCCAGCAGTGACCTACAGTTCTTGCTGGGACGGTTTGCCGCTGAGTGTGAAGCAGCTGGGATGAGAATCAGCACCTCCAAGTCCGAGTCCATGGTCCTCAGCCGGAAAAAGGTGGATTGTCCTCTCCAGGTTGGGGATAGGCTCCTGCCCCAAGTGGAGGAGTTTAAGTATCTTGGGGTCTTATTCACAAGTGAGGGGAGAATGGAGCAAGAGATTGACAGACGGATCGGAGTAGCATCTGCAGTGATGCGGATGTTGTACCAGTCTGTTGTGGTGAAGAGGGAGCTGAGTTCTAAGGCAAAGCTGTCGATTTACCAGTCAGTCGACGTTCCTACTCTCACCTATGGTCACGAGCTTTGGGTAATGACCGAAAGAACGAGATTGCGGATACAAGTGGCTGAAATTAGCTTTCTCCGTAGGATTGCTGGACTCACCCTCAGAGATAGGGTGAGGAGCTCAGTCATCCGGGAGAGGCTCAGAGTAGAACCGTTGCTCCTCCACATTGAAAGGAGTCAGTTGAGGTGGTATGGGCATCTGATTAGGATTCCTCCTGGACGCCTCCCACTTGAGGTGTTTCGGGCACGTCCCACTGGGAGGAGACCCCGGGGCAGACCCAGGACTCGGTGGAGAGACTATGTCTCCCAGCTGGTCTGGGAACGCCTTGGTATCCTCTCTGAAGAGCTGGAGCAGGTGGCTGGGGAGAGGGAAGTCTGGGTTTTCTCTTCTTGAACTGCTGCCTCTGCGACCTGGACCTCCAGAAAAGCGGTAGAAGATGGATGGATGGATGGATGGATGGATGGATGGATGGATGGATGGATGGAGGTTTGCACCTGACAGCAACAATATAAGAAAAAAATAGTAATTTTTTTCACATATTTAAACCATCTGCACTTTTTATTTTTATTTTATTTTTTATTTTTACTTTTTACATTTTATCTATTTTCTGCACTTCGCCCTTGATTATCATCCATGACATATAAAACAAAGCAGAGAACATTACCAAATCAACAGATCTAAATATCGTTCAGCGTGACTGTGAGTCTCTTGCAGGACTAATCACTCAGAATGTCTTTCGAGGCAGCTGTATTTTCGCAAACCCCTCGCCCACCACTTGAAAATGCTTTAAGGAACACTGATGCCGATGCTGCATTTGTACGTCTTTGTTTTGTTCCTCAAGTCCAAAGCCAGGGGCCACAGGGCTCCCCTCCCTCCCTCTTATTTTCCCCCCTTCCCAACCTTCCCTCTCCACCCATCTCGATAATGCAGATCTTTTCTTTGTCACTGCGTGGAAGGCTGCCCTGAACCAACACTGTCCCCTATGCTAGCTCTAGTGGGGGGCCCTATTGTGTGTGGAGGAATGGCGTGTTAACACCCATGTCTGAACACTCTCAATGGGGGCATTGTGTCTGAGTCTTCCTCCAGCTCACCAAGCTACTCCTGTTGATCGGCCCATTATATGATGAAAACACACACATAACTGTAAACTCACTAACAAACTGTCCCAGGCCTGACTATCAGTTATTCAGCGGACTGAGCTGAACGTCTTTGTAGTTGGGTCTGACAGAAATCAGGGGCCAGGGGGTGTACAGTATTGAAGACCCCCCCCCCCCTTTTTTTAAAGAACAAAGAAACATAAGAAGGACAATGTCATATTAGCATGATAACAGTATTTTTTTATTTTTTTTTTGCAATACACTGCAATAAAGCAATCTTGTGAATACCGGTGATATTTCCTCACAGTGGAGGTTAGGTGACACACTAAAACCTGAAAATTTTTTATTTCTGGAGAGCATTTTTTTAAATGAACAGCGATGGATGCTTGTGTGTTTCATAGGGCATGTTGAGCATTTTTATTTCTTTCTGTATAGCAGTGAGAGCCTTAAGGCAGGTTACAAAAGAGCAAGTTGGCGTTTTCTTCCCACATATTTTTAATCAAAGTGTTAGTGTTTACATTTGCATTTGCATTGAGCAGAGGGATGCTGAATGCCAAAGGTGAGATTTTGAAAAACACTCTCTATTTTCCCTTTTTCAGATGGAAACAAGGGTGGGTGGTTGGAATGCTGGATAAAGGCTGCTGGATGACTGAACTCGGCGACCCAGCGCAGCTCATCATCATTGCCATGGGCTCTCGTCTTCTTTCTCTCCTCCTGTGGCTCGTACCTCCATCCAGGGGTCCACCAGAGCCAGCGAAGCCCAGGCGGGGAGCTAGTGAGTAGGCTGGGAAGGATGGAGAAGGTCCCTGAAGGCTAGAATCACCTCTGGAGCTACTGGCATGCAGGATAAATCAATACAACAGACTAAACCTTCTCAGCAATGAGTGGGGTTTCCTGTGTTTTAAGTGTGTGGCCTAGGGGCCTGCAGACCTCCAAAGGACAGGTCCTGGGTGGTTCTCTCAGCTGCAGCCCTGGCTCCTCAGACTGGACCTTGGTCCTGATCTCCACTGGCTTTGTGTGTGGTTCTGCTGAAGGGGATTTCTCCCCAAATAATACCCAATACCTAGAATGTTGAAAGACTGCCAAGAGGGATGTTCTTTTTTCCTGGTTTTTTTTTTTTCCTCCCCTCCATCATAAGATTGACAGATCCCCCTACTGTATGCCTCTGGCTGTATAAAAACCAGTTTGGGAGATTTGCTTTTGACTCAGCCTCCATCCTGAACTCGCCCCTTGTTTATTCCCCAGCTAGTTTTTATTTGACAAAGAGACAGTACGATCTTCATCTTCTCCCCCACATTCTCGGCTTGCTGTTACTATGGTGAGCTGCAGACACGTGTCTGTTCAAACCAGAAATACTGACACACAAAGTATGAACGATGATGTGTCATTATTCAGTTTCAGACTCTTTTTTTTTTTTTTTTAACTGACACTGAAAAGCGAAAAGGGCTGAAGATCACAGAGCAAGAAGACCTTGTAGTGGAGATAGTAAAATGGCAAGTATCTCTTTTTTAGCACTCCACATTTTCCACTCAACAAACTGCTCTGACTGTGCTCTCATTACATCACACTTAGCCTGAAATTGTTTTGTGTGCATGAGAGAAAGGAGAGGATGGTTGGGCTTTACTGTACAGTTAAAGCTGCTCCTTTAATTATAAGATGCCAGTCAAATGTGCACATTCTGAATTGCCGCTCCATCTCCATTATTCTCGTCCACACCGTAAAATCACTGCATGTAGAAATGGGCTGTATATGCTTGGCCTTGAGTGTTCGAGCTGCAGCAGCAGCGGCCGTGGCAGCAGTGTGTATCCGCAGCTCTGAAACTGCTGCCGTCGTCACAGTAATGCATTGTGGTTGTTTCCATCCAGATGGGCACAGCTTCAAACAAAATGGCCGCCAGTCTTTTCCCCCTCTGCCAAAAAATGGCGAATGCACTGTCCCTGTTGTCTGCCATCTGTGCGACAGTTAGCTGTTGGCGAATGCAAATCAAGGCTAATTGCATTTGCATAACCTTCAAACGTCATGTCATTGGCGTGTGCTGATAATTGATCCTCTGATGAAGGCGCCGTAGCGGCGAGCAAACCGGGAGTGGAGTGATGTTTTTAAGGCGCAATCGTTGCTGTTTGTTTGTTCCTCTCGGTGTGCCAAGTGTTTTCCCCCAGAAATGTGTTTGATAGGTGTTCGGTACATGTGAGATCAAGTCTAGACATACTGTGCCATATGGTGTGCTCGCTTGAATGTGATTCCCTTGCATGCAAATGTGACACTGTACAAAAGATTAAGCCGAGGCTTTGTTTAATCAGATCGTGCTCCATCATGCATGCACATTCACCTTTTTTTTTTTTTTTAACACACAGACATACATGATGCACAGATGAACACATTAAGCAAACAGAGAGGCTCAGACACATATATAGACTCTAATTAAGGTGGGATCCATAGGCCCAACATACTCCAGACAGACAGACCATAATATACTAATTTTCATGCACATGGGTGTCTGGTTACCATGGCACTGAACAAAAAATCATGGGGTAAGTGATTTTGCTAGAAACATATAAACAGGCTGTAGCACAAAAAAAGAAAAAAAAAACCTACTGCCTGAAGACTGCGGGATTGTAGCTTTGAAGTATCATGATCAAAATGAGAGACGAGCCAGTCGCATTTTACTGATACTTTGGAAGAGCAGCTTTTATTTTAAAAAAATAAAAGATTAGAATAGAATAGCGTTAGGAGCAGTTTCATGACTGTTTTGTATGAATCTGTGACGCTTCTTTATGGGCTGTTGTCGCATTAAATCGAGCAGGTCTTGTTTTTTCTTTTTTCGGGGGTTTGGGGTGGAGGTTAATTCATGCAATCAGAACAGCGGAGCAACAATGCGGCGCTCGTATTTGCATTTGCCCATCAAGGCAGCTGCTGTGTTGTACAGTTAGATCTATGGCGGGCAGCAAAATGGCGGTCACGCGAATCATAAGAGTCTGTCTGCTGGTCGTGGGAGCTGAGGAGAGGAGAGAAGAGAGTGTGTGGGGGGTGGTGCTTTGGGGTGTCTGGTTTGAGAGAAGGTTGCGGGGTCTAGACTGTGGGATGGGGGGGTCGCTCAGGAGGGGACGATGGAGTTGGGAGGGGGTTATAAGTGGAGAGGTTATTATTTGAGGAGGGGGGCGTCTGGTTTTAGGAGAAACCATTAATGAGATTTGGAGGGTGGGTGGGGGGTTAGTTTGTCTGCATATATGAACATGTGTGTGTCTCGTCCATTTACATAGAGCGGCAAGGGCGTCCATATGTCGTGCAGCGAGGCAAATTCAGCCACGGCATTTTGTGCTCGCATGAAGGTCCCTCTCCCTCTCGTTTTTGTTTATGGGATCACAGAATCTTTCTGACATCACTGGTAGGAGGGCAAGGAACACACTCAAGCCCATTTGGCACATAAGCGCTCCTACTATACAAAAGCTTGATGTTTGTTGCATCACTGTTTCTGTCCAGCCAATGTGGAGCTCCTTTCAGCCAATGGCACACGGCGAACAACAGGAAGAGGAAAGAGGGCTGAGGCGAGTCATGAGTTTACCCTTGATGTGCCAGCAGAGAAGAGATTCAGCAAAACAGCTTTAGCAAGATGGAAAGACATGAGAGCAAAGAGGAATATGGCTTTGGGAGCACATCACTGTTGATAAGGGTTTTTCTGTGTGTCACTCAGGCATTCATTGTTTACAAATCTATAGTGGCGGGGGGGACGGGGAAGCTCCCGAAGCAGTGAATCATGAAGACATTGTGGTTACATGGTCCCCCCCAAAAAAGGTCAGACAGCCAGACAGGCACAATACAGATCCCCATAATTACCCATATGAATAATGCCGTGTTTAAAGTGCCATGGTCTCCCATCCCGGAGAGCGTGGGAATCTTCAGAGAGGGTATGCAGATCAGCTGGGTGCTGGCGAGACAGTCTTGCTAGAATGAATGCTCTCGTAGCAGGTGAAAGAGGACCCTAAAGTTCATGGGTCAAGGCCAGTGAAGGGGTTGTCTGGTTCATGTGTGCACGAGGCCCCTTTGGCTGTCATCTGGGTCTTCTTGCTGGATGCAAATGAAGTTACCAGACTATTTGATAAGCAGAGATCTCTATTATTAGCTCAGTCTGGTTGTTCAGAGAGGACTGGGCGTAAACTTGGACAAGAGCTCCTTCATCATGTCGTAGTCGCAGTGAGTAGCAGACAGGCAGATAGACGGGCAGCCTAAAGTCAGACCTCCCCTGCTGAAAGTGTGATTGTGTTGTCTGGAAGCCCTTTTTTCCCCCCCACATCTCTGCTCTCTGGGACATTTCTTCTCTGAGTGACACGCTGGTCTCGGGCTCTCCAGTGTGGTGCCTGTCTTTGTTTCTCAGTGACTGACTGCAGCTTTGTACCAAGACTCCACAGTTCCGTCATGAAGGCAATCGTCCAGAGTTTACACCATTTACAAAGGAGCCATTTTATCATTTTCATCTCAAAGGACGTTTTCATTACTCAACAATCAGCCAGTGTAGTAGAATAATCCTTTTAATAATGTATTTTGTTTTTGGACTTTAATTGTGAAATTCAAAGAAGAAGATTTAAACAATAAAAATTTTGTGTATAAAGTGGCAAAATGATTAATTGATTGATCTATTCACATCAGCATCAAATTATTACAACCCAATAACTGCTTTTATTTACAATAAACATAACGTTGCAGGAGGAAGAAAATCTAATAAACTCATACAAACAATTAAACTAAAATAAACTACACTGACAAAAATACAAACATGTTTATGAGCCTGTGCAGTATCCCATACTCAAGCATTTCCCACCAAATTCAGAGGCATATGCCCAAGATAAAAGAGAAAGAAAAAGAAAGACACAATAAAAACCAATTACAACTTTAGGCAGAAACAAAAACTAAGGATTAGCATAGCGCTGGTAGATCATATTGTGCAAGTGTTTTTAACAAACATGGCTTTCAATTGTCTAATATAGATAGAGTAATGCAAAGTTTTGTTTGAATGGCTGACAAGGACAGGCAGAATTCCTATCAGAGCTGTCAGAGAGGGTATACAATTTCTGCATTCTAAAGACAAGAAATATTCCTTATATAAATTTGGAATTTTCTCATTTATATAATTTACAAAAGAAATATAAGTATAAAAACAGATAGCACCTACCAAGTATTTGTTTATTGTTAATCCATGATTCCCTTAACAAATATATTTACATATAGTGCATATTATCTGATTATTCTAATTATTTTTTATATCATCAGCATAGAATATCTCTGCACCAATGAGCTCAGTTATTATCCATAAAGGTAGCATCTCACTGGGCTGCGACTGTACACAACTAAAATGTGTGACAAATGCACAGATTTGCAACAATTTTTACTTGGAATCACACTGAATTGGCACATACAACACATTTGCATATGTCTCATAAATATTGCATGAATGTCACACAAACTCCCTGTCCTATGCAACACTCGCACGACAGTTATCTGTGCCAGTTGCGTAATTGGGACCATATAAATTATTATTATGCTATAAGAATGCACAATTTCCACTCACCAGTTGGCAGGGGGCTATGCATCTTCTCCTAATCCTTACAGTTTTGCTGAATCAAGACCTGCTTCAGTTTTATTTTTATTTGTTTATTTTTGTAATGCTGGATAGGGACCATCATGACACACTGAAGGCTGCTGCATGTCTTCTTGTTGCTGCTGCGATCAAGCACCAACCTGACCACTCTGCTGCTGACAAGTACCAGGCTGCTGGAATGTGCCAGATTGCTGCTGCTCCATGGAAGCACCACTCTGGTACTGGAAGGTGTTAGGCTGCTGTGGGCAATACCCTCCTTGCTGCAGCTGCGTTTTGTCTCCAATCAGTCACAATTTAGTTTCATAGGTCCCCAACCCCTTGCAAAGTTGTCAAACTTTTCTCATGCTTTCTGACTCTCGGAAACTAAATTCAGAAGGGTTTGAGACTCCTGTGGTAACTCTGTGACTATTTTAAGAGAAAAGTTGTCACACAATTTTTTGAACAAGATTGAAATTTCTGTGACACAAGAGGAAATTGAATTTGGAGAGACTTTGGAAACTCCCTTACGAATGTAGTTCTCCAACTAGTTGTGAGCTGTCGCAGTCCAGTAAGATACTACTGAGATAATATAGTATAGTATAATATAGTAAGATACAACTGAGAAATATGAGAGTACATACTGAATTTTCTGACATCAATCCAGAAATCTGCTGCTGCTAAAAACAAATATCCTATTTATGGCGCCACAGTTTCAACAACGTTTGTTAAATTAAAAGGAAACTATAATACATTTTTGCATCTCCCGTAGCAAGTAGGAATACAGGAGAAAAGAAAGCCAGCTAATAGACTGTGATATTTTGGCCTTTTCATAAAACATTTCTTACAATGATTCGAAGAGAGAAAGATGACATCTTTATTTTTTTTTTCCCCCATGCTGCCTGAAAAAAATGCTTTTGTCTTCTGTGATAACATCATATCCATGTGACTGCATTGTGTGCTGAAGATTTATTTTTGCAGGTGTGAAACCTTTGTGTGTAAAGGTGCCTTGCGTATGGTATCCCTTTAAGGGAGGCAGCATTATCTCATCAGGAGCTGTGCAAAGGAAGGAAGCAAGTGAATGGGTGAAGGAGCGCAATGCTAACTCTCTCCATCCTTTATGCTCGTTGGTCCAGGCTTCATTAGCTCGACAGAAAGGGACAGCTCTCTCCAAGTCGCCTCAATAGCCCCATAGACCTGCCTCTGGCACAGGCGCCGGCTCAGTAGGGAGGGGGTGTGTGTGCTGCACATGTGCTTTCCTGAGCCATTGACACACCGCTCATAGTTTCCCACTCATGCCTAAAGAAAGCCTGGCATTGACACTTTTTAGGGCTCTCTGGCATTGTCCTTCTTTTTCTTGTTCTCTTGTCATTATTCTCCATTTTGCTTGTTTTTCTCTGTCATTTCCTTTATTCATCTCTACCTCTCGCACAACTCTACAGAGCTAGAGAATAATTTGATTGAGTTCAGTTTTCAAGGCCGGATTTGTGAGCATTATCTTCCATGTTTAGCCCTAACCATGTATTCATTAATCACCACACAACACTAATATGTATACTCTAGATTATGTTGGAAAAAAAGGAGATTGATGATAACATAAACCTGCATGTAGTGTAAAAAAAAAGACTGACCATTGAAACCGGTACTGTACTAGCAGTTTGGGCGCACTCTTATCACCTTAGTGTCTTGCTTTTAGAGGGTCTATATTGTGCATTTTCCTGAGATTTATTTGTAGTAGAGTCAATAAAAGCATTCCTACTTGGCAACAAAGGTAGAGTTCTGGAGTCGGAGGTTGTGGGTTCGAACCCCTGGTTGAACGCCACCAGTTGGGCTTAACCACCTGTCCCCTTGGCTACAATTGGCGTTGTTGGCAAGATTTACTGGTGGCGTATTAGTTCCATTCCCCAGATACCGCTGGTGTCAGAAGGTGGCCATCCTTAACGGAGCCTGAAAGCTAAATGCACCCCTGACGTCAGGACAATGTCAAAATCTGGGGGGGGGTGGAATATGTAGCAGAGTCAATAAAAGCATTCCTACTTGGCAACACAGGTAGAGTTCTGGAGTCGGAGGTTGTGGGTTCGAACCCCTGGTTGAACGCCACCAGTTGGGCTTAACCACCTGTCCCCTTGGCTACAATTGGCGTTGTTGGCAAGATTTACTGGTGGCGTATTAGTTCCATTCCCCAGATACCGCTGGTGTCAGAAGGTGGCCATCCTTAACGGAGCCTGAAAGCTAAATGCACCCCTGACGTCAGGACAATGTCAAAATCTGGGGGGGGGTGGAATATGTAGCAGAGTCAATAAAAGCTTTCCTGCTTGGCTTGCCAGGTGGGTCGACCCTCTTGGCGACACAGGTAGAGTGCTGGACTCTGGACTCAGTGGTTGTGGGTTCGAACTCCCGGCTGGACGGCATCAGTTGGGCTTAACCGCCAGCCCCCTTGGCTACATTTTTTTTTTTTCAAGTTTTGACATCCTGTAACAGCTTTCACCGTGGACTTTATTAATAACGAGCCTCTAATCTGATTGGAAAGGTTTTTTGAGTGGACCAATCAACACATTTGTTTTGCTAATTTACTGAACTGAAGGTAGGGGTTATTGGAATATGGCATAATATTGCCCGTGAAGTCCATGTCATTGTTTCTTTAAGATTTTAACTAAATAAAGGCTGTATGCATCTCTTTGTAGAGTAAGCCTTTCAATGTAATTTAATTATGGTACACTTGTGATTGATGGCTTTGTATTTTAAAAGTACCCCCCCCCCCCAAAAAAAAAACAGTTTTGCACAATAATGGCTCATTAAACAAAGATTTTTTTTGTTTGAAGAAATATGCACTCTGTTAGAAGAAAAAAGAAAAAGAACATCTAGAAACAGTTGTCTATGAAACCTTTGCCACTGCACATCCAGTCAGGCCAATCAGGTCCAGGCAGCAAACTGTGGTCCTCATTGTTCAGTTTCTCCAGGATTTCACGATGTTGCAATTGCACCAATTCATGCAAAATCAGCCTATCTCCATGAATTTTGCACAACCTTGCAACTTTGTCCAATCACCACAACTTTCCAATTTTGGCCAATCGTCAACTTCCTCGAATTTCGCTAATCAAATTTGTCCCTGAGTAGTATTCAAACGCGTACATCATCAGACTAGCCAATCAAATGCACCGCACCACGCTCACTTCCTTGTTTACAGTGAGTGTGAATGGAATACTTCAGTAAAAAACAGAGTGCTCAGTTTAAAAAAAAAAAAAAAAACACTCGCCCGCAAGCTTTCCCATACCACTCCTCCCTCCGTCTCCCTCGGCCTGCTGGTGCACGTTACCCCACGTGTCCATGTTGACCATGTGTACGAAGTGCCAGGTTTGTGTTGAAAAAAGCACCCCTTCCACGGGAGCGTGTGTGAGGAGAGACATTTTAAAATACAAACAATTGAGAAAATATAACACTACAGCCAGTGTTTGTAACCTTTTATACATTTTTAGAGGTAAAAATCACTACTACATCTTGTCAGTGAGTTTTAAAGCTGTGAGCCTACGGTCTGGACACGGAGCATCTCGCACCACCGGCAAACCTCGAGAAGAGCCCCTCCTCCTGGTAAGACTCATATTGAAAGAAAAGATGAGTATCTGATGAGACAGGTGTGTCAAGACACACAGACGGGCAGGAGTGAGAGAGAGAATATTTAGTCATTTTTCAGAAAAACAGACTTCGATAGACAATACAGATGAACAAAATAAACATTTTTTCTTCTCTGTGCTTGGTACTGAGTTGTTGTGGAGCACTGTTGTAAGGGAGTTTTCCAAAGATGGTGCTTCCATAATTTCCAAATCCATACTCTTTACATGCATTCAATAAATAAATATTAATTTTTTTTATTTGTTCAGAAAATACTTAAATTTTAAAGCTAAATCATGTGGCTGCTTAGTATACCTTCAGATTATTTGTAAATTATTACATTCCAGTCGACTTTGGGTCACATCTCTGGGGCTTCAACACTTGAATAAAAGTAGAGTGAAGAAAAACTTGGTTGTACCCGGAGAGAAATGCAAAATGCAAGTTTTGACTCAGATTTAAAGAGAGAAGCTGACAGAAGAGGAAGAATGAGAGTACAACACTGTGGCCTGGTTTGTCGCTCCAGAGGGATACAGACACTTTTGCACTCCGCCTGCAAAACGAGATAGGATGTTCTCCTTAACACGCACACAAACACACTTAGAGTATGTGTATGTATATGTATGACACACATGCACACACATATATAAGACACACATGCACGCACACCCCTTGTTCTCTACCTCTAAGTGAATCAGGGCAAGATTTGTGCTGCTTTGTTGTTGAGGTAGCAGGAAACTTATCGCCCCAGATTTAAAGCAAACCTCCATTACACGTGCAGCAGCAAACCTTTAACACAGTTCGACTGAATTCAGCTTAAAACTGCTTTAAACACCAACTCATCCCCATTAATTTCCCCACATGGCTCCCTAATTATAATCAGTAGTGCAATATCATGAATGCTCTGTGTTTGTATGAACGTGTACTAACAGTCAGCCTGACCTCTGACCTTGTCCTGCTGTGAAGCTTTCATTCCCATAGGCCAAGGCGACGCACTCACACACACTCACAGAGACACACACTGTTGGGTCTGTTGGTGTAGCTGTCCCTCGGCCACCCATTCAGCACTCAGTCACGGCCACTTAGAGCACAGCAGACTCGGGGATTCAGATGAGCTGTGATCCAATGACATGTATTTATAATGAGGGGGCCGCGGGGACGTCTTTGTTGGACGAACACAATGTTGACATTAGGGTGTGTGTGTGTGCGCGCGCGCACGCGTGCATGCGTGTGGGAGTGTAGGGGGTAAAATACAATAAGAACTGCAGGGAGAGAATCCAGTATACACATACACCACTCCTCAACCAGATTCAGGCATTTGCTGCACCTATTGAGGCCTCTTACTTTCTTGACTCACATGCATGTTGTCTGTCGTGCCTGCTTGATCTGAGGAGGATTTACCTCCATTATGGTCTAAAGTTTGGTGTTGTCCTGGGGAGCAGAAGAAGAGACTGGGTCCATTTTAGGAAGGGTTGACTGTCAGTGCTAAGAATATGAGTCTCATAAGGAAGTATTTACAGTAAAAGGAAGTCAGGTGGTGATTACTACAGACAGAATGATTGCTTTTAAGTGAGTGAGTAGATATAATTTTCTTCCACCTTCAAATTGTCAAAATGTGATGGAATTGATTTCATTATCCAATGCAAGTTTATTTATAATAGCACATTTAAAAACAACAGGGGTGACCAAAGTGTGTTTCCTCTGGCTTAAAGACCTTGGCGCGGTGGTGGTGGTGGTGGTGGGGGGGGGGGGGGACACCTGACACTATTGTAACCGGAAATGTTAATTTCATACTATTTTTAATTATTTATTATTATTTAATTTTATACTTTTTTAAAATTTTGCACAGTAACTTTGCATATGGAACTTACCATTTGAAGTACTATACAACCAAGGCTTGAATGTTGGAATATTGGGCCCACTGGGCTCCCACCCATACGTCCTGTGTTTGGACTTTTTACTGGTGTCATCCTTCTCTCCTCCCTCTGCTCTCACCTCTCCTGGACCCTCTATCTGAACACTTTTCTCTCCTTGGCTTATCTTGTCTGTCTCATCTTTCCCTCTTTGAGCCCTGTCTAATTCAGGTTCTCTCTCTGTCTATGGTGATATAGAAACAGGTTAGAAAATATGAAGTGTCATGTTTTGTCCTGTAGGATTTTTTTTTTTTTTGTCATGGTTTACATAAATGGCATTCACTTAAATAGCACTTTTTACTCATCTCTGGATGACCAAAGCACTTCACAGATCCTGCTGTCTACCCATTCACACACTGATGGTGGCAGAGCTGCCATACACAGGCGCTGGCCTGACCAACCAAGAGCAACTAGGGGTTCAGCATCTTGCTCAAGGACACTTCAACATGCAGACTGAGTGGGAATTGAACCACTGACCCTCTGATCAATAGTCAGCCACACTACACCTGTGTCACAGCCGCCAAATGGCAAAAATGTGTGTAAATGACAAAAGTATGTTTATTTTTTGTATTTTTATTCTAGTGTTTCTTTTTTCCATTGAGAAAGAGTTGGAAAGAGAAGGGGGAAAAAAAACATTCTTAATAGTAATTTGTCAGCGAACTACTTTGGAAGGCAGTTGTGTGTTTAAAGCGGGACCCAAGGTAGCAGGCAGGAACTAGTGCAACGCTTATTTATTAACAAAAACAAAATGAAGAAATGAAAAACAGCACAGGGGCTGTCTAACAAAAAACATACTGAAAAACTTAAGACCAGAAGACGATGAAAACTATGACATGACTGTGACAAGACGATGAAGACGATGAAGAGGGAACCGACAATGACACCACAATAACAAAACTCAGGCTGGCAAATATATAGGAAGCAGAATAATCAAACTAACATGAGACAGCTGGGGCAAATTAGGAAGTAAGAGAGGAGCAGCTACAAACAGGACAGGTGGGGCTGTGCAGACAATGGACACTGGGAAAACACAGAGGGCAAATAATGCAGACAATAATCATAGAAATCCAAATCAGGGAAGAAACATAACTGAACTAACTAAGGATAACAAACTCGTGATAACAGAGTAGTGCAATAGTGAGGACAGAATGTCCGGATCATAACAGTAATTTACTCATGCATACTTAAATTATATGATCACAGGTGGGTATAGTAGCCAGAAATTCTACTCATGTAAAAGTAGTGCTTTGAAATTAATAATTAAAAGTAGATTACCAAAAATTTCTAGTTGAGTTAAGGGTACAAAGAGCACCCACTTATAAACTTGAGTAATGACTTCAGTCTTGAAGGTTTGAGATTTTTCTCCAAAATTTATAACAATTTTCTTATAGTTTTCTACTTTTCTCTGTAAATATATCTAAATTGGCAACCGTTTTCCTCATTTGTAATTTCCTCTGAAAAATATGACTTTCCTTGTATATTTGAGACTTTATTATAAACTTGTGGATTATTTAAAGCTAATTTTTGTCTATTTTTTATAAAATTACCGGGATTTTTTTATATATATAAACTTGAAACAGGTTGTGGTAAAATTTTGACTTTTTTTTTTCTTATACAGTTTACATTTTTAACCATAATTTTGCAGAGCCAGAACAGAACAATAATTTAACTCTGATTTCAAAGAAAAAAATATTAATTAAAGTTGCAAGCAGCTGTAAGCGGGCCCCCCCACACACACACACACAACCGCAGACCCCGGCACCCGTCGTACCTAGCTGGCTTAGAAAATTTCCCGTCATTGCGGCAAGCGTTGCTTGAATAATAAAGTAAACCGTTTGGCACAGTACTTCCTGTGAGCAGTAGGAGGCTCTATAACTTTTGTCAATCATTTTTATGTAGGAGCGTGTGGGGCGTTACCAATATCCATTGTAAAAAATTTGGTGAAAATCAGACAAAGTTTGCCCACCCATATAGGACTACATTGGACAGTCACCTCAATCTAGGTTCCAGATTTCATGACTCCAGGTTGTTCCCAACCATCCCAACAAGATCACGGATTGAATGGCGAGGAGGGCGTGTTCATGGTAACAGTAGTGATGCCATGCTAAAGGTGATGTGCAGTTATGATCAACCAGGTGGTCTAATAAACCTCAGAAAATTGCACATCATTCTGGCAAGCGGCGCATGAGTGTGGCTATGGCATGTGAGTTATGGCGACTTCCTGTCCATTGGTGGTAGGGTGCGCTGTCACTATGTGTCATTCTTTATTATAGAAATTATCAGTATTAGCTACCTATTCACCACACAAAAGTTGGTTGAAATCAGTCAATGTATGTGAGAGTAAAAGCCATTGGAAGGGTAATGGCGATACTGCAAACTCGGCCCCACCCCTTCCGCCAAATCGTCCGGTATTTGGAAAAGTTTTCAACAGTTTTTGATGGCGCATGGGTTTAGATGATTGTCACCATAATTGGTACCAATCAGACTATTTATTTCAGAGATATTGAAGAAAACCTTTGGTGTAACCTTCATGTCTCCAAGAGAGGGCGCTATTGCTACTCATGAATATTCATAGCTGTAATTGTTCAGAGGCATACCCATATTCATCATACCTATCTCGGTGTCAATCTGACATTCCATTCCTGAGGTATTAAAAAAACAACATGATGCAAACTTTCTGATGCAAAACTTTCTGCCTCCTATAGGTGGCGCTGCAGATTTCTATGAATATTGTTGTATAGAACTGTTTGGAATTGGACTGATATCCATAATATTGAATTTGGTTGAAATCCGACAATGCATACCAGAGTTATTGCCACCAGAATGGTCATAGAATGATCATGGCGAGGCATCAAACTTTGCCACGCCCCTACGGCCAAACTGTCAAGCTTTTGGAAAAGTTTTCAATAACTTTTAACGGCACATAGGTATAGATGATTGTCACCATAAATGAGCTCAATCGGACTAAAACCCTAAGATGAGTTCGATCAAATGCACGAGGTGGAAATCAGGTCACCGCCACTTCCTGCCAAAATGGCTGACTTCCTGTTGGGTGTAGACCATCACTTCTATGGAGTTTTTTTGTATGTCTTGACATGAAAAACATCTCACCCGAATTTCATCTTTCTACATGAAAATAAGCATGTGCCACTCCCCATTGACTTCACATGTTAGGTGGTGCTGTAGAGCCATTTTTGTGGGGTCATTCACATTTCCTCCAAAATATTAAATTTTTTGCCAGTCGTCAGGTCCCTGCAAGAAATGGTGAATTTTCATGCATGTTGACTACCCCAAAAATGAGATTTTAGATGGAGAAGAAGAAAAAAAAAAATTAAAGCTGCAAGCAGCTGTAAGCAGGCCCTCACCCTCACACAACCGCGGATCCCGGCGCCCGTCATACCTAGCTGGCTCAGAAAATTTCCCGTCATCGCAGCAAGCGCTGCGTGAATATTAAAGTAAACCGTTTGGCGCAGTACTTCCTGTGAGCAGTAGGAGGCTCTATAACTTTTGTCAGTCATTTTTATGTAGGAGTGTGTGTGGCAGGATTAATATCCATCATAGAAAATTTGGTGAAAATCAGACAAAGTTTGTCCAAGTTACAACCTTCCGATGTTCCATGGCGAGGAGTCAACCTTCATCATGTCGCCATGGCAACACTTCCCTGTCAATTATGTGTTGCCCACCCATATAGGACTACATATGACAGTCACCCCAACCTATGCTCCAGATTTCATGAGTCCAGGTCATTCCCAACCATCCTAAAAAGAAAAACGGATTGAATGGCAAGGAGGACGTGTTCATAGTAACAGCAGTCATCATCATCATAGCAGTCTGTCATGGGCGACAATGACTGTTTCATTTAGGTCTGATCAGATTCCTCCACACAGCTTCGTTCTTAGCCTTCCGCTTCTAGGAACTCCTGTCTACATCCAACTTCTTCAAGTTTCTTTTTACAGTGTCTTTAAATCTGAGCCTTTGTCTACCCTGATTGCGTTTGCCCTCACATAACTGTGAGTAGAGTAACTGCCGAGGGAGACGCTGGTGGTCCATCCTCTCAACATGTCCGAGCCATCTCAGGTTCATCTGTATTAGCATGTCCTCCATTGATGGTAGACCAGCTCGTTTCAACACTTCTATGTTGGTTATCTTGTCTTTCCATGAGCTATTCATTATGGCTCGAAGGTGTCTCATCATGTACGCGTGGAGTTTCTTTACCTGCACTCTGTAGACTGTCCAAGTTTCAGCACCATACAATAGAGTAGCCAGTACTGTCACTCTTTACACTTTGCATTTCACATGGATAGACACAGGTCGATTGTTCCACAGTCTCTCCCTCAAGTTTCCAAACACAGCACTCGCTCTTCCCATTCTGAGAGATAATTCATCCTCCAGCCTAGCATTCTCTGAAACAGTACTCCCTAGATACTTGAAAGTCTTGCACTTGACTAGTGACTCTGTACCAATGCTGATCTCTTCTGGTAGTGATGTTGATAATTGGAACTTTGGTGGTTGATAAAGGCACTCTGTCTTGTTGATGTTGATTTTGAGGCTGAATTGGCTAGCTGCTCTTGCAAATTTCTCCACTAAAGATTGCATATCTTCCACACTGTGTGCAACTAGAGCACTGTCGTCGGCAAAGAGCATTTCTCTTACTACCTTTATCGATGTCGTACTCTTGGCTTTAAACTGTGCCACATTGAACAAGTCTGCTTCTTTCCTTGTTTGAATGTATACTCCTTCTGAAGTGTCTTTGAAAACCACCTCAAGCATGGCTGCCAGATATAGCGAGAAGAGTGTAGGCACCAGCACACACCCTTGTTTCACCCTGTTGCTTACTGAAAAGTCTTTAGATACTGAACCACTCATTGCCACGTTTGCTTGAATACCTGTATGGAGTGCCTCGATCGGGCTGAAAAACTTCTCTGTACAGCCATATTTCTTGAGTACCTGCCAAAGTCCTTGTCGCAAAACAGTATCGAAGGCTTTACTGAAGTCTATGAAGACTACATAAAGCGGCATGTTCTGTTCAATACACTTTTCTTGAACCTGTTTCAAGCAGAAAATCATGTCCATTGTTCTTCTTCCATTTCCAAAGCTGCACTGGGTTTCCGGTAGTACATTCTGCGAGATGTGTTCATTGAGTCTGTTCAGTAGTACACATGAGAGAATCTTACCAACAGTGGCTAGCAGTGATATACCTCGGTAATTTCCACAATCTTTCCTGGCACCTCTCTTGAACAAAGGCACAATACTTGCATCCTTCCAGTCTTGAGGTACTTTCTGAGCATCCCATATCTCTTGGATGAGCTTGTGCAGGAAGTTGATCAGCTGAACACCACCAAATTTCCACACTTCTGCTGGAATTCCATCCCTTCCTGGAGCTTTACCATCCTGTGTTGTCCTGATAGCTGCCATTAGTTCATCAAAATTTGGTGGTTCATCCAGACTAGATACAGCTGATCGCTGCCCTAGAGCTTCTTTAGCCTCTTCATTGAGATCTCCAGGGTTGTTTAGTAGTTGGTCAAAGTGGTCTGCAAATCTGTCCAGGATCTTGTCTTTCTCCTGCAAAAGCGTTTCACCATCCATAGCCTTTAGTTGGATCAGTCCTCCTGGTTTAGGGCCGTAGATTTCTCTCAAACCTGTGAAGAATGTTTTCATGTCCTTCCTGTCTGCTTCAGTTTGAAGTTCCTCTGCTTTTTCATCCCACCAGTTGGACTTCATCTCTCTGGTGTACTTCTGTAGCTCACTCTGAGCCTTTGAGTATTTCTTCTTCTTCGACCTTGTGTTACACTGTAGGTTTTCCTGCCTAGCTGTATTCCTTGCTTCTAGTAGTTTCTTCAGGTGTTCATCATGCTCATCAAATCAATCTTGATGTTTCCTCTCAGGGTGGCCTAATACATCACTCGCAGTCTGATACACCGTATCCTTCAGTGTTGCCCATTTCTCTTCTGTGTCATTCTCTGAGTTGTTGCTGTCCCAGTCTTTCACGTTTTCATCCATTTCCTGTGTAAGTTCTTCCTGCTTCTTTTGGCCGTTCAGTGCACTAGTGTTTAGCTTCCATGGTGGCTTCGCACCCGTCCTGCAGTGCTGTTTTCATCTCCAAATCCTTAATCTAGATCTCAGCATAACATGATCAGTACCACAGTCCGCGCCTGTCATTGCTCTGGTGTCCAATACATCCCTTATGTCTCTCTGCCTGACTATGATGTAGTCTAACAAGTGCCAGTGCTTGGATCCAGGGTGCAGCCATGTCTTCTTGTGTGTGTCCTTGTGCTTAAGAGTGTTGGTTATCACAAGGTTGTACTCTGAACATAGTGCAAGTAGAAGTTCTCCATTAGCATTGCACTTGCCTACTCCATGACTGCCTAGCACTCCTTTCCATTTTTCAGTGTCCGAACCAACTCTGGCATTAAAATCTCCAACGAGTATCAGCTTGTCATCAGATAAATCACTGTGGAACTCTTCCTTCACCTCCTCTGTGTTGGTCATTGTTGGGGCATATACGTACACTGATGAGTGTGGCATACATCTTCCGCTGTAGTGGGAGTCTCATAGTCATTATCCTGTCGTTGATTGGCACCAGTTCCTCATCAAGCATTGCTGCTATCTCCTTTCTAACTGCAAAGCCCACTCCTGCTTCTCTCCTTTCTTGAATTGATCTCCCACTCCAAAACAAGATGTACCTATGGTCTTCCAAGCTGTCATATCCAGGCAATCTTGTTTCACTAAGTGCAGCTATGTCTACATTGTACCTGTTCATTTCCAGGGCCACAAGCGCAGTCTGTCTTTCTGGGCGCTGGGATGTTGTTCTGTCCACCAGAGTGCGTACATTCCATTCTGCTACACACAAGGCCGCTGTTTTCCTCTTCTTTTGTCTTCCTGCTCCTAGCTTACTTTTCGCTGCCTGTCAGAGTGTGAACAGATGAGCGCGGACCTTGTAAGCCCGGGCGACGTCCGAGCCGGTATGAGTTGCTTTCTGACTGACCATTTCATGAAACTGCTTGCAAAATATTTGAGTACCGCTAGCTTTTGCTGGACTAGCAGCACATTCTTGGCAGATACAAGGTATTATCAGTGGCAAGGACAAGCCAAGACAAACTGACTCCAGTATCTGTTGCAGTGACTGACCAGATGATAGGTTTGTTTATCTCTGCTCTTTGTGTAGTGCATGTCACGATGCACCGACTGGCACAGTACACCACAGACCTTGCGACAGATGTGTTTATCTGCCAGGATGTCCGGTCTCAGCCCGTGTAACTGGGTGTGGTCCACCACAGACCTGTGGCAGATATTGTTTTTAGTTCTGCCACGATGCCCTGTTTCACCCTTCATGCCCTCGGAAGGGCGGGGATGCCGGTTGAGTCACCAACGGCCCAACCCATGAGACAGGTAGTACCGGTGCTCATGGTTATTCGGTAGCAAGCAAGCCAATGCCTGACCTGAACAAAAAAAAGGGGGGGGATGTAAGTCTCAGTTAAAAGCTGCCAATTTCTGACCAAAAAAAAGTGGAATTTTATGGGTAAGAAGCTGCAACTTTAGCAAAAAGACAAAAAAGGTGTAAATTTCCAACTGTTTACAACCTAAAATGCTGCAAATATAAGATTTGAGTAAAATGCTGCAAATTTAAGCTTTTTTTTGAAACTGCAAATTTAAGAGTAAGAAAAGTTCTAAATTCATGAGGAAAAAGCTGCAAAATTTTGAATAATAAAAAGCTGCAAATTTTCAAGTAAGAAGCTGCACATTTCTGCGTAAAATGGCTGTAACGCTGCAGGAAAATCATGCAAATTTATGAGAAAAATCCTCACATTTACAAAAGAATGTTTCTAATTTACATGAAAAAGGATGTGATAAATTGGCATGTGTTGGCCATTTTTTTTAAATGACAGCCGTGAGGAGGAACTAAACGGTGGTGTTCGGTGGTGTTAAATCCTGCAGATCTGCACTAATCAGCAGGGAAAAGGAGAAGAAGAAGAGGAATAGATGATCCACAGCAACAGAAATAATCCAGTTAACCCAGGAGGAGTAAACACATGACACCCCATAACACCCAACAGATCACCCCCCCCCCATGACATCAGTGGGAACAGCTGGTACAAACTTCACACCTCTGTCGATTTACATGTTCCCTTCTGAGGACAATTCAAACAGAGCTAATGCTGAGATGGAAACCAAAGGGTTAAAGAGTGACGTGGCTTTAACAGCAGCACTGATACCCCCCCTTCCCCCCCCAACTGACCTGCTGGACAGGAACTAACAACTCCTCAGACCTGTTAACACAATTTTAACAACAAAAGGACATGCAAAAGAACGAAGATTCCCTTTGATTTAACAGGAAAACCGTGAATTTTCTGGTCTGTGAATGAGCAACCATGAGTGTTTCACGGAGTCACTTATTGAATTATAATGGTTAATCTAAGTCACAATTTCAGGAAACATAAGCTTCAGGGGACACTTACACCCATGACACATTGTTTTAAATTTTGCTGATTTTTTTTTTCGCTTCTCTTCCAGTCCTTATGGCCACTTTCTGATTGCTTTGAGTTTTTAAAACATAATTTTAAGAATAATGTTAACTGATTTAAAGTACATTTCTAACTGCACTATATCATACAATATGCCATTTAACATACAATTTCATTTGATCACATTTAGATCTTAATTCAAACAAGCAGAGTATTTGCAACCAACTTAATTAAGACTTGAACAAAAAACAATCAATCTGAATACAACTGGGAGCGTTTAAGAATAAAAATCTTTGGATTCCTTAATGAAGTTCTGCCTGCAGATCACCTGCACTGAAACATTCCAAGTACCACTCATGGGATGGACCAGATTCCATACAAAAATGTTAAAATTTTACTTTGGCTTTGTCTTTAAGGGGTTGCTGTTCCAGTTAAAAGTCTCAAGTGTTGAAGAGTCCACCTTTGTATAAAATGGCCAAGTCAGTACACCACAAAAGGCTCAAAGTCGCTAAGATAATCCAAAGGTTAAACCAGCTGTTAGTGTCATTTAAGCCCTGCGTGGCTTCGACAACATGGAACCGGCATTTCACTTTGAAACGGATGGCAGCGAGTTATTACAAATGAGCAAGTTTAAAACACACATAACACTAAAGTTAAGAGTATTGCAAGAAGGAAAATAGTTTAATATAAAACACAGCTGTCTTACCTTGAAATGTCCTTTACAGATGAAGATATTCAAACTGAAGAAGAAGGAAAAATGTAAAAACGGTCCAAAATATCCAGTAGATACTGTTTCATATACTGTATCTGGATTTTTTTATTTATTTATTTTTTGTGCTTACAGTGTTTTCTTGATTTAAACATCCATCATCTTTCAGTAGGAAATCCACGCAAGTCTTTGTACACGAGGCCCCTGCTCACCCATATTAAGCCCAAACACATTCACACAACAAAACCTAAAATAGGGAGGACGGGTGGACTGCCATCCTGTCTGTTGTGTCCAGAATGCTGGGAATCACAACATTTGTTACATTTACCATTAACACTAAAAGAGGCAGAGGTGTAGCTAAACATCTGACACAGAGAGCATACCAGAGGAGAAGGGGAAGGAGAGCTAGTAGCCATAGCTAGTGGCTAACCCGAAGCTAACACAAACACAGATGAAAGGTGAACAGAAGGCTAAAGAGGGTGATTAGATGACACTGAGTGCGCACACAGGTGCAAGGGCTTGTTAAACAGAAGTGAGAGCTGACGGTAGATTGAAAAAAGTGATTAAAATACAATTAAAGGCAATAATCCTCAGGAGATTGAGGAGAGCTAACCACAGAGCAAACCACACAGACGACTCACCCAAGAGGTCACAGACAACCACAGAACCCTACAAACCAAACAATTAACCTTCAACTGGTGGAGAAAACCCACATAGAAACACCCCTTCTGGCATCTTCAAATCTGATGCTGTAAATAATATAAAGTTTCTAAAGCTGACCTGTCTGTTGCTCGTGGATCGACTTCCTGTTCTATTTTCACAATGTGAAAATAAAACAGCAGTGACGCCATGCTAAAGGTGATGTGCATTTATAATCAACCAGGTGGTCTGATAAACCTCAGAAAATTGCACATCATTCTGACAAGCGGCGCATGAGTATGGCATGTGAGTTTTGGCAACTTCCTGTCCATTGGTGGGAGGGAGTGCTGTTGCTATGTGTCATTCTTTATTATAGAAATTATCAGTATTGGCTACCTATTCACAACACAAAATTTGGTTGAAATCAATGTATGCGAGAGTAAAAGCCATTGGAAGGGTGGTGGCGATACTGCAAACTTTGCCACGCCCCTTCCGCCAAACAGTCAGGTATTTGGAAAAGTTTTCAACAACTTTTGATGGCACATGGATATAGATGATTGTCACCATAAATGGTACCAATCAGACTATATCAGAGATACTGAAAAAAACCTTTGGTGTAACCTTCATGTCTCCAAGAGAGGGTGCTATTGATACTCATGAATATTCATAGCTGTAATTGTTCAGAGGCATACCCATATACATCATACCTATCTTGGTGTCAATCCTACATTCCATTCCCGAGGTATTAAAAAGCATGATGCAAACTTTCTGATGTAGAACTTTCTGCCTCCTATAGGTGGCGCTGTAGATTTCTATGAATATTGTTGTATAGAACTGTTTGGAATTGGACTGATATCCATAATACTGAACTTGGTTGAAATCCAACACTGCATACCACAGTTATTGCCGTCAGAATGGTCATAGAATGATCATGGTGAGGCATCAAACTTTGCCATGCCCCTACAGCCAAACTGTCAAGCTTTTGGAAAAGTTTTCAATAACTTTTAATGGCACATGGGTATAGATTGTCATAACTCTGGCTCTCACGAGCCAGGAAAGAGATTCGAGGGCGACCAGTGAGTTGGCGTAATTTATTAGAACAAAACACACACACTACACTAAATAACGAACAGCAAAATAAAGAGCCACGTGGGGCTAAAACACACACAGAACTAAAGGTACATACCACCCAGGGAGAAAGGCTAGAGGGGCGGCGAGGGAAAAAATACTCGCCGAGTCGCAGCACTAACACTGGGGAAGGCGCCGAGGTAACGGCAAACTGCAGCTAGGCGGAGGAGCTAACAGTCGTGGAAACACAAGATGAGTCTTTCCAAAGCGAGGTCGCAGCGACGAGTGACTCTCGGCTGCTCGCTTAAATGGAGGAGGAGATTGGAGATAGGAGACAGCTGTCCCAGCGCAGCTGAACTAGACAGCTGGCAATCAGCTGGGCGCTGTCAAAGAGCGGGCCATGGAAGACCCGGCACGGACTACCCCGGAGCAGGAGCGACACTGGACAACCTGAACGCAGAGAAAGATAGCGTTCAGGTCGTGACAGTACTCCTCCCCCGAGCCGCGCCTCCTGGAGCGGGCTAACCCCCCCCCCACCGAGGGAAGACCAGGGAGGGCGGTGGGGGCCAGATCTGAGAGAAAGGGAGGGACCAGAAAAAGGAGGCAGGGAAGAAAAAAAAACCTAGATACAGTATAGGGTCAGATACCATAATAATTTTAAACCCAAAACCATCACCCCCTCCTCTGCAGAGGCCAGACGGTCTGTGCAGGTGACCACAGGAGGTGGGGAGAAACGGCAAGAACCAAAATGCAGAAACATAGCGACATAGTCATGGAAAAAGTTCACAATAACTTAGGGTGAGGACAATAAAAAAAAACTCATGTCCCGAAGGCCAAAAACTACAAAACTCTGTGAACATATGGTTTAAATAGACTTACACATGTAACCCCGGCCAGAACAGAATAATATACAAAGGAGGCAGTCCGGGCATAAGACCTAAAAATAGAGCCTGGAACAGCAAATTGGCATAAAAATACAAAAGGAACAACTCCCCAAACACGTATTAGCACAAAAAGTGTCACTAAACAGTCTGGAGGAGGATATAAATACAGAAAAACAAGACAACTCGGAATGAGGCCAGGCAATGTGAAGCAAATGCTACTTAAGGGAGAAATTAGAATAGGGATCCATACAGGGATCGTAAAACACAGAAAATTGTCTAAAGAAAAATTCTCGGTAGAAATGACATCCCAATAAGGACTCTAACACAGAAAGTTCCCTGATGTCCTGAATGAAATTAAATAATGGGGGGCATACAAAACACAAGGCTATGAACAGTTAGTCAATCTGTCAGGAATGACAGCAGGTGGAATGAGGCAGGCGATGACAGCTTGTCCGGCGGGCGGCCCGAACTCCACCAGGCCAGGAACCACAACACCAGTTCGGGTGGCCTACCCGAGTCCCAGGCTAGGAGACACAGTTTCTCCGGAGGCCGACCCAGACCACCGAACCAGCCAGATGGCTCCCCAGGCGGTCGTCCCGTGACCTCAGACCACGGAGAGCTGAGGGAGAAGTCTTGGTGCAGCTTCCTCCCTGAGGGAAAAGGCAGGAGGAAACTGACCCAGGTGAGAAAACCCCCCACAGTAGTAGGGGGAGAAGAGATGGAGGCAAGGGGCAAAGTCAGCCTGCCATCTAATGGCAACAAGGGTAGGGGGAAACTGGTCCGGGTGAGAGGAACCCCAACAGCGACAGGAGGAGAAATGATGGAGGCAAGGGACGAAGTCAGCCTGATGTCAGGCGAACACAATCCTCCAGCTCCCACACTAACTGTTACCTGGGCCGGCGCAGCACCCCCGGTGGACCCCGATCGGGCCGGCGCAGCACCCCCGGTGGACCCCGATCGGACCGGCGAAACACTCCCGGTGGACTCCAGCTGGACCGGCGAAACACTCCCGGTGGACTCCAACTCGACTGCGAATGGCTCCGCAGCCGGCATGATGTTTTCCACAGTCAACCGACCTCCAAACGCCAAAGACCGCGTCGACAGCCCGCCTGGCGTGGAGGCAGGAGATCTGGACTCTGCTGGGCCGAACCATTCCTCCGTGGAGACCCGGGGACGCTTAACCGTCGGCGCTGGCTCCAACAGGCAGTTCGACCTTCTCCTCTGCCCATAACGTGGCTGCGGGGCTGGGGCAAAACCCTCCAGGGCCGCAGGCCGCCTCCTCCTCGCGCAGCGGTGTACACCTGGCACCGGGGCACACTCAAGGGGAAGAGACACAGAGGACGCAGGTTCATATTCAGTTTTTGCAGCGGGAGGAGAGAGCTCAGGGGACTGTGAACCCTGAACTCCTCCCCCAGGAATCAAACAAGGCAATTCACTCATAATAGGAGGAGAATGAAAGGACACTTGCCTGATTCCCGGAGGGCCGGTGGAACCCACTACAAGGGGCTTGAGTCTCTCTTCTCCCAACCGGATAGAAGTGGGGGACCCCCCGGACAGATGAGGTAGTGCTACCCGCACCGGATCGGGACCTGGAACACCTGGGGATGAATTTGCGCTTCTCCCAGCAGCCGGAGTGAATGACGAAGAGGGGGGTGAAACAGCTGAGGAGAGCTGGGGGCCCAAAGCTGACGGGACAGCGGGGAGAGCGGGCCCAGGAGCGGGAGCAGCTGATTCACTTCTTCGGCAAGACACGGGAGCTACAGCAGGCTGGGAGGCGGAATTCGTGTGGTTTCCTGGAGCGGGATCCGGACGGGACTCTCGCTGAGATGAGTGGGGAATTTGGGAGCGACGTCTTCTGAACGTGAGGTCGGGAAAACGCCGCTCCTGCGCGGTGAGCGAAGCCAACAGGTCAGCGTATTCCGGATAATTGTTCAGCTCTGGGTTCTTCTCGACCAGCCTGACCGCCGCAATCACGTTCTTCATGGCTACGGGGGGAACGGCGGCGGAAGAAGCGGCTGCCACTCGATCCGCAATGCGCATCGCTGTCACTCTCATCTTCTCCGGGGGAAACCCGGTTGACGTCACTCTATCCTGGGGATCACCCCTGGGTGAGGCGAACTCCTGGACTGGATCGGCGGCAGGAGCGGGATTCCGAAACGAGGAGCGATGGCGTCCTGTCCTCGGCTTCCTGCCGGAGTTTTCCTCCAGCCTACGGAGTCTTTCCCAGGCCACAGAGATGTCTGCCCTCCTCGCCTTAACCTCGGGGAGAAGGAAGTAGCGAGAAAAGCTGTTAAGCACCATTGACCATGCACCATTGGCTGCATGGTGGCGCAGTGGTTAGCACTGCGGCAGCACAGTTTACCCTTGGCCGGGGGATTGTGGGGATCGTGGGATCGTGGGTTCGATCCCAGCCCCCGACCAACAGTGATCTGTGTGGAGTTTGCATGTTCTCCCCGTGTTGCGTGGGTTTACTCCGGGATTTCTCCGGTTTCCTCCCACATGCCAAAAACATGCATGTTAGGTTAATTGGCTGTTCTAAATTGTCCCTAGATATCTGTTTCCTATAGGCCCTTAGAATAGAGGGTTAGTATTAATGAAAGCGCTTTGAGTGGTCTTTGTGACTAGAAAAGCGCTATATAAGTGCAGGTTAGTTAGTTAGTTAGTTAGTAAGCATTCCCTCGGCGAGCTCCAGGCGCCAGCGTATCTCGCTGGGGGCATCGTAGAGGTCCGTGGTGAACAACGTTCCGTCCACAAGGTCCAGAGCCTCCGAGAGATCGTGGCCTGGGTGCCGCATGCGTCTCCTGGAGGGAGACATGATACAGGCTCGCCTACGCCCAGAGGAAGGAAAAAGAGAGCGTCGAGTCCTTACGGCAAACTCACGGTCGCGGCCGTCTCAGTATGGCTGCGACCTACTGTCATAACTCTGGCTCTCACGAGCCAGGAAAGAGATTCGAGGGCGACCAGTGAGTTGGCGTAATTTATTAGAACAAAACACACACACTACACTAAATAACGAACAGCAAAATAAAGAGCCACGTGGGGCTAAAACACACACAGAACTAAAGGTACATACCACCCAGGGAGAAAGGCTAGAGGGGCGGCGAGGGAAAAAATACTCGCCGAGTCGCAGCACTAACACTGGGGAAGGCGCCGAGGTAACGGCGAACTGCAGCTAGGCGGAGGAGCTAACAGTCGTGGAAACACAAGATGAGTCTTTCCAAAGCGAGGTCGCAGCGACGAGTGACTCTCGGCTGCTCGCTTAAATGGAGGAGGAGATTGGAGATAGGAGACAGCTGTCCCAGCGCAGCTGAACTAGACAGCTGGCAATCAGCTGGGCGCTGTCAAAGAGCGGGCCATGGAAGACCCGGCACGGACTACCCCGGAGCAGGAGCGACACTGGACAACCTGAACGCAGAGAAAGATAGCGTTCAGGTCGTGACATAGATGATTGTCACCACAAATGAGCTTAATCGGACAAAAACCCTAGGACGAATGCGTGAGGTGGAAATTTGGTCTTGACATGATAAACATCTCACCCGATTTTCATCTTTCTACACAGAAGTAAGCGTGTGCCACTCCCCATTGACTTCACATGTTAGGTGGCACTGTAGAGCCATTTTTGTGGGGCCATTCATATTTCTTCCAAAATATTACATTTTTTGCCAGTCTTGAGGTCCCTGCATAAAATGGTGAGATTTCATGCACGTTCACTACCCCAAAAATGAGATCTTAAATGAAGAAGAAAAAAAAATTAAAGCTGCAAGCAACGGTAAGTGGGCCCTCGCCCCTCGCACAATCACGGACCCCGGTGCCCGTCATACCTAACTGGCTCAGAAAATTTCCCATCGTCGCGGCAAGCGCTGCGTGAATAATAAAGTAAACCATTTGGCGCAGTACTTCCTGTGAGCAGTAGGTGGCGCTATAACTTTTGTCAATCATTTTTATGTAGGAGCGTGTGTGGCGGGACTAATATCCATCATAGAAAATTTGGTGAAAATCAGACAAAGTTTGTCCAAGTCACAACTTTCCAATGTTCCATGGCAAGGAGTCAACCTTCACCATATCGCCATGGCAACACTTCCCTGTCAATTATGTGTTGCCCACCCATATAGGACTACATATGACAGTCACCCCAACCTATGCTCCAGATTTCATGAGTCCAGGTCATTCCCAACCATCCTAAAAAGAAAAACGGATTGAATGGCAAGGAGGACGTGTTCATAGTAACAGCAGTCATCATCATCATAGCAGTCTGTCATGGGCGACAATGACTGTTTCATTTAGGTCTGATCAGATTCCTCCACACAGCTTCGTTCTTAGCCTTCCGCTTCTAGGAACTCCTGTCTATGACGAGGCAGACGTGTCCATGGTAACAAGACTGACATCATGCTAAAGCTGATGTGCAGTTATGATCATCCCTGTGGTCTGATGAATCTCAGAAAATTTCACGTCATTCTGGCAAGTGCCACGGGACTAATAGATAAAAGTGTTTTCAGCAATTCTTCCATTAACCACTAGCTGGTGCTATATCTTGTCAGGTATTTTTATGTAGACACGTTCACGGCGGGACTCTTTTCCATCATGGAAACTTTGGTGGCCATCGGACAAATTTTGCTCAAGTTACAGCTGTTTGATGTTGTAACGGAAGGACTCAAACTTCGCCATGGTGTCGTGGCCACGCCTTTTGAGATTGCGACTCATATTTGATAACTTTTAATGGCCAATGCCTATAGATGCCACCATGTGAAAATGAGTTCAATGAGAGCAGGCCCCCATGAGGAGTTTGTTCAAATGCGAGTGGTGCAGTACTTCCCGTGAGCAGTAGGTGATGCTATAACTTTAGTCAGCCATTTTTGCGTAGGAACATGCAGAGTTGGACTAATATCCATCGTAGAAAATTTGGTGAAAATCAGATGAAGTTCGTCCAACTTGCAACTTTTCGATTTTCCATGGTGAGGACTCAACCTTCACCATGTCGCCATGGTAATACTTACCTATCAGTTATGTGTTGCTGACCGATATAGGACTACAGATGACAGTCACCTCTACCTATGCTCCAAATTTCATGACTCCAGGACCTTCCCAACCCTCCCCACAAGATCACGGATTGAATGGGGAGGAGGGCGTGTCCATGGTAAGAAGTGTGACGTTATGGTAAAGTTGATGTGCTGTTATGATCATCCCTGTGGTCTGATGAGTCTCAGAAAATTTCACGTCATTCTGGTAAGTGGCACGTGAGTAATAAATAGAACAGTTTTCAGCAATTCTTGTGGAGTCATTCATATTTCCTCCAAAATATTACATTTTTTGCCAGTCTTGAGGTCCCTGCAAAAAATGGTGAGTTTTCATGCACGTTCACTACCCCAAAAATGAGATCTTAGATGGAGAAGAAGAAAAAAAAAATTCTAACAATTACAATAGGGCTCTCACCCACTGACTTTGTAAGTGGCTCGGGCCCTAATTACAATAGGGCTCTTGCCCACTGACATTGTAAGTGTCTCGGGCCCTAATAAAATTATATTTAATAAAATAAATAAAAGTACCAAAGATGCAGTTATTTCTGTTATAATATTTCATAGGACATCACCATTTCCTATGATCTATAGGCTATCAAGAGCTGGTCGATACCGCCAAGAGGACCAGTTGCTGGCTGGGAATGAAAAGGAGAGATACCATCTTCACTTCTAAGGCAAACAGCTAAACCGTGGGACACACACCCAAGCTTGATCATCCTGTGGTGGGCCTGCCTCGGTGGAGGGTTTCTTGTGATAAATGGCCAAAACACCCTGTGATGCCGAGGTACACAACTGACGATGTGTCCCGGCAGTGAAGCCTTATAGCAGCCATCTCTCAAGAACTCCCTACGGGCTCAGAAGTGGTGCAAACAGCAGGGATTGTAACAGCTAGTTCTTTCATCGAACGTTGATTTCTGGGGTGACCCAGTGACTGCTGCGAAAGGACAGCTGACAATCAGGGAAAGACCTGATGACGGCCTGGAGAGACTGCTGACAGGAGGGAATAGACCCCAACAGGGCTGGTGTGGGCTAGTGGCTCATGCCAGCAGGACCCATCGCTGATTAACGTTCTTGGATCCACCCATCATTCCTACAAAGTTCAAGGAGGAAGATATCCCCCCCCCCCCCCCCCCCATGGTCTGCGAGAGCTGGGACGCAAGATGACCCATCATGGATGGATGTTACGGTAACAGACCACGGAATGGGACTGACAACAACCAGCACCGCGACTGATAAACCGTTAACACTGGCAGGACAAAGCTTCAGAGCTGCATATGTGGCTGGTCAACGCTAACAACAGAGAGGGGCCCTAAAATCCACCAGGGCAGGAAAATACCTCGGTGAGCTCAGCAAGAGGCCTCGCATTGACCAATACTTCTTCGGAAGTAAACCAAGTCAGTCGAGTGAAGCCCAGAGGCAGGAGAACCCCACAGTCCTCAGGGTATCAGCACCTCGGATGAGGCTCAGCTTCACATGGACCCTCCTGCAGTCACCAGGCTGGAGCCCAACTAGTCACAGACCTGGGCTTGATCAACCTGTGTCCCGGCCTTGGATGCGCTCTGCAGAGCGTGCCCAAATGCCAAGTCACGTTTCGTTACCTTGTATTCATACATGTGTAATGACAATAAAGTTGAATCTCATCTCATCTCATCTCATCTGCCTCGGAGGGGGGTGTTGCATCATCAGAACAAAGGATTCTGGCATTTGATAGTCTGTCTATGACATCGTATGGGATGTCTATGACATCATATGGGATATCTAAGACATGTGGGATGTCTATGACATCATATAGTCTTCATAGGACATCACCATTTCCTGTGATCTATTGGCTATCAAGAGCTGGTCAATACTGCCGATAGACTTTAGGGGTCGGGCTCAGATGACATAATGTTACACTCTCTTATACAGTAGGTGGCAGTAAGCACCTTTCAGTTGTTTGCTATCCGCCAGTAACTGAGAGAAGAAGAGGACCAGTTGCTGGCTCGGAATGAAAAGGAGAGATGCTATCTTCGCTTCTAAGGCAAACAGCTAAATCGCGGGACACACACCCAGGCTTGATCATTCTGTGGTGGATCTGCCTCAGTGGAGGGTGTCTTGTGATAAATGGCCAAAACACCCTGTGATGCTGAGGTACACAACTGACGATGTGTCCCAGCGGTGAAGCCTTATAGCAGCTATCTCTCAAGAACTCCCCACGGACTGAGAAGTGGTGCAAACAGCAGGGATTGTAACAGCTAGTCCTTTCATCGAACCTTTCAGAATCAGAATCAGATTCAGAATCAGGTTTATTGCCATTGTTCATGTGATACCAAACTAGGAATTTGTCTCGGTGCCATGCTGCAACATTAAAAACATAATGAGAAAAAGGGATAAACTAAAAAACTAAAGGACTAGAAACGTGCAATAAGTGTAGAAAAATAAGTAATAATAAGTAATAATAATAATAATACTAGTAATAATGAGTAGTACTAGTCAAGGCAGTTTTAAAAAAATTAGCATGTAGCAGATAATGTGAAGTACCACATAGTGCAGTCAATAATGCAACAGAAAAACAGTGATGATTGACATGAGTCTGGTTGAGCTGCTGTACATAGTGCACGAGAGTCAAAAGTCACTTAGTGTTCAGCAGTCTGATGGCAGAGGGGAAAAAGCTGTTCATGTGCCGGGAGGTTTTAGTCCGAATGGACCGAAGCCTTCTACCTGAGGGGAGGGGGGCAAACAGCACGTGACCAGGATGTGAAGGATCGGCTATGATCCGGCCAGCACGCCTCCGGGTCCTGGAGATGTACAGGTCCTGGAGAGATGGGAGCTTGCAGCCTATCACCTTCTCAGCAGTGCGCACGACGCGCTGCAGCCTTAGTCTGTCCCTGGCAGTGACTCCTGCGTACCACACAGTTATGGAGGAGGTGAGGATGGACTCGATGATGGCCGTGTAGAACTGCACTAACAACCTTTCTATATATTTATAGTTTTTTAGAAATCTCCTCACCAACCAGACAACAGGAAAAACCTCCCTTATTTTGAAATCCAAATGTTGGCACCTTTAGTTTGTCTGAAGGCTGTTGACGGATTGAAGTCATTGACTTCGTGAATTTCAGTCATTTTAACTTGCCAGGTGCATAATGATGAACATAAATTAGTTCATATTGTAGTGGCTGGTAAAGTCAATCCTCAGCAATTCAGTCACTCTTGCATATGAAGCCAAACCACACCTGTTAGCTAAGCGACTCTTCATTATTGTTCCCATTACCAGCGGGCTATAAACCACGATAAATGTTTCCACTGCTTACATACCTCTTCTGCTTTTTTCTGCATTTAAAGTACTTTAATAAGCTCATGCTTCTCTTGGACAGTGACACTAGAGACACAATCTTCCTGCAGACTGGAACGGTCATGCAGGCGGGGCACTTCCAAACTCCATTGTGCGGATGACTGTCACGTACATTGTTCGTGTTCGCGCTTGTGGAGTGTCATTCATTTATCATTCGTGCGGTGGATCGTTGCCCCCAGGCTGCGGGCCATCGCTGACCAAAGTTCGGAAACAAATTGAGGGCCTCTGTCGGACGTAAAGTCTGACGGGACCCCAAAACGCGCTACCCATGCCGTTAAAAACGCGCACGCCACCTCCTCGGCTGTGGTTGACGACAGCGGAACCACTTCAGGCCAGTGCGTGGTGCGGTCAACCATGATCAGGAGATGTGTGCACCCTTGTGAGGGTGTGAGGGGGCCTACAAGGTCCACGTGGTCATGATCAAACCTTTTAGCTGGAATGTGAAACGGCTCCAAGGGAGCCCTCGTGTGTCTGTGAACTTTGGTGCACTGGCAAGCCATGCAGGCTGTTGCCAGCTCTTTAACCTGTTTGCGCAGGCTCGGCCATACAAATTTCTCTCCTACCATTTTGACCGACGCGCGCACTCCCGGGTGCGCCAGAGAATGGATCGAGTCAAAAACGCGGCGGCATCACACGGCTGGCACCACCGGACACAGTCGTCCAGTGGAGACATTGCAGATTAGGGGGGGGCATACCGTCTTGCAGCACCCTGTTCTCCAGCCTTAACCCTGTTGGTCCAGACTGGAGCGCGCGCACATCCGCGTCGCTAACCTGCTCTGCGGCCATGGCTGCATAATCTATCCCAACGCGGACTGGGGCCACACGCGCTTCTACGTCGCTACCCTGGTCCGCGGCCATAGCTGCAGAATCTGCCCCCACGCGGCCTGGAGCCGCCACAGCGTGTGAGAGGCAGTCTGCCACAACATTAAATTTACCCGCCACATGCTGGATATCGGTAGTAAACTCCGATATCGCGGCCAACTGTCTCTGCTGCCGGCCCGACCAAGGTTCTGAAATCTTGGCCATCGCGAAAGTCAGCGGTTTGTGGTCCACGAACGCGGTGAAACGGCGTCCTTCCAGCCAGAACTGGAAGTGGCGGATGGCCAAGTGGAGAGCTAACAACTCCCTGTCGAACGCGCTGTATTTTGGCTCGCTATCGCGCAAGGTCTTGCTGAAAAAAGCGAGCGGTTGCCAGGCTCCGGCCACATACTGTTCCACGACCGCCCCTATGGCCACATCTGACGCGTCAGTAGTGAGCGCCATGCGGGCCGTTGGGACTGGGTGTGCCAACAACGCAGCGTTTGCCAGGGCTGATTTGACTTCAGAGAATGCGCGCTCCCGCTCAGGAGACCATTCGACTTTATTCGTGGGTTTTTGTTTTTTTAGTGCAGCATACAATGGTTGCATGAGCTGCGCTGCGTGGGGGAGGAAACAGTTATAAAAATTAACCATTCCCAAAAACTCCTGTAACGCTTTGACCGTTTGTGGTTGGGGAAAATTTGTTATTGTGCGCACTTTATCGGGCAGAGGGACCGCTCCTTCTGGCGAGACGCGATGCCCCAAAAAATCAATCTGCGCCACCCCGAACTGACACTTCGCTGGGTTGATTATTAACCCGTGCTCTGCCAACCTCCGGAAAACTGCTGTGAGGTGGCTTTCGTGTTCGTCTTCGGACGCGCTGGCTACCAATATGTCGTCCAGGTAGACGAACACGAAAGGGAGATCGTGCAGGACCGCGTCCATCATGCGTTGGAACGTCTGCGCCGCGCCCTTAAGCCCAAACGGCATGCGCAAAAACTCAAAAAGCCCAAAAGGAGTTATTACCGCTGTTTTGGGTATGTCCTCAGCGCGCACTGGAACCTGGTGGTAATCGCGTACCAAGTCTATTTTAGAAAAAACGCGCGCCCCCGCCAAATGAACTGAAAAATCTTGGATGTGCGGGATCGGGTAGCGGTCGTGCGCTGTAGCGTTATTCAACCTGCGGAAATCACCGCAAGGTCGCCACGAGCCATCAGCTTTTGGGACCATATGAAGCGGTGAAGCCCATGGGCTCTTCGAACGCCTGATGATGCCCAGCCTTTCCAGGTTGGCGAACTCCTCGCGCGCTATGGTCAGTTTAGCTGAGTCCAAGCGCCGAGCTTTTGCAAAAACAGGCGGACTGGTGGTAGTAATAAAATGTTCCACCCCATGTTTAGCCACTGTCGCCGAAAACGTTGGGACCGTGAGTGCTGGGAACTGAGTGAGGAGTGTGTGGAACTTACCACCTGCAGCTGTGACGTTGGCTTGTGCTGTTGGCAGGGCCACTCGAGCTGTACAGGGAATAGAATAGAAGGAGAGTGCATTAACCAGGCGTCTGTTAGCAAGATCAACCAATAAACCATGTGAGCACAAAAAATCAGCCCCTAACATGTTGAAATTGACTGCCGCTACGACAAAAGTCCACTCGAATGTACGGCCCTGCAAAGCCAGAAGCAGAGTCCTCTCACCGAAGGTCTTAATTGCCGAGCCGTTCGCTGCTGACACCCGGGGACCACTGGAAGGCGCCAGCCGGTCCGCGTAGGAAGGTGTGATGAAGCTCAGCTGGAAGCCTGTGTCCACGAGGAAATGCCTCCCCGAGCGTGCATCCTTCAGGTAGAGCAGCTTGTTCTCCTCCCCGAGGGCCGCAGCTGCTACCGACCCCCGGTCTTGGCGTTTCCCGAGTGCTTGAAGTGGCACGGTGGAATGCACTTTCGTGCCCTCTCTGCAAAGCGGCGATGGTAGAAGCAAAGGACGTCATCCACTCCGTGTCGCCTGGCCCTTGCCGCTGCCGTCGTCGGTGCATCTGGTGCTGCAGCCTCCGGCCCCATGCCGTCTCCGGATGTTGCGCCTAGCTCCACTGCCGCGGCCGCGGCCGCGCGCCGTTTGTGGGCGTCGACGAGTCGTTGCGCCTCTTGACCCAGCTTGTGGTAGTCTCGTCGGGCCAACAGAAGTGAACCGGCCAGGGCCACTCTCACCACTGACGGTAGGGTCCTGAGGAAGAGGTGGGTGAAGATGAAGCTATCATCTTCGGAGTCTCTCAACCTCAACATCTTCCCCATCAGGTCTGCGGGTCTGTCGCTCTCAAACTCTGTCAACGCCAAGAGCCCCTCTGCTCGCTCTTGCACCGAGGGGGTGAAGTGGCTGATGAGTGCAGCCTTCAATGTGCTGTACTTGTCGCTGTCCGGTGGGTGGTTGACCAGGTTCTCCACCCTCTGGGCTGTGTGGTTGTCCAGCTTCGCAACCACATGGTAGAACTTTGTGTCGTCTCGCGAGATCCTCCAGAGGTTGAACTGCACCTCAACCGCATTAAACCAGGCGCGCGGACTGTTCTGCCAGAAGTCCGGTAGCTGGAACGTGGCGGCATTCGTCCGGCTGTCCCTTGATGAGTCTGGCTCGGGAGAATTACTTCTGCTCATGACACGTCGTAAGGTCACCAGTGTGGAGAATGGTAAAGGACGAGGCTGGGTTTATTTCTCAGGTCAGTTTTATTCACATTCTCCAACTTCCTCCAAACACAGAAAGAGAGTGAATCTTCTTACATCTGTCCTTTTTATACCCAGGACATCAAACATACAGTCACATGGTGCTTAATCAAACATACAGTCACATGGTACTTAATCCCAGTCACAATGTAACTTCCCCCGATCTTAACACCATCCACCCCCAGTCTCCGGTGGTCAGGAAATCCCTCAAGGCCATCTCCTTGAAACAAAAGGCCAGATCTCACACCCTCCTGTTACCCTTAGGAGGCACAGTCCCTTTGTTCCCCTGAGACGTGAAGCATACAATAAGCATACAGTAATATATCTGTGAAGCATATGAAACCAACATATGTGCCCCACAAGAGTAGAATAAGATTTTTGGGGTTTATAGATTTTTCTCTCTCTCTTTTTTTTTTAATTATTTATCGATTTGAATCCCCATTCCCTTCTACAATGTGGTTGCTAGTTTTTGTCATGAGTCACACCCATGTAAAGTTTCAGAAAAGAAATGCAGTGGGTGATTCCATATAACATTTTGCTTAAAGTCCTCAGACGGTGACATTTTTTTATTGAACCAATAAACTGATTGTATGAAAATATTCCATTCTGGCCATTCCCGTGATTTAATATGTGTCACCAGCCTCCATAAATGACTTTATTTGGTAATAGCCCATCTTTCACTTAGTGATGCTGCAGTACCGCCATCTGTCGATAGGGGCAGGCAGCAGTGACGTCAGCTCAGGAAGAAGTGAGGGTGATATTGCCTGCCTGTGCTGTGAGCCTCATCAGAGAAACATTCCCATCGGATCACTACAAGGGATTTTGCCTACCAAGATTAGATTTGTGAAAAATGATATTTAAATAAAGTTTTGTAAAATCATATATTGAGTTTATTAATGTTCATGTCAATTTTATAATTCTAATATTTCAGCATTCATCAAAGTTGCATGTCATATACATTTGAATAATTTTTCTACCATTTTATGGTATAAAATTCGGGTTCAATTCGGCACTCAATGTGGTGGGAACTCTGGCTTGTACATAGTGCCACTGCTCCCATAAGTGGGTTGGATCAACCAAGGTTTTGTTGAACAGAGTATTCATCAGATCATCCACATATTCTGAAAAAAAATATATTCAATAAAAATTAGACATCCATTTGACTACAGTATGAAATACAAATTTGACCCAAATTAACATAATTTGATAAAAGCTATGAAATGTGAAAGTTGAATGAAGACCAACCCTCCACCCACTGTAAATATCATATACAAGCCTAGAAAATGATACTAATATTTCTTATACTCCCCGAAAGTTGGATTAACTTTCTTTGCTTGCAGTGTATATCCGCCTTTTTTGGGTAATTTTGGGTAATTTGGGGTATTTTATCACAATGATTTATTTTTGGACATATAAGTGATCTGTCTATCAGCAGAAACTCTATGTAATTGGCACTGTTATTATAATTGCATTTCATATTTTTGGTCACATATTGCATCTCCTCACCTTGTCAACATTCCAAGGAATGAGAAGTGTACACTCTTTGGTGCAAAATGAATAATCAGACTGTGGAAAGCCTCCACATTTGAAGTTTGCTGCCCTGGACTCAGCTTTCGCACATCCCTGAGGACCCGTGTTTTGTTGATCATATCAACAACTTTTTCACAGCCCTTTGTCCCTGAAATAAATAAATTGTAGGTGTGAGATATGTGACCAAAAATGATGAAAATCAATGGGATAATAATTTTTATATATATATAATACATGCACTGTTGTTTCATTGTGTGAAACTGTTTTTTGTGTTAGGTTGCAGTCTCTCAGGAGCTGCGGGATCGTATGTAGTGCTCGCATCTTTGTATTTGTACTACGCAGGTGTGCGCGCAGCTGAAGCCGCTGATGAGCGGCGAGTCGTGACACAAATTGCATCTTATTCTCGAAATCGCTGTCAACGAAATGTCTACTGCACATGTTGGGTGAGTTACCGACATCATTCCAATTTTTTCGCGTTTTCTGAACGAATTTCACCCATGCCGTTCTGATTTTCCCAAGGACGGGAAATTCAAAAACACTCACCGCATGCTCCACTGGTATAACGTCGCACCCGTAGACAACACAACGCCAAACCATAATTAATTCAATTCCTGAAATCCTAATCTTAATAAATAATCTATTTGTAATCCACAAGTACTCCGAGAAATATCCGTATTCGCCGATTTTAAAACGTAAACAACAATGTCCGCCGAGCGTGTGCGTGCCTCTCCCTGTGATGATGTCACACAGTCAGGGGCCATCTTAGCCGCTGATCGCTCGGCTGAGTCAGACAGCTCTCAAGGACAGCGTACTTCAAGAGCGCATTGTCACCTTATGCGACATTTGTTGACACCAAAACATGTACGGTTCAAATTAGCTCGTCTCACACAAAAATTTAAGATATGATTTAGCGATATTGAATTTTCGTCCGGCCGACGCCTTTAAACAACAAAAGACAGTATTTTTATTTTACTTTCACTGTTACCCATAACAATCTTTTATTCGTTTCATTTATATTAGTATTGAAAAACAATGCAAAACTGATCTAGCTGCTCTTTTTTGTGCACTTTGAAGTCTTCTAAAATATGTTACAGACCCACTGGGCTAAATAACAGGGCACTCATCAACAAGAGATTGCACAACATTATACATAATGAATGTTAGTACATATTTAGAGCATTTCTTGGCATTAGCCGCTCCCCTAACCATTTTGAAACTAATGTTTTACCTAATTTGATCAAGGTTATCTAAATTCTCTGATGATTCTCAGTGATCCTGGTGAGTAAGTATACTGTATGAAAGCTCAGTCAAGTCAACTGGATTAAAGTATTTTTTACTTTTGAAACATTTCACCATTCATTCAAATGGCTTCGTCAGGAATGAATGTATAGAAGGGTGTAACAGACATACCAGTGTTTTAGTCAAGACCACAAAAACCAAGACCAGAATGTACTGAGACCAAGACATGACCAAGACTTTAAAGGCTTTAGGCTGAGTCAAGACTAAGACCAAGACCAAGACCAAGAGAGATTGAGACCAAGTAGAGACCAGGACCATATAGACCATATATTACATACTGTATACTTTATATTAGTTCATTCTCTAACCAGATCTTAACCAGATTGTTTAACACAATCTTGGAGCGTGAGAGGATGCCTCGGGAGTGAAGAAGTATTTTGGACCAGTTTTCAAGAACAAGGGTGATGCTCAGAGCCGTAGTAACTACAGAGGCATAAAGTTGATCAGCCACACTATGAAGATATGGGAAAGAGTTGTTGAAGCCAGGTTAAGAGCAGAGGTGACAATCAGTGAGGAGCAGTACAGTTTCAAGCCAAGAAAGAGTACTACAGATGCAGTGTTTGCTCCAAGAGTGCTGATGGAGAAGTATAGAGAAGGTCAGAAGGAGTTGTACTGTGTCTTTTTGGATTTAGAGAAAGAATATGATAGGGTGCCAAGAGAGGAAGTGTGGTACTGTTTGAGAAAGTCAGGAGTGGCAGAGAAGTATGTGAGGGTGGTGCAGGACATGTATGAGGACAGCGAGACAGTGGTGACATGTGTCGTAGGAGTGACGGATGGATTCACAGTAGGGGTGGGATTACATCAGGGATTGGCTCTGAGCCCCTTCTTATTTGCCATGGTGATGGGCAGGCTGACAGACGAGGTCAGGCAGGAGTCTTCGTGGACCATGATGTTTGCAGATGACATTCTGATCTGTAGTGAGAGTAGGGAGCAGGTGGAAGAGAACCTGGAGAGGTGGAGGTATTGCTCTGGAGAAAAGAGGAATGAAACTCAGTAGTAGCAAGACTGAATACATGAGTGTGAATGAGAGGGAGGCAGGTCCAACAGTGAAGATGGAAGGAGTAGAAGTAGTGAAGGTAGATGAGTTTAAATACCTGGGGTCAACCATCCAAAGCAATGGAAAATGCACAAAAGGGGTGAAGAAGAGAGTGCCGGCACGGTGGAGTGGGTGGAGATAAGTGTCAGGGGTGATTTGTGAAGAAAAATAGCAGCAAGAGTGAAAGGGAAGGTTTATAAGACAGTTGTGAGACCTGCTATTATGTATGGTTTGGAGACGGTGGTGCTGCCAAAAAGACAGGAAAGTAGAGCTGGAGGTGGCAGAGTTGAAGATGCTAAGATTCTCACTGGGAGTGACTAGGAGGGACAGGATTAGAAATGAGTATATCAGAAGGACAGCTCAGGTTGAGTGGTTTGGAGACAAAGTAAGAGAGGCAAGGCTGAGATGGTTTGGACATGTGCAGAGGAGGGATAGTGGATATACACTGGACAAAGGATGTTGAAGATGGAACTGCCGGGCAGGAGGAAAAGAGGAAGACTACAGAGAAGATTCATGGATGTAGTGAAGGAGGACATGGAGAGGGTTGGTGTTACAGAGGAAGATGCAGGGGATAGGATGAGGTGGAGGCAGATGATCCGCTGTGGTGACCCCTAAAGGGAGCAGCCAAAAGAAGAAAAAGAATATTAGTTCCTTTTCTGAATAAATACAAGATTGCTGAAATCAAAATAACCATCTTTAACTGACTTAGAGATCCACAACTGTCTGTAAAGAACACAAACATGAAATGTCAGCATGTTCTCAAAAGTCCAATCATCACAAAAATGTTTAAACAAGAGTGTGGAGTTTGGTCTCCCCTCCACTTTGATTCCTCTCATCTTCTCCTGCTTGTGTAAAGGGAGCAGGGTTGTGACCGTTAGCAGTGACAAAAAATTAAACATGCAAATGACTTTATTGTTATTTTAAGGAGAATATTTGTTTGCAATCACACTAATTATGTGGACAAATAAACAAGTACTGGTCTTGAATGGTCTGGATTTAAAATTCTAAGTCCATTTTGTCAGAGACCAAGGCAAAACCAAGCAAAAACAATTTAGATTCTGAGACTAGACCGAGACCTTGAAAATTTGGTCTCAAGACCAAAACCAATCTTGAGTATTACAATACAATGCAAGTCTATCTAAGTTCTAGATATATTAAAATATAATTTGTTAATTATAACTCACTGGGTCACACTCTTCATTTCATCCAACAAGTTCTCCCTTAATTCAGATGATGTTGAAGAAGAACTAAATGAGGTAGAATCATATGCATATATAGCTATATCAACTTTTTAACAACATAATGTAAATCATTTATAAAGACTGAAAACAAAGTTGGGCCCAAACAACTACCCTGTGGAACACCACAGTAAATGCATTTACTATCAGTAAATGCTCCATTGTAAAACAGACCCTGCGTCGTCCATGATAATTCTTCTTTAATGTCAAAGCTAAAGGGGGGAAACCATAGAATTTAGGCTATTACATGAGGATATTATGGTCAGTTACAGCAAATGCAGGTGTGAAATCTAAAAGAATTACTCCTGCAATCTTTTGATTAGTCATATGTATTAACCATTGTTTCATCATATGCACTAATGCTGTATTGGTGAAATGTTCAGTTTCATGTTTCAGTTCAGCAGCATGCTTTGTATTTGTCAACAGACAATTCTGGAAAAAAATAATCCAGAATTTATTTAAAATTTATCTTCTCAAATATCTTATTAAGTACAGGTAAGACAGTTACAGGCCTGCAATTAAAATAATAAAATCAGATCCTTTATTTAATTTCCTCTGTTTGGGGGAATTTGTTGTTCAGAACTGTGATGATATCCTGAAGTTTTAATCAAATTTTAAAGTCCTAGATTTAGAAAAAATAAAATAAATACTTGAAAACAGAAGTCATCATGAAGACGTCTTTGACACTGTATGTTGTTTCTTTATTTGCTAAAGGTTTTCAGCAGTCTTGTCTTTGTTTAGTCCTCAACTCATTCAAACCTATACAGTCTATGCTTCAAACTAGGGCAGTCAAATATCAGAGTTTGACTATACATTTATCATGAAGTGAACTGTGTGTAGCTACAGCCTGTATGTAACCGTGTGTAGCTTTTTGTAAATACTATAACTGTACAAAATGTGCAATAAAATGCTTTTAATGGATTTTGAAAAGGAAACCAAATGTCTGGCACATGATACATAGTATGTGTATTATTACCCTGACATCAATCATCTCAGGTTTAGATACTGTGGATATTGTCAATATTGGAAAAATGCAACAAGTCTACAACAGGCAGTTTGCCAGTAACTAAAGTATTTTTTTTTCCTTTTTTAAAGTCAGTTCCTCATTCCCACATGTGACATAGATGATCATAGATGGAACATAATATACATGTATAAAAAGAAAGTTTGCAATAATCTGTGAAGGGCTGATTCAATTGGGTGTAAAAGCTGGTTATAGAGAAGAAATAATATTAAAATCCACCGCTGCTGAAAAAACAAAACCCATTTCCAGTGATCGTCCATCTTTCTCTGGTTCATACCTACAACTTCACTCCTGTATAAATCTGACCATATTGCAATATCACCAGTATTTCCCTCTGTATGTGTGTGCATATGTGTGTGTGTGTGTGGTTAGTGCAGACTGTACTGTAGGGTCCCGCCTGCGTGCGTTATGTGGTTGTTGGGACAGCGTAGGTAGGAGAAGAGCCCTGGAGAGCCCTACAGGTTCAAGAAGGCCCCTTGATTGTGTCTGAAACTGCGCATCTACCCAGGGACTGTTGTCTGGCCCTCATCTCTTCAGTCATAACCACCGTCTCCTTCCTCCTCTTAAAACCCACACAGATGCTCACACTTTGATTTTCATAAAGTCTGTCCTGGTGGAGCTACTAGAGAAATAAAATACTGTTCTTGTAAATCTGAAGTAACCACAGTTATTTTAATATTTGTCAAAATTATATAAATGTTCAGTGATTAAAATCTGGAGAAATTAGGAGCACAACATTTTATGGTCAGTCTTATTCAGTCATGATGTTGCAAAACCAGACGCTCTGTGTGTGTGTGTGTGTGTGTGTGTGTGTGTGTGTGTGTGTGGACTTTTTTAAAATACAGACACACATTGTCAGTCATAAGGAGGAGTTTCTTCCTTTTTTCCACCCACTAACCTCCCCGATTTAAAAAACAAGAATTATTCCAAATCTGCTGAGTCAGGCTTGCGTCAGTCAAATCTCAGGAAACCCACCATCCTGACTCTGACAACTATATTTCACTCTGTGTTCGTTCTTTGTCCGAATTTTGTCTCTAATCTGCCTTGTCTTCTTGTGCTCTTGCAGGTGGGAAGTCTGGCTGCAGCTGACTCAGCGATTGGAGCGCTTTAACCATTTATGTTGATTTCCTGATGCGCAATTAAATCTTTAAAAAAACAGATTTTGTTATATCAGCACCAGCTGTTCTGACAAAGAGAGCTGGTGATGCTTTGGTATAATTTGCTTTATATTTTCCATAAGGTGTGTCATTGTGAGACCTTTTTTTGCCAACAAGCAACCATAATTAAATAAATATTTTAAGATAGATTACAATTAAAGAAAATCTTGTACATTTTCTATATGAAATAATAATGTGTGTTTTCAAACTGTGAAAGTAAATCTGTGTTACTCTTTATATTTATTTGATTCTGCTGATTGGAATGAGTAAGGTTAGAAAAGATATTGTATATGTTATTTTATAAAGAAAAATTATATATGTGGAAAAACTGCTAGTTACAGTGGAGTTATTTGAATCACTGCACAAATTGTGTTCCTTCAGTGTATCTAAATAATGTTAATAAATATGGTTTAAAATAAATTTGACAATTTCTCTTGAGTTTTGTGTTGTTATGCACACCTTTTAACACTTAATAAGCTCTGTCTACATTTATAATTACAGCACAAAAAGCTGAGTTTTCATCCATTAAATCAGTTAATAGTAACAACAACAATCCAATACATACTTACTTATATACAAATGTAATATTTATTATAAAGTTCTTAATATTATTTTTTCCACCAAGACCTTTGGACCCCTTTGCAAATAGGAAGCATTTTTGTTTCCTATTTTTTCCACATTTTGTGCAGAGGGGGGAGTAAAATATTAATTTGTAAATTAAAAAAAAAAAAATCGTCTGCAGGCCGGGCAGTTAAATAAGCAGCAGGCCACACTCTTCAAGAAAGGTCCATTGATGTGTGATAGTTTAACCACTAAACCAAGTTTAATAATGAATAGCTGCAAAGCAAAAATGGCAAGGCTGCCCAGCTTGGGGTCTTTTTCTTGATTAATGAATTTCCTTCTTTAAGCTTTTCTTCAATACATTTAGGCCTGACAAGCTGTACACAGGCCAAGTGTACAGTAGCTTACAGGACTGCATTAAATGCATTTTCACTACGATAAAGATTTTTAGTTATCTAGATAAGATGAAGTGCTATTGAATTTTACAGTCTGTGATGAGCTGGAAATGTTTTATTTTCTACAGGAGAAAAACGTTCAGCTTCCCTCCCCATTAAATATAAACAGACTGCTTTTTCACAGCAGTCACAAAAATAGCTCATGTTGTCTTGATCAGGCGTAAGTAGGTTAATATACTGCAAATCAGTTGTCACTAGATTTCTCATTAAAATGAAAGAATAAAAAAATAAAGGGGGAAATTGATGTATCAAGAGGGGAGAAATTAAAATGGAAGAAAGTGTTCTTTTGCTGCCTTTATTTCAGAGAGAGGGAGAGAGAGAGAGGCTGTGAGAGCGATCATCATCTGAATGAATGCAAATTGGCTCTGCCTTCATCCGGCATCATGCCAAGTATCTATGGCAACCACATCTTCCGACAGCCTCCATCCATCCCTCCCTCTCTCCTCTCTAGGCCTAATTAGTCTTCTATCTTCCATAAAGCTCCTTTCTTTAGCTGTTTACCCCTCCTACGCCCCCCCCCCAAAAAAAGCACAAAGAGCTGCCTGCTCAATTCGAGAAGAAATCCACATTAACCCTGTTTTCCCCCAAAAAACAAATCTTCAGTAAATAAAATCAACAGCAGACTGGCTTATTATGACATATGCTGGGGTTTTTTTTCTGTTTCTATACACTCTATAATTTTCACTATTTTAATGACTGTTTATTTTAAATAGTGTTTCTTTTCTGTGTCCAGTTACTATTATTATTATTATTATTATTCCTTTGTTCAATCGTAGCTACGGTCACGGTCAAGTTCAAAGCTCCAGTCCGGCCTCGGGCAGACAAACAGCGGTCATCTGACCCAGATCACACCGCGGGATCGTGGTGCCACCTGCAGGCCAGAGTTGGGAATTGCAGAGAAAAAAACTTTTACTCATTCAAGGGCACACAACACCCTCTGGCGGTCATTACCTGTTATTACAAACAGTTGAGGCTTTGGTGACTCCAAAAGAGATGCAGTGCATTCGGAAAGTCTTCACAGCGCTTCACTTTTTCCACATTTTGTTTTGTTACAGCCTTATTTCAAAAGGGATTAAATTCATTTTTTCCTCAAAATTCTACACACAATACCTTATAATGACAATATGAAAAAAGTTTTTTGAGATTTTTGCAAATTTATTAAAAACTAGAAAAGCACTCAGAGAGCGCAGACCTCCGCCAAATACCTCAGGTCCCCCTAATATTGGGATTTTCCCCAAATATGATAGTCCTACATTTATTTTATGTATATTTTCAGATTCCTTGACCACCAAAACATACCTTTAGCAATTGGATTCACATTGATATCTTTATAGATAGATTTGTTTATTTGACAGGGACAGTGCAATAAACATAAACAATTAATCAATGACAATCAATCTGATGTGTTGCACAGAGTGTATAGCTATTAGCTAATTTGCAACTCTTGTCCCTGGATGGGCTTTAGAAAGGAGAAACAAGTTAAAAAAAAAAAAAAGGAAAGAAAAGGAATACACAATAACCACCTACATCAATGCAAAAAACATAAATACATTATAAATACACAATTATAAATATTATAAATACACAAATATAACAACCTGACACACATTTGCCTATTTTAGGCCTCCCTCCCTTCGTCACTCACTATAAACAAACACATTCATTCCTTCCCTTCATTCACTCTCACCCTGCAGACAATCATTTCATACATGGGTACATTCTTGTTTATTTTTCAGCCAGTTTTTAACCTTTTTAGTGAATGTTTTAAAGTCCATTATTATTTTAATTTCATTTGGCATTGTGTTCCAGATGTGACTGCCCTTTATAGAGAAAGCTGTTTGTCCAAATGTGGTTCTGCGGTGGAATATTTTACAGTTATTGTTAACAGAACTCCTGGTGGCTCTGCTGCTGTCCTGTCTTTGGATGAAACCAGCAAGTGGCTCAGGTGCTGATTTATGGAAACATTTGAAAGTTAATTTCAGTAAACAGAGGTCAATGAAACTCTCAAAACTCAATAGGTTGTATTTTTTTTAAATATTACAGTGATGCCACCTAATGGGCTTTTTGTCCAAGATTTTTAGGGTTTGATTATATAATGAACCTATATGTCTTATTGTGGAAGGGGCTGCTTGAGCCCAGACTGTCAAACAGTATGATATATGAGAAAAAACCATAGAATGCATATACAGTACAGCAGGTTCGTAAGGTATGTAATATCTAATTAATTTAAAGCAGTTCAGATTTTTTTTTTAACTGTTTTTGAAATTTTCTTTATATGAAGATTAAATTTGAGTTGAGGATCTAGTACAACGCCAAGGTATTTGAATTCTGTAACTAAACTGATGTCATGATCATGTATATTAACTTTAAAACATTGCAGGTTATATTTTTTGATTGAAAAGCACATTGAAACTGTTTTCTGAAGGTTCAGCAATAGATGGTTCTGGAGGAGCCACTCTTGGACATCAACCATACTTGTAGACAGTACATCTGCAGCCTGTGCTGGAGTCTTGGCAGCTGTGTAAATAACTGCATCATCTGCATAAAGTTGGCATGTTGCAGCAGAGCAGTGTAGTGGCAAGTCATTAATAAAAATGCTGAAAAATAAAGGACCAAGAATGGACCCTTGTGGGATACCCATACGGTTATTTAAAAGTGAGGATTTATCCTGGTGAACTTTTACACATTGTTCTCTATTCTGGAGATAAGATGCAAACCAGTCTAATGTATCTGGGGAGAAGTTAAAAGATACCATTTTGGATAAAAGCAAACTGTGGTTTACAGTATTGAAAGCCTTTTTGAGATCTAGAAAAACAGCTCCTACCACATTACCCCTGTCCAAGGACTGTTTGACATTTTCAATAAGGCAACAATTTGCTGTTTCTGTTGAGTATCCTGGTCTAAAACCAAATTGATGTGGATGAAGAAGTTGACTGTCCTGTAAGTAGTCTATCATCTGTGTAGCTATAACTTTTTCAAGAACCTTAGACAGGACTGGTAGAACAGAGATTGGGCGGTAATTGCATATATCGTCTTTACTGCCTGATTTATGAACTGGTATGACGACAGTTTTTTTCCAGCCAGATGGAAATGTGCTAGACCTAATAGCTCCATAGCTTTTGAAGATACAACAAATCCATTGGCACACTACTGATTCCTCAGTGTCTTGGCTATATTTTGGTGTTTGTTGTATGTTTATATCTTAATTTGTTACCTTACAGTGATGAAGTGATGATCCCTTATTATTTCCTGTTCTGGATCACAGTATCCGGATTTTTTGCAGGATCCGGATCAGTCTTTGATATTTCCTAGAACCTATTGGGATTTTATCCTGTATTTTTTTGGCAAGCATCCTGACCATTTATTGTGGAGTTATATACACATATGCTAAAAATGACCCTATCTCACAATGATAAAGAATCCTTTAAAAAATTTCTGGATCCAGACGGTGATCCAGATCACTCCCAAAATGTAATCATTTCTTCCTTGTCCCATTTCGGACTTGTCCTGAAAATTTCGTCAAAATCCGTTCATAACTTTTTGAGTTATGTTGGTAACAGACAGACAAACAAACAAACAGACAAACCCCGGTAAAAACATAATCTCCTTGGCGGAGGTAATAAAAAAAACTTAGAGATCACATGTACATAAGTATTCACAGCTTTTGCTCAGGACTTCATTGATGCAACTTTGGCAGTAATTACAGCCTCAAGTCTTTTTGGGTATGATGCCACAAGCTTGACACACCTACCTTTGGGCAGTTTTGCCCATTCCTCTTTGAAGCACTTTTCAAACTCCTTCAGGTTGGATGGGAAGCGTTGGTGCACAGCCATTTTCAGATCTCTCCACAGATGCTCAATTGGATTCAATTCTGGTTCTGGCTGGGCCACTCGTAGACATTCACAGAGTTGTCCTGAAGCCACTTCTTTGATATCTTGGCTGTGTGCTTTGAGTTGTTGTCCTGCTGAAAGATGAACCATCATTCCAGTCTGACGTCAAGAGCGCTCTGGAGCAGGTTTTCATCCAGGATGTCTCTGTACATTGCAGCATTCATCTTTCCCTCAATCCTGACTAGTCTCCCAGTTCCTGCTGCTGAAAAACATCCCCACAGCATGATGCTGCCACCACCATTGGCATGGTTATGAGCGGTGCCTGGTTTCCTCAAAATATGACACCTGGCATTCACGAGTTCAATCTTTGTCTCATCAGACTAGAGAATTTTGTTTTTCATGGTCTGAGAGTCCTTCAGGTGTCTTTTGGCAAACTCCAGGCGGGCTGCCATGTGCCTTTTACTAAAGAGTGGCTTCTGTCTGGCCACTCTACCATACAGGCCTGATTGGTGGATTGCTGCAGAGATGGTTGTCCTTCTGGAAGGTTCTCCTTTCTCCACAGAGGAACGTTGGAGCTCTGACAGAGTGACCATCGGGTTCTTGTTCACCTCCCTGACTAATGCCCTTCTCCCCTGATCGCTCAGTTTAGACAGCCATGCAGCTCTAGGAAGAGTCCTGGTGGTTCTGAATTTCTTCCATTTACGGATGATGGAGGCCACTGCGCTCATTTGGACCTTCGAAGCAGCAGGAAATTTTTTGTACCCATCCCCAGATTTGTGCCTCGAGACAATCCTGTCTTGGAGGTCTACAGACAATTCCTTTGGCTTCATGCCTGGTTTGTGCTCTGACATGCACTGTCAACTGTGGGATCTTATACGTATAGACAGGTGTGTGCCTTTCCAGATCATGTCCAGTCAACTGAATTTACCACAGGTGGACTCCAGTTAAGCTGTAGAAACATCTCAAGGATGAGCAGTGGAAACGATACATCTGAGCTCAATTTTGAGCTTCATGGCAAAGGCTGTGAATACCATGAATACATGTGATTTCTTAGCTTTTTATTTTTAATAAATTTGTAAAAATCTAAAAAAAAAAAAAAAAAAAAAAAAAAACCTTTTTCACGTTGTCATTATGTGCAAAATTTTGAGGAAAAAATGAATTTAATACATTTTGAAATAAGGCTGTAACATAACAAAATGTGGAAACAGTGAAGCACTGTGAATACTTTCCGGATACACTGTAAATAACATGTTCCCCAAACTTGGAGAAAAAAGAGAACTGCCCCCACATATCACCATGACCCTTTCTGTTATTTTACATGCTTGAATAAAATGCAATTTAAATACCAATGATACATAGAAAAGAAAAAACCAAAGGTTTATTTTAAAATAATGGGCCACCACTCTCAGATGCTTCACAATAGTTTGGACCTTAAAGCTTTATTTTCCAACTAGTTTTCCTAAGACCCCTGGGGGTCCGTGAAAGAATGTTTAGGGGTCACGGTGCACCAACTGGCATAAGTCCACCACAGACCTTGTGACAGATGAGCTTATCTGCCAGGATGTCCAGTCTCACCCCGTATAACTGGGAGTCGTCCACCGCAGACCTGTGACAGATATTGTTTTTAGTTCTACCAGGATGCCCAGTTTCACCCTCCACGTCCTTGGAAGGCGGGGTTGCTGGTAATAATAATAATAATAATAATAATAATGTCTACCATCTTCTTCTTCATCATCTTCATGCTTCTGACCTTGTTAGGATCTGCTAGAGGTCGTGGTGACTAGATGAAAAGCAGCGATAAATATTTGAAGAGAACAAAATTCTGACCCAGACGGTAAAGACAAGGCAGTACAATGAAAGTTACCTTCCCTTTACTTCCACCGGGGAGATCCCAATACTCTGACTCCCATATCCTTGGTGACAGGGTCCCAATGCAAGCTTCAACGTCATTTCGAAACACACAGACAAACAGGTAATTTTAAAGACACAGTCTGATGGATATAAATCCCCTATAAAAACAAATCTACATTGTCTAAAATGGTGTTTTATCCCTTTTTTCTACAAAAAACTTTTCATTGTCTTACAGTTTCATGTCAAAATATTTTCACCCCTCGTCTGTGTGTCTTGTTTTTATGCATTTTAATGTGTTTTTACGAAATTCTCTGTGTCGTTTCTGTCCTGGAATGTTTGTGGACTGTATGGCGAAGAGCTCCCTGGTTCCATCAACATGGACTTCCTCCCCTTTTTTGCATTGCTGCTACTTTTCCTCCGGCTCTTTGTCTCTGAAGTAAACACGAACGGCATCATGGCGGGCAGGATACATTATTCCAGGGACATGTTGCTGCATTTAAACACGGTTGATGCAGCGGCTGTGATTGAGCCTAAGCCGCAACTGCCGGACTTTATTTTGAGAGACGGACACAGCGGTGAAAAGAGAGATGGGAGAGACGGGAGAAGGAAACGTGGAAAGCATGGAGGCGTGAAATTGCGCCTGAGAAGACGTCAGTTTGGTAACATTCCTCTTCCTTCTATGATTTTTGGGAACGTACAATCTCCGAGAAACAAGGTGGATGAAATTCAAGGGAATGTACGCTACCAGAAGGACTTTAAGAACTGCTGTGTCATGGCTTTCACAGAGTCTTGGCTTAATGCGCATGACCGAGACGCAGGCCTGTGGACTGACGGCTTCGGAGCCCCACTGCGCTCAGATCGGCAGGAAGAGGTAACAGGGAAACATCAGGGGGGCGGCGTATGTTTATACATTAATAAGCAGTACTGCACATCTGTCACGGTCAGAGAGCGCATCTGTACACCCAATGTGGAGCTGCTGTCTGTGTCACTACGCCCCTTTTATTTGCCTCGCGAGTTCCCCCAGCTCTTCATCACAACTGTGTACATTCACCCGAGGGCAGACGCTGACTCCGCCTCCAGCACCGTCTTTGATGTGATCCAGTGGCTGCAATCAATTTCTCCAGAGGCACCAAACTTCATTCTTGGGGATTTTAACCATGTTTCTTTAAAGAATACACTTAAAAACTTTTATCAGTATGTCTCCTGCCCAACCAGGCGAAAAAAGACATTGGACCTGTGCTATGGATCCATAGAGAGGGCCTATAAATCACTCCCCCTTCCTCCTGTAGGATCCTCAGATCACAACTGTGTACATTTGCTGCCCACATATAAAACTGCTCTCAGAAGAGGCAAGGTGGAGACGAGAGACATTGATGTGTGGGCAGAGGATTCAGTGCACAGCCTCCAGGAATGCTTTGATTGTACAGACTGGGAGATGTTCACACTGGCCTGCGGGGATGACTTGGACTCTTTGGTGGACGTCACATGCTCATACATGGCTTTCTGTAAAAATAAGATCGTTCCACGTAAACGTGTCAAAATATATCCCAACAACAAACCATGGGTTACAAAATCAGTTAAATCCTGCTTACAGAGGAAAGCACTTGCCTTTAAACAGGGGTCTGTTTCTGAGCTACAGGTTGCCACAAAAGAGCTGAAGTCTGAAATTTTAAGAGCAAAACAGAATTATAAATCAGAGTTGGAAAGCAAGATGGCAACAAAGAAACTTGGTTCAGCCTGGGCCAGTATGAAAACTATTAATAATAATAATAATAAGTTTATTTACAGAGCACCTTTCACAGACAGAGTCACAAAGTGCTTAACAAGGTAAAAAACAAAATAAAAACACAGGCACATAAAATAGTAAAACAAAGTAGACAGTAAAAGCACATAAAAATACAATCGGCACATAGTTAAAAAGCCAGGCTAAAAAGGTGGGTCTTTAGTTGCTTCTTAAAAACACCAATGGAAGGTGCAAATCTAAGTTCAAAAGGCAAGGAGTTCCACAGTCTGGGAGCAACAGCAGCAAAAGCTCTATCGCCTTGCAGGCGATAGAGCAAAACTATTGCAGGCCTTCAGAGCGCAGTAATCATGTGTTTTTAGATGGTTTTAATTCAGACACAGAGCTGGCTAATGTTCTTAATTGTTTTTATGGTCGTTTTGACTCCTTTGATTTTAGCACAGAAACCCAAGATTTGAAACAGAAACTCAAAGACAATCAGCACTTTAATATTGAGGTGCAGGATGTTAAAAGGGAGTTCTGCGCTGTAAAAGTGAACAAAAGTCAGGGCCCTGATAATATATGTGGGCGCTTGGTAAAGTCCTGTGCACATGAACTGAGTCCTATATTTCATTACATTTTCAATAAGTCCTTACAGACACAACATGTGCCAAAGATCTGGAAAGAAGCCGTGGTTGTTCCCGTTCCAAAATCCAGCTGTCCTAAAGCGGTAAACAACTTTAGACCAGTTGCTTTGACTTCAATTTTAATGAAAATTTTTGAAAAACTGGTCAGATGTGAGGTCCTAAAGCAGACTGAGCATACATTGGATCCTCTGCAGTTTGCCTATAGGCCTCACAGACGAGTGGAGGATGCCACTGTCACTCTGTTTAACATGCTTTTTAAACATCTGGATTTTAATGGGACACACACCAGGCTTTTATTTGTGGACTTTTCCTCCGCCTTTAATACAATCCAACCTCATATCTTAGTTGAAAGGCTCCTGCAACAATTTGATTTGAGCAATAATCTGGTGGGTTGGATTCTGGATTTCTTAACCAACAGGACGCAGAGAGTAAGGGTCAATGGTACATTGTCGGACCTAAAGTGCTCTTCTACTGGCTCTCCTCAGGGGTGTGTGTTGTCACCACTACTCTTCATCCTGTACACAAACATGTGTCGGAGCAGACATGACAACAGACACATTATAAAGTATGCTGATTATTCAGTTATTGTCAGTCTCCTCCAGGATGGTGAGAGTGGCCATGGCCCAGTAGTTGATGATTTTGTTCACTGGTGTGAGGATTCCTACCTGCAGCTGAATACGACAAAAACTAAAGACATGATTACTGACTTTAGGAGGAAAACTCCCAGGCACAAAGTCACCATACTAAAAGGCCAGACCACCGAATGTGTACAATCCTACAAATATCTTGGGACGATTATTGATAGTAATTTAAACTTTGAAGAGAACTGTGAAACGGTGTGCAAAAAGGGTCAGCAACATTTGCATTGCTTGAGAAAACTTGCACGCTTCCAAATTGACCGAACCGTAATGACAATGTTTTATCGGACTTTTATTGAATCTGTTTTAGCCTTTTCTTTAGTGTCATGGTTTGGTCAGATAAAACTGAAACAGAGGAAATCCTTGGATCAGGTAGTTAGATGGTCCAGTCATTTTCTTGGTGAGTCACAACTGAGCCTGACATCCCTGTACACCAGACAAGTACAGAGGATGGCTACCTCCATTTTAAATGATGACTCCCACCCTTTGCACTGCAACTTTCAGCTTCTTCCCTCAAGACGGAGGTTTGCTGTCCCAAAAAGTAGAATCCAGCGCTACAAAAACAGCTTTGTTCCTGCTGTTGTCAAAGAGTTGAACAAGCTGTAACAATATATTGCACATAATTTAGGTACCTATTTATTAACTCCATTTTATATTTACTTATTTTTGTAGGATGTTACTTGGGTTCTAAATATTTTATTGGGTTTTAGACCTTTGAGTTTTTAACCTCTTTGACTAGTTTTTAACTTTTAATATGACTCTTCTCTCTTAACCTCTGGTTTTTCTCCCATCTCTTTGTCTTTTTATACCCTGATTGATGGAGCCTTGAGTATTTTTATCATGTTTATAGTCAATTTCATGTGTGCCTGTGTTTGTGTCTATGTTGAATGTAATTTGTGGCTTGTAAATATGGATGTCACCAGACTGCAAAACAAATCTACCTACGGGTACAAATAAAGTAACCTGAACCCTCCCCCATATCCCACTTCAAATGCCAGAATCAGCGATTACTAGGCCCAACCACATACCACAAGGCTAGTAGTGGCTAGCACTAGATTATCAGAATAAATCCTGTGATAAAAAGACTTACCAGTTGAAGGACATGCACAGTGGCCCAGGATAATGACTGAAACTGTATTGGTGCTTAAAAGCAGTTTAATGGTAAAAACCCATCTTAATTTGGGTCAAGTTTTCAAAGCAGTTTGTTAAAAAAAAATGGTAACTAGACTGGAGGATAATGTCAGTTAGGCCAGAGTGTCCTGATTGGCTCAACGCTACCCACATGCCAGCACCACAAATAGTTACATTGTGGTGACCCACTACAATCTACATGGACATTCAGCCATCACACTCAGCTAGGCAGCAGAAAGCAGAGCAATTTGCATACGGACAGAGCCCCTAGGAGACAATCAGAACAATGACTATTGTTATACATCCCCAAATTACAAGACCTCGTGGCGCAATGGTAGCGCGTCTGACTCCAGATCAGAAGGTTGCGTGTTCAAATCACGTCGGGGTCAAAGATTGATTTCTGGAATTTCCCCATTGTGGGACTAATAAAGGCTTATCTTATTAAGGAGAGGAAGTCCGGTGCCAGTTAATCACGTCATTGATATGTATGCATTCTCTCTTGTCTGTATAAAAGAGCTGACTTTACATGCCTCACGGAGAGCACACACAGGACAGCGCTATAGTGTGTCTCATGATGATGGAGGAATAAAACTCTTAAACCTTCGTAGCGTCTCGCCTGAACTTATTTTTCCTCCACAACATCTAAAACGTTCTGTCTGAACTCACCTTTTTGCAGGGAGCGGGGTTTAAGTGAAACTTCACAGCAAAAAAAAAACAAAACAGAAATATGGGACATTTGAGTGATTGATATGTCTTGTAAGTCATAAAAAACATGTTACAGACATGTACAGACAGGCAGCTGTGGGGCAGGTATAGTGTGGCCGACTACTGATAGGAGGGTCAGTGGTTCGATTCCCACTCTGTCTGCAGTTTGCATGTTGAAGTGTCCTTGAGCAAGACACAGAGCCCCCAGTTGCTCCTGGTGGGTCATGTGTGTGTGTGTGTGTGTGTGTGAATGGATGGCTAGCAGGATCTGTAAAGGGCTTTGGTCATCTAGAGATGAGGAAAAAGTGATATATAAGTGAACGCCATTTACCATGTCAACAAGGAAAAAAAAGCAATTTTTGGCCGAGTGTCACTTTAATGAGAAAAACCATAAAGGTGTCTGAGAAAGCTCTCAAATCTAGCTACTTAGTAGCCAAACGCATAGCCAAAACAAAAATTCCACACACTGTAGCAGAGACTACCTGCCTGCAAAGCTATTGTGAATGAGATGATCAGCCTTGATGCAGTTAAAGGAGTAGCTAAAGTTTCTCTCTTATTGATGACATGTCTGCAGATATGGAAGAAGACTGTTTTAGAAAAGATATGCATCAGCATTTTGTGGATGGAAACACCATCACAGAAAATTTCCTATTTTGCAAAGAATTACCAGAAAAAAACAACAGAAGAGGCTTTTTCTTCCCCATCACATTAGAGTATCTTCAACAAGGAGGACTTCAGTGGGAAAACTGCACGAGTGTCTGAACTAGTGAAGCAGCTTTGTGTTCACTTACACAGGCCCAAGTTTCACACTGAGTGTGTATAAATTAATTACAGAATCAGAATCAGAATGAACTTTATTGCCAAGCATGTTTACACATACGAGGAATTTGACTTGACATTAGGTGCGCTCATATTAAGCGCTCACTAATGACGCGGCAGCCGACAAGGCGCCTAATACAGTGGGGGTAAAGAGGGAGAGGGGAAGGGGATGACACATTGGGCAGAGAGAAAAAAACATAGTTATCAGAATAGCGCTCGAGTGAGCGAGATTATGATCACATAGAAAAAAAAACCCTCAATGCACACTTAGCAGACAAGTTATCCACACATTAACAAAGAAAAAGAGAGAGACCAGTGTGTGTATATCAGTCATATGATATCAGTGTGAGTGCAGTGTGAATGTATCAGTTACTGGTGCACAACAAAAATTGTCTCCTAGGCAACGGCTAGATGTTATGTCCATGTATTCTAAACATAGATAAACATGTCCACAGAGTTCATCTCTCTTCATGCCAGATGGTAAATTCCATGTTAGTCACATGATAACGCTGTCCTTGGAGAGTTCAGATTGTTGTACAACAGCGGTTGTTTGGGTTAAGAGAAGCCAAAACTCCCTTCTGCTTTATCTCTTCTCCTGGAGGAATGAGTCTCCCAAGGACGCCGAATCAAGGCCTGATGAGCACAGTTCACTTAGAGCATAAAAATTTCCTCTCTCATGCAATTCTGTGCATCACACATTCACAGGCTTTAAAATCATTCCCTGGAGAGCACCCAGCGACTCCAAGATGTTACCCACCTTCTGATTCAGTTCGCCAATCAGTTCACCATTTGCCGCTATCAGTGCACTCCCCAGCTGGTCGAATTGTTGAAGGGTCCGCATTTTGACCAGCTCTTCCAACTTCTTTAATTTCCGATACACCAGAAAACTCCAGCGCCAAACAGTAGAAATTCTGTGATCATAAGCCAAACAGATAGATGTCTTCTACATCTTCAATCGAATCACACAGACACATGAGTTTCCAATTGTCCCATGAGTCTCCCCACTTGGGCTCTCCCTGGCCCGATCTTCTTTTAAAGTGGTGTCAATTGCATTTAAAGCCCAGCTCAATTCCATAATTTTCCGTTTGGGTCGAGATGCAGCAGAAGAAGAGCGAGACACAGACAGGACACAGCAAGCTGGGATCAGTGAAGGGAGGAGGAGGAGAAGGGAGAGGAAAAGAAATGTGTCTGCTCTCTCTGATAGCCGGAAGAAGAAGACTAAATGTTCATTACATATGCTGTAATAGGCTACAATGTGTCATTTTGTAACATTTCTGGTTGGTGTGGTTCCTCAAGACTTTTTCAATATAAAAAGGGTTCCTTGGTTCGTTATTGTATTGCTTATCTTTTCAGTTCTAAATGTCATTTTCTATTTAGGTGTATTCACTTTCAATTTGGACATCATTTTTTTCTTCTTCTTCTTTCAGCTGCTCCCTTTTGGGATTGTCACAGTGTATCATCACCTGATATCGTGATGATCTATGTCGATTTGGCAAGGATTTTTACACCGAATGCCCATCCTGATGCAACCCTCCCTATTTATTTGGGCTTGCAACCAGCACATGGAATACACTGACATGTGCTCCCCCCTCCCCCCCAGGTTGGGTAACCAGCTTTCCTTCCCCCATTCTATTATGCTGAGCACCAAGCTAGAAGGCAGGAAGTACCAGTTTTATATGGTCTTTGGTATGACCCAGGAAGGACTGACCAATGCTCTATCATGAGGACACCACTCCAGTATCAAGTGAACATCATATCAAAAGTTTGATTGCTTTAAAATAATTGCTAATTTTTAACATTTTATTTACTTATTAGCAGCACAAGGTTAATGTGTCCTATTTTATACTGTCTGTTTTTACCAGTTGTCTTATATTATACTGTATATGTTATTCTTTTTTGGTTCATTCATACAGCACCAAAGACTCATCTTATAGCACTTTTAATTACTGGGTAAAAACCATACAGTCTTAGAAAGAGACCCTAGCAATCAGACAATCCCCTGTGAGCAAACATTTAGTGAAGGTGTAGAGTAAAAACTCCTCTTTCACAGGAAGAAACCACCAGTAGAACAAGGAGTGGCAGTCATCTGCTGCAACTGGTTGGAAGGTGACAGGGATTGCCATCATCATACAGCAATTTAATTGAATTTACTTTATAACTAAATTTAACATCATGTTACATAAAAGGTACAACAGCAAACAATAGCCAAATACTCTGCACCTTTTTCTAAGAAATCCTATCCACAAGTTATAATTTTTCAGGTTCCCTTGGAATTTGCATTGATAAAAGGGGTCGGAGCGGATGATGCTTTGCTTTTTATGCTTCACAGGATCTCTAGTCACTTGGAAACATGTGTCATTTCTATTAGGATTAGGTAGTTCATTTTTAAGTGCTTTTAATACAATTCAACTGCACATTTTAGCTACTAAATTACTTAATTTTAATCTGCATAATACAAGTTTTGACTGCACCTTAGACTATCTCTTATCACGGTCCCAGTTTGTCAGGGTTGGCTGTAGAGTGTCAGATACTATTTTAGCTTATACAGGAGTTCCACAGGGCATAGTGTTATCTCCTTTTCATTTTACACTACACTGCTGACTAGGATTCTTGCTTGGTGCAGACATTTTCCAACAATACTGGTGCATTTTCTAAATAAAGGAGATGACTCCAAATATAAAAGTGAGAGCAAAGTTTTTGATAGCTGGTATGAAAGAAACTTTTTAAAATTAAATGTCAGTAAAGCTAAAGAGCTTGTAATTTATTTGAGTTAAAAAAAGAGAACTTTCCCTGGTGATCATTAAGGGACAGAGAATTGAAATTGTATAGTCTTATATCTTGGTGTCAACTTGAACAATAGATGAAATTGGAAGAAAAACAGTGAAGCTGTTTTTCAAGAAGCTTGGACTAGACTTTTCTTTCTGAAGAGGCTAAGCTTGTTTGATATTAGCTGTAAGTTTCTGAACTTTTTTAATCAATTTTGCAGTTCTTTTAGTGAGAAGCTGCTGATGCCTTGGTGCTCCACAAAGATTGAGGAAGTCTTTTGTTGCTGGAGCATATAATGAACATTTTTAGTCTTTTTTGTTTTTTTTGGTGGGGGGGTGGTATGGCATCCTCGTGTTATATTATTGTTGTTGGGTTTTGGGGTTTGTTTGTTGTTGTTGTTGTTGTTTCAAATTTAATTTACATTAAATGATATTCATATAACAGGTGCGCATCATGTCTTACATATAACAATGACATTTGCATATGGTGACAGCAGACAAAATAAAAATAACCAATAACATATCAGTTGTTATTAAAAAGTATCAAAGGTTATTTCAATACTATCTAATACCAGTCCACTTCTCTGCGAATAAACTTTTTTTTTAATTAGATACAGCTTCTTGTCACCCTCTTTTTTAAAAAGAAAACTAATCATGTGAAAGTCCTGAACTATGAGAACAGTCTATAGCAGTGAACTCAGGGGTCATTCATTCCATATCAGTCATTTATCAAAGTCCTTCCTTGTTGGGGATATATATTCAGTCCAATGTTTCCAGTCTCTTGAATTTATCCAATTCCAGTCTTAATGAAAATGTTATCTTCTCCATTACATACAATGGGGAAAATAAGTATTGAATACGTCAACATTTTTCTCATTAAACATATTTCTGATGGAGCCATTGGCCTGAGATTTTCACCAGATATCAGTAACAACCCAAGTAATCCATACATACAACGAAATCAAGGCAACTGTGTTCACAAAACAAGTTATATTTCATAAAGTGGAATGACACAGGGAATAAGTATTGAGCACATGAAGAAAAAGAGGTGCAAAAAGGCATGAAAGCCAAGAAACCAGCTGAAATCCATCAGAATTTAGGAAGCCACCCCATCCCCCATCAGTGCAAATTAATTTCAGCTGGTTAAGTCCTGACTGATAGCCTTTAAAAAGGTCTGTGAATATCAGATTGTCACACCACAAAGAACTCATGATGAGTAGAAGCAAAGAGTTCTCTCTAGACCTTTGCAGCCTTATTGTTGCAAAACATAATGATGGCATTAGCTACAGGCACATTTCTAAACTCCTGAATGTTCCAGTAAGCACTGTTGGAGCCATCATTCGGAAGTGGAAAGAACATCATTTTACCATAAACTGGTCACAACCAGGGGCTCCTCGCAAGATTTCTGACAGGGGGGTCAAAAGAATTATCAGAAGTTATCCAAGAACCAAAGACCACTGGTGGAGAGCTCCAGAAAGACCTGGGGTTAGCAGGTACTGCTGTTTCAAAGAAAACAATAAGTAATGCACTCAAGAGACATGGGCTGTATGTCTGCTCACTTCGCAAGACTCCATTGCTGAAGAAAAAGCATGTTGAAGCTCATTTAAAGTTTGCTGCACAACATTTGAGCAAACCAGTAAAATACTGTGAGAATATAATCTGGTCAGATGAGATCAAAATTGAACTTTTTAGATACCACAACACACAGCATGTTTGGAGGAGAAATGGCACTGAACATCAACTCAAAAACACCATATTAACAGTGAAGTTTGGAGGTGGGAGCATCATGGTGTGGGGGTGTTTTTCAACACATGGTCCAGGCAGAGTTCATATAATTGAAGAAAAGATGAATGGACAAATGTAGAGATATCCTTGATAAGAACCCATTGCCATATGCCAAGATGCTGAAGATGAAACGAGGGTGGACATCTCAGCAAGACAACGCAGTTGAGCTGCAGCTGAGCAGAGAGCACTACAGTGTGTGGTAAGAAGAGCAGAGAGAATCGTCGGATTGCAGCTCCCAGAACAAGAGGACATCTACCACACTCGCTGCTTCAGGAAAGTGAGATCTATCTGTAAAGACGCCACACACCCATTCCATAGACACTTTGAACTGTTCCCATCTAGTAAACGTTTTAGTGCATTCTGGGCTTCCAAAACAAGGCTGAAGGACAGTTTTATTCCAAGTGCAGTCCACATTTTAAACAGTCTTTAGGATCCTCTCATTGCTGTATGTTGCACATTTGCACAGGTTGGACTAGAATTGCACTATGTAAAGTCAGTATTGTTTTTTTATCCGTTTTTAATGCTATTTATTCTTGTCTTTTTTACCTTTCATTCTTAAATTATCATGGAGAAATGCATCCAAATTTCATTGTGCTACACTGTATAATGACAATAAAGAAACTCTATTCTATTCTATTCTATTCTATCCTAAACACACAGCCAAGGAAACTCTGAACTGTCTCCAGAGAAAGAAAATAAAGCTGCTAGAATGACCCAGTCAGTCACCTGACCTGCTGGAGGGTGCTCCTCTTGGAGGCTCCATTGTCCTGCTGGGGGACTTCAATGCCCACGTGGGAAATGACAGTGAAACCTGGAGGGGTGTGATTGGGAGGAATGGCCTGCCTAATCTGAACCCGAGTGGTGTTCAGTTATTGGACTTCTGTGCTAACCACAGTTTGTCCATAACAAACACCATGTTCAAGCATAAGGGTGTCCATATGTGCACCTGGCACCAGGACACCCTAGGTCGCAGGTCGATGATCGGTTTTATTATCCTGTCATCAGACCTGTGAGCGTATGTCTTGGACACTCAGGTAAAGAGAGGTGCACAGCTGTCAAATGATCACCACCTGGTGATGAGTTGGATCCAATGGCAGGGGAGGATGCCATTCAGACCTGGTAGACCCAAACGTACAGTGAGGGTGTGCTGGGAACATCTGGCTGAGGCCCCTGTCCGGGAGGTCTTCAACTCAAACCTCCAGAAGAACTTCAACCACATTCCAAGGGAGTCTGGAGACATGGAGTCTGAATGGGCCATGTTCTCCACCTCCATTGTTGAAGCAGCTGCCCAAAGCTGTGGCCGCAAGGTTGTCAGTGCATCTCGTGGTGGCAAACCCCGAACCAAGTGGTGGACACCAGTAGTAAGGGGGGCCATTAAGCTGAAGAAGGAGTCCTATCAAGCTTGATTGGCTTGTGGGACTCCCGAAGCAGCTGAGGTGTACCAGCAGGCCAAGTGGAGTGCAGCTCGGGTGGTTGCTGATGCAAAAGCTTGGGTATGGGAGGAGTTCAGTGAGGCCATGGAACAAGACTTTCGGTCGGCCTCAAAGAAATTCTGGCAAACTGTCCGGCAGCTGAGGAGGGGGAAGTAGCTCCCTGTCCACACTGTGTATGATGCGGATGGGGCACTGCTGACTTCAACTGGGGATATCGTCGGGTGGTGGAAGGAATACTTCGAGGATCTCCTCAATCCCACTGATATGCCTTCCACAGAGGGAGCAGGGCTTGTGGATGAGGGGGACGACTTGCCCATCACAGGGGCTGAGGTTGCCAAGGTGGTTAAAAAGCTCCTTGGTGGCCGGGCCTCAGGGATGGATGAGATTAGCCCTGAATACCTTAAGGCCCTGGATGTTGTAGGGCTGTAATGGTTGACACGCCTCTGCAACATTGCGTGGATGTCAGAGACAGTGCCTTTGGCATGGCAAACTGGGATGGTGGTTCCTCTCTTCAAGAAAGGGGACCGGAGGGTGTGCTCCAACTTTAGAGGGATCACACTCCTCAACCTCCCTGGGAAGGTCTATGCCAAGGTACTGGAGAGGAGAGTCCGGCCATTGGTCCAACCTCGGGTTCAGGAGGAGCAATGTGGTTTTCGTCCTGGCCGTGGCACATTGGACCAACTCTTTACCTTCTTGAGAATCCTCGAGGGGTCACGGGAGTTTGCCCAACCAGTTTACATGTGTTTTGTGGACTTGGGGAAGGCATTCGAACACGACCTTCATGGTTTTTTTTGTGGGGGGTGCTTTGGGAGTATGGGGTATCGGGCTTGTTGTTACGAGTAAGCCGGTCTCTATACAACCGTTGTGAGAGTTTGGTTCATATTACCAACACTTGATCGGACTCATTCCCAGTGAGAGCTGGACTCTGCCAGAGCTGCCCTTTGTCACCAATCCTGTTCATAGTTTTTATGGACAGGATTTCTAGGCGCAGCCAGGGAATGGAGGGTGCCATGCTTGGTGACCACAGGATCTCATCTCTGTTGTTTGCAGATGATGCTGTCCTGTTGGCTTCATCCAGCAATGACCTACAGGTCTTACTGGGACAGTTTGTCACTGAGTGTGAAGAGGCTGGGATGAGAATCAGCACCTCCAAGTCCAAGTCCATGGTCCTCAGCTGGAAAAAGGTGGATTGTCCTCTTCGGGTTGGGGACAAGCTCCTGCCCCAAGTGGAGAAGTTTAAGTATCTTGGGTTCTTATTCACGAGTGAGGGGAGAATGGAGTGAGAGACTGACAGACGGATTGGGGCAGCATCTGCAGTGATGCGAACGTTGTACCGGTCCTTTGTGGTGAAGAGAGAGCTAAGCTCTAAGGCAAAGCTGTCGATTTACCGGTCAATCTATGTTCCTACCCTCACCTATGGTCACGAGTTTTGAGTAATGACCGAAAGAATGAGATCGCGGATACAAGTGGCTAAAATGAGCTTTCTTCGTACGATTGCTGGACTCACCCTTAGAGATATGGTGAGGAACTCAAGTCATCCGGGAGGGGCTCAGAGTAGAACCGCTGCTCCTCCACATTGAAAGGAGCCAGTTGAGGTGGTATGGGCATCTGATCAGGATGCCTGCTAGACGCCTCCCACTTGAGGTGTTTCGGGCACGTCCCACTGGGAGGAGACCCCGGGGCAGACCCAGGACTCACTGGAGAGACTATATCTCCCAGTTGGTCTGGGAACGCCTTGGTATCCTCTCTGACGAGCTGGAGCAGGTGGCTGGGGAGAGGGAAGTCTGGGCTTCTGTGCTTGAACTGCTGCCTCTGTGGCCCAGACCTCCAGAAAAGCAGTAGAAGATGGATGGATGGATGGATGGTATTGTTCCCTTTTAATTCTTCCAGTCCTGTGTGTAATTTTGCAATTAATTTCTTTCCTGAATCAGACTTATAAGATAAATTGTTGGATTATTACTAATTCTATCCCTTCCAAGCATCCCCTTCTTTCCAAATACTCTAGTTTCTCACTTGCAAATATCTATAAACATCATGATTTGTTAGGTCATATTCATCCTTCACTTCTTGAAAGCTTTTGATTTTTTTTTTCTCCTTAAAAAACTCCCAGAATATCTTGGGTCCCCCCATCCACGCATTAAATTGCTTATCTAATCTGTTGGAGATGAATTCTGGATCATATGCAATCCAACCCAATTTTAAGAGAATTTTCTGTGATTATTTCAAACCAGATCTTAAGAAAAGTGCCTAACCACGGATTAAGTTCCTCTCTCAGATGCCCTATTAATTTATTTTCTGTTATTAAGGCTTGGACAGGAACATCATCTGTTGTGTGTTTTTCTTTTTCTTTCCATCATTGTTATAGTATTGTATGCATTTGTTGTTGTCTTTTAGTGTCATGTTGCTACGAACGCATTTCATATGCATTTCGTACCTTTAAAGGAACAGGTTGTAGTTCTGATAACTATGATTCTTAAAATGCCACTTCCATCAAAATTCAAAAAAGTAAAAAGTTTTGTCCACCTCTCCTCTCCTGACGTGGAGTTCTACAGGTTGTCAAGGACAGGACTGAGAAAACAAACCAGAGGGAGTTATAGTACACTATGATAAGCTATCATCACTCCTACACAGTCTGCATTATATTAACTAGGCATACCTGTGCATGCCCGTAGAAAGCAAGTATAAGCAAGTATTTCTGCATGCTCGTAGAAAGTTACTGTTAACCATGGCAACAGTAACCATGGTGATGCCTGCCTTTGATCTTTGACATGGTACCCGTACATGCCCGTAGAAATCAAGTATAAGCAAGTATTTCTGCTGCAAGTATTTCTGCTGCAAATATTTCTTGTGGCGTCACTCGGGGTATAAAGGACCAGGGCGGAAGGGACACGGTCTCTTTTGCCGTTAACCCTTGAGCTTGTACGGAGCGCTTACTACATTGTGGTTCATCAATAAAGTTACGTTTGACTGCACCTCCAGCCTGCTCTTTGTGATTGCGAGTTATGGACATAACAGTTACTATGGCAACAGTAACCATGGAGATGCCTGCCTTTGATCTTTGACATGGTTACCATGGCAACAGTAACCATGGTGAAACCTGCCTTTGATCTTTGACGTCACCACTCGTTCAGTGATGCCTGCCTTTGATCTCTGATGATGTCATGACCTTGGGTTTGATGACCTCAAACCAAGTTCTATGACACTGGGGCTATTTTGTCTTTTTGTGTATGTGTTGCTGGCTGTTTTCCATCAGGCGCTCTCAGGGAGCCTCTTGGGTCTGTTCAGCTCCCTGACCGCTCAGCCACGCCTCCTCCTCCTGTCAGTAATATCAGCTGTATCTCATTATCACTGTCACTTTTTGTTACACGCACACACACATTCATGTGCACTCTCCTGCACACACACACACACACACACATCTTCACTCACGTGTCCAGACATTCAATCATGCACACCGGTTTCCACTCAGTCCAGCCCACGCACTCCCACTGATTCACTCTCTCTATCACACCAGCGATCTCTCTCCTCATTAGTGGCAGCACTATTAAGGCCTGTGTCTTCCGGGAGAGATTGCCGGTTTATTGGTTGTTCTCCACTACCTACATTGTGTGTTCAGCCTGACTTTTAGTCTTTTTCTAACGCTACCTGACATCTGTTTCGTTACCTGGCGGTAGCAGCTGTTTCTGTTCGCCTGCGCTTCGGACAGCACGGCCTGCCTCGGACTGCTCCAGCCCGAAAGTTATTTTGCCTTTCTTCCCGTGCCGTTCAGCTTTCCTGCGGCACTAGGCATTCCCTCCCTTGTGCTATTGAGCATCTTGGGGCTTCCCTGTTCTCCCAGTGCTCTCCATGACTGTTTACTCATCCAACTGTTGCTCATCGTAACTGTTTGGTGGACTGAACTTATTTTTGTTCAATAAATTGCACGCAACGTTCTCTGCATATGGGTTTTTCTTCTCCTCTCTTCCGTGCGGTGCGTAATGGTGCATGGGGCTGTAACAGAATGAACCAGCCAGTCAAAACCCAACGAGGCATTGTGTGCATGTTTTTCTCACCTTTCTGTATTTTTACTTTCTCATCCTGTAGCCCTTCATAATGGACTTTTCTGTACTTGGACTAAACTCGGAGGAGTGTGCAGCAGCCGAGGGAGTGGCAAATTTCACTTCCTGGGGTCGTGCCACACACTCTCCGGAGACTAATTTCTGCTTATTAGATATCGCTGTCGGGGTGATCCTGACGGAGCCCAGTTTGTGGAGATATCCAGCGCTTATGCCGCTGCTCACCCAAATTTGCCAGTCATGACAGCAGTTGGAATAAGTGGTGAAGGGGTCCTCCGCAGAGCAACCTCAGCAGTCGAAGAAGCACTCCCGGAGGCTGAGAGCCTGTCATTCACCTCCTGAGTTGGTGTCTTCCTTTTCCCAGCACACGTTCCATTCCAGTCCCGGGAGGAGGGAGCATGACACCGGGACAGCAGCTGATGTCATCACCAGCCAGGAGCTCAGGCAAGTCCTCCTTCGTTCACTCACTTTGTGTCCTGAAGTGATTAGCCTTATTCCTGTGATTCTGCAATCTGCCGGGGCTCCCCAAACTGCTGCTGTCACGGCTCCTCAATTCCAATCCTCTGTCTCCCCTATTTCTCTGCCGGCCTTGGGAGGAGGTCACCGGACGCAGGAGGAGCCAGAGGTTCTGGAGGAGTCGACCACACAGCCTAAGCGTCATCCTACGTCTAAGGGCCAGATGAGGCCCATCATCTCATCAGCAGCCAAATCCCTAACATCATCCCCGACCGCTCCTGCGCCGAAGACATCCTCTGAGCCAGCTGACACACCAGCCTGCGCCCTCTCCGCTTCATCCGCAGCCTCCATCGTTGAGACATCCTCTCTGGTCACCAAGGGATCCTCCAGGGCTTCCCTCGACACGCCCACTCCTGCGTCAGCCGAGCCGGCTTCTCCACCATCCTCTGGGGGGCCAAGTATGGCCATGAACGCGGAGGAGGACGACAGCTCACCGTCTGCAGCAGTTTACACCCAGAACCGGGAGATCAGGCAAGTATATTTTCACTCTATCGCAGTAAATAATGATAAACCTTGTCTGCCTCCCGGAAGAGAGCCTCAGGTTAGGCAGTCACCTGAGCAGTCTCCCCCTGCTGCCAGTACTAAAGGCTCACCTATCCTCTCCGTGTCTCCTTCCTTCTTTCCCGAGTGCCCGCCGGCACCAGACCGCTGGACTGTGGAGGAGCCGGTGGCTCTGGATGATCCTACGGCAGAGCCAGCACGGAGTGGACCCCCAGCCGTCACGCTGGAGGGAGCACATGCTTGGGGGGATTCGCCTGGGGGGCAAGGACTTCCATCACTATCATGCCTGCTGCAGGAGCCACTGCAGCAGAGTCAGCACCTGAGCGGGTCCAAGATGTCGTCATCTGGATCGATGGAGTCCTGGACAGCGGTGGAGCTCAAGTGCAGGCAAGTGCTCTCTTTTGATTTTTTTCCTGCTTGTTCTAGAGCAATCTTGCCTGGCTCTTGGTGTGGAGAGCCAGGTGCAGCCGGCCAGCTGCACCTGAGCTCGCCTTGTCGGGCTCCGCTGCTGCCAGCGACCCAAACATTTTTCCCTTTCCAATCTCTCCTGAGCACTTCACCCAGGGTCACCGGAGAGGACCCATAACCGTCAGGAGTCTCCATGGAACGGGTCCAACCTACCGGTGATGATGGAGGCCCAGCTTCCCCGGCAGAGGTCGATGCGGGGGGTCCGCCTCAACCCGAGACCTCCGTGGGTACAGCGCCTCCCCAGCCTAAAGAGCCGCCACGACCTGGATTGTCGGAGTCCTGGACGGCGGTGGAGCCTGAGTTCAGGCAAGTGCGCTCTTTAATTTCTCCCCTGCCAGTTTCTGAGCAATCTTGTCTGACTCTCGGTGAGGAGAGCCAGGGGCAGCTAGCTGCTGCACCAGGGCTCACCTCGCCGGGCTCTGCCACTGCTGGCGACCCTGACCCTACATCTCTCTCCATTGTGTCTGAGCTTCCTCCTAGGGTTGCCGGAGGGTGGCCAATACTAGCTGAGGCCACCGAAGACCCAGGTTCATCGCCTGAGGTCGCGGAGAGCCCTGCTTCCCTTGCTAGGGAGGTCACCACGGGAGCAATGAGGTCCCTGATGGGGGTCACCACAGATACAACGATGGCCCAGTCGGGGTCCTCCGGGGGTGCATCGTTGGTCCAGCCAGGGTCCACCGCGGGTGCTACCAAGTTCCAGCCTGGAGCTTCCGCGGGTGCTGCTATGTCCCAGACCGGGACCTCTGTGGGTGCTTTTGTTCCCCAGTTCGTGGCAAAGGGGGGCGAGGGAGTTTCCTTCTCGCCGCCGTCTTGTGATGTTGGGGCTCCCCTTCCCTGGTTTCCCCTTCCTACCTTGGGTCTTCCCATGGAGAGGCCGCCTCCTGGGCCTCCTCTCTTAAACTCGTGGCCCTCGGACTTAGGCCATCCACCCGATGAACTGTGTCATGGGGTAGGTGGCCCTGTTTCCCTGGTTGGCCACCTGACCCGCTCTCCCAGGCAGTCCTCCTGGTCTTGGACCAGGACAGACCACCCTATTGGCCTCCTTCCATCGCCCCTTGGACTTGGGACTCTGGTCGGCCCCGTGAACTCTTGGACTCCTGGGTTTGGGGGGGGGGGGGTTTCTAGGTTTGGGGGAGGAGGGGGGTTCATTTCACTGTGTCCTGTATATTGCTTTGTATTATTCATTATTTGTTGTTTCCCTCCTGACCTGTTTCCCCCACCTCCCGCCCTGGTTTGTTGTTTTCCCGGGGGGGGGGGCACTCTCCTTATTGTGCTTATTGTGCTTTCACTAGGGGTGTCTGGAATCCACCCCTTGAGGGGGAGGCTCTGTCATGAACTTGGGTTTGATGGCCTCAAACCAAGTTCTATGACACTGGGGCTATTTTGTCTTTTTGTGTGTGTGTTGCTGGCTATTTTCCATCAGGTGCTCTCAGGGAGCCTCTTGGGTCTGTTTGGCTCCCTGACCACTCAGCCACGCCTCCTCCTCCTGTCAGTAATATCAGCTGTATCTCATTATCACTGTCACTTTTTGTTACACGCACACACACATTCACATGCACTCTCCTGCACACATGCACACACACATCTTCACTCACGTGCCCAGACATTCAATCATGCACACCGGTTTCCACTCAGTCCAGCCCACGCACTCCCACTGATTCACTCTCTCTATCACACCAGCGATTTCTCTCCTCATTAGTGGCAGCACTCTTAAGGCCTGTGTCTGCTGGGAGAGATTGCTGGTTCATTGGTTGTTCTCTTCTACCTACATTGTGTGTTCAGCCTGACTTTTAGTCTTCTTCTAACGCTACCTGACATCTTTTTCGTTACCTGACGGTAGCGGCTGTTTCTGTTCGCCTGCGCTTCGGACAGCACGGACTGCTTCGGACTGCTCCAGCCCAAAAGTTATTTTGCCTTTCTTCCTGTGCCGTTCAGCTTTCCTGCGGCACTAGGCATTCCCTCCCTCGGGCTGTTGAGCGTCCTGAGGCGTCCCTGTTCTCCCGGTGCTCTCCACGATTGTTTACTCATCCAACTGTTGCTCATCGTAACTGTTTGATGGACTGAACTTATTTTTGTTCAATAAATTGCACAGCAACTCACCCTTGGCCGGGGGATCCTGGGTTCGATCTCAGCCCCCAACCAACAGTGATCTGTGTGGAGTTTGCATGTTCTCCCCGTGTCTGCGTGGGTTTACTCCGGGATTTCTCCGGTTTCCTCCCACATGCCAAAAACATGCAAGTTAGGTTAATTGGCATCAAAACTGGGGATTCTAAATTGTCCTTAGGTATGATTGTGAGAGTGAAAGGTTGTCTGTCTCTCTGTGTTAGCCCTGCGATGGACTGGCTATCTGTCCAGGGTGTACCCTGCCTCTCGCCCAAAGATGCTGGGATAGGCTCCAGCACCCCCCCCCCCCCCATGACCCAAAAAGGATTAAGCGGAAGAAGATATATGAATGAGTGAAATTGCACGCAACGTTCTCTGCATATGGTTTTTTCTTCTCCTCTCGTCCGTGCGCTGCGTAATGGCGCATGGGGACATAACAGATGATGTCACAGCGAGTCCTATGATTGTGACACACACACAGACAGACAGAGATTTCTTGAATTATATATAGAGTGATTAGCCAGAGCTTACGTTCAGGAAGACAGAGAGAGAACTACAGTGATATATAAAGTGTGTGGCGGTAATGCAGTATATAGAGTGATGATATAGAGTGAAGTGCGTGGCGATATATAGAGTTATATGCCAGACATATAGAGTGATGATATAGAGTGAAGTACGTGTGCATAGAGTGAAGATGAAGAAGAAGTTCTATAGAGTGATAATATAGCGTGAAGTATGTGGCGGTATAGAGTGATAATTTAGCATATAGAGCGGAGTGATGTTGGTGGCAGTTGCCACGGCCAAGATATATAGAGTGATGATATAAAGAAGAAGAAGAACGTGGTGGTCAGGTGGCGGTCAATCCTCTCTGCAGACAGTCACAGGGACCTATAGTGAAGGACCGATAATTTTTTCACGCATGGGGAGTTGTTCAGAGCTCCTTGTACAGGGAGATAGAGTGATGATATAGAGTGAAGTGCATGGCGGTGGTGCACCTGTGGGCTGGTTGCCAACCGCCAATTAAATCTAAAAGAAGAAGAAGAACAGATATATAGAGTGATGATCTGAAACGAGACAGCATCACAGAGACTCCTCTTATCTGACACATTTAGTTTTAGAGCAGTTGGTGGCAGTAGAATATTTTTAACTCCACAGAGATGATCTGAACGAGAAGAAGAAGATGAACAGTCCAAGGATGGATAACTTTTTCCATACACAAGGAGCTGTTCAGAACTCCTTACAAGTGTCACGGGGTGGAAGTGTTTTATTGTTTTTGGGTTTCATGTGGTTTTTAGTTTTGTGTTGCATGTTTTAGTTTGCATGTGTTGTGGCTTTTATATTTTAATCGGTGTTTTTAAATTGGAAATGTTGTTTACTTCAACCCCGTGCTTCCCCTAGTTACTAATGAGCAGCACCTGTGTTGATTGGGGATGTGCAGCACCTGTGGCTGCACATAAGAGGTGCTCTGGCAGTTCAGAAGGGAGGTTTTTATGTGAGGAGGAAGGAGTCCTGCTTGAGGAGAGGGCCCCGGGTGGGGGCCTGGCGAGGAGGAGGAGGAGGAGGAGGAGGAGGAGGAGGAGGAATGGCCAGGACCACCATGATGCTGGCATATGGGGGGAGACACTTCTGTGTGGAGCAGTTAGTGGTGCTGCGGGTGAAAGACGGAAAGAGGTAGAGTGAGGAGCTCTGCCTGGTCTGCAAGTATCTGGTTCCCAGATAGCAGCACCCCACGATGATGATAATAGGAATCTGGATGCACTGCTGGCAAGCGTCTTCCCCTGCACAGGTTTCCTGAAGGCGTCGGTGTTGTGGTGGCAGAGCATGGCCTGGAAGAGTGGATCCTCCTCCTCAGCTTTTATGGACTTTTATTTGTTTTTAGTCCGCTTTTAGTCTTTTTAGTTTAGGCTTTTTATTTTAGTGGGCACTTCTTGTACATCATTTGTTGTAATAAAATCCCTTGGAACATCCTCATAAATTCCCCTTTGATTTCTTCCTGTGACGCTTCACCTGGTTTTAAAGCTGAAGTTATGTTTTTAACTACTCTCAGTCACATGTTGCATAAGAACTCCTTATACAAAGATATAGAGTGATATGTGTGTAATAATGTAATGTAATAATGTAATAATAAGCACTGTGTGTGTTTATATATTTACATATTTATTCCATCTAGCTACAATGCTCAGCACTGGGTGTGTTTATATATATTTATATATCTACATATTATTCCATCTAGCTACATTGCTCCGCACTGTGTGTGTTTATATACTTGCATATTTATTCCACCTAGCTGCAATGCTCCGTACTGTGGGTGTTTATATATTTACATATTTATTCCATCTAGCTACAATGCTCTGCACTGTGTGTTCATATATTCATATATTTTATTCCATCCAGCTACAATGCTCTGCACTGTGTGTCTGTGTGTGTGTGTATATATATATATTTTATAGTAATACGTACATATGTATATTAGCTGCTCTTGCTTGCTTGTTTTTTTCTTGCCTTCTGATTGTTGCTCTGAGTGTTGCTATCCCTGTGCTGTTGCAATCCTGGAATTTCCCCGTTGTGGGACTAATAAAGGCTTATCTTATCTTATCTTATCTTATAATCAAGTAAGTGGTGGTAATGCGCCTGTAAGCTGGTTGCCAACTTCCAATCAAATCTAAAAGAAGCTTACGTTCAGTGCTTACCCGTTAAGGAGAAACTTAGGCAGGTGGACATTGGAATTGAAATCGTTTTTGGCTTGAAGACTTCTCAGTCTTTCAAATGATTCTCCAATATTGACCCTTGTTTTATCAGCCATCTAGTCAGAGTGTTTTCCTCTGCAGATGTTTGCCTGTCTCTTATCTGGCAATGCAAAGGGTCAAAAACAGTTTCAGGATGTAGTTAAAACAAAATAAAAGCAAACCTTCCTAGGGTGGTTTGTGAGCTTTTCAAATGGGAATATCAGAGCTGTATCGTCGTTGAAGAACCCAGTTTTTCAACTGACATGTTTATTAAAGGGGTCATTGACTGCTTTTTTTTACCACATTTTAACAACTCGCATGTCCTAATGAAATGTTTGTGACATGTATTTTGTTCATATTTTCTTTTCTTTTGAAGCAAGTTTATGTATTTTTCCTGGCTTTCTTGAAACGCTCTGATTTAAAGCCTATCATTTTAAGAAACATCCTTCACCTATTCAACTCTGCCCTCCCTCTTATGTCAGCTAGCCATTAGCTGACTAGCTTCTAGCTTTTATCCTCCTAGCTTGGATGAGTGGTGCTGCTTCACAGATCCACAGTCAATTGTTTCTCGCATCACTCCGGCCCATCTCCCCATAATTTTGCCGTGATTCCACAACAAATCACTAGCCCACGTGCCAGGCGGCCCCCTGATCGCCACAACCGACCTGGACCTGAGGCTGCTGGCCGAGCCGTGGGATCTTAAAGGACAGTGTCTCGCTTTGCGGGACTCCACTCCGCTTGCACAGCCAACTGGAGGACGCCCCACCACAAGGTGGCTTCCCTATGCTGCCCTCAAGAGTGAAGCGGAGTCGTGCAGAGCCCCGGAGGACGGTGGGGGAGCTGGCCGTGAGAGCCAGCAGCCTCGGGTCCCAGTGTAGGTGGTGGTTGTGACTGGTGCACTGGTGCTGGAAATTTTCTGTGGAATCATGGCGAATTATTGGGAGATAGGCCAGAGTGATGCGAGGTATATTGTGGACTGGTGAACCAGGTGGTAACAGGGATGGTTATTAGGGTGACTAAATCTGAAGAAAATAATATAAGCCACACTTGGTGTGTCTCCTGGTACCAGTGTTAGCTGGGGGGCTAATATGTCAGTGGCTAACAGGCTACCTTTAACGCCGCTTCCATCTACATGACAGACAGCTAGGTGGGCCAATAAGAGAGCAGTAGGTGGGTCTCAAGGACAGTGGTGGGTTGGCTTTGTCAAATTATGTTTCCAATTTACCTGGAAGAGTCAAAAATGCTTCTGGCATTTCTGGGAGAGAAAAATGAGACAAGGCTCTGTGTGTGGGTTTTTAAGAGACTTGACTGTTTTGATATTTTGATAATTACGTGACCAATAGACACATTTCAGACAAAACCTACAAAAAACAAAAACAAACAAACAACAAAAAAAACATTTTTCAGTCAACGACCCCTTTAAATCTCTGGTGACACCTAATAGCTATTTTAATGGCTCATTACATACATTTAGTTACGGATAGTTCCTTTAAATACCCATCTGAAGTCTCCAAGCAAAACTGTAAAATTAAAAAAAAATAATAAAAATGAATCAACATGTTTGTCAATATCCAGTTTTATTTGAGAATTGATATCACAACACCTTCCAACGGCTGTAAGCGTCATTACATTAGACTGGACATGGGGTCTGTTTATCAGTAGTTATGTTTACATTCAGTTGGCACAAATCACCAGGATTCACAAAACAGCTGTTAGATTACCACTGCAATGAAAGAAAAAACAATCTGCTCCAATGCACAAAATGGCACCGTTATCTCTCTCTCTCACACACACAAAGTTACATGTGATTTCACAAGCAGAAACAAAATCACAGTATGGACCAGTCAGTTTGTTTTTTAGTGTTTGTAAGTCACCGTTATTATCAAACAAAACATTCTCCTTTTTGGCATTTAATGATTGTCAGATTTTATGTAGCAAAGGCAATTCTCTGTATACCCAACTCTTTTACTATAAATCACCAGGAAGGTAACAGTTTAAATGTCTTCCAATTGAAATCGAAGCATAAATCTATTAAATGTGCTTCCTATGGTCCTAAAATTGTTGGAATGATTCAAGAGCCAAAGAATCCTGTATGTCACGAGACGGCAATATTCTGGCAGTTTTAGTTTTTACAAAATTTACATTTAAAAAAAATGACAGTCAGTAAAGTTTAACAACTCACAAACTTCAAACCATCTGCTGATTTTATTAGCTAAAGGCTTGGAGCAAGGTTTGGAAAAAAGTGTAAATATCCATAAGAATTGTTAAGAGACATAGCTCAGTCTTAGTAAAAAGTTTACCAGTCCATGCTAGGCACTTAAGTCAGTAACTACTCTTCACTGTGCATGATCAACTGTTCACCTTCACCCAAGAATATGTGCTGGTTACAGTACAGTCTACGCTCTCATTGATCTAAATTTTAATTCTGTGGCCTAAAGAAAGGGAGTTAAGATCGCCAACTGATTATCAGATGACCACACATCTGTCTTAGGGCTGTGTGATATGACGATATATATCGGATGATGATATAAAAACGTCTATTGTTTCATATAATACTTCATCGTTTATATCATTTAAAATGCACTTTCTCCCGTTTCTTGAACAAAGCTCCTCTAGCTACTTGTCAGCGCCCCACCTCTCCTCCGCAGTGTGCGCAGCATGTGTGGCCAGGCTCTTCAGCAGTTGCCAACTCTGAACTCCCGGTTTGGTCAAATAGCTGCTAGCCCGCTACTCCTGTTTGTCAGGGATGTGGGACTGTTTTCCATCGTGCTGCGTCAGATAGTCCGCAAACCTCATTTTAATAGGAGGTAAGTAGCATTAATACCATGTGTAATCATAAAACGGCAAATGCTAAATGACGGCACTAAGTTGTGCTAATTGGAAATAGTGTATCAGACCATTGTTTCTTTGGTTTAAATTACTGCTGAGTTACTTAGTTTTTATAAAAAAAAAAAAAAATATTAAAGCTGCAAAAGTATACATGCAAAATAAATTAAAACCGGTCAGAGGAGCAAGTTAGCTCTTAATGCAATTTATTTGATTTCTAATAATTTTAATTAGTCCAGTAGTAATCATGAATAAAATTAAAAGTCATCACATTTATTACATTATCTTTTGTGTCTTTGATTTTCAGATCATGACCAATCTGAAATATTTTACTAAGAAGCAAACCGGTTAAATCAGGCCAGAATAGCAGTCATCAGGCTGTGGATCTACATTTAAATTTTCACTGATTTAAACTAACAGCTAATTTATATCTGTAGATGGCAGAGATGGGTAATTTTCTCATTTTCAGACATTTGTTTTTTTGTTGTTTTTTTTACTTTTCTCCTCTGGCTCAGGAAATATTTAACTCAACTTATTGATGTTTACTTTTTATTCATATATGATTTAGAAGAAAAACCTGAAATTTATGAGAATCAAGTCTCAAATGCACATTAATTTTTTTTTATAACACTGCAAAATAACAAGGGGAAAAAGGTGCATGTAAAAAAAGTAAAAAATAGATGGTCCTTTATGCAATTATCTGAACTGTAGAATTTACAGAAAATGTATATTGTGAATTATATTGTTATGATATAAGATGACTTCTATCGGGATATGAAATTTTTGTCATATTTCACAGCCCTGTCTGTAGCTGATAAAACAGATGTGTGGGCTGTAGAAGATCAAAACTACATTTACAATGTCAAAAGTTTTCTCACCCAAAAAAAATCTATCTGTGAATGTTCTACGTCTTAGTGCACCAACACTTTCCACTTTTTCTCTTGCTGATGTGTTTACCAAGATGCTACATTTATCCTATATGGAAACAATTAGGTGAGATATGTATGTGGAACTCACAAAATCTCAACACTATTTAGTGCTGTTCAGAATGCTTACCTATCCTTTTTTTGATGAGTTTGTACTTTTTAGCGGTACCCCAAATATACAGACCTGCTCAAATTTGTTGGCAACTTTACAGCTCATTGAAAAAAATACTTCATTTCTGCTGAAAAGTGGCTCAATTAAAAGCAAGTCTAACGTATATCTTTAGTATGTGATAGAATAAACCAATAAAATTATGAAATGACTTATTTTACAAAGATATGCCAAAATAATATGGACAGATTTGTTGGTACCGTTATGTCTGTAGAAATACCTTTTGGAAAGATGAGGCCAGGTTAATGGACAAACTCAACTTTATTAAGGCTTGATGCAGAACGGACACACAACAGCCACCAGGCAGAGGGCACCGGTCAAAGAGGCCGTGTAATGGATGCCTTCTGCTATTTATAGGGCAGTGCAGTGGCGGAACAGGAAGTGGCCGCCACTACACCGCACTTCACAATAAGGGCATTAAACCCCAACACCACAATTCCTCCACCCTTTAGAAAGTCCAAAATCACTCACTCGATTAAGACCCTCTCCAATTTAGGACCCGAATCATGCACTAACCAAAACAGAAACTGATATCTCTAAATGGCCTAACACATTCACACAACAGAACCTAAAATAGGGAGGACGGGTGGACTACCATCCTGCCCACACGGCAAGGTGGATTATTCTGCCACCTGTTAAAATAAACCAAAGCCTGTTAATAACCTAAAATTACTGCTGTGTTCCTAAACTAACAAAACACACAAAACCATAATATTTCACCAATATATAAACACATGAACGTTAGAAATATTTAGTAAAGTTTACATTACTGTTCCTTGGGCAGAAAAGGGTAGAACCGGCTCGGGGGTGGGTGGGCAGCAGACACCTCCCTGGTAACAGCAGGCAGGTTGTAAGCGCCTCTCCTCATCACCACCAACTGCCGCTCTCGCCCAGCCCTGCCATCAGAAGCCTCTTCTCAGACATGCACAGCCCATTGGCATGTCTCGCCGAACAATCAGACCTATGGAAGTAAGCTGCGCCCAGCTTAGCCACGATTCACAGGTGTTTCTGGTGTTTCACTGGCTGTCATCTGGCCCATATTCGCCGTGGACGTTCCTCTCCTCTCCTCGAACCTGGACCAAGTCCATGACCCTACGAGGTGCTCTGCTCAGCCTGATATGGTGCTGCTTGGCACGTGGTTTCTCCGTGCCCATCGGTCTGGCCCCGTCCTCTTCTGAAGCCATTGCAGCGGTCGCCATTGTAGCTGCCGATCCTCCATCCCAACTGCTGATCCTCCATCCCTCTGTGGCCAAGCTCCGGAGAAATTGGGGGCTAGCGCATCGGCGTCGCTCGCTGATGCAGGCACCTCACCGCCACACTCCGTACCCACTTCTACCATTCCCCAAGCGCTGGCACTGAGACCCTCCTGCGTCAGACCTGAGTGAAGCTGGTCCTGCTTGACCGCCGTGGTGTCCGTTAAGTTTCTCGTCCCACACAACGTCCTCCTCCACCACCGGAACCGGAGGGTTCCACCGGCCACAACCACAACCAGACCATTCTTCCCCGGCGTCATCTTTGATGACGAAACCCAGTCCGTAAAACAAGTCACAGCCCATGATGTCGCCTTGGGCTGTCATGTTGAATGTGAAGTCAGCCATCGTTGCAGACTTGTACCGAACCGTTAACTTCACTGTTCCAACTGTGCTCAGCCTGCCACCTCCATAACCATACAGCGGCGCTAGGTTAGCTTTAATCCTGTAGTGGGGAAAAAAACTTCTTCACCGTGGCCCAATTTGGCAACGACCCCTCCACCCCCGTGTCGAGCAGCAGTGGCACCTCCACGCCGTCCAGTGTCACTGCGCAGAACATGTACCCACTGGTACTCGGGGACACCGTGTGGATAGTTGTTGGGGGCGGGTGGAATGATCTCTTCTGTGGGCTCTCCGGCTCAGATACACGGCATATTTTATAGCATATTGGTTCAAGCGTCTACACTTGCTACAACGCTTTCCTCTAGCCGGGCAGTCCTTAGCCTCATTTTGGTGTTTCATGGAATCACAACCCATGCAACGGGGTTTGCCCGGGGCAGACTTTCGGCTGGTAGCACTGGCTTCTGTACTGTCGTTGTCTAACGTCCAAGCTATCCTCGCTATCTGGGTCCACTACCAATGCCGCGGCGGAAGGCTCCAGCTGCCGCTGTGATGGCACCAATTTAGCTCCGAGATTAGCTTGTCCGCAGTCTCCATTTGAAGAGCTAGCTCGACAGCTCTGGCTAACGTAAAGTCACATTGTGCCGTGAGAAGCCTAGCTCGTAAAGCGGCGCCGTTTGTGTGCTCCACCAGCTGGTCACGTACCATTTCTTTCTCCAGTGGCCCAAAATGACACTCACTAGCTAGCTGCCTCAAGTCAGCGACAAACTGGTGGACAGGCTTACCCACCCGTTGGTGTCGCTGCTAGAACCAAATCCACTGGACAATCATGCTATCCGGGACGTGAAAGTGGCTTGCTAGCAACTTGACAACGTTCTCAAACGAGTCCAAAACCCCAAGTGTGAGCAGGATACACTGGCCCTCAATACCTAGGTTATGTACAAGGAGCACACATGCCCTTAGCTTTTCTAGCTCACCCAGGTCAAGCACAATGATGTAATTTTGGAAGGCCGCAAACCATCTTGGCTAGGGCACCAGCGGCTTGCCCAGGAGCTCCAGGAAGGGACGAAGTGGTGTGATACACGCCTCCATTAGTTAATCCTCGATCGCCAAATGTTATGTCTGTAGAAATACCTTTTGGAATGATGAGGCCAGGTAAATGGACGAACTCAACTTTATTAAGGCTTGATGCAGAACGGACACACAACAGCCACCAGGCAGAGGACACCGGTCAAAGAGGCCATGTAATGGATGCCCTCTGCTACTTATAGGGCAGTGCAGTGGTGGAACAGGAAATGGCCACCACTACACTGCACTTCACAATAAGGACATTAAACCTCAACACCACAGGTACCGCTACAGACTTTTAATCTTCCATGTTTCAAATTAAGTATTTAATTAGAATCACAGGTGCCTTTGAGGTTTTCATCAGCTATTCGGCATATTTGGAGGGGGGGGGGGGGTTAATGCCACTGTGTAGTTTGGTATCCTTATATGCAGCACACTGAACGTGGACCACAAAAAGTAAAGAGTGCTATCTTTTACCTTCTTACTTTATTGTGCAGCAGCCTGGTGGAGCACCCACAATTTCATTGTACTGCACAACTGTACAATGACAACAAAGTCTATTCTATTCCATTTTCTATCTGAGGAGCTCAGAAAGAAGGCTATAGATAACCATGTTAAAGTCAAAGTCTATAAGACCATCTCCAAGCCGTTTCATGTTCCTGTGACAACAGTTGCCAATATTATTAAAAAGTATACAGTTCGTGGGACTGTAGCCAACCTCCCAGGACATGGATGCAAGAGGAAATGCAACCCCAGGCTGATCAGAAAGATGGTGTGTATTGTTAAAAAAAAAAAAAAAAAAGATCCTAGAAAGCCATCCAAAAATCATTCAAGCTGCCAACTTCAAGATCAAGGTGCATCACTTTATGATCACATCATCTGTTGCATTTTGAACAGTAATGGGCTCCATGGAAGATCAGGAGGGCTCCACTACCGACAAAGCAGTTTTGTTTTGGAGCTGCTCTGCTACATGTGGCACAGGAAACCTTGAATCTGTGCAGGGTACAATGAAGTCTCAGGACTACCAAGGTATCTAGGATTGAAACATACTTTCCAGTGTCAGAAAGCTCAGCCTCAGTCGCAAGTCATGGGTCCAACAGAATAATGACCCAAACCATACAGCTAAAGGCACTCAAGAAGAGATGTGAGAACACACTGACCCATCCTTAAATGGCCGTCCATGAGCCCAGATCTTAATCTGATTAAACATCTATGAAAAGATCTGAAAACTGCAGTGTGGAGACACCATCCTTCAAAACTGAGACAGCTTGAGCTTTGTACAGGAAGAATGGGCCAAACTACCTGTTAGCAAATGCAGACGTATCACTGAAGTACAGAGATCATTTGTTGGTGCACAAAATATACAATTAAAGGTTCCATCTTTTTTGTCTACACCATTTTAATTTGTTTTATATAATACATTCAATTGAATCAATCAAAAGCAAAGTCTGATTTGTGTCAAATATGGTATAAACAACTAGAAAAGCACTCAGAGCACATAACTCCGCCAAGGCTCCTTCCATTTCTCATGGATCACCTCCAAATTGTAATGGGTTTGTGTGTAGGCCTATAGCCACTTGTGATGAAAATAGCATCAAAAGTCCATCCATCAGTTTTGGAGTATTGTTGCTAACACACTGTGAGAAGATAAGAGCCTTGGCTGAGATATGCATTCTCAGATCACCACCAAAATGGGTTCCTCTCTAGCCCAAGAACCACCTCTGGTGAAAAATTCATCTAAATCCATCCAGTAGTTTTTGTGTAATGCTGCTGCACAAATACAAACAAAGCCCTTGGTGGAGGTATGCACTCTCAGATCATCACCAAAATCTAACCATCTGTTCCCCGTGTCATTACACACCTTTCCTAAAAATTTCGTCAAAATCCGTTCATAACTTTTTGAGTTATGTTGGTAACAGACAGACAAGACAAACCCCGGTAAAATCATTACCTCCTTGGCGGAGGTAATAAGGGATGCCATTAAAATTGTCAGCTTCAAGTTATTTCAGAGATAGTTGTGGTTTGTTTGGTTTTTTTTTGTTCTTGTGGAAGGGGTACCAACAATTTGAGCACGTCTGTATATATTCTGACATTAAGTGACCTCTTGTGGTTGCTTTAAATAATTAAGAAACATGGTGGAAGATTGTAATTTGTGTAAATCAGACCATCCTTTCCCTAAACCCAAATTATTTTGAGTCTAGCCCTACCCATTACCCTGACCTTAACAGTCTTAAAATATTAATTTAATGCATAAAAGAATGTAATTGTCAAATGCGAATGAGGAAGTTAAACAACGGTGACAGGTGAAGATGGAGAATTGAATGGATTTAAGTGGTTTGGAACAAGGAAATGCAGTAAAAATGCATAAGGGCATATTCTGAGGTAAGGAACTTAGTCATCTTTTAAATATAAAGACCTGTACATCGCAAGAACAGAGAAATTTGTTCTTTTTCTCAAGGTGGCAAGAACAAAGTTGGTTCTGCCCAGGACATTTCATACTTCCTAAGAAATTCAAGTGCAGAACTCCTGGGAAATTCAAATTTCTGACCAATCGCACAATAGTTGTCAGACACCACACAAGAAAAAAGTTCTGTCTAGATGATGCATCAAGAACAAGCTGCAAGAACTCCCAAACCAGGGCTGCAACAACAACAAAAAACAAGTCGTATTTTTCTTGCAGCCCTGGGTGAGAGGAATTTCTCTGTTCTTGCAGAGTATGTACAGGCCTTGAGTTGGAGGATTTGCTGCAGAAAAACAATCATCCTCATATCACCATTCGTTTATTGGCACCAGTGTTAATTCCACCCACAAACTATTTAGTTGACAAAATTTTTGTCGACTAAAACTAGACTACTGATAATGAACAGACTAAAATAAACTGACTAAGACTGAAGACTAAATCTCAACTAAAATTAATGTCAACAGAAACATGTAAAAATTGCAATTTTAATGGAATTTCTAGCTTTAGTTGATAAAATAATTTGTCAATTTTAGCTAACAAAATAAACACTGATTGGCACTAGCATTAAAAAATTATCTTAGCAGAGGTTAAATCAATCACATCAGCAATATGAAAGAATAAGAGGAGAGTTACACATTTCACAAGTCTCTAATCTAATGAAAATCTCTTATTTTGGTAGGGCCACAGTTAGAATTAAGGCATTGCCCCGAGTTCTGTTATCTATTATAGCAGTTCTTCTGGTGATTATTCAAACAATCTGACACAATCACTTGTGCAGCCCTCAAAAAGAGTAAAAATACAAATCAGAGTTTATTTAAGTGTTTAAACTCTCCTGACACCTTTTCTCATACATGCTGGTAAAGACGACACTTTCCTGCCCTTTGCTCCACTTTGCTTGGCTTTCAGCTGCTCCCTCAGCATGTGTGCACCAAGTATAGACACGACTGACCCTCTTCAGGGACAACAAGTCCACATCAATACTGTCAAACTGTTTATCTGTCTGAAATACACCCAAAGGAGCTTCAGTCCCATTTAATGCCACAACTCAACGTTACATAGTGAAATGTGAGAATTAAAGAAGTACTAAATTGTGTTCCGAGGTAAAAATACTATGAATGCTAAAATAGCAGAACTAAATTATGACTGAATCAGAACTCTAATGATATCATCAGGTTTTTGCATATTTCCAGTCAAGTTAGTCCAACAGCAAATACTGTTAATTGTGATTCCCCCCCAGTTGAGAGATTTTATATTCTGTCAACGACCTGTCGGAGTCTAAGCTAGTGTCATGGTTTCAAACAAAACAAGCATGAACAACAGAACAAACAGACCCTGCAGCTGTCACACTGACATCAAATGGAAGACTTAGTGTGTCGAAACTGTATGAATCCAAATCAATACATACAGGGGTGACAATATTAGTCTCATTGTGATGTGCACCACAACAAAATTAGAAAAAAAAAATCATATTAAAAGTGGGACTCTCACTGAATACATTTTTTCCAAAAGACCTCAAATTTGGACAATCACAATCACATGTTTATGTGTATTAGTTAGAACTGAGATTCTACAGTTTACATCTTTCAACTATAGTCCAGGAACTTTTCCAATAATTTGTCCAGCTAATCCACATTTCCATACCAAACTAACATGGAGGCTGAAATAATAAACAATTAAATTACTCAAAGATCCTACATTCTTGGACAATACTGTCCATCATTTCTTTTTTGTGGGTAAATTAGATGGGATTTTTATTCAAATCCTGTTCCCACCAGCATGTTCCTCTAAAGGTTCCTAAAGTCCTTGTGGTGATTACATGAAATTTTCATAAACTGTTTTCAGTAACACCTTGTGGTTGCCAAGTGAAACATTCACTCCAGTCATTGTATTCTTTTCCGTTTTTCTAGTTTTTGGTATTTTTGTTCACTGAACAGGACAATGGAGAGAGAATGAAAATGGGCTGAAAAGCAGGGGAGACGTAGGAAGGATCACACCAGCTATGGTGAGCACCGTGCTTGCGTTGTAACCTGCTAATCCACTGTACACCTTCCAATTTATTTCAACGTGGGACATGCAACTCGCAACGTTCCCCATCAAAACAGTCACAGATGTGACTTGTAACGGTACGCCTCTACCCAGGTGATTTTTTTCCAAAAGAGGATTGTGCCATTTGCCAAGATCATACCTTGGGCAGGCGTGCATGGAGCATAACCAGCGATGCCATGACAAATTATTGACATACAGTGTTTGCTATCTGGCCAAATATATCTGCTGTACCTCAGCGGCCACTGTATCAGACCAGTGGGTGGTCTATTCAAGTATTATGTTTTCTCCTAGTTTTTCAAAATTCCATCCATCCATCTTCTACCGCTTTTCCGGAGGTCTGGGTCACAGAGGCAGCAGATCAAGCACAGAAGCCCAGACTTCCCTCTCCCCCAACCACCTTCTCCAGCTCTTCAGAGAGGACACCAAGGCATTCCCAGACCAGCTGGGAGACACAGTCTCTCCAGCGAGTCCTGGGTCTACCCCGGAGTCTCCTCCCAGTGGGATGTGCCCGAAACACCTCAAGTGGGAGGCGTTCAGGAGGCATCCTGATCAGATGCCCAAACCACCTCAGCTGGCTCCTTTCAATGTGGATGAGCAGCGGTTCTACTCTGAGCCTCTCCCAGATGACTGAGCTCCTCACCCTATCTCTAAAGATGAGTTCAGACCAAACGCGAACAGGTGAATTTTTCGCACGGCACGATGACATTATAATTCAATGTAAACACGTGAACAGACATGAATAGTGAGATGCAGAGAGGTGAAGTTGTCTTTAAAACTTCTGCAGCTGTGTTCAACCTGCTGTGGAAATTCCGAAAATAACGTCATGCTTAGGTTTACATTATCTGACCGGGGGCTCACCTGAAAATGTTGTCTCAAGCCTCCAAAATGTCACAAGATGATGTGTGTTTACATTACTAGCAGGAAACCGTGGGTAAATAACTCCTAAATCCCAATTCAGCTGAAGAGCTCCCGGTCCTCCTGTCGCCCGTTGAGTGAGTTTCATTTTCAAACTAGTTTAATCTGCAATGGTGATACTTTCACTCCGGTAACGGCACAATCTCAAAGCTAGCTAGCTAATGCACAGACGCGGACGCATGAATGCGCAATTTCGCGTGTACTTGCGTCTTTCAATTGACTTTGTATGGATTCGCGCTGCCCATTTGCATTTGGTCTGAACACACCTTTAGGGTGAGTCCAGCAATCCTACAAAGGAACCTCATTTCAGCTGCTTGTATCCGCGATCTCATTCTTTCAGTCATTACCCAAAGTTCATGATCATAGGTGAGGGCAGGAATGTAGATTGACTGGTAAATCGACAGCTTTGTCTTAGAGCTTAGCTCCCTCTTCACCACAACAGACCGGTACAACATCCGCATCACTGCAGATGCTGCTCCAATCCGTCTGTCAATCTCTCACTCCAATCTCCCCTCACTCGTGAATAAGACCCCAAGATACTTAAACTCCTCCACTTGGGGCAGGAGCTTGTCCCCAACCCGGAGAGGACAATCCATCTTTTTCCAGCTGAGGACCATGGGCTCAGACTTGGAGGTGCTGATTCTCATCCCAGCCGCTTCACACTCAGCGGCAACCCGCCCCAGTAAGACCTGTAGGTCATTGCTGGATGAAGCCAACAGGACAACATCATCTGCAAACAACAGAGATGAGATCCTGTGGTCACCAAGCATGGCACCCTCCATTCCCTGGCTGTGCCTAGAAATCCTGTCCATAAAAACTATGAAGAGGATCAGTGACAAAGGGCAGCCCTGGCGGAGTCCAACTCTCACTGGAAATGAGTCCGATCGAGTGTTGGCAATATGAACCAAAGTCTCACAACAGTCGTATAGAGACTGGATAGCTCGTAATAACAAGCCTGATACCCTATACTCCCAAAGCACCCCCCACAAAAAAAACACCGGACGCAGTCGAATGCCTTCTCCAAGTCCACAAAACACATGTAAACTGGATGGGCAAACTCCCACGAACCCTCAAGGATTTTCGAGAGAGTAAAGAGTTGGTCTGATGCGCTACGGCCAGGATGAAAACCACACTGCTCCACCTGAATCCGAGGTTCGACCAGTGGCCGGACTCTCCTCTCCAGTACCTTGGCATAGACCTTGGCATAGAGAGGTGCACAGCTGTCAACTGATCACCACCTGGTGGTGAGTTGGATCCAATGGCAGTGGAGGACGCCATTCAGACCTGGTAGACCCAAACGTATAGTGAGGGAGTGCTGGGAATGTCTGGCTGAGGCCCCTGTCCGGGAGGTTCTCAACTCCCACCTCCGAAAGAACTTCAACCACATTCTGAGGGAGTCTGGAAACATGGAGTCTGAATGAGCCATGTTCTCCACCTCCAATGTTGAAGCAGCTGCCCAGAGCTGCGGCCGCAAGGTCGTCAGTGCATCTCGTGGTGGCAACCCCCGAACCAAGTGGTGGACACCAGTGTTGAAGGGGGGCCATTAAGCTGAAGGAGGAGTCGTATCAAGCTTGGTTGGCTTGTGGGACTCCCGAAGCAGCTGAGGTGTACCGGCAGTCAAGCGGAGTGCAGCTCGGGTGGTTGCTGAAGCAAAAACTCGGGTGTGGGAGGAGTCTGGTGAGGCCATGGAACAAGACTTTCGGTCGGCATCGACGAGATTCTGGCAAACTATCCGGCGGCTCAGGAGGGGGAAGCAGTTCCCTGTCCACACTGTGTCTGGTGCGGATGGGGTGCTGCTGACTTCAACTGGGGATATCGTCGGGCAGTGGAAGGAATACTTTGAGGATCTCTTCAATCCCATTGACACGCCTTCCACAAAAGAAGCAGGGCTTGTGGACGAGGGGGACGACTCGCCCATCACAGGGGCTGAGGTCGCCATGGTGGTTAAAAATCTCTTTGGTGGCCAGGCCTCGGGGTGGATGAGATTCGCCCCAAGTATCTCAAGGCCCTGGATGTTGTAGGGGTGTCATGGTTGACACACCTCTGCAACATCGCGTGGAGGTCGGGGACAGGACCTTTGGCATGGCAAACCGGGGTGGTGGTTCCTCTCTTTAAAAAGGGGGGACCGGAGGATGTGCTCCAGCTTTAGAGAGATCACACTCCTCAGCCTCCCTGGGAAGGTCTATGCCAAGGTACTGGAGAGGAGAGTCTGGCTGTTGGGTTGAACCTCTGATTTTCAAAATTAAAAGACAAAAAGTTTCTACAGGCTAGAAATATCAATTATTTAGTTGTTGAATATGTGCTTTTATTTTTCTCTCACAGCTATCTTAATAGTTCCCTGCTATGTCCTTGAAGCGACTACCTTAAGGCCTATGTACCCGATTTGCATGAAGTAGAAAGGACTTCAATTTTATACAAAACACAGACAATAAGCCACCCCGTGTCTCGAAATGCACTGCACTATGACCACAATATGAAGAAATGCACATCTACGTGGACACGCACCATAAGAATGGAGTGAATGTGGCTGCTGTAAATTTGGTGACCAAAAGCAGTCACTGAACCCAGTTTCCAAAAGTTTCATCAAACACCTCTAACAGATGGTTAAATTTGAACACCCCCTGAACTGATATACTGTATATACCTATTACAATACCAATATTTCAAAATTCCCCAAGATGAATCTGAATAAAACAATATGGGCACTTACATTTCTTTAGATGTTTGGCACTGACATGAAATGTACTTTTAATTGCCTACCTTCACCACTGTGACAAAACAAATTTTCTGAAATCTGTCAGCAGTGCCACTTGTCATACTGGACTCATTTAAAATATTCAACTCAAATGTAGCCAATTCTTTGTCACCAGTTGCTGCTATGGAGCTGTGCAGTAAAATGTAGCAACTTCAGACATATTTAAACATATGACCATCGATCCAATGTGCTTTAATTGCCTACCTTCACCGCTGTGACAAAACAAATTTTCTGAAATCGGTCAGCAGTGCCACTTCTCATACTGGACTCATTTAAAATACTCAACTCAAATGTAGCCAACTCTTTGTCACCAGTTGCTGCTATGGCGCTGTGCAGTAAAATGTAGCAACTTCAGACATATTTAAACATATGACCATCATTTAACCCGCAGTAGTTTGGATCATATTCTTTGGTGTGATTACCTAAAAATAATTTCTCACAAAAACACAAATCTCAAGAAGGACATAGCCAACTCACAAATCAAATGCATCTTAAAAGTGCCGATCCTACTTTAGTGACTGCAAATTGGCATTGCATTGCAAAAGTGACTGATTCAAGGAGACACTCATGGCAGCAGGGAGACTGCAGCGTGTGTTGATTACTAAATTCATGTGTACAGTGCATCCGGAAAGTCTTCACAGCGCTTCACTTTTTCCACATTTTGTTGTGTTACAGCCTTATTCCAAAAGGGATTAAATATATTTTTTCCCTCAAAATTCTACACACAATCCCCCATAATGATAACGTGAAAAAAAGTTTAAATTTTTGCAAATTTATTAACTAGTGTATACCCACAGAAACTAAGTATAAGCAAGCATTTCTGCATGCCCGTAGAAAGCAAGTGTAAGCAAGCATTTCTGCATGCCCGTAGAAAGCTACCATTACCATGGCAACAGTAACCATGGTGAAACCCGCCTTTGATCTTTGACATCACCACTCGTTCAGTGGTGAATGGACATCCTGATCATTTTTTGGAATGTGGGATGAAACCGGAGCACCTGGAGAAAATCCACACTTTGCTTGGCATCACTTGCTTTCTACGGGCATGCAGAAATGCTTGCTTATACTTGGTTTCTACGGGCATGCACAGATATGCAGGAGTTGCTTGGCATTTTACACATTTGTAGTGTAGACTGTCATTCACCACTCGTTAAGTGATAAATGGACAGCGTGATCATTTTTTTGAATGTGGGAGGAAACCGGAGCACCCGGAGAAAATCCACTTTGCTTGACATTCTACACATTTGCATTGTAGACTGCCATTCTTCAAGGTTACAGATTTTTATTATCAGCACCTCTTCTTTCCCTCTATCCTGACTAGTCTCCCAGTTCCTGCCACTGAAAAACATTCCCATAGCATGATGCTGCTACCAACATTGGTGTGGTTATGAATGGTGCCTGGTTTCCTCCAAACATGACAGCCTGGTATTCACGCCAAAGAGTTCAATCTTTCTCTCATCAGACCAGAGAAGTTTGTTTCTCATGGTCTGAGAGTCCTTCAGGTGCCTTTTGACAAACTCCAGGTGGGCTGCCATGTGCTTTTCACTAAAGAGTGGCTTCTGTCTGGCCACTCTACCATACAGGCCTGATTGGTGGATTGCTGCAGAGATGGTTGTCCTTCCGGAAGGTTCTCCTCCCTCCACAGAGCAATGCTGGAGCTCTGACAGAGTGACCATCAAGTTCTTGGTCACCTCCCTGACTAAGACCCTTCTCCCCTGATCACTCAGTTTAGACGGCTGGGCAGCTCTAGGAAGAGCCCTGGTGGTCCTGAATTTCTTCCATTTACAGATGATGGAGGCCACTGTGCTCATTGGGACCTTCAAAGCAGCAGAAATTTTTCTGTACCCATCCCCAGATTTGTGCCTCGAGGCAATCCTATCTCAGAGGTCTACAGACAATTCCTTTGACTTCAGGCTTGGTTTGTGCTCTGACATGCACTGTCAACTGTGGGACCTTTTATATAGACAGGTGTGTGCCTTTCCAGATCATGTCCAATCAACTGAATTTACCACAGGTGGACTCCAATCAAGCTGTAGAAACATCTCCAGGATGATCAGTGGAAACAAGATACACCTGAGCTCAATTTTGAGCTTCATGGCAAAGGCTGTGAATACCATGAATCCATGTGATTTCTTAGCTTTTTATTTTTAATAAATTTGCAAAAATCTAAAAATTCACATTGTCATTATATGTAGAATTTTGAGGAAAAAATGAATTTAATCCATTCTGGAATAAAGCTGCAACATAACAAAATATGGAAAAAGTGAAGCGCTGTGAATACTTTCCAGATGCACTGTAAATAACATGCCTCCCAAACTTGGGGGAAAAAAAGAACTGCCCCCACATATCATCATAAACCTTTCTGTTATTCTACATGATTGAATAAAACACAATTTAAATATCCATGATATGTAGAAATGTAAATTAAGCTGTAGAAACACCTCAAGGATGATCAGTGAAAACAGGATGCACCTGAGCTCAATTATGAGCTTCATGGCAAAGGCTGTGAAAACTTATGCACATGTGATTTTAGTTTTTTATTTTTAATAAATTTGCAAAAATCTCAAAAAACAAAACAAAAAACCTTTTTTCACATTGTCATTATGGAGTATCGTGTGTGTAGAATTTTGAGGAAAAAAAATGAATTTAATCCCTTTTGAAATAAGGCTGTAACATAAAATGTGAAAAAAGACTTTCCGGATGCACTGTCCACCCATAAAATCCTATTGCACTTAGAAGTACATTAAAAGGAGGGTGTACCTTCCATTTACCACGGCTGCACCCAGATGAAGAGTGTATACATTATTAATACCCACACATTCTGGGGTAATGAGAATTAGCTACCATCCTCAATACTCCATCCTCTTTGCTTTCCTTCAGCAGGAACATGAAGAGCTCTTCGTTCCCCTCTCTCTGTTACCATTACCGACTAGTAAGACCCATTTATTCCATCTTCCTCAGGAGAATCTGAGTAAGGTCAAAGGTGGTGAAACTGATCCCAACCGCAATGGGCCCTTTGACCCAGTTCATGCTGAGACCTTTGTAGAGTCCACGGATAACACCCTCTTCAAACACAATCTCCTTCATGGTGCCCAGTATGGTGCCATATGTGTGGCCCGTGACACCAGCAGTCTGCATGCGCCGTCGAACCACATCTAGAGGGTAGGACGCCGACTGGGCAAGGAAACCTGCGCAAGCTCCGAATGCGAGACGTTCATATGAATATGGCTGCAGGCGGCCACTGTGCTCTACAAGGAGGAAAGAAATGCAGGCTGTGAGTATTTTAGTTGTGTGAATAGAGAAGAATGTTGTCATTCAAAACACAGATAAGGGTGTACCTGCATGTAGCTTCTTCAGTGTTTCGTAGGTGAAGAAGCTGAGACCAGCATATGGGATTACACCCAGAATAGTTGGAGTAAAGCCTCGGTACAGTGTTTTCCTGCCCTCTTCACGAGAGATCCGCCCAAACACGTGGAAAATGTTACTGTACCTATAAGAGAATGGGACAAAAATATTTCTTCTTTAAATGAAAAGTGTTTTTAAGTTGGTCAACAATGGAAGATAATGTTATAATTGTATTCTGGCTTGAAAAGTTAAAAGCCAGTTTGGGGTTCTTCCTGTCAATTTTGTTATTTTTAAACGCCCAGCCATGGTCCAATCTGTTCATTACTATAAGAGTGTTACTAAATTAAGCCAGTGTGCATTTCTTTGTGACGTGTGCATTTTAATATTAATGTAACGGTATGCAGTACATGCTACACCCACAAAGCACAATTTTGCAAAATATGGAACCTTTGTCTAAGAGATAGTTGCTTAACTGTTCTGTCTATCTTGACTGACTTATTGCATTTAGAATTTGTGTCAAGTGGCCATTTGAAAAAATGCAACTTGTGGCACTTCCAAAATGACTTTCAGTCTGGTGGATTGTTGCTTGTACAATAATCAATGCTATAAATGTAAATAAACTTGTAAAAAGTTATCCCAATATTCTTATACAGTATGTGCGATATAAAATATTTACACTACTCACAAAAAGTTAGGGGTATTTGGCTTTCGGGTGAAATTTCAGGATGCACCTAAAATGCACTATTGTGGCACACATATTTGAGATGCTTGGACTGCATATGTATATTGTGTTACCTCACGTCTTAGAAGGAACAATAAGTCTGGACCTCCTGGGGATAACACAGGAGGTGGAGGTGCCTTTGGAAATGACTCTGAAAGGACTTCCTGACCTCCAGGGGTCAGGTGGAGGAAGAAGAGACCAGGGGGAGATGTATTGTCTATGGGGGGTTGAATGACAATGTGTTTCTGTACTTTGATGTCCCGGATATAAAAGGAGGGGATTGGAGAAGTTGGTCCTCTTTTCTGTTTGAGAGGACGTTGGAGATGTGAGATGAATAATAAACCTGAATTGAGAAATAAATTCAGCCTCTTCATTTCACGCTCTCCACATTGGTGACCTGAAGACGTACAATGACCGGAGACAATTCCCCCGAACCAGACTCGCCAGGGACCAGCCGAGTAAGCGCGGTCTCAGTCAAGCTACCAGGATTCTGGCAGGACAACCCAGACTCGTGGTTCCTCCTGGCCGAAGCCCAATTCGCACTTGGGGGAATAACAGCAGATGACACAAAATTCTACCACGTCATCGCCAAACTCGACAGCCGCACAGCTTGACAAGTGCGGAGCCTGGTGCAGCACCCGCCCGCTGGCGACAAATACAGCGGGTTGAAAGCTGCCCTCCTCCAGCGTTTCACGCCCTCAGCCCAGGAGAGAGCGAGGAGGCTCCTGGCTCTGCACGACTTGGGAGGAAGCACGCCTGTCGACCTAATGGAAGACATGCTGAAGCTGAGAGGCTCAGACAACGACGATTTCCTCTTCACGCACATCTTCCTAAGAACCCTACCATCGCAGACGAGGGCGACTCTGGCGGGCACTCACTTTGTGACCCAGCGGGACTTCCGCGCGCTGGCCCAGGAGGCGCAGCGGATCCTCAATGCCAGCGAAGAACACACGGCCACCGCAGCAGCGGCAGACCTCGGCGCGGTGACCGGGAGCAGCGGCGGGCCAGAGGCGACGGAGGCGGTCCCACCAACAACGGCGGCAGCGAAGCCCCGACACCGCGGAGGAGACGACCTCTGTTTTTACCATCATCGTTTCGCAGAGAGGGCACGCAAGTGTGTACCGCCGTGCCAGTTCAAGAGCTCGGGAAACGCCAGGACCGAGAGTCGCTAGCAGCTGCGGCCCTCGGCGAACGGAACAAGCTGCTCTACCTGACGGATGCGCGCTCTGGGAGGCACTTTCTCGTGGACACAGGCTCCCAAGTGAGTTTCATCACCCCAACCTACGCTGACCGGCTGGCAGGCCCCGGGGGTGACGGAGCAACAGCGGCGAACGGCTCGAGCATTAAGACCTTCGGTGAAAGGACTCTACTTCTGTCCCTGCACGGCCGCACATATGAGTGGACTTTTATTATAGCGGCGATGAGTTTCAACATGTTAGGTGCTGATTTTCTGTGCTCACATGGGTTGTTAGTTGATCTTCCCAATAGACGCCTCGTTAATGCACTCTCCTTTTACTCTATTCCTTGTGCAGCTCGAGTGTCCCCACCACCAGCACAGGCCAACGTCGCCACAGTTTCACACACTCCTCACTCAGTTTCCAGCACTCACAGTTCCCACTTTTTCGGCAACAGTTGCGAAACACGGGGTGGAGCACTATCACTACCGCTGCCCCCCCCCCCCCCCGTCTTTGCAAAAGCTCGGCACTTGGATGCAGCTAAACTGTCCATAGCGCGCGAGGAGTTCGCCAACCTGGAAAGGTTGCGCATCATCCATCGTTCGAACAGCCCATGGGCTTCCCCACTGCACATGGTCCCTAAAGCTGACGGCTCGTGGAGACCTTGCGGTGATTTCCGCAGGTTAAACAACGCCACAGCGCATGACCGCTACCCAATCCCACATATTCAGGATTTTTTGGTACATCTGGCGGGGGCGCGCATTTTTTCTAAAATAGACTTGGTCCGCGGTTATCATCAAGTCCCAGTGCGCGCTGAGGACATTCCCAAAACAGCGGTGATAACCCCGTTTGGACTTTTTGAGTTTTTACGCATGCCGTTTGGGCTTAAAGGCGCCGCGCAAACCTTCCAGCGCATGATGGATGCGGTGTTACGCGATCTCCCTTTTGTGTTCGTCTACCTGGACAACATTTTGGTAGCCAGCGCGTCCAAAGAGGAACACGAAAAACACCTCACGGCAGTTTTGAGGTTGGGAGAGCACGGGTTAATAATCAACCCAGCTAAGTGCCAGTTCGGGGTGGCGCAGATCGATTTTTTGGGGCACCGTGTCTCCCCAGAAGGGGCAGTTCCGCTACCGGACAAAGTGTGCGCAGTGGCAGATTTTCCCCAGCCACAAACAGTCAAAGCACTACAAGAGTTTTTAGGAATGGTGAATTTTTATAACCGTTTCCTCCCCCACGCAGCGCAGCTCATGCAGCCATTATATGCCACGCTTAAAAAACAAAAACCCTCCAATGCAATCGAATGGTCCCCGGAGCGGGAGCGCGCATTCGCAGAGGTAAAAAAAAGCCCTTGCAGACGCTGCGTTGTTGGCTCATCCAGACCCAACGGCCCGCATAGCGCTCACCACTGATGCGTCGGATTTGGCCATAGGGGCGGTAGTGGAGCAGCACGTTGCCGGGGTTTGGCAGCCGCTGGCCTTTTTCAGCAGATCCTTGCGCGAGGCCGAGCGAAAATACAGTGCGTTTGACAGGGAGCTGTTAGCGCTCCACTTAGCCATTCGCCACTTCCAATTCTGGCTAGAAGGTCGGCGTTTCACCGCGTTTGTCGACCACAAACCGCTCACTTTTGCGATGGCCAAAATTTCGGAACCATGGTCGGGCCGGCAGCAGAGGCAGCTGGCCGCAATTTCGGAGTTTACTACTGATATTCAACATGTAGCGGGTAAACTCAATGTAGTAGCAGACTGCCTCTCTCGCGCGGTTACCGCGCCAGTCCGCGCAGAGGTAGATTAGACTACCGCAGCCGCAGAGCAAAATAACAGCGCGGAAGCGCACGCGGCCCCAGTCCATGTGGGGATAGATTTTGCAGCCATGGCAGCGGATCAGAGTAGCGATGCGGACGTGTGCGCGCTCCAGTCGGGACCAACAGGGTTAAGGCTGGAGAACAGGAGGCTGCAAAATGATATGCCCCCCCAATCTGCGATGTCTCTACCGGATGACTGCGTCCAATAGTGCCGGCCGCATGGCGCCGCCGCGTTTTTGACTCGATTCACTCGAGTCAAAAACGGCCAGCGGGCCAAAATACTTGCCAGCTTGCCAAAATACACAAGCACACAAAAGCCCCCTTAGAGCCGTTTCACATCCCGGCCAAGAGGTTTGATCATGTGCATGTCAACCTCGTAGGCCCCCTACCGTTGTTGCAAGGGTACACGCATCTTTTGACAATGGTGGACCGAACCACGCGTTGGCCGGAAGTGGTCCCACTGGCATCAACCACAGCTACAGAGGTGGCCCGCACGTTTTTAACGGCTTGGGTAGCGCATTTTGGGGTCCCGTCGGATATTACGTCTGACAGGGGACCTCAATTTGTGTCCGAGCTTTGGTCAGCGATGGCCCACAGCTTAGGTGTGACAATTCACCGCACTACCGCTTACCACCCCCAGGCTAATGGTTTATGTGAGCGTTTTCATAGATCATTGAAAGCAGCCCTCAGTGCGTCGCTTACGGATGCAAATTGGGTAAACAGACTACCATGGGTTTTATTGGGGTTGTGTTCTGCACCTAAAGAGGACTTAAAAGCCTCCCCAGCTGAGTTGGTTTTCGCGCAGCCACTCCGGCTGCCAGGAGAGTTTCTTCCAGATAATCCGGCGCCAGGGTGTCTCCCTGCTCAGCGGTCACTGAACGACACGGGAGTGGACATGCTTCTGGGCCCCGTTCATCACACTTTTCCGTGTGTTTTTGTGCCCAAATCTTTAAAAAATGCCGAGTTTGTTTTTGTCAGGCACGAGGCTCAGCGCCCAACCCTGCGACCACCTTACGATGGCCTATATAGAGTGCTGGAAACAGGCGATAAGCATTTTTTGCTAGATTTGGGGGACAGGAGGGAAACAATTAGTATAGACAGACTGAAGCCTGCTTTTGTGATGGCCGACGAAACTGTGCGAGTGGCGAGAGCTCCTCGACGCGGCAGACCCCCCAAGGAGCATGCCCCAGAGCCCCCGCAGGGATCAACTAACAGTTCTCATTCTCAGATAGCAGATTCACTGCAAGATGGCGCCGCAGGAGCGGCGAAGCCCGCTTACAGCAAGTTTGGAAGGCGGTTGAAGCCCAGACAGCATATGGACTGATGTTGTGGTTTTATGATGTTGTGTGGACTATGTTGTATTGTTTCATCTTCGACGTTTGGGGGGGGGGGGGGTTATGTGGCACACATATTTGAGATGCTTGGACTGCATATATATAGCACATTGATTGAGATGCTCAGACTGCATATGTATATTGTGTTACCTCACGTCGTAGAAGGAACAATAAGTCTGGACCTCCTGGGGATAACAGCAGGAGGTGGAGGTGCCTTTGGAAATGACTCTGAAAGAACTTCCTGACCTCCAGGGGTCAGGTGGAGGAAGAAGAGACCGGGGGGAGATGTATTGTCTATGGGGGGTTGAATGACGATGTGTTTCTGTACTTTGATGTCCCGGGTACAAAAGGAGGGGATTGGAGAAGTTGGTCCTCTTTTCTGTTTGAGAGGATGTTGGAGATGTGAGATGAATAATAAACCTGAATTGAGAAATAAATTCAGCCTCTTCATTTCACGCTCTCCACACTATAACCTTTACAGGTGAACTTAATTTGACCTTCTCTAAATTTTTGAATGCACATGTCCAACTGTTCAATGTTTCAGTACTTTTTGCATAACTTGCTGTTTTCTAACAAGGTGCTTAACGGCAAAATTCACAACAGGTGTTTTGATCCATGAATCAGCAATAAATTTTCTGGTTCAATCAGAAGTGGTATTTAAACAGTCCTCTTCAGCATGCTGTTTACATGTTGACATCATGAGACCAAGACAACACCTAACAATTGATCAAAAGTACCTTGCCATTGCGAGGCTTCAAACAGGATGTTCTCAGAGGGAAGTGGCCACTGAGCTTAGAGTGTCACAGAGTGTCATCAGCAGGTTGCAACAGAGGTACAGAGAGACTGGAAGAGTCACAAAAAGGCATAGAAGTGGACGTCCTTTGGCCACGTCCCACGCTGATGACCGCTTCATTGTGAACAGTGCCCTGCAGAACCGGATGATAAAGGCTACTCAACTCCAGGCACATTTAAGGGAGGGGTGAGAGGCACCCAAGTGTCACATCGGACCATTCAAAACCATTTACATCAGCGTGCTCTGCATGCTAGATGACCTGCAAGGGTACCTGACCACACCACCAGGTACATGTGTCATCGTCTTGCATGGGCCAGGAAGCATTTACACTGGACAATGGACCAGTGGGCCTCAGTGCTGTTCTCTGATCAAAGTTGATTCACGTTGAGAAATGATGGCCACTAACGATGCTGGAGATGTCAAGGACAGCATTATGCATTAGCCACTGCTGTCACCAGACAAGCCTTTGGTGGTGGTGTTGTTACAGTCTGGGCAGGTGTGTCTGGTCAATACAGAACTGCCCTACACCTTCTGAATGGTACAGTGATAAGCCAATACTACCTGAATAACATCATTAATTCAGTCATTGTGCCCCTGCATGAACAACACAGGCCTAATTTCATCTTCATGGATGACAATGCTCCAGCTCATAGAGGTCGCATCATTAGAGAACAGCTGCTGGAGGCTGGGGTCCCTCAAATGGAGCGGCCTGCACTGTCTCCAGACCTGAATCCCATAGAAAGCCTATGGGATTAGCTGAGTCCCCGTGTAGATGCTCGTAACCCTGCACCCCACAACCGCAATGACCTGAGGGCCACCCTTAAAGAAGAGTGGAATGCCATGCCTCAGCAAACAATAAGGCTGCGTGTCCACCAAACAAGTTTTTTCCACTCTGGGTGACCATTTTCCGTTCATTCTCTATGTAGTCCAGCATTTACAGCGCTGAGCGTCCTCAGCATTGAAACGCTCTTGGCGGTGGCCGTTTTTTGTCGCAGCGCTCAGAGTTGAAAAAAGTTCAACTTTTCAGAGACTGCAGCTGAGCTCGTCAATGTCAGACCTTAAGCAGCCAATCAGAACTGCTGCGTGGGCAGGACATAGGATGCCGGTACTAGTCTGTACTCGGATTCCTGCTTTCCGTGTCATCATATTTTACATCCAGAGCTGCTAGAAAATGTTTCCTGTCCATTGTTATATAGAGACTATTCTTTAAAAAAAAAAAAAAACAGTAGAAAGTCTGACAATAGGAAAAGCAGAAGTGCTGAGCTGAGAGTGACAAGCTGTTGCTGGGATACAGGACACACTCCCCCCCCCCCAGAGCGACGCACACAAACGCTGAAAAAAAATTCTCAGGGCGGTCGGGTGATTAAAAAACACGTTTGGTGGACATGCAGCCTAAGTCAACTTGTGAACAGCATGAGACATTGCTGTCAAGCTGTAACTGATGCTCAAGGGCATATGACAAGTTACTGAGACACTGACATTTTTTGTTGTGGTATACCCACCACTGTTGTTGGCTTTTGTTTCCATAAATTGTTTGAGATGAGGAAATCACCATTGCATGCTCTACTTTCATGATATATCATTGTAGCATGAACTTTTTACATTTTTCATTAATTTCACCCGAAATCCAAATATCTCTAACTTTTTGTGAGTAGTGCACTTGAAGTGTTTCATTGTACATCAAACACCCATGGTGATAATGATGTGTATCAGTTCTCCAGAATCCTATTTATTTGCAGCCATAAAAGTCATTACATTTCCTTTGGAGTAACAGCCATCCGAGCTCGGACCATGTCAAGAGGATAGGTCAACATGGCCGCCGTGATTCCAGCCACAGACCCGGCCAAGAACCTTGGGAATGGAGGAAGAGCCCTGGAAAAATGTTACATCAAATGCCATTCAGTTGTTTTTTTTTTGTTTTGTTTTTTGTTTTTTTAAAATCTGTTCATTACTTAATATGATACAGAAGTTCATAAATAAGCAAAACACATGGAAAGAAGTGATGCTTACTTTCCCTGAAATCCATAGTAGTCTCCCAAGAGACTCTTGTACTGCTCATGTGCACAGAACTGGATGGCAGCATATGGGATGACTCGTACCATGGTGGCGGAGTTCCCCCGCCACAAACTGAAGAAACCATCTTTCAGGTATGTTTGATATATCAATCTGTATGCTTCCTGTAAGGCAGAGTTTATACTAGATCAATACAGTTACATCACTCTATACTAGTGCACACTTGTGCATGCCCATAGAAAGCAAGTGTAAGCAAGCATTTCTGCATGCCTGTAGAAAGTTAATGTTACCATGGCAACAGTAACCAAGGCGAAACCTGCCTATGATCTTTGATGATGTCATAGCGAGTCCTATGATCGTGAGTGATGCCTGCCTTTGATCTTTGATGTCCTATGATCATGAGGGACCGTGAGTGATGCCTGCCTTTGATCTTTGATGTCCTATGATCATGATGGACCGTGAGTGATGCCTGCCTTTGATCTTTGATGTCCTATGATTGTGAGTGATGCCTGCCTTTGATCTTTGATGTCCTATGATTGTGAGTGATGCCTGCCTTTGATCACACACAGACTTTCTTGAATCACTCTATACTATGGACAGAACTGAACTGTACCGTACTGTACCGGGCCAAACTGACACTAGTGGAAAAGGGCCATATGGTGTCAATATGACATCATATAGACATCATGTAGAGATCATAGGAACCTCATGGGCGATCCAATGATCATGAGTGATGCCTGCCTTTGACCTTTGATGTCATATGATCGTGAGTGAGCGTGAATGATGCCTGCCTTTGATCGTTGATGGTGTCATGATGCTATACCAAGTCCTATGATCGTGAGTGACGCCTGCCTTTGATCACACACAGATTTTCTGGCAACCAGCCTACAGGTGCATTACCGCCACGTACTACTTCTTCTCTCGGTTACCGGCAGATAGCAAACAACTGAAAGGTGCATACCGCCACCTACTGTACAAGACACCATCACTCTATATATCTTCTACTGCCACCAACTCCACAATCACTCTATACTACGGTGTCTATATGACATCATATAAGCATCATGATGAGATCATAGGAACATCATAGGCAATCCTATGATCTTTTAGCGAGTCCTATGGTTGTGACAGTGACTATATGACGTCAGAGATCATAGGAAAATCATAGGTGATCCTATGATCTCTATGATGTCATAGAGACATGTCGGTGATCCGATGATCTTTTAGCGAGTCCTATGGTCGTGACACAGACACAGATTTCTTGAATTATCACCTCATCATCATCATCATCACTCTATAAAAGCAAGAAATCTGTGTCCGTCACCGCTTCATAGGACATCATAGGACAGCCCATGATCTCTGCCTGAACATCATAGGACGTCCTATGAATTCAGGCATCATAGGATGACTAATGTGTCTATGTCACATAGAACACAGAGATCATAGGATGATTTGTCTTTATGATGTCACACATTGATTTGTCTATATGTCGACAAATGTCTTTATGATATCACATAGATCATAGGACGATTTGTCTTTATGATGTCATTCTCCGGGTGCTCCGGTTTCTTGGTTTCTACAGGCATGCACGGGCCTTCCTGAACAGGGTCGAAAGCCACTTTTTCAGGATCGTGCCCATGAACTGGAATTACGACGCACCTATCCCTCAACTACAGTGGTACCTCTACTTACGAACGTCTCTACATACGAAATTTTCAGGTTACGAGACGCCTCAACGGGAAAATATTGCCACTAGTTACGAACAAAATTTCAGGATACGAAAGGCAAAAAAAGTACGCGCTCCTCGCAGCTCCCGTATTTTACCGAACGTAAACATACCTGTGGCTGCTCTGCCATTGGCTATCGCCTAGCATCTTCCTGGTATCCCATTGGCCACGAATGGGTGCGTTTGGTTGATCTCGCTTTATCTTATTATTATTTACTATTCTTACAACTTTATTTTATCCTTCTTACCTCTTGTAAGACTGTTGACTGAACTACACAATTTAGAGAAAAAAAAATTGTTAACTGCCATGTTTATCACCATCTACGTTATAACTCTGTACTTTCACCTTGTTCTTAATAAAGTTTTGGGAAAAAAAAAAACAACATCAACGATCAGCACGGTATTAAAACAAAAGGAAGCCCTTACAAGCCGATAAAAGCAAACGTCCTTGGATCGTTTCATCACAAAACATCAGGCAAAAACCACTGATGAGACAGAACATGAACCAAAGAAGGCAAAAGGTGACGCTGACGCCGACGATCGCAGTTAAAAGGTAAATGAACATAATTTTTATTATTCTCTCTTTTATTATTCTTTCTCTCATTTTAAACTCTCATTTTATGTTTATTGTGCAGTAATCTAATTGTAACATGTATTTGTTACATGATTTGATGCGTTTTTACGATTTATAAAAAATTTATGCCCGAATTTTGGGGGCTTGGAACGGATTACGGCATTTACATGTAAAATGCGCCTCTACTTACGAATTTTTCACGTTACGAGAATTCTTCCGGAACGAATTAAATTCGTAAGTAGAGGTACCACTGTAGTGGTCTGAACGAAGAAGAAGACCCACCAGATGGAGAGCAATAGAATGAGGAGAACTGCTGCACATCAGAAAGGATGCCGTGAACATGAAACACCTCAGGTTCCACCAGTACGCCGCAGGCATGACTGTGAACAACACAGCTATCTGAGGACAGGAGGAGACCCTTCAGTGGTCTGAACGAAGAAGAAGACGACCCACCAGATGACGTCTATATGACGGCACATAGACAGAGCACATTTCATGGGCTTTAGGACTGTGACTAGGATTCTTCTTTGACTTGGCACAGAGGCGTCGTCTCTTCGAATTTAGTCTGCTGGTAGGATCATTAGCTTCCCCGGGCGAGCCCGGGTACTGGCAATGGATCAGCGTTCTCGTCGCGCCCTCCGCCAGTCCAGAGCACATGACTCCCTACAAGATACGTATATATATATATACAGTATATATATATATACGTATATATATATATAGACACAGGTAAGCAACATAACACAGAACAGTGAAAGGCAGGAGAAGAAGTAACAAGCAGGGGCAAACAGCCCCAGATGGCAGGGCATATTTTGTGTGATTTTTACGTTTTGCTGCATACAAAAGCCTTCACATGTGATTGCCACTTAGTGCTGTGTTGCTATACCAACTGTCCTGTAACTGGCAAGAATTCTGTTCCAATGCATCCCCTCTACGGGCATGCACGGGTTTCTACTGGCATGCACGGGTATGCACTAGTACTTGTTAATTATTGATTTGCTTTCTGCCTTACTGATTGAGATCTCCAGATCCACTGCCTCAAATTTCAATGATTGTTTCGCTAATAAGTCCAAATCCTCATTACCCTCTATTCCAACATGGGCTGGAACCCAAAGAAAGCTTACTGACTGGCCTTTACTGTAGAGGTTGTAAATTAAGGATTGGATTTCTACAATTAAGTCCTGCCTACACGACTGCAGTGACTGAACACTCTTGAGAGCTGCCCACCTATCTGAAGCAATGACTGCATTATTCCTATAATTTATCTCCAACCACTGTAGAGCTAATATAATGGCAACTAGCTCAACTGTATATACTGATAAGTGATTACTGGTTCTTTCATTGACAGATATTTTATACTGAGGAATGTATACCGCAGCTCCACTACGACCAGTGGTTGGGTCCGTGGAACCATCGGTAAATGCTATCAGCATGTTTCTGAAGTTCTGTTCAATATATTTATGCACTATATAATCTGTTGCTGATTGCTTATGTTGCCTCCTCAGTTGTATTTCAAAATCTACACGTGGCATCTTAAACAGACATTGAGGAATAACAGACCACAGGACTGTTGCGCTAAAATCTACACACATGGACAAAATTGTTGGTACCCCTCTGTTAACGAAAGAAAAAAACCATAATGGTCACAGAAATAACTTGAATCTGACAAAAGTGGTAATAAATAAAAATTCTATGAAAATCAGACAATGCTTTTGAATTGTGGTTCAACATAATTACTTTAAAAAACACTCATGAAACAGGCCTGGACAAAAATGATGGTACCCCTAGAAAAGATTGAAAATAATGTGACCATAGGGACATGTTCAACCAAGATGTGTCCTCTAATTAACATCACAGGTGTCTACAAACTTGTAATCAGTCAGTCGGCCTATTTAAAGGTGAACTGAAACCACCTTTTTGCGCAAAAAGTAGAATAGCGGATTAATTCCTTATTACCTATTGTATTTTTCAACACATAAAAGAAATTTTTAGGCCGTGCGATGGCCAAGCTATAAGCCGATAAACTTTTGCCTCTGGCTGGCAGTGCCAAACAAACCGGAAGTAGTGCTGACGACGCTGCGTGACGTCACGAGTGTGACCCTTCTCAAAACAACAATGGCAGATGATAGCAGTTCCAGCAGTCAAGAAAACCAGAGTTTTCAGAGTGAAGAGGCATTCAGGATCGGTGACGAGACAGAGGAGGATGCAGGAGTGTCAAGTGAACAGGAAGAGAGCGAGGGAGGCATCGAACCTTACAGATTCGAGCCAGAATTTTCGGGGGATTCCGGCACCGACTCAGAGTCAGACCGCAGCAGTGATGGGGAGGAGAGTCGCTTATTGAATACAGAATGGTGAGTCTTTACTTCTCTACTTTGGCATGTTTGGGGTGTCAGGATAAGGAAAATTAACAAAAAAGAAAAAAAAAAAACCATCAGCATTTTTCCAACTTATTATTTATACATAGGGCTAGGACTGTACAATAGCCTGGCCGTGTACACACTTGGCACTGAATAGACACATCCGCGGCGTAGGGTTAACACGTGTATTCAGGACAGGTTCCATGACCATGGGCTATGTATTACAATACTTCTACAGACTATAGTGGCAATACACATGAACAGAACTGGCCTCTGCATTTGACTGTGCTATTTATAAATAATATCTACAGTGATCCCTCACTTATCGCGTTTAATGGGGACCAGAACCGACCGCGAAAAGTGAAAAACCACGAAGTAGCGTCACCCCCCCCCCCCCCCCAAGGGCGTCACAAGCACTATTTTGCACAAAAAGGCACAAGAGAACAGCGAAAAGTGCCACTAAGCAACACGAGCGATAAAGAACAATGAATGCGGTCTTCCTTCGCTGGGTATGGGCGCTCGGCAGGGAGAGAAGCTGGGTAAAATGTCTCGTCACGCGGAACTCCGGCTGCACTTCCGGATAATCGGCAGATTCGTAGGATTTTTCAGGGCGGGAAATTCAAAATTGCAATTTTCTCCAAGATTTCGGGATTGGTGGAGGGGGTGCCAATGATAAATTATCTTTATAATTGTATGTACTATCACCCAGTGCCGTTCAATGCCGTTCACTTCAGTTCACCTTTAAAGGGTGACAAGTAGTCACTGTGCTGTTTGGTGACATGGTGTGTACCACACTAAACATGGACCAGAGGAAGCAAAGGAGAAAGTTGTCTCAGGAGATTAGAAAGAAAATTATAGACAAGCATGTTAAAGGTACAGGCTATAAGACCATCTCCAAGCAGCTTGATGTTCCTATGACTACAGTTGCATATATTATTCAGAAATTTAAGATCCACAGGACAGTAGCCGACCTCCCTGGACGTGGCAGCAGGAGGAAACTTGATGAAAAACGGAAGAGACGGATAATACGAATGGTAACAAAAGAGCCCAGAACAACCTCTAAACATATTCAAGGTGAACTCCAAGGTCAAGGTACATCAGTATCAGATCGCACCATCCGTCGTCGTTTGAGCCAAAGTGGACTTCATGGGAGACAACCAAGGAGGACACCACTGTTGAAAACAAATCATAAAAAAGCCAGACTGGAATTTGCCAAACTGCATGCCGACAAGCCACAAAGCTGCTGGGAGAATGTCCTATGGGCAGACGAGACAAAACTGGAACTTTTTGGCAAGGCACATCAGCACTATGTTCACAGCCGCAAAAATGAAGCATACCAAGAAAAGAACACTGTCCCTACTGTGAAACATGGAGGAGGTTCTGTTATGTTCTGGGGCTGCTTTGCTGCATCTGGCACAGGGTGTCTTGAATCTGTGCAGGGTACAATGAAATCTCAAGACTATCAAGGTATTCTAGAGAGAAATGTGCTGCCCAGTGTCAGACAGCTTGGTCTCAGTCGCAGGTCATGGGTCTTGCAACAGGATAATGACCCAAAACACACAGCTAAAAACACCCAAGAATGGCTAAGAGCGAAACATTGGACTATTCTAAAGTGGCCTTCTATGAGCCCTGATCTAAATCCTATTGAACATCTGGGGAAGGAGCTGAAACATGCCGTCCGGAGAAGGCACCCTTCAAACCTGAGACAACTGGAGCAGTTTGCTTATGAGGAGTGGGCCAAAATACCTGCACAGAGGTGCAGAAGTCTCATTGACAGTTACAGAAATTGTTTGATTGCAGTGATTGCCTCAAAAGGTTGTGCAACAAAATATTAAGTTAAGGGTACCATCATTTTTGTCCAGGCCTGCTTCATGAGTTTGTTTTTTAAAATAATTCTGTTGAACCACAATTCAAAAGCACTGTCTGATTTCCATTGGTTAATTTTCATAGACTTTATTTATTACCACTTGTCAGATTCAAGTTATTTCTATGACCATTGTGGGTTTTTCTTTCATTAACAGAGGGGTACCAACAATTTTGTCCACGTGTGTACATGTTTTAATCCTACCTGCACAGCAATGGCATCACTTATCCATCCAAAGCTACTAATGTTGGACTCATTGTGTTCCCAGCAATCATTAGGAATAGCTTTTGCAGGATGTGACCTCTTATGCCCCTTAAAGTTGATCCAGTATGTCAGCATTAATTTCATTCTTCTTAATCTTAAGGGCATTTCACCCGTCTCTACTTGGATCGCTGATACTGGAGAAGTTTTAAATGCACCACAACAGGTGACAATCAGCAGCCGACATGAAAGCAACACATCCATAGTCTACTGTAGCTCTCATTAGTCCTTGATATACCCTCAACAGAGAGGTCCTAGACCAGGGGTGGGCAATCATGTGCCATGGAGGGCCATTCCACTGCAGTTTTTCTGTTCCACCTAGTCTCTTTAGCAGGTGTTTCCAATGATTAGCAACCCTTGAAGCTGATCAGAGCAAACACCTGCTGAAAGAGACTGAGTGGAACAGAAAACCTGCAGTGGAATGGCCCTCACTGCCCACCCCTGTCCTAGACGCTCCCCAGTCCTGTCCTGCCAGACATGTCAAAATATTATTCATTTTCTTACATTTTCCTTTAGTCTTCAATATGCTGCTTCCAGGTTAGTTTTTCATCGAATAACACACCTAAATACCAAACTACCTTTACTTGCTCTAACTTTTGGCCATAAAGTTTTAAAGAAATTTCTTTGTGACTTTTAGAGAAGCAAATCACTTGTGTCTTTGAGACCGATAACTGAAAAGCTCACCAGTTTGCCCATTGTTCAACTTGGTCTATTGCTGCCTGCATTTTCCTCTGAATGTACTCAAGATTACGTCCCCTTATCCATAACGCCCCATCTGCATACAAGGCCTTCCCTATTCCCCTATCGATTCCTTCAAAAATATCATTAATCATGATATTAAACAGAACAGGGCTACACATGCTGCCTTGGGGAGTACCATTTTCAACTGGATATATTTTGGAGTACTCTGTACCAACTCTTACCTCAATCATTCTATCATACAGGAAATCTAATACCCAGTTGTATAAATTACCTTCAGCACCAAATTGATTTAATTTCTATAGTGAGGAGTTATAGATAATAATTATTATTACTCTTTTGTCCACCATGCCATCACACTCTATAACTCCTCACTTGGAGGGGGCGGGGGGGGGGGGCATAGAGTACAGAGGACAGTAGGGCATTCATAGTGCAATAACCTTAACTTAACCATACTTGTACAAGCCATATTTACCCTTGTGTTTATATTGTGTATATTATGTTAAGTGTTTATTTTTTTAATTTTTTTTTTGCTTTTCTGATCTGTATGCTCCTTTTATGTGCTGCTGGAAATTTTAAATTTCCCAGAGGGAGTCATCCCAAAGGGTTAATAAAGTTAAGTCTAAGTCTAAGAGCTACTGGCCTATAATTATTGGGATCTGATGACTCTTTCCCTGGCTTTAACACTGGAACTATAACTGATTGTTTCCATGCCCTAGGAATCTTCCCAGTTTCCCAAACTTTATTAAACAGCTTTAATATTGTTTGAAGTGCATTGTCCTCCATGTGCAACAATATCATATAACATACGCCATCCTTCCCTGGTGAAGACTGCTTTGATTTCAGAATAGCCCTTTTCACTTCCGACAAAGTGAATGGCAAATCTATCATGCCCCTTGAAGTATTCTTCCTTATGTTCACATGTGGGTGTTTGGATAAAGTGCTTTCCCTATTTTGTCTAATTGTGTTCGGTAGGTTTTCTGAACTATGAATCCACTAAAGATTGTGCCAAGAGCTCTGCTTTGTCTATACTAGTAATAGCCATTTCCCCATTATTGTCGAGCACTGGTATTTTTGTACTCTCTCGTAATAACACTCATTTTCTTAGATCATTCCCCAAATATCTGATAGCTGTGTTTCTCTTCCTATAGTATTACAATACTGTGATGATGATGATAATATAATTCAAGAAAATCTGTGTGACAGCGATAAAAGGAGTTCTGAACTAGAGTGAAGTACGTGGTGGTAATGCATCTGTAAGCTGGTTGCCAACCACCAATCAAATCTAAAAGAAGAAGAAAATCTGTGTTTGTCTGTGTGTCACTATCATAAGACTCACAAAAAGATCGTAGGACTCGCCATGACATCAAAGATCAAAGGCAGGCTTCAATCACGATCATAGGACATCAAAGATCAAAGACAGGCATCACTCACGACCATAGGACTCGCTATGACATCAAAGATCAAACGCAGGCATCACTCCCGATCATAGGACTCACTACACACATGGACAAAATTGTTGGTGCCCCTCTGTTAATGAAAGAAAAACCCACAATGGTCACAGAAATAACTTGAATCTGACAAAAGTGGTAATAAAAAATTCTATGAAAATTAACCAATGAAAATCAAGACAATGCTTTTGAATTGTGGTTCAACAGAATTATTTTAAAAAACAACCTCATGAAACAGGCCTGGACAAAAATGATGGTACCCCTAGAAAAGATTGAAAATAATGTGACCATAGGGACATGTTCAACCAAGATGTGTCCTCTAACATCACAGGTGTCTACAAACTTGTAATCAGTCAGTCGGCCTATTTAAAGGGTGACAAGTAGTCACTGTGCTGTTTGGTGACATGGTGTGTACCACACTAAACATGGACCAGAGGAAGCAAAGGAGAGAGTTGTCACAGGAGATTAGAAAGAAAATTATAGACAAGCATGTGAAAGGTAAAGGCTATAAAACCATCTCCAAGCAGCTTGATGTTCCTGTGACTACAGTTGCACATATTATTCAAAAATTTAAGATCCACGGGACTGTAGCCGACCTCCCTGGACGTGGCAGCAGGAGGAAACTTGATGAATTATGGTAACAAAAGAGCCCAGAACAACCTCTAAACACATTTATGGTGAACTCCAAGGTCAAAGTACATCAGTGTCAGATCACACCATCCGTCGTCGTTTGAGCCAATGTGGACTTCATGGGAGACGACCAAGGAGGACACCACTGTTGAAAACAAATCATAAAAAAGCCAGACTGGAATTTGCCAAACTGCATGTTGACAAGCCACAAAGCTTCTGGGAGAATGTCCTATGGACAGAGAGACAAAACTGGAACTTTTTGGCAAGGCACATCAGCGCTATGTTCACAGACGCAAAAATGAAGAATACCAAGAAAAGAACACTGTCCCTACTGTGAAACATGGAGGAGGTTCTGTTATGTTCTGGGGCTGCTTTGCTGCATCTGGCACAGGGTGTCTTGAATCTGTGCAGGGTACAATGAAATCTCAAGACTATCAAGGTATTCTAGAGAGAAATGTGCTGCCCAGTGTCAGACAGCTTGGTCTCAGTCGCAGGTCATGGGTCTTGCAACAGGATAATGACCCAAAACACACAGCTAAAAACACCCAAGAATGGCTAAGAGCGAAACTATTCTAAAGTGGCCTTCTATGAGCCCTGATCTAAATCCTATTGAACATCTGTGGAAGGAGCTGAAACATGCCGTCTGGAGAAGGCACCCTTCAAACCTGAGACAACTGGAGCAGTTTGCTCATGAGGAGTGGGCCAAAATACCTGCAGAGAGGTGCAGAAGTCTCACTGACAGTTACAGAAATCATTTGATTGCAGTGATTGCCTCAAAAGGTTGTGCAACAAAATATTAAGTTTAGGGTACCATCATTTTTGTCCAGGCCTGTCATGAGTTTGTTTTTTAAAATTATTCTGTTGAACCACAATTCAAAAGCATTGTCTGATTCTCATTGGCTAATTTTCATAGAATTTTTATTTATTACCACTTTTGTCAGATTCAAGTTATTTCTGTGACCATTGTAGGTTTTTCTTTCATTAACAGAGGGGTACCAACAATTTTGTCCATGGCTGTATGGCATCATCAAAGATCAAAGGCAGGCATCATAGAACTTGCTATGACATCAAAGAGCATAGGACTCGCTACGACATCATCAAAGATCAAAGGCAGATATCACTGAACGAGTGCTGACATGATTGCTTACACCCTTGCTTACACCTGCTTTCTACGGGCATGCAGAAATACTTGCTTATACTTGGTTTCTACGGGCATACACGGGTATTGAATTAATTACAATCCGTTTAATGAACTTTGAGCCATCATACATTTTCTTGAAAGGAAAATTGTAAATTTAAACTTACTAGTGCATACCTGTGCATGCATAGAAACCAAGTATAAGCAATTATTTCTACATGCCTGTAGAAAGCAGGTGTAAGCAAGCACTCGTTCAGTGATGCCTGCCTTTGATCTTTGATAGTGTCATAGCGAGTCCTATGATCTTTGACGATGGCATAGATAGCTATGCCATCGGCTATGGTGTCTATATGACGTGTAGACATCATAGGACATCATAGGCAGTTTATTTATTTAGCGAATGCAAAGTCCTTAAGCCAAGCAGTTGCCTCCTGGTTTGCTGTATGGAGGGTGTGTAATCCTCCTTCCAGTCTTTGGAGCGGGCAAGCCTCTATGATGTGTTCCATTGTTTGCTCCTCTCCACATGCGCACAGAGGGCTAGGGCTACTGCCCCATCTGTAAAGGCTGGCCAAGCAGGGGCCATGTCCAGTCCTGAAGCGATTGAGTGTAGACCACTGTCTCCTTGGGAGGTTGGTGCCCGGGACCTGTTGGTTGGGGTTTATCACCAGCTGTTTGTTTGGGACCTCCTTGGTCTCCCATTCCTCTTGCCAAGCTGTCTGGATGGTAAAGTCAGCTGGGGGAGGGTTTTTCCAAATCGGCCGTCTGGATGAAAGTCGGGCAGTGGGTGGAGTGTAGATATCTGCATGGATTGGTAAGTGAGGAGAATCTTTAACTTTTTGGAGCATCCTTTGAGTTAATGCTGCTCGCCGGATGTGTGGAGGGGCTATGTTTGACAGTACAGAGAGCCAGGGGAGTGGTGTTGAGCGGATTGTTCCAGTTATAGTTCTCATGGTTGTGTTGAGCTGGGTGTCTACATGGTGTGTGTAAGATGACCTGGACCAGACAGGGGCACAATATTCTGCTACAGAGTATGAAAGGGCCAGTGCTGAGGTGCGCAGGGTGGAGACTGCCGCCCCCCATTTTGCACCAGCGAGCTTGCAGAGCAGGTTGTTTCGTACCTTCACCTTAGCAGCCGTCCCCTTTAGATGTTCCTTGAAGGATAAGGTCCTATCAAGGGTCACTCCAAGATAAGTTGGATTTGGGGCATGCTTAAGCTTGAGTCCGCTCAGGTGGATGTTTAGTTCTCTGGCAGCTTTTGCATTGTGGAGATGGAATACACTGGAGACGGTTTTTGCTGGGCCTGGTTTTAGACGCCAGATTTTGCAGAACTGGTCCAGTTTGGCAAGATCTTCCGTGAGCACCCGTTCCAGTGGTTCAAAGTCTGGTGCTTGGAATGCCAAACAGATGTCGTCTGCATAGGTGAATTTGCGGGATTTTGTAGTAGGCAGGTCGTTTATGTAGAGGTTGAACAGAGTTGGAGCTAGAACTGAGCCTTGTGGGAGTCCGTTTTTCTGCATTCTCCATGCACTTGTCTTCTGACTGAGGTGGACTCTGAACCTTCGGTTGGTCAGCAGGGTTTTTATAATTGCTGTTGCCCAAGCAGGGATCGCCTTTATAAGTTTCAGGAGGAGGCCTTTGTGCCAGACCGTATCATAGGCGGCTGTAAGGTCGAGAAACACAGCCCCTGTCTTCAGTCTGCTCTCGAAGCCATTTTCGATGAAGGTGGTTAGGGCCAGTACTTGTTCTCCTGTACTGCGGTCCTTGCGGAAACCTGCTTGATCCACACTTAGAATATCCTCTACCTCTGGGGAAATGCGTTGCAGAATTAGGCGCTCCATGATTTTGTAAGGAACGCTGAGTAGGGAGATTGGGCGGTAGCTTGCTGGTAATTTGTGGTCTTTGCCAGGTTTTGGGATGGCAATGACCTTTGCTGTCCGCCATTTCTTTGGGATCGAGTTTGTTTGTGTGATCCTTGTGTAGAATTGTGTCAACCAGGTTAGGGCTCGGGGGCCAAGATTTTTCATGAATTCTGGGAAGATGTTATCGTATCCTGCTGCCTTTCCACATTTCAGGCTCTGTAGGACTTTCTCCAGTTCAGCAGCCTCGAAGGGTTCAGGGTTCGTTTCCTCTACAGGCATTTTTTGGTGTTTTTTTAGCTCAGTTGTAACTGCTCTTTTGGTGTCTTTGTCTTGGGGTGCTTTGGCGATAGTCAGTAGGTGGGATGCAACTTGGTTGGGTGTGACGGATGCTCGGCTTTGGCTAGGGGGCTTCTGTGCAGCTCCTAGGCGACGGATGAGGCTCCAACATTTCCTGCTAGAGTGGGTAAAGCTCCGGTCAGCAACTGTCTCCTCCCATTTCTTTCGCCGAGCTGTATTTAGCGATTCAATGAGATGGTCTGCTATCTCTGGGTCCCCTGATGTTTGATAGGATTGTAGGAGGGCAGCACTTTCTCCGTCCAAACATGGGACATAGAGGGGTCGGTAGCCTCGTGGGATTGCAGTATGGGCAGCCTTGAAGATTGCGCTGCAGAAGCGGTTGTATGCTTCATCTACAGTGATGGTGTGGAGTGGGATGGTAACAACGCTCCGGTCCAGAGTTTCACTGAATTTCTTCCAGTTGGCTTTGCGGAAGTTCCAGCGCATCTTCCTTGGGCTGTATATGACTGGAAGTTGTAGGCCAATGTGTACAAGCAGGGGCCGGTGTTGGCTGTGTGGAAAATCATCAAGAATGAGGATCTGTGTAGGATATGGCTCCCCATTCAAAGAGCTGACCCAACACAGGTCAGGAGAATAGTCCTTCTTCCACCTAGCAGAGTGGAAGGTTCCTCTTTGTTTGGGGTCGTATATCAAAGCGAGGTCATTTCTGGATGCCCAGTCTGAAAGTGCCTCCCCATCACTGTCCACTGCTGGGTACCCCCAGTCAGGGTGATGGCTGTTAAAGTCCCCCACATAGATGGCAGGGTGGGGTAGGGTGGGTAAGACCTGCAGATCCCAGTTGGCATTAGGGGGCTTGTACACATTGACAATATGGAAGCCACCAATGATTATGGTGTCTGAGAAATGTGTTGTTATCAGGTGATTTGCTTCAACTATGTCAGAACGCACATAGGTGGCACGTCCATGTTTAGCATGTAGAACATAGCACAGGAGGTCAAAGCCTTTGATGGTGAAGCGGCCAGCTTCCTCTGTGCCAATATGAGTCTCTTGGAGGCAGATTACGTCAATCGAATGTTGGAAGGTGAGGACTTCGATAAGGCTTCGCTTGGCTGCAGATAGGCCTTCAACGTTTAGTTGTAATATGCGAAGGGCCGATCCTACCACAAAGTGCTCTTGGGGCTGTTTGCTTTCGGCTTTAGGACTGTGACTAGGATTCTTCTTTGACTTGGCACAGAGGCGTCGTCTCTTCGAATTTAGTCTGCTGGTAGGATCATTAGCTTCCCCAGGCGAGCCCGGGTACTGGCGGAGGGCGCGACGAGAACGCTAGGCAGTCATCACTCACAACCATAGGACTCCCTATGACATCATTAAAGATCATAGGACTCGCTATGACACCATCAAAGCTCAAAGGCACGCATCACTGAATGAGTGCTGGCGTGCTTGCTTACACCTGCTTCCTAAGGGCTTGCAGAAATACTTGCTTATACTTGGTTTCTACGGGCATGCACAGGTATGCACTAGTTACAGTGGGGCAAAAAAGTATTTAGTCAGCCACCAATTGTGCAAGTTCTCCCACTTAAAAGATGAGAGAGGTCTCCAATTTTCATCATAGGTATACCTCAACTATGAGAGACAAAATGAGAAAAAAAAAATCCAGAAAATAACATTGAAGGATTTTTAATGAATTAATTGGTAAATTCCTCGGTAAAATAAGTATTTGGTCACCTACAAACAAGCAAGATTTCTGGCTCTCACAGACCTGTAACTTCTTCTTTAAGAGGCTCCTCTGTCCTCCACTCGTTACCTGTATTAATGGCACCTGTTTGAACTCGTTATCAGTATAAAAGACACCTGTCCACAACCTCAAACAGTCAGACTCCAAACTCCACTATGGCCAACACCAAAGAGCTGTCAAAGGACACCAGAAACAAAATTGTAGACCTGCACCAGGCTGGGAAGACTGAATCTGCAATAGGTAAGCAGCTTGGTGTGAAGAAATCAACTGTGGGAGCAATTATTAGAAAATGGAAGACATACAAGACCACTGATAATCTCCCTCGATCTGGGGCTCCACGCAAGATCTCACCCTATGGGGTCAAAATGATCATGAGAACGGTGAGCAAAAATCCCAGAACCACACGGGGGGACCTAGTGAATGACCTGCAGACAGCTGGGACCAAAGTGACAAAGGCTACATCAGTAACACACTACACTGCCAGGGACTCAAATCCTGCAGTGCCAGACGTGTCCCCCTGCTTAAGCCAGTACATGTCCAGGCCAGTCTGAAGTTTGCTAGAGAGCATTTGGATGATCCAGAAGAGGATTGGGAGAATGTCATATGGTCAGATGAAACCAAAATAGAACTTTTTGGTAAAAACTCAACTTGTCGTGTTTGGAGGAGAAAGAACACTATACCTACTGTGAAGCATGGGGGTGAAAACATCATGCTTTGGGGCTGTTTTTCTGCAAAGGGACCAGGACGACTGATCCGTGTAAAGGAAAGAATGAACGGGGCCATGTATCCTGAGATTTTGAGTGAAAACCTCCTTCCATCAGCAAGGGCATTGAAGATGAAACGTGGCTGGATCTTTCAGCATGACAATGATCCCAAACACACCGCCCGGGCAACGAAGGAGTGGCTTCGTAAGAAGCATTTCAAGGTCCTGGAGTGGCCTAGCCAGTCTCCAGATCTCAACCCCATAGAAAATCTTTGGAGGGAGTTGAAAGTCAGTGTTGCCCAGCGACAGCCCCAAAACATCACTGCTCTAGAGGAGATCTGCATGGAGGAATGGGCCAAAATACAAGCAACAGTGTGTCAAAACCTTGTGAAGACTTACAGAAAACGTTTGACCTCTGTCATTGCCAACAAAGGGTACATAAAGTATTGAGATGAACTTTTGTTATTGACCAAATACTTATTTTACCGAGGAATTTACCAATTAATTCATTAAAAATCATTCAATGTGATTTTCTGGATTTTTTTTTTCTCATTTTGTCTCTCATAGTTGAGGTATACCTATGATGAAAATTGGAGACCTCTCTCATCTTTTAAGTAGGAGAACTTGCACAATTGGTGGCTGACTAAATACTTTTTTGCCCCACTGTATATATAGAGTGATATACAAGTAGAGTAGTATGGGAAATGGATACAAAATACAATACTTAAAACCAACATACCCTGGCAGAGAATCGTGCTGAAGATACTGAAATACAAAACAAACAGAAAATATCAACAAAATTATTCAGTATTTCTTTTCAGCAAAACTGATACTACATTTTCTTATATTCGTACTGCACTACAACATCATATTCCATGTTATCTGTTCAGGTCTGCTGTGATTTACAATCACATTCAGAGCATCCTACTTGCCTTGAAAGATGATTTTAGTTCGGTCCAATGGGGCGATAGCTGTCTTGGCCACAGCTCCGGCTAATGCACCAGAGAAAAGTGAGTTGAGGACAGGTCGGGTGTATTTTGAGCCCTGCGCAGTAAAAAAGAAAACACATTTAGAATTACCTCCACAGTTACAACAGGATAATAGAGGATGTCTGATTAACCAGGCTGTAAAGTTTCACTACCATTAAATGAACCAAAGAGACCTTGGTAGCTCAATTCAAGCTCAGTTAGTCCAAATTGAAGCTGGAGTGATCAATTTAAGCAATGGGAAATATAGTCTCAGCGTGTTACTTAACCACGCACTTCTGACTGGCTGGAGGAAGCCACTGGCAACACTTCTCCCTGTGTCAGCGATGCCTGTTGTTCCTTGACTCCACTACCCATCCCCAATGACAAAGGACCGATCATGGTCAAGAAGTTGAGGTGATGGGGACAGGGTCGCTGAGGGCTAAAAGGGGGGAAAAAAGGAAAGGGGGGGGTCAGTTTGATGTTTGTCTAAATATTATTTAGGTGGCCAACATTACACTCTTGTTGCCGAGGGAACTGCACCAAGGACTTTGGTTCCTGCAAAGTTTCTTAGACTGTGCAATATCAACATGTTTGTAAAGCATTACCAGTGGTGAGGAGTTATCTGAAGAATCACTCTATAAATAATTCAAGAAATCTGTCTGTCTGTGTGTCTGTCTGCCTGTCACGATTAGGGGTGGGTTCAAAAGATTGATACGATATTGACCAATCCACATTTGACTGAGCCGATACCGATCCACAAAATCTGCGGATCAATCTTTTAATATAACTAGTACATACCTGTGCATGCCCATAGAAAGCAAGTGTAAGCAAGCATTTCTGCATGCCCATAGAAAGTTACTGTTACCATGGCAAAAGTAAAGAACAGCATCACTGTAAACTATGGAAAATGCAGCTACTTCAAAATCTCTACTTCCTCACACAACTTTCAGTGCAAAAAACCTCTAAAAATGTCAACTTTTTGGAAAAGCTCCCACAAATTCAGGCTTTTTGGGCCACAACAATCAGAAAAACAGCCATCGAAATCCTGGAGGGACTGAAATACAGTGAAGATTATGTATACATGCTGCTGCTGCTTCTTCTTTTAGATTTGGCGAGACAGAGATTTCTTGAATTATGTATAGTCCATATAGAGTGAAGTACGTGGTGGTAATGCACCTGTAAGCTGGTTACCAACCGCCAATCAAATCTAAAAGAAGAAGATTTGATTGGCGGTTGGCAACCACCTTACAGGTGCATTACCGCCACGTACTTTACTCTGCATCATCACTCTATAAATCCATGTCCTCAACTCCGCTCTTCAGGTCATGTAATAAAGCTTCTTCTTCTTTTAAGATAAGATAAGATAAGCCTTTATTAGTCCCACAATGGGGAAATTCCAGGATTGCAACAGCACAGGGACAGCAACACTCAGAGCAACAATCAGAAGACAAGAAAAAAACAAGAGCAGCGAGTATACATATGTACATATAAATATATAAACACACAGTGCGGAGCATTGTAGCTAGATGGAATAAATATATAAATACGTAAACACACACAGTGCGGATGTGTGTGTAGATTTGATTGGTGGTTGGCAACCACTTTACAGGTGCATTACCGCCACGTACTTCACTCTATATCATCACTCTATCTGGTCAGGAGCTGTAATCCATAATCATTGCTGTGTCCAAGTGAACCTGATGATCTTCTTCTTTTAGATTTGATAGGCGGTTGGCAACCAGCCTAAAGGTGCATTATCGCCACCGATTTGATTGTTTTCCTCTTATAGCTTTGTGACGTTTTCCTCATAGCTTTATGACGTATTCCTCATAGTTTTGTGACGACATCCTCAGTTTTGTGACATATTCCTCATAGCTTTGTGTTCTTCTTCTTTAATCTCGTATCTGCATCTCATCTCATTATTCTTCTTCTAGCTGTAGTCCGTATCTGTGTCTCATCTCATTCTTCTTCTTCTTTTAGACTTGATTGGCGGTTGATCCACCAGCCCATGATGTCTGTGAACTTAAAGATCCCCCACTTAACAAGTCCTCAACTGCTTCCCAATGTAGCCCCTTAATGCCAAGCTATTTTTCTGCTGCCTTCACAATAATTGGTTTAAAGAAAATAATTTTGTCTTATTTGTGATAGATGTGATTAACTGCACTGCACAGACTTCCAAGAAAACAGAAAAAAATCAGTATCTTCCTTAATTCTACTGCATGCACTGCAAGTCTGCACACTTTCCCTGTTAAGAGTCCACTCCCACTTTTTTAGCTAGCACCTTTTTCGCAGCTTCTGCATATTATGATAATCCCTGGAAGTCTTTTCTTTCTTTCAAAGGTCTTTTTATTATTATTAATTGAAGTATTAATACAATACAAAGTATTAGAAATTTTCATTTTTGTTTTAACCAAACAATGCAAAACTAGAATTTAAAGCTAACAAATGTAAATGCTTCAAAACACAAAAACCTTTAAATAAACAATAATTAAAAAAATACAAAAAAAAAAATACAAAGAAAAATTGTGTGTGTGAGGTGGGGGTGGGGTAAAGGGGATATGAGCTACTCAGAAACTATAATCGTGGGTCTTTCAAAGAAATCAAGAAACGGGTGCCATAATTTATAGAATTTGTTTTCAGAGCCACGAACTGTATATCTGATTTTTTCTAAATCCAAACAGGACATTATATCTTTTATCCACCGTAAATGTGAAGGGGGCGAAGAGTCTTTCCACTTCAGTAATACAGCACGTCTAGCCAATAATAATGAAAATTTGAATACTTTTAATTTGGAATTTGGCAAGACAAGTTCTGGAGCCACACCAAAAATGGCGCATAATGGATCAGGTTTAATTTGATATTGCAGGACTTCAGACAGTGATAAAAACAGAATGCCAAAAATTCATCAATGCAGGGCAGGACCAATACATGTGAAGCAAAGTGCCAGGAGCGTAGCTACCACACTTTTCACAAGTTGGGTCTATATCCGAGTAAATACGTCCCAACTTAACCTTGGACAGGTGCACCCGGTGTACAATCTTAAATTGAAAAAGAGCATGACGAGCACACATTGATGCAGTGTGAACCTGGCCAAGAATAGAGTCTCACAGTTCATCAGTAAAAGTAAAATTAAGATCTTGTTCCCAATTCAATTTAATAGCGGCCAGAGAAGAAGATTGTAAATTTGAAATTAAATTATATAAAACTGATATTACCCCCTTAGAAGTTGGTTTAACAAATAAAAAATCATCTAGAGGATTATCAGAAGGTTTCTGAGGGAATTGTTTTGTCATGGTTTGCACATAATGTCTGACCTGGAGGAAGTGGAAAAAATGTGTAGAAATGATGTCGAATTTAGTGGAAAGTTGAGAAAAACTTGCAAATTGACCATCAAAATATAAATCCGCAAAAGATTTTAAACCGTTTCTGTGCCATATATGAAATGCACTATCAATAGTTGATGGGGTAAATAAATGATTTGCGGCAATTGGACTTCTAATGGAGAAAAACTGAAGACCGAAATTTTTCCTGAATTGAGACCAAATTCTAAGAGACTGACGAACTACTTTATAATTACCCAGTGTAGACAAAGAAAGGGGAAGTGGTGAACCTAAAATTGCCGGTAGAGAGGTTTGATTGTCCACATGTGACTCCATAAGGATCCAAATGGGTGATTTGGGTTCCAGATAGAAATGTTTCCAATATAACATGCACCTGATATTTGCTGCCCAGTAGTAATATTGAAAGTTAGGCAGAGCCATGCCACCCACTGATTTGGGTCTTTGAAGAAAAACTTTCCTCAATCTCGGATGTTTACCATTCCAAATAAATGAGGTAATCAGAGAGTCCAAAGACTTAAAGGATTTAAGAATAAAAATGGGGAGACACTGAAACAAATATAAAAACTTTGGAAGTAACATCATTTTTACAGAATTGATTCTGCCAATTAAGGACAAGGATAATGGGGACCATTTGGAAAGTATTAGCTTGCACTGGTCAAATAAGGGGAGAAAATTATTTTTAAACAAGTAATTAAGTTGTTTAGTGACACATATCCCAAGATAATTAAAATGATCAATAACAACCTTAAAAGGAAAATTTTCAAAATCCTGAACTTGAATCTTTTCATTAATCGGAAACAATTCACTCTTATTAAGATTAATTTTATAATCAGAAAACCTACTAAAACTATCCAAAATGTTGAGTATAGCGGGTAATGAAGTAAGTGGGTTGGAGAGAAATAGTAAAAGATCGTCAGCATAGAGTGAAACCCTATGCTCGATGCCACCCCTACAAATGCCTAGAAAGTCCCAGCTCCCACGGATTGCAATAGCTACCGGCTCAATTGCCAAGGCAAAGAGCAACGGATTCAAAGGACAGCCTTGCCTCGTACCACGGTAAAGTCTAAAATAGTCAGAATAGGGACAATTAGTTAACACTGAAGCTAAAGGACTAGCATAGAGAAGTTTAATCCAGGAACAGAAGGAAGGACCAAAACCGAACCTCTCCAAAGTAAAAAAACAAATACTCCCACTCAACCCTATCGAATGCCTTTTCAGCATCCAAACTAATAAGACATTCAGGTATGTTGTGGTGAGGAGTATAAATAATATTAAACAACCGCCGCGAGTTAAAAAAAAAAAAAAGGCGATTTTTAATGAAACCGTTTTGGTCCTGTGAAATTATAAAAGGAAGAATCTTTTCCAACCTTGAAGCTAACAACTTTGACAAAATTTTAACATCGGTATTTAACAAGGAAATAGGCCTGTAAGGAGCACAATCAACAGGATCCTTATCTTTTTTAAGCAACACAGTGATACAGGCCTGATAACATGAAGGAGGAAGTATACCGGAGTCAAGCGACTCTGTAAAAACTTGACAAAGGAAAGGGGCAAGGTCGTCAGAGAATTTTTTGAAAAAAATCAGCGGAAAACCCATCAGGTCCTGGAGATTTTCCTGATTGCATGGATGATATTGCCAGCTGAATTTCTTCTTTTGTGATGGGAGCTTCTAGAATATATAGCGCTTGAAAAGCGCTATATAAGTGCAGGTTAGTTAGTTAGTTAGTTAAAATTTGCCAAGATTCTGGAGAAATCAAAGGGATATCAACAGAATCAAAAAAAAATTCCAAATCCTTTAAGTTTGTTGTATATTCTGAGGTATATAATTTGGAATAAAATGACCTGAAAATATCATTAATCACTTGTTGGTCAGATGTCACCTCTCCTTTATCTGTCCTAACTCCAGTAATAATTTGTTCAGCTCTAATACCACGCAGTTGATTAGCTAGAAGTTTACTGGTTTTTTCACCATGTTCATAAAATTCACTCTTGTTCCTTATTAAACAACCTTCAATTTGTCGAGTAGAAAGTAAATTAAGTTTAGTTTGTAATGTCATACGTTCCTTGTACAAAGCGGGTGATGGAGATTGAGCATATTGTCTGTCAATGTCCAAGATTTGATCTAAAATAGCCTTCTGTTCCTGTATTATGGATCGTCTTTTAAATGCTGCCAATGAGATAAATTCCCCCCTAAGAAATGCCTTCATGGCCTCCCATATCGTTTTATTTGGCATACCAGGAGTTTTATTTTCTTTCAAAAAAAAAATTAATTTTAGAAGAAATATTCACAACCAATTTTTCATCTGTAAGTAATAATGGATCCAATCTCCAATGCTTTCTCATGGAGTCACATCCATGGAGGACCATTTTAAGTACAAGAGGGGCATGATCAGAAACCGAGATGCTATCATAACTGCAAGAGCAAAGGTTATTAATTAATAAATTGTCAACAAAAAAATAATCTATTCTGGTATAAGTATGGTGTACGTGAGAGAAAAAAGAATAGTCCCTGCCGTTGGGATGTAAAAAACGCCAAGGATCTGTAAGGCTATATTCCTCAAGAAAAGACTTAACATAAGTTGCAGATTTATTAAGACTAGCAGGTTTTGAGGATGAGCGGTCTAATATCGGATCCATATACAAATTAAAGTCACCCTCAAGGATTAGAGAATGAGTATTTAAATCTAGAAGTTGCGAAAAAAGTGTACATCATCAAAATTCGGCGCATACAGATTAGCCAAGGTGACATGTTTATTGCCAAGTTTACCTGATACTATTAAAAATCGTCCATTTTTATCTAATACAACATTAGAAGGAATAAATGGGATATTTCGATCAATAAGAATAGCAGCGCCCCTGGCCTTAGCTTTAAAATTTGAATGAAAAAATTGCCCTGACCAACATTTTGACAAACGCAAGTGGTCGGAATCCTGCAAATGGGTTTCCTGCAAAAACAGTACCCCAGGCTTAAATTGCTTTAGACGTGACATGACTCTCTTTCGTTTAATTGGATGGTTCAACCCCTTCACATTCCAGCTTACCAAAGTAAGATTACTATTCATTCAAAGAGTAAAATTTATATATTGTGTTGTGTAGCCCAAAAAAGAATAAGGTGAGGTACGGGTTAAAAAAAAAAAAAAAAAAAAAAAAAAAAAAGGGGGGGGGGGGGAGAGGGGGTAAGGGGGGTGCAAATAAATCCATAACAAAAAAAAAAAAAAAAAAAAAATTCAACAACCAAACCTATAACAACCCTCCAGCCGGTTGCAAAAAACAGCAACCGCTCCATCTCCTGCTCTATTCTCATCCTAACAAAATGCTCCCATACAACTGGCTTCAATCCTGCATAGTATGAACATTTTACCCTAAAAAAAAAAAATTAAAAAAATTAAACAACAACGTATAGGGAGCCAATTTTACCTTGTTTTTGAACATCTAAAAATGCATCAATGTCCAGTCAGTTCAGCTTCAATGAAGTAACAATCAAGCAGTCCAGCGCGGCAGCTGGTCAACCCAGAAATGTCCAGTTCAAGGCGAAAATCGCTGGTTTCTCTCCATGGTTTGCATGAAGCGGGTGGCCTCAGAGACGGACGCCAGCCACTGGTTTTTGCCATCTGGAAGAGTTATCCGGAGCCTGGCGGGGAAGAGAAGAGAAGGACGAAAACCTCTCTTGTACAACTCGGACATAACCTCCTTATATTCGGCTCGTTGCTTCTGAACGTCGGCGTTATAATCCTCGTAGAACTGGAGTTTATGCCCACGATATTCCAAAGTCCCACGGTGTCTCCGCGCTTCTCTCATCACCAAGTCTTTGGCCCGAAACCGGTGGAAACAAATAATGACAGCGCGCAGCTTCCCGTTCGGACCTGGCTTGGGCATGAGGCTGCGGTGGGCTCTATCCAGCTCTGGGGGAGATGGCAAAGTTTGTGTGCCAAAGACGTCCACCAACAGCCGAGAAAAAAATTCAGATGGCCGTGGACCCACATCAAAGGACTCCGGCAGACCCACCAGACGAATATTCAGCCTCCTGCTTCTTCCCTCCAGGTCAGAAAGTTTGTTTTTCAAAAGTTTGTTCTCCTCCTGCATTGACTCACACGTAGCTTCAAGCGCCGCTAGGCGCTGGCTGACGTCCTCCGCGTTGCTTTCAAGGTCGCCAATGCGTTGCTCCTGGTTCACCACATCTGCTTGAATCTTGTCCAGCTTACCATTAATAAGTTCAAATGAAGCTTTAAAGTCAGCAGTTATGGACATTCTGTGTTGCTCAAGCAAGGCAACAAGTGCAGGGTTAAGGCTTATAATAGCATCCTCAGCTAAGCTGGTGTTAGCATTGTTCACTGCTGCCTCCTTTTCAGTCTGCTTTCTTGTTTTGGACATATTTCGCAACTCAAAACAGATTCTGCGCGTATTAAATGTCCAAAACGTTGACAGCTTACAGCAAAATAGGGTTTAAAAAGTAAGGAAAAAAAAATATAGCAGGAGCCAGCAACGTACACACCTACTCCATTGCCAGCACACCTCCCTGGAAGTCTTATCTGCTGAATTTCTGCTGCTCTTTTGCTGGCTTCACAACCTCAATATGCAGAGCTATGTTCCCCGCCACAGTTACAGCACTTCAATTTGGCTCCTCTTTCACACTTTCCATATTCATGTTCACCAGAGCATCTGGCACATCGCTGTCTACCTTTGCATATTGCTGCAACATGACCAAACTTTTGACATTTAAAACATCTGAGTGGAGGAGGAGCATAAAATCTGATTTCATAGCTCATGTAGCCAATATACACCTTACTTGGCAGTCTTGTTTCATCAAATTTTAACATTACCGACAGACTATCACATTTTTCGCCATTTCTATTAGTCTTTCAATCTTTGTACCTCTGTCACTTTTGCGCCAGTTAAGTTTTTCATTATTTCATCAGTTGAGACAGCTGTTGAAATGCCCGATATCACTCCTTTCATTGCCTATTTCCTTACAATACTGAACACTGCACATTTGTCCCCTCCATCTACACGTGGACAAAATTGTTGGTACCCCTCTGTTAATGAAAGAAAAAACCACAATGGTCACAGAAATAACTTGAATCTGACAAAAGTGGTAATAAATAAAAATTCTATGAAAATTAACCAATGAAAATCAGACAATGCTTTTGAACTGTGGTTCAACAGAATTACTTTAAAAAACAAACTCATGAAACAGGACTGGACAAAAATGATGATACCCCTAGAAAAGATGAAAATAACGTGACCATAGGGACATGTTCAACCAAGATGCGTCCTCTAATTAACATCACAGGTGTCTACAAACTTGTAATCAGTCAGTTGACCTATTTAAAGGGTGACAAGTAGTCACTGTGCTGTTTGGTGACATGGTGTGTACCACACTAAACATGGACCAGATTAAGCAAAGGAGAGAGTTGTCTCAGGAGATTAGAAAGAAAATTATAGACAAACATGTGAAAGGTAAAGGCTATAAAACCATCTCCAAGCAGCTTGATGTTCCTGTGACTACAGTTGCACATACTATTCAGAAATTTAAGATCCACGGGACTGTAGCTAACCTCCCTGGACGTGGCAGCAGGAGGAAACTTGATGAAAAATGGAAGAGACTGATAACATGAATGGTAACAAAAGAGCCCACAACAACCTCTAAACACATTCAAGGTGAACTCCAAGGTCAAGATACATCACTGTCAGATCGCACCATCCGTCGTTGTTTGAGCCAAAGTGGACTTCATGGGAGACGACCAAGGAGGGCACCACTATTGAAAACAAATCATAAAAAAGCCAGACTGGAATTTGCCAAACTGCATGTTGACAAGCCACAAAGCTTCTGGGAGAATGTCCTATGGACAGACGAGACAAAACTGGAACTTTTTGGCAAGGCACATCAACTCTAAATTCACAGATGCAAAAATGAAGCATACCACGAAAAGAACACTGTCCCTACTGTGAAACAGGGAGGAGGTTCTGTTATGTTGTGGGGCTGCTTTGCTGCATCTGGCACAGGGTGTCTTGAATCTGGGCAGGGTACAACGAATTATCAAGACTATCAAGGTATTTCTAGAGAGAAATGTGCTGCCCAGTGTCAGACAGCTTGGTCTCAGTCGCAGGTCATAGGTCTTGCAACAGGATAATGACCCAAAACACACAGCTAAAAACACCCAAGAATGGCTAAGAGCGAAACATTGGACTATTCTAAAGTGGCCTTCTATGAGCCCTGATCTAAATCTTATTGAACATCTGTGGAAGGAGCTGAAACATGCCGTCTGGAGAAGGCACCCTTCAAACCTGAAACAACTGGAGCAGTTTGCTCATGAGGAGTGGGCCAAAATACCTGCTGAGAGGTGCAGAAGTCTCACTGACAGTTACAAAAATCATTTGACTGCAGTGATTGCCTCAAAAGGTTGTGCAACAAAATATTAAGTTAAGGGTACCATCATTTTTGTGCAGGCCTGCTTCATGAGTTTGTTTTTTAAAATAATTCTGTTGAACCACAATTCAAAAGCATTGTCTGATTTTCATTGGTTAATTTTCATAGACTTTTTATTTATTACCACTTTTGTCAGATTCAAGTTATTTCTGTGACCATTGTGGGTTTTTCTTGCATTAACAGAGGGGTACCAACAATTTTGTCCATGTGTGTAACTCTGATTGCTTTTCCTTGTCGAACTTTACCTTTACATGTAACTAGTAATGAACCACTACGAAGAATTCTTGCATTTAAAACTTCTCCAAGTATAACTTATTAATTGCATTTGTGAGCTTAATTGGGTTCCACTCACGAAATGAAGCTCCTTCTTGAGTAAGTTTAATGATTACTTTACACTCCTGTTTATTCCGGGATTGTTCATCTTCTGATTCATCAGCACTTGAAAACGCTCTTGAATGGCTTTCTTTGCGTCTACGTTTGCTTCTTTTAGACTCCACCGAGCTCCAAACTTCCTCTTCCCTGCTTCCAACCTCCATTCCTCTTTGTGTCCTGGTTGAATCGCCGCCTTCTTCTTCAGCTGAGAGTTGCTGCCTTTTCATGTCCTGTAACCAACCAACGAGGGCTTCACCTCCTGGAGGGATGGACTTCTTATCCATGTATACTGTACATGCTTCATGCACTGAATTTGTTTACTTACTCTAGGTTGTTAACTTGACACTACACACCCTTTTGCACTAAGGAAAGCACTTGTGAGCACTCTGTGAAATCACAAGTTAAACTAATGCATACCTGTGCCTGTCCATAGAAATCATGTATACGCAAGTATTTTTGCGTGCCTGTAGAAAGTAGGTGTAAGCAAGTACGTCACCACTCATTCAGTGATGCCTGCCTTTGATCTTTGATGATGTCATAGCAAGTCCTATGATCTTTGAAGACATCATAGCCAGTACTATGATCGTGAGGGATGGCTGCCTTTGATCTCTGATGATATCATAGCAAATCCTATGATCGTGAGTGATGCCTGCCTTAGATTTTTTTTTGATGTCGTAGTGAGTCCTATGATCTTTGACGACATCATAGCGAGTCCTATGATCGTGAGTGATGCCTGCCTTAAGATTTTTTGATGATGTCATAGCGAGTCCTATGATCTTTCAGCGAGTCCTATGACTGTAACATCGTGACAGACAGTCAAGAGATTTCTTGATTTATATATAGAGTGAAGTGATAATGAACAACGAATCGATTCAGAATCTCAAGAATCGGAATCAAATATATTCTGGAAATTAGGGATCGTTCCCTGCCGTAGTCACGATCACAGGACTAGCTGAAAGATCATAGGACTCACTATGACATCAAAGATCAAAGGCAGGCATCACTCACAATCATAGGACTCGCTATGACATCATCAGAAATCATAGGACTCAGTAACAAGTTTCTACGGGCATGCATGGGTATGCACTAGTCACTATATATAAGGAAACTGTGTGTGTCTGTCACGACCATAGGACTTACTAAAAGATCATAGGATTGCCTATGTTGTGCCCATGTTTTCATGATGTCTATATGACATATAGGTATCGCTGAATGAACAGCGACGTCAAGATTAAAGGCACGTCTGTCTGTTTGTCACGATGTCACAATCATAGGACTTTGTGTTGCCATGGTAACTATGTCAAAGATCAAAGACAGGCATCACTGAACGAGTGGTGACATCAAAGATCAAAGGCAGGCATCGCTGAACGAGTGGTGATGTCAAAGGTCAAAGGCAGGCATCGCTGAACGAGTGGTGATGTCAAAGGTCAAAGGCAGGTCTGTCTGGCACGATCATAGGACTTTGTGTTGCCATGGTAACCATGTCAAAGATCAAAGGCAGGCATCGCTGAACGAGTGGTGACATCAAAGATCAAAGGCAGGCATCGCTGAACGAGTGATGACGTCAACGATCAAAGGCAGGTTTCATAGGACTCGCTATGACATCATCAAAGATCAAAGGCAGGCATCACTGAACAAGTGGTGATTTCAAAGGTCAAAGGCAGGTCTGTCTGTCACAATCATAGGACTTTGTGTTGCCATGATAACCATGTCAAAGATCAAAGGCAGGCATCACTGAACGAGTGGTGATGTCAAAGATCAAAGGCAGGTATCACTGTATGACATCACAGATCAAAGGCAGGCATCTCTGAAGAGAGTGGTATGACAAAGATCATAGGACTCACGCTGACATCATCAAAGATCAAAGTTAGGCATCACTGAACAAGTGGTGACGCGCTTGCTTACACCTGCTTTCTACGGGCATGCAGAAATACTTGCCTATACCTGGTTTCTACGGGCATGCACAGGTATGCACTAGTCACTCTATATATAATTCAAGAAATCTCTCTGTGTGTCTGTCTCTGTCACGACCATAGGATTCGCTAAAAGATCATAGCATCACCTATGATCTCTACACAATGTCTATATGGCATCATATAGACGCCAAAAGATCAAAGGCATTCATAGGACACACTAAAAGATCATAGGATTCACTATGACATCAAAGATCAAAGGCAGGCTTCACTCACGATCATAGGACCGTCATATAAACATCATAGGCACATCATAGGCTCAGTGATGCCTGATGTTATAGCTGGCATCAAACCCTGTCTTTCACGATGTCACGATCATAGGACTCGCTAAAAGATCCTAGGACCTGCTATGACATCAAAGATCACAGGCAGGCATCACTCACGATCATAGGACTCGCAATGACATCTTCAAAGATCAACGGCAGGCATCACACATGATCATAAGACTCGCTATGACATCATCAAAGATTAAAGGCAGTCATCACTGAACTAGTGGTGACGTCCTTGTACAGTAGGTGGTGGTATGCACCTTTCAGTTGTTTGACGTCACCACTCTTCTTCTCTCGGTTACTGGCGGATAGCAAAGATCAAAGGCAGGTTTCACCATGGTTACTGTTGCCATGGTAACAGTAACTTTCTACAGACATGCAGAAATGCTTGCTACACTTGCTATAAGCATGCACAGGTATGCACTAGTCTATAAATTTAAGAAATCTCTGCGTGTCTGTCACAATCATAGGATATCAAAAACATAGGACGGCCTATGTCTGCCTGATGTCCTATGATGATCCTATGATCTCAGGCATCATAGGACTTGCAATGCTGTCAGAAAGAGATGATGGCTATATGACGTTATATAGACATACAGACAGGTGACATCATATAGACAGGTGTCTTTGACTAGGTGATCAATGGCAGGCATCAGTCACGATGATCCTATGATCGCAGGCATCACAGGACTTGCAATGCCGTCATAGATATGATGTCTATATGACGTCAGAGAGACATATAGACAGGTGTCTTTCAATATGTGATCAACGGCAGGCATCGCTCACGATCATAGGACTCGCTATGACCTATGACGTTCCGATGATCTAGAGACAGGATGTCTATATGACGACATACAGACAGAGACTTGGACAATGTGATCAACGGCAGGCATCACCCATGCTGAGTCTGTGTGTCTGTCTGTCTGTGTGTCACGATCATAGGACATCATAGGACGGCCTATGATGTCTGCATGATGTCCTATGATGATCCTATGATCCAGGCTACACAGGACTCGCGCTGCCGTCATATAGACAAATGTGTCTTTATGATGTCATATAGACCACCACTCACGATGCCTAGACTAAAGTGCCTTTATGATGTCATATAGACGACCACTCACGATGCCTGCCTTGATGTCTTTATGTCATATACGTACAGCCGTGGACAAAATTGTTGGTACCCCTCTGTCAATGAAAGAAAAGTCCACGATGGTCACAGAAATAACTTGAATCGAACAAAAGTGGTAATAAATAAAAATTCTATGAAAATTAACTAATGAAAATCAGACGCTTTTGAATTGTGATTCAACATAATTATTTTAAAAAAACTCATGAAACAGGCCTGGACAAAAATGGTGCCCCTAGAAAAGATTGAAAATAATGTGACCATAGGGACATGTTCAACCAAGATGTGTCCTCTAATTAACATCACAGGTGTCTACAAACTTGTAATCAGTCAGTCGGCCTATTTAAAGGGTGACAAGTAGTCACTGTGCTGTTTGGTGACATGGTGTACCACACTAAACATGGACCAGAGGAAGCAAAGGAGAGAGTTGTCTCAGGAGATTAGAAAGAAAATTATAGACAAGCATGTTAAAGGTAAAGGCTATAAGACCATCTCCAAGCAGCTTGATGTTCCTGTGACTACAGTTGCACATATTATTCAGAAATTTAAGATTCACGGGGCTGTAGCCAACCTCCCTGGACATGGCTGCAGGAGGAAACTTGATGAAAAATGGAAGAGACGGATAAGACTCGTCAGATAAGACTCGTCAGAACAGAAGACTCTTCAATTAGAAAGAAAATGGCGCTCCACTAATTTAGATGAAATCTATTTAGCTTGGAGAAATCATCTTTTAATTTATAAAAAATCTCTTAGAAAAGCTAGAACGAGTTATTATTCTGCATTAATAGAAGAGAACAAGAATAATCCCAGGTTTCTTTTCAGCACTGTAGCCAGGTTGACAAAGAGTCAGGACTCTGTCAATCCTAGCATTCCCTTAGAGCTTACTAGTCAGGACTTTATGAACTTTTTCAATAATAAAATTTCATCCATCAGAGATAAAATCAATCAGATTCTTCCCACAGTTAACTTAAATACTGTAACTACTACAACTCCTTCAATTGATGTCTGTCTTGATGAGTTTACTCCAATCAACCTTTGTGAGTTAGACAAAATAGTTTCCTCATCCAAACCTTCAACTTGTCTTTTAGACCCTATTCCTACCAGGTTATTTAAAGAAGTCTTCCCACTTATTGGTAGCTTTATTCTTCATATAATCAATTCTTCATTAACTTTAGGCCATGTACCGCAGGCTTTTAAAACGGCTGTAATTAAACCCTTACTCAAAAAGCCAACGCTAGATCCAGGAGCTTTAGCTAACTATAGACCAATCTCTAATCTCCCTTTCATTTCAAAAATCTTAGAAAGAGTTGTTGCTACGCAATTATTTGACCACCTGCAGGGAAACGGTTTACTTGAAGAGTTTCAATCTGGGTTTAGAATCCATCATAGTACTGAAACAGCCTTAGCGAAGGTCACCAACGACCTCCTCATCGCATCTGATAATGGACTGGTTTCTGTACTTGTCCTTTTAGACCTTAGTGCAGCTTTTGATACCATCAATCATAATATTCTACTTGATAGATTAGAACACTATGTTGGACTTAATGGAACTTCGTTGCAGTGGTTTAGATCTTATTTATCTGATAGGTTCCAGTTTGTTCATGTAAATAATGAGTTTTCTTTCAACTCAAAGCTTAGTCATGGAGTTCCACAGGGATCTGTGCTAGGCCCTACTCTTTACCTCCGCCAGGCCGCAGGCCACAGGAGGTTATGTTTTTGCCAGCGTTTGTCTGTCTGTTTGTCTGTCTGTTGGTTAGCAAGATAACTCAAAAAGTTTTGGACGGATTTCCACGAAACTTTCAGGCGTTGTTGGAAATGGTACAAGGAAGAACTGATTAAATTTTGGGGATGATCCGCATCACCGTCTGGATACAGGAATTTTTTAAAGGATTCTTTAACATTGTGAGATACGGCCATTTTCAACGTGTGCAGGCACAATGGAGGGCGCTGGTCGTCGTGTCTGACGAACACGAACTCCGCGTTCTTCAAAGTTTTAGGCACAAAAGCACACGGAAAACAGTGGTGGGCCGGGCCCGGCAGCGTGCCTGTGTTTGCGCTACTCTGCAAAAGCTGAGATGGGCAGCTGTCCAGCGCGGGATTATTTGGCAGAAATTCCCCGGGCAGCCATAGGGGCTGCGCAAAAACAAGCTCTCTGCCAGGGAAGCTTCCAAATCCTCTTTTGCCGCGGAGCGCAACCCCAATATAAAGCCCACGGCAACCCGTCTACCCAATTTGCATCCGTCAGTGAAGCCCTGAGTGCTGCTTTCTATGAAAACACTCGCATAACCCATTGGCCTGTGGGTTGTACGCAGTTGTGCGATGAATTGCAACGCCCGCAGCCTGGGAGTTTGGAGATGGACACAACAGCAACACTTCAGTTTATTACCTCTGCCAAGGAGGTAATGCTTTTACTACTGAACCACTAATCCTATCATTGTGAATCCAATTGCTAGTCATATGTTTTCATGGTCAAAGAATCTGAAAACGTACACACAAACACTGTATGTGGGGGAACTATGGCGCTTGGCGGAGGTCTGCGCTCTCCCAAGTGCTTTTCTAGTTTTAGTTTATATATGCTTCCGTTAGGCAAAATTATTAGAAAGCACTGTATACATTTTCACTGTTATGCAGATGACACAGGTCAAAATTTTGTAACAATACCACAAAAAATGAATAAAACAGCTCTGTTCTCAGGTTGTTCCCAGGCGTTTTTGAACTGTGCCAAATTGTGCCAAATGGCACAGTTTGGAAAAACGTCTGTAACTTTTGAATGATTCAATATAGAAGCTTCATCTTGGGTTCTAATGATAGGTGACACTCAGGGCTGTGTGTGGAAACCCCCTCCCCCCCACACACACACAGAGGACGGACATCGCCCGTTGCGTCGCGGTCACGGTGCGCCGCAGTCTACGACGCACAGCTGTAATTTACCAATCGGTCAAAAGTCATTTTTGATTACAATTTTCAGGGATAAAGAATAATTTAGCTTATAACACTTACCTGTTCACAACAGCAGCATAGCTGGCGAACTTCTCTTCCTCATTGTCAGACGAACGTGACGCTGGTCCGCTTGTTACGGACTCGTGGTTCTGGTCTCGCGACCCGGTCAAACCATAATTCCATTATTGCAGTTTTGCGCTTCCATGATTGCGGTTTTGGCGAACGATTTTTCAAAACAAATAAGAACAATAGTTAGAAAAAAAGACTGGCGAATGCCTGTGTGTCACCCAGCCTTATACAAAACAGCTTTCGAACTTCTGTGCTTCAATTGGCTGGCTGTATTCACAGCCGTTGGTAGGCGGGTCCTTCTTGCTAGGTTTTCAGTCATTGGTTCTTCAAGGTTTCAGAAACCCAATTCAAGGCTCTTATTAGTCGAATGAGAGGTCAATCACATCTAAACCAATCAAAGCACTCCTTTGGCTTTCTGTTCGCGGCTGTGTCTGTAGTGGAAGAACGGAAATGCAGGTGGGGTTTTTTTTTTGTTTTTTTTTCAGTGCCTCCTAGGACGCACAGTGTGCGTACTCGGACGCCCTCGTGAGTCATAGGACGCAGAGACGTGTCCGCCCACGGTACACCGATGTGCAACAGGTTAATAGCTCTGTGAGGAACCTTGGAATTATTTTTGATCAAGATCTGTCCTTCAATTCACATATTAAATTTGTTTCTAAGACTGCCTTCTATCATTTGCGTAATATTGCCAAGATTAGGAGCATCTTGTCTCAGAGTGATGCTGAGAAACTGATCCACGCTTTTGTTAGCTCGAGATTAGATTACTGTAATTCTTTATTATCAGGCTGTCCTAAAACATCTTTAAAAAGTCTTCAGCTGATCCAAAATGCTGCAACAAGAGTTTTAACAGGTACTAGAAAGAGAGATATCTCTCCGGTTCTGGCCTCCCTTAATTGGCTTCTCATAGAGTTTAGAATTAAGTTTAAAATCCTTCTTCTTACTTACAAAGCTCTAAACAATCAGGCTCCTTTTTATTTAAAAGATCTGATACTACCGTATTATCCTAACAGAGCACTACGCTCCCAAAATGCAGGATTACTTGTAATACCTAGAATCTCCAAAAGTACAATGGGAGGCAGAGCCTTCAGTTATCAAGCTCCTCTCCTGTGGAACCAGCTGCCAATCTGGATTCGAGAGTCAGACTCTGTTTTTAAGAATAGGGCTAAAGCCTACCTTTTTGATATAGCCTACAATTAGGGAGGGATCATATGTTTCTGAACCCTCCCTTAGTTATGCTGCTAATAGGTTTAATCAGCCGGGGGACCTCCAATAATGCACTGGGCCTCACTCCTTTCTTCACTCTCAATGAAATATTTTTTTTTTTGCTGGTCATTAACATGTTTGTTCTCTCCCATAGATTGAGTCCCCATCGTGCTGTTTGCTCTCTACATGTCTGTTCTTTTCATCTTCTCTGTCCCCTCACCCCCCAGCCAGTCGCAGCAGATGACTGCCCCTCCCTGAGCCTGGTTCTGCTGGAGGTTTCTTCCTGTTAAAAAGGAGTTTTTCCTCTCCACCGTCGCCAAGTGCTTGCTCACAGGGGATCGCCTGATTGCTGGGGTCTTTCTGCAACTGTGGGGGTTCCCCCTAAAGTTGATAGTGCTATGAGATGACTCTTGTTGTGAAATGGCACTATATAAATAAAGTTGAATTGAATTGAATTGAATAATATGAATGGTAACAAAAGAACCCACAACAACCTCTAAACACATTCAAGGTGAACTCCAAGGTCAAGGTACATCACTGTCAGATCGCACCACCCGTCGTCGTTTGAGCCAAAGTGGACTTCATGGGAGACGACCAAGTAGGACACCACTGTTGAAAACAAATCATAAAAAAGCCAGACTGGAATTTGCCAAACTGCATGTTGACAAGCCACAAAGCTTCTGGGAGAATGTCCTATGGACAGACGAGACAAAACTGGAACTTTTTGGCAAGGCACATCAGCGCTATGTTCACAGACACAAAAATGAAGAATACCACGAAAAGAACACTGTCCCTACTATGAAACATGGAGGAGGTTCTGTTATGTTCTGGGGCTGCTGTGCTGCATCTGGCACAGGGTGTCTTGAATCTGTGCAGGGTACAATGAAATCTCAAGACTATCAAGGTATTCTAGAGAGAAATGTGCTTCCCAGTGTCAGACAGCTTGGTCTCAGTCGCAGGTCATGGGTCTTGCAACAGGATAATGACCCAAAACACACAGCTAAAAACACCCAAGAAGAGCGAAACATTGTGGACTATCCTAAAGTGGCCTTCTATGAGCCCTGATCTAAATCTTATTGAATATCTGTGGAAGGAGCTGAAACATGCCGTCTGGAGAAGGCACCCTTCAAACCTGAGACAACTGGAGCAGTTTGCTCATGAGGAGTGGGCCAAAATACCTGCTGAGACGTGCAGAAGTCTCACTGACAGTTACAGAAATCATTTGATTGCGGTGATTGCCTCAAAAGGTTGTGCAACAAAATATTAAGTTAAGGGTACCATCATTTTTGTCCAGGCCTGTTTCATGAGTTTGTTTTTTTAAAATAATTCTGTTGAACCACAATTCAAAAGCATTGTCTGATTTTCATTGGTTAAGTTTCATAGAATTTTTATTTATTACCACTTTTGTCAGATTCAAGTTATTTCCGTGACCATTGTGGGTTTTTCTTTCATTAACAGAGGGGTACCAACAATTTTGTCCACATGTGTATAGAGTGAAGTACTTGGTGGTAATGCACCTGTAAGCTGGTTGCCAACCGCCAATCAAATCTAAAAGAAGAAGACGATGACATCATCAAAGATCAAAGGCAGGCATCACTGAACAACTGGTGGTATATTGGTTTCTACGGGCATGCACAGGTAGGCACTAGTATTTCTAATAGACAGTTTCCCTCATAAAAGCGTAAACATCTGAGCCTGACACAGTTGAGGAGAAACCAGCAGAGACTGAAGACTACAGCTCCTGACCAGATAGAGTGATGATATAGAGTGAAGTACGTGGCGGTAATGCACCTGTAAGCTGGTTGCCAACCGCCAATCAAATCTAAAAGAAGAAGAAGCAGCTTTATTACATGACCTGAAGAGCAGAGTTGAGGACATGGATTCATAGAGTGATGATGCAGAGTAAAGTACGTGGCGGTAATGCACCTGTAAGCTGGTTGCCAACCGCCAATCAAATCTAAAAGAAGAAGAGTTGAGGACATGTGGGTCAGAGGTTTCTGTCTGAATAAGCCAATAACAAATAAAACCCAACCTCTGCTACGACATCAGGTTTCAGTTTGACCACAAAATCAGGACAATCCTGTCCTTTGTTACATAACCATGAAAATCTTGTCCAACTGGCAAATAAAGAGATGTCCAGGAGTGACTGCACCAATTTTACAAATGGAGGCATTCCAATGTTTCTCATTGAGCTAATCATTTCACTGGATAAATCACTCATTCATGCAACCTTTAAACCCAACAGTCTCTGGTTTCTTGTAAAATACAGCAGCTCAACAGAACACTTCTTTAATCCAGTAACAAGCCCAAAGGTGTTTAACACGTAAGCCCATGCTGCAGGTGTTTTAACTGCAGTCATTACTGGATCTAGATCAATCATTTACATCATTAAATACAAATACAAATCCAAGATGGCCATGTGAACGTGTCATATTATGCCCCACAAACTCTGAAGTTGACACAGTCAATGAGTACAGACATGGACAAAATTGTTGGTACCCCTCTGTTAATGAAAGAAAAACCCACAATGGTCACAGAAATGACTTTAATCTGACAAAAGTGGTAATAAATAAAAATTCAATGAAAATTAATTAATTATCCTGTTGCAAGACCTATGACCTGCGACTGAGACCAAGCTGTCTGACACTGGGCAGCACATTTCCCTCTAGAATACCTTGATAGTCTTGAGATTTCATTGTACCCTGCACAGATTCAAGACACCCTGTGCCAGATGCAGCACAGCAGCCCTACAACATAACAGAACCTCCTCCATGTTTCACAGTAGGGACAGTGTTCTTTTCTTAGTAGGTTTCATTTTTGCGTCTGTGAACATAGAGCTGATGTGCCTTGCCAAAAAGTTCCAGTTTTGTCTCGTCTGTCCATAGGACATTCTCCCAGAAGCTTTGTGGCTTGTCAACATGCAGTTTGGCAAATTCCAGTCTGGTTTTTTTATGATTTGTTTTCAACAGTGGTGTCCTCCTTGGTCGTCTCCCATGAAGTCCACTTTGGCTCAAACAACGACGGATGGTGCGATCTGACAGTGATGTACCTTGACCTTGGAGTTCACCTTGAATGTGTTTAGAGGTTGTTCTGGGCTCTTTTGTTACCATTCGTATTATCCATCTCCCCCTGCGGCCACATCCAGGGAGGTTGGCTACCTCCCGTGTAGTCCCGTGCCAGTCCCGTGGATCTTAAATTTCTGAATAATATATGCAACTAGGGATGGGCATTCGGTGAAATTTTCTTCACCGATCATCGGGAGAATTAATGATTAATAATCAGTTAATCATTAACATTTTTAGGTAGGTAACAAGGCAGGTAGACTACATTAGAACATCAGGTATCAACACGGAGAGCCGCACAACTCAAATCCACCTCTCTCAAATCCCTCTCTCTCTGTTCGCTGTTCTCATGTTGGCTCGGCTCGGGAATCTCGCAAGCTGATTGGCCGAGACGTTTCACCCCGCAAGCTGATTGGCCGAGACGTTTTACCCAGCTTCTCTCCCTGCCGAGCGGCCACCCAACAAACGAAGACCGCATTCATTGCTCTATCGCTCGTGTTGCTTAGTCTAGCCGCGTGGAACTTTTTGCTGTTCTCGTGCCATTTTGTGCGAAATAGTCTTCCCGTCGAGCCACTACGCCGCCTCCTGCAGCTTCCCTCGACGATCCTGCGCCTCTAGCACCTGAGGAGCAGTAAAGCTCTCATTAACCTGTGCAGTAAATCATTTTCATCTTGAGTTACGTATCTTGTTATAAGAATAAAAGAGTTCTAAAAACATATTTATGTACACTTTATTTACATCTACGTATGTATGTACACTTACATACACACACACGTATCATATGAGAGAGAGAATGAGAGAATGAACGTACGTATTATTTATGGGTGACGCGATAAGTGAGGGATCACTGTACTCATGTATTGAGAATAATAATAAAAAAAAATACAGTGTGTTTTTCTTCGAGGATGAATTTATTAAGACAAGTTTGCAGTAAAACGTGAACACACGCATTGCGTCTCGTCACGGTGCGTCTTGACGCCATGGTGTATTCCGGTTCCAAAAATTTGATTAATTCCTGAAAACCTTTGCCCTCCACGGCACTGACAGGGAGCATGTCTATTTCGACCATCTTCACTATCAGTTCGGTGACCTTCTCTGCTCGTTGAGCACTGCAGCTCCTCCGTGCTAGCATCGAGTCCAGGCTAGCCTGGGTTAGAGATGAACCGCCGCCACCGTCTTTTATCAGGCTTGGATGAGTGGTGTTCAAATGATACATCATTTGTGTTGTCGATGAGGTATATTTGTATGCTGCATTGCAGTGATTGCAGTACACCTGGTCATTTTTTAAATTGAAATGGTCCCACGCAACACTTCGCTGTAACCGCTTCATGATTTGGCGATTGCCCTACGGAAGCTCGCATGTATCAACTGAGGCATGCCAGGGTACTGCGATGGTGTAATGTTGCCCCCTGGTGCCCAAATTTTGCCAGTGGCACAGTTAAATGCATTGCATTGTTTGAGGACGGCCGTGCACTAGTCCTAATAACCTACATTCGGATTGTTAAAAAAAAAAAAACGGTTTGTCGACGAAAATGAACTTCCTCGGTGAAATTCTTAATGATCAATTATCGGTTAATCGGTAAATTATGCCCATCCCTATATGCAACTGTAGTCACAGGAACATCAAGCTGCTTGGAGATGGTTTTATAGCCTTTACCTCTAACATGCTTGTCTATAATTTTCTTTCTAATCTCCTGAGACAACTCTCTCCTTTGCTTCCTCTGGTCCACGTTTAGTGTGGTACACACCATGTCAACAAACAGCACAGTGACTACTTGTCACCCTTTAAATAGGCCGACTGACTGATTACAAGTTTGCAGACACCTGTGATGTTAATTAGAGGACACATCTTGGTTGAACATGTCCCTGTTAGGGATGGGCATAATTTACCGATTAACCGATAATTGATCATTAAGAATTTCACCGAGGAAGTTCATTTTCGTCGACAAACCGTTTTTTTTTTTTTTAAACAATCCGAGGCCTAGTGTACGGCCGTCCTCAAACAATGCAATGGCAAAATTTGGGCACCAGGGGGCAACATTACACCATCGCCGTACCCTGGCGTGCCTCAGTTGATACACGCGGGCTTCCGTAGGGCAATCGCCAAATCATTAAGCGGTTACGGCGAAGTGTTGCGTGGGACCATTTCAATTTAAAAAATGACCAGGTGTACTGCAATCACTGCAATGCAGCATACAAATATACCTCATCGACAAGGTCCATGGAACACCCTTATTACGCAAAGAAACCGCCAACAGTGGTTGCGCGCTGAGTAATGGCGGTCGTGAAGATTCTTTTTTTTTTCCAGAAACTTTATTGAGAAGGTCATGAAGATTCGGTGTACACACGTCGAGGGAAGCTGCAGGAGGCGGCGTAGTAGCTCGACGGGAAGACTATTTCGCACAAAATGGCACAAGAGAACAGCAAAAAGTTCTGCGCGGCTAGACTAAGTAACACGAGCGATAGAGCAATGAATGCGGTCTTCGTTTGTTGGGTGGCCGCTCGGCAGGGAGACAAGGTGGGTAAAACGTCTCGGCCAATCAGCTTGCGGGGTGAAACGTCTCGGCCAATCAGCTTGCGAGATTCCCGAGCCGAGCCAACACGAGAACAGAGAGAGGGCTCTCCGTGCACCTGATGTTATAATGTAGTCTACCTGCCTTGTTACGTACCTAAAAATGTTAATGATTAACCGATTATTAATCATTAATTCTCCCGACGATCGGTGAAGAAAATTTCACCGAATGCCCATCCCTAGTCCCTATGGTCACATTTTTTTCAATCTTTTCTAGGGGTACCATCATTTTTGTCCAGGCCTGTTTCATGAGTTTGTTTTTTAAAATAATTCTGTTGAACCACAATTCAAAAGCATTGTCTTGATTTTCATTGGTTAATTTTCATAGAATTTTTATATATTACCACTTTTGTCAGATTCAAGTTATTTCTGTGACCATTGTGGGTTTTTCTTTCGTTAACAGAGGGGTACCAACAATTTTGTCCATGTCTGTACATGACAAAAATTTTCCCAGGAGAGGAACATGTTTGCAACAGTGTTGACACTGCAGACTCTGAGGGTCATCACACATACCCAACTGAGGTTCTAAATACGCTCTGTCCATCTGGAATGCCTCCTTATCACATCACTTTAAAGTTGGAAATGGTGATCATGCTACTGCAAAACTTTTAACAAACAAAACGGACATTGCAATGGCTCAAGATACATCACTGAACAAACACAGCCTCACCTGTTGGTTGCAACATCTGTGATTGGTGTCAATGCTGGATGCACTCTCCTGATTCCACGAATCACACTCACACCATCTGACAACATCTTTCCATTCACCTTGCGACGTAAACAGTTTCCAGTAAGACCCTGCTTTGCCATGACTGTGAATAAGTCACAGGGCCAGTCTTTACAGCGCGTTGGTGTTTTCTGCACAAGCAATTTCTTCAGCCATAGACAATTCTACGTTGCCGCGAGCAGAGTTGGCAGATCAAGCAGGCTTCGTATTCTTGCTGAAGATGAAGAAACTTAGCAAAAGCGTCGCTTTCTGAGCAATGTTGTTTTAAAGAGGTGCTGACAGTAAAAATGTGTAAAGTTGAAGAATGGCAGTCTACAATACAAATGTGCAAAATGCCACGCAAAGCATGGATTTTCTCCGGGTGCTCCGGTTTCCTCCCACATTCCAAAAAATGATCAGGATGTCAATTAATCACTGAGCAAGTGGTGACATCAAAGATCAAAGGCAGGTTTCACCAGGGTTACTGTTGCCATGGTAACCATGTCAAAGATCAAAGACAGGAATGCAGAAATGCTTGCTTACACCTGCTTTCTACGGGCATGCAGAAATACTTGCTTATACTTGGTTTCTATCGGCATGCACGGGTATGCACAGGTATGCGCTAGTAATTTTAATTCTAAATTTCATCCCATGTCAAGTAAACTAGCGTGGTGTGAAAGATGTCTTTCTCATCATATTTAATTCTTTATATCATTTTTTCTCTATGATACTTTGTTCTCAAAACAACCCTCACCAAGTACCTTCCTGTACCAAACATGAGATCAGACTCGAGGCTCTGTAGTCCAGGGAGGCTTAGATCTCCCATAAATCCTGGAAAGCCCCCATTCCCCCACAACTGTTATCTCTGCTTTTCCTGTTCCCATACAAGCCTGCACACAGGGATGTTGTTTGAACATTTCTGTGGAATTGCGCTCACTGTAGTGATGTTATGCTCGACACCGCCCACTCGACACCAACTCGAGCAATATAAAGCGGAAGTGTCGTGAGCAGAGTGTCGAGCACTGTGTCAATATGCCCACAGTCATGTGGCCGTAGCAAGCGAGGCCTCGTTATGTTGGTCACATCACGTGATTTCAGGGCTCGCAGGAAGTTTGAGAGGGAATTAGGGTTTTTTTTTTGGTTTGCTTTGTTCTGTTTGTTCCTGCCATCCAATTCTGAATAGACCTCAGATGGCCAAATGCTCAAAAAAAAAAAAAAAAAAAATTACTGAGATTTTTTTTCAGGTTTTCTACTCCGATGCAGTTCTGACAGTCAGTCAGCAGATAGCAATCTTTATTAGATGTTTCATAACACTGTCGCTCATGAAGCAATTGTCTCAAAGTTGCTCAGTGTTTCATGAGGGATTTACAAAGGGATTATTAGTAATCGACCTAAGAATGCTAATTATCCTGTATATTTTATTGAAAATGGCAATTTGATAAATAATATGGAGGATGTGGTCAGTGGTTTCAATAAATTTTTTGTAAACGTTGGTCCTGAATTAGCGAACTCGATAGTGACAACAGAAACAAACAACAGTGGTTCTGTAAATGAAATAGAAGATAGAAATCCAAACACAATCTTTTTGGGTGCAGTTACTGAAAAGGAAATTATCAAGACAGAGTAAATTTAAGAACAAAAAAATCAACGGACTGGAATGAAATTGACATGACAATAGTGAAAAAAGTAATTGAAGGAATTGTTAAAGCCACTCACCCACATCTGTAACCTGTCATTTCAAACTGGTAAATTTCCAAACAAAATGAAAATACAGTGGGGTAAAAAAGTATTTAGTCAGCCACCAATTGTGCAAGTTCTCCCACTTAAAAGATGAGAGAGGTCTCCAATTTTCATCATAGATATACCTCAACTATGAGAGACAAAATAAAAAAAAAAAAAAAATCCAGAAAATCACATTGAAGGATTTTTAATGAATTAAGTGGTAAATTCCTTAGTAAAATAAGTATTTGGTCAATAACAAAAGTTCATCTCAATACTTTGTTATACCCTTTGTTGGCAATGACAGAGGTCAAACGTTTTCTTTTAAGTCTTCACAAGGTTTTCACACACTGTTGCTGGTATTTTGGCCCATTCCTCCATGCAGATCTCCTCTAGAGCAGTGATGTTTTGGGGCTGTCGCTGGGCAACACTGACTTTCAACTCCCTCCAAAGATTTTCTATGGGGTTGAGATCTGGAGACTGGCTAGGCCACTCCAGGACCTTGAAATGCTTCTTACGAAGCCACTCCTTCATTGCCCAGGCGGTGCGTTTGGGATCACTGTCATGCTGAAAGACCCAGCCACGTTTCATCTTCAATGCCCTTGCTGGTGGAAGGAGGTTTTCACTCAAAATCTCATGATACATGGCCCCATTCATTCTTTCCTTTACACGGATCAGTCGTCCTGGTCCCTTTGCAGAAAATCAGCCCCAAAATATGATGTTTCTACCCCCATGCTTCACAGTAGGTATGGTGTTCTTTCTCCTCCAAACACGACAAGTTGAGTTTTTAACCAAAAAGTTCTATTTTGGTTTCATCTGACCATATGACATTCTCCCAATCCTCTTCTGGATCATCCAAATGCTCTCTAGCAAACTTCAGACGGGCCTGGGCATGTACTGGCTTAAGCAGGGGGACACGTCTGGCACTGCAGGATTTGAGTCCCTGGCGGTGTAGTGTGTTTCTGATGTAGCCTTTGTTACTTTGGTCCCAGCTCTCTGCAGGTCATTCACTAGGTCCCCCCATGTGGTTCTGGGATTTTTGCTCACCGTTCTCGTGATAATTTTGACCCCACGGGGTGAGATCTTGCGTGGAGCCCCAGATCGAGGGAGATTATCAGTGGTCTTGTATGTCTTCCATTTTCTAATAATTGCTCCCACAGTTGATTTCTTCACACCAAGATGCTTACCTATTGCAGATTCAGTCTTCCCAGCCTGGTGCAGGTCTACAATTTTGTTTCTGGTGTCCTTTGACAGCTCTTTGGTGTTGGCCATAGTGGAGTTTGGAGTCTGACTGTTTGAGGTTGTGGACAGGTGTCTTTTATACTGATAACGAGTTCAAACAGGTGTCATTAATACAGGTAACAAGTAGAGGACAGAGAAGCCTCTTAAAGAAGAAGTTACAGGTCTGTGAGAGCCAGAAATCTTGCTTGTTTGTAGGTGACCAAATACTTATTTTACTGAGGAATTTACCAATTAATTCATTAAAAATCCTTCAATGTGATTTTCTGGATTTTTTTCCCCTCATTTTGTCTCTCATAGTTGAGGTATACCTATGGTGAAAATTGGAGACCTCTCTCATCTTTTAAGTGGGAGAACTTGCACAATTGGTGGCTGGCTGACTACTTTTTTGCCCCACTGTAGCAAAAGTAATATCTCTATACAAAACAGGAGACAGTCATTGTTTCACAAGTTACAGGCCAGTGTCTTTACTCTCACAATTCTCCAAAATACTTGAAAAAAATCTTCACTAAGAGACTGGATGATTTCATTGAAAAACACAACCTCCTTACAGACAGCCAGTATGGTTTTAGAGCAGATAAATCTACATCTTTGGCACTGATCAAACTTATTGAAGAAATTACTAGTTGTATAGATAAAAAAAAGTTTGCTGTAGGAGTATTTATAGATTTAAAGAAAGCTTTTGACACCATTGACCACAGAATACTACTAAGGAAACTGGAAAGGTATGGGATAAGAGGGGTCGGACTGAGTTGAGTGGCAAGTTATTTAAGTAACAGACAACAATTTGTACAAATTGGTGAGCACAAATCACCCTTCACAGACATCACTTGTGGTGTGCCCCAAGGGTCAGTTTTGGGAACCAAACTCTTTACTTTGTATATAAATGATATATGCCAAGTATCAAAAATTCTGAAATTTATTTTGTTTGCAGATGACACAAATATCCTTTGCACTGGTGAGAATTTGCAGCAGGTTTTAGAGGTGGTCACAACTGAAATGAAAAAGTTAACGCAGTGGTTCAACAAAAATAAATTCTCTAAATCTAAAAAAAAAAAACCCCAAAGATTATGTTGTTTGGAAATTATAAAATAAATCATGAAATAATGGTAACGATAGATGATACTGTAGCCACACATGTGACTTACTTAATGCCTTACAATGCCTCACATCTTAGATAAGAACAAAGTGCAGCGTTTCCTTGGTGATAACAGGAAGCTGTGAAAGTGTAATCTTTTGTGTGTGAGAGACTGCTTGGAGGATCCTTTGTGTGCCAAGGACTGTGAGGGGGATGCTAAGGGATTAAAGAGGAAATGCAATGTTACTTATTGCACTGTCCCTGTCAAATAAACTAATCTACTACTACTACTACCTTTGATGTGAATGCAATGTGACTTGTGAGCTGTGGGGAGGCCTGGGTATATAAGGGACGAGTTTTTTCTGAGATGTCCTCTTTCTGCTATGCTCATGTTGGAGACGTGTAATAAACTGTCTGAGGCAAACCTGCCTCGTCAATTACACACTCCACACTGGTGACCCAAGACGTAGCATGCAACACAACAAGAATTCCCCGGAGCCAGCCTCGTTGGGAGCCCCCAGCCAAACGTATGCCGTTACAGTCCAGCTACCGGATTTTTGGCATCACAACCCGCGCTCCTGGTTCCACCTGGTTGAGGCGCAGTTCGCCCTCCGGGGGATATCGGTAGATGACACGAAATTCTACCATGTGATCGCAAAGCTCGACAACCACACGGCTCAGCATGTAGAGAGCCTGCTGGAGCAGCCACCAGCCAGCGACAAATACGGCGCGTTGAAGGCCGCACTCATCCAGCACTACACACTCTCGGTTGAGGAGAGAGCAGAGAGACTCCTGGTGCGGACCGGGTTAGGAGACTGCACGGCCATTGACCTGATGGAGAAGATGCTGAGGTTGAAAGGCTCGGACGACAACCACTTCATCTTTACCCACCTCTTCCTCAGGAACCTTCCGTCAGCGACGAGAGCGGCCCTGGCCAGTTCGCCGATGTTGGCCAAGCGGGACTACTGTGCGCTGGCCCGGGAGGTGCACCGGATCGTCATGGCCAGCAGAGAGCTCGTGGCCACGGCAGCAGCGACGGAGCTCGGCGCGACGGCTGGAGATGGCGGGGGGCCATTGACAGCAGTAGCAGAACCACCGACGACGGCAGCGGCGGGGGCCAAGGAACGCGGAGGAGACACCCTTTGTTTCTACCACCGCCACTTTGCAGAGAAAGCACGCAAATATGTACCACCGTGCCAGTTCAAGCGCTCGGGAAACGCCAAGACCGGGGGTCGGTAGCAGCTGCGGCCCTCGGGGAGGAGAACAAGCTGCTCTACTTGACGGACGCACGCTCGGGGAGACATTTCCTCGTGGACACAGGCTCCCAGTTGAGTTTCATCATGCCGTCCTACGCTGACCGGCTGGCAGGATCCAGCGGCCCTGAGATGGCAGCAGCAAACGGCTCGGAGATTAAGACCTTTGGTGAGAGGACTTTTGTCATAGCAGCATTGAATTTCAATATATTGGGGGCTGATTTTTTGTGCTCACATGGTTTGTTGGTTGATGTCGCTAACAGGCGCCTGGTTAATGCACTTTCTTTTGATTCTATTCCCTGTACAGCTCGAGCGGCCCGGCCAACAGCACAAGCCAACGTCACAGCTGCAAGCGGTAAGTTCCACACACTGCTCACTCAGTTCCCAGCACTCACGGTCCCCACATTTTCAGCAGCTGTCGCTAAACACGGGGTGGAACATTTTATTACCACCACCGGGACGCCCGTTTTTGCAAAACCTCGGCACTTGGACGCAGCTAAACTGGCCATAGCGCGCAAGGAGTTCGCCAACCTGGAGAGGTTGGGCATCACCAGGCGTTCGAACAGCCCATGGGCTTCCCCGCTACACATGGTCCCGAAAGCCGACGGTTCATGGCGACCTTGCGGGGATTTCCGCAGGTTGAACAACACCAAAGCGCACGACCGCTACCCAATCCCTCATATCCAAGATTTTTCCATTCATTTGGCAGGAGCGCGCGTTTTTTCTGAAAATAGACTTGGTCCGCGGTTACCACCAAGTCCCAGTGCGCGCTGAGGACATACCCAAAACAGCAGTGATAACTCCGTTTGGTCTATTCGAGTTTTTGCGCATGCCATTCAGGCTTAAAGGGGCTGCACAGACGTTCCAACGCATGATGGATGCGGTGCTGCGCGATCTCCCTTTCATGTTCGTCTACCTGGATGATATCTTGGTAGCCAGCGCGTCCGAAGACGAACACGAAAACCACCTCACGGCAGTTTTCCAGAGGTTGGGAGAGCACGGTTTAATAATCAACCCAGCGAAGTGTCAGTTTGGGGTGACGCAGATCGATCTTTTAGGGCACCGCGTCTCTCCCGAAGGAGCGGTTCCCCTGCCTGACAAAGTGCACACGGTAGCAGACTTCCCCCGACCGCAGACGGTCAGGGCGTTACAGGAGTTTTTGGGAATGGTGAATTTTTATAACCGTTTCCTCCCCCGCGCAGCGCAGCTCATGCAACCGCTGTATGCTGCGCTCAAAAAACAGAAACCCGCGAATAAGATCGAGTGGTCCCCGGAGCGAGAGCGAGCATTCTTGGAAGTCAAAGCAGCCCTTGCAAACGCTGCGTTGTTGGCACATCCAGACCCAACGGCCCGCATAGCGCTCACCACTGACGCGTCAGATGTGGACATAGGGGCGGTCGTGGAGCAGCATGTAGCCGGGGCTTGGCAGCCGCTCGCCTTTTTCAGCAGGACTTTGCGCGATAGTGAACGTAAATACAGCGCGTTTGACAGGGAGATGCTGGCTCTCCACTTGGCCATTCGCCACTTCCAGTTCTGGCTGGAAGGGCGCTGTTTCACCACGTTCATTGACCACAAGCCACTAACATTCGCGATGGCCAAGGTTTCAGAACCGTGGTCGGGCCGGCAGCAGAGGCAGCTGGCCGCGATCTCAGGTTCAGGTTCAGGTTCAGGTTACTTTATTTGTACCCGTAGGTAGATTTGTTTTGCAGTTGGTGACATCCATATTTACAAGCCACAATTACATTCAACATAGACACAAACACAGGCACACATCTTACAAAATAGGTAAATATAAAATATGTACAATATAATTTTTATAGCTTGTTCAACTCTTTGACAGCAGCAGGGACAAAGCTGTTTTTGTAGCGCTGGGTTCTACTTTTTGGGACAGCAAACCTCCGTCTGGAGGGAAGAAGCTGAAAGTTGCAGTGCAAAGGGTGGGAGTCATCATTTAAAATCGAGTCGGCCATCCTCTGTACTTGTCTGGTGTACAGGGATGTCAGGCTCAGCTGTGACTCACCAAGCAAACGACTGGACCATCTGACTACCTGATCCAAGGATTTCCTCTGTTTCAGTTTTATCTGACCAAACCATGACATTAAAGAAAAGGATAAAACAGATTCAATAAAAGCCCGATAGAACATAGTCATTATGGTTCGGTCAATTTGGAAGCGTGCAAGTTTCCTCAAACAATGCAAATTTTGCTGACCCTTTTTGCACACCCTTTCACAGTTCACCTCAAAGTTCAATCCACTATCAATAATCGTCCCAAGATATTTGTACGATTGTACACATTCGGTGGTCTGGCCTTTTAGTATGGTGACTTTGTGCCTGGGAGTTTTCCTCCTAAAGTCAATAATCATATCTTTCGTTTTTGTTGTATTCAGCTGCAGGTAGGAATCCTCACACCAGTGAAACTCTCAGAGTTTACTACCGATGTTCAGCACGTGTCAGGTAAGCTGAATGTAGTGGCAGACTGCCTCTCGCGCACCGTGGCTGCCCCCGTCCGCGTGGGGATAGATTACACAGCCATGGCCGCGGAGCAGGTTAGTGACGCAGATGTGCATGCGCTCCAGTCTGGACCAACAGGGTTAAGGCTGGAGAGCAGGGTGTTGCAAGACGGTATGCCCCCCCTAATCTGTGATGTCTCCACGGGGCGATTGCGTCCCGTGGTACCGGCAGCGTGGCGCCACCGCGTTTTTGACTCGATTCATTCTCTGGCGCACCCGGGAGTGCGCGCATCGGTCAAAATGGTAGGAGAAAAATTTGTATGGCCGAGCCTTCGCAAACAAGTGAAAGAGTGGGCAGCAGCCTGCATGGCGTGCCAACGAGCCAAGGTACACAGACACACGAGGGCTCCCTTGGAGCCATTTCACATCCCGGCTAAGAGGTTTGACTACGTTCACGTGGACCTCGTGGGCCCCCTCCCGCCATCACAGGGGTGCACGCACCTTCTGACGATGGTGGACCGCACCACGCGCTGGCCGGAGGTGGTTCCACTGGCGTCAACCACAGCTGAGGAGGTGGCGCGCGCGTTTGTAACAGCATGGGTGGTGCGTTTTGGAGTCCCGTCGGACATTACGTCCGACAGAGGCCCTCAATTTGTTTCCGAACTTTGGTCAACAATGGCCCGCAGCCTGGGTGTCACAATTCACCTTACAACCGCGTACAATCCACAGGCTAATGGGTTATGCGAACGTTTTCATAGGTCATTGAAAGCAGCTCTCAGAGCGTCACTGACGGATGCAAATTGGGTAGACAAGCTACCATGGGTTTTATTGGGGTTACGTTCTGCGCCTAAAGAGGACTTTGAGGCTTCCCCAGCTGAACTCGTTTTTGCGCAGCCACTTCGGTTGCCCGGGGAGTTTCTCCCAGATAATCCTGCACCAGGCAGCTCCCCGTCTCAGCTGTTGCAGCGTAGCATCGACACAGGCACGCTGCCGGGCCCTGCCCACCACAGTTTTCCGCACGTTTTTGCACCTAAAACTTTGAAAAACGCGGAGTTTGTTTTTGTCAGACACGATGCCCATCGCCCCCCACTGCGACCGCCTTATGATGGACCGTTCAGAGTGCTGGAAACAGGGGACAAGCATTTTTTGCTAGACTTGGGGGGGTAGGAGGGAAAAGGTTAGCTTAAACAGACTCAAACCCGCTTTTGTGGTGGCAGACGAGCAAGTGCTGTTGGCGAGGGCCCCTCGGTGTGGAAGACCCCCACGGGGAGCTTCCCAGAGTAAAATTTCCCCAGAACACCCGCAGGGACTGACAAAAGGTTTTCACCCCCAGACAGCAGCTCCCCAGCATGACAGCGCCACGGAGGCGGTGAATCCTGGTTACAGCAGATACGGGAGAAGACTGAAGCCCAAGCAGCATGTGGATTGATGTGTAATGATTCTATCACAGCATGCACACAGTTATTCTTTTGTTCGATCCAAAATGCTCGGTGGGGGGGGGGGGGTAGCCACACATGTGACTTACTTAATGCCTTACATAATGCCTCACATCTTAGATAAGAACAAAGTGCAAAGTTTCCTTGGAGATAACAGGAAGCTGTGAAAGTGTAATCTTTTGTGTATGAGAGACTGCTTGGAGGATCCTTTGTGTGCCAAAGACTGTGAGGGGGATGCTAAGGGATTAAAGAGGAAATGCAATGCTACCTTTGATGTGAATGCAATGTGACTTGTGAGCTGTGGGGAGACCTGGGTATATAAGGGACGAGTTTTTTCTGAGATGTCCTCTTTCTGCTATGCTCATGTTGGAGACGTGTAATAAACTGCCTGAGACAAACCTGCCTTGTCAATTACACACTCCACAATACCATAATAGAAACAGTACAGGAAAATAAGTTTCTGGGGGTGACGCTAGACAATAAAATCAGCTGGAAACCTCACATCAGTCACATCCAGGCCAAGTTGGCAAAATGTACAGGCATACTGGGGAAGACAAGACACATCTTGGACTATAAATCATTGGTCTTACTGTACAATTCACAGTTTCTACCTTATCTTAACTACTGTGTAGAAGTCTGGGGAAACACCTACAAGACCAACCTACAGTCAATATGCACATTACAAAAAAGAACTATAAGGATAATAAGTAATGTAGGATATAGAGACCATACCAATTCGTTGTTTTTAAAGTCACATGTCATAAAGTTCATGGATTTAGTTAAATTTAAGACAGCACAAGTAATGTACAGGGCAATTAATAATCAACTCCCAACTAATATATAAAAAATATTTAAAAAAGAGACAATGATCATAATTTGAGAGACTTAAACTTTACAAAACCCAAGATACGAACAACCAAGAAAAGTATGTGCATATCTGTCTGTGGGGTGGATTTGTGGAACAGTCTGGAGCCGGAACTGAAACTATGTACAAACAGAAATCAATTCAAAAAGAGGTATAAACATTATTTGCTGAAAGGGTATATGTTAGAAGGGTTGTATTAATATGTACGATTCACTATGCTCACTCTGGGACACTATGGAATGGTGGGTGGGACAGCACTGTGTATATCTGTGTTGTTTGAGGCTGGTTTTGATGTGTGGACATCAATGTATGTTAGGATGGATGGGTGTTAATGTTGATATGTACAAAATACAGTTAATTGTTTACTTGGGGTCTTAAATGTGGTAATTTGTATATAATTCACATGGGTGTATTTATGGAAAAGAGGAGTTGGAATTATTAAGTGTTCACTTCTTCCTTCTCCCTTTCGAACACTGTATACTGTTACTTTATTGCATTTGTCATTTGTTTTGTTTTTGTTATACTTTTTTGTTCAAAATAAAGTAAGTATGTATCTATCTATCTATAAGACCTCAGTTTTAACATCACTAGCTCACTTAACTTCTGCTGGAATCTTCCCTTTTTACAAAATACACAGAAAACGCATCCAGCTGTTTCATTTTTTGTCTTTCATTATTCCTTCAGCAGATTTATAAGGGACTATTTATTAACAAGTAAAAATCCATAATAGTGAGCACGGTGGCGAGAGCAGGAAGCAAACCACCGACCTTCCAATCAGAGGTCGACCACACTCTACACCTGCACCACAGACATGGCAAGCTTGACCTGATATGAAAATGTTTTGTCAGATTATTAACTCTTCTGTATCTGTCGACACTTTGTATAGTGATATGTCTTCCGTATCTGTAGACGCTCCCTATAACAAATACATAAAAGCTTATTTGACAAATGAAATTATGAAATATAACTTGTCAAGAGCCCACAGTCACAACCCCCCCCCCCCCAATGTGAAGGGCAGCCAATAGGAAGAGTCCATGTTTTAGCCCCTCTAGAGGGCACTTTTGGATGATTTTTCCATCAAGAAAGAGGAGGCAGCCACCTTGGCCCACCACTGAGTCCACCAGTGCATCCCGGAGAAGATGGAAAGCTTGTTCACGTCTTAACTAAAATTTAAAATGATAAAAAAAAAAAAAAAATATGCTGCTATTGTAACGGATATAACACATCTTGAAACAACTTTCTTGTTAGAAAATGCTATTTAGTTTGTGAATAAATTCAAAAAGGACCAATCACAGCATTATCATCACAACTGCTGCTGATGTGTTTTCTGAGCTGAGCTTGTGCCCCCCCCCCCCCAAAAAAAACCCTCTAGGAGAATTAGAAGTTGCTATGGCTGTGTTGTGAGACATGTATATGTTGGACACTGCATATGTGATTTAACCACGATGAAGGAGAGCCAGCCCCCTGCGGTGCGGAGCCACAGAGCCTGGACCCCCTGCGGAGGACAGGGGACAGAAGACTTCCTGACCACTGAGGCTCGGGAAGAGAGAAGGGGGAGTTATGTAAATAAAAGGCTAATGAATGTGAATAAAGAGATTTTGAGAGAGATGTGTGATTTCCCCCGCGAGGGAAATGGTTTGATGTCAGAATGTTTAAATGAGAGAACTTTGGTGTGTTCACTCTCTTTGTTCGCTGCTCAAGAATGAGAGCAGACAGTGGAATGATTTCTTGAATAAACTGGAATGAAAGACAATTCGGTTTCGTTATTCAAGTCTCCCCACATTGGTGACTGACGACGTTGAGAATGAACGAAGAAATTCTCAGGGTCCCGGACTCACAGCGCTCAGAGCTGGCGAGCGCAGTGGCCGTTAAGCTGCCTGATTTCTGGCAGGATAACCCACGGTCGTGGTTTCTGCAAGCAGAGTCGCAGTTCGCGCTCGCAGGAGTAACGGTGGATGACACTAAGTTCCACCATGTCATCGCTAAACTGGACAACAGCACAGCTCGGTGCGTGCAAAGCTTGGTGGAGCAGCCACCCGCGACCGACAGGTACGGCAAGCTGAAATCCACCCTCATCAAGTTTTTCACCCCCTCGGCTGAAGTGAGGGCGAGGAGGATCCTGTCTTTGCTAGACCAAGGTGGACACAGGCCGAGCGCCCTGATGGAGGAGATGATACAGCTGAGAGGGTTGGACAACGATGATTTCATTTTTCAGTTCATCTTCCTCTCCAACCTCCCGGCGCATGCGAGAAGCACGCTGGCCGGCAAAAAGTGTCACACCCTGGAGGAGTTCCGGGAGCTGGCCCAGGAGGCAGATGGGATCCTGGACGCCTGCGGCGGGCAAGCAACCACAGCAGCGACCCGAGACAGCGGGGAGCCAGAGGCGGCAGAACCAGACTGGCCGACGACGGCGGCAACACGGCCGCGACGAGGGGGAGCCAATAGCCCGGCGGCAGAAGCGCGGGCACGACACAGCGGAGGAGAAGATCTCTGCTTTTACCATCGGAGGTTCGCAGAGAAGGCACGCAGGTGTGTGCCGCCCTGCATCTTCAGGAGTTCGGGAAACGGCAAGACCGGGGGTCGCTAGCAGCTTCGACCCTCGGAGAACGCAACAAGCTGCTCTACATCACGGATGCGCGCTCCGGACGAGAGTTCCTCATCGACACCGGAGCACAAGTGAGCTTCATCACCCCAACATACGCGGACCGGGTGGCTGGACCCCACGGTAGCGGAGCTACAGCGGCAAATGGCTCGAACATCAACACCTACGGGAGAAGGACCTTGCCTTTATGCTTACATGGCCGCACATATGAATGGACTTTTGTAATAGCGGCGGTGAGTTTCAACATGTTGGGCGCGGATTTTTTGTGTTCACACAATCTGTTAGTTGATCTTGCTAATAGACGGCTGGTAAATGCACTCTCTTTTTACTCTCTCCCCTGTTCAGCTCGAGTGTCCCCGCCACCAGTACAGACCCACGTCGCTACAGCAGGTGGTAAGTTTCACACACTCCTCACCCAATTTCCAGCGCTCACTGTGCCCACTTTTTCAGCGACGGTCGCGAAGCACGGGGTGAAACACTTTATCCCCACTTCTGGTCCTCCCGTGTTTGCAAAAGCTCGGCGCTTGGATGCAGTTAAGCTCGCCATTGCGCGCGAGGAGTTCGCCAGCCTGGAGAGGCTGGGCATCGTTCGTAGGTCGAAGAGCCCGTGGGCTTCGCCGCTGCACATGGTAACGAAAGCCGATGGCTCCTGGAGACCGTGCGGGGATTACCGCAGGCTAAACAACGCTACGGCGCACGATCGTTATCCCATCCCGCACATTCAGGATTTTTCGGTGCACCTGGCGGGGGCGCGCATTTTTTCAAAGATTGATCTAGTTCGCGGCTATCACCAAGTCCCGGTCCAACCGGAGGACATTCCTAAAACAGCGGTAATAACCCCGTTCGGACTTTTCGAATTTTTACGCATGCCGTTTGGTCTCAAAGGGGCGGCGCAAACATTTCAGCGGATGATGGATGCCGTGTTACGCGATCTCCCTTTCGTGTTTGTGTACCTCGACGACATTTTGGTCGCGAGTACTTCAGAGGACGAACACGAAACGCACCTCACAGCAGTTTTTAGGAGGCTGGGAGAGCACGGTTTAATAGTTAACCCAGCCAAGTGCCAGTTCGGCGTCGAGCGGATCGATTTTTTGGGTCACCGCGTCTCCCCGGAGGGAGCGGTTCCGTTACCAGAGAAAGTACGCGCGGTAGCGGATTTTCCCCGTCCACAAACGGTCAAATCACTACAGGAATTCTTGGGGATGGTGAATTTTTATAACCGATTCCTGCCCCACGCAGCTCAAATCATGCAACCGTTATATGCCGCGCTCAAAAAACAAAAACCGACCCAGGCGGTCGAATGGTCCCCGGAGCGGGAGCGCGCGTTCACAGAGGTTAAAAAAGCCTTGGCTGACGCTGCGCTCCTGGCCCACCCAGACCCTGCAGCACGTATCGCGCTGACGACAGACGCTTCAGATTTAGCCATAGGGGCCGTTATTGAGCAACAGGTAGCCGGAGTTTGGCAGCCTTTGGCTTTCTTTAGCAAATCTTTAAGCGCGGCTGAACGAAAATACAGCGCGTTTGACAGAGAACTGTTGGCGCTGCATTTGGCTATTCGTCATTTCCAGTTCTGGCTGGAAGGACGGTGCTTCACCGCTTATGTGGACCACAAGCCGCTCACATACGCCATGGCCAAAATTTCAGACCCGTGGTCCGGCAGGCAGCAGAGGCAGCTGGCCGCAATCTCGGAATTTACCACTGACATTAGGCACGTCGCGGGCAAATTCAATGTAGTAGCGGATTGTCTCTCACGCGCGTTCACGACCCCAACACGCGCAGAGGCAGAACGGGCCACCGTGACCGCGCCGCAGGAGAGCGGCACGGTGGTGCGCGCAGCCCCGGTGCACGTGGGTATAGATTACGCAGCCATGGCAGCGGACCAGGGGGCGGACGCAGACGTGCGCGCGCTCCAGTCTGGACCAACAGGGTTGAGGCTGGAGAGCAAGTGTTTACAAACCGGTATGCCCCCCCTGATCTGCGACGTGTCGACGGGGCGCCCGCGTCCGGTGGTTCCGGCCACGTGGCGCCGCCGTGTTTTTGACTCGGTCCACTCACTGGCGCACCTGGGGGTGCGCGCGTCGGTGAAACTAGTGGCGGAAAAGTTTGTTTGGCCGTGCCTGCGCAAGCACGTGAAGGAATGGGCAAAAACCTGCATTTCCTGTCAACGGGCCAACATTCACAGGCACACAAGAGCCCCGTTAGAACCGTTCCGCATTCCGGCCAGAAGGTTCGACCATGTGCACGTCGACCTTGTGGGCCCCCTACCGGCATCACAGGGGTTCACGTATCTTTTGACAATGGTGGACCGCACCACACGTTGGCCGGAAGTGGTCCCACTTGCGACGACCACGGCCGCGGAGGTGGCTCGCGTTTTTTTAACGGCTTGGGTGGCGCGTTTCGGGGTTCCGTCGGACATTACGTCCGATAGAGGACCGCAATTCATCTCTGAGCTGTGGTCAGCGATGGCCAACGGCTTAGGAGCCAAAATTCACCGCACTACGGCTTACCACTCTCAGGCCAATGGTTTATGCGAGCGTTTTCATAGGTCTTTGAAGGCAGCACTCAGAGCGTCGCTCACGGATGCAGATTGGGTGAATAAACTTCCATGGGTTTTATTAGGGTTGCGTTCTGCGCCTAAAGAGGACTTAGACGCCTCCCCAGCGGAGCTGGTATTCGCACAAACTCTGAGGCTGCCGGGCGAGTTTTTACCAGAGCACCCAGAGCCCCCACCTCTCTCGGCTCTGGGACCGTTAGTCGGCACGGGGGCAGACACGCTCCCGGGTCCGGTTCATCACGCTTTTCCACGAGTTTTCGTCCCCAAGGCTTTGAAAAATGCCGATTTCGTTTTTGTCAGGCGCGAAGCCCTAAAAGCAACGCTCAAACCGCCTTACGAAGGGCCATTTCGAGTGCTGGAGGCAGGTGATAAGCAATTTGTGCTGGATTTTGGAGACAGAAAAGAGACAGTCAGTATTGACAGACTAAAACCTGCTTTTGTCATGAAGGACGTGTCTGTACCGGTCGCGGTGGCGCCTCGACGAGGCAGGCCCCCGCAGAGGGCAATTAATCACTCTCTCCCTCAGTCAACAGCGCCGAAGCAGAAACGCACCGCAGGCAAGGCGGGGCCAACGCACAGCAGATTCGGCAGACGGCTGAAGCCCAAGCGGCGCACAGACTGAATGTTGGTGTTGATTATTCAGTAGTGAGTAAGGTGCTATTTAATTTTAGGAATTAGTCTGTTCTTCATCGTTTGGGGGGGGGTTATATGGCTGTGTTGTGAGACATGTATATGTTGGACACTGCATATGTGATTTAACCACGATGAAGGAGAGCCAGCCTCCTGCGGTGCGGAGCCACAGAGCCTGGACCCCCTGCGGAGGACAGGGGACAGAAGACTTCCTGACCACTGAGGTTCGGGAAGAGAGAAGGGGGAGTTATGTAAATAAAAGGCTAATGAATGTGAATAAAGAGATTTTGAGAGAGATGTGTGATTTCCCCCGCGAGGGAAATGGTTTGATGTCAGAATGTTTAAATGAGAGAACTTTGGTGTGTTCACTCTCTTTGTTCGCTGCTCAAGAATGAGAGCAGACAGTGGAATGATTTCTTGAATACACTGGAATGAAAGACAATTCGGTTTCGTTATTCAAGTCTCCCCACAGTTGCTGCATTTAAGTGGAATGTGTTATACTGGCTACTACTTATCTGCATTAGTAACAGCACTGCTACCATCTTTTAGAAGAGTCATATCATTTGTCCTCATTTTTTGCTATTGAATCTCAATATAAACTGTTACTTAAAAAAACAAAAAATCAGAAGCAGACATTTATTCATAAATTAATCCCCATGCTCTCCTGTTTCACCAGTCTAGCCAAACCTGCCTATAAACAACCACAAACGTCCTCTGCAGCCTGCTAGCAGTCACTGCTTAAGAACACCGACTTGTCTTACCTTAGAAAAACGGCACCGGTACCAGTGTTTCTGTCGTTTTAATGCATATTATTCAGGGTGCTGTTTGGGTTCGTTGTCGGGTCATCCAAGAGTAGTTTTAAACTTGGCAGGTTTAATTAAGACAGTTGTTAGCTTACCGCTAAAACTAAAGTCTGAGCAGTCGCCTCGTGAAAAATAACAATCGTAAATTTAAATAATGACAGAAAATGTGTCTTGGCGTTGAAGCCGCTGTCTCGCACGTATTTCTGTCGCCCGCTAGCCCCTTGTTGATAACGCCGAGCTCCGCACTCCTCCCAGCATGCTGTCTGTGGTATATTTGCCGTTACAACTCTCCTGTCAGCCACTGATAGCTTGACCACAGGATTTGATAAGGACGACCGCAGGGCATTGTGGGAAATGAAGTCAGAAGGAGGTGACGCATGGATAGGTCGGATAGAGGGGCGTGAGCCGAGGGAGTGGGAGTTTCTTCAGGGCTCAACAGAACACCACCAAACACAACCTTGCTGGTTATAAAACAGCTGATTTACAAAAATAAACTGGTAGACCTGTCTTCATACGAAACTTCTCCAGTGTTTTTTTTTTTTTTCATAAATGAGACTGATTTTTCCCCCTATAAACTGCAATATTTTTTTCTCTTAGTAATTTAGCATTTTTTTAATCTCAGCCAAGGGTGGATGGAGGTTTATGTTTCTTCTGCATTTATTTGATTTGTGCATGTGAACAGTGTAATTCAAAAAACTTAAAGATATTAATGACATTTTCAGTAGATAACAGACCAAGCACCAGTTAACTGGATTTTAAAGGTGATGATCCGGATCACCATCTTGGTGGGGTTTTTTGTAATGGTTTTAGGGTAAAAATGAATACAGTACCCTGTCATTTGTTTTGATGGTCACCACAAGAGGGCACTGTCTGCTCACAGCAAACACGCTATTAAGATAAATTACACGGCACAAAATCAGTTGACTTTGCGTAAGATTGCATTCTTTGGGGGATGGTGTGGGATGCTTTTCTTGTAAATTTGAGACTTTTTGCAATTTGTTTTTTTCATTGGAAAATAACGGCTTTTTCATATAAATGTGCAGCTTTTTTGTAAATTTGCCTTTTTCGTGTAAATGGTGTTGACTTATATAGCGCTTTTCACTCATCTCTGGATGACCAAAGCACTTTACAGATCCCGCTATCCACCCAATCCCACTGATGGCGGCAGCGCTGCCATGCAAGGCGCTGGCCTGACCCACCAGGAGCAACTGGGGGTTCAGTGTCTTGCTCAAGGACACTTTGACATGCATACTGCAGAGAGCGGGAATCGCACCACTGACCCTCAGATTAGTAATCAGCCACACTTCACCTGCGCTGCAGGTGTAGATTGCTTTAATCTAAATTTGAGACTTGAGAGTTGTTTTTTTTAATTTGTTTTTGCTTGTCAAACTTGCTAGGGGTCACTGGTTATGGGCACATGGAGTTTAGGAGCCACAGGTTGCAGATCCCTGGAAATGCAGGCCCTGAGTGTACAGTTTTCAGCCTCAATTCTCAGAATAAGTGCAATTAAATTTATACAACACAATTCACTATAAACTAAATGTGCTGCAACTTATGACATTTATGCATACAATATAAAAAAGGGCATTAATGTTAGAAAACAAAAAAAAAGTTTTAACATGCAGAATACAAAGCACAATGTTTTTACAATAAAAAATACAAACTAAAAATAAAAAGGAACTTAAGGCATAATAACATTATTCAAATGAGCATTACACTGCTGTAGAAGTTTTTGCACAGTTGCAAACACATTTATATTAACCCAATAAAAAAAACACACATTTACATCGACTTTGAGAAGATTTATAAACAAACAAAAATATCAGCACAAAATCAGTTGTGTGCTTGTTTTTGCAGCACATATGCTAAACAATTGGAAGGCATTGTATTGAGCTGATGGCCTGTTTGTTCACAGTGACTGCAAGGCTTTTCAAAATGCTGAGCTGAGCGAGTGCATCGTTTTGAACACTGGTTAAAACAAAAGATAGCAACAGCAGAGATCTTTCAGTGATTATCTCCTCCGTTTTCAGTTGGCAAGGCTGCCGTGTTTGCCGGTCCACAGCTCTCGAAGCTCTACCTGACATCCCAGATCTCTGAGGGCTGCTTTGCCCACATCACCACAGTCTTGGTGGGTCTGCAGTGCCTGAGCAATGAGCGCCTCTGCTCCCATCTCCAAAATCGGTTGTGTGTAGTTACGCACACGCGCAACGAGATTTCTCAACAGCATGCATGCTTGTTTCTGTTCAAAATGGTAGAAAAGCAGAGAGATTAGGAGCTGGAACACAGTTAAATATTTCCTCCAGCAAACAGGTTATAAGTGACCTCACTTCACCTGCACATTGACTGAATCACCATGAGCTTTCATAGCCTGCACAGCTGCCAGGGCACCACCGTTTTCCATGATGACTTTACAGTTGTTGGGTTTCCGCAAAGCAAGGACTGAAAGGCACGCGCAAGCTTGCTCACACACCTGCAGCAGAAAATGAACATATATACTGTATATTTTTTTTTAAATAAAAGCAGAAAACAAACAATATAAACATATGGGGGGGGGCTGAAAAGTTCATAGTGGTCAAATTTGTCCAAATGTGGTTTAATTTTCAACCGCAGGGATTCAAGCACTGCAACACCGATGCAAGAAGTGTGTGGACCAAAGGGAAGACTATGTTGAAAAATAAACCATACAGTATTTGGTCAAATTTGACCACAATGATCTTTTCTGCCCCCACCCCCCATACAATATATGAGGTTAATAATATAAAGCCCCTTTTACACTGGCCAAATACCCCAGGAAAACCCTGCAGGACCCGGCTTTTGTCTTGGTGGGAACACAGTCACTCTGTATTCAGTCCCAGCTCAGACAACTGCTATGGACATGAGTTGTTATCAGCTCTGCTCTGGTGGGTAGCAGTGTGAACAGTACACATGGGTGAAAATGCAAAATTAGCACGACAACTAGACAGCACGCCAGTAACAGAGTACAAAAACCTAGAAACAACCAATTCACATAGAACACCATGAGCCCAACATCTTTTTAAACTAACCTCAATAAGTTTATAGTTTAAAAAAAAGCACAATTCAACATTCATATCTCTCAACTGGCTGCCTTTCAGGGGCGTCCCCTGGGAAAGGGGGGGGGGGGGGAACTGGACAGTCTAACATAATTTTATCACTTGTTTTTCTGTGTCATATTTTACATGTAGTAGATGCTTAAGAATAACTGATGTGTGCTGCATATTATTAACAAATATTAACAAAATACAGCAAAGTAGGACAGATCACACTGTCAAAGTGCGTTCATTCAGACCAAACGCAAATGGGCACACAGCATGATTACATTTTAAATTGATTCTGAAGTGCCACCCCAAGATTTTCCCCATGTGGCCCCCACCTTGAAAAATTTCTGGAGGCACCCCTGCTGCCTTTCAAATGTATGCAGCCTTACAACTAAACTAATTATCAAATGTATTGGGAAAAAAAAAAACACCCTAAAAATAGATACATTTCCCTTAGGGCTGTTGTGATAACCACAATTATGTAATACCGCACTATGGACAAGCCTACCGCGGAGGATAACGAGCAACCGCAACAACCGCGGTGTTCACTTTTTTTGTGTGTGTGGCTAAATCTCGTTCACCTATGTGCCCCTCCATCCATCCATCCATCCATCCATCCATCTTCTACCACTTTTCTGGAGGTCCGGGTCGCGGAGGCAGCAGTTCAAGCCCAGACTTCCCTCTCCCCCACCACCTGCTCCAGCTCTTCAGAGAGGATACCAAGGCGTTCCCAGACCAGCTGGGAGACGTAGTCTCTCCACCGAGTCCTGGGTCTGCCCCGGGGTCTCCTCCCAGAGGGACGTCCCCAAAACACCTCAAGTGGGAGGCGTCCAGGAGGCATCCTAATCAGATGTCCATACCACCTCAACTGACTCCTTTCAATGTGGAGGAGCAGCGGTTCTACTCTGAGCCTCTCTCAGATGACTGAGCTTCTCACCCTATGTGCCCCTGCTGATTAATAAATAAATTGTTAAATGTTAAGTGTGTCATGCGGTGGCCCTTGCGAGCCACCATAAGACGCCACACCGTCACCAGAGAGTTGTGCAAGAGTCTTTATTTACGGTGAAGTTATAATGATACAAGCTGCTGAGGCAATGACACCAACAAGTCTACACACACAGGGAGGCGTAAGGCTGAAAAGCTCACTCACGGGTCCACAGGAAGAGACAGTCAAACCACAGACAGGCAATGTAGAAATAGTCCAAAGCATACGATCGCTCCAACGATCAGCGACGGACACTGCTGCAAGGATGCAGCCACTAGCATTGGTTTAAGAAGCCAGCCGCAAACGACCGCAAATGCAGAACAGCTGTTCAGGGCTTGACAGCTGAGCGGAAGCCTCCCCAAGTGCTGTCACAATAAGAGCTCGGAGAGCCAGGATAACAACGCCGCTGTCAAGACCTGACAGGAATAGCCCAAGCACAAATAACATAGTGCTCAGGTCACAACAGTAGCCCCCCCTCAAAAGGCGGGCTCCGAATGCCTTGTAACACCCAGCCACCACCACCCCCCCCAACCACAGGGCGAGTGAATGGAGGAACAGGCAAGGAGGGAGCCAAACAAAACCCAACAAGGCCCCCCCCCAAAAAAGGAAAAAAGAAAACCCATCCCCTGACATATCCATCACATTCCCACAGAGACAATAAAAAAAACAAGGCAAGAGTTACAACACATGGGGTACAAACCATACAGAGCATAATTTACCCGACACCGAAAGTTTTCCCACAGTGACCACGGACAATCTGTCTAACTCCAGAGTACATAACCTCATGTGGTTTAGAACTCATCAGAGTAAAGATCTTTCCACACTGTTCACACACAAACTTTGAAATGTCACAATTATACTCCCAAGTCACCCAAGTGCATGAAAACTCAGCCACAATTAAACCCAAAAACATCAGCCTCAAACACTAAGGTATCTGTGAAAAAACAAGGAATGCATGCTATAGCCCCTCAGGTAGGAGAGGGGGAAAGAACAAAAAACAAAAGCATGCTACAAACATACACGAGGCAATTTACTCGTTCCGAATGACCTTACACCGTATGGTCCAAACAGAGGATGACAGGCGGAGACCAAACGTCCCAGGCATAGTTCCGGCGGCCTCCCTGCGTCCGATGGCCCACGGGCAGTCACAGAAAACAGTACATGGTCGGGCGGCCTGCCCCAGTCCCAGGCCCCAAGAGTCAAATCCTCCGGCGGCCGAACCAGGCCACCCAGTAACAAACACAGTTTATCGGGCGACCGACCCAAGGTGCCAAACCGGCGGAGCAGTTCCTCGGGTGGCCGACCCGCATCCCTCAGCCACCAGAACCATGGAGGAATAGCGTGCGGCGGCCTACTAGACGGAGAAACTACATGAGAGCGCCAGCCTGCAAGACGAAAACCTCCAACGACTCCCAGTGCTGACAACACCAGCTGGTGGCTCCTGAGAGGGGAATAATCACGATAATGGGTCCACATCACATCAGGCGGCGAAGGGTCACAACAAAGTGTAGTTTTTTGCCAACAGCATGTTTGCACCCGGTACTGATGGCGGCAGCACTCGGTACTGTGGAAGCTTTCATAGCACCGGGTGCTGGCAGCAGCAGCACCGTGTGGGGGACTCTCTCTCCAGACGGACTCCAGCAGGCAGTTAGTGGTGGAAGCGTTTGGACTTCTTGCTAAATACAGCCATGACAGTGAGCACTGAAAGGGCACAAAGCGTGTTATTTCCTTCTGAGCGGAGTGTTTATGATCCTGACAATTGAGCTCCAACAGCAAAACAACTACTGCAGAGACTTCCGGTTATGGCTGCCACGTAGGACGGACGTGTCTCGCTCTGCTCTGCTCCTGGAAAAAAAAAAAAATCGGCAAATAACTCTCTCATTTGGGACAGAACGTATCCCAGCATTTGGGCGAGGATATGTCGGCGAAGCCTAAGGCTGGAAAATCAGGAAAAGGAAAAAGCGAGCCGCCGAAACAGTCCAAATTAACGGACTTTCAGGTCTGTGACGCAGCAAACAAAACTCCATATATGGCGGAGGAGGCTGGCAACGCTGCGATTTCTGCGGGGAATGGCGCAGATGCGCTGATGGCTGCCATGAGTTCAATGAGAGCGGACTTTTCCTCTAGATTTGATGGGATTATGACAGCGTTGGAAGGAATAAGAAAGGAATTGGGTGACTGTGTAGAACGAACGGCGCAGATGGAGCTCCGTCTCGCTAGTGCTGAAGATGACGTCACCCGTCTTCAATTAAAGGTGCGCACTTTGGAAAAAAAAAATAAATCTCTGGAAGATAATATTTTGGATTTGGAATCTCGGTCGAGACAGAATAATTTGAGGCTGGTGGGTCTTCCAGAGGAATCAGAAGGTCGGGACGTATGTTCCTTTCTGGAAAAGTGGATTCCGGAGGTGCTGGGCAGCGAGGAGTTGCAATCAGCAGTGGTTCTGGAAAAAGCACATCGTATTGGCCCACGGACAGATAAGGGACCGCCGAGGACCTTAATTATGAAGTTTCTTAGCAACAGAGACAGGATGAAGATCTTCAACGCTGCACGTGCTAAAGGAGAGATTAAACACCAGGACCAGCAGGTGCGGTTCTACCCAGATTTGGCCACAGGAATCCAGCAATTGAGGAAGCAGTTTGATCCCGTACGTAAGGAGCTGCGCAACCTTGGGATTCGTCATGGTGTAATCTATCCTGCGAGACTGCTGACCACGTATGAGGGCAGAACCCACATCTTCAAGACCCCAGAGGAGGCGCAGGAGTTCATCAAGAAGATCAAAGAAGAAGAAGAGACTGGTGGGAGCTAAGCATGAACAAAATATAAGGTAGAATAATTAAGCATTTGCACAGGCATCTGACTGACTTGAAGTAAATAGTAAGTTTACAAAATATAGATTGTATTATATAATAAAAAAACAAAACAAACAAACAAAAAAAAAACTATGATGTACAAAGTTGTTAAAAATTTTGGAGTTAAGTTGGAAAACTACAGAGGAGAGTTAATGTTACGTCATTAAAAGCAGTAGAGTTAGGGTGATTGGGAGGATGAAGAAGGAGTGGCTTAGGCTGTTCCCCGTGGGTGTGGAACGGTCGATGGCTATATCGGGAGACAGAATTTTTCTTTTGATTTTGGGGGGTTTGCCACAAGGGGAAATTTGTTTGTGTGTAGTTTGTAGGATGAATGTTCAACCACTCATGTTTTTGCTTCTCTGTATGAGCATGTTTACACTGCAAGGTAATCCCAAACTCTCTATTGATCATGGACCAAAGTGTTAATCTTAATTTAACTTCATGGAATTGCAGAGGTCTACAAAATTTAAAAAAACTTAAACAAGTTATGAATAAAATAAAGGACATGGGTTCAAGAATTGTGTTTTTACAAGAAACTCATCTGATAGAGGAGGATGTTAAAAGAATTAGGAGTAGATGGCAGGGAAGTGTATTCACCTCTTCATTTTCATCCCGAGCCAGGGGAGTTATGACTCTCATACATAAATCAGTTCCTTTTCAAGTGAAAAATGTAATTGGAGACAAATTTGGAAGATATGTAATCATTCAAGGTTCTTTGCTATTAGAAAATATAAATCTTGTGAACTTATATGGTCCCAATATAGATGATCAGAAGTTCTTTGCTAATTTATTTCTCATCTTATCATCACTTACAGGGCAACATATAATAGCAGGGGATTTTAATTGTACATTGAATCCAGGTGTGGATAGATCAACAGGACTGGATTGTACGCACATTGGATGTAGGATGACTATTAATCATTTTATGAAAGAATTGAGATTGTTAGATATATGGAGAGAAATGAAACCACAAGTTAAAGCCTATTCTTGTTATTCCAGTACCTACAAGACATTCTCACGTATTGATTATTTTTTGATTTCCACAGAATTAAGGTCCAAGATTCAAAACTGCTTTTATGATAACATCGTGATCTCTGATCATGCACCCTGTTGTCTAATATATGTAGATAAAAAATTGACAAAGGAATCAGGTAGATGGCAATTTCAGCATAAATGGCTTCAGGATGAGGAATTTGTCAAGTATATAGAAAAACAGATAGACGAGTTCTTTGACATCAATACTACACAAACATCAGCATGTGTAAAGTGGGAGGCTTTCAAAGCTTTTATTAGGGGACATATTATTAGTTATACAGGATCAAAATCTAAGAAGACTCGAGAGGAGAGAGCTAAATTGGAACATAAAATAAAAAATCTTCAGGAAAAAGTGTATGTAGGAAGTGACCCAAGGTTGGAGAATGAATTACTGATTTTGAGAGCTGAATACGACAAAAAATCAGCGAATAGAGCTGCCTCGAGTCTTCTAAGATTGAAACAATCTTTTTATGAACAAGGTGAAAAATCAGGAAAATTATTAGCATGGCAGATTAAACAATTGGAAATTAAAACACCAATTACCAGTATTATAAGTAACGGACAGGTAGTTATAGATCCTTTAGAAATTAATAGAGCCTTTAGAGATTACTATGAAAAATTATATGATTCCAAAAATGAACCTGATTTAACAAAACTAAATGGGTTTTTGAACGAACTATCTATACCGTGTATTCCAAATGAAAACAGGGAGATATTGGAGTCTAAAATTAGTCAAGAAGAAGTTGGGCTAGCCATTGATAATATGAAATCAGGAAAAAGTGCAGGACCAGATGGTCTTCCAGTTGACCTTTATAAAAAATTTAAGAATAAATTAATAAAACCTTTTTTGGAAATGGTTTTAGAAGCATTTCAAAATAATAATTTACCATCATACATAAATAATGCCTTAATTATACTGCTGCCAAAACCAGGTAAGCCCTCTAATAAATGTGAAAATATGAGACCAATAAGCCTATTAAACGCCGACCTTAAGATAATCTGTAAAATTTTAGCAAGACGAATACAAGAAATTTTACCAAATATTATTAATCGAGATCAGAATGGCTTTATAAAGGGTAGACAAGGCTTCCATAATGTAAGAAGACTATTTAATATTATCTATTTTAATAAAGAAGCACCGGATACAGCTCTCCTATCATTGGACGCCGAAAAGGCCTTTGATAGAGTTGAATGGCCCTTTCTTTTTGAAGTCCTACAAAGGTTTGGACTTGGAAATAATTTCATAAAATGGGTTCAAATAATATACAATAATGCTACAGCAGAAATCCTAACAAATAACAATATTTCAAAACCAATAAAAATCAATAGAGGATGTCGACAAGGCTGTCCACTTTCACCTTTACTGTTTACTATGGCAATTGAACCTTTAGCGATAGCGATACGTTTACATTCACAAATATATGGAATTAAAGTTGGACCAACAGAACATAAAATCTCCCTGTACGCCGATGATATAATTTTGTTTATGTCGAATCTAAAAAAATCAATTCCAACCTTGTTGAATTTAATAAAGAATTTTGGGGAAATATCAGGATATAAAATAAATAAAACTAAATCTTCAATATTAATGCTAAATGAGACCCAGAGAAATTACCCAGCCCCTGAGGTAAATCAATTCAATGTTGTAAATCAGTTTAAATATTTAGGAATCCAAATTATGCCTAAGCTAGAATCAGTCGCCAGTGTCAACTATGAAGCCTTAATGTCAGATATCAGTGAGTTAACTCAGAGATGGATGTCACTACCAATGTCGATGATCGGGAGAATCAATATACTTAAAAGTAATATTTTACCTAAAATACTTTATTTATTTCAATACATTCCCTTATCACCACCTTTAGATCTATTCTCAAGAATAAAAAAAAAGTTAGTGGAATTTATATGGAACAACAGGAGGGCTAGATTACGTTTGTCTTTATTATATTTACCATTTGATCGTGGAGGTCTGAAATGTCCAAATTTTATGTTGTATTATTGGTCGGCACAACTGAGGTCTATGACATATTATTTTTCATCAAATGATCTCCCTCACTGGACTGAAATGGAATCATACAATTTACCTTTACCTCTTCCCATATTCATATACTCAGATTCGGCAAAAAAATTACAAAAACAAGTTAAAAATCCATTTGTAAAGCATATGATCAAAATATGGTGTGAAGCTAAAAACTATTTAAAAGAACCACAGTTATTGTCACAATTTAGTCCAATATGGGGTAATCAATATTTTAAACCAGGGAGAGCGGACGCTGTATTTAAAGTATGGAATTTAAAAGGGATACAAAAGATTCAGGATTTATATTTGCCATGTGCAGACAACATAATGTCTTTTGAAGAGCTGAGGATCAAATTTAATCTCAATAGAACACATTTTTTTAAATATCTTCAACTTAGAAACTTTATTCGATCAAATCAAAATAAAGCTCTCACTCGACCTATTTATTCATCCTTGGAAAAAATGATGATGAAAGATAGTAAAAGAAAGGGTATTATTTCAGAGTTTTATAACTCATTGACACTATCTTCAAGTGAAAATTCACTGAAAAGATTAAACTACTGGAAAGAAGATCTGCAAATTGAAATTTCAGAGGAACAATGGGAATTGGCTTGTACAGAAGCTCAAACCAAATCAATAAATGCACGCCTTAAATTGATACATTTCAAATGGTTAATGCGGATGTATGTTACACCGGAGGAGTTAAATAGATATAACAAAAATATACCAGATACATGCACAAAATGCATGGAAAGTAAAGGAACCCTATTTCATTGTTTATGGGAATGTAGATTAATAAGAATGTTTTGGGAAGAGGTGAGGGTAACAATTGAAAAAATAATCTCAAAACAAATCATATTGAATCCTAAACTGTTTTTGTTGGGTCTGTACCCAGAAAAGCATAATTTTAATAAAAGTGAAAGAACATTCATAGACCTCAGTTTGCTTAATGCCAAAAAATGTATTGCACTATTATGGAAAAAGACTCATAGACCAGATGTGACTCAGTGGTTAAGACAGATGTTAACAAACCTTCCATTAGAAAGAATAACATATATACTAAAATCAAAGGAAATTGTGTTTGAGAATATATGGAGACCTTTTATTGATTATGTAAAAAATTTAAACATAACTCTTGAAGAAGAAGGTGAATGATGTGTGTGGACCTTGTAAATTCCAAACTGGTGAACATAATATGTATACTTATGTATTGGATTGTCTAGACTAAACAGAGGAGCATTGTTGAAGACTTGATTTTGTTGGTGGTTGTTGGTGTTTTTAGTGCATTTTTTTTTTTTTTGTAGTACTTTAGTGTTAGTGTTTGATTGTTTGTATCATGTTTGTTAAAAAAAAAAAAAAGGTTCAATAAAGATATTGTGGAAAAAAAAACAACTACTGCATAGTGCATTGCTTATTTGAACATGATTTTTTGGACAGTGGCAAAAATCCAAAAATCCCAAAGACAAGAGCCATGCAGGGTCATGTACGGAGGCTGTCCTGTTTAAATAAGCTGAATGTCGCTGCAGTCTCCAGTCCACACACCCCATAGTTGAAATACTGGAGTTACCGCCACTGCTTTATGAAAATTATCTTTTTTTTAACAGAATAAGCAGCTCATGCCTAGTAAGACCGGAGCTCGGCACAATTGTCACACACACACACACAAGTTGAGACGGAGCTGCAGCAAGTTTCTCACAGCTTCCATAGTTTACCACATAAGTTATGAACCCTGTTTAAATTACGAGACCACAGGGTCTTAAAAACATCTTCAATAATACCGCATATCGCGGTGTTGAGCTGTCCACCATCACTGCAGGGGAATTCCTCTACCGCAACAGCCCTAATTTCCCTTATAGAAAGATAAATATTGAAAAAAATCCACTGTGTAGACATATTGAGACTTATACTGCACAAAAGTTCAACTGGCCAAAACTCCTCTTAATTTATCACGTGTTCCCATGATTTCAGCTAGACAGAGATATTTTTTTCCCATTAACCATCCACCTGTTCAGACACTAGGTGTAGGAATCACCAGATTCTGCACAATACAATATTTTCACGAAACTTGGGCAGCAATGTGATATTATCACAATCTTATGATATGCTGAGTGATGACGATGGATTGAGCTGTCACCAACGACGGCTTTCCCGCCTTCTGGCTACATTAAATTGTAAGGGGGTGCTTGTGACGGCGATGACTGATGAGGCCGATGCGTGAAGCACATAGCATATCGCAATCGGGACAGATGTACATAATTGGCTGAGTGGATGACACCGACTGCTGTAGATGTCTCTGTTGCGGCACCATGACGTGTTTCATGGCAGGCATCCAAACGGGCAGTTCTATCTCTCTCAAAGAGGTCAACACCTTCATGGCAGATCTTTTGCCAAAGGGGGCGGTTCTTGGCCTGCATTTCCCATGTCATAGGATCAATCCCACACAACTTGAGTGAGGCTTTGAGCACGTCTTTATACTGCTTGCACTGACAGCCCTGTGACCGCTGCCCTTCGTCCAACTGGCCAAATAACAGGATTTTAGGAATGCACTGATCTGTCATCTGAACAATGTGGCCAGTCCAGCGCAACTGGGCACGTATGATGAATGACTCGATGCTGGTGATATTGCACCTGCAGAGGACTTCTGTATTGGCAACTTTGTCTCGCCACGTGATTCCACACAGCTTCCAATTTCCACACAGCTAACCACTGCACCACCGCGCTGCCAGCACGGTGGTGCAGTGGTTAGCACTGTTGCCTAACAGCTAGAAGGTTCCAGGTTCGAATCCCCAGACCGGCAGGGGTAGGAACCTTTCTGTGTGGAGTTTGCATGTTCTCCCTGTGCTGCGTGGGTTTACTCCGGGGGCTCCGGTTTCCTCCCACAATCCAAAGACATGCATGTTAGGTTAATTGGTTGTTCTAAAGTGTCCCTAGATACATCTCCTATAGGCCCTTAGAATGGAGGGTGAGTACTAGTGAAGCGCTTTGAGTGGTCTTTGAGCCTAGAAAAAGCACTATATAAGTACAGGTCCTTATCCCTTATCCTTCCTTAAACACCGCATGTGAAACTGTTCAAGTTTCTTCACATGGGGGCAATAGGTTGTCCACGACTTGCACCCATAGAGAAGTGTAGATAGAACAACACTGCGAAAGACCTTGATCTTGGTGCTTTGATGAATGCCACGCTTTGACCATAGATGATGCTGTAGGCATCCATAGGATGCACTAGCCTTGCTGATGCGGTGGGTAACTTCATCATCAATCTTAGCATTCTGCAAGATGGTGCCCCCCAAGTAGCAGAACTTGTCAACTGCCTTGAGGGGTTCGCCACCGACGGTAATAACCGGATTTATCGGGAGCATACCAGGACGAGGTTGATGTAAAACCTCTGTCTTCTTGATACTTATAGTGAGTCCATAACGATTCACTGCTCTAGCAAACTGGTCAACGATGAACTGTGCATCTTCAAGAGTGTGAGCGATGAGTGCGCAGTCATCGGCATAGAGAAGATCTCGTAGCATCATGCATGACGTCTTTGTTTTAGCCTTTAAATGTTGCAAGTTGAATACATTGCTGTCAGTGCGAAACCGGATCCTTACACCCCTGTCGCAGTCCTTGAAGGCATCAAGGAGCATTGCAGCGAAGATGATACTAAAGAGCAGCGGGGCCATAACACACCCCTGTTTAGTGCCATTGATGATAGGGAATGGATCGGAGATTAAACCACTCTCAACCACCCGCCCGACCATGCCATCGTGGAATGAGCGGATGATAATGACGATCTTAGGAGGGCACCCAACCCTGGCGAGCAGCTTCCACAGGCCCTCTCTCCCAACAGAGTCGAAGGCCTTAGTCAGGTCTATGAACACTATGAGCAAATCACAAATTTGTTCTCGGCACTTCTCTTGTATTTGCCTGGCTGCAAACATCATGTCAATGGTGCCTCATCCTGCTCGAAAGCCGTACTGACTCTCGGGAATTATGTTGTCGACAACATAGTGACTGAGGCAGTTTATGATTACACATGCTAAAATCTTACCAGTGATGGCAAGGAGCGATATTCCTCTGTGGTTATCACAGCAGTGGCGGTTTCCCTTATGCTTGTACAAGTGAACAATCATTGCATCCTTGAAGTCTTGTGGAACCGCTTCCTGCTCCCATATGGTGGCAAATAACTGGGTGAGATGAGCGACGACGATGTCACCGCCACACTTATAGATCTCCTGCGGGATACCATCTTCACCAGCTGCCTTACCACTAGACGTCTGTTTTGATGGCATCTTTAATCTCAGTAACGGTTGGTGGGACATTCAGCTCCTCTATGATAGGTCTCTGAGGAAGCTGTGCGATGGCTTCATCAGAGATCACAGAATGGCAATTCAGGACACCATTAAAGTGTTCTACCCAACGCTCCAGGATGACAGCCGGCTCCCTTATGAGTGTCTGACCATCCGAAGAGTACGCTGGCATACTGCCCTGTGATGTCGGACCGTAGACCACCTTCAGGCCATCGTAGAACACTTTCATGTTGTTCTTGTCAGCACCTTCCTGGAGGTCCTCAGCTCTAGCAATCCACCACTGGTCCATCATACTACACAGCGGAACCTGCACTGTCTGCTGGACATGGTGGTAGATGTCCTTCTTTGCAATCAAGCTTTTATCATTCACATACTCAAGATGGGCACGGTGAAGACGGTCCAACAATTGGATGACTGCTACATCATTTTCATCGAACCAATCCCAATGCTTGCATTTGATGAAGCCAAGCACTTCCTCCGCCACTTCATAGATATTATCATGAAGTAACGTCCAATGGCTGTCAACAGTCTCAAAAAGGGCATCGTCAAAGTCAGTAACTTTCGTGACAAGTTGCTGCTTCAGTTGGGTCCTGGAATCCAGTGAGCCAAGCTTGACCACGTTGAGCTTCTTCACAGGTGTCTTCCGGACCCTACGCCGTGGGGGCTTAAAAGAGAACGTGACTCTCAACCGCAACAACCGGTGGTCTGAGAGACATGTCGTTCCCCTCATTGTTCTGGTAAGGTGCACATCCTTGATGTCCCGCTGTCATGTATTGACAAAGTCAATCTGATGCCAATGGTCTGAACGAGGATGCACCCATGTGGATTTCAGTTTGTTCGCCTGTTGCAAGAACGTGTTGGTAATAGATAATTGATGCTGGGCGCACAAGGAGAGGAGCAAGGTGCCGTTGGAATTCTCCTTTCCAACACCGTGCTGGCCAATAACATTTTCCCAGGTGGTCCGTGAGGCTCCCATGCAAGCGTTTAAGTCCCCTAGGACCACCAACTTGTCAGTATGAGGAGTGGCTTAAATAACACGTCTAGTTCCTCATAGAACCGTTCCTTGCTCTTGTCTGTCTGTGTCATAGTTGGTGCACACGCACTACTGCATGTTATGTACCCAGTATCAAGCTTCAGGCGGAGCACCATAAGTCAATCACTGACCCCATACGGTAGAGAGTCAAGCAGGTTGACGTAACAGGTCTTGATGGCGAAGCCGACTCCTGACCGTTGTGCCTCATCAATCGGGCGCCCACTGCAATAGAACGTGTAGCCAGACCCATGCTCAGTGATCTGTGTCGAGTCAGGAACAGAGTCTCACTAAGGGCAGCTATTGCGATGTTGTAGCGGAGTAATTCTTGTGCAACAATGGCTGTCCGACGTCGCAGGCTGTTGTCACTGTCTTGGAGGGTACGGACATTCCAAGCAGCTATGTTTATTGTGTTTTTCACTTTCTTCATTTCTTTCATTTTTCGACCACAGACATGGATGACCAGCTCACCGCAGCTAGCAAGCAAGCCAAAAATGGAGCAAGCTTTCTTTAGGGGTCCTTTTCTCCCCCTCTCTCTGTCTGGAGAAGGCAGTGCTATCCCTAAAAAGGGCTGCCTTGTCATCCGGGCAGAATACAAACTGGGCTGTTGCTCCGGGTCAACACCAGAGCGACCATCACACCCACACCGCCATGTGTGGGGAGACGTGACTAGAGGCTCCCAGAAGCATCCTCTTCCTGCCCCCGTCGCCACCTCATTCCTCGCCACAGGACTTCTATGCATGTGATAATGATACTGATGGTAAGTAAAGCAGCAGCCAAAAGAAGACACCTGCACCTGATGATTATGGTGGCGGTGGAGTATACAAGCCCAAGGCCACCCTCTCTTCCTGACACCCAGCTTCAGCGGTAGGGGCGGAAAGTGCAGCCACTGGGGCAGGCGCAGCAACCGACCAGAATCCTCATTCCAAGGACTGCCCTCACAGCTGTTGCAAAAGCTGATCATTTAACCCATGACTGGGGGGTACAAGAGGGGGGGGGGGACAGATGTTCCTCCATTCCCCAGCGAGGTCCTCTATGCTGGGTACCCGTATGTAGTTTAGCTGGCGAGGCAACGCCGTTGTGGCCACTACTGTACCCACGGCAGCTACGAGGAGCCATGAGCCATACATAAGAGCTGGGGTGGGCGTGGGGACCAGGGTATTTGAACCACCCGAAGGGACGGGGCACCTGTCCTCCTACCAAGGTACTACCCAACCGTCACAACCCCCCAACAACCCAATCATATCCCATCCCAATCTTTGTCTTGTTCAACTACTGGCTAGATCTCAGAAGTCACTCCTGTGCTGTGCTGGCCTAACCAGGCAGTGAGCATTTAGTGCAGTGTTTTTCAACCGGTGGTCCTAAGACCAGAGGGGTCTTTGAGAGAATGTGCAGGGGTCCTCAGGAAATTGTTTAATTTAACTTCCTAAATGAGGCTACTGGACTTGACTTAGCACTGATGATGTAGAGTGAAGTGCATGGCGGTGGTGCACCTGTGGGCTGGTTGCCAGACACCAATCAAATCTAAAAGAAGAAGAACTTCCTAAATGGTATAAAAAAAATTGCAAATTACCGTTATTGTATAGTGGCTTTTCCATGTCAGCAAATGGCACTGTGCAAACAATAATAATGGCTACCATCTTCTTCTTCATGTATTTTATGGAGGTTATCGCCACCACAAGATATCAAAATATTACCCTAGATTTATTTTTTTCACAACCCTATCAGACACAAACTTTTTTAACTCACTCATGGTCAAAGGTGTGTAGTGGTTACATTTACTCAAGTACATGCACTCAAACATCTTTTTCACCAAATTTACTTTCACAAGTAGTTTTATAGCAGGATACTTTCTACTGTTGAGTAAATTTTCTAAAGAAAAACTGTACTTTTAATCAGATAGTTTTTGCTGTACTCTGAGTTTTTTTTTTTTTTTTATTTCACAGATTTGAAATAGTAAATGGTAAAATGGGTCAGGCCAGTGCCGGTGCATGGCAGCTCTACCGCCATCAGTGTGTGAATGTGTGTGTGTGAATGGGTGGATAGCAGGATCTGTAAAGCGCTTTGGTCATGCAGAGATGAGTAAAAAAGCGCTATATAAGTGAACGCCATTTACCATTTAGATTTGAAATGAGTGCAAATCAAGTTTTTCCCATCAGTTTTTCTCATCTGTTTTGAAATCTTTTTTTTCTGTTCTGGCTCAGCAAATATTTGATTTATCACCTTTTCTGTATATGATCTATAATGTATTAGAGGGCACATATGACTAGTTTATATTTCAGTCTGAACTATGTAAGAAAAAACCTAGGAAACTGCAAATTTACAATTAAAAAAGTTGCAAATCTATAAGAAAAGAGCTATAAATTCATGTGGGAAAAAGTCACAAATTTACAAGAAAAAAATTGCAAATATGAGTAAAAAGTTGCAAATTTGCATTACAAATGTCACAAATGCATCATAACATGTTGCAAATTTATCACAACAATTAAGAAATAACATGTTGCAAATTTAGCATAAAAATTAAGAAAAAAATCATATTTATGAGAAAAAAAAACATCTTAAAATTAAATGAAAATTTTCACAAATTTACAAGTACAAAACCGACTTTTTGCGAGAGTAATGTTACTACTTAAGTAACTTTTTTAGTAAATACTTTCCTACTCTGACTCAAGTAATTTTTTGGTGACTACTGCTACTTGTATTTTAAAGTCATGATGTAAAGATATTTTAAGTTGAGTAAAATTTCTGAGTTCTCTACTGCTCATATTGGCCTGCTAGACCACTTGTCTGACCCAGGTCTGCTCACAGTAGGAAAGGAGTCACAGGAGGGTTTATGTTTAAAAAAAAAAAACAAAAACAGGTCAATTCATGAATTTTGGTGTGTAAACAGCTTAAGAGCGCTAATCTATCTATAAATGCAAAAAATCTCTGTCTGCATGTGTGAGTGTGTGTGTGTGTACGTCTGTGTGTGTTCCTCGGATATCTCTCAAACCGTTTGTCAGACTGACCTCAGATTTTATAAGTGCTTTGCTGAGGTTACAAGGGTGTGCATCCCCAAGTATGGAGTTGCTCAGTGAAAATATGTAATTTTTATCAATAAACATTTAGCCACCACTCCATTTTTTTTTTTTTTGATTTTGTATACTTTATTGATCCCCAGAGGGGAAATTGAGGGCATCCACCTGGATGGATGAAGCAGCCACGGTACATTTCTTCATGCCCTGGCTTCTAGAAGTGTGGGCAGGACTTTGGATTGACTCCGTACTGATTGGATAATAAGCGGCATCACAACCAGCCATCAGAGTGCTCCACAAACAAAAGGAAGTGAAAAGTGACAAATCTGACCAGAAAAAGAGAATACTAACGATTTAATGCTTAAAAAATTATACTATAATGCTGCCGTGATTGCATAGCTCTAAAGGATAATTCGGCATATTGATGGCTGAAATGCAAACCCTCCTATCTGCCGGATTTTCTGATTTGTGGATTTCACTTTGGATGACGAGAACAAGGAAGGCTGCTCATATCTGTCTGCAAGACAGTCCCGCCCTTTATTGTGACAGAAAATTATTCTGATGAAAAACACAGCATAGCATTCTGCAAGAAAACAAAAAGTTTTTTTAGTGCATTTTTCCGATAGGTTTTGTGTTTCATCCATCAATATGTGGAGAACATGAGGTGCACGGATACACAGGAAGCGGGGGGGCAGCCGGACCGGCTTATCACAGTCCTTGCAGGGACCCAAATCCAGCCTGCCCGATTAACGGGACGGAGTCTCACCCGTGCCACTGCTGTCCTTTGCGGCACCGCAGGTTCAACATGGCGTGCCTCCCGGTGCACGGCTATCTAAAAAAAGTTAATAATAATACCACCATGATTGTGGAGTGGAATGGACAGATCAATTGCATATCATCTGCAGACACATATGCATGCTTTAACTAAACGACGACGGTGATAAAAACCGCCCAAATAACGAACTAAATCATTTTTTATTTACTGACAACTGGGCAACATTGATGCAACAGTTGCAGCCAAATGGGTCATTCTGCTGAGTATAATAATGTTCGGTGTTTTGTATTTACAGTATAATATTACTAAAATATAAAAGGATGCACTACAATAGGTCTCAAATATTTGTAAACTTATCCTATTATAGTACTACATGAGTTTATTGATAAGACTATAAACTACACATAAACTAAAACAATTATAATGATGACTGAACAACTCCCATTCCCCAAAGTGCAAGATAAAACATTTATGGATATAACTTATAAAAGATCACACAAATAAGTCTGACAAACAAATTAACAAGGGTTCTTAAACAGTCGCTAATATTGGATGTCCCATTCATTTTCAATAATTCTGTAATTAATATTCACACAATCAAATAAATCTTAGTGTTCAGTCCCTTTTATATTTGTCAAAGTCTTACATGTGTGATTGTCTACATATAAGCTACACCTCTTTGTATTCCATTTTCAAACACAGCCTACATTTGAGCCTGTAAAGCCTCACTGGGCCACCTGTTTTCAGAAAAGAATACTTGCTTTCTATGGGCATGCACCAGTCAGAGTGATTCAAAGAGTGGCTAAAGCTTTCAACTCACAGCAGAGTTGCTCATGTGTCGGTTCATGGCGATGACAATGAGCTGAACTCCACCAGCATTAACAACCGTATCTTTCACATCATCATTTCCTGCAACTGCTCGGATGGCACTAAGCACCTGACGAACCAAGTCCTGTAAGAAAACGAAAACTGGTCAGTGAGAAAGACAGACATGAACGCTGATTCCCTTTGAATAGCAAACTTGTCTGCTCCTTGCACATTACCGCTGACTCATAGCTGTCTGCAAGCAATGTCATCATGAGTTTTAATCCACCCAGATCACAGATGTCTTGACAAAACTCGTTCCTTACAGCCAGGCGGGACAGAGTCGCACACAGTTCACTCAGAACAGAAGTGTTGGCAAGATGAGCTGTGAGGAAGGGACAAAATAAAGAAAAGGCAATGGACTGATGAAACGTGAGCAAATATCACTTATGGGTATGATATGTAAGCTGGTTGCCAACCGCCAATCAAATCTAAAAGAAGAAGATGATTAGGGGTTTACAACCTGTGCCTCAGCAGCCACATGCAGCTTTTTCTGGCCACCAGTTTTGCCATACGCTATGTCTTTGAAAACTTTTTAAAATGTTCAGAAAGCTCTAATTTACAAGGATAAATCCACTAATTTAAGGTATATGAGAAAAAAATGCAATTTTCTAACAAAAACAGGCAAGTTTCCAGAAAGAAAAACCTTGCAAATTAATGAGAAAAGTTGCAAATTTAGGAAAAAATATTTCAAATTCAAGAGAACTTTTTTTTGGGGGGGGGGGGGGGGACGAGCTGATTTATAAAAAATTGAAAAAAGTTTCTGAGATAACGCTCACATTTACAACAAAAATAGGTCACAAATTTAGAGCAAGCGCAACAAATGTGCAAGAGAAAAGTTGCTAATTGAAAGACAAAAAATCAAAAATTTAATCTTTTTTTATTCATTTTTGGATATTTTGCCTGTATTCAACATATACAGTTAAGACAGAAGCAGGAGACAGGGTAAGGAGCAGGGTAGGGACATGGAGAAAAATTGCTCTGGAATGGGAATCAAACCAGAGATCACTACCATAAGGCAATCTTGTAATGTGTGTCATAACCATTTTTTTTTTTTTTTTTGGACTTATTTTGTACCCGTAGGTAGATTTGTTCTGCAGTCCGGTGACAAGCCACCAGCTGCCGGTCGCTGTGTGCGCAAGCGCCCCTTAACTCCCTAACCTGCATGTTTTGGCATGTGGGAGGAAACCAGAGAAATCCCGGAGTAAACCCACGCAAACACGGGGAGAACATGCAAACTCCACACAGATCACTGTTGGCCGGGGGGTGGGATTGAACCCACAATCTTGTGATCCCTGCGATCCCCCGGCCGAGGGTAAACTGTGCTGCCGCGGTGCTAACCACTGCGCCACCGTGCAGCCATGAGGCCAAAACATGCCTTAAGTCATAAATTTATAGGAAACAGAAGTAAATTTATGAGAAACAAGAACACTCTGAGGCAAGTGCAATATCCCCCGTCTCCGTTTTCCTTGAATTTCCTAATACTTACTGATGGAGAGCACTTTTCAACTGTTAAATATAATGACTGTGACAGAAACAAATTACAATAAGCCCATCATCCATGAATATACAACCAAAGTATACAACCAGGGCCAAGTCCATGGCAGGGTCACGATGGACGGGCGATCTGTCCAGGGTGTACCCTGCCTCTCGCCCAAAGATGCTGGGATAGGCTCCAGCACCCCCCCCCCCCCCCATGACCTGAAAAGGATTAAGCAGAAGAAGATGGATGGATGGATGATATACAGTACAACCCATAGTTGCAGGTCAGGATCCCAAGGTGAACCTGTGTAACAAGTATGGTGACTCTAGAGAGCTTTACACATTCTATAGTAAGAGATCATAGGGAGTGCCAACCTTGACCTTTGACCTTTTAAACCCAAACCTGTAGTCAGAGGTTATGGTCTCAAGAGTGAACCCGTGTACCAAGTTAGGTGGCCCTAACTTTACTCGCTGTACAATAATAAGGCATATGGAATGTTAACCTTGACCTTTGGACCCCAAATTGATAGTCAGAGGTCAGGATCCCAAGGTGAACCTGTGTAGCAAGTTTGCTGACCCTAGCCTTCTTTGTTGTTGAGCTACAGTTTATAAGCCCTTTTGATGTTGACCTTTGACCATGTGATCCCAAAACCATAGTCACACTTCAGGGTCACAGGGTGAACCTGTGAACCAAGTTTGGTGACTAACTTTAATTGTTGTAAATCTTGTATAGGGAATGTTAACCTTGACCTTTCACAGTTTGACCCCACACCCATAGTCAGAGGTCAGGATTCCAAGGTGAATCTGTGTACCAGGTTTAGTGACCCTAGCTTTACTTGTTGTACAGTAATAAGGCATAAGAAATGCTAACCTTGACCTTTTGACCCCAAACCCATAGTTAGAAGTCAGGATCTAAAGGTGAGCCTGTGTAGCAAGTTTGGTGACCCTAGCTTTCTTTGTTGTTGAGCTATGCATTATAAGCCATTTTGATGTTGGCCTTTGACCTTGTGATCCCAAAACCACTTCAGAGTCACAGGGTGAACCTGTGTACCAAGTTTGTTGACCCACACTTTACTCGTTGTACAGTAATAAGGCATAGGGAATGTTAACCTTGACCTTTTGACTCCACACCCACAGTGAGAGGACCAGAATTCCAAGGTAAACCTGTGTACTAGGTTTGGTGACCCTTCCTTTACGAGTTATACTGTGGGGGACACAATAGGTCATGGCACTCCACCCAGGACACGGGGTTGATGGGGGGAGAAGATAGTCAGAAATGGTAATGGGGAAAAGGCGAGAAAGAGTGCCTAAGGGCGCCAGAGCGCTAGGGGGTAATAAGCCAAAGAAAGTCATGCCTTCCGCCCCCACTGTACCAGGTTCACGCCTGAGGACACAGGGCTGCGAATGTATTGTATCAAGACCTCCTCTGTGACACATGTTAATGTGTATGTCGGTGTGTGTGCATGTTTCACAGCATGTATGTTAATATGCTTTCCCTGGGTGCCAGAGAGGCAGGAATAAGTGTATAAGAGAGATCACTCTGGCACTCAGGGGCATTCTGTTCTGAGTTGGAGGAGAATAAAGTTCTGTGTCGTCAGCTCGTTGTCTCGTCTGATTCCATCCTCCACAGTGGTGACCCTGAGACGTGAAATGGAGAAGGAGCAGAGCTCCCCCGTGGGGACACTCCCACTGGGGTCTAACACCGCTGCATGCGCCGTTGCAGTCATACTCCCGGATTTTTGGCTTCACAACCCGGCTGCTTGGTTTATACACATGGAAGCCTAGTTCGTCCTCTGCGGCGTCTCAACAGATGACACAAAGTACCATCATGTGGTAACTGCACTGGACGCGTGTGCCACACAGTGCGCCATGAGCCTACTCCAAGCTCCACCAGCCCAAGGAAAATACGAAGCTCTCAAGCGGCTGCTGCTGCACCGTTATACCCTTTCAAACGCAGGGAGGGTGGAAAAGCTCCTCACCCGCTCAGAGCTAGGAGACAGATTGGCTGTGGACCTGGTGGAGAGCATGCTGGCGTTGGCGTGGGCACGGACAATGGATCTTTCCTTTTCGCCCATCTCTTCCTCAGAAACCAACCGGCTTCAGCGCGAGCGATCCTTGCTAACTCACCGCTGCTGGGGGCCAGGGACTACCGCGCGCTGGCAGAGGAGGCAGACGACATCATCCTGGCAAACAGGGCCCTCAGCGTTCAGGCAGTGAGACCGGGATCTCCGGTGGAGCCCGGTGAGGTCACGGAGTCCCAGCCGCCAGGAGACACAGAACCGGGACGCTGTGTTTTTATCACCGCCGTTTTGGCAAGGAAGCACAACATTGTCTGCCGCTGTGCCACTTCAAGAAAGCCGGGAAACGGGATAGCCAGTGGTCAGTAGCAGCTGGGACCGCCGGCAACAGGGAGAAGCTGCTTTTCATCACGGACACATGCTCTAGGAGATGTTTTTTGGTAGACTCTGGCTCCCAGAAGAGCCTCATTTTGCCAGTCAGCCACATCAGGACGTTTGGAGAGAGGACGGTGACTGGATGTTTACATGGACGCAATTACCAGTGGGACTTTGTGGTAGCTGCATGTTTGGTCCCCATCTTAGGTGTTGATTTTCCGTGTGCTTATGGACTACTTGTTGATATTGCCAACAGGCGTTTAGTGGACGCTGTATCTTTTTCCTCCTTGCCCTGCATAGCTCGGGGAGTTGGGCCACCAACACACACTAATGTTCTAGCTCCAGGGGGTAAGTACCAGCATTTGCTTTCTGAGTTCCCAGCACTCACGGTTGCCACCTTTTCCGCTACGGTAACCAAGCACGGGGTCAAGCATTTTATCACAACGAAAGGTCCCGCCTGTGTTTGTGCGCCCTCACCGCCTGGACACAGCTAAACTAGCCAGCGCATGCAAGGAGTTTGCTAACTTAGAGCGATTAGGTATCGTTAGGCGCTCCAACAGTCCTTGGGCATCCCCGCTGCACATGGTGCCCAAAGCTGATGGGTCATGGTGGTCATGGTGGTTGTGGTGGTCGTGGCGGCCGTACGGCGATTTTTGACGCTTGAACAATGCCACGGAACATGACCGGTATCCCATCCCACACATCCATGATTTTTCCATGCACCTGGCCGGTACGCACATTTTTTCAAAAAGTGGATCTGGTCCGTGGGTACCACTAGGTCCTGGTTCGCGCAGAGGACATTCCTAAAACAGCGGCAATGACTCCTTTTGGTCTTTTCAAGTTTTTAAGCATGCCATTCGGGTTAAAAGGTGCAGCGCAAAACTTTTCAAAGAATGATGGACGTGGTGCTCCGGGACCTGCAGTTCGTTTTTGTCTACTTGGACGACATTTTGGTGGCTAGTGCGTCAGAGGAGGAGCACCTCGCCCACCTCAAACAAGTTTTCCAACAACTGGAAGCGCACAAGCTTATTGTTAACCCAGCAAAGTGCCAGTTTGGGCTGCCAGTGATTGATTTTTTTGGGCTACTACATCTCGCAAGACGGCACGATCCCGCTGCCGGATAAAGTGCGCGCAGTGTCAGATTTTCCGCGTCCACAGACTGTAAGGGCGCTGCAGGACTTTTTGGGGATGGTTAATTTTTACAACCACTTTCTTCCCCGGGCAGCACAGCTGCTGCAACCACTGTACGACGTGCTCAAAAAAAAAGAAGCCCGGACTTCCGGTCTGGACGCCATGGCGACTGCAGCTTGACACTGAAGTTCTCAGACCCAATCCAGGATAACACCTTGAAAATCAAACTTAACGGATTTTTGGAGGAGTGAAAATCAAAAGACAAAATCATCATGTCTAAAGGAAAACAGAAGAAACTGAAATTCTCCAGGCCAGGACACGTATCGGCCGGAGAATCCGAACTGGAAGATCTCCGTTCAGAAGACGAGGAACTGGTGATAGCTAACAAAAGGGTTAGCCTGAAATCACTATTTGAGGAGCTACAACGATTTCGCCGAGATGTTACGGCCGAATTTCGGGAATTCAGAGAAGAATTGAAAAGGACAAACAGCAGAGTGGACCAGGCCGAGAACCGAATCTTGGAAACAGAGGATCGAATAAAAGTGCTCGAAGATTCTGTGCTAGACCTACGCAAAAGACAAGCAGCTATAGAGGCTAAGCTAACCGACCAAGAAGGAAAACAAAGAAGAGACAACATAAGAATTCATGGTCTGATAGAAGGAACCGAAAATGGTTTTAACTCAATGGCAGAATGCGTGGAATCCTTACTAAGAGAGAAATTGGATATTCCACAAACCACCGACTTGAAGATAGAAAAGGCACATCGTTCATTAGCCGCTAGGCCGGCGGCGGAAGCGCCCCCACGTTCGGTGTTGGTAAGATTTTCCAATTTCAAAATAAAACAAGAGGTTGTAAGACTGGCCTGGCAGAAAAAAGGATTTATGCACCAGGAGAGAAAAGTCTACGTGGAACACGATTACGCCCCGGAGGTCCTTAAAAAGCGCAGGGAATACAATGACGCGAAAAAGGTGTTAAGAGAGAAGAAATTGCGCTTTCAGACACCATTTCCTGCGAAGTTAAGGGTCTTCTACGGCGATGAAACGTGTCTCTATAATTCGGCGGAAGAAGCAACAGCTGACATGGCGAAAAGAGGCCTCCCGGTAACGGTATTTAAACCCACCGCAGACCCGAGTGAGAAGATCAAAACGCAAACATGGACAACACAAAGACCTTCAAAATCCACGGACCAGCAGCGGGAAACCCAGCACCAGAGCGTCGCGGATAAACTATCCGTTTTCAGGTTGGAATAGCGACCTTTTTTTTTTTCTTTTTTTTCTCTTGAATCAATCCGCACATCCAACCCCCCTCATACAAGGTAACAAACATTAAAGGAGATGCATATTCAGCATGTGGTAAAACATTTCATGGAACAATCATATTATTTGAAACAAATAAGTCTTTGTAATAAAAAAAAAAAAAACTTGTTAAAATAGAAATGTGACAATAATCCACATGTTCTCCTCATACTAACAAATACTGTTTTTGCGTGAATGATGTGATGGGGGTGGGAGGGTGCACACAATTTCACAGGGTTTAGGCATAAAAGGAAAAAAAAAAAAAAAAATCATTACAAGTTTGGATTGGGTTCTGAAACTCACGTTAAAAGCATGGGACTACTTTCAGTGGTAAGAGAGGGCCCTCAACACGTAACAGAGTTTGAGGAATTTCCCTCAGAGCCTTCACTCCATCAAGGCTCTTACAGGGTCTTTAAAAAGACCTCAGCTCAGGAAGTTCTTATGACAGCTTTTTGTTTTAAAGTTTTTTACACTATGTTCTTAATGTTTTTCTTGTTTTTAATGTTCTTTCAGTTTCTGAGTAGCACAAAAGAGGGCCACCACACAGTTATACTAAACAAAACAACACAATGGAGAAACAGGGTGTAACCAAAATAATTTCATATAATGTAAAAGGAATCCTGAATCCAGTTAAAAGATCCAAGGTTCTAGGCAAAATGAAAAAAGACAAAGCAGGAATAATACTTTTACAAGAAACCCACCTAACAGACGTGGAACACAATAAACTCAGTAGACAAGGGTTTAAAATGATCTCTTCATCTTCATATAAATCAGGGAGGAGGAGGGGAGTAGCGACATTGATATCAACCAAAATTACATTTGAAAAAAAATCAGAACACAAAGATAAAGAAGGGAGATACAGTTTGGTAACTGGGCGGCTAGAGGGAGAAGATATCACCCTGCTGAATGTGTATGCTCCCCCAGGGGCTAACTGGAAATTTTATAAAAATGTATTCGACCTAATGATAACTAAAGCTCAAGGTTTAGTGATATGTGGTGGGGACTTCAATCTTAGACTGAATCCATACTGGGATGCTTCTGGTAATTCCCCACATCAAAATAACACCCAAAACAGGAAGACTCGGATGCTACTAAAAGAATTGGGAATCTGTGACGTGTGGAGGGAACTCAACCCCAGTGTAAAAGACTATACATTTTACTCAACTCCACATTCATCTTACTCAAGGATTGACTATTTTTTTATGTTTAATAGAGACATTGGAAGAGTAAAAACATGTAAAATAGGACTGATGGATCTCTCCGACCACAGTCCGATCTACATGGACTTAAATATCCAAAAATACACAAATAATACATTTTCTTGGAGGTTAAATTCAAATGTCCTGAAAGGACCACTGAAAGATGAATTGGATTCAGATATTCTCAGATATTTGGAAGATAACGATAATGGAGAAGTATCCCCTTTAATACTGTGGGATGCATGTAAAGCTGTAATAAGAGGAAAGATTATTGCAAAACTGGCAACCCAAAAGAAACTAAGACAAGAAAAACTATCCACATTAGAGTCAGAACTTAGGAACCTAGAAAAAGAACACAAAGGCAACACTCATTCTACTGACTCGCTCAAGATTAAGGAAATTAAAAACCAAATAAATGAGATCTACACAATAGAAATCCAGAAGAAACTTACATTTCTGAAACAAAAATACTATGAAGCAGGCAGTAAATCGGCAAAATTGCTAGCCTATAAATTGAGGAAACATCAAACAGAAAGAGCAATCTACAAAATCAGAGACCCAGTATCAAAGGAAATAAAATTCAGAATTCAGGATATTCTTAAAAACTTCGAGAATTACTATAAGAACTTATACTCCCACAAAAAACATAAAAACGCATCCGAGGCATTCCGAAACACATTAAACCTTCCCCAACTTACGGAGTCACAAAATAAAACACTACTGTCAGAAATACATCCTAAAGAATTGGAAAAAGCAATTATGAAACTTAAAGCTAACAAATCCCCAGGAGCTGATGGCTATACAGCAGAGTGGTACAAAACCTTTAAACAGCAACTATCTCCTCTCCTCCTGAAAACATTTAATTATGTCCTCCACACAGGGGAAATCCCCCCCTCCTGGAGAGAAGGGGTCATTGCAGTTATACCTAAACCTGAAAAGGATAAACTAGAGTGCTCCAACTACAGACCAATCAGTGTACTAAATCAGGACTATAAGCTTTTTACCATTATCCTTGCCAAAAGGTTAGAAAATATACTGACAGACCTAATTCATTTAGACCAAACAGGTTTTATAAGACAAAGACAGACACAAGACAACATTCGACGCACTTTACACATAATTCATCATATAAAAAAATATAACTTAAATGCAGTCATATTGGGATTAGATGCTGAAAAAGCATTCGATTCGGTTGACTGGTCTTTTCTATATAGAATCTTATCCAGTTTCAATTTTCATAACAACTTCATTAGAACTATGCAGGCATTATATAAAAAACCAACAGCTAAAATAAGGATTAACGGTAATTTATCATCATCTTTTGAACTGGAAAGAGGATGTCGTCAGGGCTGCCCCCTGTCTCTACTGCTCTTTGCAATCTTCATAGAACCTCTGAGCCAATGGATAAGACAAAACCAAAAAATTCAAGGTATTACACTTGGTCAGAAGGAACATAAAATAGCACTCTTTGCTGATGACATTTTAATATACCTAGGGCAGCCGGACACTTCTTTACCAGAACTAACCTCAGTTTTTTCAGAGTATGGAGATTTATCGGGGTACAAATTAAATATGCATAAAACCCAAGTTTTAACATTCAACTATGACCCAAATCATTATTCACTAAGCAAACTCAAAACTAACTGGGAGTCGGAATCTATGAAATATCTGGGGGTCAATATCCCGAAACAACTCAACAAAATTATATCACTAAACTATGATCCACTGGTGACAAAAATAAAATCTGACCTAGCAAGATGGAATATGATACCATTCTTGGGTACTGCACAAAGAATTGAAGCAGTCAAAATGAATATACTTCCACGTCTTCTATACCTTTTCCAAACAATACCGGTAGAACCTCCCAAAAAAACATGGCAGGAGCTGGACAGAAGGATCTCAAGATTCATATGGCAGGGCAAGAGACCTAGAATCAGATATAGAACCCTACAGCTAAACAAAGACAAAGGTGGGCTCGCGCTGCCAAATATCAGGGACTACTTTAAAGCCGCACAAATTAAAACTTTAGTAGAGATATGTAACCCAGTCTACACTGCACAATGGAAGGAGATCGAATGCCAAATAACAAGTGACATCCCCCTACAGGCGATAATAGGGAACAATGTCTTACCTAAGCTTTTGAATAACACTAACCCGTGGATAGAGACCCCGCTAAAAATTTGGTTTAAGATAGTCAGAGAGAATCAAACTAAAGAGCCCTATCGACTTCTGCAATGGATCGCCTATGATCAGGACTTTACTCCTAATAAAACAGACACCAGATTTAAAACGTGGAAGGAGAAAGGGCTGATAAAATATTACGATTTTTTTAAAGGGCAAATCTTAAGAAGTTTTGAAGATTTGAAAAAACAAGGCCTAATAAATCAAGACCTTTACAGGTTCTTCCAGCTTAGACACCACATAAACAATATACTTAAAAAGGAGGTTTTGGAAAGGGCCCAGTCAGGTGTTCTGAAGGTCTTCTTAATGGCATATAAAGGGATCCCAGGGATCAGATACATTTCTAAAATATACCAAGGTCTTCAAGACTTAAAAGGAGACAACACATCTTATATAAAAGAGAGATGGGAAAAAGAGGGGAATTTCACTTTACAACTGGAAATATGGGAAAAGCTAAATAAACAGCAATGGAAAAGTACCTCATCCCTGCAGTGGAGAGAATTTGGATGGAAAAACTTGGCAAGATTTTTCAGAACACCTGCACAAAACAAATTTACCCATAAGGGATTGAACTGTTGGCGCTTGTGTGGTGAAAAGACTGCAAATCATTTTCATGTGTTTTGGTCATGCCCAGTTATCCACCAATATTGGACCAAGGTACAGACAATATTGGGGAAAATATTCAAAATTACAGTTCCCTTTTCTTTTGTAACTTTGTATTTGGGTTTACTACCGGACTCACTGGAAAGACAAGGAGAAAAATACTTATTCAATGTTTTAATATTGGCAAGCAAAAAAGCTCTAACTAAAAAATGGATGTTGAAGGACTGTCCTACACCTGAAGATTGGACTAACGTGATCCAAGACATTTACTCGATGGAAAAGTTGACATTCGCACTGAGACAGGACATGGATGTGTTCATGAACTTTTGGCAATCCTGGACCGCATATGTGTCTTCCATTAGATCTAATCTTTGACAAATACCATTTCAATAATGGTTCCGCTCTTTGTTCCAACGCTACTCAGATGCTCTTTTATCTTTATTTACTTACTTTTTCTTTTTGTTTGTTTTTTACTGGTTTGTTTGGGGTTTTTTTTGTTATTTGTTTGTTTTTTTTTTCTCTTTAATTTCACTTTTTCTTTCACTTTAAAAAAAAAAAAAAAAGAGGGGTGTTGTAAGAATTAATCTTCCAATGTTGTCAGATATCAGAAAATAAGGGAACATGTGATGAAAATGTAAACACTGCATTGCTGTAACGACCTGTATACCCTTTACAAAAACTTAAATAAAAAAAAAAAAAAAAAAAGAAGCCCACGGATAGCATCGGTTGGACCCCCGAGCGGGTTAAGGCTTTCACAAATGCCAAAAGGGTGCTCGCTAACGCGGCTCTGCTGGCCCACCCAACCCCATCAGCGCGGATAGCGCTCACCACAGACGTGTCTGACGTCGCAATAGGGGCAGTGGTGGAGCAGTACGTCTCCGGTTCGTGGCAGCCACTCGCATTTTTCAGCCGTACTTTGCACGACAACGAGCGTAAATACAGCACTTTTGACCGGAAGTTGTTGACCCTCCACCTGGCTACGCGTCATTTCCAGTTTTGGCTCAAGGGCCGCGAGTTCACCGCGTCTGTCGATCACAAACCACTAACGTATGCAATGTCCAAAGTCTCGGAACCATGGTCGGCTCGGCAGCAACGGCACTTGGCCGCAATCTCTGAATTCACTACCGACATTCAACACATAGCTGGCAAGCTTAATGTCGTGGCTGACTGCCTGTCCCGCACGTTAGTCTCCCTTGTCTACATAGGGATAGATGTTCCTGCTATGCCAGGGGTGGGCAATCATGTGCCATGGAGGGCCATTCCACTGCAGATTTTCTGTTCCACCCAGTGTCTTCAGCAGGTGTTTGCTCTGATCAGCTTCAAGGATCGCTAATAATTGAAAACACCTGCTGAAGACACTGGGTGGAACAGAAAATCTGCGCTGGAATGGCCCTCACTGCCCACCCCTGTGCTATGCCGTGGACCAAACCGGGGACGCAGACATTTGCGCGCTCCAGTCCGCAGCTACTGGATTAAAACTGGAGAGCAGGGTGGTGCAAGAAGGGTGCTCCCCCTTGCTCTGCAACGTCTCCACTGGCCGCCCCCGCCTGGTGGTTCCGGGCTCTTGGCGCCGCCGCGTTTTTGAGTCCGTCCACTCCCTTTCACATCCCGGTGTGCGCACCTTGGTTAAACTGGTGGGATCCAAATTTGTCTGGCCTTGCCTACGTAGGGATGTGAAAGAATGGGCTGCAGCGTGTGTCGCGTGCCAGCGGGCTAAAGATAAGATAAGATAAGCCTTTATTAAAGTGCACAAGCACACCAAAGCCCCACTTGAGCCGCTTCAGATTCCAGCCAGAAGGTTCGACCATGTACATGTGGATTTAGTGGGCCCCCTTCCACCGTCACAGGGGTTCACACACCTTTTAACAATCGTAGACCGCACTACACATTGGCTGGAGGTGGTTCTGCTGAGTTCCACCACGTCTGCCGAGGTAGCCCGCGCATTCTTGTCAGCTTGGGTCGTACGGTTGGGATCCCTGTCGGACATCACTTTCGACAGGGGTCAGTCCGCAATTTGTTTCGGAGCTTTAGTCTGCAATGGCCGATAGCCTGGGGGTCAAAGTCCACCGCACCACTACGTACAACCTACAGGCTAACAGTTTGTGTGAGCGTTTTCACAGGTCGCTTAAAGCAGTGCTCAAGGCCTCGCTAACGGATGCAGATTGGGCCAACTGCCTGCCTTGGGTTCTATTGGGGTTGCGCTCCACACCGACGGAAGATTTGGCAGCTTCCCCGGCAGAACTCCTTTTTTCTCAGCCGTTGCAGATTCCGGAAGAATTTTTGCCCGAGAGCCCTGTGCCCGGACTGTCCCACCCGCGCACCTTTTTCCCAGTACAGGGGCTGCCAGCGTTCCGAGCCCAGCGCACCATTGTTTTCCCCGCACTTTTGTTCCAAAGTGCTTAGAGAACGCCAAATTCATTTTCTTCAGGCACAACGCTCACAGAACCCCGCTGCGGCCGCCATATGACGGCCCATTCAGAGTATTGGAAACTGGGGAGAAGCATTTTGTGTTAGACTTGAGGGGGGGGGGGGGGGGCTAAGGAAACTGTCTGCATAGACAGGCTGAAGCCCGCTTATGTTTTGACAGACGAACAGGTGGTGTTGGCTCAAGCTCCCCGGCGCGGGCACCCACCCGCAGCGGCTCCGCAGGATGGTGTTTCCCCAGAAGAGAATGGTTTTAACGGGACTAACCCTTTTCCCTCCCCACCCTTTCCCCCTCCAGAGGCCAACCTCCCTTCCCACCCACCTCAACAAGAAGGTGTTTCGATCGGCCTGGAGGCTCCAAGCTACAGCCACTACGGGCGCTTGCTCAAGCCCAAAAGACCAGAGGGATAGGACCCCTTCTGGGTGTTTGGGGGGGGGCTGTGTGGGGGACACAAGAGGTCAAGGCACTCCACCCAGGACACAGGGTTGGTGGGGGGAGAAGACAGTCAGAAATGGTAATGGGGGAAAAGGCGAGAAAGAGTGCCTACGGGCGCCAGAGCGCTACAGGGTAATAAGCCAAAGAAAGACATGCCTTCCGCCCCCGCTGTGCCAGGTTCGCACCTGAGGACACCGGGCTGCGAATGTATTGTATCAAGACCTGCTCTGTGACGTATGTTAATGTGTATGTGGGTGTGTGTGCATGTTTCACAGCATGTATGTTAATGTGCCTTCCCTGGGTGCCAGAGAGGCAGGAATAAGTGTATAAGAGAGATCGCTCTGGCACTCTGGGGCATTCTGTTCTGTGTTCGAGGAGAATAAAGTTCTGTGTCGTCAGCCCGCTGTCTCGTCTGATTCCATCCTCCACAATAAAGTAATAAGGCATAAGGAATATTAACCTTGACCTTTGACCTTTTGACCCCAAACCCATAGTCTGAGGTCAGGGTCCCAAGGTGAACCTGTGTACCAGGTTTGGTGGCCCTAGCTTTACTCATTTTATAGTAATAGTAAATGTAGCATTTACCATAGTGCAACTGCAATGTTAACTTTGAACCTTGGACCCTTTGACCCCAAACCCATAGTTAGGTGAGGGTGTAAGTCAACCAAGATGTGTATTAAATACAACTACTGTATTGATTTGAAAAACCTACATCCTTTCTTTCTCCCTCCATAGCAGAGGTTGCTGGCCCATGACTGTGACAAGCACACATGAACACCTGATCAGTTGATCTCACCTTTTGCAGCTTCAATTAAAACTTTCAAGCCATGGTGCTCCAGAACAATCATCTTTGCATGTTCGTGAGCGTGCCCAAATGAAACTCGAACATCATCATCGAAGGTCATGACCCTGAGAGCCACGCAGGCCTCCTTCACCAAATCAGCGAGGTCACTGTGCCGTGTTATGGCCCCAGTGAGCAGAGGCAGGATGCCAGCTTTCACCAAATCCTGCCTGTTCTGTTCGTGTTTTAAACAGCAATGACGCACGGCTCTGATGGCGCTGCAAGTCATCGAAGAATCTGCCTGATGCTCCTTAAGAACGTCCAAAAGGAACTGCTGGCCCTCTGTGTCCAACAAGTCTGGTTGCCCGTCTGTCAGTGCAGCCAGAGCGGACAGTGCAGGTAACATGGCTTCCTGCTCCTTCACACTCTTCTTGCAGTAGGAGAGGATGATGGGGTATGCTTCTTTTTGGGCAGCCAGATAGCGCTGGGCAAAGCCAAGAGAACACTGCTCAGTGAGGCATTTTAGGTCAGCGATCACCTCTGTTACACCAGCAGAGTTTTCTCCTATCCGGAGGGAATCTAAAGCCTAAGGAGACAACAAACAAACAAAAAAGATAAGATTTTAACAACATATAATTGTGCACTAGGAGTCTTTTGCACCTTTTTGCACCAAATAAGTCAAGACTAACCTGTAAGACTTGGTGAGTCTGCTCTTCTTGACCATCAGCAGATGGTATGAGTGGAACAGCTTTTACTATACAGCCCAGATCCACACCTGCAGGTGCACATGAGATCAAAGGTAACACTCTGACTGAGCACACAGCAAAACAATCAACACAAACCTCTGACAAGCCTGAAAAAAATCCAGCCACACATCATGAATAAACCCTGGCATCAATGTCTTTCAATTTTTAGTATTTTGATTCATCCATCCATCCATCTTCTGCCACTTTTCCAGGGATCCGGGTAACGGGGGCATCAGTCCAGGTAGAGTAGCCCAGATTTTCACTCAGTTCACATAGCACCATAATCTCCATAATTCCTCCTGAGGTGGTGAACCCACTGGAGGGCGGACCCATGTGCCTCCTTTGGGTACACTGGGTCCCTGATGTAACCTTCTTCATGGGATCCACTGGACCGCTCTTAGTCTGGCCCTTCACCGAGGACCTGTTTGCCTTGGGAGACCCTACCAGGGGCAAGTTGCCCCCATGAACATAGCTCCTTGGGTCATTCAGGCACTGAAACCCCTCCACCATGATTCAATGAATTTGTAAATACTAGTATATACCCATGCATACCCATCCATGCCCGTAGAAACCAAGTATAAGCAAGTATTTCTGCATGCCCGTTGCTGAAGGGTCTCCTCCTGTCCCAGACGGCTGTGCTGTTCACAGTCATGCCTACGGTGTACTGCTGGAACCTGAGGTGTTTCATCTTCACGGCATCTTTTCTGACGTGCAGCAGTTCTCCTCATTCTATTGCTCTCCATCTGGTGGGTCTTCTTCTTCTTCGTTCAGACCACTGATTGAGGGATAGGTGCAGTGTAATTCCAGTTCATGGACACAATCCTGAAAAAATGGTTTTCGACTCTGTTCAGGAAGGCCCGTGCATGCCCGTAGAAACCAGAGCACCTGGAGAAAATCAGCGCTTTGCTTGGCATTTTATACATTTGTAGTGTAGACTGGCATTCGTCAAGGCTACACATTTGCCGTCATGTAGGCATGGCAAGTCGTCCTATGATGTCTGAGTTCATAGGACGTGCTATGATGATGAGGCAGAGATCATAGGCCATCCTATGATGTCCTAGAAACGTGCTTTAAAATCTGTCGTACCCTATGCTGGTGAAGGGTGTCCTCCTGTCTGAGACGGGTGCGATGTACTGCTGGAACCTCAGGTGTTTCATCTTCATGGCATCTTTTCTGATGTGCAGCAGTTGTCATCATTCTATTGCTCTCCATGTGGTTCTTGTTCTGGTTCTGGTTCCTCTTCTTCTTCTTCTTCTTTGTTGAGACCACTGGTTGAGGGATAGGTGCATCATAATTCCAGTTTATGGACAGGATCATGAAAACAGATCTGAGCAAAAAGAGGTTTTCCGGCATGGACTCACTGTATATGACATTATAAAGGCATAAATGCAGCCTTGATGTATATGACATCATAAAGACATGCTGCCTGATGTCACTGTATATGACATCACAGGACGTCCTATGATGAGCAGGCTGATATCATAGGCCGTCCTATGATGTCCTATAAACATGCTTTAAAGACATGAAGGCAGCCTTGATGTATATGACATCATGTTGCCTGATGTCACTGTATATGACATCATAAAGACATCAAAGCAGGCTTGATATATATGACATCATAAAGACACATTTGTCTGTGTGCCGTCATATAGGCATCGTGAGTCGTCCTATGATGCCTGAAACATGACAGACAGACAGACACACAGAGATTTCTTGCTTTAATAGAGTGATATAAATAGATCTGTAGATCTCAGTAAATAACACAGGATTAGGTCATAGAATTTAGGGGTCGGGCTCAGATGACATGTTACACACTCTTGTACAGCAGGTGGCGGTATGCACCTTTCAGTTGTTTGCTATCCGCCAGTAACCGAGAGAAGAAGAAGAAGAAGAAGAAGAAGAAGAAGAAGAAGAAGAAGAAGAAGGCGGCAAATCCATCGATCCATTCATAATTAAAAAGTATATAGTGGAAAAGTGGCAAGAATATTGGGACTCAATAGATACAGGAAGATCTCTTTATGACATTCAAAAGCAGGTGGACTCTGGAATGGGGGTTGGCAGAAACAGGCAAGAGGAGATACTCATCACCCGATTAAGAATAGGACATACTACTTTGAACCAGACGCTACATAGAATAGGTAAACACCCAACTGGCAGCTGTGCACATTGTGGTTCTCCGGAAACAGTTCAGCACGTTTTGTTGGAATGTCAAGGATACCAGGAACAAAGGAAACATCTGATTGCAGTAATGGAGAGGGCTAATTTGGGTTTTGCTTTGGAAAACATGTTAGGAACCTCAGTCAAAGAAATATATGTAGCTCTATTTAGATATTTAAGTGCAACTGGATTAATTAAAAGAATTTAGTTTTATTTTTCCTGCCATTCTCTTGTCCACACTTCAACCCGGTGGGTGGCAATGGTGCACCTGTGGGCTGGTTGCCAGCCGGCAATCAGATCTAGAAGAAGAAGAAGAGTGATCTAAACAGTGACGCGGGTGACAACAACAAAACCTGGAATGCTGCTGACTGTTCTTCTTCTTCTTCTCTCAGTTACTTGCGGATAGCAAACAACTGAAAGGTGAATACCACCACCTACTGTACAAGAGTGTGTAACATTATGTCATCTGAGCCCGACCCCTAAATTCTATGACTTAATCCTGTATTATTTAAAAAAGAGAAAAGAGTCTTTCTCGTGATTCTTATTGCCTCTCCATCTCCATCTGTTCCCAGAATCCCAGTTAAATCCCATTCCCTACCGGCCTCTCGAACTTCATTTTCCATTATCTGTCTTTCATTTCCGTATTTGTGATAGTGTAATAAGATGTGCTCGACATTTTCTTTTACTCCACATTCTCTACATTTGTCACTTTCGCTTTTCCCCATGGTGAATAAAAGTGCCATTTAAACGTGTGTGATCCAGTCTGAGTCTTGCCATAATGATGTCTTCCCTCCTTTTGGTTGTTATGAAATTCTTTATTGCAATAGATTTTTGTATTTTGTAATACGATCTACCTTTATGATCTTCATCCCACCTTTTTTGCCATAGCTCAGTTCCTTTTTTCTTGATTACTGCTTTTCCTTCACTTTTTCCAAGAGACAATGGTATAGTTATTTCTTTTCCAAGAGCACTTTTTGCTAATTTGTCTTCACAGTCATTCCCTTTCAACCCTTCATATGCAGGAACTCAACAAAACTGAACTTCTCCACCACCCCTGTGTATCCTAAATAAACTGTGATATAGCTCAATCACCAAGTCTGCCCTTGTAGATTTTAGTGTCTATGGTTTTTAGAGCTGCAAGTGAGTCCGTGCACACCACCACCTGGTCCGGTCTGACCTCCTCCACCCACTGCAAAGCAATAATTATTGCCACCATCTCTGCTGTAAACACGGATGTATTGTTGGAGAGTCTTTTTGCACTGGTCACTTTAAATACTGGGATGTATACTCCAACTCCAACAGAGCCCTCTTTATTCTTTGAACCGTCAGTATAGAGCTGTAAGAAGTTATAGCAGTTGCTCCTGAGGTAAATGCTTGTTTTAACACCAACTTCACTCATATGCCAATCCTTTTTCCTCATTAGCAAACTAGCATCTACTTCTATTCCCGGAAACAGACAAGGGGGAACATTACTCACTGGACTGGTGTTAGCTATATCAATAGTGTGCAGGCCATACATTCTGGTCCTTCTTTCAATTGTCCACCCAAACCCATGTCCCTGGAAATTATAGAGTATTCCCAGCAGTCTTGTAGTGTTGTTTTTGAAATATTTGCTTTGTCACTTCCTTTCAGCTTGGCCCAGTATGATAATGTGAGTTTATCTCTTCTCAAATCCATTGGCATTTCTCCTGCTTCTATTAAAACTGTATTGTTTGGTGTTGTTTTGACGGCTCCAATACACAGGCGAAGCGCTCTACGCTGCATTTTGTCTATTTTTTTTCCAAAGTCGTCTTTGCCGCTGCTGCATAAATCATGCATCTGTAGTCTATTGTCGATCGCATTAGTGCTCTGTAAATGTCAATTAATGCCTGTTTATCTACACCCCATTCGTATCCAGCTACAGTTTTCATGAGATTAATGACTTTTTTGCATTTTGTCTCCAGATTTTCAACATGAACTCTCCATGTGTATGCACTATCAAACCACAATCCTAGATATTTAAACTCACTAACTTTCTCTATTGGTTGATCATATAATGTTAATGGTTCTGTACCAGTTCTGCATTTTTTTGTGAAAGTCATATAGCAGGTTTTACTGTTTGAAAAGTTAAATCCCCAGTCATATGACCACTTTTCCACTTTCTCCATTGCTTTCCTGATGTTTTTGAACACCAATTTCTCATTTCTTCCCCTCATCCATATGGTTCCATCATCTGCATATAGTGTTGTTTTGATAGATCCCTCTTGATCCTCAAACACATCATTAATCATTATATTGAATAAAACAGGGCTTATCACACTCCCCTGAGGAACACCATTTTCTATTTCAAAGTCATTACAAACTTCTGATCCTACTTTAACCCTAATTGTCCTGTGTATTAAACAGGGATGGCAACAAGAAATTCTGATTTCAGTTGAAATCTAATTTGGTCGATTGACTTATGGGGGGGCCGGGGGGCGCAGCCCCCCTGAAGCTGGGAGGTTTTCAGTAAAACAGAAGTAATTTAGACTGAAAAAAAAGATTTAAAAAAATGAAATACTAGACTTAGATAAATCATTAAATTTAATGAAAAGTTAACTTACTTTTTCTTCAATGTTGTCTCACTGTCTTTAGTTCAACATATTTAACAGTTCTATAAGAGTTTATTACACTATTTACACTGGTCACCAAGTCACTTCTAATGTGAAACTTTCTTCCTTTTGGCAGCAAGCTGTGTCAGTCTCTGAACTTTGAACTTCATCTCCTTTTCTGGTTTCTTCAGAAACTGAGTGTTTCTGTTACCTCGTCAAACTCTGAGCCAATTTTCACCTTTACCGTCACTTTTCTCTCAAGCCAATTCCATCGGAACTTATTTTTGACACTTTTGTCTATTTCTAGCACTGATGACTCCTGATCCTTCGATAAAAATCTCATAATTCTGCTGAAAACAATACCGAAAGCTCAGAATTCCAACACGAACCAGGGATGTGATTTGGGGTTGGGGAAATTATCTGAAAATTCAGCAGGGGGTCTGGGGGACATAGTGCCCCAGCAGGGTCCGGGGCAGAGCCCCGGGAGGGGGGGGGGCAAGGGGGCGAAGCCCCCCGAAGCTCCTGGGTTTTTATGATTTTTAAGTACCAGAACTGTGCTTAAATGACATAAAACAAACAGCTGAATGCCACTTATTACTGTATAATATTGACTTATGTTCCAAGAAGATAGCATTCCTAAAATATTCCAACAAGCATTATCCATCACATGCTTTAACACTTGATCAAATCAAAATCAGTTAATTTTATCTATTCCATAATAGAAATAAAATTCCAACATACCATTACTTTTTATAATTTCAGCATTCATTTCAGATCACCAGTTTCAATCTCCATTGAGACTTGAGCAGTTCATTTTGCACAATCACTGATGCAGCCAAGTCTTCGAAATATTCAAAAGTTATGAGTCAATATCCACTGTGCACTGTCAATTTCAAACTGTTTGGAATCATAAAAGGGGATGTTTAACTTTTATTACCGTTTCCTCCCCCGCGCAGCCCAGCTCATACAGCCGTTGTACGCCGCCAGTAACAGAGAGTTAATGGCTCTCCACCTGGCCATACGCCACTTCCAGTCCTGCCTGAAAGGGCGCATCTTCACTGCGTTCGTGGACCACAAGCCGCTAACGTACTTAACGTACTTTATCTTCCTGGAAGATAAAATAAAGCGGAATTCGGCGAATTAGCAGAAAATCACATCCCTGAGAACACGCCGCCATGAATTTTTGAAAAAGCATGCAACGAGCCATTTGATTGGTCCAATCGTTTGCAACTATCCAATCGCAGGGCTGTCAAGCTACTGCAATACAGCAGTAGCTTGAACACAACACATCTGGGTTATCGCGGGAGACGACTTCCGGGGAAGCGCCGAGCGCTTATGTAATCGTGTTGATTTTCGCTAAAATCGGTAACAATAAGGTACCTTACCCCCCCTAAAATTTTCTCAACGGATTTAGACGATTCACAGAAATGATCAATTTGAAAATAAATCGGCAGAAATCTGCGGATCGGCGGAAAATTGCCATCACTGATTAAAAAAAAATCCATTATCCAATTATACATCCTACCACCAATGTCCATTTTATTCAATTTCATAAGAAGACCGTCTCTCCACAGTGAGTCATAAGCCTTTTCAATATCCAGATAAACTATAACCATTACTTCTTTCATTTTGAGAGTCTTTTCAATATCATTACTTACCCTAACTAGAGCATCCACTGTGGATCTTCCTCTTCGAAAACCATTCTGATAGTCGTTTATTAATCGTTTTTGCTCTAATACATACGAGAGTCTGTAAACTAACACCTTCTCCATTCATTTCTCTAAATGTGACGCCAATGTGGGCTGCACGGTGGCGCAGTGGTTTAGCACTGTGGCAGCACAGTTTTACCCTCGGCCGGGGGATCGCGGGGATCATGAGATCGTGGGTTCGATCCCAGCCCCCGACCAACAGTGAGCTGTGTGGAGTTTGCATGTTCTCCCCGTGTTGCGTGGGTTTACTCCGGGATTTCTCCGGTTTCCTCCCGCATACCAAAAACATGTAGGTTTAGGGCGCTCGCGCACACAGCGACCGGCAGCCGGTGGCTTGTCACCAGACTGCAAACCAAATCTACCTACGGGTACAAATAAGTAACAAAAAAAAAAAAAAATGCTATTGGCCTGTAGTTGCCTGAATGAGCTGGATCTTTCCCTGGCTTATTAAATGGTAAAATTACAGCCTTTTTCCACCCACTTGGGATAACCCCCTCCTTCCATATCCTGTTAAACAGTTTCAGCACCAGTTGCATTGATTGCATAGGCAACTGCCAGAACATAGCATAGCTTAACTGATCATATCCTGGAGCTGTGTATCCACTATCTATTGTGAGCTTGAGGTCTAACACAGTCATGTCCTCTTTCACTTCATTTTTTAAGTTTGCATTTTCTCTGAGTTTATGCTGCCTTTGCTGTCTATGACTTTCACCAAGATGGTCTCCTCTATGCACTGTTGCAAATGCTCTACCTAGGACTTCTGCCTTTTCTTTGTCTGATACAGCCATCTTGTCTCCATCCACTAAAGCTGGAATTTTAACCTGTTGAACTCCGGGATTCCGCGGGCAGTCACGTCTCTGCGTCATAGTGCATCTCAGTGCGCACTGAAAAGAAAAAAAAAGCTGTGTAACACTGCTGTAACACCTCTTTGTAGCACTTACTTTGTGTAACACTAACATTATGTGCAGTCTTGCACCCTTGTGGTAGTATTGGGTTATGGCAGTGTAGTTACCTTTAACTCTACTACCTGGGTGGAAGGGACAATTGGGCCAGATCAGACAGACCCCAGGTTCGTAGGAGCCCGGAGGACACAACAATAGAAAACTCACACGCACTGTGTATGGAACTTGCAACTATATATATTTCAAAGTTATGTACACATAAACACAGGTATAGCGCAGATCACAATAATAATTCAATAATAAAAGAAAGTACAATCCATCCAAAATATATTCACAATATGTACAGTTCTTTGGTATCAGTTCCAGGTGACCAGTTGGGTCACTTTTACCAGTCAGTTAGGTTCGGGCAAGGCTCGCCATCCAGGTCTGGAGTTCACGGTTTCCTGGTCAAACCAGTCCAAAGAAAAACCTGACCAAGCTAAGTGACACGTGCGTCATGGGGTTCCCACGCTCAACGTGCGTTTACAGCCTTTGGATCCAAATCAATCTCAAGTTTTATCCAAGATAAAGACTGCTACTAGCATGTTAGCGTCGCCATATCATCAAGGACTGTCTCTCTCTCTTGGCCGGTGTCTTTCAACGTCTGGCGTGACTGAGCCAAAAAATGCAAGTCATACCCAGACCCGGAGAGAGAGCGCTTAACCCATTGGCTGGCGCTGCCAAACAACGGCGCCACCATTGGTTGCTCAAAATACCAAATAAAAACATTTGGAACTTTATCAAAACTCCCCAGAAAATGTTCCCTACTGTTTTATGAATATATATTTATTTAAATATTCATCTTTAAATTATTTACTCCCGTTGTGAAATGGGTGTTTTTCTTTTTAGAAGCGGTATCAATATTCATATTTTTATACGCGTTTTTAACACTGGGTTACAGCTGCATTTCTGTTCTTCCAGTACAGACACAGCCGCGAACAGAAAGCCAAAAGAGTGTTTGATTGGTTTAGAGTTGACTGACCTCTCATTCGACTAATAAGAGCCTTGAATTGGGTTTCTGAAACCTTGAAGAACCAATGACTGAAAATCTAGCAAGAAGGACCTGCCTACCAACGACCGTGAATACAACGAGCCAATCGAAGCAGAGAAGTTCGACGACTGAAACGCGTGCGTCCCCGTGTGTCTTTCTTCTTTTTTGCCTAAGCCGCTGAGTGACTCACATTGAGACCTGTGTGTAACGGTAGCGTTAGCCACTCTTAGCCATTAGCCAGTCTTTTTTTATTACTACTGTTCTTATTTGTTTTGAAAAATGGTTCACAAAAACCACAAGCATGGAAGTGGAGATGGTTTGACCGGGTAGGGTGACCAGAACCACGAGTCCGTAACAACCGGACCAGCTTCATGTTCGTCTGACAATGAGGAACAGATGTTCACCAACGACACTGCTGTTGTGGACAGGTAAGTGTTATAAGCTAAATTATTCTTTATCAATGAAAATAGTAATAAAAATGACTTTTGACCGATCGGTAATTACAATGGTCCGTCATGGCCACAAGTTTTTTTGTGCGCCGAGCTCCTCTGTAGCGGAGGGGGGGGAGTTGTTATCCTCTACATTGCAGATATTTTAGTATATTTTTTATTGCACTGTAGGTTATTTTTTCTTGTAAAAAAAAAGGCCACACATTTTTTACGTGGCATGTTTCTTTGTGTGTGTGGGGAGCTTGTTTGTTCATTCATTCATTCATAAATGAACAAACAAGCCCCCACACACACACGCACACACACGCACAGCACTGAGTGTCACCTTTCATTAGAGCCCAAGATGAAGCTTCTATGTTGAAGCATTCAAAAGTTATAGACGTTTTTCCAAGTTTGGCACAGTTCAAAAACGCCTTGGAACAACCTGAGAAAAAAGCTGTGTAATATATTCATTTTTTGTGGTATTGTTACAAAATTTTGACCTCAGATTGATAACACTTGGTTCTACATTTCTGTTGCATTTTTCAGCCAGTATCTGACAGCTGTGTGTTATTTGCAAGCATTTGTATCTAAAAAAACACCCAGGCAAACTTTATTTTCTTCAAATTCAGTATGTTTAGATGACTGTTACTCAGTGGCAGGAGCACTTAGAGAGATTATGACTGTTTTGCCAAAAAATTCAGAGTGTTTTCTTTTAAATGAGACCAACCACATGAAGATGCTGCAAAGGGTTGAAGAACAGCTTCTGATTTAATTTGGGTATGTTATTTTTAGGCATTTTTAGGGAAACTGACCAGAGTTCAACAGGTTAACTGATACCCTTTTCCCACTCATTTTTTTAAACATACCCCAGACATCACCTAGTTCTGTTTTCCTACCAAGGATGGAACAAAATTCTCTACATGTTGACCTTTTCCTGTTTTTAATAATCCTTCGAGCTACTGCCCTTTTCTTTTTATACCCTATTAAGTTTTCACTAGTCATATTCTTCCTCAGCTGTCTGAATGCCTTGTTTCGTTCTTTTATTGGAATACTACATTCATCATTCCACCAGGGTACAACCTTCTTCCTACCCTGTGTTGTTTTCTTAGGCATACTTACTATTGCAGCATTCAGAATATGATTGGTTACCTGATAACCATCCATTCACAGGTGCTCACTAAAGAATCAGATACCAGAGAATGTGCCCCTATGCACATCCACCCTGGTTCCTTCACCACTGTTTAGACAAATTAACGATCTTTCATCTAACATCTCTTCCACAACATTTCCATTGTTATCTGTATGTGTGCTTCCCCACAAGCTATTATGGGCATTGAAGTCTCCACACCATACCGCTTTCATATGCCCTTCCCCTGCCATAGCACTGAAAATATCTGCTGTTAACATCCTACGTGGGTTGTAATAATTAATCAGCTTAATATTTCCTTGTCCATTTGGCCTACATACTTCAATAATATTACACTCTATATCCTCAGGGGAGGGAATCACCCTATACGCCAGGCCATCTTTAATGAGTGGCACATCCTCCTCCATTTACAGTGTTAATTCTATCCTGTCTGATTGAACTGTATCCTGGAAGAACAAAATCTAAGTGAGGTTGAAGCCATGTCTCCTGTACACAAACTACCTGTGGAACAATTTCTAGTTTGTAAAGATACTTCTTGAGTTCTTGTCCGTTTGCTATAAGACTCCTCGCATTCCACTGTAGTATGTGTAGTACCATAATTAACGTCTTGTTTCAGCATGTGCAGTCTTCCCAGTTTCAGCTTTCAATAAAGCATGAATCTGATCAGCTGTGATATCTTTCACATCTAGGAAGCTTTCTGCTGCTTCCACAATGGTTTTGATTCTGTCACTTTTCTTCTTTAGCTGTGCAGCAACATTCATGGTGTGGCAGATAAAAGCTATAAAGCTTGTCCTCTTCACTATCAATGTGTCATCATCCATTTTGCATTTGTGAACACAAACATTCTTTGCAGCTGCACGATCCTGTGTTTGCGTGGGACCCATTGATTGCTGGGCTTCCATTTGAACTGCACTTCTTTGAGGAAGGCCTGCTGTGTTTCTGACTATTCCTGCCTCTCTTGACTGTCTTTAGAGCTTCTGCATACGAGATTTTCTTAGTTATTCTGATTTCCTGGGCTTGTCTAGCTTCCCTCTGCACAACACATCCTTCATATGCTCCCTCACTTTACGGTGACTACAGATCAGGTGGAGAAACAGCTGGAGAGACTCCGTCAGCGGAAGGCTTCGGGCCCTGATGGCATCTCTGCAAGGACCCTGAGGACTTGTGCCAACCAACTAGCTCCGGTACTGAAACACCTGTACGACCTGAACCTGAGTCTGGAGAGAGTACTGGTGCTGTGGAAGACATCCTGCCTGGTTCCTGTCCCCAAGAAATCATCTCCATCGCATCTGAATGACTACCGACCAGTTGCCCTCACATCTCAGGTGATGAAGGTCCTGGAGAGACTGGTCTTAGCCCACCTGAAGCCGCAGGTGAAGACGTGGCTGGACCCTCTGCAGTTTGCATATCAGCCCCATTTAGGAGTTGAAGATGCTGTCATCTACCTGCTGCAACGAGCCCATCTGCACCTGGATGGTGGAGGAGATACTGTGAGAATCACTTTTTTTGATTTCTCCAGTGCCTTTAACACCATCCAGCCACTGCTGCTGGGTGAGAAGCTGTGGGTGATGGGGGTTGACAGCTCTGTGATCTCCTGGATTACTGACTACCTGACAGGCAGGCCACAGTTTGTCCGGCTGGGCAGTGTCTTGTCTGGAGTGGTGGCTAGTGATACGGGAGCTCCACAGGGGACTGTGCTCTCTCTCCTTTTCTTTTTACCTTATACACCGCTGACTTTCAGTACAACACTGAGTCATGCCACCTGCAAAAATTTTCTGATGACTCAGCTGTTGTGGGATGTATAAGAGGAGGAGAGGAGGTGGAGTACAGGGCACTAGTAGACAGATTTGTGGAGTGGACGGAGCAGAATCACCTGAGGTTGAATGTCAGCAAGACCAGAGAGATGGTGATTGACTTCAGGAAGAGGAAGGCTCCTTCTCAGCCACTGCAGATTAGGGGGGAGGATGTGGGAGTGGTTGAGGACTACAAATATCTGGGTGCCAGGATCAGCAGCGGGTTGGACTGGAGATCCAACACCGATGCTGCGCACAAGAAGGGGATGAGCAGACTCTACTTCCTGAGAAAGCTGAGATCCTTCAACGTGTGCAGCAGGATGCTGGAGCTTTTCTACCAGACTGCTGTCGCCAGCGCCATCTTCTTTGCTGCTGTCTGTTGGGGTAGCAGTATCAGGGCCAGAGATACCAACAGACTTGACAAGATTATCAAGAGGGCTGGCTCTGTAATTGGTCTCAGACCGGAGACCTTTGAGACAGTGGTGGAGAGGAGAACACTAAATAAACTGCAATCCATCATGGACAATCCTGATCACCCCCTCCACCACACACTAGATAGACAGCGAAGCACTTTCTCCAGTAGACTACTACAGCTTCGTTGTCGAACAGCCAGATACAGGAAATCTTTCCTGCCACATGCAATTTCACTGTACAATAACTCACTATGATGTTGTATTCTGGCATAGCTATGCTGCCACACTGCACCTTACAGACTAACTGGTACATCACTTTTTCACTCTGCTCCCGATAGTCCTTCTTTGTGCAATGGGATGATTCATGTGTTTATACGGGTCATCATACAGTATATTAAGCTATGATGTATATAGGTTTTATAGTCGTGTTAGTTTTTACTTTCCATGGGTAATCCCTTTGTCTGTCATGTGTGTGTTTCTGTTGTTTGGTTGTCAACTGTCATGCTGCGGTTACACTGTAATTTCCCAGTTTGAGATCAATAAAGTACATCTATCTATCTATCTATCTATATGCAGCACTGTGCTCACCCCCACAGCTGCAACACTTTACTTTGGCATCCTTGTCACATTTACCATATTCATGCTCCCCTCCACATCTAGCACATCTTAGCTTTCCCCTACATCGCTGAGCAGTGTGACCCATCCTTTGGCATTTGTAGCACCTGAGTGGCTTTGGGACGTATTCTCTAGACACTGAAATACATGTATCCTATTAGGACTGATTTAGGGAGTGTTTCCTCAAACTGAATCATGACAGACTGTGTGTCCTTCAGCAAGCCTTCTTTTTTACTCTGTAGCCTTTTCACATCCTTAACCTTTCCTCCTTGGATCTCATTTTTCACTTCTTCCATAGACATGCACAAAGGGACACCTGATATAACTCCCCTCAAGTTAGCTGTCCCGCCAGGAACATGCATCTTCATTTGTTCTCCGTTTAGACATGTCATTGTCAGTATTTTCTGTTGCTGTTGTTTACTTGTGGCATGAATTAACAGCCGGTTATTCTTCAAGAACTTTGCAAACTTAACTCTCCCAACTTCTTCCTCAATTGCCTTTGTTAGCTTAACCGGGTGAAAGTGCCCCCCACCCTGATTGAACTCAATGACAACCTTGCAGTCATTCACTACATCCTCAAACTGCCATCCATTTTGGCCAGTTCATGGTATGACATGAACTGTGAAGTCAAAACGTCAAAAAGCTATGAGGAAAACATAGTCAAGTCTGTGGCGGTAATGCACCTTTGAGCTGGTTGCCAATTGCCAATTAAATCTAAGAGAAGAAGAACTCGGCAGATAATTTTTTTTACACATAAGGAGTTGTTCAGAACTCCTTATAAGAACTCCTGATACAAAGATATAGAGTGATGATAATCAAGTCAGTGGCGGTAATGCACCTGTAAGCTGGTTGCCAACCGTCAATCAAATCTAAAAGAAGAAGAAGAAGAATATTTGAAGAAGAAAAAAAAAGAAGAATATTTGTTATAAGAGTTGGAACCTATCACAGCTGTTATAGGGGGAAGTGCAAGTTTAAAAAAGTAATTGATTACTTTGTGAAATACTGGAAACTAATTGTTAATGTAATTATTTTTCAAATACTTATGGTATATTTGACCACCACTGAATATTTCCATCAAACACTCACTGTTGTGGAAAAATACCTGTCTATCAACTGATTGCCCATTGTTGTTTGCACTGAACAACTCACATTAATTGAGTTCATGGATTTTCAACTGAATTCATTTGCTTATGTTGAAACAAAAATTTTTTGAAGAACTCTTAAAAATGCACAGATCTGCTCTCATTGCTCTGTAATCAAGTCAACTGCAGTAGCGACAGTCAGTCACTGGCTGAAGTCTTAATTACCTGTGTGAGCAGTTCCTGGCAGGAACTTCTTGCTAATTGGTATCAGGTGTTTAACATGAGCAATTTAAACATCCTAAAACAGAAAAGTAACTAGAAAAGCACTCGGAGAGCGCAGACCTCCGCCAAGCGCCACAGTTCCCCCCCATACAGTGTTTGTGTGTACGTTTTGAGATTCCTTGACCATGAAAACATATGACTAGCAATTGGATTCACAATGATAGGATTAGTGGTTCAGTAGTAAAAGCATTACCTCCTTGGCGGAGGTAATAAACTCAAGTGTTGCTGTTGTGTCCATCTCCTGCATCTGCAAAGTGCCAGGCTGCGACCTGTCAAGGCATACCTCATGCCTCCCTTATTGGGGGGGGGGGGGGTGCTTTCACACCTGTACTGAGTACTTAAAAACTGTATTTATCAGCAGATGAAAGAAAACTGAAGCAAAAACAAACAAACAAAAACTAAACAAACACCAACTGCAACCTGAACTATTTCAAACATATTTATTCAAATGTACACTTATATGGACACAATCTTGAGCCATAACTTTTTGGTAATGTGAAAATAATAAGCCAAGTAGCACAAAAAAATTGAGTGCTCTTGCTGTCAGGAAACAATGTTGGCACCAAATCACTGAAGTGATCTGCCACCAATGGGGGTAAATTGTGCTCTGCCACAAAATGACAAAACATCACTTCTGCTAGTGATGCAATGGATTTGGAAGGCGTCGGTTCTCTCACTGGCTGAAAATGTTCATCCATCGATCGAATTTGGCTACAAAGTTTTTGTGGCGCTGTGTAGCAAAGTGCGACTTCAGGTCGAAAATCTCCGATGCAGTCACTTTTAGTACTAGAGTCACACATATCAGGCGCAGCATTACTGGCGCCGGGATTCCTCTCTGTTCTGGAGCCGCAGGACAAAAGAAGGTGCGATAATGGTTGCCGTGGGTTTTATTGGGTTTGCGCTCCGTGGAAAAAAAGAGGATTTGGAAACTTCCCCGGCAGAGAGCTGGTTTTTGCGCAGCCCCTATGGCTGCCCGGGGAATTTCTGCCAAATAATCCGGCGCCGGACAGCTGGCCGTCTCAGCTTTTGCAGCATAGGGCAAACACAGGCACGCTGGCGGGTCCTGGCCACCACAGTTTTCTGCGTGCTTTTGTGCCTAAAACTTTGAAGAAGGCGGAGTTTGTGTTGGTCAGACACGACGACCAGCGCCCTCTATTGCCCCTGCACACATGCTGAAAATGGCCGTATGTCACAATGTTAAAAGAATCCTTTAAAAAATTCCTGTATCAAGATGGTGATCCGGATCATCCCCAAAATTTAATCAGTTCTTCCTTGTACCATTTCCAACAACGCCTGAAAGTTTCATCGAAATCCGTCCAAAACTTTTTGAGTTATCTTGCTAACCAACAGACAAACAGACAGACAAACCCCGGCAAAAACATAACCTCCTCCTGGCCTTCGGCCTGGCGGAGGTAATTATAAAAGTAATTGCAATAACTTTTAAAGTAATTAGGGATAAGGACCTGTACTTACTGTATATAGTGCTCTTCTAGTCTCAGTGCTTCACTAGTACTAACCCTGTATTCTAAGGGCCTATCAGAGATGGATACCTAGGAACACTTTAGAATCACCAACCTAACATGCATGTCTTTGGATTGTGGGAGGAAACCGGAGTACCCGGAGCAAGGTTCCTACCCCTCCCAACCTGGGGACTCAAACCTGGAACCTTCTAGCTGTTGGGCAACAGTGTTAGCCACTGTACCACCGTGCTGTCCCATGTTGCATTATATTGATTACTTTTCCAAAAACACAAACATAATTTTATTTATAATCGATTAGTCTTTAGAGTCAACTCTGTAGGTGATTATATAAAATCACCAGTTAAGCTAATGCTAGATGACATACCAAGCTGATGTCTCTGACAAAACCCAATAAATCCTGCTGCATCCATTTTTTGTTGAGTTTGTCGCTGTAGAAAAAACTCTACAAAAACTCTGGCCACACCAGAAAGACTACCGCTAACAGCAGACAAGCTTGAACGCTCTGCACATGTGTCCGAGAAAATAATTCTCCACTGTCTTTAGTTGTCACTCAGTAGGGAAATGAAGTCCTTTAATGATTTATCCTTTTTTTTTTTTTTTTTCCTTTGAAAGACAAAAGTAAAATAGAAAGATGTCTTTACCTTCTTTACATGTTTCAACTGCACTGCAGCCTTCATCAGAAGAGTCAGCTGATTGCTGCCAGGTGACATTTATCAGCTGATTTTCGTAGGCGGGGCCAGCTCAGCAGATCTGTCAGATCCGCCGAGCCGGCCCCGCCTCCCGCCGTCAGATGGTCTCTGGAGAATGTGGTCCCAGGTGTGAGAAAGCATAAAGGCCCCCTCATCTCGGTTCATGGTGTCTTTTCCCCGCTTTCTGATCTCTATTGCCTCCTTGATCCAACGTTTGTGTCTGTTGCTCTCCGATCCAATAATTTTTGTGTTGTCCCAGTCCATGATGTGATTATTTCTTTTGCAGTGGTCCGATATAGCTGATTTTAATGTTTCTTGTTCTGCTTTTTCTTTTTGTGATCTTGTGAGTCGTCCTTGCGTTTCCTTCTCACATTCCTTTTGGTGTTCTTTTTTTCTTGTGGTGAATAATCTTCCGGTTTCTCCAATGTAGGTTTTGTTACATGATCTGCATGATATTTCATATAATACATTGCATTTATTGTCTTGTTCTATTCTGTCCTTGGGGTGTACTAATAACTGTCTTAATTTTTTGTGTGGTTTGACTGCTGTGTTTATTTTGTATTTTTTCATGATCCTTTGAATTGGTTCCGTGATCCCTCGTATGTATGGTATAGTTATGGTTTCCTTGTTTTTGATTTCAGCTTTTGTTCTGTGTCTTGTGTCCTGTTTATTTTCTTTGTTTTTGACTTGCTGTTTCCCTTTGTTTATGGCCCATACTGGATATTGGCAGCGTATAAGTGCATGTTTTATGTGGTTTTCCTCTTCCTGTCTGTCTTCTTGTTGCGTGATGATGGTGGCTCGTTCATATAATGTCCTGACGACTGATAGCTTGTGTGCTGTGGGGTGTTCCGATGTCCAAAGTAGGTATTGATCTGTGTGGGTTGGTTTCCTGTAGACTGTGATTTTTATGCTGCCGTCCTCGTTGTGGTGGATTTTCATGTCCAGAAAGGCTATGGTGCCATTTTCCTCCTCTTCGTGTGTGAATTTTATGTTCCCCGTACTGTCTGTACTGTTCAGATGGTCAGTGAGTTCTTGTGTATGTCCTTTCCTTATTTTTTCCAGAATGTCATCTACGTATCTCTTCCAAAGGGTGGGTTTGCATATTGTGGGTGCTGTGTTGATGGCTTTATTTTCCAGATCCTCCATAAAAAAACTGCTCATGATGGCTGATAGTGGGTCTCCCATTGCAAATCCTTCTTTTTGTTTGTAGATTTTTTCTCTGAATTGAAAATAAGTGGATTTTGCAACAAACTGTAGTAATTTGGATATGTCATGGACTGTGAGGTTGGTGCGTCTTTTTAGGGTACTGTCCTTGTTGAGGCGTTCTTGCACTATATGTAGTGTGACGTCAATAGGAGTCTTTGTGAATAAAGAGATGACGTCATGTGAGATGAGGATCTCGTCTGATTCTATTTTTATGTCTTTGAGTTCTTGTGCCAGCTCTTTTGAATTTTTACAGTGAAAGTCTGATAGTCCAAGGAGGGGTTTGATGATTTCAGCTAGGGCTTTTGATAAGTTGTATGTGACTGATCCAATGCTGTCTATTATTGGCCGCAGTGGGATATCCTTTTTATGTATTTTCGGTGTTCCATAAATCCGAGGGGTGATGCTGGCTGTGGGGATCAGGTGATCATATGCGTCCTTTGTGATTTTATTGCTTTCTAATAGAGGTTTTAGAAGGGCTTTGAGCATTTTTTTCTTTTCTTCTGTCGGGTTTGTTTTAATGATTTCGTATGTGTTACTGTCTGCCAACATGGTTTCCATCTGTTTTTCGTATGTTTCCGTGTCCAAAATTACTGTTGTTCTGCCTTTATCTGCTGGGAGGATTGTGATCGTTTTATCTGTCTTGAGTGAGTTTAATGCTTTTTCTTCTTTTCTTGTAACGTTGCTTTGTGGTAATTTGGCCGTTTTGAGGATTCCTGCGACTGCGTTCCGGAGTGCTGCTTTTTCTCCTTGGTCCTGGATTTTTTCACATGCCAGTTCTGTTGCGAGGATGTATTCTTCATGGGGGATTCTGGCTGGTGTGATGGCGAAGTTCAGTCCTCTGTTCAGCACTGTTTTCTCCGTGTCCGTGAGTGTGCGTTGTGATAGGTTTTTGACCCACTTATCGTTCTTTTCCGTGTGTGTTTGTCTTCGTCCGTTCTTTCTTTCTGTGAGTTTTTTTAATTTTTTCAATTGGCGGTTTTTCGTTGTGATGAATTCTTGTTCGTGTGCGTGTTTCAGTTGTGCTTTTATCTGCTCCTGCGTTTTCTGGTCCGTCGGGTAGCGTTGCTTAAACATGTCCGTTTCCTCTTTGATTTGGTTGTTTATTTTGTCTACTTTATTTGCCGTTATTCTTATACGTTCTTTTATAAGGTCTTTCCGTGCTTTGTTGATGATTTTTTCTGCGTTCTTGGTCGGGATTGGATTTCTTATATTGAGGCTTTGGGGTGTGACCTCCTCATCTCTGCAACGGAGGTTGAATCGTAGGTGGTTTCTGAAGCGTGCCCGTGTTTTCTCCAATTTCTCCAGCCGGCGGAAGTCTTTAATGCAAACTTGTCCATAACTTCCACGTAATACGTCAAACAGGTTCATTTTGTCTTCTTTCAATTATTTAAGAAGACAAAATGAACCTGTTTGACGTATTAAGTCCTTTAATGGCCAATATAAACAAAGTGTTAGCAATTCTCAGTGGTCGCATAGGGCTGGCCTCTCGTGAATTAAGCTGATTAGTTTAATTCATGAATGAACATTGTGAACAGCATGAGATTCCGCTGTCAAGCTGTAATTGACTCTCAAGGGCACATGACAAGTTAATGAGACACTGACATTTGTGTTGTGGTACACCCACCACTGTTGTTGGCTTTTGTTTCAATAAATTTGTTTGAGACAAGGAAATCACCACTGCATTGCATGTACTCAAATGCCCTACTTTCATGATATAATATCACTGTAGTGTGAACTTTTTACATTTTCCATAAATTTCACCTGAAAGCCAAATATCCCTAACTTTTTGGGAGTAGTGTATATGCAATCAGGTTGTTGCATGTATGTTTTCCTTTAAAAGATGTGAAAAAAAATCTATGGAATAGTACAGATCATGATTTTAGACCACAAAGAAGATTCATGGATGTAGTGAAGGAGAACATGGAAAGGGTTGGTGTGACAGAAGAGGATGCAAGGGATCAGGCCAGATGGAGACAGGCGATCAGCTGTGGCGACTCCTAAAGGGAGCAGCTGAAAGACAAGAAAGTAGTTCAGGTCATGGCTTTTATTAAAAACAAAACAACAACAAAAAAAGCTCTGGATTTATTTATCTGTGCATCAATTAAATACATCACTAAAAACTGGCATTCCAACAGGGGCAGGCAGAATTTTTTGTATCCACACTATACAGCAATTTTTCTCTGCAACATAACAGCCATCAAATATAAATTATTATTCCGTGAAATCTTCTAATTTCTTGGTGAAAATGTGTATGAATCATAAGTGACTGCGTTGACGACCACGGACGTTTATTTACCTTGAGACTCAAACTGCTCCACAGCCTCCCTCAGGGCCTCATCGGGCTCCATCTCAAACTCCTCCATGTTTTCCCTCACAGCAGCATCAAAGGTTTCCTGCGTGATCCTCCGCTTAGCCATTGCTCACCTTGGTCCTCAAACCTGGAGATAAACAGAACGACGATATTATTGTTATTATATAGTATTTAAAGGACGACCAACACCAGCGCATAGACTTCAGTCAGATAGCTGATCGCTATTGTCAGCTACAACGTGTTTCTCCTCCCGCTGTGGTCGTCGTTAAAGTGCCCACAGCTGCCGTCAAAAAATATGTTTTTTTATGTATGATAATTAATAAAAATTTTAAAACTTACACTATACACAGCTTCACTGTACCTCGGCCCAGTGACAACCTGCTTCTCTGTAGTGAATGGGAGTGGAGTGGACTGAAGATTGTTACGCATGCTACGTACAGGCATGCTGTTGCTATGACAGCGGCATAGAAAGTGTGCGGAGTGAGGTTAGGGAATAGCAAACTCCGCCAACTGTCCCGCACCGTAAATTAGTTCTGTAGAAACATAAGCCTTAAGGAAAACAGTTCCGTGCAAAGACAAAAAAAAAAAAAAAAAAACTGGGATTGTAACTCAGTAGAAGATGAAGTGATACTTTTGCAATATTATAGCTGGCAAAGTAAACACAGTACTCTGTAGGCTCCGGAAGAAATACATATTGAGGATAAAGACATTCACTGTAAGCAGAAAAGCCATTTCTGTAACCAATGTTGCCAGGTTTCACGACAGAAACAAGCAACCAGCTTTATGGAAACAAGCCCAAAAAAAGGCCCAACAGGCAACCTACCATATTGTAAAAGAGAGGCTTGTGGAGAGAATAACCAGGCCGAACTTTTCCGAGCAGATGATGCTTTATTCCACTCTCTCACACATTCTCCAGAATCAGAAAAACTTCCCCAGGTTGCAGGCGCTCTCTTTTATATCACAGCACTAACACTTCTCTGCTACCTGGGGTGCTGCCTTAACATATCACTCCCCCACTCCCCACCTTTGATCTGCCACTTCAGTCTGAGGGAAAACTACTGAGTAACTACTGAGTGGGTTCCCCACACCGCCCCCCCCCCCCTCAGAGTCTCAGACTGAGTCTTAACCCCCATGTCCTTTGGGCTTCAGCCTCCGCCCAGAGCTGCTGTAACGGGTGGTCTTCGGCTCCGAGGCGCTGCTATGCCGGTGGGGGGTTCCTGGGGGTGTGTCTGTCTGTGGGGGGACAATGGAGAGGGGGGAAACACCTTCAGCATGCTCGTGTGACTGATCTGACGATTCATTTACCTGGGGAGTTCTCCGTGGGGGTCTTCCGCGCCGAGGAGCTCGGGCCAACACCACCTGCTCGTCTGCTAAAACCCAAAGATGGGCTTAAGCCTGTCTATACAGATTGTCTCCCGGCGACCCCCCAAGTCTAACACAAAATGTTTGTCCCCGGGTTCCAGCACTCTGAACGGGCCATCGTAAGGCAGGCACAATGGGGTCCGGTGGGCATCATGTCTGACAAATACGAACGACGCGTCCTTCAAGGTTTTTGGCACAAAAGCACGTGGAAAACAGTGGTGGGCTGGGCCGGGTAGCATCCCTGCCTCTGCGCTATGTCTTGAACGCGGGGATGGATCAGTGTTCGCCGTGGGGTTATCCGGCAAAAATTCCCCGGGGAGCCACAGCGGCTGGGAAAAAAACAGCTTTGCTGGGGAGGCTGCCAAATCCTCCTTCGGTACGGAACGCAACCCTAATAGAACCCACGGCAACCGGTCCACCCAATTTGCATCCGTAAGCGAAGCTCTGAGCGCTGCTTTAAGTGACCTATGGAAACGCTTGCATAACCCATTGGCCTGTGGGTTGTACGCGGTCGTGCGATGAATTGAGATGCCCAGGCTCCGGGCCATGGTGGACCAGAGGTCGGAAACAAACTGTGGGCCCCGATCAGACGTGATGTCCGAAGGAGCGCCGAAACGTGCCACCTGTGTTGTCAAAAAAGCGCATGCCACATCTGTAGACGCGTTTGAAGCTAGTGGGAGTGCTTCGGGCCAGTGCGTGGTGCGGTCCACCACTGTCAGGAGGTGCGTGAACCCCTGCGATGGCAGGAGGGGGCCCACGAGGTCCATGTGAACGTGGTCAAACCTCTTAGCCGGGATATGGAACGGCTCCAAAGGGGCCTTCGTGTGCCTGTGCACTTTGGCTCACTGGCACACTATGCAGGCTGTGGCCCACTCTCTCACCTGTTTGTGCAGGCTCGGCCAGATGAACTTTGCGCCCACTATTTTGACTGACGCGCGCACTCCTGGGTGTGCCAGGGAGTGAACCGACTCAAAAACACGGCGGCGCCAAGCGCTTGGGACCACCGGTTGCAAGCAGCCTGTAGAGACGTCACAGACTAGGGGGGGCCCCCATGTTGCAGCACTCTGCTCTCCAGCCTTAACCCTGTTGGTCCAGACTGGAGTGCGCAAACGTCCGCATCGCTGATCTGCGCAGGGACCATGGCCGTGTAATCTATTCCCACGTAGACTGGGGCCACTAATGCGTGCGAGAGGCAGTCAGCCACCACTTTGAGTTTACCGGCCACATGTCGAATATCGGTCGTAAACTCCAAGATCGCGGCCAGCTGTCTCTGCTGCCAGGCCAACCATGGTTCCGAATCCTTGGCCATCGCGTACATAAGCGGCTTGTGGTCCACGAACGCAGTGAAGGTGCGCCCTTCCAGCCAAAACTGGAAGGGGCGTATGGCCAGGTGGAGAGCCAGCAACTCTCTGTCGAACGCGTTGTATTTACGCTCATTGTCGCGCAAAGACCTGCTAAAAAAGGCGAGCAGCTGCCAAGAACCGGCGACGCACTGCTCCACGACTGCCCCATGACCACGTCTGATGCGTCGGTAGTGAGCGCTATCCTAGCCGCTGGGTCCGGGTGCGCCAGTAGTGCCGCGTTCACCAGAGGTGTTTTAACCTCGGAAAATGCCTGCTCTCGCTCAGGAGTCAAGTCGACTCTGTCCGCCGGCTTCCGTTTCTTAAGCACGGCATACAACAGCTGCATGAGCTGGGCTGCGCTGGGGAGGAAACGATTGTAGAAGTTAACCATCCCCAAAAACTCCTGCAGCACCCTGACCGTCTGAGGCCGGGGAAAATTCGCCACAGCGTGCACCTTGTCCGGCAAGGGTATCGCGCCCTCCGGTGAGATGCGGTGGCCCAAAAAATCGATCCCCATCACCCCAAACTGGCACTTCGCCGGGTTGATTATTAATCCGTGCTCCTCCAACCTTTGGAAAACTGTCCTGAGGTGGGCTACGTGTTCGTCCTCGGATGCGCTGGCCACCAGGATGTCGTCCAGGTAAACGAACACAAACGGCAGATCATGCAACACCGCATCCATCATGCGTTGGAATGTCTGCGCCGCGCCTTGTAGCCCGAAAGGCATGCGTAAAAACTCAAACAGACCAAACGGAGTTATTACTGCCGTTTTAGGTATGTCCTCAGCGTGCACTGGGACCTGGTGGTAACCGCGGACCAGGTCTATCTTGGAAAAAATGCGTGCCCCAGTGAGGTCAACAGAAAAATCCTGAATATGAGGGATGGGGTAGCGGTCGTGCGCTGTGGCGTTGTTTAATCTGCAGAAATCTCTGCAAGGTCGCCACAATCCCTCAGCCTTAGGGACCATATGTAGCAGGGATGCCCATGGGCTGTTTGATCGTCTCATGATGCCCAACTTTTCCAAGTTTGCAAACTCCTCGCGCGCTATGGCCAGTTTAGCTGCGTCCAGGCGCTGAGGTTGTGCGAAAACAGGCGGCCCCATAGCGGTAATGAAGTGCTCCACCCTGTGTTTAGTGATGGTCGCCGAAAAAGTCGGGACTGTGAGTGCTGGGAACTGGTTGAGTAATGTGTGGAACTTACCCCCTGGAGCTGTGACGTTGGCTAGTGTTGTGGGCCCGGCTCCTCTAGCTGTACAGGGGAGAGAATCAAAAGACATTGCGTTAATCAGGCATCTGTTAGCAACATTGACTAGTAGTCCGTGTGCACACAAAAAATCAGCGCCTAAAATGGGGAAGCTGCATGCCGCTATGACGAATGTCCATTGGTATGTACGGCCGTGCAAGGATACAGTCAGTGTCCTCTCACCAAAAGTCTTAATGTCTGAGCCGTTTGCAGCCGTCAGCACGGGGCCGCTAGTTCCCGCCAGCCGGTCTGCGTAGGACGGCAGGATGAGGCTCTTTTGGGAGCCAGAGTCCACGAGGAACCGTCTCCCCGGGCATGAGTCTGTCACATAGAGTAGCTTGCTTGCTTCACCGGCGGTCGCAGCTGCTACTGACTGCCGGTCCTGGCGTTTCCTGAATGCTTGAATTGGCACAGTGGCACGCATTGGCGTGCATCCTCTCCAAAATGGCGGTGGTAGAAACACAGCATGTCTCTCCGGTGCTTCTTGGCCCCTGCTGCAGCCACCATCACTGGCTCCTCGCCTCTGCTGGCCGTCTCACTGGGTTCCGACACCGCTGAGTTCACTGTGAGGGCTCTGGTAGAGAGGATAATCCAATCTGCTTCCTGGGCTAGCGCCCGGCAGTTGTGCACGGCCAGCAGCGGCGAATTGGCCAGGACCGCTCTGGCCGCTGTTGGGAGGTTCCGGAGGAAAAGGTGGGCAAAGAGAAAGTACCCGTCATCTGCACCCATCAACGCCAACATCTTCTCCATCAATTCGACCACCGACCCGTCTCCTAACTCGGAGCGTGTCAGGAGCCTCTCCGCTCTCTCACAGTCTGAGAGCATGTAGCGCTGAGTCAGCGCGGTTTTGAGAGCACCGTATTTGTTGCGGGCTGGCGGCTGTTAGAGCAGGCTCGCCACCTGCTGAGTTGTGCGTGCGTCCAGCACTGCGACCACGTAGTAATATCTGGTGTCATCTGCCGTTATTCCCCGGAGCGCTAACTGGGCCTCGGTGTGAAGGAACCAAGACTTCGGGTTGTGGAGCCAAAAGTCTGGGAGTTTGACCGAAACGGCGCACGTGTTGCTGGCACTTCCCGTCCGGGTCGTCTCCGGGGTGTTCACCTCGCGTTCCATTGTGCATCAAGGGTCACCAATGTGGAGAGAATAACCAGGCCGAACTTTTCCGAGCAGATGAAGCTTTATTCCACTCTCACATTCTCCAGAATCAGAAAAACTTCCCCCAGGTTGCAGGCACTCTCTTTTATATCACAGCACTAACACCTCTGCTACCTGGGGTGCTGCATTAACATATCACTCCCCCACTCCCCACCTTTGATCTGCCACTTCAGTCTGAGGGAAAACTACTGAGTAACTACTGAGTGGGTTCCCCACAGGCTGCTTGATAACATATATCGATAAATAGATTTATTTTTGTTTGCAGTGAATTGACTGTAAACACAGTGAGCACTGGATAACGGAATTCTATAAACTCTAAGGAAAATACATATGCATTCTGCAAAAGCAACAGCAACAGCAAATCTATAGTAAGCACAGTCAACATAAAAACTTTGAATAAGTAAAAATTTTAAACTCTGATCAAAAGAAAAGACATGTACATTCTGCATAAGTAACAGCACTAAACATGATTACAGTTTAGTGATGTGGGATGATGGGAGTTGTCTGCTAGTCCTTTAAACAAAAACTAAATATTACACGACAGCTGACAACTTTAATTATCTGGAAAATTATCTTTTTAAATTGACTAACATCATATGTGTAACTCATGGCAAAATTTGATCGGGATCAAAGGATAATTTTGCTCTTGCCACGAACTGATCTGTATACAAAAAAACCCTGGATATCTCAGGCCCCATTAGCGAGTACAGAGCCGAGTGGAGTCGGGAGGGCAACTGATCTCTGTAGAAAAACTGGATGGATCATTGGCCGCCAGAAGCGAAACCCCTGGCAGGCCACTTTTACCTCAGTAACTTCCCCAAAAATTAACAGATTTTGAACTTCTTGGTATGGAGACACATCTTATAATCTTGCGTAACCGAGGTGGGAGAGCTGTCACACTAACAGCAAAGCAAGCCCAAATAAGCAACTACACGTTCAAAAAAACAAGCCCAAAAACCTGCTACCCACGACTGACGACATTTGCAAGCGAAATAGAGTGATGATATACTGTATGCCAAGATACAGTATATAGAGTGATGTACGTGGTGGTAATGCACCTGTAAGCTGGTTGCCAACCGCCAATCAAATCTAAAAGAAGAAGAAGAGATTTGCAAGCGACTTTAGAAAAAAATAACCCCAAAGTCATTTGTAATAAGCGGACTTGGCAACTATGGTTGTAACCCCGCAGGGCAGATGAGAGGCAGTGGCATCCACTCCTACCTTGTGAACACAGTATCTAGAGCAAGGATGTCAAACTCATTCCATCGAGGGCCAAAGCTCTGCATGTTTTACCTCCACCCAGTGTCTTCAATAGGTGATTTCATTGAATTTCTTTCCACTGATTGCGGGCCAGTGAAAACAACTGCTAAAGACACTGGGTGGAAGCAAAACATGCAGGGTCTTGGCCCTCCATGGAATGAGTTGGACATCCCTGATCTAGAGAAAGAAATTATGTCAGCTTTTCAAGGCTCGAGGTTGACACCAAGGTCAGAGGTCAGTTTTTCCCTATATCTTGTGAACCGATAAGTAGTGAAAGAAATTGTGTAACTTTTCAAATCAATACAGACGTGGACAAAATTGTTGGAAACAGGCCTGGACAAAAATGATGGTACCCTTAACTTAATATTTTGTTGCACAATCTTTTGAAGCAATCACTGCAATCAAACGATTTCTGTAACTGTCAATGAGACTTCTGCACCTCTCAGCAGGTATTTTGGCCCACTTCTCATGAGCAAACTGCTCCAGTTGTCTCAGGTTTGAAGGGTGCCTTCTCCAGATGGCATGTTTCAGCTCCTTCCACAGATGTTCAATAGGATTTAGATCAGGGCTCATAGAAGGCCACTTTAGAATAGTCCAATGTTTCACTCTTAGCCATTCTTGGGTGTTTTTAGCTGTGTTTTGGGTCATTATCCTGTTGCAAGACCCATGACCTGCGACTGAGACCAAGCTGTCTGACACTGGGCAGCACATTTCTCTCTAGAATACCTTGATAGTCTTGAGATTTCATTGTACCCTGCACAGATTCAAGACACCCTGTGGCAGATGCAGCAAAGCAGCCCCAGAACATAACAGAACCTCCTCCATGTTTCACAGTAGGGACAGTGTTCTTTTCTTGGTATGCTTCATTTTTGCGTCTGTGAACATAGAGCTGATGTGCCTTGTCAAAAAGTTCCAGTTTTGTCTCGTCTGTCCATAGGACATTCTCCCAGAAGCTTTGTGGCTTGTCAACATGCAGTTTGGCAAATTCCAGTCTGGCGTTTTTATCATTTGTTTTCAACAGTGGTGTCCTCCTTGGTCGTCTCCCATGAAGTCCACTTTGGCTCAAACACCGACGGATGGTGCCATCTGACACTGACGTACCTTGACCTTGGAGTTCACCATGAATGTGTTTAGAGGTTGTTCTGGGCTCTTTTGTTACCATTCGTATTATCCGTCTCCTCATGCGGCCATGTCTAGGGAGGTTGGCTACAGTCCTGTGGATCTTAAATTTCTGAATAATATGTGCAACTGTAGTCACAGGAACATCAAGCTGCTTGGAGATGGTCTTATAGCCTTTACCTTTAACATGCTTGTCTATAATTTTCTTTCTAATCTCCTGAAACAGCTCTCTCCTTTGCTTCCTCTGGTCCATGTTTAGTGTGGTAAACACCATGTTACCAAACAGCACAGTGACTACTTGTCACCCTTTAAATAGGCTGACTGACTGATTACAAGTTTGTAGACACCTGTGATGTTAATTAGTGGACACATCTTGGTTGAACATGTCCCTATGGTCACATTATTTTCAATCTTTTCTAGGGGTACCATCATTTTTGTCCAGGCCTGTTTCATGAGTTTGTTTTTTAAAATAATTCTGTTGAACCACAATTCAAAAGCATTGTCTTGATTTTCATTGGTTAATTTTCATAGAATTTTTATTTATTACCACTTTTGTCAGATTCAAGTTATTTCTGTGACCATTGTGGGTTTTTCTTTCATTAACAAAGGGGTACCAACAATTTTGTCCACGTCTGTACAAACTCTTGGAGATTTCGAATTTGAGTGACTTCTGACCTTGAGGTCAAGGTCAAAGGTCATGTCAAAATGCCATATAAACTATATCTCAAGAACAAAGAAAGCTAGGTCATCAAACTTTGTACACTGGTTCATCTTGGGATGTTCAAACTATGGGTTTGAGGTCAAACGGTCAGAAGTCAAGATTTTTTTGATTTTCATTTCAAAACGTAATTGAAATGATGTACATGTTTCACACTGAAACCATAGTTCTATCTTTGAACAAATTGAGATGCGTTTGAATTTTGGCGACCTTGACCTCAGGTCAAGGCCAGAGGTCAACTCTCAAAAATCTTTGTAAATGTGACAACTTGTGAATGAAATGACATAGGCTTTTCATATTGATCCCATAGTTGCATCTATGACAAATAAGATGAGCCTTTATTAGTCCCACAACGGGGAAATTCCAGGATTGCAACAGCACAGGGATAGCAACACTCAGAGCAACATGTGACAATTCCAATTTTATCCAACTTCGCACAAAAATTCAGCCATCCAGCGCTTTTAATGCTAGAAGGCTGAGGGGTACCACTGGTAGTTGCCAGTATTTTTCAGTCTGAAAGCACAGTTACCTGAATTCAGATCCCCAGTGACACATGTGAACACCTGAAGGTGGTGATGTGTAAATTTAAGTATTATGGAAGTATAACACAGACCCAGGTATTATGCAGTATTTTGAGAAATCCAGCTGCCCACAGCTGCTTACCACTTCATCATTTTACTTTTATATATTTATTTACACATCTTAACCTCTGCCCACCCACATTTCATGGATATTCACTTGTAGAGGTCTGTGTGACTGGGATTTTACAGAAGTAGGCTAGTGTTTAATCTATTTATATTTAGGGCTGACGTTCTCTTGCAGATTGGAAGCCTACAGATTTAAAAGACTTTGGTAAGACTGATTGGGATAATACTTATCTGTTTAAGATATAGATGTAACACATTTGTTTCCACTCCAATTTTTTACCAGTTAAAAATGAGTCTTCTACGTAGAGTTGCTGTTCACCCTTTTGGAATAGAGTGAAAAGCTTGGCTTTCCAGGAGAGTTTTGGAGCAAATCTGCAGGGTTTTTTTGTATCAAAACAGGGGGGCATCTGACAAGTACATCTCCAATCTCTACTGCAGCCACATGATGGCAACATAAATCCTCCAGTAAATGAAGCGTTTGAGACCGAGTGCAGTGTTCTCATGTGAAAGGTTTTTTTTTCTTTAATTTGAAACACGTTTTGGTAGTGTGATGTTTTTGATGTTTTAACATTAACTTTTTGGGGGAAAGACATAACGCATGCAGCAGTAATTGTGTTATTGGGGTTATTAACAATTACATAACAATGACTGTAGGATGAAGGCGTAAAGTCTCTCCAATATTCTCATCTTCCAGTTTGCATCTCTTCAATTTCCTTGCTTACCTTCTCTCCTCTTGGTGACATCCCTCCCATTACAGATGTGAATGGAGGAGGCCAGGAAGAGACTGGAGGACAGAGGAGTAGAGCCAATAATCCTCCAGAGGATCCCTTTTTAAAACCATTGTCAGACCAACAATGGGTGGCAGAGACACAGCTGCTTTTATTTTGTTCTGTTTCAGCCACTTGTTTGATCTCTGTCATATGACAGTAGCCATGCTCCTCTAAAGGCGTTTTCCTTTCTTTCACCGACATACGGCATCATGTATTTTACCCACTCACATCATAAACACTGAAAGGCAGTTGATTTTACTGACCTGTCATTTTAATTAGATAAAGCAATATATGTATACTGTAAAGAAATTTAATCAAATAATTCATCTTATTGTGTCTTGCATAATCAGCAAAGGATACACATATAGATCTTCATAATATAGAAGCCTCCAGGATTTTTTTTCCCAATGTGAAGCTTTTACTTAATTATAACTTTTCACACAAGGTGGCAGCATTGTGTCAAAAAAGTGAATCTCTGTCAGCGTGACAGTGAAAGACACGCCCTTTTGGTAGATCGATGTACTTTATTGATCCCAAACTGGGGAATTACAGTGTAACAGCAGCATGATACAGTAGCACAGTAGAACAGGCACTATTGCCTCACAGTTAAAAGGTACCAGGTTTGAATCCCAGGCTAGCAGGTGTAGGAGCCTTTCTGTGTGGCATTTGTGTGTTCTCCTGTGCTGTGTGGGTTTACTCTGTGTACTCAGGTTTCCTCCCACAATTCAATGGCATGCATAAATGAAATGCATTCTCTGCTCACAACACTGGCATGAGAAATTAAAATATGAGGGAGAGAATTAGCTGAGGTATGTGCTTTCTGGCCACTAATATGTATTTGTGTTTAGTATAAATTTGAGTAATAAACATCTAGGCTAACATCTAGAATGCACATCCTGTTAAATATATCTGATTTGTATTCAGAAAAACTGCTTAAAATCCTACAGAAGATGTGTTATGAGAACAAGAAAGAAATATATATCAGCCAAGGGAGGAGGTTATGCTTTAGTGGTATTTGCCTGCTTGTCTGTCTGCAGGATTTTGCGCTGAAATGGTGGAGCTGGGGGGGGGGGGGGTGTAGGATGAATCAAATCAAAGGGCAGGTCAAGGATTTTTTTCCCCACTTTCTTTAACATAGTGACATTGGACATGTTTTTATTCATTTATCCATGAATTATGCATGGAACTTGATTTTAAAAATGTTTGATGGGAGGTGGAGTGTTCAATTTCATTTTGATCCAAATGAAAACCTAAAGTTGGGCGGCGCGGTGGAGGAGTGGTTAGCACTACGGCAGCACAGCAACTCACCCTTGGCTGGGGGATCCTGGGTTCGATCCCAGCCCCCGACCAACAGTGATCTGTGTGGAGTTTGCATGTTCTCCCCGTGTCTGCGCAGGTTTACTCCGGGATTTTTTCCAGTTTCCTCCCACATGCCAAAAACATGCAAGTCAAGTTAACTGGCATCAAACTGGGGATTCTAAATTGTCCTTAGGTATGACTGTGAGAGCGAGTGGTTGTCTGTCTCTCTGTGTTGGCCCTGCCATGGACTGGCGATCTGTCCAGGGTTTAGTTTAGTTTAGTTTATTTGAAAAGGGACAATGCAATTTCATAAAACACATGATTACACATGGTTAAAAAAGCCAGAATTAGCCAAAAGGCTAGTTTTCATCTCTAGTCCCCTGGCCAAGATGTAAAAAAGCAGTAAAATGCATCTACAAGAAAAAAACATGGTTAGACATTTAAGAGGGCACTAATGTAACAAATAACATATACATAACAAACTGTACATTTAAACACAACATCAAACATCACAGCAGACTTACCTTTTAGTGCTGGCAGCTGTAGGTGTTTATAAGCCACATTTTCAATTTTTTTGTGAAGGCCTTGAATGTTGTGAGCAGTTTAACCTCCTCAGGTACTGAGTTCCACTCACTAGCGGGGTGAGGCAGGGTGTACCCTGCCTCTCGCCCAAAGACGCTGGGATAGGCTCCAGCCCCCGCCGCGACCCGAAAAGGATTAAGTGGAAGAAGATGAATGAATACATGTACTCCCATACATGATGAAGTATGGGGAAATACATATAAAACAAACATATATCCACTCTTTATGCTTCAAAAGAGAGCTATTAGAATAATAAACAAAGCAGCTTACAGGGAACCAACAAACCCACTTTTTCTTAAACTAAAAGCTCTCAAGTTGAAAGATCTGGTTGTGGAGCCCATAGTTATAACCTATGTGACTCACATGTGGCTGGCTGAATTCAGCCAAGAGAGACTTTGAGCTAGCCATGTGTATTGACTTCACACCTCAAGAGGAAGACGTGTCTGCACCCCCTGGGGACTCAGGAGAGAGGAGAAGATTACCCGGCCTGACCTTTGGGGGTCAGAGAGGAGAACAGAAGGACTCTGGGTGTTCTATTACAGATGAAAGGATGTAGCTGTGTATTGAGACTTTTGCGTGATGTATTGTTAGAGATGAGTGTATAAATGTATGTGTGTGACTGCGTCCTGTCTCTTTTCACTCCGATCGAGAGAGGACGTAGGATGAGTGAGAATTAAAGCAGTTACTGGAAAAATCATCCAGTCTCCTCAATTCTTGACTCCTACAATTGGTGACCTACGCATGAATCTGAGCACGCCGAGGCTGGAGGACAGCCTCGTGATCGATATGGAAGAGGTGGGAGACAGCCGCTCAGACCCGGATTCACCGGGGAATGCCAGCAGGGGCACAAGACTAATTAAGCTCCCCGAGTTCTGGCAAAACGACCCGCACTCGTGGTTCCAGCATGTGGAGTCACGGTTCCTGCTCGGGGGAGTTTCAGCGGATGACATTAAATTCCATAATGTCATCGCGACGCTCGACAGCCGCACAGCTCGGTGTGTGCGGAGCCTGGTGCAGCAACCACCCGCTGTCGGCAAATACGACGCGCTGAAAGCCACCCTCATCAGGAGCTTCGTGCCGTCCTCTGAGGCAAGAGCCACGCAGCTACTGGACCTGCGCGACAGAGGTGGACGCAGGCCGACTGTCCTCATGGAGGACATGCTGCAAATGATCGGGACGGACAACGACGCGTTCCTTTTCAAGCATATTTTCCTGAGAACCCTCCCAGCGCACACGAGAGGTTCCCTGTCCAGCAGGAGACGTTTGACCCAGCAGGACTTCCGCAACCTGGCCCAAGAGGCGGAGCGGCTCCTCAACGCCTGCGAGGAACAAGAGGCTTCCATGGCAGCGGCAGACCTCGGCACGGCGGCCGGGGGCAGTGTGGAGCCAGAGACGGCAGTGAACACCTCAACGGCGACAGCAGCGGCGAGATTCCGTGGCAGGGGAGATGATGGCCTCTGTTTTTACCATCGACGTTTCGCTGGGAAGGCGCACAAATGCATCCCGCCCTGCAAGTTCAAAAGGCAGGGAAACGACCGGGCCGGGAGCCGTTAGCAGCTTCCACTCTCGGCGAACAGAACAAGCTGCTTTATCTGACAGACACGGGCTCCGGGTGGCAATTCCTAGTGGACACCGGAGCCCAGAGGAGCTTCATCACTGCCACCTATGCTGATTGGGTCGTGGGACCCCGCGGAGACGGAGCGACAGCGGCCAACGGCTCCAGCATCAAGACGTACGGAGAGAGAACCTTGTCTCTGTCCTTCCACGGCCGCGCCTATGAGTGGAATTTCATCGTGGCGGCAGTGAGCTTCAATATGTTAGGTGCTGATTTTCTGTGTTCACATGGTTTGTTAGTTGATCTGGCCAACAAACGACTAGTAAATGCACTCTCTTTCTGTTCTATCCCTTGTGCAGCTCGGGTGTGCCCGCCGCCAGTTCAGACCAACGTCGCCACAGCAGGTGGTAAGTTTCACAGCCTTCTACACCAGTTCCCAGCACTCACAGTTCCTACTTTTTCAGCTAAGGTGGCGAAGCACGGGGTGGAGCACTTTATTACCACAAGTGGCCCACCCATTTTTGCGAAGTCTCGGCGCTTGGATGCAGCTAAACTCTCCATTGCGCGCGAGGAGTTCGCCAACCTGGAAAGGTTGGGCATAATTCGCCGCTCGAAGAGCGCCTGGGCTTCCCCCCTCCACATGGTACCGAAGGCTGACGGCTCATGGAGACCTTGTGGCGATTACCACAGGTTGAACAATGCCACAGCGCAGGACCGGTACCCGATTCCGCATATCCAGGACTTTTCGGTGCACTTGGCGAAGGCGAGCATTTTTTCTAAAATAGACCTGGTCCGCGGTTATCACCAAGTCCTGGTCCGACCAGAGGACATCCCCAAAACAGCCGTAATAACCCCGTTCGGGCTTTTTGAGTTTTTACAAATGCCTTTTGGCCTTAAAGGCGCCGCACAAACCTTCCAACGGATGATGGATGCAGTGTTGCGCGACCTTTCTTTCATTTTTGTCTATTTAGACGACATTTTGGTAGCCAGCACCTCCGAGGAGGAGCACGCAAAACACCTCACGACAGTTTTTCAGAGGTTAGGAGAGCATGGGTTGATAATCAACCCGGCCAAGTGCCATTTTGGCGTGGCACAAATTGATTTTTTAGGGCACCGCGTTTCCTCGGAGGGAGCAGTTCCTCTGCCGGCCAAAGTACGCGCAGTGGCAGATTTTCCCCAGCCTCGAACGGTAAAAGCGTTGCAAGAATTTTTGGGGATGGTAAATTTTTATAACCGTTTCATACCCCACGCAGCGCAGCTTATGCAGCCCTTGTACACCGCGCTCAAAAAGCAGAAGCCCTCCCATGTGATTGAATGGTCCCCGGAGCGGGAGCGCGCATTCACAGAGGTTAAACGGGCACTGGCAAACGCGGCACTGTTGGCCCACCCAGACCCGGCAGCCCGCATAGCGCTAACCACGGACGCGTCAGATGTGGCCATAGGGGCCGTAGTGGAACAGCAGGTTGCTGGGGTTTGGCAACCACTTGCATTCTTCACCAGATCCCTACGCGAGGCTGAGCGAAAATACAGCGCGTTTGACAGGGAGCTGTTGGCGCTCCACTTGGCTATTCGCCATTTCCAGTTCTGGCTGGAAGGGCGGCGTTTCACCGCATTTGTCGACCACAAACCGCTCACTTTTGCGATGTCCAAAACTTCAGAACCGTGGTCAGGGCAGCAACAGAGACAGCTGGCCGCAATTTCTGAGTTCACCACCGATATTCAGCACGTAGCCGGTAAAATCAATGTGGTGGCAGACTGTCTGTCACGCGCAGTAACAGCACCCGTCCGCGCAGAAACGGATTGCGCGGCCGCTTACCCAGAGCGCGGTAACAGAGCGGACATGCGCGCGGCTCCGGTCCACGTGGGAATAGATTATGCAGCCATGGCGGCGGAGCAGAGCGAGGACGCGGACGTGCACGCGCTCCTGTCTGGACCAACAGGGTTAAGGCTGGAACGCAGAAATCTACAAATCGGTTTCCCCCCGCTTATCTGCGATGTATCCACGGGGCAACCGTGCCCGGTGGTGCCAGCCGCGTGGCGCCGTCGCGTTTTTGACGCCGTGCACTCCCTAGCGCACCCAGGGGTGCGCGCTTCGGTGAAAATGGTGGCGGAGAAGTTTGTTTGGCCGAGCCTGCGCAAGCACGTGAAGGAGTGGGCTAAAACCTGCATGGCTTGCCAGCGCGCTAAGATTCACAGGCACACTAAGGCGCCCTTAGAACGGTTCCACATTCCGGCTAAAAGGTCCGATCATGTGTACGTGGACCTCGTGGGCCCCCTGCCCACTTCACAAGGGTTCACGCATCTCTTGACAATGGTGGACCGAACCACTCGTTGGCCGGAAGTGGTCCCGTTAACATCGACCACAGCGGCAGAGGTGGCACGTGCTTTTTTAACAGCCTGGGTAGCGCGGTTCGGGGTCCCGTCAGATATTACGTCTGATAGGGGACCTCAATTTGCATCGGAACTGTGGTCAGCAGTGGCCAGCGGCTTAGGAGCGACGGTACATCGCACGACCGCTTACCATCCCCAGGCCAACGGTTTATGCGAGCATTTTCACAGGTCTTTGAAGGCAGCCCTCAGAGCCTCACTGACAGACACAGATTGGGTGAACAAACTACCATGGGTTTTATTGGGGTTGCGTTCGGCACCCAAAGAGGATCTAGATGCCTCACCAGCAGAACTGGTCTTCGCACAACCGCTCAGGCTGCCAGGCGAGTTTTTACACGACCACATGGCACCAGGGCCCCCCCCCCCCCGATCCGGGGGTCTCTGAGTAACACGGGAGCAGAAATGCTCCCGGGCCCCGCTCATCACTCTTTCCCACGTGTGTTCGTGCCCCAGGCTTTACGAGACGCAGAGTTTGTTTTTGTCAGGCACGATGCTCAGCGGCATAGCCTCCGCCCACCTTACGATGGTCCATTTCGAGTGCTGGAAACCGGGGAGAAATATTTTGTGCTAGATTTGGGGGGCAGGAGGGAGACGATCAGTATCGATAGATTAAAACCTGCTTTTGTGTTGCATAACGAGTCTGTACGGCCGGCGGGCGCGCCTCGACGTGGCAGGCCTCCGAAGGGGAGGCCCCGGGACCCCCCACGGGGGGCAAATAACCCTTCTCCCCCTCACTCCACAGATGCACAGCAGGACGGCCCAACACAGAGCAGGAGACCTGCATACAGCAGATTCAGGAGAAGATTGAAACCTAAGCTGCATGCAGAATGATGTGTTTTTTGGTCAGGTTGTTTAGGTTGCTGTGAGATTCTGTTGGGGGGGTGACGTGCTGTATGACTGTTGTATGACTGTATGTGGGTGCCCAGTCTTTCGCGCAGAAGGGGGGAGTGATGTGGAGCCCATAGTTATAACCTATGTGACTCACATGTGGCTGGCTGAATTCAGCCAAGAGAGACTTTGAGCTAGCCATGTGTATTGACTTCACACCTCAAGAGGAAGACGTGTCTGCACCCCCTGGGGACTCAGGAGAGGGGAGAAGATTACCCGGCCTGACCTTTGGGGGTCAGAGAGGAGAACAGAAGGACTCTGGGTGTTCTATTACAGATGAAAGGATGTAACTGAGTATTGAGACTTTTGTGTGATGTATTGTTAGAGATGAGTGTATAAATGTATGTGTGTGACTGCGTCCTGTCTCTTTTCACTCCGATCGAGAGAGGACGTAGGATGAGTGAGAATTAAAGCAGTTACTGGAAAAATCATCCAGTCTCCTCAATTCTTGACTCCTACATGGTAGACTTTAAAACTGCAATAATAATGTTTAAAGTGAAGAATTTATCACTGCATGCAAATATCCAAAAGTAGTTCCAAATAAGGGAGAAACGATATCACTTCAGAGGAACATGTATATTTCAAAAGCCTACAGTGAGAACTACCACCAAGCAACACTGTGTTTCAGTGCAAGGAGTTAGATTATGGAACGATTTTGGACCTGAATTAAAATCATGTACAACGCTTGGACAATTTAAGCAAAAACTAAAGGAAGAAATACTCCAAACATATATACAAGATGACATGTAAAATCACGTAAGGATTGTCATATCCAGCCTGTGCTGTGTTGTTGCCTAGTTTTTTTTTGTTTTGTTTTTTTTTTCTTCTACTTTTTTCTGTCACACTTGGTCTTAGCTTTGTTCTGAATTGTAATCGCTCTTGTTTTGTTTTTTCTTTTGAATTCTTGGTTGGAATATGGGTGGGCAATATAAGCTGCGGCTTCAGCCATCACCCATTTCGGATAACTTTTGTTGAACTGTATAATCAGAGGAGTTATTGCTTAATTTGATCTTGTTGGATTTTATTTCCCCCTTTTGCTATACTATTCAGTTCCTTTTAACCTGTACTATCCGAAATGAATGAAAACCTAGATCTGGCTCCTAAATCTTGAGGGAGGTATGCGCTCTCTAAGAATCCACGGAGCTGTCTGTGCGTCCTTCTGTTCCTTTGTTTCCATCATGTTATGTGGGTAAATGTTGAAGGATGCAAGGCTATATTACACAGAGTGTGGGCTACAACATTACTGGTCTTACTGTAACATCCACAGTAATTTACACTGGACAATTTATTATGTAAACTGCTTAACAAGAATTCGTTTAAAAAAAAAGGCTCTCCTCAAGCTTTTAAGTGCGGGAGAGAATGGGCGCGGGGGGGGGGGGCGAACGCAGAAAGTAGAACTCCTCTTTGACTTTAAATGCAGAAATGGGAGCGACGTGGACGTTCTGCTGGAGAACGGGAGAACAACTGGCCGCAGATTCCTCTGCATCATAGTAGAGCCACTACCACAGACCACGTGAGAGGAATATTCAATGACAGAGCGGCTCATCTCCGCGGCTGAAATGGACTCTTGGAAACTGTGCACTCACGGCGGAGGGCGGCACTACGCCTGGATGTAACCGCTCGTCGCCCCCCTCCCCCCCGTTCTTTTTTTCTTTATTTTTCTTTAAAGTCTCCTCCGTCCTCCAGCGGAGCACTTGGAAGGAGTATGGCTTGGCCGTGCATCAGCAGAGTCTGCTGCCTGGCTCGCTTCTGGGACCAGTTCGACAAGTCCGACCTGTCCGTGCCGCTCACCATCCAGAACTACTCCGAGATCGCCGAGCAGGAGGTGCGGTCCGTCGCCAGGCAGGTCTCCGCGTCGGAGCGCGCCCCCGCAAACCACTACTCGTCAACTCCCGAGCCGCGCGCCAAGGGCGCCCCCCACCAGCACCGCGCGCCCGCCGACGGCGCCGGCGCCCGCGGGCCGTCCGGGGCGCGCAGGGAGCCCAGCAGCTACAAGCCGCGGGGGGACTACCACCCGCCCGGCGTGCCTTTCCCCAGCGTCACCCAGTACAAGCAGGACTTCAAACCCTGGCCCATTCCCAAGAAGGAGAGTTTCCCGTGGATCAGTGGCGAAGGGGGCAGCGCGGTGAGCGGACAGCAGGGGGAGGTGCGGGCGGGGAGAGAGGAGCGGGTCGGGGGGCAGAGGTGGGGGGACCGGCGGGTGACGGAGGAGAGCAAAACCAGCTCCTACAGGTTTGATTTCCCCTTTGTTTCAGCAGCACCTGCGGCGTTCGCTCCGCAGGCGCTCATGTCTGCTCTGATGCTCAGGGCTCTGTGTGTTAATAGTTCAGCGGCTCCCGAGGTCGAGCCATCGAGGATGGCGATCCGGGTTATTAATACTTCATAGTTTATACACGAGAGAGAATAAGTTAGATTTTTAACTTGCACTTTTAAATAAGTAGGCCTACATTAGCTTGAATTGGCATTAGAATCCCAGAATCATTAGAGATTTAGGACGCTGTAGTTTGTGATAATATTGACCACCTCTTCATTTTGTTCAACCTCATTTCACTGGCAATGCTATTAAAAGCTGGCATGCTGTAGCCCTGCGGGAGAAGCACTAAAACACGGCGTCCCATGGTTTGGATCAAAGTTATTTACAGCGGGCACATCTTTCCTCATTAATCATATTTCTGATGGAGCCGTTGACCTGAGATTCTCACCAGATATCAGCAACGACCCAAGTAATCCATACATACAAAGAAATCAAGGCAACTGGGTTCACAAAACAAGTTAAATTTAATAAAGTGGAATGACACTGTAACCAATGCCATCATTGTTTTGCAGCAGTGAGGTTGCAGAGGTCTAGAGAGAGCTCTTTGCTTTGAGTTCTTTGTGGGGTGACAATCTGATGTTCACAGACCTTTTTAAAGGCTATCAGTCAGCACTTAACCAGCTGAAATTAATTTGCACTGATGGGGGGGTGGAATGGCTTCCTAAATTCTGATGGATTTCAGCTGGTTTCTTGTCTTTCTATGCCTTTTTTGCACCTCTGTGTTCAATACTTATTCCCTGTGTTATTCCACTTTATTAAATATAACTTGTTTTGTGAACACAGTTGCCTTGATTTTTTCGTATGTATGGATTACTTGGGTTGTTACTGATATCTGGTGAGAATCTCAAGTCAGTGGCTCCATCAGAAATATGTTTAATGAGAAAAATGTTGACGTGTTCAATACTTATTTCCCCCACTGTAAGAATCAGGCTACCACAAGAAAGTGTTGAGGCTGGCTCACATCATATCTGATCAAAATCATGTCCTAAATAAGGAATACAAATAAAGTGCACATATACATGAAAAAAGTTGCAATTTTAAAAGAAAAAGTCATGTTTTTGAGAAGTCCTAAATGAACAAGAACAGTTACAAATTAAAAAAAACCCCTCAAATTTATGAAAATAGTTTTGAGGAAATAACATTTACAAGCAAAGTCACAGCTTTATGAGGAAAAGTCACAAATTTAGAGAAAAACTTAAACTCTAAAATATGCACATACTGTATAGTTGAGGCTTACATATATTTTGTGGTTCCCTGTGTAGATCTTTTTGCCGAAACATTGCTGAAAGTAGCTCTTTTCATAGTAGAGGTTGCCAACCCTTGAACTAGAAGAAAAAGCACTCAATGTAAAAAAAAAAAAGAAGAAAAAGAAAAAAGCAGACAGTTTTTCAAACATTTTGGGGGTTCAGTCAACATAGTCTCCCCTTTGGTCGACACACTTCTTCCACTGGTGTTGCAGTGCTTGGGTCCCTGCAGTTGAAAAATAAACCACATTTGGTCAAATTTGACCACTATGAAGTTTTCAGCCTATGGACGTTTCAGCCCCCCCCCCCCCCCTTGTAGAACACAATTTTTTCAGCTGATTGATGCACCTCTCTTCCTCTAGGCAAGAGTACAAGCCATGGACAGGGGTGAAACCGGCCAAAAGTGCGAGAAAAAACCCTCCAGCTCAGTACTCCAGCCCAGGAACGGAGGCCACCCACGTCTCACGTGAGACCAGCTACCAAGCTGCCTACAGCGGGGATGCTGGCAGTTCCACAGGTCTGCATCAGGGGGACCACACAATCCTAACGGCTGCCTCCAACATCCAGCCCGCCCCAGCTGCCCTGTACGGGTCACCGAGTCCCCCCAGCCTCCACCAGAGCACACTGCCTGAGAGGACTGAGCTCAGTGGGACGGTCAAGGGAGAGGTAAGCTCACATCATTCAGTTTACAGGAGTCATGTCGTGCCTGCACAGTTTGAAGGCAGCCCATAGGCAGATCTGCAGGTTTCAGTTGCAGCAAGCTTCCTCGTGAAAGGCGTCTTCGCTCATCTCCCCGGTGGCCTGTGGCTGCTGGGGTGTCTCAGAGAAGTGACACAGCATTCTGTCCCCAGGCAGCTCAAAGTGACCCAGCTGTTTAAAACAGGCCATGTTCTGTGTTGGGTAGCACTGCTGGTGCTACACTCACTCCTTTGGCCTCAATAAAACAGGGCTGATGAGAATTAAAGAAAAAAATGTAAATGGTTAATTCTTCCATTTTGACAAGACAGTCAATATTTTCCACAATATCTTTATTGAACCTTTTTTTTTTTTTTTAACAAACATGATACAAACAATCAAACACTAACACTAAAGTACTACAAAAAAAAAAAAAATGCACTAAAAACACCAACAACCACCAACAAAATCAAGTCTTCAACAATGCTCCTCTGTTTAGTCTAGACAATCCAATACATAAGTATACATATTATGTTCACCAGTTTGGAATTTACAAGGTCCACACACATCATTCACCTTCTTCTTCAAGAGTTATGTTTAAATTTTTTACATAATCAATAAAAGGTCTCCATATATTCTCAAACACAATTTCCTTTGATTTCAGTATATATGTTATTCTTTCTAATGGAAGGTTTGTTAACATCTGTCTTAACCACTGAGTCACATCTGGTCTATGAGTCTTTTTCCATAATAGTGCAATACATTTTTTGGCATTAAGCAAACTGAGGTCTATGAATGTTCTTTCACTTTTATTAAAATTATGCTTTTCTGACTTCCGGTTATGGCTGCCACGTAGGACGGATGTGTCTCGCTCTGCTCTGCTCCTGGAAAAAAAAAATCGGCAAATAACTCTCTCATTTGGGACAGAACGTATCCCAGCATTTGGGCGAGGATATGTCGGCGAAGCCTAAGGCTGGAAAACCAGGAAAAGGAAAAAGCGAGCCGCCGAAACAGTCCAAATTAACGGACTTTCAGGTCTGTGACGCAGCAAACAAAACTCCATATATGGCGGAGGAGGCTGGCAACGCTGCGATTTCTGCGGGGAATGGCGCAGATGCGCTGATGGCAGCCATGAGTTCAATGAGAGCGGACTTTTCCTCTAGATTTGATGGGATTATGACAGCGTTGGAAGGAATAAGAAAGGAATTGGGTGACTGTGTAGAACGAACGGCGCAGATGGAGCTCCGTCTCGCTAGTGCTGAAGATGACGTCACCCGTCTTCAATTAAAGGTGCGCACTTTGGAAAAAAAAAATAAATCTCTGGAAGATAATATTTTGGATTTGGAATCTCGGTCGAGACAGAATAACTTGAGGCTGGTGGGTCTTCCAGAGGAATCAGAAGGTCGGGACGTATGTTCCTTTCTGGAAAAGTGGATTCCGGAGGTGCTGGGCAGCGAGGAGTTGCAATCAGCAGTGGTTCTGGAAAAAGCACATCGTATTGGCCCACGGAGAGATAAGGGACCGCCGAGGACCTTAATTATGAAGTTTCTTAGCAACAGAGACAGGATGAAGATCTTCAACGCTGCACGTGCTAAAGGAGAGATTAAACACCAGGACCAGCAGGTGCGGTTCTACCCAGATTTGGCCACAGGAATCCAGCAATTGAGGAAGCAGTTTGATCCCGTACGTAAGGAGCTGCGCAACCTTGGGATTCGTCATGGTGTAATCTATCCTGCGAGACTGCTGACCACGTATGAGGGCAGAACCCACATCTTCAAGACCCCAGAGGAGGCGCAGGAGTTCATCAAGAAGATCAAAGAAGAAGAAGAGACTGGTGGGAGCTAAGCATGAACAAAATATAAGGTAGAATAATTAAGCATTTGCACAGGCATCTGACTGACTTGAAGTAAATAGTAAGTTTACAAAATATAGATTGTATTATATATTAAAAAAAACAAAACAAAAACAAAACAAAACAAAAAAACTATGATGTACAAAGTTGTTAAAAATTTTGGAGTTAAGTTGGAAAACTACAGAGGAGAGTTAATGTTACGTCATTAAAAGCAGTAGAGTTAGGGTGATTGGGAGGATGAAGAAGGAGTGGCTTAGGCTGTTCCCCGTGGGTGTGGAACGGTCGATGGCTATATCGGGAGACAGAATTTTTCTTTTGATTTTGGGGGGTTTGCCAAAAGTGTGGGAAGGGGAAATTTGTTTGTGTGTAGTTTGTAGGATGAATGTTCAACCACTCATGTTTTTGCTTCTCTGTATGAGCATGTTTACACTGCAAGGTAATCCCAAACTCTCTATTGATCATGGACCAAAGTGTTAATCTTAATTTAACTTCATGGAATTGCAGAGGTCTACAAAATTTAAAAAAACTTAAACAAGTTATGAATAAAATAAAGGACATGGGTTCAAGAATTGTGTTTTTACAAGAAACTCATCTGATAGAGGAGGATGTTAAAAGAATTAGGAGTAGATGGCAGGGAAGTGTATTCACCTCTTCATTTTCATCCCGAGCCAGGGGAGTTATGACTCTCATACATAAATCAGTTCCTTTTCAAGTGAAAAATGTAATTGGAGACAAATTTGGAAGATATGTAATCATTCAAGGTTCTTTGCTATTAGAAAATATAAATCTTGTGAACTTATATGGTCCCAATATAGATGATCAGAAGTTCTTTGCTAATTTATTTCTCATCTTATCATCACTTACAGGGCAACATATAATAGCAGGGGATTTTAATTGTACATTGAATCCAGGTATAGATAGATCAACAGGACTGGATTGTACGCACATTGGATGTAGGATGACTATTAATCATTTTATGAAAGAATTGAGATTGTTAGATATATGGAGAGAAATGAAACCACAAGTTAAAGCCTATTCTTGTTATTCCAGTACCTACAAGACATTCTCACGTATTGATTATTTTTTGATTTCCACAGAATTAAGGTCCAAGATTCAAAACTGCTTTTATGATAACATCGTGATCTCTGATCATGCACCCTGTTGTCTAATATATGTAGATAAAAAATTGACAAAGGAATCAGGTAGATGGCAATTTCAGCATAAATGGCTTCAGGATGAGGAATTTGTCAAGTATATAGAAAAACAGATAGACGAGTTCTTTGACATCAATACTACACAAACATCAGCATGTGTAAAGTGGGAGGCTTTCAAAGCTTTTATTAGGGGACATATTATTAGTTATACAGGATCAAAATCTAAGAAGACTCGAGAGGAGAGAGCTAAATTGGAACATAAAATAAAAAATCTTCAGGAAAAAGTGTATGCAGGAAGTGACCCAAGGTTGGAGAATGAATTACTGATTTTGAGAGCTGAATACGACAAAAAATCAGCGAATAGAGCTGCCTCGAGTCTTCTAAGATTGAAACAATCTTTTTATGAACAAGGTGAAAAATCAGGAAAATTATTAGCATGGCAGATTAAACAATTGGAAATTAAAACACCAATTACCAGTATTATAAGTAAGGGACAGGTAGTTATAGATCCTTTAGAAATTAATAGAGCCTTTAGAGATTACTATGAAAAATTATATGATACCAAAAATGAACCTGATTTAACAAAACTAAATGGGTTTTTGAACGAACTATCTATACCGTGTATTCCAAATGAAAACAGGGAGATATTGGAGTCTAAAATTAGTCAAGAAGAAGTTGGGCTAGCCATTGATAATATGAAATCAGGAAAAAGTGCAGGACCAGATGGTCTTCCAGTTGACCTTTATAAAAAATTTAAGAATAAATTAATAAAACCTTTTTTGGAAATGGTTTTAGAAGCATTTCAAAATAATAATTTACCATCATACATAAATAATGCCTTAATTATACTGCTGCCAAAACCAGGTAAGCCCTCTAATAAATGTGAAAATATGAGACCAATAAGCCTATTAAACGCCGACCTTAAGATAATCTGTAAAATTTTAGCAAGACGAATACAAGAAATTTTACCAAATATTATTAATCGAGATCAGAATGGCTTTATAAAGGGTAGACAAGGCTTCCATAATGTAAGAAGACTATTTAATATTATTTATTTTAATAAAGAAGCACCGGATACAGCTCTCCTATCATTGGACGCCGAAAAGGCCTTTGATAGAGTTGAATGGCCCTTTCTTTTTGAAGTCCTACAAAGGTTTGGACTTGGAAATAATTTCATAAAATGGGTTCAAATAATATACAATAATGCTACAGCAGAAATCCTAACAAATAACAATATTTCAAAACCAATAAAAATCAATAGAGGATGTCGACAAGGCTGTCCACTTTCACCTTTACTGTTTACTATGGCAATTGAACCTTTAGCGATAGCGATACGTTTACATTCACAAATATATGGAATTAAAGTTGGACCAACAGAACATAAAATCTCCCTGTACGCCGATGATATAATTTTGTTTATGTCGAATCTAAAAAAATCAATTCCAACCTTGTTGAATTTAATAAAGAATTTTGGGGAAATATCAGGATATAAAATAAATAAAACTAAATCTTCAATATTAATGCTAAATGAGACCCAGAGAAATTACCCAGCCCCTGAGGTAAATCAATTCAATGTTGTAAATCAGTTTAAATATTTAGGAATCCAAATTATGCCTAAGCTAGAATCAGTCGCCAGTGTCAACTATGAAGCCTTAATGTCAGATATCAGTGAGTTAACTCAGAGATGGATGTCACTACCAATGTCGATGATCGGGAGAATCAATATACTTAAAAGTAATATTTTACCTAAAATACTTTATTTATTTCAATACATTCCCTTATCACCACCTTTAGATCTATTCTCAAGAATAAAAAAAAAGTTAGTGGAATTTATATGGAACAACAGGAGGGCTAGATTACGTTTGTCTTTACTATATTTACCATTTGATCGTGGAGGTCTGAAATGTCCAAATTTTATGTTGTATTATTGGTCGGCACAACTGAGGTCTATGACATATTATTTTTCATCAAATGATCTCCCTCACTGGACTGAAATGGAATCATACAATTTACCTTTACCTCTTCCCATATTCATATACTCAGATTCGGCAAAAAAATTACAAAAACAAGTTAAAAATCCATTTGTAAAGCATATGATCAAAATATGGTGTGAAGCTAAAAACTATTTAAAAGAACCACAGTTATTGTCACAATTTAGTCCAATATGGGGTAATCAATATTTTAAACCAGGGAGAGCGGACGCTGTATTTAAAGTATGGAATTTAAAAGGGATACAAAAGATTCAGGATTTATATTTGCCATGTGCAGACAACATAATGTCTTTTGAAGAGCTGAGGATCAAATTTAATCTCAATAGAACACATTTTTTTAAATATCTTCAACTTAGAAACTTTATTCGATCAAATCAAAATAAAGCTCTCACTCGACCTATTTATTCATCCTTGGAAAAAATGATGATGAAAGATAGTAAAAGAAAGGGTATTATTTCAGAGTTTTATAACTCATTGACACTATCTTCAAGTGAAAATTCACTGAAAAGATTAAACTACTGGAAAGAAGATCTGCAAATTGAAATTTCAGAGGAACAATGGGAATTGGCTTGCACAGAAGCTCAAACCAAATCAATAAATGCATGCCTTAAATTGATACATTTCAAATGGTTAATGCGGATGTATGTTACACCGGAGGAGTTAAATAGATATAACAAAAATATACCAGATACATGCACAAAATGCATGGAAAGTAAAGGAACCCTATTTCATTGTTTATGGGAATGTAGATTAATAAGAATGTTTTGGGAAGAGGTGAGGGTAACAATTGAAAAAATAATCTCAAAACAAATCATATTGAATCCTAAACTGTTTTTGTTGGGTCTGTACCCAGAAAAGCATAATTTTAATAAAAGTGAAAGAACATTCATAGACCTCAGTTTGCTTAATGCCAAAAAATGTATTGCACTATTATGGAAAAAGACTCATAGACCAGATGTGACTCAGTGGTTAAGACAGATGTTAACAAACCTTCCATTAGAAAGAATAACATATATACTAAAATCAAAGGAAATTGTGTTTGAGAATATATGGAGACCTTTTATTGATTATGTAAAAAATTTAAACATAACTCTTGAAGAAGAAGGTGAATGATGTGTGTGGACCTTGTAAATTCCAAACTGGTGAACATAATATGTATACTTATGTATTGGATTGTCTAGACTAAACAGAGGAGCATTGTTGAAGATTTGATTTTGTTGGTGGTGGTTGGTGTTTTTAGTGCATTTTTTTTTTTTTTGTAGTACTTTAGTGTTAGTGTTTGATTGTTTGTATCATGTTTGTTAAAAAAAAAAAAGGTTCAATAAAGATATTGTGGAAAAAAAAAAAATTATGCTTTTCTGGGTACAGACCCAACAAAAACAGTTTAGGATTCAATATGATTTGTTTTGAGATTATTTTTTCAATTGTTGCCCTCACCTCTTCCCAAAACATTCTTATTAATCTACATTCCCATAAACAATGAAATAGGGTTCCTTTACTTTCCATGCATTTTGTGCATGTATCTGGTATATTTTTGTTATATCTATTTAACTCCTCCGGTGTAACATACATCCGCATTAACCATTTGAAATGTATCAATTTAAGGCGTACATTTATTGATTTGGTTTGAGCTTTTGTACAAGCCAATTCCCATTGTTCCTCTGAAATTTCAATTTGCAGATCTTCTTTCCAGTAGTTTAATCTTTTCAGTGAATTTTCACTTGAGGATTGTGTCAATGAGTTATAAAACTCTGAAATAATACCCTTTCTTTTACTATCTTTCATCATCATTTTTTCCAAGGATGAATAAATAGGTCGAGTGAGAGCTTTATTTTGATTTGATCGAATAAAGTTTCTAAGTTGAAGATATTTAAAAAAATGTGTTCTATTGAGATTAAATTTGATCCTCAGCTCTTCAAAAGACATTATGTTATCTGCACATGGCAAATATAAATCCTGAATCTTTTGTATCCCTTTTAAATTCCATACTTTAAATACAGCGTCCGCTCTCCCTGGTTTAAAATATTGATTACCCCATATTGGACTAAATTGTGACAATAACTGTGGTTCTTTTAGTTTTTAGCTTCACACCATATTTTGATCATATGCTTTACAAATGGATTTTTAACTTGTTTTTGTAATTTTTTTGCCGAATCTGAGTATATGAATATGGGAAGAGGTAAAGGTAAATTGTATGATTCCATTTCAGTCCAGTGAGGGAGATCATTTGATGAAAAATAATATGTCATAGACCTCAGTTGTGCCGACCAATAATACAACATAAAATTTGGACATTTCAGACCTCCACGATCAAATGGTAAATATAATAAAGACAAACGTAATCTAGCCCTCCTGTTGTTCCATATAAATTCCACTAACTTTTTTTTTATTCTTGAGAATAGATCTAAAGGTGGTGATAAGGGAATGTATTGAAATAAATAAAGTATTTTAGGTAAAATATTACTTTTAAGTATATTGATTCTCCCGATCATCGACATTGGTAGTGACATCCATCTCTGAGTTAACTCATTGATATCTGACATTAAGGCTTCATAGTTGACACTGGCGACTGATTCTAGCTTAGGCATAATTTGGATTCCTAAATATTTAAACTGATTTACAACATTGAATTGATTTACCTCAGGGGCTGGGTAATTTCTCTGGGTCTCATTTAGCATTAATATTGAAGATTTAGTTTTATTTATTTTATATCCTGATATTTCCCCAAAATTCTTTATTAAATTCAACAAGGTTGGAATTGATTTTTTTAGATTCGACATAAACAAAATTATGTCATCGGCGTACAGGGAGATTTTATGTTCTGTTGGTCCAACTTTAATTCCATATATTTGTGAATGTAAACGTATCGCTATCGCTAAAGGTTCAATTGCCATAGTAAACAGTAAAGGTGAAAGTGGACAGCCTTGTCGACATCCTCTATTGATTTTTATTGGTTTTGAAATATTGTTATTTGTTAGGATTTCTGCTGTAGCATTATTGTATATTATTTGAACCCATTTTATGAAATTATTTCCAAGTCCAAACCTTTGTAGGACTTCAAAAAGAAAGGGCCATTCAACTCTATCAAAGGCCTTTTCGGCGTCCAATGATAGGAGAGCTGTATCCGGTGCTTCTTTATTAAAATAAATTATATTAAATAGTCTTCTTACATTATGGAAGCCTTGTCTACCCTTTATAAAGCCATTCTGATCTCGATTAATAATATTTGGTAAAATTTCTTGTATTCGTCTTGCTAAAATTTTACAGATTATCTTAAGGTCGGCGTTTAATAGGCTTATTGGTCTCATATTTTCACATTTATTAGAGGGCTTACCTGGTTTTGGCAGCAGTATAATTAAGGCATTATTTATGTATGATGGTAAATTATTATTTTGAAATGCTTCTAAAACCATTTCCAAAAAAGGTTTTATTAATTTATTCTTAAATTTTTTATAAAGGTCAACTGGAAGACCATCTGGTCCTGCACTTTTTCCTGATTTCATATTATCAATGGCTAGCCCAACTTCTTCTTGACTAATTTTAGACTCCAATATCTCCCTATTTTCATTTGGAATACACGGTATAGATAGTTCGTTCAAAAACCCATTTAGTTTTGTTAAATCAGGTTCATTTTTGGTATCATATAATTTTTCATAGTAATCTCTAAAGGCTCTATTAATTTCTAAAGGATCTATAACTACCTGTCCATTACTTATAATACTGGTAATTGGTGTTTTAATTTCCAATTGTTTAATCTGCCATGCTAATAATTTTCCTGATTTTTCACCTTGTTCATAAAAAGATTGTTTCAATCTTAGAAGACTCGAGGCAGCTCTATTCGCTGATTTTTTGTCGTATTCAGCTCTCAAAATCAGTAATTCATTCTCCAACCTTGGGTCACTTCCTGCATACACTTTTTCCTGAAGACTTTTTATTTTATGTTCCAATTTAGCTCTCTCCTCTCGAGTCTTCTTAGATTTTGATCCTGTATAACTAATAATATGTCCCCTAATAAAAGCTTTGAAAGCCTCCCACTTTACACATGCTGATGTTTGTGTAGTATTGATGTCAAAGAACTCGTCTATCTGTTTTTCTATATACTTGACAAATTCCTCATCCTGAAGCCATTTATGCTGAAATTGCCATCTACCTGATTCCTTTGTCAATTTTTTATCTACATATATTAGACAACAGGGTGCATGATCAGAGATCACGATGTTATCATAAAAGCAGTTTTGAATCTTGGACCTTAATTCTGTGGAAATCAAAAAATAATCAATACGTGAGAATGTCTTGTAGGTACTGGAATAACAAGAATAGGCTTTAACTTGTGGTTTCATTTCTCTCCATATATCTAACAATCTCAATTCTTTCATAAAATGATTAATAGTCATCCTACATCCAATGTGCGTACAATCCAGTCCTGTTGATCTATCCACACCTGGATTCAATGTACAATTAAAATCCCCTGCTATTATATGTTGCCCTGTAAGTGATGATAAGATGAGAAATAAATTAGCAAAGAACTTCTGATCATCTATATTGGGACCATATAAGTTCACAAGATTTATATTTTCTAATAGCAAAGAACCTTGAATGATTACATATCTTCCAAATTTGTCTCCAATTACATTTTTCACTTGAAAAGGAACTGATTTATGTATGAGAGTCATAACTCCCCTGGCTCGGGATGAAAATGAAGAGGTGAATACACTTCCCTGCCATCTACTCCTAATTGTAAAAACACAATTCTTGAACCCATGTCCTTTATTTTATTCATAACTTGTTTAAGTTTTTTTAAATTTTGTAGACCTCTGCAATTCCATGAAGTTAAATTAAGATTAACACTTTGGTCCATGATCAATAGAGAGTTTGGGATTACCTTGCAGTGTAAACATGCTCATACAGAGAAGCAAAAACATGAGTGGTTGAACATTCATCCTACAAACTACACACAAACAAATTTCCCCTTCCCACACTTGTGGCAAACCCCCCAAAATCAAAAGAAAAATTCTGTCTCCCGATATAGCCATCGACCGTTCCACACCCACGGGGAACAGCCTAAGCCACTCCTTCTTCATCCTCCCAATCACCCTAACTCTACTGCTTTTAATGACGTAACATTAACTCTCCTCTGTAGTTTTCCAACTTAACTCCAAAATTTTTAACAACTTTGTACATCATAGTTTTTTTTTTTTTTGTTTGTTTTGTTTTTTTGTTTTTTTAATATATAATACAATCTATATTTTGTAAACTTACTATTTACTTCAAGTCAGTCAGATGCCTGTGCAAATGCTTAATTATTCTACCTTATATTTTGTTCATGCTTAGCTCCCACCAGTCTCTTCTTCTTCTTTGATCTTCTTGATGAACTCCTGCGCCTCCTCTGGGGTCTTGAAGATGTGGGTTCTGCCCTCATACGTGGTCAGCAGTCTCGCAGGATAGATTACACCATGACGAATCCCAAGGTTGCGCAGCTCCTTACGTACGGGATCAAACTGCTTCCTCAATTGCTGGATTCCTGTGGCCAAATCTGGGTAGAACCGCACCTGCTGGTCCTGGTGTTTAATCTCTCCTTTAGCACGTGCAGCGTTGAAGATCTTCATCCTGTCTCTGTTGCTAAGAAACTTCATAATTAAGGTCCTCGGCGGTCCCTTATCTCTCCGTGGGCCAATACGATGTGCTTTTTCCAGAACCACTGCTGATTGCAACTCCTCGCTGCCCAGCACCTCCGGAATCCACTTTTCCAGAAAGGAACATACGTCCCGACCTTCTGATTCCTCTGGAAGACCCACCAGCCTCAAATTATTCTGTCTCGACCGAGATTCCAAATCCAAAATATTATCTTCCAGAGATTTATTTTTTTTTTCCAAAGTGCGCACCTTTAATTGAAGACGGGTGACGTCATCTTCAGCACTAGCGAGACGGAGCTCCATCTGCGCCGTTCGTTCTACACAGTCACCCAATTCCTTTCTTATTCCTTCCAACGCTGTCATAATCCCATCAAATCTAGAGGAAAAGTCCGCTCTCATTGAACTCATGGCAGCCATCAGCGCATCTGCGCCATTCCCCGCAGATATCGCACCGTTGCCAGCCTCCTCCGCCATATATGGAGTTTTGTTTGCTGCGTCACAGACCTGAAAGTCCGTTAATTTGGACTGTTTCGGCGGCTCGCTTTTTCCTTTTCCTGGTTTTCCAGCCTTAGGCTTCGCCGACATATCCTCGACCAAATGCTGGGATACGTTCTGTCCCAAATGAGAGAGTTATTTGCCGATTTTTTTTCTCCAGGAGCAGAGCAGAGCGAGACACGTCCGTCCTACGTGGCAGCCATAACCGGAAGTCCAAGACAGTCAATATTGGTCTGAAAATAACTTTTAATGTTTTTTTTATCATACATGAAGTATTTTTAGACAAACTGTTATCCTAAATTACAGAAATAAAATCGATTACAGTATTTTTACTGTATAATAATCATGAGCAGCTATGAAATGACAGTAAACTAGAATTGCAGCCAACAGTAATGCAGACTCGTGCTCTTCTCTACATTTGCTATCTCAGCTCAGAGTAGCTCCCCCATTTCTGCTTTCATAAGACATGAGCAGACATACATAATGCAAGGATATGCACCACTGACATACTGTACGTCCACGTTAGCTTTCCCGGCTGGTGATATTTTGACTACAAAAAAACAGAGATGCAGGTGGTAGACCCGAGGACCGCCTTTGCACAGTTTGGTAACGCTAGCTTCATTGGTTTTGAGTTGAGTACAAACATCCAGATTTGACGGACAAACAGAAGAGACGACTCTACACGCTCCTCGGATCTACCTGTATGGGTCATAAAGCTTTACTTTTTTGGCAACAGTTCAAATGTACTCTCAAAATCACTGTGACATATTTTCATGTATTAGATATGAGCATGACTAAAAAAAAAATCAGACATTTTTCACCTGTTAAATAAAAAGATAAAATGTGTGTCAAACATTTGACGATACTGAGTAGCTATAAAGCAGGCAAAGTGTAATTAGTGGAGAATATTAGACAGTGTTGATTGACTAAGACTGATTTTATTGAGTCAAGCGTACTGTTTGATACATATGTCAAGATTATCTACTGTATATAATCATGTATGCTGGCTAAATAAATGGCTGGTGAGGCAGAAACGTTTTCTGAATATGGCCTGGGAAAACGTAACAACAGTCACACAATCACTCAAATACTTGCACACGTGAACATTTTGACCCAGATTTTTGCTCAGACATGATGGGACAGATGTAGAATTGATTGAAATTTAAAGCAGCATTTGCCCCCAAAACTCATCTGTTTAGTCGGAATCCTCCCGATAGGGATAAACCTGATGAGGAAAGATTCCCCCTTCTGTCCACCGTAATGTTTTCATGGCACCGTCTCAGGTCAGGTGATGGTTAGTGTGACTGTTTTATTTTATCGTACAGCGGTGTCCGGGGGTTTAGTGTCACTCTTCCCCACGCACAGCACTCGGTGCCATCTGTCAGTGTGGGGCTGGGCCAGGTCAGAAAGCTTGTCTGTTTGCACAGCGTGATGCAACAACTGCCCCAGTAAAATCTTAGACTGAAAGCTATTAGTGAAAGATGGAGCACGTGTCACTATTGTTACTTTTGGGAAGTGGGAAGAAAGTAATGCTTTCATTCTGGCCGCTTTGTCTGTTAACAGGATTATGCATACTGGACAGATTCCGATAAAATTGTCATCAGTGGTGTCCTTTGGACCAAAGATGAACCATTAGATTTTGAGCAAAAGCCACATCACTATGCATATTTTGGATTACTTTTTTCCCCTTTTTTAACATTGTGAGATAAGGCCTTTCTATAGATTTTTGCTAATATCAGGAAAAAATAGTGGGGTGGTCAATCTTAGGCTAGGTCAAGTGACACATTTTAATAAGTGGAGAGAAAGCCTTGGTAGAGGTATGCACTTTTTCAATACCCTCTAGTTGAGAGGAGATTCAGGAAAAATGATGCAGCTAAAGTAAGAAGACTCTGATTTTCATCTGCCTGCTCAGTATCTATGTGATGATGATGATGATGATGATGATGATGGAGGACAAACTGAGAGATGTCAACGGTAGGACAGTCTAATAATAACACTGGCCTAGTTGGAGTGAGAGTTCATGGCACATTGAGAAGAGCAGTGCACTGGTGGAGAGTTAGGCTGCAGTCAATATTGTTCCATTTACGCATACTGTATACACCATACATGCACAATGTGCAGTTTTTATTGCTTTTCATCAGTCATACTACAATCCGTCAGGGTGAGACAAACTGGCCTTGGCAGCAAATCATCAGATCTTTGATAATCCACCTGTTCACCATCGACCCACTTTACTGCCAACTCATTACTGACTCACTGTTTCCCCGCAAAGGTGTCTGACCAAGCATTACACATTCCACTCCAGCACACATTCCACTCAGTCATGGTACTCAGGCCATTCTATATAATGTGTTGCGACCAAACTTTTTTACCTTAATGCAGAAAAGATGAGCTTATTCAAATAGACTTGACTGTTCATTAAAAGATTTAATGGTTTAAATTCTCTCGTAATCGTCCCCTAATGATAAAGGACCTGGGCAGCCATAAAATTCCCATTATTGTTCAAATCAATTTGTGTGTTCCGTTGCCTATAATGGTCAAAATCCACATCAGCAGATAAAAGCTCTACTTTTATTACTTCCAAAACATGGCAATGCTTTTTATGATGAAAGCACCGTGTTTTCTTGAACTCAGTGGACTTGCAAACCTAATTTTACACATCCCAGTGAGAGGATTGTTCCAAGTTGAGCGAAATGAACCATTATTAGACCTGAAACGCGTGTAGCTCGGCTTAAACCCAGTGCACTTTGTGTGTGTGTGTGTGTGTGTGTGTGTGTGTGTGTGTGTGTGTGTGTGTGTGTGTGTGTGTGTGCAATCAGGCCTGGCAACTGCAACACATGACAGAGATTTGTGAGGCTGTCCTGTATAATCTGCAATGTGTGTCAGGGATAAAGAACACAAAACCACTGAAAGAAGAGCATGTTTAGCAGAGTGAGTGAAGATCTCAGTAGGAGCTCTACCTACAGTAAACTCTTCACTGTTTTGCTCTTGGGCTAGATGCAAGGGTCCCCAGAGATTTATTTTGTACTGAGCTTATCTGTACCCCTGCTCCGAGTGCAGTTCCTATTCCACTGAAATGGATTGAGCTGTAGAGATGCTGCTCATCGTGGTTTTAAACTGCATAAAGATGATTGAAAAGTCTGATGGGACAATCCCACCTCAGATTCACTCCTTCCCCAAATAAAGGCCTATTAAGGGACCTGTGCCTGAGTCAGAATCATGGGAAATTTGGCTGAGAATATACCTGTTTGTTACCAGTAGAGAGTTCAATTTGTACTAAATCCAAATGTCATTTTTTCTGAAGAAAGCAAATTTTGCTTTTCATTTTGTAATAAAAGTCCTAGAGTTTGGAGGAGGAGTGATGAAGCACAGAATCCAAGATGATTTGGGGTGCCATGCCATTGCTGATGTCAGTCCATTGTACTTTATCAAGTCCAACATCAGTGCTGCTGTCTACCAGGAAGTTTTAGAGCACTTCATGCTCCCATCTGCTGAAATGCTTTATGGAGATGCTGATTTTGTTTTCCACTAGGACTTAGCACCAGCCCACAGTGACAAAACAACAAAACGGTTTTCTGTTGATAATATTACTGTGCTTGACTGGCCAGTCAACTCACCTGAACCACATAGATTCTCTATGACGTATAGTTAAGAGAAAGATGAGAAATACCGGGACTAACGATACAGATGAGCTCAAAGCTGCTATCAAAGCAACTTGGTCTTCAGTAACACCTCAGCAGCCACAAGCTGATCTCCTCCATGTTATGCCACAATGATGCAGTAATTTACGGCTGTCACAGAAATTTAGTTTTTGTGTGATGAAGACGTAGGACACTGGTTCCAGAATGACCTTGAGTACCTCAAGGCTCTGGATGTTGTAGGGCTGTCATGGTTGACATGCCTCTGCAACACTGCATGGAGATCAGGGACAGTACCTTTCGGCAAGGCAAACTGGGGTAGTGGTCCCCCTCTTCAGGAAGGGAGACTGGAGGGTGTGTTCCATCTTTAGAGGGCTCACACTCTTGGCCTTGGCACATCGGACCAACGCTTTACCCTCTCGAGAATCCTCGGGGGCTTGTGGGAGTTTGCCCAACCAGTCTACATGTGGACTTGCAGAAAGCATTTGACCACGTCCCTTGTGGTTTCTTGTGGGGGGTACTTTGGGACTATAGGGTATTGGGCTTGTTGCTAGGAGCTATCCAGTCTCTATACAACTGTTGCAAAAGTTTGCTTTGTATTGACAACAATCTGTCAAACTTGTTCCTAGTGAAAGTTATATTCCACCCTGATTGCCATTTGTCACCCATCCTGTTTATAATTTTTATGGACAGGATTTCTAGGCACATCCCTGGAACAGAGGGTGTTGTCTCTGCTGTTCGCAGATGATGTGGTCCTGCTGGCTTCATTGAGCAATGGCCTACAGGTCTTCCTGGAGCAGTTTGCTACTGAGTGTGAGGCACCAGGATGAGAGTCATCACCTTCAAGTCTGAGTCCATGGTCCTCAGTCGGAGAAGGGTGTATTGTCCTCTCTGAGTCAGGGACGAGCTGTCATGGCTCCCTCAGGGCCATCATCAACTACAGCTGCACGCACACCTGCTGCCAATCTCCAGCGGGCTTTATAACCGGGCCTGCCTGAGACTCGGCACGAAGCCGTCTGTCATTCTCCATTGACACGCCTCGCATCAACAGCCAAATCCCTGGCCCCATCATCAGAGTTCCTGATCTCCTCGTCGCTTCACGTAAGCCTAATTATAAACTCACCTTTGTCAGTCGTCTTCCCCTGTGCACAGGTGGATCTCCCCGGCGGCGGAACCCTCACCTCCCAGCGGCGGTCTAGCCTTCATCGCCACAACAGGGCTACTAGCCCACTTCCCTGCACAGAGTCAGACGCTGTCTCCCTGGCTGCAGCCCTCAAGGCCAACCTGAGCATCTCCATGACCATCTGCAAAGTAAGCAACCATTACTATCACGCTCTTTGCTCCGTGGACAGAATTAACACCTCTGCTCTGACATTATAGGGTTGCCAGGCTAAACGGCGTTCTGCTCTCCCCCGGGCACGATTCCTGCACTGCACTTCTTCACTTCTTCTTCACACGCACAACATACACACTGTACATACACGCACTCACACACTCACTGTTAGCAATAAAAAGGATAAATTGTATTCACTCGAGTCTGTGCTTTGTTCCCTGGGTCTATAATTATGTCACGAGCTGCTTCACCAAGTAGAGGAGATCAAGTATCTTAAGGTCTTATTTACAAGTGAGGGTAGAATGGAGAGGGAGATTGACAGACAGATCAGAGCAGCATCTGCAGTGATGCAGACGTTGTACCAGTCTGTTGTGGTGAAGAGTGAGCTGAGCTCTAAAGCAAAGTTGTCGATTTACTAGTCAATCTATGTTCCTACCTTCACCTATGGTCATGAACTTTGGGTCGTGACCAAAAGAATGAGATCACGGATACAAACAGCTGAAATAAGCTTTCTCCATAGGCTTGCTGGACTCACCCTTAGACATTCAATTCAACTATATTTATATAGCATCATTTCACAACAACAGTCATCTCATAGCACTGTCAATCTGTAGGGGAAAACCCCACAATCAGAGGGTTTTCTCCTACAGATAGGGTGAGGAGTTCAGTTATCTGGGAGAGGCTCTGAGTAGAGCCACTGTTCTTATCAAAAGGAGCCAGTTGAGGTGGTTTGGGCATCTGACCATGATGGCACCTGGACGCCTAGCACTTGAGGTGTTTCGGGTATGTTCCACAGGGAGGAGACCACAGGGCAGACCCCAGCTGCCCCTGTCTCCCAGCTGGCCTGGGAACGCCTGTGTCCTCTCTGAAGAGCTGGAGGAGATGACTGGGTATCTCTTTTTTGGCTGCTGCTTCCGTGACCTGGACACCCAGAAAAGCTTTAGAAGATGAATAAATGTGGTGAAGACTAAAACAGAGATTGTGACTTTTTTGTGAATTTATTATCTCTGCAAAGAGGAGCAATCAACAGAGTGAGAGAAAGTGTAAATTCCTAACGTTAGTCATTTTTATAAACAAGCTTCCCTCTGACCTTATTCAGAAAACAGCCTAAAGAGTCACAGGCCAACTGGAGTCAGCCTCAGAGAAGGTCATCATACCTTCCCACTTTTCTGTCCTGTACAGACAAGTTTTCCTTGAGCATCACAAGGTAGTTATTATACAGCCAAGGCTAAACATTGAATAAATATTAAACAAAGGATAAGCACTAAAAATTACATTTTCATCACAATGGAAAAGGAGCCCCAACCAAGAATTGAGTGTAATAATGAACACACACTTCAGAAACTGGAAATTTCTGTCATCTAAATCCATATTTTCAACTAATCTTAGGGAATATTATAATAATTTGAGATACAAGATTTCTATTTTTTTAATAATCTATATAATATAGTCATCAAAATTAAAACAGGAATGCTTGAAATGTGTTATTTCTGAGGAATACGAAATATATAAAAGTTTAGTTTGGGAATTAAATAATGAAAAAAAATGTACAAATTTTAATGATATTGTAATTTTGTGAGATGCACTTGTACACTCACACAGATAATTTCTATTTCCTGTTCTTGTTCTCAGCCTGGAAAAGGCGTGTCAGAAGTAGCGAATACCTCCTGGGTTGTTGTAAACCAGATTATAGATAAACTAGAAAAGCACTCAGAGTGAATACATCCACCAAGGCTCCTTCCATCCCTAATGGATCACCTCCAAAATGTCAGGGGTTTGTGTGTAGGCCTAGAGCCACTTCTGGTGAAAATTGCATCAAAGTTTGTCCATTAGTTTTGGAGTATTGTTGCTAACCGGAGTGGTGGCTCAGTTGGTAGAGCATCCGCCCCACACCCGGGAGGCAGGGGTTCAAATCCCGGCCGGGTCATGCCGAAGACCATATAAAAGCGGAACTTTCTGCCATCCAGCTTGGTGCTTAGCATAATAGAATGGAGGAGGGAAATCTGTGGCGGCGCCTTGCATGGCAGCGGCCCTTCTGATTCTACACATGGGGTGTGTGCGTGATTAACATTGTAGATAGGATAAAACACAATGTCGTTCTACTGTACATGATTGGTTGTATGGTTGAATGACAATAAAGGGTGATTTAATTTAAGACACTGTGAGAAGATAAGAGCCTTGGCAGAGGTATGCATTCTCAGATCATCACCAAAATGTAATGGGTTCCTCTGTAGCCCAAGAACCACCTCCGGTGAAAATTTCATCCAAATCCGTCCAGTAGTTTTTGTGTAATCCTGCTGCACAAATACAAACAAAGCCCTTGGTGGAGGTGTGCACTCTCAGATCATCACCAAAATCTAATCATCTGTTCTCCGTGCCATTACACACCTTTCCTGAAAATTTCATCAAAATCCATTAATAACTTTTTGAGTTATGTTGGTAACAGACAGACAAACCAACAAACGCCACTAAAAACATTACCTCCTCCCTTGGTGGAGGTAATTAATGAAGACCCAAAACAGCAAAGCAAAAGGATGACAGTGTTATAAAGGGGTTTCTAACACAGTGTGGCGTGATGACGTAGCCAGCTGGTACCGTCATCACATCGACCTACCGTATTTTTTGGACTATAAGGCGCACTTAAAATCCTTTAATTTTCTCAAAAATCGACAGTGCGCTTTATAATCCGGTGCGCCTTATGTATTAATTCTGATTGTGCTTACTGACCTTGAACCGATTTTATGTGGTACATGGCGCTCAAAAATCTGTCAAAAATGTTTTAGTACGACTTTGGTAAGCTACGAAGCCGAACCGCTTGATGGATTGTCAGAGCATTACGTTAGTCAGGAGCCTCGTGGAGTAATATGTGCTTCAACATAATGGCCGGATGGCTTTTTCCACAAATCTCCATCCCTATTGATCTGCCACTCCATGCGCGCCCATCTCACCGATACTGTCAAAACCCAAGTGAAGCAAACTAATTCGGAGCTTGCCATCATTCCGGGTGGATTAACCAAAGAACTCCAACCGCTATATTGGTGTCAACAGGTCGTTCAAAGTTAAATTGCTAGCGAGTTACGCCACTATCTGCCAATGGATCGTGGATCGAAACTGCTCCTGTTTAGCTGTAATTAATATTCAAAAATGATATTTTCGGGACGAAAGAATTCAAGCGTCCCAGCATTTGTTTGCAGTGTTTACTTCTCGGGGCTGCTGCCGGAGAGCGAGCCATGTCGATTACTGAGCGAGTATCCTGGCGATGTAAACAGCCACGGACCAAAAACGTTCCGCCTGCTCGTGGAACAGGTCATTCACACTCGCAGACAATCGCGCTATATGTGTCTATAATGACTATAGATAGGATTTTCTTTCCATGCACGCAAAAAAAAAAAAAAAAAAAAAATTCCCAGATCCGACTACCTCACGAGGTAGTCGATACCCAAAAGCCGATGGTGTATAGAGCATGTATATTAGGATTTGTATGTGAAATTTCGGCATTGAAACTGCTCCCGTTAAATACGGCTGTAAATACGTATTTACAGCTGTATCGATTACCGAGCAAGTACCGAACGAGTATTCTGGCCAATATGGCGATGTAAACAGCCACGGACTAAAAACGTTCCGCCTGCTCATGGAACAGTTCATTCACACTCCCAGACAATCGCGCTATATGTGTCTATAATGACTATAGATAGGATTTTCTTTCCATGCACACAAAAAAAATTTTTTTTCCCGGCTCCGACTACCTCGCTTTAATGTGCCTTATAATCCGGTGCGCCTTATGTATGAAATTAGACCATCAAATAGACCGTTCATTGATAGTGCGCCTTATAATCCGGTGCGCCGTATAGTCCCAAAAATACAGTATATAAGACAGGAGTCGGCCATCTTATGGCCTCTTTGCCGTCTCTCTCACTTCAGGCTATAGTTAGGAGCTGAGTGCTCGTTCATGTGTACTGTATTAATGAGAGCTATTGTAATAAAGTTCCGTTTCAGCATAGCTCACTCGTCCGTGGTCATTCCCAGGCTTGTGGACATAACATTTGGGGACGAGAAGAAAAACCATGGAGGCGTGCCTGATGCCATTGAAACCCTTTCTTGAGTACCCCAGTGAACCGCCTGTTCCATGGCCATGCTGGCTGGATGCTTTTGATACGTATGTAGCAGCGTTGGACTTGGGAAAATTGGACAAAAGGACAGAAACAGGCACTACTGGTCCACAACCTGGGCATAGAAGGTCAGAGAATTTTTCACACGCTTGGACCAGTGGACTCGTTCAGTGACACTGTGGAACTGCTAGCTAGCTACTTTGCTACACCGGACAACGTGTTGGCGTGGTGCATAAGATTCCACCAACGGCAACGGGGAATTGGTGAGTCCACCCAACAATTCCTCGCAGACCTACGACATCTGGCTAGCATGTGCAAATTTGGACTTTTAGAAGACAAAAATGGTGTGGGACCAATTGGCTGAGCACATGAACAACCAGCGGCTAAGGGTGAAGACGCTAACGTGCCAAACGACATGACGCTAGCTAACACTATTGAGCTAGCGTTCCAGCTTGAGTCAACAGAGAAGTTAGCATCGGAGCTAGGTGTGCGCCAACAGCAACAACAGCCAGGACAGACACCGCTAACCAATGCAGTGGGCATGGAGGAACGTGGGGACATGGCAGAGGAGTTTGAGGCGAACGCTGTGGACAGGAGGACCGCTTCAAGGGGCCCCGCGTGTGGTGACCGTGGTTCCCCGACGCACCAGGAGAGAGCACAGTTTTGCCTGGCAAGAAGGCAACGTTGTAAAACGTGTGGAAGATTTAATCATTTCGCCAAGGTTTGCCGGTCGCCGACGTTGTGGAGCCCACCAGGCAAGCATAGCCACCCGCCCATGACGACCATCCACGCAGTATGTCCTGAGAGCATGTCATACGCATACAACATGGTAGAGTTAGATGACGTTGCTATGCTGCTCCTGCTTGACACTGCTGCAGTGAGGTCGATGTTAAATTGGGCCACGGTGAAGAAATTTTTCCCCAACCACCCGATTAGAAAAAAACCAGCGGAGCTGTATGGTTATGGTGGCCACAGAGTTAGCAACGTAGGGACCATCATGCTAATGGTCTGCTACACGTTGAAAGTGGTTTATGACTTCGAGTTTCAAGTGGCTACGTGTGGTGACAGCATAATGGGATGCAACCTCTTCTACTGACTGAGTTTCACCATCCACAACACCAACGGGCTCAACTTGTCAGGCTACAGCAATTGGGACACAATTTACATTGATGACAATGACGTGGTGTGGGACGAGAGTATAAAGGGCAACGCCAACGAGAAACCAACCGTCTCATGTGCACAGGAGGAGCACTGCCCGGGGGAGGGGGGCAGCGGCTGGACTCACCTCAGATCCTCACCCAGCAGGAGTCTACGGGAGCCGCTGCAGAGTTGCAGGAGAGGGAGCCCACGCACACAGAGAACCCCAAAACATAACAACTCAGTACGGATGTTATCTGCAATGATGGTGACACAGCACAATTGCATATATCAGGCAAGGGAGAAGAGGAATCGTATCGTTTCGGTATCTTCGCTCAGCACCAGTCTCTGGGAGCCACAGCTGAGCCGACGGGTGAAGAGTCTGTAACGGTAAGCGACACAGGAGAGATGCCGGACGTCTTCAGTACCTATGACCAGCTTTGGTCTCCAGAGACTGCTGCGGGGGTGTTGGGTGAAGAGTCCGTGACCAACACGATAATGACGGAGCTAAACGTAGCATCACCGCAATCTCAGTGGCATGTGAGACCGAGCAAAGCGCCTCTTCAAGTGATGGACTGGGTGCAAGTATGCATGGATGAGCGACCGGGCCTCGGCCAGCAAAGTCACATTCTACGAGACTGTGGACACCCTTGAGGATCGTGGTGCAGCTGGGACCAGCATGCTTCAGATTGATGGATGGTTCGATATGGCACGCAAACCATCTCCGGCACGTTTGAGTGGCTGCTCCAGACGGTGAGGCTTCGCAGGAGTCAGCTGGTGCAGCGTGGGACCTGGGCCGTAGCATTATGAAGTTTAGTTCTGGTCTGGGGGACCCAGCATCTCCAGGGGCACGTCCACTGCAGGCCCGCTACAAGCCTCTCTGCCTACAGCAGAACTGCCTTCCCCATGGAAGACTGTCAGAAAAAGGACTGTTTAGATAGGGGCATGGCTGGCAAAACGAGTGGCAGAATAATCCACTCAGCCACGTTGGGTTGAGCGGCGGTCCACCCGCTAACCCTAGTTAGCAATGTTGGGGATTGTTGTTTATGCCAAATTGGGAAGGGTTATAATTATTAAAGTGTTCTGTGTTTTTTCCGGTGTGTGTGGGGTGGGGGGTGAATGTTATAAAGGGGTTTATAACAGAGAGTGGCGTGATGATGTAGCTGGCTGGTACTGTCATCATGCCGACCTATATAAGAGAGGAGTCTCTTTGCCGGCTCTCTCACTACGGGCTATTGTTAGGAGCTGATCGCTCGTTCACGTGTATTGTATTATTGAGAGTTATTGAAATAAAATTCATTTCCAGCACAGCTCACTCGTCCGTGGTCATTCCCAGGTTTGTGGGCATAACGGAGTCAAACAAAACATGTTTATTCTCCTGAGTCTGCCCCCTACAAACCCACCTCTGTTACTTACTTCATCGTTCTTGCATTGTTTTTCCTCTCCTCCCCATTTCATCCACATCCTTTGTCTCTATTTTTCCTCTCTCCCTTTTCTTTCACTTGAACCTCATCCCCATTCCCACGCTGCCCTGGACCACAGAGACAGAGCCCAGTGCCAAATTGGCAGGGCTTATGCACAGAAAAGAGAATTGTACTGAGGGCAGAGTAGATGCAAAATAAGACAGAGGTAAGAGAGACAAAGATGGGGAGGAGAGAGGAGTGAGGTGAAAGATAAGTGAGAGAGAGAGAGATGTGCAGGGAGGGGAGTGGTGTGAACCGTGTGATGGATTATTTGTTAAAGTGCAGTGTTGCACAGGGTTGCAGTCTTGTTTGGCACCAATCTAATTTAGGAGAGAGGCAGACCTGGCTGCCTCGCAGAGCACAACAAAAGGCAGTGTGTTTGTGTGCATGGCTGTATGGAGGTGAAACCACTCACAATCTGACTTGCGTAACAACTCACATCGCCTTCCGTACTACCGCATAGTTCACAGAGGAGCTGAAACCACAGTCTGATAGTCCCTCCAAAGACCCGTGACAGTCCGATAAAAGCATCCGCGTAGAAATAGTCTGTCACATTTTCATCGACACGTTCAGTAACTGAGAGAACAGAGCGCAGCTGACGTCTGTGCACTGCTGGACCTTTGTTTTATCCACCCCAGCTCAGAGTCTGGCCAGACTGAGGATAGCTGCCATCGACAGGAACAGAGCAACACTAAGGAGCTCGGACAGCAGGCCTGACGCTCACTGACAGCACAGTCCACCCAGTCTTCTTTCATTTCATGGGTCCACTGAGCTTCTGTCCTAAGTTTAATTTCTGTTATGGTGAGCTAAAGCTGCCAAAGTACACAAGCGTTAGTAGCGAAGCATAGCAAGACTTGTCTGAGTCTACTTTAAACTGGACCTGAACAGTTAACATAATACTTAAATAAAATGTTTGAGGACCCCCCCACCACACACACACGCGCGCGCACACACACACACACACACAAATTTACAAAAATAAAAACAAAAACATGCAAATTTAAGGGAACAAAAATGTTAACATTTAGAATGATGGCTGGCGATGATGGCTGGGGAGCTAAGAGGTGTAAAATATCAACTGCTTGTACACTTTTTCCCTACCCACTGCACACCCAAGGGCAAGATAAAATCTCAAGGTCTACTGTACCTGTGGTGGACTGTGGCCCTCGGCAAGCTGACAAGCAACATTCACTTTACCAAGCGTCAACAGCTTTACACAGTTCCCACTGGGACTTGTGCTGCGTTCATGCTTCCCAGTTTCAGCAGAAAGGTGTTTCAAATCCACAACACCTTGTTGTGTACAAGCCGTCTCCCATCTGAATAGCAAGCAAAGGAAACAGAATAAGCTAAGCTAGCAATTAGCCAGTCCTTGCATTCAATCCGAGTAACAAAACTTATGACTTCGACGATGGCCCTTTTGTCATTTGTAAATCTTCTGGGTGGTGTGCTCTCTGTCTCTTTACTTCTGTTTTTACTCCAAAGACAAAAAAATGGGTGAGAAAGTAAGTAACCCACTTTGTTCCAGCTGAGGCCTGCCATGGTAAAATCCTCCCTCCACGTTTACGTCCTTGATTCCATTTGCCGCTGTACTGCACATAATTTCTGCTGTTATTGGTCACAGGTCAGTAGCCTGTGGGCTATGTTACGTTGGGAAAATGACACGAGACAGAGAGCTTCTTGCAGGACAGCCAACTGAACTTTATTAGGGAGAACGCTCAACTATATACAGAATGGGCCGTGCCCGCCTGACATCATCCTGTGGGTGGGCACAGCATCCCAGACACCCAAATTCCATACACAACATTTCCCCCCCCCTTTAAAAAAAAACGTCAGGCACACAAACAACCCACCCTAATTTGTCACCCGACTCACACACTAAGAGGGAAGAATATATGTACAAAAATAAATAAACTCCTATCCATTCACACAACCAAGGCTGGGGGCCGGGCAGACTGCCAGCGCCTCCTACACGGCTGAGCGCGATATTCTGCCACTAAAAAAAAAACAATTTAACAAAACTAAACAAAATAAAGCCATGTTTCTAACTCAGAACAATCCCTTTAACAATGTTTTATATACACCACATACAATCACAAAACACACACACTAATGGTGGCCTCCCCCCCCAACACTCACCCCCACAACGGGTACATCACAACACTTCAATGTCTTCTGCCTTTTCATTTTTTTAAAAAAAAATTTAGATCGGGGTACCATACCAGCAGTAAAACACACATATCATTCACATATACACACACAGCCACATCATGAAAATAAAATTTTAGGTAACCCCAGCGTCTCTGGGTAGCCACCATCTTCTATACAGCCACGGAGGGCCTGGGCATCCCCATGGCATTCTTAAGTCCGTCCGCTGCCGCCCCCCAGGGTCGAAACATCCCTCTTTGACCAACCTTTCTCCAACATTCCAAACTGGTTTTTCTTTTCTGGGCCGAACCCCACCGTCAACCCGCAGAGAAACCCGACCCGGTCTCCCGCGCCCGCCACGTCGTCTCAGGACCTCCTTCCTGCGTCGTGCTGTCCCACCGACCCGGTCCACACTCTTATCCTGACAATGGCATTTGGCGCTCTGTAGGACTGCGCCAATTTTTTCCACTCCACTTACATGTCCTCCAGTTTCGGCAGCCTTCTTCACAGGGACCCCGCAGTGCCCTCCGGCACCCACGCCAAGGGTGCCGCAGCTACCGGCACCAGGGTCAACCCTCGCTGGGTTATCGTCACACCAGTCACCATTTACACCCAGCTCGCCAGACCATCACGTGTGCCAAACCACGCCAAATTGTCCTGCTCTGCTCTCTTCTCTCTCGGTCTCGAACACTTCGACCCCCCGTGGTCGTGCTCCAGGGACCGCCGAAGCCCACTCCTCAGCGCCGCACGCTGCCACCGTGTCCGGCTGTTGCCGCTCACCTTCGTGGTTCACAGCATCATCCTCACCGGCATCGTTCTCCGGTCCAGGCACCTCGACGCAGCTTTCGACTCCCTCGTTCCTTGTGTCATGTTGTGTAGCCTCCATAAACAGCTCCTGTTGACCTCCAGGACATCTACCCAGGTAGATGAACTGAGACTGCTGATGCGTTTTAAGGACCTCTCCACCTCGTGTGCTCTCTGCTTTACTGAGACCTGGCTTAAGGAATCGACTCCGGACAGCGCGCTCCTCCTCGAGGGATTTCAGCTGTTTCGTGCAGACCGAGACAAAGAGCTCTCCGGTAAGACCACAGGAGGAAGAGTCTGCTTTTACATCAACAGCAGCTGGTGCGCCGATGTAACTGTGATCTCCCAACACTGTTCTCCCGCTCTGGAATATCTATTCATCAACTGCAAGCCATTTTATTCCCCGCGTGAGTTCGCTTCATTCATCCTGGCCGCTGTTTACGTCCCGCCCGATGCGGATGTGCGCGAGGCTCAGCGCGCGCTCGCGGATCACATTCAACAAGCGGAGCGGACTTTTCCGGACTCTCTGGTTATTGTGGTTGGCGACTTTAACCAGAGCAACCTGAGCCACGATCTCCCCCGATACAAACAGTTTATTAAATGCCCCACCAGAGGAAAGATCACGCTGGATCACTGTTACACTACAGTGAAGGACGCGTATCGTGCTGTTCCCTGCGCTGCGCTCGGACTATCTGATCACGTGATGGTCCACCTGATTCCCACATACAGACAGAGACTGAAGCTCACAAAACCTGTTGTGAGCACTACGAGGAATTTGACCAGTGAAGCTGGGGAGAAGCTGAGCACGTGCATGGAAATAACTGACTGGGGCATGTTTAAAGGAGCCACGCATGATCTGGATGAGTACACGGACACTGTGAACTCATATATCCACTTTTGTGAGGAGATCATTCTTCCATCGCACACCAGGGTGAGTTACTCCAATGACAAGCCCTGGTTTACAGCTAAGCTCAGACAGATCAGGAAGGAGAAGGAAGCAGCGTTGAAAAGTGGAGACAGGGACTGCTACAGGGAGGTCAAATACAGGTTTAGCAGAGAGTTGAAGAGAGCTAAATCTGTGTATTCTGAGAGACTCCAGCAACAGTTCACTGCTAACGACTCTGCTTCTGTGTGGAGAGGACTGAGGCAAATCACCAACTATCAGCCTCAGGCTTCTTAAGGTCAAGATGACAAAGCCCTTTGTCAAAGACTGTCCCAACATTATGCCCGTTTTGACACCTCGTCAGCTATGTCCAACTCCCCCTCTCCCCCCAGCGCCACTGCCTCCACGGTCCCCACTTCATCAAAGGCGGCCCCCCCCCCCTCCTCCCCCCTGCCCTTGCCATCAGTGAGCAGGATGTGCACAGACAGTTCTCCAGACTGAACCCGCGCAAGGCCCCCGGTCCAGACGGCGTGTCTCCCTCCACCCTGAGACACTGTGCGGAAGAGCTGACTCCTGTCTTCACAGACATTTTTAACACCTCCCTGAAGTTATGCCACGTGCTGACCTGCCTCAAAACCTCTACCATCATCCCTGTCCCCAAGAAGCCACAGATCACTGGACTTAACGACTACAGACCTGTAGCGCTCACCTCTGTAGTCATGAAGTCCTTTGAGCGCCTGGTCCTGCCCCACCTCAAAACCATCACCATTCCCCTCCTGGACCCGCTGCAGTTTGCCTACAGAGCCAACAGGTCTGTGGACGACGCAGTCAACCTGGCCCTCCACTCCATCCTGCAGCACCTGGACTCCCCGGGAACCTACGCCAGGATCCTGTTTGTGGACTTCAGCTCTGCATTCAACACCATCCGCCCCGCTCTGCTCCAGGACAAGCTGTCCCTGCTCAACGTGCCTGACTCCCTCTGCAGGTGGATCACCGACTTCCTGACGGACCGGAGGCAGCATGTGCGGCTGGGAAAGACTGTCTCAGACTCTGTTAGCATCAGCACCGGATCACCCCAGGGCTGTGTACTTTCCCCCCTACTCTTCTCCCTATACACCAACTCCTGCACCTCCAGCCACCAGTCTGTCAAGCTGATCAAGTTTGCGGATGACACCACCCTCATCGGGCTCATCTCCAACGGCGACGAGTCCGTCTACAGGAGAGAGGTGGCCCAGCTGGCGTCCTGGTGCAGCCACAACAACCTGCAGCTGAACGCTCTGAAGACAGTGGAGATGATCGTGGACTTCAGAAAAGTCATAGCCCCTCTGCCCCCCCCCTTACCCTCACAGACTCTCCCATCACCACTGCAGATTCCTTCTGCTTCCTGGGCACCACCATCACCCGGGACCTCAAGTGGGAGCCGACCATCAGCTCCCTCATCAAAAAGGCCCAGCAGAGGATGTTCTTCCTGCGGCAGCTGAGGAAGCTCAAGCTACCCACCAAGATGTTGGTGCAGTTCTACACGGCCATCATCGAGCCCATCCTCACCACCTCCATAACCGTGTGGTACGCTGGAGCCACTGCCAGGGACAGACTAATAATGCAGCGCGTCGTGCGTGCTGCTGAGAAGGTGATCGGCTGCAAGCTCCCATCCCTCCAGGACCTGTACATCTCCAGGACCTGGAGGCGTGCTGGCCGGATCATAGCCGACCCTTCACACTCTGGACACGTACTGTTTGCCCCCCTCCCCTCAGGTAGAAGACTTCGGTCCATTCAGACTAAAACCTCCCGCTACATGAACAGTTTCTTCCCCTCTGCCATCAGACTGCTGAACACTAAGTGACTTATTAGACTCGCGTGCACTATGTACAGCAGCTCAACCGGTCTCATGACAATTATCACTGTTTTCTTTTTGCACTACCGACTGCACTATGTGGAACTCCACAATATCTGCTGCTTGTTAATATATTTAAAATTGCATAGATTAGTATTACTCATATTCTACATTTTATTGCAGGCATAGTTTTTTATTTTTATCTTTAGTGCTACTCATATTGTCATAGCCAGGAGCGGTACTGGGGTTAAGCTCCCAGTGCTCATAAAATGCTCCTTACGGTGTGCGTCTCAAAAAGCCTCTGACAACTAAGTCCAACTCCTAGCCTGCCCGTGTGGTTTAGTCTCTAAGCCCGGCGGAACTGCTTTTACTAATAGGAGAAGGGGCAAGGACGGATCTCTGGCGCCTTAAAACCAGATGCTTCGGGTAGATGGTGGCTCGTCAACCTGGGAAGGTAGCCCATCTAGGGAAAGGTAAACCCTGATTTCAAACCTCCGCTGCCTTGCGGCACACCCGGTCACGGGAAAGGCTTCGGGAGTCAACCCTGAGGAAAAATCCGGAGTCGGAGCCCCTAAGGCAGTTCTCTGTTGTGCTCAACATCGTTCTGGCAGCTCCTGCGACGGAGCTGGTGCCAAACTGTAGCAGCCCTGCTGTTCCTTTGGATTCATCAGTGACGTAGAGAGGGGGGACATGCTGCATGGGTAACATCTTGTCCTCCATATCTTCCGGCCCAGGCTTGAATCCTACCAACGCCCAACGCTGGAAGGTAGAACACCGGTGCGCATCGGCCTGTTCAGCCACAGGCGGTGCTGTTCCAGCAGAGTAGATGTTTAGGATTCTCTTCCATGGTCATCATAGACCGACGGAGGCCGCCGCCGACGACAAATGCTACTCCATGTTTAATGTTGCAGCATTGCACCGAGACAAATTCCTAGTTTGTGTACTACATGAACAATGGCAATAAATCTGATTCTGATTCTGATTCTGATTCTAGCGCTCTCGGTGTCGGCACTCTGCTGTGCCGTCACTGTGTCCTGTGGCTGCTGCTCCTCCCTTGGGCCGTCAGCCTCTCTGGTCTCACCCAACCATTGTCCAGCCTCCCACTGCATGGCCTCCAGCTGCGGGGCTAACTCCTGCTGCGCAACCTCTCCGCCGGTGTTGGTCATGCCTAACTTGGGCTCTGTCCATCTTCGCTCCGGCTCTGGCTGCTCAAGGGGTGAGGGCAATTCCGGGTCCTGCTCATCCTCCATGTCATCATCATCATCGGCCACACCCACGTCCGCAAAGCCCGTGTAAACCGGTCCTGGGCCGCTGACCGTCTGTCTACCTATTTCAAAAGTGAAACCCAGCTCATCAAACAGGTCCCACCCCATCACATTCTCACCCCTAGCTCAAGTAGGATCATTTTGTCTTCTTTTAATTATTTACCTTTTGTTCTTATTAAAGACAAAAATAGAAAGATATTTTTACCTTCTTTACATGTTTCAGCTGTGCACTGCAGCCTTCGTCAGAAGAGTCAGCTGATCGCTGCCAGGTGTCATTTTATCAGCTGACTTTTGCAGGCAGGGCCAGCCCAGCAGACCTGTCAGATCCACCGAGCCTTCATGAAAAAATACAAAATAAACACAGCAGTAAAACCACACAAAAATTAAGACAGTTATTAGTACACCCCAAGGACAAAATAGAACAAGACAAAAAATGCAATGTAATATATGAAATATCATAAGATAAGATAAGATAAGATAAGATAAGCCTTTATTAGTCCCACAACGGGGAAATTCCAGGATTGCAACAGCACAGGGATAGCAACACTCAGAGCAACAATCAGAAGGCAAGAAAAAAAAACAAAAAACAAGCAAGCAAGAGCAGCTAATATACATATGTACATATTACTATAAAATATATATATATACACACACACACACAGACACACAGTGCAGAGCATTGTAGCTGGATGGAATAAATATATAGATATATAAATATAAACACACCCAGTGCTGAGCATTGTAGCTAGATGGAATAAATATATAGATATATAAATATAAACACACCCAGTGCAGAGCATTGTAGCTAGATGGAATAAATATGTAAATATATAAACACACACAGTGCAGAGCATTGTTACTAGGTGGGATGAAACAGCATAACCGTCTATTTAGTTATCCTACATGGTATGATTATGTGCCCATACATATTCTCACCCTCCATAGCGACCGGTATGTTCCTAGTTGTATGCCGGAGAGGACCATTGTGTAAGTCTATTGCATCTTTTGCATTCAAAAAAAAACTATTAGTTTGTTACGTCTTTTTGCTATCTCTGCGAGCAGCCCTGCTTAGGTTGTACAGTCTGACAGCCGTTGGTAGGAAGGACCTACGAAACCTCTCGGTTGTGCACCTGGGATGATGTAGTCTGCTGCTAAATGAGCTCCTCAGTGCATCCAGTATGTCCTGCATAGGGTGGAACTCGGACTCCAGCAGAGATGACAGTTTAGCCACCGTCCTTCTCTCTCCTATCTCCTCCATCGGATCAAGGCGTTGCCCCAGGACAGAGCTAGCTTTCTTGATCAGTTTGTTCAGTCTCTTCCTATCGGCTGCAGTAATGCCACTGCCCCAGCAGACCACTCCAAAAGTGATGGCTGATGCCACCACCGTGTCATAGAATGACTTCAGCAGCGCCCCTTGTGCACCAAAAGACCTGAGTCTCCTCAGCAAGAACAGCCTGCGCTGTCCCTTCTTGTAGAGTGCGTCAGTATTGTGTGACCAGTCTAGTTTATTGTTCAGATGAATACCCAGGTACTTGTAGGATGTCACCATCTCGATGTCTGTTCCCTGTATATTTACTGGTGCTGTGAGGGGCTGCCCATGCCTGCGGCAGTCCACCACCAGCTCCTTAGTTTTCCTCGCGTTGATCTGGAGGCAGTTCCGATGGCACCAGTCCACAAAGTCCTGGATAAGCCCTCTGTACTCAGCTTCATCTCCGCTGGAGATGAGACCAACGATCGCAGAGTCATCAGAGAACTTCTGTAGATGGCAATGTGTTGTGTTGTGTGAGAAGTCCGCAGTATAAAGAGTGAACAGGAAGGGAGCCAGCACCGTTCCCTGGGGGGCCCCCGTGCTACTGATGATCGTGTCGGAAACACAGTCCCGGGTTCTCACAAACTGAGGCCGGTTCGTGAGGTAGTCCAGGATCCATGATGACAGGTGCTGGTCCACCCCTGTGCGCAGCAGCTTGTCCTTCAGGATCATCGGTTGGATGGTGTTGAAAGCACTGGAGAAGTCAAAGAACATGATCCTCACCATATTCCCGGGCTTCTCCAGGTGGGACAGAGAACGGTGAAGGAGGAAGATCACCGCATCCTCCACCCCAATGCCATGCTGGTAGGCGAACTGGAGTGGATCCATCGCTGGTTCCACCAGGGGGCGGAGATGAGCAAGGAGCAGTCTCTCCAGGGTAGATCATGCAGATCATGCAACAAAACCAACATTGACGAAACCGGAAGATCGTTCACCACAAGGAAAAAAGAACACCATAAGGAATGTGAGAAGGAAACACAAGGACAGCACACAAGATCACAAAAAGAAAAGGCAGAACAAGAAACATTAAAATCAGCAATATCAGATCACTGCAAAAGAAATAATCACATCATGGACTGGGACAACGCAAAAATCATTGGATCGGAGAGCAACAGACACAAACACTGGATCAAAGAGGCCATAGAAATCAGGAAGCGGGGAAAAGATAGCATGAACCGGGATGAGGGGGCCTTTATGCTTTCCCACACCTGGGACCACATTCTCCAGAGACCATCGGATGGCAGAAAGCGGGGCCGGCTTGGTGGATCTGACAGGTTTGCTGGGCTGGCCCCGCCTACGAAAGTCAGCTGATAAAATGACACCTGGCAGCAATCAGCTGACTCTTCTGACGAAGGCCGCAGTGCACAGTTGAAACATGTAAAGAAAATAAAAACATCTTTCTATTTTTGTCTTTAATAAGAACAAAAGGTAAGTTCTCACCATACTGCAGCGCCAGCATGATACACCTGCCGTTCCCGGGGTCCTCGTTGTCCGGCAGTTCTGCCGCATCCGGGCACCGGGGTGTGAGCCTCCGAACCCAGGCCTCACTCACGATGGAGTGCGGGGTGGTGGTGGCTAACAGCATGGGCACCCTCACACTGTCCAATTCCACCACCCGTTGCGGTCCAGTCCATCCTTCAGGTCGCGCGATGTTGACACCTTGTCCGCTGTCGTCAGTGGCCAGAGGCTCCTCCGCACGTGGACCCGGTTCTACCCCGAGGCCCAGTTTTGCGCCCTTAGCCCTGTTTGGGCACGAAACTAGCCTGTCAGCTAGCCTGTCCATAGGCTCCGACTGAGCCGTTAGCTCTCCTAAGCTAACCAGCTCCGGCGTGTCTAGTGCCACCAGCCTCTTCGCCCGCAACTCTCTGGCCCTCATCCGCTCCACAAAGTGCACCTCCATGTGCCCAACAGCCTTCACGTAGCCTTAGCGAGTCGAGAATCCTTCAGCCCTCCGCGCTAAGGTTACAGGCCAGGAGGGCCCGCCACTGTCTCCCGTCAAGCCAAGGGAAACCCAGCGAGTCAACGTACTCCTCGAATTCCCGTCTCCACTGCGGCCACGAAATTAACGGCTCACCCGGGCTCTCCAGAAACGGCAACAGCCGCTGATTAAACCAGCACACTCCCATTGGTCTCCTCGTCGCCAAATGTTATGCTGGGAAAATGACACAAGACGGAGAGCTTCTTGCGGGACATTCAACTGAACTTTATTAGAGAGAACACTCAACTATATACAAAATGGGCCATGCCCGCCTGACGTCATCCTGTGTGTGGACACGGCATCCCAGACACCCAAATCTCATACACAACAGGCTAATTAATTTTAGCCCACATATGAAGCAAACTGAGGGAGTGGGTCTTATGGACCGTATTCACATGACTTTGTTCATTAGCCACTTTGGGTATGACAGCTACAGGAGCTACTTGGCAACTTCGTTTAGGCCGCTTGTCCACAGAGTGCATAAAAATGCTCTAAACCTGTTGTTCTGTGCGTTTCACTGACCTTCTTAATAAAAAGGTCTCTGCCTTGTATCCTAGCAACAAATTGACCTGTCAAAGCTTGCCTTCGGTTTTACAGCTTGCTGTGAAGCACTGCACTAAATGCACTAAACAGCATCAAATAGGTAAGAAATTATGGATTACTTAAAGCTTTTGCTGTTAAAATATTGATCATGGTGCCGTTTCAGCCTGATTCTGATTGGCTGATTAGTGAGGTGTGTTGCTGATGAGCTCCAAAAGCTGAACTTTTTTAAACTATCAGCACTATGCATGCAGCAACAAAAAACACTCACAGCTAAGAGCACTTTTGCACTGAGGGCACTGAGCACATAAAATGGCTGGATTACATAGAAAGTGAATAAAAAATAATGAATTACATAATTTTTAATATTCACTGACAAATGGGCACCGCTGGCATGCCAGCTGCAGCCAAACGGTCCTTCTGTCATTAATTTATGGTTGCAAAAAGCTTTTAATAACCAAATATTGCTAAATTATAGAAGGAATGTTTAAGAAAGGGTCTCAAATGTTTTTAAAAGTGTCCCATTTGTTGACTTAATGTCCCATTTGGTCTCTTCAGTATGATTTATTGCCTTATTTGGGCACTTTGTGTCCACTGCATTACTACAACAATGCCCATGTGTCTGTAAATATTAAAATAAAAATGATTTAATTCATTATTTGGGTGTTTCATGTCCCGTTTGGTCCAGTTTGTTGTTTAAACAAACCCGAAAAAAATGCAATAAACTCCCTTGGTGCTAGAATGATTAGAGAAACCCACAGTAACACAACAAGACACGATAACAAAATGTTGCTAACAATCACAAATTGGCGCAATTTAACTTTTCTTTTAATCACACGTGTCTTATAGCGTGATATTCAACATGGGCGTGACGACAGCTTGACCTTTGACTGGGGGCATTACTACACATGGTCCATACCTGCCACTTACAAATGGACAAATATAAATTGGATGACTGGGTTAGGGTTAAAAGCAATTTAATGGTAAAACCCATCTTAATTTGGGTCAAGTTTTCAAAGCAGCTGCCCAAAAAAATGCTAACTGACCCTGGAAGCTAACTTCAGTTAAGCCAGAGTCCTGATTGGCTCAAAACTATGGATCTGCTATAGTTACATTGCCAAAAACGAGCCGTCTAAACTTGCCTTTTTTCAGGGGGCAGAGCTTAACCAAAATTTCACAGCAAAAAACAGAGACATGACAAATTTGAGTGATTTTGCTCTTCATATTTCTTGTAAGTCATAAAACACATTACAGACATGTTAACAAGAAAAAGAAAAAACTCAATTTTTGGCAGAGTTTCACTTTAAACCTTAATTATGAATAATTAAATCAAATGTAGAGTTTCAGTAAAAGATGCAGACAAAATAATGTCACATCTTTCCAAAAGTAGTGAACAACATACGTGAACACCAATGAGCCATAAGAAAACGTTAACTGAACACGTCACAAAGATTTACTGTCCACTGAGCTTGTATTCACCGTATAAGCTTAATGCTTCTGTTGGAGTGAACAGCAGACATCCATTAAAAGTATAACTTGCACTTTATCATTTTTTTCTAAGTTCAAGAAATCTACTGACGCAGATGAGCTAAAAAGACATAAATAGCAAAATGACCCAAGGTAGTGGGAGTTAAAGCTTCTGTGTAGATTTGAAGTCAATTTGATCAGAAATGTCGAAGCTATAATGGCGACAACATAAAATGTCAAATGAACAAACGGACAGACAGGTCAAAAACATTATACCCTCTACAACTTAGTTGCATGGTGTCTAATCAAGATGTGGAATGCAGAGGAGAATCGTAGGTCTGCTTCACTGTTGTTCTCAATTATAATTTTTTATTGATTTCCCCAGTTACTTTCCCTTTTAATAGTAGTTTTAATTGGTAGTATTTATTCCTCAAATGTATAGGCATTCCTTGATTGTATTTTCCTTTTCGATTCTAGGAACGAAAGAACAACTATATAACTGAGAAAGAAAAAAATGTTCAGTCAAAATTATTTACACAAGGGTATCCAAGTCTTTTTTAGGACACTGATTGACTTTAAAGCAGTACTATTTTACTTTCCTGTTCCTGGTAGGCATACTAAAAAGACTACAACTGGCAAGAGTCCCAACAAGCAGTTACAAGCTGCTTTGTTAGTCGGTGGCTAAAGTTGTGCCCTCTGATTGGTTGCTGGGGCTCAGACTGTAAAATGTGCCAGTTGTAGTCTTTTTGGTTTTCCTATCAGGAACAAGAAAGTTACATAGAGGTATTGTAGACGATGCAGGCAGTGGTGGAAGTGGCATTCACCGGGTCAAAGGCTGATGTACCAACAAGATGGTTGTGGAAATGTTATTTTATGGTGAAAATATTAAACACAGTTTCTTGAAGACTTTATAAAGACCACCAGATACCCAGTACATACAATGTGCATTTAAAAATAGATAATTAACCTCATATCTCATTTCATTTACTTGAGGAATGCAGTTTCATATCACTGCTTCACGAACTCACAGTCCTCACTCTTTCTCTTCCCTCCTTTAGGAACACCTGGTGAAGACAAAACTCTCTCCAAACCCCTCTGCTGTCTTTCAAAGTGGATCAAGGGTCTTCAACATCTGACACCTGCTGCCGTTTTCTACCATTCCACTTGGAGCATTTATTTAATTTTGAGGAATCAACAGGGCAAAAGTTTTCAGTCCATTCCACAACTCAACTATCTATGCAAGAGAATGTATTGCTGTGAAGCCTGCGAACCGGCAGCATCAGTAATTCAAGTGGTGATAGACAAGGCACCCTCCTTTAAAACTCCTTCCTGCCCTCTGTTGCTATGAAAATGAATATGCATGTAATTAGTTTTAAAAAGCTCTTTTTTGCCATTATAAACGCACAAGAAATGACTGTATGGTGTGTTAGTGTGAGTGTGCCTGATTTGTCCTTTCATTGTACATGATATCAAGTTTGCAACAGCAGTGAACGAAGTGTGTATGCTTACATGACCATCCTGCCCTTGGTTATTGCTAGAAATCTGCTTGAAAATAAGGTACTTCTTCAGTATTACTTTTAATTCATTTTGGAAATGCAGTGTTTGGCCTCTTATTTTGTAAATCTGTTAAAAAAAGGAGAACATATGTAAGAGAAATTACAATAAAATAATGCTAGCTTGGTTTAAAATACTTCTATACACCATTAGCTGTACTTTGAGTGTTGTCATCTACTGATGAATACAGTCTTGATTGCTATTAGCAGCTGACAAGGCTCCAAGAGTCAGGTACTGCCAAATTAGAGACGAGAAATATAAAATCCCTAAAAATGCAATTTTCAACTGTAATCAGGGCATTATTATTATACTGTTTTTTAATAATCAAGTTGCCATCTGAGTAAGATTACCAAAGACTATATTTTACTACATTTCTCGAACTTGTTTCATTTCAGAATAGCTTATGGCACAGCAAATCACCTTTAAAACCCAAACAGAAAATAGTTGCATTACATACAGTGCATCTGGAAAGTTTTCACAGCACTTCACTTCTTCCACGTTTTGTTATGTTACAGCCTTATTCCAAAATGGATTAAATTCATTTTTTTCCTCAAAATTGTACACAAAATACCCCATAATGACAACATGAAAAAAGTTTGAGATTTTTGTAAATTTATTAAAAATCAAAAACTAAGAAATCACAGGTACGTAAGTATTCACAGCCTTTGCCATGAAGCTCAAAATTGAGCTCAGGTGCGTCCTGTTTCCACTGATCATCTTCAAATTTACCACCTGTGTTAAAGTCAGTTGATTGGACATGATTTGGAAAGGCACACACCTGTCTATATAAGGTCCCGCGGTTGACAGTGCATGTCAGAGCACAAACCAAGCATGAAGTGAAAGGAATTGTCTGTAGACCTCTGAGACAGGATTGTCTCAAGGCACAAATCTGGGGAAGGGTACAGAAAAATTTCTGCTGCTTTGAAGGTCCCAATGAGCACAGTGGCCTTTGTCATCCATAAATGGAAAAAGTTTGGAACCACCAGGACTCTTCCTGCCGGCCATCTAAACTGAGCGATCAGGGGAGAAGGGAATTAGTCAAGGAGGTGACCAAGAACCTGATGGTCACTCTGTCAGAGCTCCAGCGTTCCTCTGTGGAGAGAGGAGAACCTTCCAGAAGGACAACCATCTCTGCAGCAATCCACCAATCAGGCCTGTATGATAGAGTGGCCAGACAGAGGCCACGCCTTAGTAAAGGGCACATGGCAGCCCATCTGGAGTTTGCCAAAAGGCACCTGAAGGACTCTCAGACCATGAGAAACAAAATTCTCTGATCTGATGGGACAAAGATTGAACTCTGGCGTGAAGGCCAGGCGTCATGTTTGGAGGAAACCAGGCACCGCTCATAACCAGGCCAATGGTGGTGGTGTGGGAAACCCACGCTGGGATATTCATCTCAGACTAGAAGCAGAGGAGAGGCAAATAGTCTCTCTGCCGGAAGAGCGTGGGGGATTAAACAGATGAGGACAATAGGAATTGTGATGGGAGAAGGTTTGGTGATGTAAGACCCCAGGAAGCAGGAAGGAGCAGCTGCGGGGACAATAGGAGTGGTGATGTGTTAAATGTATTGTGATGCAAGACCTCAGGCAGCAGGGGGAGTGAGTCGGGTGATATAAAAGGAGAGACCCTGGGGCAGGAGTGGATTGCTTTTTCTGAGTATGAATGAAGTGAGAGAGTGAATAAAGTTCGTCTGCCGTGCAAGTCTGGTCTGTTTATTGCACTCTCCACACTGGTGACCACTGATGAATTATGGAACACGAGGCAAAAACCCCAGAGTCGCCCGGACAGGAAGCCCCAGCAACGCGGCAAGCACCCCAGAGACGGCCCGGACGGGAACCCCCAGCAACGCGTGTGCCGTTTCGGTTAAACTACCGAACTTTTGGCTGCACGACCCGCAGTCTTGGTTCCTCCACACCGAGGCCCAGTTCACCCTCCGGGGAATAACGGCAGATGACACCAGATATTACAATGTGGTCGCAGCGCTGGATGCTCGCACAACTCAGCAAGTAGCGAGCCTGCTCCAACAGCCCCCAGCCCACGATAAATACGGGACTCTCAAAGCCGCGCTGACCTGGTCCTACACACTCTCAGACTGCGAGAGAGCAGAGATGCTCCTGAGGCGCTCCGAGTTAGGAGATGGAGAAGATGTTGGCGTTGATGAGCACGGATGACAGGCATTTTCTGTTTGCCCACCTTTTCCTCCGGAACCTCCCAACAGAGGCAAGAGCGGTCCTTGCCAACTCGCCATTGCTGGCCGCGTGTGACTACCAGGCGCTAGCCCAGGAGGCAGATCGGATCATCCTCATTACCAGAGCCCTCACAGTGAACGCGGCAGTGTCAGAACCCAGCGAGACGAGCAGCGGAACTAACTAACTAACTAACTAACCTGCACTTATATAGCGCTTTTCTAGTCACAACGACCACTCAAGCGAGAAGCCGGCGATGGTAGCGGCAGCGGGGGCCAGGAAGCACCAGAGAGACACGCTCTGCTCCTACCACCGCCGCTTTGGAGAGAACGCACGCCAATGTGTGCCACCGTGCCAATTCAAGCGTTCGGGAAACGCCAAGGCCGGCAGTCAGTAGCAGCTGCAACCGCCGGTGAAGAGAACAAGTTGCTTTACGTGACGGACTTGCGCTCGGGGAGATGGTTCCTCGTAGACACCGGCTCCCAAAAGAGCCTCATCCTGCTGTCCTACACCGACCAGCTAGCGGGAGCTAGCGGCCCCGAGCTGATGGCCGCAAACGGCTCAGACATTAGGACTTTTGGTAAGAGGACACTGACTGTATCCCTACACGGCCATATGTACGAGTGGACATTCGTCATAGCGGCATGCAGTTTCCCAATCTTGGGCGCTGATTTTTTGTGTGCACACGGGCTACTAGTCGATGTTGCTAACAGACGCCTGATCAATGCAATGTCTTTTGATTCTCTCCACTGTACAGCTTGAGGAGCCGGGCCAACAACGCTAGCCAACGTCACAGCTCCAGGCGGTAAGTTCCACACACTGCGCACTCAGTTCCCAGCACTCACGGTCCCGACGTTTTCGGCGGCCATCACTAAACACGGGGCGGAACACTTTATCACCACCACTGGGCCACCCATTTTCGCACGACCTCGGCGCCTGGACGCAGCTAAACTGGCCATAGCGCACGAGGAGTTTGCCAACTTGGAAAGGCTGGGCATCATCAGGCACTCAAACAGCCCATGGGCATCCCCACTACACATGGTCCCTAAGGCTGAGGGATCGTGGTGACCGTGCGGACATTTACGCAGATTGAACAACACCACAGCGCACAACTGCTACCCGATTCCCCATATTCAGGATTTTTCCGTTCACCTCGCGGGGGCACGTATTTTTTCTAAAATAGACCTGGTCCGTGGTTACCACCAGGTCCCGGTGTGCGTGGAGGACATACCCAAAACGGCGGTAATAACTCTGTTTGGCCTGTTTGAGTTTTTACGCATGCCCTTCGGATTAAAAGGCGTGGCACAGACATTCCAACACATGATGGATGCGGTGTTGCACGATCTGCCGTTTGTGTTTGTCTACCTGGATGACATCCTGGTGGCCAGCGTGTCCGAGGACGAACATGTAACCCACCTCAGGACGGTTTTCTGGAGGTTGGAGGAGCACAGGTTAATAATCAACCTGGCGAAATGCCAGTTCGGCGTGACGGGGATTGATTTTTTGGGGTACTGCATCTCACCAGAGGGAGCGATACCCTTGCCGGACAAGGTGTGCGCGGTGGCGAATTTTCCCTGGCCTCAGACGGTCAGGGTGCTGCAAGAGTTTTTGGGGATGGTTAACTTTTATAACCGGTTCCTCCCCCGCGCAGCTCAGCTCATACAGTCATTGTACGCCGCGCTCAAGAAACGGAAACCAGCAGACAGAGTCAACTGGACGCCTGAGCGGGAGCAGGCATTCTCTGAGGTCAAAACAAACGCCGTACTGTTGGCGCACCTGGACCCGGCGGCTCAGATAGCGCTCACTACCGACGCCTCGGACGTGGCCATAGGGGCCGTTGTGGAGCAATGCGTCGCCGGTTCTTGGCAGCCGCTCGCTTTTTTTAGCAGGGCTTTGCACGACAGTGAGCGTAAATACAGCGCGTTCGACAGAGAGTTGCTGGCTCTCCACCTGCCCATACGCCACTTCCAGTTCTGGCTGGAAGGGCGCACTTTCACTGCGTTTGTGGACCACAAGCCACTAACGTATGCGATGGCCAAGGTTTCGGAACCATGGTCGGGCCGGCAGCAGAGACAGCTAGCCGCGATCTCGGAGTTTACGACCGATATTCAGCATGTGGCCGGTAAACTAAATGTGGTGGCGGACTGCCTCTCGCGCGCAGTAGTGGCCCCAGTCTGCGTAGGGATAGATTATACAGCCATGGCCACAGAGCAGATTGGCGATGCGGATATGTGCGCACTCCAGTCTGGACCAACAGGGTTAAGGCTGGAGAGCAGGGCACTGCAAGACGGAGGCCCCCCCCCAATCTGCGACGTCTCCACGGGACGCCCGCACCCGGTGGTCCCAGTCGCTTGGCGCCGCCGCATGTTTGAGTCAGTTCACGCCCTGGCGCACCCAGGAGTGCGCGTGTCAGTCAAAATGGTGAGAGCGAAGTTCGTATGGCCAGGCCTGCGCAAACAGGTAAAAGAGTGGGCTGCAGCCTGCGTAGCGTGCCAACAAGCCAAAGTGCACAGGCACACAAAGGCCCCTTTGGAGCCATTTCGTATCCCGGCTAAGAGGTTCGACCACGTTCACGTGGACCTCGTGGGCCCCCTCTCACCATCGCAGGGGTTCACGCACCTTCTGACAGTGGTGGACCGCACCACACAATGGCCAGAAGCAGTCCCGCTAGCGGCAACCATGTCCGTGGATGTGGCGCGCGCCTTTTTGACAACATGGGTGGCACGTTTTGGCATCCCTTCGGACATCACGTCCGATAGGGGCCCTCAGTTTGTTTCCGACCTCTGGTCCACGATGGCCCGTAGCCTGGGTGTCGCAATTCATCGCACAACCGCGTACAACCCACAGGCCAATGGATTATGCAAGCGTTTCCATAGGTCACTGAAAGCAGCGCTCAGGGCTTCGCTTACGGATGCAAATTGGGTGGACCGGTTGCCGTGGGTTCTGTTAGGGTTGCGTTCCGCACCAAAAGAGGATTTGGAGGCTTCCCCGGCGGAGCTGGTCCTTTCTCAGCCACTGCGGCTCCCCAGGGAATTTTTACCAGATAACCCCGCGCCGAACAACCATCTGTCCCCGCATTCACAGCATAGCGCGGACACAGGCACGCTACCTGGCCCAGCCCACCACTGTTTTCCACGCGCTTTTGTGACAAAAACTTTGAAGAACGCAGCGTTCGTGTTTGTTAGACACGATACCCACCGCCCCCCATTGCGCCCACCCTATGATGGCCCCTTTAGAGTGCTGGAACCAGGGGACAAACATTTTGTGTTAGACTTGGGGGGTCGCCGGGAGAAAATATGTATAGACAGGCTTAAGCCTGCCTTTGTGGTGGCAGACGAGCAAGTGATGTTGGCTCAAGCTCCTTGGCGTGGAAGACCCCCACTGAACTCCCCAGATAAACGATTCATCAGAGCAGCCACACGAGCAAGTCGAATGTTCCCCCCGCCTCGCCATTGTCCACCCGCAGACAGACACACCCCCAGGAGCCTTCCACCGGCACAGCAGCGCCGCGGAGTCGAAGAACCCTCGTTGCAGCAGATATGGGAGGAGGCTGAAGCCAAAAGGACGTGAGGGCTAACACTCAGTCTGAGACTCTGGGGGTGGTGGTGTGGGGAACCCACGCTGGGATATTCATCTCAGACTAGAAGCAGAGGAGAGGCAAATAGTCCCTCTGCCGGAAGAGCGTGGGGGATTAAACATGAGGACAATAGGAATTGTGATGGGAGAAAGTATGGTGATGTAAGACCCCAGGCAGCAGGAAGGAGCAGCTGTGGGGACAATAGGAATGGTGATGTGTTAAATGTATTGTGATGCAAGACCTCAGGCAACAGGGGGAATGAGTTGGGTGATATAAAAGGAGAGACCCTGGGGCAGGATTGGATTGCTTTTTCTGAGTATGAATGAAGTGAGAGAGTGAATAAAGTTCGTCTGCCGTGCAAGTCTGGTCTGTTTATTGCACTCTCCACAGTGGCAGCATCATGCTGTGGGGATGTTTTTCAGCGGCAGGAACTGGAAGACTAGTCAGGATAGAGGGAAAGATGAATGCAGCAATGTACAGAGACATCCTGGATGAAAACTTGCTCCAGAGCACGCTTGACCTCAAACTGGGGCGACGGTTCATCTTTCAGCAGAACAACGACCCTAAGTACACAGTCAAGATATCAAAGGAGTGGCTACAGGACAACTCTGTGAATGTCCTTGAGTGGCCCAGCCAGAGCCCAGACTTGAATCCAATTGAACATCTCTGGAGAGATCTGAAAATGGCTGTGCACCGACGCTTCCTATCCAACCTCATGGAGCTTGAGAGGTGCTGCAAAAATGAATGGGCGAAACTGCCCAAAGATAGGTGAACCAAGCTTGTGGCATCATATTCAAAAAGACTTGAGGCTGTAATTGCTGCCAAAGATGCATCAACAAAGTACTGAGCAAAGGCTGTGAATACTTATGTACATGTGATTTCTTAGTTTTTTAGTTTTAATAAATTGGCAAAAATCTAAAAAAAAAAATAATCTTTTTTCACATTGTCATTATGGGGTATTTTGTGTAGAATTTTGAGAAAAAAATGAATTTAATCCCTTTTGGAATAAGACTACTGTAACAAAATGTGGAAAAAAATGAAGCGCTGTGAATACTTTCCGGATGCACTGTAAATACAGTGGGGAAAATAAGTATTGAACACGTCAACATTTTTCTCATTAGACATATTTCTGATGGAGCCATTGACCTGAGAATTTCACCAGAAAATCAGTAACAACCCAAATAATCCATACATACAAAGAAATCAGGGCAACTGTATTCACAAAACAAGTTATATTTAATAAAGCTGAATGACACAGGGAATAAGTATTGAACACACTTAGTGAAATTCATTTAACACCGTATTTAGTAGAAAAGCCTTTATTGGTAATAACAGCTTCCAGACACCTCCTGTATGGAGAAACTAGATGTAGGTATTGCTCAGGAGTGATTTCAATCCATTCTTCCACACAAACTGTCTTCAAATCTTGAAGGTTCCGTGAGTGTCTTCTATGAACTCTGATCTTCAGTTCGTTCCATAGATTTTCAATTGGATTCAGGTCAGGTGACTGGCTGGGCCATTCAAACAGCTTTACTTTCCTTCTCTGGAGCCAGTTGAAAGTTTCCTTGGCTGTGTGTTTGGGATAATTGTCTTGCTGAAATGTCCACCCTCGTTTCATCTTCAGCATCTTGGCAGATGGCAACAGGTTCTTATCAAGGATGTCTCTGTATATTTATCCATTCATCTTCAGTTATATGAAGTCTGCCTGTACCATGTGCTGAAAAACACCCCCACACCATGATGGGATGTGCATTTCTTCTCCAAACATGCTGTTTGTTGTGGTATCCAAAATGTTCAATTTTGGTCTCATCTGACCAGACTGTATTCTCCTGGTATTTTACTGGTTTGCCCAAGTGTTGTGCAGCAAACTTTAAACAAGCTTCAACAAGCTTTAACCGATGGAGTCTTGTGAGGTGAGCGGGCATAGAGCCCATGTCGGTTGAGTGCATTACTTATTGTTTTCTTTGAAACAGCAGTTCCTGCTAACTCTAGGTCTTTCTGGAGCTCTCCACGAGTGGTCTTTGGCTCTTGGATAACTCTTTTTAATAATTCTTTTGACGCCTCTGTCAGAAATCTTGCGAGGGGCTCTTGGTCGTGGCCGGTTTTTGGTAACATGATGTTGTTTCCACTTCCAAATGGTGACTCCAGGGCTCACTGGAACATTCAGCAGTTTAGAAATGCGCCTGTAACCAATGCCATTATTATGTTTTGCAACAGTAAGGTTGCAAAGGGCTAGAGAGAGAGCTCTTTGCTTCTACCCATCATGAGTTCTTTGTGGTGTGACAATCTGATATTCACAGCCCTTTTTAAAGGCTATCAGTCAGGACTTAACCAGCTGAAAATTAATTTGCACTGATGGGGGATGGGATGGCTTCCTAAATTCTGATGGACTTCAGCTGGTTTCTTGACTTTCTATGCCCTTTTGCACCTCTTTGTGTTCAATACGTATTCCCTGTGTCATTCCACTTTATTAAATATAACTTGTTTTGTGAACACAGTTGCCTTGATTTCTTTGTATGTATGGATTACTTGGGTTGTTACTGATATCTGGTGAAAATCTCAGGTCAATGGCTCCATCAGAAATACATTTATTGAGAAAAATGTTGACGTGTTCAATACTTCTTTTCCCCGCTGTACATTCATAATGTGATAGATTGAAATTTTTTCCATGAAATACAAAAATTCAGAAAAACACAAGATTATATGTAACAACTTCTTTCGGCTGCTCCCTTTAGGGGTCACCAAAGCAGAACATCTGCCTCCATCTCACCCCATCACTTGCATCTTCCTCTGTAACACCAACCCTCTCCATGTCCTCTTCCACTACATCCATAAATCTTCTCAGTGGTCTTCTTCTTGTCCTCCTGCCTGGCAGCTCCAGCTTCAACAATCTTTGTCGAATACATCCATTATCCCTCCTCTGCACATTTCCAAACCATCTCAGTATTGCCTCTCATACTTGGTCTCCAAACTACTCAAACTTGAGCTATCCCTCTGATATACTCATTTCTAAACCTGTCCCTCCTAGTAACTCCCAAGGAGACTCTTAGCATCTTCAACTCTGCCACCTCCAGTGCTGCCTCCTGTCTTTTTGTCAGTGCCACCATTGCCAAACTATACATCATAGCAGGTCACTACTGTCTCACAAATCTTCCCTTCATTCTAGCTGCTATCCTTCAGTCACCCCGACAGTTGTCTCCACCCACTCCACCCTGCCTGCACTCTCTTCACCTCTCATGCATTTTCCATTGCTTTGGATGGTTGACCCCAAGAATTTAAACTCATCTACCTTCACTACCTCTACTCCTTGCATCTTCACAGTTACACCTGCCTCCCTCTCATTCACTCACATCCATTTTATCTTGCTTCTACTGACTTTCATTCATCTTCTCTCCAGAGCATAACGTCACCTCTCCAGATTCTCTTCCACCTGCTCCAGACTCTCACTACAGATCACAATATTGTCTGCAAACATCATAGTCAGAGCCGATCCTTGATGTAATCCCACCCCCACCTTCAATCCATCTGTCACTCCAACACAACACCTCACCACTGTCTTGCTGTCTTCTTTCATGTCCTGCACCACCCTCACATACTTCTCTACCCCTCCTGACTTCCTCATGCAGTACCGCACTTCATCTCTTGGCACCCTATCTTATGCTTTCGCTAGGTCCTCAAAGACAGTGCCACTTCTGACCTTCTCGATACTTCTCCATCAACACTCTTAAAGCAAGTATTGCATCTGTAGTACTCTTTCTTGGCATGAAACCGTACTACTGCTCACTGTCACCTCTCTTCGTAACTTGGCTTCAATAACTCTTACCCATATCTTCAAAGTGTGACTGATCAACTTTATGCCTGTAGTTATTGCAGCTCTGAGCATCACCCTTGTTCCTGAAAATTAGTACCACAACACTTCTCCACTCCTTGGGCATTCCCTCACTTTCCAAGATTGTGTGAAACAATCCGTTTAAAAAGTCCACTGCCTTCTCTCCTAAACATCTCCATACTTCCACAAGTACACACGTGGACAAAATTTTTGGTACCCCTCTGTTAATGAAAGAAAAACCCACAATGGTCACAGAAATAACTTGAATCTGACAAAAGTGGTAATAAATAAAAATTCTATGAAAATTAACCAATGAAAATCAGACAGTGCTTTTGAATTGTGGTTCAATAGAATTATTTTAAAAAACAAACTCATGAAACAGGCCTGGACAAAAATGTTGGTACCCCGAGAAAAGACTGAAAATAATGTGACCATAGGGACATGTTCAACCAAGATGTGTCCTCTAATTAACATCACAGGTGTCTACAAACTTGTAATCAGTCAGTCAACCTATTTAAAGGGTGACAAGTAGTCACTATGCTGTTTGGTGACATGGTGTGTACCACACTAAACATGGACCAGAGGAAGCAAAGGAGAGAGTTGTCTCAGGAGATTAGAAAGAAAATTATAGACAAGCATGTTAAAGGTAAAGGCTATAAGACCATCTCCAAGCAGCTTGATGTTCCTGTGACTACAGTTGCACATATTATTCAGAAATTTAAGATTCACGGGACTGTAGCCAACCTCCCTGGACGTGGCCGCAGGAGGAAACTTGAGGAAAAATGGAAGAGACAGATAATATGAATGGTAACAAAAGAGCCCAGAACAACCTCTAAACACATTCATGGTGAACTCCAAGGTCAAGGTACATCAGTGTCAGGTCGCACCATCCATCATTGTTTGAGCCAAAGTAGACTTCATGGGAGACGACCAAGGAGGACACCACTGTTGAAAACAAATCATAAAAAAGCCAGACTGGAATTTGCCAAACTGCATGTTGACAAGCCACAAAGCTGGGAGAATGTCCTATGGACAGACGAGACAAAACTGGAACATTTTGGCAAGGCACATCAGCGCTATGTTCACAGACGCAAAAGTGAAGCATACCAAGAAAAGAACACTGTCCCTACTGTGAAACATGGAGGAGGTTCTGTTATGTTGTGGGGCTGCTTTGCTGCATCTGCCACAGGGTGTCTTGAATCTGTGCAGGGTACAATGAAATCTCAAGACTATCAAGGTATTCTAGAGAGAAATGTGCTGCCCAGTGTCAGACAGCTTGGTTTGAGTCGCAGGTCATGGGTCTTGCAACAGGATAATGACCCAAAACACACAGCTAAAAACACCCAAGAATGGCTAAGAGCGAAACATTGGACTATTCTAAACTGGCCTTCTATGAGCCCTGATCTAAATCCTATTGAACATCTGTGGAAGGAGCTGAAACATGCCGTCTGGAGAAGGCACCCTTCAAACCTGAGACAACTGGAGCAGTTTGCTCATGAGGAGTGGGCCAAAATACCTGCTGAGAGGTGCAGAAGTCTCATTGACAGTTACAGAAATCCTTTGATTGCAGTGATTGCCTCAAAAGGTTGTGCAACAAAATATTAAGTTAAGGGTACCATCATTTTTGCCCAGGCTTGTTTCATGAGTTTGTTTTTTAAAATAATTCTGTTGAACCACAATTCAAAAGCATTGTCTGATTTCCATTGGTTAATTTTCATAGAATTTTTATTTATTACCACTTTTGTCAGATTCAAGTTATTTCTGTGACCACTGTGGGTTTTTCTTTCATTAACAGAGGGGGACCAACAATTTTGTCCACAGCTGTATGTGGACTATACATTAAAATGAATTTGAAAAACTTTTAAAAATGCTTTTATAAATGCCCCACTACTCCACTCTTGCTGACTGATTTAACACTACTTCAGCCGAAACTGAAATTCCACCCATAATTGTTCCTACAGCGGCACCCCCAGGAATAAGGTGGATTGCATCTCAAACAAGAGCACTCTGAGACGAGTGCAATATCCCCCGCCTCTGTTTTCTTTGAAAATCCCAATACATACTGAGAGCAGTTTTCAATTTTTCAATATACTGTGGCAGAAACAAATTCTGATAAGTCCATCATCCACGGATACACAACAAAGTAAACAACCCATAGATGTAGGGCAGGATCCCAAAGTGAACCTGTGTAGCAAGTTTGGTGACCCTAGAGAGCTTTACACGTTTTATAGTAAGAGAGCATAGGAAGTGTCAACCTTGACCTCTGACCTTTTGACCCCAAACCTGTAGTCAGACGTTATGGTCTCAGAGTGAACCTGTGTACCAGGTTTGGCGACCCTTGCTTTCTTTGTTGTTGAGATATACACTACTCACACAAAGTTAGGGATATTCGGCTTTCAGGTGAAATTTCAGGATGCACCTAAAATGCACTGTAACCTTTACAGGTGAACTTAATTTGATCTTCTCTAATCTTTTGAATGCACATGTCCAACTGTTCAGTGTTTCAGTACTGTTTTTTGTGTAACTTGCTGTTCTCTTAACAAGGTGCTTGATGACAAAATTCACAACAGGTGTTTTATCAATGAATCAACCAATAAATTTTGTGGTTCAGTTAGAATTAGTATTTAAACAGTCCTCTTCAGCATGCTGTTCACATTTTGACATCATGAGACCAAGATGACACCTAACAATTGATCAACAGTATCTCGCCATTGCGAGGCTTCAAACAGGATGTTCTCAGAGGGAAGTGGCTACTGAGCTTAGAGTGTCACAGAGTGTCATCAGCAGGTTGCAACAGAGATACAGAGAGACTGCAAGAGTCACAGAAAGGCATAGAAGTGGATGTCCTTTGGCCACATCCCACACTGATGACCGCTTCATTGTGAACAGTGCCCTGCGGAACCGGACGATGAATGCCACTCAACTCCAGCCACATTTATGGGAGGCGAGAGGCACCCAAGTGTCATGTCAGACCATTCAAAATAGTTTACATCAGTGTGGTCTGCATGCTAGACGACCTGCAAGGGTACCTGACCACACCACCAGGCACAGGCGTCATCGTCTTGCATGGGCCAGGGAGCATTTACACTGGACAAATGACCAGTGGGCCTCAGTGCTGTTCTCTGATGAAAGTCAATTCACATCGAGCAGAAATGATGGCTGCCAACGATGTTGGAGACATCAAGGATAGCGCTATGCATCAGCTACTGTTGTCACCAGATGAGCCTTTGGTGGTGGTGGTGTTACAGTCTGGGCAGGTGTATCTAGTCAATACAGAACTGCCCTACACCTTGTGAATGGTACAGTGACAAGTCAATACTACCTTAATAACATCATTAATCTAATCATTGTGCCCCTGCATGAACAACACAGGAATAATTTCATTTTCATGGACGACAATGCTCCAGCTCATCAAGGTTACATCATTCGGGAACAGCTGCTGGAGGCTGGGGTGCCTCAAATGGAGTGGCCTGCACTTTCTCCAGACCTGAATCCCATAGCAAACCTATCGGATCAGCTGAGTTACTGTGTAGAGGCTCATAATCCTGCACCCCACAACCTCAGTGACCTCAGGGCTGCCCTTCAAGTAGAGTGGAATGCCATGCCTCAGCAGACAATAAGTTGATTTTTTAACAGCATGAGACGTTGTCAAGCTGTAATTGATGCTCAAGGGCACATAAGTTATTGAGACACTTGACATTTTTGTTGTGGTATACCCACCACTGTTGTTGGCTTTTGTTTCAATAAATTGAGATGAGGAAATCACCACTGCATGCTTCTACTTAAATGCCCTACTTTCATGATATATCACTGTAGTGTGAACTTTACATTTTCTATAAATTTCACCAGAAACCCAAATATCCCTAACTTTTTGTGAGTAGTGTAGTTTATAAGCCATTTTGATGTTGACCTTTGACCTTGCAATCCCAAAACCAAAGTGACACTTCAGGGTCACAGGGTGAACCTGTGTACCAAGTTTGGTGACCCTAACTTTACTCGTTGTACAGTGATAAGGCATAGGGAATGTTAGCCTTGATCTTTGACCCCAAACGCATAGTCTGAGGTCAGGATCCCAAGGTGAGCCTGTATACCAGGTTTGGTGGCCCTAGCTTTACTTGTTGTACAGTAATAAGACACAGGGAATGTTTACATTAACCTTTGACCTTTTGACCCTAAACCCATAGAGGTCAGGATCCCAAGGTGTCCCTGCGTACCAGGTTTGGTGGCCCTGACTTTACTACAGCACAGTACAGTAATAAGGCATCAGGACTGCTAACCTTGACCTTTGACCTCAAATTCATAGTCCGAGGTCAGGATCCAAAGGTGAACCTGTGTAGCAAGTTTGGTGAGACTAGCTTTCTTTGTTGTTGAGGTATAGTTTGTAAGCCATTGTTATGTTGACCGTTTACCTTGCGATCCCAAAACCATAGTCACACTTCAGGGTCATAAGGTGAACCTGTGTACCAAGTTTGGTGACCCTAGCTTTACTTGTTGTACATAGACATAAGACATAGGGACTGTTTAAGTTAACCTTTGACCTTTTGACCCTAAACTCATATTCAGAGGTCAGGATCCCAAGGTGAACCTGTATACCAGGTTTGGTGGCCCTAGCTTTACTCATTTTATAGTAATTGTAAATGTAGCATTTACAATAGTGCAACTGCAATGTTAACTTTGAACTCTGACCCCAAACCCATAGTTAGGTCAGGGTGTAAATCGTCCAAGATGTGTATTAGACAACTACTACTGTATATCAATTTGAAAAGCCTACATCATTTCTTTCAGTAGTCAAAGTGTTAAGAAGATTTAGGGAAAATCTGACCTGACCTTTGACGTCATCCGATGAGAGTGAAATTGCAATATGGGCATCATCAGAGTATATCAAATCATGGTTCCAAGTTTCAAAACAATCAGAACAAAACTGTAGGAGTTGATTTCACAAGACAATTACTGTCTATGAAGTGAGGTGAAGTAAGAGGTCATAGGTCAGGGGCTACAAGTCCTGCAAAAATCATCTGATCAGAACCAAATTGCAGTATGTGCATCATCAGTGTATATCAAAGCATGGTACCAAGTTTCAAAACAATTGGACCAAAAATGTAGGAGGAGTTGATTTCACAAAAGTGGGACAGAGACGGATGGACTGACCCATAATATAGTCCCCCTTCGACCTTTGCCTAAAGGACTCTTAGACCTCTTTGGGCTTTGTCCGGCAGGGGATAAAAATTAGAATATTGTCAATTGTATCTTTAACCCCTTGCACTCCGGTCAATTTCCCTAAAAACGCCAAAAAATAACGTGCCGAAATTAAATCCAAAGCTGTTCTTCAACCCTTAGCAGCATCTTCATGGGGTTGGTCTCATTTAAAAGAAAACACTTTGAATTTTTTGGCAAAACAGTCATAATCTCTCTAAGTGCTCCGGCCACTGAGTTACAGTCATCTAAACATAATGAACTTGAAGAAAATAAATTTGGCCTGGGTGTTTTTTTGGATACAAATGCTTGCAAATAACACACAGCTTCAGATCCGGGCTGGAAAATGCAACAGAAATGTAGAATCAAGTGTTATCCAGCTGAGGTCCAAATTTTGTAACAATACCACAAAAAATGAATATATTACACAGCTTTTTCCTCAGGTAGTTCCCAGGCGTTTTGGAACTGTGCCAAATGGCACAGTTTGGAAAAACGTCTGTAACTTTTGAATGATTCAATGTAGAAGCTTCATTTTGGGCTCTAATGAAAGGTGACACTCAGGGCTGTGTCTGTGTGTGTGTGTGTGTGGGGGGGGGGGGGTTTGCCCCCCCCCCCCGCTACAGAGGATGGACATCTGCCATCGCTACATGACGGATTAGCCTCATGTGGCGATGTGGCGACAGCGGCGCAGTCACCGCGGCTTCCCCCCCCCACTCGCTACAGAAGAATAGTGTGGGGGGGGGGGGGCGTGTTCACGGTCTGGACGAGGCAAACGACCCGTGTACCGTGGTGCATGAACTTCAGACTTCGTGCGCCACACAGTTGTAATTTACCGATTGGTCAAAAGTCATTTTTGATTACAATTTTCAGGGATAAAGAATAATTTAGCTTATAACACCTTACCTCTTCACAGCAGTGTCCTGGCAAACTTCTCTTCCTCATTGTCAAGACGAACGCGACGCTGGTCCGCTCGTGGTTCTGGTCTCGCGACCCGATCAAAACATAATTCCATTATTGCGGTTTTGTGCTTCCATGATTGCGGTTTTTGGCGAACGATTTTTCAAAACAAATAACAGTAGTAATTAAAAAAAGACTGGCGAACACGTGTGTGTCACTCAGCCTTCGTCGTCGGCCTCCGTCGGTCTATGACCATGGAAGTAAATCCTAATGTCTACTCTGCTGGAACAAAAACAAAATAAGCACCGCCTGTGGCCGAACATGCCAATGCGCGAATGGCAGTCGCTGTCACACAGGTTGCACTTATGGGTGGTCTCCGTGCTGCTGGGTCTCTGACGGTTCTTCCTGCGGGTCCTTTTTTTATCTGCTGCAGCAGTCTGTCTTCACCCAGCCTTAAAAAAAACAGCTGGCGAACTTCTCTGCTTCAATTGGCTCACTGCATTCACAGCCTTGGTACGCGGGTCCTTCTTGCTAGGTTTTCAGTCATTGGTTCTTCAAGGTTTCAGAAACCCAATTCAAGGCTCTTATTAGTCGAATGAGAGGTCAATCAGATGATCTAATCTGTTTGCGGCTGTGTCTGCAGTGGAAGAACGGAAATGCAGCTTCTGCTGCTCCATCGTGCGTCCTAGAGCTCTGGGACGCAGAAACTTGCCCGCCCACGGTACAACGGAGTGCAAGAGGTTAATATTAAGTTAAAAGTTAATATTACATATTTTCTATTTAATCACAATAAAGTGGGCCATTTTAATCCTTTTCATTTTTAAAATTTGATGGTTATGATTTAGCTCTTTGAATGACTGAATCCTGATATTCTAATTTTCTGAGATGCAATAGTATGTGAATGGAGTGTCATGTTTTTGGGCCTAAGGCCAGTGGCCTTTCATGCTTTTCTTGTCCAAGGGAGCCTTCGAGTTTAAGATATAGTATCTGGTAGCTCACGTCCAGACTCTGACTTAAGGGGGTCATGAGCTGTAGTTGTAGTCCTGATAACAAAAGTGAGCACTGACTTCAAATACATGTCTGGTTAATTTGTGGTGAAGTGTGAAGGTGCTAGAAAGACAATTAGCACCTCTAATTCCATGGTTCTCAGATGGAAAAGGATGGATTGCCCTCTTAGCATCAGGTTTGAGTTCCTGCCTCGCGGCAAGAAGTTTAAAGATCCACTGCAGTCAAAATAGACTATTTTTAACATTTTACATGTTTAAAGTGTTTATCATCACTTCCAACACATATCAATAACAATCACCCATAGAGCCTCAGACTGCCTATTTTAAGATAAGATAAGCCTTTATTAGTCCCACAATGGGGAAATTCCAGGATTGCAACAGCACAGGGACAGCAACACTCAGAGCAACAATCAGAAGGCAAGAAAAAACAACATCTAGCAAACATATGTCCATATTACTATAAATGTATATATATAGACACACAGTGCAGAGCATTATGGCTGGTGGATGTGCAGCAGAAAGTCTAAGCTCTCTCTCCGCGGATGCAGCGGGCCAGCTGGATTTTGCATGTGACTCTACTTCCGGTTCAAGCTTAAATTGCGCCGTTCAGATCTGGCCTGACTCTTCTACGTCGCAGAGCCAAACCAATCAGCTCCAATCTCAACCATCAGGAGACTGTAGGGAATGGGCCAGAGAAGGCTGTGGGAGTGGCTTCTGAGCCTCCGGTACACATGAGGAAGGTGCTGCCACGCGAGGGGGGCGGGGGGGCTCTAGCCAGAGGCACATAGCTAATGAGCACCAGAAATGGTGTTTCTAAATAAGACCTTTTAGGCTGATGTAATAGTTTTGTTTTTTGGGCTAAAACATTGACGTGCAAAATTTTGAGGCATAAATATCACATTTTGGAGGGAGTTTAAGCCATTGCAGTTGGTCTTTAAGTCATATGGGGCCAACAAAGACTGGAGTAGAAGACTGGTAAATGAATCCTTAGTGATACAGATAGCATACTTGTCTGTTGTGAAGAGAGCCAAGCCAAGTGATTTATTGCTTAATCTACATTCCCATTTTCACTTATGGCTGTAAATTAGGGATGGTGACATAAAAGAATATGGATACAAGTGGTTGTTTTCTCCAGAAAGTGGCAAGGCTCAGTCTTGGAGACAGAATGAAAAGGTGTCAGTTGGGAGAGGTTCAAAGTAAAACTGCTGCTCCTCTGAACCAAAGAAGCCAGATTAATGCACCACACAAGATCTGACCTGATCAACTTTATCAAAAAAATATACTGTATATAAAAACAGGCTTGACTGGGGTTTTTAATTACAAGAATATCTTTATTTGCACATGAACATGAAAATACAATGTTTATGAATTTTCTACACTAATACAGTTTGGTTGAAGAGGCATTATCACCGCTGAGCCCAAACACATTCACACATTAACTAAATTAGCAGCACAATAAACACACAGGCATTCACTTACTCTCAAATTCACTGGCTTTTTATTTACCCACAGTTCACTCACTAATGTTAAGCCATTATTGTTTGCAAGTTAATAGAAAAATAAACTGTATTTAAAAACGTCATACTGGTCATATACACTATACTACACATAAGATACATTGTGGTTGTAACACAGAACACTTAAAAGCACTATGAAAGTCTTCCAAATCTTCATGAGAAACTGTGGGTCTTATTTTATCAGAATCCATCATCGTCATCTCATTAGTCAGACATATTTTCAGCAGTTTCATGAAGATGCCAGTGTCATAATTCAGTTGCAAATTAAAACTAAAAAATTCAAACCATTAGCATTTCTGCATGCATGTTTGTATAAACAAGATCCGTGTCATCTTAACTGAAGCATATGGAAAATTTTATTAGCAAAGGTTAAGGGATAAGACCTGTACTTATACAGCACTTTTTTCTAGTCACACAGACCACTCAAAGCGCTTCACCAGTAGCTACACTGACCCTCTATTCTAAGGGCCTATCAGAGACAAATACCTAGGGACAATTCAGAGTCACCAATTAACCGAACAAGCATGTCTTTGAATTGAGGGAGGAAACGGATTGATGGGAAGTACTTAAGATATTCATTAGGGTTTCCACTTAATTATGTGGTTTACCTCAAGAAATGGATCTTGTCCCAAATCTGTCAATGTGACATCAAGCTGTAGGGACAGTTGGCTGATATTATTTAGCCCTGAAAGGTCATTCATTCAGGCTTATTTTTTCTGATGTTGAGCTGGCTGTTTGACAGGAAACACTTCATTAAAAATAATCTATTTTTTAGGTAAACATGAGGACAAAAGCCTCTTCAAATCCATTAACACTAGTGCCACAAAGCAGCATCCATTTATGTTTTAAAATCTTAACCAGAATGTTAGAAATATTTGCTATGCTGTTGCTCTGAGAAGCAAACTGAGCCCTTCTTTCAGGAAACCAATTGATACAGTACATAAGTTATTACTGTGGAACCTGAGGCAATGGGAATGCACTGAGTTTGAATATTCACTTCACTCAGTAGAGCTGTCAGCATGACCAGTGGTTTTAGAAAGTTCTAGTGTCTGCAGGTGCGTCTCTGATGCACCTCAGGTGTCTTTAGCCAAGAAGCCCATGTGGGTGTTGGTGAGGAAATCACAAGTGGGAATGTTGCTGATCGCCTGGTGGATGTTCATGGCTGTCATTTCTCTGGGAGCCCTGTCAACCCACATATACACAAGTCAAACACCTTAAAGGTCCCATACTGTCCATTTTCCAGGGATTCATTTAAAATTTTTCCATCTTTAATGACATATGTAGTTTTAAAGAACTAAAGTCCATTTGTGTTTTACAGATCACCAAAAAAGCTATTTGTAAAGTTCTCACTGAAACAGCAGTTTTTCAGCCTGCTCTGCAAATGATGTACAGTGATCCCTCGCTACTTCGCGCTTCACCTTTCGCACCCTCAGTGCATCGCGGATTTTTCAAAAATATTCATCAAAAATTCAAAATTGAGAAATAATGGGCGGGCGCTAGCAGAAGGCAGGGAGACTACATTAGACCATCACGTGTCAACACGGAGAGCAGCACAACTCTCTGTTCGCTGTTGTCGTGTTGGCTGGGCTCGGAAATCTCGCAAGCTGATTGGCCGAGATGTTTCACCCCGCAAGCTGATTGGCCGAGACGTCTCACCCACCTCCTCTCCCTGCCAAGCACCCATGAAGGGAAGAAAGACCGCATTCATTGCTTTTTATCGCTCGTGTTACTTAGTCTCGCCGCGTGGAACTTTTTGCTGTTCTCTTGTGCCATTTTGTGCGAAATAGTCTTCCCGTCGAGGCACTACGCCGCCTCCTGCAGCTTCAGCTCTATCGGAAGCTGCCCTCGCTGATCCTGCGCCTCCAGCACCTCACGATGAGGTGTCACCTGAGGAGCAGTAAAGCTCTCATTAACCTGTGCAGTAAATCATTTTCATCTTGAGTTACGTATCTTGTTATAAGAATAAAAGAGTTCTAAAAACATATTTATGTACACTTTGTTTACATCTACGTATGTATGTACACGTACACACACACACGTATCATATGAGAGAGAGAGAGTGAGAGAATGAACGTACGTATTGTTTATGGATGACGTCATTGGGGTGACGCTACTTCGCGGTTTTTCACTTTTCGCGGTCGGTTCTGGAACCCATTAACCGCGATAAGTGAGGGATCACTGTAGTTTATCGTAAAACATTTAAGATGCATTCAGACATGACTATCAAAGTGGTACGTTAAACAAGGCCCCCTGATCTAAATGAGTACAGATTTTTTGAGTGACTCAGCCACAAGTTTGGAGACAACCAGGCTGCATTTGTTTCGCTACCTCAAAGAGCTGAAGGCAGGGCTTGTTTTACAACATTAAAACCAGGAAATGCAATCCACTTGTTTAGGAGTGTAAATAAAGGGTTAGAGTATATTTCTTTGTAAAGTGAAATTCACCTACATGTGACCCACGGCCATATTTTAATAAGGTTAATACCACAAAAACAACAATTTTGTATGATATGGGACCTTTAATATGCTGAACAAATATTTCACATTGCAACATGTCTGCTTTCCCCCCCCAAATAGCTGCTTAGTGCTTTCAAAGCTGCGTGTCATTTAATTCTGTGTCAAACATAAGGAAGACACACAAAATACACTGCAGTCAAGAACAGCAGCTCTTTCATGCTACCAGGATTCACAGATACAAAATAAAACATCCTAACAATTTTCTGACTATTTTCAGCCAAGTTATGTAGCATTTATTTCAAAATAAACAGTGACGATAACCACCAAAATGACAGTGCAGCTGAGTGGTATGGTGCTACTCACTGATGCGTTTGCAACAACTTCTACAAAAGGGCAGAGAGGGATTTTAGCTTTAGAAGCTCATATTTATGATCATGATGAATCCTCAGCACTAATTAAACTGAATATTAGAAGCTTCACACTAGTTGGGAAAAAAAAACTCACCTTACACTTAAGTTATTTGCAAGCAAAATGAACACTCAGAATTTTATATATATATAAAATGTCTTATTTTTTCCACACTCAACAATGCACAGCCACTGTCTGGGTTCTACTTGCTAAACAGTATGGAAAAGTGAGTTTAGAGAGAGAACTTGCCCTCTGAAGTAGTACCATCCAAAGATTATATGCTGTGATGCTTCTGACACTAGAGCTGGAAATGACCCAACTAAACACCCTACTGCTACTGCTGAATTTCTGTTTTTTTCTTCAAAAACTCTGCAAATGATACAGTTTATTGTAAAACATTTAAGATGTATTCAAACATGACTATGGAAGTGGTAAGTTAAACAAGCCCTACACATAATTGCAAGAAAAATAGAACACTAAGCAGGTTGCATGTTGAGAGAGGGATAAAAAGCTGACCTGTTTGGAGGGGATTTGGCATAGGCCCCAGCCAAAGCTTCTCTCAGGATGTCACTGGCAAACTGTTCTGTAGCCTGCAGTGTACAGACCCACACAAACGCACACCATCAGTCAAAGAAACCCAGTGTCTTCTACAGTACAAGGTGAAATAATGTGTTGGTGTTCATCTTATACATACTGCACATTTTTACAGTATACTTGATTAATCCCAGAGGGAAATTCAAGGGCATCCACGGTGCAGCGCCAATCCCTTCACCATTCACACACACATTCACACCTAGGGCCACTTTAGAGTCTCCAATTAACCTAACTTGCATGTTTCTGGAATGTGGGAGGAAACCAGAGCACCCGGGGCAAACCCACGCAACCAAGGAGGGAGCATGCAAACTCCACACAGTGAGGCCCTGCTGGCTGGTGGATTTCAACCCACGACCTTCTTACAGTGAGGCAACAGTGCTAACCACTACACCACCACGCTGCCCATCATTCAAGCCAAGACTATTTTTGATAAGTACAGGTATATCTCAAAAAATTAGAAGATTATGAAAAAGTTCAATATTTTTTGTCATTTATTTCAGAAAGTGAAACCCATAAATTAATTATATAGATTCATTACACAGACAGTGATATAGTTCAGTTTTAATTTTGATGATTATGGCTTACAGCCCATGAAAACCCCAAATTCAGTTTCTCAAAAAATTAGAATATTACATAAAATTAATTAAAAAAAATTGTTTTAAATACAAATGTGGACCAACTGAAAAGTATGTCCATGTACACACTCAATACTTGGTAATTACTGTATCAGTGTGGCGTGGCATGGAGGTGATCAGCTTGTGGCACTGCTGAGGTGTTATGAAGGTCCAGGTTGCTTTGATAGTGACCTTCAGCTCATCTGCATTGTTGGGTCTGGTGTCTCTCATCTTCCTCTTGACAATACTCCATAAATTCTCTATGGGGTTTAGGTCAGGAGAGTTTGCTGGCCAGTCAAACACAGTGATACCGTGGTCATTAAACCAGGCTCTGATACTTTTGGCAGTGTGTGGGGGGGTGCCAAGTCCTGCTGGAAAATGAAATCAGCTTCTCCATAAAGCTTGTCAGCAGAGGGAAGCATGGAGTGCTCTAAAATTTCCTGGTAGATGACTGTTCTGACTTTGGTCTTGATAAAACACAGTGGACCAACACCAGCAGATGACATGGTTCCTCAAATCATCACTGACTGTGGAAACTTCACACTAAAGCAACTTAGATTCTGTGCCTCTCCACTCTTTCTCCAGACTCTGGGACTTTGATTTTCAAATGAAATGCAAAAGTTACTTTTATCTGGACTTCCGGTCTGGACACCATGGTGATTGCAGCTTAACGCTGAAGCTCCCAGACCCAATCCAGTAAAATACCTTGAAAATCAGATTTAACGGATTTTTGGAAGAGTGAAAATCAAAGGACAAAGTCATCATGCCTAAAGGAAAACAGAAGAAATCGACATTTACCAGGCCAGGACACGCATCGGCCGAAGAATCTGATCCGGAGGATTTCCATTCAGAAGACGAGGAGCTGAATGAAGCTAACAAAAAAAAGTTAGCTTGAAAATGGTTTAAGACGATTTTGCCGAGAGTGTTGGGCCGAATTTCATGAATTCAAAGAAGAATTAAAAAGGACAAACAGCAGAGTGGACCAGGCTGAGAACCGAATCTTGGAAGCAGAGGAAAGAATAAAAGCGCTGGAAGATTCCGTGCTGGATCTACACAAAAGGCAGTCAAGACTAGAGGCTAAGCTAACCGAACAAGAAGGAAGACAGAGAAGAGACAACATAAGAATTCACGGTCTGAAAGAAGGAGTCGAGGATGGTTTCAACACAATGGCGTCATGCGTGGAATCCTTACTGAGAGAGAAGTTGGATATTCCCCAATCCACCGACTTGAAGATAGAAAGGGCGCACCGTACATTAGCCCCTAGGCCGGCGGCGGAAGCGCCTCCACGTTCGGTGGTGGTGAAGTTTTCCAACTCCAAAATAAAAGAAGAGGTTGTAAGACTGGCTTGGCAGAAAAAAGGATTTATGCACCAAGAGAAAAAAGTTTTCGTTGAACACGATTATGCCCCGGAGGTCCTTAAAAAGCGTCGGGAATACAACAACGCTAAAAAGGTACTACGAGAGAAAAAATTGCGCTTCCAGACGCCATTTCCGGCGAAGTTGAGGGTTTTCTACGGCGATGAGACATGTCTCTATAACTCGGCGGAAGAAGCAACCGAAGATATGGCGAGAAGAGGACTCCCAGTAACGGTGTTTAAACCCGTAGCAGACCCGATCAATAGAATCCAGGCTCAAACGTGGTCCACACAGAGACCCTCAAAACCCACGGGCCAGCAGCGGGAAACCCAGCGTCAGAGCTACAAGGATAAACTGGCCGTTTACAGGAGGGAATAACGTTTTGTTTTTTTTTTTAGTCAGTCTGCACATCCAACCCCCCTCCTACAAGGTAACAAACATTAAAGGAGATGCAGAATCAGCATGTGGTAAAACATTTCATGGAACAGTCATAGTATTAGAAACAAATAAGTCTTAAAAAAAAAAACAAAAAAAAAAACTTGTTAAAATAGAAATGTGACAATGATCCACATGTTCTCCCCACACTAACAAAAACTGTATTAACGTGATTGTTTGCTGTGATGGTAGTGGGAGGGTGCACACAATTTCATAAGGTATAGACATAAAAAAAAAAAAAATCATTACAAGTTCGGATTGGGATCTGAAATTCACGTTAAAAACATGGGACAACTTACAGGGGTAAGAGAGGGCCCTTAACACGTAACAGAGTTTGAGGATTTTCCCTCAGAGCCTACACTCCCATCAAGGCTCTTCTAAGGTCACTAAAAAGACCTCAGCTCAGGAAGTTCTTTTGTCAGTTTTTTGTTTTAAAGTTTTTTACACTATGTTCTTAACCACTTGCACTCCGTTGTTCCGCGGGCGGGCAAGTCTCTGCGTCCTAGGACGCATGAGGGCGCACAAGAGCGCCCTCGTGCGCGCTTGGACGCATGACGCATGATGGTGGTGATGGTGATGTAGTGGCGTCCAAGCGCCACTCAAAAAAAAACTGCAGAGACAGCCGCGAACAGATTAGTTCATCTGATTGACCTCTCATTCGACTAATAAGAGCCTTGAATTGGGTTTCTGAAACCTTGAAGAGCCAATGAATGAAAATCTAGGAAGGAGGACCCGCCTACTGTGAACGCAGGAGCCAACTGAAGCACAGAAATTCAGGCTGGGTGAAGAGAGATTTACTGCTGCAGCAGATGAAAACAAAGAACGCTGGACGAATCTACTACAGACCCCGCAGCATGGAGAACACCCACAAGTGGGACCTGCACTCATTCCAGCAGAACAGACGTTTAGGATTCTCTTCCGTCATCATAGACCGACGACAAAGGTCGTAAATCATTCACCAAAACCGCAATAATGGAATTATGTTTTGATCGGGATCCACGAGCCGAGCAGCGTCGCGTTCGTCTTACAATGGGGAAGAGAAGTTCGCCACGACTCTGCTGCTGTGAAGAGGTAAAGTGTTATAAGCTAAATTATTATTTTTCCCTGAAAACTGTAATCCAAAAATGACTTTTGACCGATCGGTAAATTACAACTGTACTGCGCACGAAGTACAAAGTGCGTGCGCCGCGATAAATGGTTCATTTGCCGTGTTCGGACCGTGAACGCCCCCCCGTCCCGCTGCAGAAGAGGAGCGGGGGGGGGGGGGGGGTGTTCACGGTCCGAATGCCCCCGGTCCGCGGGGGGAAGCGTATGAGTCTATTCCTTCATGTAGCGATGGCCGTCTTCTGCAGCGGGGGGGGGGGTGGGGGGGACAAACCCCCCCCCACACACACACACACACAGTAGCGGGGTGGGGGGGACAACCCCACACACACACACACAGTAGCGAGGGGGGGGGCGCTGTGAAAACATGCAAGGAGTGTAATTCATCATGTGGCGAGGGCCGAACTCCCATCTTTTTTAGCGGGGGGGGGGACAACCCCCCCCCCCCCACACACACACACAGACACAGCCCTGAGTGTGACCTTTCATTAGAGCCCAAAATGAAGATTATACATTGAATTATTCAAAAGTTACAGACGTTTTTCCAAACTGTGCCTTTTGGCACAATTTGGCACAGTTCCAAAACGCCTGGGAACAGCCTGAGAACAAAGCTGTGTAAAATATTCATTTTTTGTGGTATTGTTACCAAATTTGGATCTCAGCTGGATAACACTTGGTTCTACATTTCTGTTGCATTTTCCAGCCGAATCGGACAGCTGTGTGTTATTTGCAAGCATTTGTATCCAAAAAAACACCGTGTCCAAATTTTTTTTCTTCAAGTTCAGTATGTTTAGATGACTGTAACTCAGTGGCCGGAGCACGTAGAGAGATTATGTTTTTTTTGCCAAAAAATTCAAAGTGTTTTCTTTTAAATGAGACCAACCCCATGAAGATGCTGCAAAGTGTTGAAGAACAGCTTTCAATTTAGTTTGGGCACGTTATTTTTTGGCATTTTTAGGAAAATTGCCCGGAGTGCAAGTGTTTTTTATGTTCTTAATGTTCTTTCAGTTTCTGAGTAGCATAAAAAAGGGCCACCACACTGTTATACTAAATAAGACAACACAATGGAGAAACAGGGTGTAACCAAAATAATCTCATATAATGTAAAAGGGATCCTGAATCCAGTTAAAAGATCCAAGATTCTAGGCAAAATGAAAAAAGACAAAGCAGGAATAATATTTTTACAAGAAACCCACCTAACAGACGTGGAGCACACTAAACTTAATAGACAAGAGTTTAATATGATCTCTTCATCTTCATATAAGTCAGGGAGGAGGAGGGGAGTAGCGACATTGATCTCAACCAAAATTACATTTGAAAAAAAGTCAGAACACAAAGATAAAGAAGGGAGATACAGTTTGGTAATTGGGCGGCTAGAGGGAGAAGATATCACCCTGCTGAATGTATATGCACCTCCAGGGGCTAACTGGAAATTTTATAAAAATGTATTTGACCTAATGATAACTAAAGCCCAAAGTTTAGTGATATGTGGTGGAGACTTCAATCTAAGACTGAATCCATAATGGGATGCATCAGGTAATTCTCCACATCAAAATAACACTCAAAGTAGAAAAACTCGGATGCTACTAAAAGAAATGGGAATCTGTGATGTGTGGAGGGAATTCAACCCCAGTGTAAAAGATTATACATTTTACTCAGCGCCACATTCATCATACTCAAGGATTGACTATTTTTTATGTTTAATAGAGACATTGGAAGAGTAAAAACATGTAAAATAGGACTGATGGATCTCTCCGACCACAGTCCGATCTATATGGACTTAAGTACCCAAAAATTCACAAATAATACATTTTCTTGGGAGGTTGAATTCAAATGTCCTGAAAGGACCACTGAAAGATGAATTGGAATCAGATATTCTCAGATATTTGGAAGAAAATGATAATGGAGAAGTATCCCCTTTAATAATGTGGGATGCATGCAAAGCTGTAATAAGGGGAAAGATTATCGCAAAACTGGCAATCCAAAAGAAACTGAGACAAGAAAAACTAACCACATTAGAGTCAGAACTTAAGAACCTAGAAAAAGAGCACAAAGACAACACTCATTCTAATGACTCGCTCAAAATTAAGGAAATTAAAAAACAAATAAATGAGATCTACACAATAGAAATCCAGAAGAAACTTACATTTCTGAAACAAAAATACTATGAAGCAGGCAGCAAATCGGCAAAATTACTAGCCTATAAATTGAGGAAACAACAAACGGAAAGAGCAATCTACAAAATCAGAGACCCAGTATCAAAGGAAATAAAATTCAGAATTCAGGATATTCTTAAAAGCTTCGAGAACTACTATAAGAACTTGTACTCCCTCAAAAAACATAAAAACTCATCCGAAGCATTCCTAAACACATTAAACCTTCCCCGACTTACTGAGTCTCAAAATAAAACACTACTGTCAGAAATACAACCTAAAGAATAAGAAAAAGCAATTATGAAACTTAAAGCTAACAAATCCCCAGGAGCAGATGGCTATACAGCAGAGTGGTACAAAACCTTTAAACAGCAAATATCTCCTCTCCTCCTGAAAACATTTAACTATGTCCTCCACACAGGGGAAATCCCCCCCCTCTTGGAGAGAAGGGGTCATTGCAGTCATACCTAAACCTGAAAAGGATAAACTAGAATGCTCCAACTACAGACCAATCAGTGTATCAAATCAGGACTATAAGCTTTTTATCACTATCCTTGCCAAAAGGTTAGAAAATATACTGACAGACTTAATTCATTTAGACCAAACAGGTTTTATAAGACAAAGACAGACACAAGACAACATTAGACGCACTTTACACATAATTCATCATATAAAAAAATATAACTTAAATGCAGTCATATTGGGATTAGATGCTGAAAAAGCATTCGATTCGTTTGACTGGTCTTTCTTATATAGAATCTTATCCAGTTTCAATTTTCATAACAACTTCATTAGAACTATCCAGGCATTATATAAAAAACCAACAGCTAAAATAAGGATTAACGGTAATTTATCATCTTCTTTTGAACTGGAAAGAGGATGTCGTCAGGGCTGCCCCTTGTCTCCACTGCTCTTTGCAATCTTCATAGAACCTCTGAGCCAATGGATAAGACAGAATCAAAAAATTCAAGGTATTACACTTGATCAGAAGGAACATAAAATAGCACTCTTTGCTGATGACATTTTAATATATCTGGGGCAGCCAGACACCTCTTTTCCAGAACTAATCTCAGTTTTTTCAGAGTATGGAGATTTATCGGGGTACGAACTAAACATACATAAAACCCAAGTTTTAACATTCAACTATGACCCAAATCAATATTTACTAAGCAAACTCAAAACTACCTGGGAGATGGAATCTATGAAATATCTGGGGGTCAATATCCCGAAACAACTCAACAAAATTATAACATTAAACTATGATCCACTGGTGGCAAAAATAACATCTGATCTAGCAAGATGGAATATGATACCATTCTTGGGTACTGCACAAAGAATTGAAGCAGTCAAAATGAATATACTTCCACGTCTTCTATACCTTTTCCAAACAATACCGGTAGAACCTCCCAAAAAAACATGGCAGGAACTGGACAGAAGGATCTCAAGATTCATATGGCAGGGCAAGAGACCTAGAATCAGATATAGAACCCTACAGCTAAACAAAGACAAAGGTGGGCTTGCGCTGCCAAATATCAGGGACTATTTTAAAGCCGCACAAATTAAAACTTTAGTAGAGATATATAACCCAGTCTACACTGCACAATGGAAGGAGATGGAATGCCAAATAACAAGTGACATCCCCCTACAGGCGATAATAGGGAACAATGCCTTACCTAAACTTTTGAATAACACTAACCCGTGGATAGAGACCTCGCTAAAAATTTGGTTTAAGATAGTCAGAGAGAATCAAACTAAAGAGCCCTATCGATTTCTGCAATGGATTGCCTATGATCAAGACTTTACTCCTAATAAAACAGACACTAGATTTAAAAAGTGGAAAGAGAACGGACTGATAAAATATTACGATTTTTTTAAAGGGCAAATTTTAAGAAGTTTTGAAGACTTGAAAAAACAAGGTCTAATAAATCAAGACCTTTACAGGTTCTTTCAGCTTAGACACCACATAAACAATATACTTAAAAAGGAGGATTTGGAAAGGGCACAGTCAGGTGTTCTGAAGGTCTTCTTAATGGCATATAAAGGGATCCCAGGGATCAGATACATTTCTAAAATATACCAAGGTCTTCAAGACTTAAAAGGAGACAACACATCATATATAAAAGAGAGATGGGAAAAAGATATGGGAAAAGCTAAATAAACAGCAATGGAAAAGTACCTCTTCCCTGCAATGGAAAGAATTTGGACGGAAAAATTTGGTAAGATTTTTCAGAACACCTGCACAAAACAAATTTACTCATAAGGGATTGAATTGTTGGCGCTTGTGTGGTGAAGAGACTGCAACTCATTTTCATGTGTTTTGGTCATGCCCAGTTATCCACCAATATTGGACCAATGTACAGACAATATTGGGGAAAATATTCAAAATAACAGTTCCCTTTTCTTTTGTAACTTTGTATTTGGGTTTACTACCGGATTCACTGGAAAGACGAGGAGAAAAATACTTATTCACTGTTTTAATATTGGCAAGTAAAAAAGCCCTAACTAAAAAATGGATGTTGAAGGACTGTCCTACACCTGAAGATTGGATTAACGTGATTCAAGACATTTACTCGATGGAAAAGTTGACATTCGCATTGAGACAGGACATGGATGGGTTCTTGAACTTTTGGCAACCCTGGATCGCATATGTGTCTTCCATTAGATCTAATCTTTGACAAATACCATTTCAATAATGGCACCGCTCTTTGTTCCAATGCTACTCAGATGCTCTTTTATTTTTATTTATTTATTTTTTTGTTTGTTTTTGTTTTTTTCATGTTCTTTTTAATTTCACTTTTTCTTTCACTTAAAAAAAGGGGTGTTGTAATAAGTATTCTTCCAATGTTGTCAAATAACAAAAAATAAGGGAACGTGATGAAAATGTAAACAATGCAATGCTGTAATGACGTGTATACCCTTTACAAAAACTTAAATTAAAAAAAAAAAAGAAGAAGTTACTTTTATCTGAACAGAGGTCATCTGCTGGTGTTTGTCCACTGTGTTTGATCAAGACCGAAGTCAGCGCAGTTGTCTACCAGGAAATTTTAGGGCACTTCATACTTCCCTCTGCTGATAAGCTTTATGGAGAAGCTGATTTCATTTTCCAGCAGGACTTGGCACCCCCCCCCCCCCCCCCCACACACACACACACTGCCAAAAGTATCAAAACCTGGTTTAATGACCATGGCATCACTGTGTTTGGTTGGCCAGCAAACTCTCCTGACCAAAACCCCATAAAGAATCAATGGAGTATTGTCAAGAGGAAGATGAGAGACACCAGACCCAACAATGCAGATGAGCTGAAGGTCACTTTCAAAGCAACCTGGACCTTCATAACACCTTAGCAGTGCTGCAGGCTAATCACCTCCATGCCACGCCACATTGATACAGTAATTAATCCTAAAGGAGCCCTGACCAAGTACTGAGTGTGTACATGGACATACTTTTCAGTCAGCCAACATTTCTATTAAAAAACTATTTTTTAAAATTCATTTTATGGAATAGTCTAATTTTTTGAGAAACTGAATTTGGAGTTTTCATGGGCTGTAAGCCATAATCATCAAAATTAAAATAAATAAACACTTGAAATATATCACTCTGTGTGTAATGAATCTATATGAGATATGGGTTCCCCTTTCTGAAATGAGTGACAAAAAATATTGAACTTTTTCATGATATTCTAATTTTTTGAGATGTACCTGTATAAGATGCTGTATATGATTAGTTTTTGTGTGTGTTCTGGCCTATTTAATGACTGACCTTCAGAATCATGGCTTCGATTACTGGAGCAAACACATTTTTATCCACCTCCACAGGCTTAAAGGTTATCCCAATCTGAAAGGAACAGAGGGATTATCATGTGTTAAAAAAGTTTAACTTCCTTCCATTAAAGGTGCACTCCGGCAGCTCTAAAACCACCTCAAAAACAAATATGCATTGCCCAAAATAGTATATTGTGGCTTTTTAACCACAAAAAAACTTTCATTGCCTCAGAACTGCTTGGAAAGATTTTAAATCTTGCACCTACTCAAGTAGGTGCAGAGCTATGAATATTTTAATTAGCGGCCTGCAGGGCTTGCACATGATTGGTCGCCACGCTCCCGACCTGCAGGGTTTGCATGTGATTGGTCGCCATGACTCCTGGTGGGTGGGCTGCTAGTCTGTCCAAGACGCTTCCAGACATTAAAGTTTTGCCTGTATCTTCAAAAGTAAAAAGCGAAACATTTTTCTGAAAACAGTCGAGGCGAAAGATAAATGTGTAGTTGCCAAATATGTGTTTACTTTTTACTAACAACCAGTTCCCCATCCGCCAGCAACCAAGAGAGGAAGAGGGGGGGTAATATGAATGTGGCTGCTCTCAGCTCACACTGTGGTGCCCTGGCTGCCGATGAAGTGAGCCAAGAGCAGCTCAATTTGAATGTAGCTGTGCGAGACCATGGTCTGGCACAGCCACATTCAAATCGCCCCCTGCCTCTCTGCACTCTCTCTCTGCTGCTACCCCAACCGCTCTGCCTCAATCCTGTTGCTCCTTGGCTCCTCCCTCTTCCCCCCGAGGTAGCCAAGAGTATTCATCTGATTAGTTAATGTTATAACAAACCAGGCTAAGCAGGAATAGTTACATAGCTTCTAATGGTCTGTCCAAACTCACCTGTTTCAGGAGGCATTACCAAAATGGAAATTCACAGCAAAAAAAAAAAAAAAAAAAAAAAAAAAAAAAAACAAGACTTGGGACTGTGGTGAGATTCTGCACTTGATATGTCTTGTAAGTCACAAAAAAACATGTTACAGACATGTTAACAACAGAAAAAACTTGGTTTTTGCCAGATTGTCACTTTAAAAACCCAGACCATCAATGAGGGAGTAGCTCATTCCAGCCTTACGAAATCACCCTGGGAGTGCGCAGATCTCTTGACCACTGACCTTAAGCACAGCCTATATACAGACCCATCTAGGATGTGTTTAAAGTCAAGCCCAATGGCCTAGGAGGAGTAATGTTTTTCTTGAACTCGTAAATGCCCAGATCTTCTGACCTTTGACAAACACCTTGACCTCAACCTGGATGCAGACCTACCTGAGGGTCATTGTGAGCAAGTTTGGCGAGAATCAAAGTAATTGCCTAGGAGGCGGAGTGATTTTTCTGAAATCACAAGTGCCCAGATCTCCTGACCTTTGACCTTGAGCACAACTTGGATGCAGACCCAGCTGAGGATCATTGTGAGTGACCTTGGTGAGCATCGGGGCAAATGCCTAGGAGGAGGAGCGATTCCTGTGGAATGTGGACGGACGTCACGTTATTCTATTAGCTCCTTCTGGCTTTGCCAGGATGAGCTAAAAATTACCACAAGTGATAAACAAAAAACATGCAATCAACTGCCTATGTTTCCTCTTTTCAAAGACTTTCCAGACCTGTTGCGCTGCTTCACTGATGAACTGATCGGATAAGCTGGGACCCAGGTAGAATCTGGGTTCGACGTCAGCTTCTTGTTCCTCCTCTTTGACCTTTAGTTTCTGGCAAGGCGGAGACACCGTGATGATGTCAACTATTTCATCATCTGCTTCCTCTGGTTCAGTCTTCAGCAGAGCTTGCATCTGCTCCAGCCGCAGCACCAGCTGCTCATAGCTTGTGAGAGTTGACGGACATTCTGTGGACAGATTTAAAGACTACACATTTCATGCAAAACTTCACAATGAGCCACACCAGCAGCTATGTCAGTGTTTTCAAGACCGCACTAAATTCACAACAGTGTTTTTGCGGGTTTTAATGTTTGACAAATGCATCTATGGGTCGCGTGGTTACTGTAAAAATATTGTAACGCTCATTTTCCATAGAAACGCACACAATCTTTTGCTATTCTCCAACAGGAGCGTGAACAGCTTTTCTATGTTTGTGATGTCACTAAAAGAAAGTCCTGCTTTCAGTTACCCTCCCATTACAGTACTATTGGCTGTGATAATAACACAGTCCATGCCAAGTCCAACTGTTAAATTCAAGTAATATAATAAATAATCACCATAACAACAAACTCATGTATATTACTCTCCATCGTCTCGCCCTTCAGAAAAAATTGTCAACAACACAGGATCTACTTCCTGTCTTGACTTTTGTTACTGATGACATCCATCTGACCAATAAATGGAAAAGATGTTGTTGCTTAATTGAAGTGACACATTTTGGTGCACTTGGATTTTTGTCCATGTGCAAGGAAACTGAACCAGAGACGGCATCAAAGTTTTAAAAAAAGTCCTGAAGTGATGTGGACCAAAGTAAATCAATTTAGCTGTGAAAACAGCCTTTTCCATCTATGACTTTATTAATGGTAGTATTATAGGCACTTCTAGAAGTGTTGCTTGCTGTCCTACTTCTTGTACAAATTCCAGCTCTGGTGAGATGGCCCATCAAAGTATTACTTAGCAGTTACGGAACAGTAGTTGGTCTTAAGTGTGACTGGCCTTACTGTGACCATGTTTACATGGTCACGAGTAAACTGATTACTGGCGTAAACTGATAAAGGAAATAAATGGCTTACGGTGTTTACATGTACCGAGTAAACAGTTTATTGGGCATATAAACTAGGTGTGTTAATCTGTTTTCTCATAAACCGATAATGGCCTTAAACTGATAAAGGTAATCAGATTACTCTGTTTACATGACAGTTTGAATAATCAAGTTACTCCAGAAAGCTGATTATAATCGGTTTACTCATGACCATGTAAACGGGGTCTATTGTGTTTCGATGAGAAAAACTGCTCAATCAGATGCAGGGAGCATAGATAATAAGTAAGTTTGAGAAGGAGGGACACAGGAGCTGTTTTGAAGGGGTCACTGATTGCACTTTTTCCACATTTTAACAGCTCACACATCTTAATGAAATATTTGTAACATTTTGTTCAAATTTTCTTTAATTATTGCAGCAAATTTGTTTATTTTTCCAGTCTTTCTGAAAATGTATCGCACTGACTACATATATCTTTAAGTTTTCAGACTGCATTCAACTCCACCCTGCCTCTTACGTCACATTGCTAACATTGACTGGCTAGCTCCTAGCCTTTAGCTCAGACATAGAGCCGAATACAAGTCAAGTCAGCCTTGGGATCTTTAAGGGTAGTATCTCACGGAGCAGCAAGGATGGGTGAATGCTGGCATCCGCTGGCAGTTTTTACAGTCGCAGACTGCTGTCAAAATCCCTAAAATCACGTCACTCACCAGCATTCCCCGCTTCCCGCCGCTCTGTGAAATATGGTTTTTAATGGCATGAGCAGAGAGTTTTTGTAAAACCGTTAAGACTTTTCTTGGCCAGCAACAAATGTAAGGAATACTATAAGAAATTTGCTTGAGTGGTGAGCCTCAGATCCTGGTTTGAGAAAATAAAGCTTTAACTAAGCTAAAATAACATTAAGAAGAATGAAATATATGGTCAAGTGTTGTCAGATGAACAAGGATTCCAGTGGGGGTGAATAGAATTTACAGAAAAAAGCAATCAAAATCAACCGACAGTTAAGCTAACACCAGGCGGCATGCCAGTCACCTTCCTGCCGAGGTGAGCTGTATATGGTTATAAGGATTACCTCTGACAGCCTAGCACGCTAATGCTAATGCTTCAATACAGCATCAAGGTGAAAATATAACAAAATAAGCAAAAATGACACAAGATACATGATCGATTGGATTAGGGAAACAGGGATGTCTATTTCTGAAGAAAATAAGTACATAAACTATGCTTGATGCAAGCTTTCTAAGCTAGCACCACTGTCTTTAGCTCCCATTTCGTCTACATGACAGCTATGCTGGCCAGTAATAGAGCAGTGGGCAAGTCTCAAGGACGGTGCTGGGCTGGCTTTACCAATTCTTGATATACGAGAAAATCCCCTGAAGAGCAAAACTGTTTGTGGGAGAGAAAAACAAGATAAAGATTGTGTGTTTTTTTAGGAAAAGTGAGTGTTTTGATATTTTCTCAATAATTACTTGACCAACAGACACATTTCAGATGGTTAAAACCAACAATTTTTCAGTCAATGAGCCCTTTAAATTAGCTGTAAAACACTGGCATGATTTTTGGTCTTTAAAACTAAATGCATGTACTTGAGGATGTCAAAACTTAATACAATTAATCACTGGAAACTGCATAAAAATGGAACTTTAAAAACTCATTAATTTGACAAATATTGGGAATAAAAAATAATTTAAACCATAAAGAAACTAATCCAACCTGACAGTTAAAAAATCTTTTGTATGTGCAAGATACAGAAAGATAAGAAGGCAAACAGATTATCTTGTCTGACTCAGCCAAGTCTGATTCACCGAGCTAAGCAGCCTCAGCACTCACCCTTCAGAGACAAAGGACAGAATTAATGAGGACTCCCAGAGCATAAGATGCAACTAACCAACCAAAAACAGAGCCTGCACACTGGCCATGCACGCATGCATGCACACCCACCCCTGCACTGCAATCACATGACAAGATCAACTGGTAAGTGCAGCAGTACACCCACATATGCCACTTTAAAGGAGAAATACTGATCCACTGTGAGCTGCTGAAAACAGAAAACTGTGATACTGAAAACACAAGCCTGAGTAAGTGATTTTCTTGTGGTGGGTTTGCATCAAAGCCACACTCACCAGGCTCACTGTCTATTTGCGTGAGAATGTCCTCAATGGATTCGTCGTTCCTGTGTTGGGGCTCGGGGTCGGGGGGTGTGTAGCCTCTCTGACGACACCACTGCGCCACCTCTCTGGTTTTTGGCGGAGTAAGGGCCTGCAGGCGCGGTGAGTGGTCCAACACGTCCTGGACAACTCGCTTCACCGCCACTGCACGCTGAAGCTGAATGGAAACATACCAAAACCAATTCAACAAAAACAGGGTCCAAAATCCACAGATTCACTTAATTAAAAAACTGTGTCAATACCTTTTATGACCAAACAGGCTTTTTTCAATCCTGCCTATGGCACCTTGCAATCCACCTTTCCCTGTCCTCACACTGCATACTGACCTGCTTTGACCATTTTGTCCTGAGTAAATTTGAAACCTGAAGATGTAATCATGACTGCTAGTCTTGTCCGAGATCCATTTATAGCCAAAGAAGAAAAAAAGCACTGACTTGTACTGTATGAGCGATTGAGGAATGTCTTAGGAAGTGATGAATGAGCAGAAATACACACCTACCAGACAGAGGATGTACTGTAAGCAAATACCCCATAGAATGGGGGATGGACGATGAATGCGCGTGCACACACCCACAATTTATGACTGACATTACAGAGAAATAATCAAATTTTCACCAATAGTGTAAGTTACAGTAAATGGTTTCCACCCTTCTCAGATGGGGTTAAATTAAACCTTCATTAGAGTAAAATTTCTCTGTATTCAGTGGAGTTAAATGTTCTCAAAACACTTTTCTGTGGAAGCATGTGGTCCCGCTTTGTCTTTATTTACAACAAATTCACAGCTTTTAACAAAGACAGACATAAGACCATTAAACCGTGTGTATGGTTTCATAATTGTACATATTTAAACTGACTTAAAAAAAAGGCTGCAAGACTGAACAGAACAGAAACTGTTCACCATTAAATCTACAGGGCTCTTTTTATTGAAGTCCAGCATACACTTTTAAATTCTTGGTGGGTAAAGCTTTTCAAGACCTGATGTTCAGAACAATCATTTTCACACAGAGTGAATGTGGCTTTTCTGTTTATTCTTCCATCTTTCAAAAGCTAATTAAATTTTTCTCCCTTAAGATTAGCCGTCTTCTGATTGGCAGCTCTTAGCAAGCAGAAGACTGGACCAGCAGGGGTAGTACTGAAGTCCCCAAAAGTCTCAGCTTTGTCCATGAGAAAACCACGCTCGGGGCAGAACTTCTTTGACTTCAAAGAGTAGGAGGAAAAATAAAACATTCAGGAATAACTGGCAAAACTGCTTTTTGGCTCATAGTAACCGAATACATATGCTGTTTATTTTATTGCTTGAACTATTAGCCACTCATCTAAAATTGGGAGGAATTTTATTTCAAATTTACTGTATGTTTCCATTATCAAATGCTCCTATGCAAAAAAAAAAGAAGAAAATTCACCTCCGATGCTCTGCGCTTGCCAATATTCCAGGAATAATACTGCTCCACCGAAGAGGCACAAAATGGAGGGGAGTCTTCCGCTAAATAAAAACACAAACAGGATGAAACACATTGTCCAAAACCGAGTGGGGGAAAAAATGCAGCAGATACCAGCCAGTTTTAATGCATAAAGTTTTTTTTTTTTTTTAAGCAAGTACACTTACTCCTATGTGGCACAATTAGAGGGAACTTCTTCACCACGGCTGTTAGCAGCTGCATCATATTTTCTATGTGCTCGGTGCTGAGGAGAAAACAATCATCAGTCACCTCGAAAAAGCCCGATTTTTACATACTGCAGCTCTGTGGTAACTTTGTGGATAATTATCCATTATCCTCCTCCTGTATATGTAGAAATGAATGAAATAATTTGACTTATGATTGGTCTTACTTGATGAGGTCATGTGTGGAATTATCTGCTCCCTGCTCCTGTTTGACTGTGGCAGCTGAAGAGGAAACATGGCTCAGAGAGGATGCAGGACCAGTCACGGGGGGAGATGGTCCAGCTGTGACACATGCGGCAGCACCAGGCTCTGTCTTCACTGTTGCAGGAGAGAGGCGGTTTTATATTAAAACACATATTGATAAATGGGAAAACAAATGACAACACAGCAATGATAGACTAAGAATGTGGAAACCATTAGACCAGAACGCCTTTGTCCTCCTGTATGGGGCAGATTATTCACTGACATACCTCACACATCCCCATAACAGGGGGCATTAAGGAGAACTGTGATCAACATAACATTTAAAAAAATAAACCCCCTTCCTAGCTGCCTGTACCTGGCTCAGAGCCAAGTGCCAACTAACGTAAATTTAACTTAACCTCTTGCACTCCGGGATACCGCGGGCGGTCACGTCTCTGCGTCCTAGGGCGCACGAGGGCACCCTAGGATGCTGTGCGTCCTAGGGCGCACTGAAAAAAAAAAAGCTGCATTTCCGTTCTTCCACTACAGACACAGCCACGAACAGAAAGCCAAAGGAGTGCTTTGATTGGTTTAGATTTGATTGACCTCTCATTTGACTAATAAGAGCCTTGAATTGGGTTTCTGAAACCTTGAAGAACCAATGACTGAAAACCTAGCAAGAAGGACCCGCCTACCAACGGCTGCGAATGCAGCGAGCCAATTGAAGCAGAGAAGTTTGACAATTGAAAGCGTACGTCCCGTGCGTAAAATCTGTTTTGTGTAAGCCGCTGGGTGACACACATGCATTCGCCAGTCTTTTTTTCTTACTACTGTTCTTATTTGTTTTGAAAAATCGTTCGCCAAAACCGCAATCATGGAAGCACAAAACCGCAATAATGGAATCATGGTTTGACCGGGTCGCGTGACCAGAACCAGAAGTCGTAACAAGCGGACCAGCGTCATGTTCGTCTGACAATGAGGAAGAGAAGTTCGCCAACGACACTGCTGTTGTGGACAGGTAAGTGTTATAAGCTAAATTATTCTTTATCCCTGAAAATTGTAATCAAAATGACTTTTGACCGACTGGTAAATTACAACTGTGCGTCATCGCAACATGACGATGTTGCGACCGTGTCCAGTCCGTGCGCCGCGTCCGGACCGCGAACGCCACCCCCCCGCTACTCTTCTGTAGCAAATTGCAGATATTATTGCAGATATTTTAGTACAACTGTGCATAGTAGACCACAGCGCACCGTCACCGCGGTCCGTCATGTAGCGATGGGCGATGTCCGTCCTCTGTAGCGGGGGTGGGGTGGGAGTTGTAATCTTCTACATTATAGATATTTTAGTATAATTTTTAGTGCACTGTAGGTTATTTTTTCTTGTAAAAAAAAGCCACACATTTTTTACGTGGCATGCTTCTTTGTGTGTGGGGGCTTGTTTGTTCATTCATTCATTGATGAATGAATAAACAATCCCCCCCCCCACACACACACACAGCCCTGAGTGTCACCTTTCATTAGAGCCCAAGATCAAGCTTCTATATTGAATCATTCAAAAGTTACAGACGTTTTTCCAAACTGTGCCATTTGGCACAATTTGGCACAGTTCAAAAACGCTTTGGAACAACCTGAGAACAAAGCTGTGTAATATATTCATTTTTTGTGGTATTGTTACAAAATTTTGACCTCAGCTGGATAACACTTGATTCTACATTTCCGTTGCATTTTCCAGCCCGGATCTGACAGCTGTGTGTTATTTGCAAGCATTTGTATCCAAAAAAACACCCAGGCGAAATTTATTTTCTTCAAGTTCAGTATGTTTAGATGACTGTTACTCAGTGGCAGGAGCACTTAGAGAGATTATGACTGTTTTGCCAAAAAATTCCAAGTGTTTTCTTTTAAATGAGACCAACCCCATGAAGATGCTGCAAAGGGTTGAAGAACAGCTTCTGATTTACTTTGGGTACGTTATTTTTAGGCGTTTTTAGGGAAATTGACCAGAGTGCAAGGGGTTTTAAAGAATGAATGAAATAATGCATCACTGGTGGGCTGGGGCATGTGGTTTCAGTGATCGATAGGATGTGACCAGTCCCTGGAGTACAACGGGCACAGAAACATTTGTGAACGAGTGGCTAAACTGCTAGCTTCAGGTAGCCATCTTGGGTCATCATTATAGATAATACAAGAAAATAAGCTAAAATAACGTCTAAGAAGGACATATATGGTCAAGTGTTGTTGGATGACCGAGAATTCCAATGGGGGTGAGTAGAATTTATATTGACAGTTAAGCTAACACTAGGTCACCTGTCTGTCACCTCCTCCCCACCGAGGCAAACTAGATCCTGGTTACAATGATCGACTCGGACTGTCTAGCACGCCAATGCTAACTGCTGGATGTAGCATCGCAGCAAAAATATAGCCAAATAAGCCAGAATGATGCAAGACATTATTGACGGTGAATTAGTGAGTCAGGTGGAAACATTAGGGTGACTGAATAGGCACTTTGTGTAAGCTTCCCAGTACCACAGTTAGTTCAAAAGCCAACACCTTTGGCTCCTTGTCTATCTACATGACAGACAGCTAGGCTGGTCAATAACAGAGCAGCAGGCAGGCATCCAGACTAGTGATGTTAACCTTTCGGTGACGTTTCGCATTTCTTGATGTACAGAAGAGTCAAAATGGCTTCTTGGAGAGAAACAGAGGAAAAAAACGAGATAAAGGCTGTGTGTTTTTTTAAAAGTGCTTTGATGTTTTTTCGATAATCACGTGACCAATAGATGCATTTCGGAAGGTTAAATCCTACAAAACCAAACTTTTCAGTCAATGACCGCTTTAAAGCTTCTGTATAAATTTGAGGTCAAGCCGATCAAAATGTAGAAGCTATACTAGCGACAACAGAAAATATCAAAGGGACGGACGAATGGATGGACAGACGAATCAAAAACATTACACAGGATATAATTATTATTATGATTAAATTACTATATATTTTATATATATATATACTGTATATAGTGGGGTAAAAAAGTATTTAGTCAGCCACCAATTGTGCAAGTTCTCCCACTTAAAAGATGAGAGAGGTCTCCAATTTTCATCATAGGTATACCTCAACTATGAGAGACAAAATAAGAAAAAAAAATCCAGAAAATCACATTGAAGGATTTTTAATGAATTAATTGGTAAATTCCTCGGTAAAATAAGTATTTGGTCAATAACAAAAGTTCATCTCAATACTTTTGTTATATACCCTTTGTTGGCAATGACAAAGGTCAAACATTTTCTGTTAAGTTTTCACAAGGTTTTCACACACTGTTGCTGGTATTTTGGCCCATTCCTCCATGCAGATCTCCTCTAGAGCAGTGATGTTTGGGGGCTGTCGCTGGGCAACACAGACTTTCAACTCCCTCCAAAGATTTTCTATGGGGTTGAGATCTGGAGACTGGCTAGGCCACTCCAGGACCTTGAAATGCTTCTTATGAAGCCACTCCTTCGTTGCCCGGGCGGTGTGTTTGGGATCACTGTCATGCTGAAAGACCCAGTCACGTTTCATCTTCAGTGCCCTTGCTGATGGAAGGAGGTTTTCACTCAAAATCTCACGATACATTGCCCCATTCATTCTTTCCTTTACACAGATCAGTCGTCCTGGTCTGACGACTTTTCTGCTGGTTTTTTTTTTTGCAGAAAAACAGCCCCAAAGTATGAAGTTTCCACCCCCATGCTTCACAGTAGGTATGGTGTTCTTTCTCCTCCCAACACGACAAGCTGAGTTTTTACCAAAAAGTTCTATTTTAGTTTCATCTGACCATATGACATTCTCCCAGTCCTCTTCTGGATCATCCAAATGCTCTCTAGCAAACTTCAGACGGGCCTGGACATGTACTGGCTTAAGCAGGGGGACACGTCTGGCACTGCAGGATTTGAGTCCCTGGCGGCGTAGTGTGATTCTGATGTAGCCTTTGTTACTTTGGTCCCAGCTCTCTGCAGGTCATTCACTAGGTCCCCCCATGTGGTTCTGGGATTTTTGCTCACCGTTCTCGTGATAATTTTGACCCCACGGGGTGAGATCTTGCGTGGAGCCCCAGATCGAGGGAGATTATCAGTGGTCTTGTATGTCTTCCATTTTCTAATAATTGCTCCCACAGTTGATTTCTTCACACCAAGCTGCTTACCTATTGCAGATTCAGTCTTCCCAGCCTGGTGCAGGTCTACAATTTTGTTTCTGGTGTCCTTTGACAGCTCTTTGGTCATGGCCATAGTGGAGTTTGGAGTCTGACTGTTTGAGGTTGTGGACAGGTGTCTTTTATACTGATAACGAGTTCAAACAGGTGCCATTAATACAGGTAATGAGTGGAGGACAGAGGAGCCTCTTAAAGAAGAAGTTACAGGTCTGTGAGAGCCAGAAATCTTGCTTGTTTGTAGGTGACCAAATACTTAAGGGCCTTTTCCACTAGCACGCTTTAGCGCGACACGGGACGGCTCAGCACGCTTTGTACGCTTTTCCACAAGCCCCAACACGGTTTAACAGCCGCGATTCTCAGCCCCACTGAAGGGCAGGGTACAGCAGTGCTGAGCTGTGCCGTGTTGTGACGTTAACAGACTGGTCGCCGCTGATTGGTCAGGTCGTAACCGGCGCTGATTGGTCAGGTTGTAACCGCCCCTCTCCTCCTCCTCATCTACCAAATCTTCACGACCTTCTCAATAAAGTTTTTGAAAAAAAAAAAAAAAAAGAATCTTCACGACCGCCTTTACTCAGCACGCAACCACTGTTGGCGGTTCCTTTTCAGTGTATTGCTATGCTATTTTCATTTATTCTCTATCAAAAATGGCTTGGCGTGATAAGGGTGTTCCATGGACCAGTAAGGAGCTGCAGTGTCTGCTCACTGCATTGTCAGACGAACGTATTCAGCGCAAGTTAGACGGAGACACCCGGAATGAAAAAATATACCGGGAGGTCTCGACATCGGAGTCCTTTAACGGTAAGTTTTAATTTTTTTTTATTGTGCGTTTTTTCGCAAATATATTCGGTAAGACGCTCAGTTTATTTATGCAATAAAAAAGCTGTTCATTTGTGGATGGATCGCTGCTTTATTGCAGCACACTGTGGACTAAAGCTTTTATTGGAATTATTCATGTGAACAATACGCTGAAATAAGCTTATGTATTCTTGTTAAAAACTATTGTCTTTTCTGTATATATTTCGTGCTGTATTTTATTGTGTGCATTTTCCTTGTAGAATCATCCCACGCGTCCGCCGCGACAGCCCGCACGGATTATTCAACCGAGCCTTCCTGACCCACAGCTGGCAGAGACGGATTAATTCTACCGAGCCTCAGCACTCAGTGGTCGGCGTGTATAAAATGTCGATTAACCTTCATGTTGTGTTGCAAAGTTTTTTTTTATTTTAATATTTTGTATATAATAAAATGGAATTGTTTTGGAAAGTGTGGTTTGTCTGTTATAACACTGAATTATAAAACAGTATAATTACATAGAAATTCCATTGCCTAGTCTGATCAAAATGATGCTGAGGGTCAACCATTGTAAAGGTAATGTAATTTTTAACTAGACCAAAAAAGAAATCTTTTTGTAAGCTTTCTGTTCTTTTTATTGAAATATCATAAAAAATTAGCACCAAGTCAAAGGTACAAGTATATGTAAATTGAATGTTCTATCGGCATTCCAAATTCAGAGATTTACAATACTTTAGAAGGAGTGTAGCATCATCTAAACGGAAAATAATAATACTGTTGTTCCAAACGTTGACCTGAAGGTGAAAAACATGAATTTTTTTAATTCAGTACATCCAAAATGCCCTAGGATGTGGTGTAGTCCAGTGTGCCACCGTCTCATTATTTAATACGAATAAAAACAAGTTTCAGCTCATTATTTCTAGGTCATTTGGCAGTTAATTCAAAACAAAAGTGACTTGTGTTGTTGCAGCTTAATTATGAGATAAAATTGTGAGATAAAACCACAGAGCGAGCAAGGCAATAATCCTTGGATCCTCCATTTTTTGTCTCGTGTAAATAAGGACTCAGTCCGGTGCATAACATCACGGGAGTGTGGCCCCGCCTCGCTGAGAATCTGCTGCTGCCCCGCAACACTGTGCTAATGGAAACAGAAGCATTCCGAGCCGTACTGAAGTGAATCGAGCCGTACCGAGGTGTGCTGGGCTAGTGGAAAACAGGCTTTACTTTCCTGAGGAATTTACCAATTAATTCATTAAAAATCCTTCAATGTGATTTTCTGGATTTTTTTTTTCTCATTTTGTCTCTCATAGTTGAGGTATACCTATGATGAAAATTGGAGACCTCTCTCATCTTTTAAGTGGGAGAACTTGCACAATTGGTGGCTGACTAAATACTTTTTTGCCCCACTGTATATACAGTATATAAATAAATAGTCAGGCTGAGCTGTGGTTTGTTCTGAAAAATCAAACAAGTCCACTCCAGGTGTTCCAATCTAATGCCAACTTTTCCTTTTACTTCAGCATAACATGGTCTATCACCACAAAATGGCTGTGCTGCAAAACTGCACCAATTCAATGTCAAAGACATACAATAACAAAAATAACACTGGCAGCTGAGAAGCATTTTCTGAAAATTCATGCAAGGCAACTTTAAAAACTGCATTTCTGTAAATTTTCAATGATCAAATTAATGTAATATAATATTTCATTTTTTAGGAATATTTTCATAATAAATTAAATCCTCAACATCATGCCTTCTGTCTCAACATAATTACCTCCGGCAAGGGAGGAGGTAATGTTTTGGCCGATGTCTGTCTTTTAGCAACATTACTCCAAAACTAATGAACAGATTTTGATGAAATTTTCAGGAAGGGTGTGTAATGGCACAAGGAACCGATGATTAGATTTTGGTGATGATCCAGCTCACGATCTGGATCCAGGAAATTTTTGAAAATTATTTTATATACTAATATTACGCTTTTCATGTACTTCCCCTTTAAGACGTGGCCACGCACCTCCGCAACCCGGAAGCAGTGCATTCTTACCAAACACTGCAGAAAAAGTAAAATGGCTTGGAACAAAAAGGAATGTGGTCTCCATCCACACAGTATGTGATGATTGACATTATTTCATCTGAAGACGCCAAGAACAAGCAAACAAAGTGCGCGGATGTAACTCCAGCTGGCAGACAAGGACGTTGTTGCAGCCACATGACCCACACAGTGTGTAAACACAGTACACTTCAGCACTGGCCAATGTTTAATTTTTCTGTTTGTGAAATCACAATAGGCCTGTTCTATTATGCTCATGTACTACCCACTGCAGTGATATGATACCACACTGTTGTGTAATACTGCTTAAACTGCTGAACCTTGTCAGTAAACTGTAAGGGAGAAGAGAGGAGGGAAAAAAAAAACAAAATGAAAACCGAACTAAAAGATTCAATAAACGATGCTGATTTAAAGTGCTGATGACACGTTTTTGACTTCCTCTAATTTTTCGACACATAATACAATATGACAAAATAGGTTGGTCTGTGCAGTTCTCAGTCAAACTGGCTTTTTTCACGCGAATATCCGACGTTTTCATGAGCGCCACATCACCAATTACATCAGTGGCTGAAAAACCCCGCTTCCATGTAGTCACGTCAGCGACAGAACACAGCGCTTGGCTGCTCATTGTACACACAGGATGGAAGCGGCTGAAAACAATGATGATGTTTCCAGCACATGTAGTCTGGAATTGGTTTGTGTTGTCCAATCTTCAGATGATTATAGTTCCGAAGAATTGGATGACAATGAAGAATCTGGGGGCATCAGACCGTATAGGTTTGGGTCGTGCCAAGCGGGCACTGTGCCAAGCGAGTCACACTCAGAGAGTGACAGTGGAGAGGCACACATGCCCGCCGCAGCAGCAGCAACAAACACACGGCAGGGAAACACCGAATGTTATTCTTTTGTTACAGATATTGCAACAAATTATTTGTTCATAAATATAATTTATTTAAACCCGATTTTTCAATAAAATCATAGCAGTGTATTCTCTGTGGCTCAGGCATCGGGTTTATTATGGATTATATTTTGAGTTCTTGTTGTTTTTGTTTTGTACATGTGTTTTATGTGCATTTTGAGCCACTTTCAGCTGGGCACTGTCCAAGATTCGACAGGCGCCCTCTCTCTTTGACAGTCAGCTGTTCATGTTTTGTGTGCATCATCTATTGTGTTGTCAGCCAGCCAATATTGCCAACACTATCACGACGTGTTAGCCACTCCACACAGCCGTGGTTCTGTTGTGCCCCTTGAAGCGATGTCAGCCCTGGGGCGCAACCGTGATTAACACGTCTCCTCTCCGTGTTCGCTGGGCGATGTCGGCCCCGAACGCCAACTGTAAGTGTTTCTGTTTATTTTTGTAAGTCTTCACCTTTTTGGGAACTGTTGTCATCATTCTTATGTTCAATACATGTGCTGTGGTAAATTCTGCACGTAAATCCATTCATCATGACCCTCCGTGCGCTCTTAGGCAGGGCCAACATTGCTTCAAGGACGCACGAGAACCACAGCGAACATGGAGTGACTAACACATCATGAGAGTGCTGAAAATACTGGCAGACAAACAGCACAGATGACTGGCAAACGGCCACAAAGTACACGCACTGCTGGTGATGTTGTGATGAAAAGCACCTGGGCGAGGACCGGGAAACATGATCAGTGGGAGGGGAATCAGCTGGTGATAATGAGAGAGGGGACGTGCCCGGACCAGCGTGCGATCAGAGAAAGTAGGTCAAAGCTGCGCGTAAATCCATTAATCCTTCACGACAAGCGCACGAGGAGGCTTATGACAATTGGAGCTGAAGCGTGTGATGTAGTCTTTCACGGCCTGCTGTTTATCTAAGCCTGCGACACAATGCGAAGGCATAGCCATAAAATTAAAACAAGAAACCAGAGAAACTGTGAGCTACAAAGCTGTTGTCATTCTAGTTAACAACAGCGGAGTCCGTTCTGTCGATTATGTCATTGGGGTGCCACCCTTAATTCGGTGGGCGGCACCACAGTCCAGTCGGCGGCTGCGGTTTTTTGATGATAACTAGTTTATGCAGGCACTGTTGTAAATATTATATTGATCATAGACAATGACTTTTGGGTTTACACAACATGCTAAAAAATGTCAAAAATATGTCATCAACACTCTAAGGTGGAATTGCCCAGACCCAATGTATGGTCAATACAATTATGACAGTCTTGTTATTATAATGTAGTTATATTGTTTTTGCTGCCATTTCTTTGTCTGTTAACAGGATCATGTAAAAACTCCTAGATGGATTTGGATGACATTTTCACCAGAGATGGCCCTTGGCCCAAAGATGAACTCATTAGACGTTGGAGGTGATCCGTGAGTGTATACCTCCACCAAGGCCCTATCTCGCAATGTACAGATGGATGGCAATATGGACAGACAAAGGGAGGGAGGGACGGAGCCTTGGCAGAGGTATGTGCTCTCTGAGTGCCCTCTAGTTTTATAATACAGTCAAATTTTGAAACTTTGCTGTTTACATAGCTGTGAAGGGTAGAGATAACACCGATGTTTACAAAGGGGGAGGGGGCTGAAAAGTTCATAGTGGTCAAATTTGACCAAATGTGGTTTATTTTTCAACTGCAGGGACCCAAGCACGGATGGAAGAAGTGTGTGGACCGAAGGGAAGACTATGTTGAAAAATTAACCACATTTGGTCAAATTTGACCACTACGAACCTTTCAGCCCCCGTACATGTTTTATACATTGCTGTCCCAAACAGTCACACACTAATATTTAATTTGACTTCAGTTTTGATTAAGTCATGCACTCTCTGTGACATACTTTCAATAAACTTATGCAATGCCACATCATTTATTTTTGTCCAGAGCTTCTTTGATTTTTCGCAAAGATCTTGTATTAGTGACAGGAGAGTTGGTGAGGAAATTAATGGCACACAACTATCCTTCCACGTTTTAATAATGTGTTGGACAGTGTATAATGGTGTAGATCACAGGTGTCAAACTCATTCCATGGAGGGCCAAGACCCTGCAGGTTTTACCTCCACCCAGTGTCTTCAGCAGGTGATTTCACTGAATTTCTTCCCACTGATTGCTGATCAGTGAAAACACCTGCTGATGACACTGGGTAGAAGCAAAACATGGAGGGTCTTGGCCCTCCATGGAATGAGTTTGACACCCCTGGTGTAGATGATTCTTATTTATCAAATTTAGAGCATTTGGTCCTCATCTCAGATTGTACTCTGACAATCTCTTCTGTCATTTTGGTGGCCTAATGGTTAGGGATGTGGACTAATGGTTAGGGTTAGGGATGTGGACTGGTGAGCGGAGGGTCGTGAGTTCAATCCCTGGACCGGCAGGATTAGATCTGGGTGGGACAGATAACACTGCAGTGTTTGCCTCACTGTGGTGCCCTTAAGCAAGGCCCTTAACCTCAACTGCTCCAGTGGAGCTGCTCAGTGTCCACAGGTCAGTCTGTGGCTGTACTGGGCAGCTTCCAGGTGTGAATGTGTAACTGTGTGAATGAACAGGGCATACTTGAAAAAGAGGTTGACTCTCAATGGAACTACCCTGTATAAATAAAGGTTAAATAAAAAAAAAAAAAATGGACAGATGCATTACAAAGAAAATTTCTTCTACTAGTGCGTACCTGTGCATGCCCGTAGAAACTAAGTATAAGCAAGTATTTCTGCATGCCCGTAGAAACTAAGTATAAGCAAGTATTTCTGCATGCCCGTAGAAAGCAGGTGTAAACAAGCACGTCAGCACTCGTTCAGTAATGCCTGCCTTTGATCTTTGATGGTGTCATAGTGAGTCCTATGATCTTTGATGATGTCATAGCGAGTCCTATGATCGTGAGTGATGAGTCGTATAGAGCTCCTGACCAGACAGAGTGATGATATAGAGTGAAGGACGTGGCAGTAATGCACCTGTAAGCTGGTTGCCAACCGCCAATCAAATCTAAAAGAAGAATGATTGTGTGATGACTGCCGTTAATCTTTGATGATGTCATAGTGAGTCCTATGATGCTTGCATTTGATCTTTGATGATGTCATAGCAAGTCCTATATCTTTGATGTCATAGCGAGTCCTATGATCATAAGTGAAGCCTGCATTTGATCTTTATTGATATCATAGCGAGTCCTATGATCGCGAGCGATGGCAGCCTTTGATCACACGCAAACACACACACAGACTTTCTTGAATCACTCTATACTATAGTGTCTATATGACGTCATATAGACATCATAGGCACATCACAGGCGATCCTATGATCTTTTAGGCTGACTAAGAAGGAGTTACGTCTTTGAGGATCAAGAAGAGAGCTTCTATACCACAGGGATCCAAGCACTGCAACACTGATGTTGAAATGTTGAAAAATAAACTACATTTGGTCAAATTTAACCACTGCATCATGGTCAGCCTATGAACTTTTCAGCCCCCCCCCCCCGCCGTATGTTCTGCCAAGTCATAAAAACTGAGAAAAAAATGTATGTTGGAAGTGAAAGGGAGGAGAACAGGAGTGGAGTGGGTGGAGTGAGGATGAACCCCTCTCACCTTGTGCCAGAGGCAGGGCAAGGGAGGGGGAGGCCTGGCTGATAGGACTTGGAGAGGCTCCAGCTCCAACAGCTCCAGGGGTGGTGGTAGAAGAGGAAGGAGTACTGGAGACTGGGCCTTTAGACACTACTATACACAGAGAAAATACACTGGAATGGATCAATGGACCATTAGGTAAGTGACCTAACAGTGGATGGAAAAAGGACAGGGGAGGATGTGCATCACAGAAACTCTTCTTACATATGGAAGAAATTATGTGTGTTTTAGGGGCTGCTGTACATCATTCTGTAGCCATTTAAATAAACAGTTCATGACAACAGCATGTATAATTCCATAAATTTGGACTGCCTGCTTGTCTTCTCTCATCACACCTCACCTTTTCCAACTGGCATGAATATTGTCTGCAGCCCTCCAGACCCAGTGCCAACTCCCAGTTGCTTCAGCTGGTTGGCAGGAATGGTTAAGACGGTCTGCTGGGAGCTGGACCCTCCAGAATGAATCTTCAGCATACCTGAACACAGCATTTGGGACAATGTGTATTATATTAGTTCAAACATGTTTTACATGCAGTTATACTATCAGATGATGCAGCATGACATTTCCTTCCATCTACCTGATAAAGCAGCACTGGCCTTTCCTCCTCCGCCTGCCACTCCACTGACTAATGAAGCTACAGTGACCAATGAGGAACCACCACTTTTTGGAACACCCACCACAGTCCCCACACCTGCACCTTTAGACATGCTCATGGCGGGCATATTTGTGATCCCTTTACCCAGTGTCACTACAGCACCAGGTGAGCCCACAGCAGTCTTTGTGATTGCAGCAGAGCTGCCAGCACCTTTAACCAGGGATGCAACAGCCGCCTTTGACAGGCCACTGCTGGCAGCAGTACTGGTGTTCTTTGCTGCACTGATTACTGCCGCTTGGTTGGCTGCCACTAGGAGTGAGTGGTGCTGAGACTTTCCACCATCAGCAGCCTGCACAGACACACAAAAAACAAACACATATGATGGAATTTTCCGTACATGTCAGTAGACTAAAGCCCAAATCATAGTGGTAAATACGTGTTTGTATGTGAGCGAGTGCAGTGGATGCATTTGTGCACAAACCCTACGCAGAGGGTGAGTGCTGACTGAGCACATACAGCCCCAAAGCAAGTGGTCGCAGTGAACTGCGCATGCACCAAGAAACTCCCGCCAGGGGCAAGTACTGAGTGGGAGAACATATGTCCGTCTTTTTTCCTGTCTTGTTTTCTTCCTCTGCCACTCAACAGCAAAAGCTCCTGTTCATCTTGGTTGTCATCATCAGAATCAGAATCAGAATCAGAATCAGCTTTATTGGCCAAGTATGCACAACACATACAAGGAATTTGACTTTGGCTAAGAACTTGCTCTCATTGTTCAGGTGGAGGATTTAAATAAGGATTCAATGACAACAGAGTATGTACAGTAAATTACAGTCTGTCCACGTTTCTATAAAAGGATGCAAATATATACAGGAATATATGCAGTTGTTTACTCAGACTAACCACACTTTGCAGAAATATATGAAAAAATATACAGTCACACAGTATTTCAATGTGAACTCAGATTCAGTGATCATATTATGATCATATTATGATCATAATATGATCATATTCATGTACCTCCATTGCTTCTGCAATTTAAAACATTCGCCACCATGATCTTCTTTTGTGTTTGGATTGCAGCTGTTCAAATCAGTTTGGTGGCTCTTGGCTGCTGCAGACAGTACGGGCATGTGAACTGCAGATTTTCACTGTGCATATGTGAAACACAGCTGCTGAGTGGCAGCTGCAATGGCTCAAAAGCCACTTTGAATATTGCTGCGTATGCTAACACAATCTACAGAACACATACATTTTCCTCTTCAGCCCTAGAGATGGATTCATGCTGCAACTCCGCTGTCTGCGTCCACTTGAATGCGAGGATTGTGTGACAAAAAATACGTCCTTGTCTCCAGTCCAGGGACATCCATAGAGCCCTTCTGGATGCCTATGTGCAGCCCAAATTTTGTGACTGCATTGCCTGGGTGTGTTGAGTGCGCATGCGCAAGACTGAACCTCCCATTCATGAGGTGGCACTACCGACACAGCATACAGTCAAAGTAGACAAAGAAGGTGACGAGAATAAACATGTATGAATTGTTTTACGGCAGCCTGAGCAGAGAAGAACATTGAAAAATGGTGATTCCTCTTTTTCCTCGAAATGATGCCATTGTTACTGCTACAAAAAAATGTGTGTTGATCTCGCATTTCTTCACTTTTATATAGTCGGTGAACAAACTGGCGTGTTAGCGCATTTGCACTACCCATAGGACTGGGGGGAAACTACAAACAACAGTTCTGCGCATACATCAATCGCTTTGCCTGGTAGACGAAAAAAGTGAAGCATATACATAACCATGTGTGCGCCGGCCTCGTCCAAAGTGGACACGCACCTCAGTGGACCAGAGCGGAAAAGTAGCATGAATCCAGCTGCAAGACAAAGGCAGAAACAACTCGACTTAACTTCAATGGTGACTGCTGATTTTTAAAAAAGATCTTTTTTAGAGTGTCAACTTAAATATTTTAATATCTTATTTACTGTTACTGGAGAACATTGATGTCTTGATTCAATTTATAAGCACAATGTCTTGGTTGTTAGTGGGAAGGATCCACTTGGGCAGTACTAGAATTGTGAATGTTTTTTTTTTTACTCAGCTGATGCTTGCTTGCACTTGTGTACAACTCATGGAGGGAGGTGTGCTCATCAGGCCACTGATTTTATGGAATTCTGAAGACAAAGAATTTCTCTCAAGGATAGTTCTCAAAGAAACCATTTCCCTCTCGTGTTTGATCAACATCTCCAGGTTGTTGTGTTACACAGTTTAGGCATTTGTTTCTTTTTGTAAGAGCCAGAATGAACTCTTCTTGTGCAATTTTCATTTCTCTAGATTATTACTCTTAAACACTGACTCTAAATTGGTTCATTATATGAACCCCCTAATGAAACCAGAGAGAGAACTCCCAGGACTCCTGACCCTTGACCTTGGTCTTAAGGGCAACTTGGATGCATACCCACTTGAGGATTATTTTGTGTGATTTCACTGACTACACATCACAGATACAAAAATAATTGGACAGGTGTCATGGAGAATAAAAGAAAAAATATGAAGACTAAGTAACTAGCCTGTTGTTGACTGGCTGCTGTGGCTGCAGTGCTGACAGGGCCCGGGGTGGAGCTAGCAGCAGTGATGACTCCACCTGTCATCCTAAGTGTGGTGGTACCGGGTCTGGACACGTGGACTGCCCCAGCTGCTGTTACCGTTTTAACAGAACCATCGGACAGCTTCACCTGGGCGCCCTGAGAGCTGCCCACCACCTGCCAATCACAAAAAAACAAATACAAACAACAGTCAATATACTTCAGTGAGGCAACTGAAAAGCCAATCAGTCCTATAAAAACATACTGTCTGGACATGCACATTCACTGTTACAATTTACTAGTTACTGGGTGGAAACAAAGAATGCTGACCCCAATTGTATACAGGTGCATTTGGGGAAAAAACAGAATATTGCAAAAACATAATTTCACTCCAAAAGCAAACTTTTGTATTTTATATTCCTTACAAGGGAAAATTTCAAGCCTTTGTTTTAATCTTAATGATTATTATTTATGTTTTAAGGAAAACAAATCTAATAGCTCAAGTTATATGAAGATTTAATTTCTATTTTGAGTAAATGCCTATTCAAACCATATAAATAACATGTATTTTCCCTAACAAGCTCAGTACACACAACCTCAATCATGTGAAAGACTACCAACTCGACAGCTGTCCAGAAGACAATCATGTACACACTCCACAAGGACAGTAAGCAAAGGCAGTCATTGCTGAAAAGGCTGGCTGTTCAGAGTGTTGCATCAAAGCATATTAATGGAAAGATGACTGGAAGAAAAAGGTGTGGTAGAAAAAGATGCATGAGCAACAGGGATGACCACAGCCTTGAGAGGATTGTCAAGAAAAGTCAATTTTTAGAACTTGGGGAAGGTCCCCAAGGAGTGGACTAAAGTGGCGTTTCTGACCAAATGCAAAGTGAAAATTTGTATCCTACTCTCGCAAGTAAAGCCTTGCAAAGAGACGGAGTTGCCTTCATAACTTCTGCAGCAGATTTAACTGTTGTAGAAATTCTAAAAACACCGTCATGTTTAGTTTCACAATGGTATCCAGTGGGGCACCCAGTTGGGAAAATGTCACTGCCTCCTCCAGAAAATGCACCTGGACGACGGTTGTTTTCAGCACTAAACTAAAACTGACCAGCGTCCAGTTTCAGGAGCTGCTAGCCCTTGTTAGCACATCTGCAGCAGGAGCTCATGGGTGGATATAAAGTACAGACATTCTGTCTCAACTGGTCCATCTGCCTCCGGTGAGTGATGATCTTATTTTCAAACTAGTTTACTTTCCACAGTTGATACTCACTCTGGTGATGGCAGAATATCAATGCTGATTACCAATGGGCGGTGCGGTGGCGCAGTGGTTAGAACTGCACCAGCACAGCAACTCACCCTTGGCCATGGGATCCCTGGTTCGATCCCAGCCCCTGACCAACAGTGATCTGTGTGGAGTTTGCATGTTCTCCCCGTATCTGCGTGGGTTTACTCCGGGATTTCTAAAGTGGCCCTAGGTGTGAATGTGTGTGTGAATGGTTAAGGGATAGCGCCGTACCGTGGCTGCTTCATCCATCCAGGTGGATGCCCTCAATTTCCCCTCTGGGGATCAATAAAGTATACAAAATCAAAAAAAAAAAAAAAATCAATCGCAACCAGCTCACTTGGGACATGAATTCACATCTCTACAATGTGATTGCGTTGTGTGAAAAATGTACTCTGCACCTGGTCTGAATGCACGTTTAGTCTGTTATCAGTGCATCAAGAGCCACCAAGCACTAAGGTCTTCAGGAAAGGGGCTATAACTGTTGTGTTCCTAAGGGTCCTTTTACACAGCATGGAGATTGTCGAGAGACTGGGCCATTTTTTGATGCTTGGCATTGTTTGGGAGATCTTTGTTTTGGACAGAGCCAAACTTTGAGGAGCCCATGATGATTGTGGAGCTCACTGAAGATCATCGATAGATCAAAAATTGGCCAGATCTCTCGATTTCTCAATGATCTCCTCCACCTCGGTGTAAAAGGGGTATAACACTCCTGAACCAGAGATAATGTCAGAAGTAGGGCTGGGCGATATACAGTGGTGTGAAAAAGTGTTTGCCCCGTCCCGATTTCTAATTTTTTTTATGTTTGTCACAGTTAAATGTTTCAGATTAAACAAATTTAAATATTAAACAAAGATAAGTAAACACAAATGCAGTTTTTAAATGAAGGTGTTTATGATTAAAGGAAAAAAAAATCCAAACCTACATGGCCTTGTGTGAAAAAATGATTGCCCCTAAACTGAATAACAGGTTGGGCCACCTTTAGCAGCAACAACTGCAATCAAGTGATTGTGATAACTAGCAATGAGTCCTTTACACTGCTGTGGAGGAATTTTGGCCCACTCATCTTTACAGAATTGTTGTAATTCAGCCACATTGGAAGGTTTTCGAGCATGAACCCCCTTTTTAAGGTCATGCCACAGCATCTCTGTCGGATTCAGGTCAGGACTTTGATTAGGTCACTCCAAAGTCTTCATTTTGTTTTTTCTTAAGCCATTCAGAGGTGGACTTGCTGGTGTGTTTTGGATCATTGTCCTGCTGCAGAACCCAAGCACGCTTCAGCTTGAGGTCACGAACAGATGGCCGGACATTCTTCTTCAGGATTTTTGGTAGACAGCAGAATTCATGGTTCCATTTACCACAGCAAGTCTTCCAGGTCCTGAAGCAGTAAAACAGCCCCAGAACATCACACTACCACCACCGTATTTTACTGCCGGTATGACGTTCCTTTTCTGAAATGCTGTGTTACTTTTACGCCAGATGTAATGGGACACACACCTTCCAAAAAGTTCAACTTTTGTCTCGTCAGTCCACAGAGTATTTTCACAGAAGTCTTGGGGATCATCAAGATGTTTTCTGGCAAAACTGAGATGAGCCTTTATGTTCTTTTTGCTCAGCAGTGGTTTTTGTCTTGTAACTCTGCCATGCAGGCCATTTTTGCCCAGTCTTGTTCTTATGGTGGAGTCAAGAAGACTGACCTTACTGAGGCAGATGAGGCCTGCAGTTCTTTGGATGTTGTTGTGGGGTCTTTTGTGACCTCTTGGATGAGTCGTCGCTGCGCTCTTGGGGTAGTTTTGGTTGGCCAGCCACTCCTGGGAAGGTTCACCACTGTTCCATGTTTTTGCCATTTGTGGATAATGGCTCTCACTGTGGTTCGCTGGAGTGCCAAAGCATTAGAAATGGCTTTATAACCTTTTCCAGACTGATAGATCTTAAGTTACTTTATCTCTCATTTGTTAATGAATTTCTTTGGATTGCAGCATGACGTCTAGCTTTTGAGGATCTTTTAGTCTACTTCACTTTGTCAGGCAGGTCCTATTTAAGTCATTTCTTGATTGAGAACAGATGTGGCAGTAATCAGGCCTGGGTGTGGCTAGAGAAATTGAACTCAGCTTTCCAATGATGTGATAAACCATAGTTAATTTATGTTTTAACGGGGGGGGGGGGGGCAATCACTTTTTCACACAGGGCCATGTACCAACACCAGCAGATGACATGGTTCCTCAAATCATCACTGACTGTGGAAACATCACACTAAACCTCAAGCAACTTAGATTCTGTGCCTCTCCACTCTTTCTCCAGACTCTGGGACTTTAATTTCCAAATGAAATGCAAAATTTACTTTTATCTGAACAGAGGTCATCTGCTGGTGTTTGTTCACTGTGTTTTATCAAGACCAAAGTCAGCGCAGTCGTCTACCAGGAAATTTTAGAGCACTTCATGCTTCCCTCTGCTGATAAGCTTTATGGAGAAGCCGATTTCATTTTCCAGCAGGACTTGGCACACACACCCCCCACAACACTGCCAAAAGTGTCAAAGCCTGGTTTAATGACCATGGCATCACTGTGTTTGACTGGCCAGCAAACTTTCCTGACCTAAACCCCATAGAGAATCTATGGAGTATTGTCAAGAGGAAGATGAGAAACACCAGACCCAACAATGCAGATGAGCTGGTCACTTTCAAAGCAACCTGGACCTTCATAACACCTCAGCAGTGCCACAGGCTGATCACCTCCATGCCACGCCACATTGATACAGTAATTAATCCAAAAGGAGCCCTGACCAAGTATTGAGTGTGTACATGGACATACTTTTCAGTCGGCCAACATTTCTATTAAAAAACTATTTTTTAAAATTAATTTATGTAATATTCTAATTTTTTGAGAAACTGAATTTGGGTTTTGATGGGCTGTAAGCCATAATCATCAAAATTAAAATAAACACTTGAAATACAGTATAGCACTCTCTGTGTAATGAATCTATATAATACTGTATATGGGTTTCACTTTCTGAAATGAGTGACAAAAAATATTGAACTTTTTCATGATATTCTAATTTTCTGAGATGTACCTGAAGTGTACTAAAAATTTAAAAATAAAACAAAAATGTTACACTGCATGGTTGACAATACTATTCACACTATGAATAAAGGAAAATTGATTTAATGTGTAACTGGAACAACAACCATGGCTGCTGTGAGCAGCACTAAGAACACGAAAGGAAAAGAAGAATCAATAAATTCATTCAGAAACAAAAAAACAAAACAAAACAAAACAACCAGGGAGCTGAGAAGGACCAGTAGTACTGTTAAGCACAAAAGAAGCACTCAAGTGCCATTCCCTTCAACTTCAATCATATTTCCTGATTTTCACCCCCAAAACAGTTAGTGTTTGTTGTTCTGGACCACATAAAATAAAATCTTTCATGAAATAGTAGTCACTACATCAACTTTCATTAGCATTAGATAATGTAGAGTCACAGTAAAATTCATCCCTCAGGCAAGATTCCTCTACTGACCTGAGCCAATATGGCTGCCTTCTGTCCAGCTGTCACTCGAATAGCCTGCTGAGTAACTGCTGCTGGACATGAAGATGATGATGCATGACCTGCTGAACCTGAACCCCCCTGCTTCCCTGATCCCTGCGTTGGCTGGCCAACCAGAAACGTACCCTGGGAAAGGGAATAAGAAAGAACGAGGTGGAGACACTTAAATCATTCTTTCAAAGTGTTAATGCAAATATATAACTAATGAAATATCACAGAATATATCTAATGGGCAAAAATACTGGAGCCTTTTTAAATGTATAAAAAAAATGGAGGTCCTCATTGCCAATACAACACTCCACAGTACATTAGGATTCATTTGTATAATAGGCAAGACATAACTATTTTAAGCACATAATTGGTTCTATAAGAATCCATTAGCGCAAGAGGTTATTTGATCCTTAAAGCTTTAACAAGAATGTGTGTGTGCACGGGCTTTTACAGCTGCAGGCAAAGACACAGCTTCACCAGAGTGAGCTGATAAACTGACTCACAATGTACGCAGAACCTTGAGTGAAATCTCTAAGGAATAACCAAGTTAAAAAAAAAAATAAAGTAAAGAGAACCAGACTGTCAGCGACAGAGTAGTTCATTCCAGCTTGAGGAAATCACCCGAAGAGTGCTCACATCTCCTGATCATTGACCTAGACCACAGCCTAGATGCAAACTCACTTGAGGATCATTGTGCAAGAGTTTGCCGAACATCGAGACAATTGCCTAGAAGGACTAATGATTTTTGTGAGATCTCAAATGTCCAGATATCCCAACCTTTGACAATGAACTTGACCTTGAGCTCAACCTGGAGGTAGACCCACCTGAGGATCATTGTGAGTGAGTCTGGTGACCATCAGGGCAAATGCCTAGGAAAAGTAGTCATTCACATGAAATGTGGATGAACAGACAGGTGGCAAACACTGAAGCATTGCATTAGCTTCTAGATTTGCCAGAATGAGCTGAAAACATGCACTCTCATAGTTTAATAACAAAAAAAAAATCTTTCTGACAGTGAAAACTGATGTAAATCCACACAAACTGTATATGCATCCCTGCTTCAAACATACAGGCACACCCGAGGTCTGTGAAAGTTTGTAAGGTTTTGATTAAAGGAAAAAAGAAAAGTCTACCCACCTGTGGGGTCTGTTTAAGGATATAAGATGTGTAGGAGAGGTTAGAAGGAAGAGTGCCAGAGGAAGAAGAGGAGGAGGAGGAGTTCTGGGAGCCCCCAGAGCCTGCTGTCGAGTTACTCTGGGACTGCTGACCTAAATTACACAGACACAAATACATCAGTTTCAAATCAGATGAAAAATCCAGCTAATTCTTCATTTCAAGTTAGAGCTGACTGTGAAGTAGTATAAGCTTGACAACTAGCTTTACGAAATTATATGAGGGAGGCTGCTAAAGTCTTAAAGGAGAACCAGATAAATTTGACAAAATATCCAGTTACAACACAACAGCCAATATGTTGGACTGCCACTGGCATGCCTCAAGAAGTAGGGTCACATCAGAAGTAAATGTGCTTTTCAAACTTTACAAAGAGTGGGAAGCAAAACATTTCTATTAGAGCTGCCTACAACTGTAGAGGATGGCACAGACATTCCACATTTTCAAGAAAAACATACAAGTAGCATTTCTAATATCTCAAAATATACAATCAATAATATTTGTACAGTACTTTTAGCAAATACAGTAACAAATTTCAGAATTTAAATAAAGTTAGTCAATGAGAAGTCAACTTTAAGAGAGCATCCTAAAGCAACCAAGTTAAAAGCATTCAAATTACAAAAAAATTAAACTATTATATTTACAAAGATTCTATTACTCACATTTTAGTATAACAGGGCAGATGGTGCAGCAGTTATACTGCAAAACTTGGGATTTTTTTTAACATGTCTCTACAAAGTGTGTACTAACTAAAATCAGCTCCTACAAATTATCAGTTTAGGATTACAAAGCCTGAGGACACCAGGATCAAAGTCCAGCAAACTCTGAACTGAAGAGTCGTTAATAAACAATCCACTATTTAGAAATTGATAAAACATAGAACATGTCTTACTGGCACTTGAGGCTCGAAGAATTGCTCCCTGTGGGATGAGGAGCAGCTTTCCCTTCCCTGAGGGGTTCTTACTGTTGGTGGTAAGGTAGAGTTTGGTGCCTGGAGGCAAATTAGCCAGACTGGCCAGGTTGTTAGCTTGCAACTGAAGGGTAGCCATAACTGTAAAATATAAATGTGACAAATTTTAATTTTAGAGGAAGCAAAAACTTAAGTGTACCACAGGATGTATAAACTTTAATAGTACTGTTAATTCCCCTGATGCTCATATGATAGTACTAACCTCCAGTCTTGCCACTTGAACCACCAACTGCTTTGGTAGAAGCTTGCTGACCAGAAATACCACCGGGTCCACTCACGATGGCTTTAGCAACTCCCTGAGCCAAAACTTGCTTCCCACCCATCACCTTAGAGACAGAAGGGTTGCCCTTGGCAACAAGAATCTGTCCACTGCTGATGGCGACCTGTTTGACTGAAGACTGAAGAGCTGAGCTAACAGGAATACCCAACATCTAGAGGAAAGATAAAATCCAAATTAAGTGACTATCTTTTTGATACACATTCATATGGTTTCATCAGCAGGACAATTACTGTCTGCTTCTGTGTAGGTTGCTGAGGTATATCCAAGAAAGACTAACCTTGCTGGTCGTGGCCCCTGTGGCCCCTCCAGCCTGCTTCTGGGCTGACATGGAGATCATGTGACCCCCCTTCACTGCGACAAACTGGTGCGCTGCTGTAGCAGCAGGTTGCTGCTGGCTGGTTACTGTGGAAACCATTTGCTGCTGTGTTGAAACTTCCCCTGGCTCTTGCTTGATAATAACCTGCAGAGAAAACCGAGGGAGAGAGAGCACATAAGGCCATGCTACTGCCTTTAAAACATAGCAAGTAGTCAATATTGTATTTCCTTTGTTGCATAATGTGTTCTATAAAAAACATAGGTAAATTATTACAACACACCAACTGTAAAAAAAAAACTGCCTCTGCAGTCTGCTGAAAAGAACTGTGTGCCTGAAAAAATACCTAAACCAGCATCATTTATTCATTAAATAACTGATATTATACTCCATTTCTACTCTAATCTTCATTATCATATTAGAAGCTGGTAGTTTACACACACTTAAAAAAAAACAATGACAGCAACACACTGATGAAACAAAAAAATTAGTAAAATTATCTTTCATTCTTTGTGGATTGTGATGGGATGAGCAGCTTGTGGGAGTGGGATGATTTTCTAGGAGGGTAATGACACATTTTGCATGAATCTGAACTCTGCGGTTCTCTCTACAAAGCTTCTCACACCCCCTCCCCCATTTTCAAAATGATGTCCCATTTAAATAGCTGCCAAGGCAATCACATCTGCTGAAGATAGCACACTGGTTTACTATTAATACCCGACCGCTTGGTTAAAGATATAGATACAACGTAGGAGAATTTTCAGTGGAGAAAAGATCAGTAAAAACTAGGAGTGTGCCATATCTTACTGGTCACAATAATCCAGAGGTAAAAGTTAATACTACAATATTCTGATTCGTCTGTGAGTGAAACAGACAGACGTACTTTACTGATCCCTAACTGGGACATTACAGTGTAACAGCAGCATGACACAGTAAGATGACCCAAACCAACAGAAATACACACAGCATAATAGAAAAGGAGTTACCCAGGGAAGTAAAAATGCTTAGATAACATTATATACTACATAGGCTACTACTAGGTTGAATAGATGATGATCCTTTCAAATCTATGGATAGTACTGACTGTACAAAGAAGGATTATGAGGTGCAGGGTGAAACGTAAGGTACCAATTTGACTGTAGGGTGCTGTATGGCAGCATTGTTATGGCCAAAATTCAACATTAGAGTGAGTTATTGTACAGCAGTGTTGAGAGTAACGCGTTACTTTTCTAATATGTTACTGTAACGCCACTACTTTTGCAATAATGTGCTGTGTAACAAAATTACTGTTTAAAAATTCAGTAAGTGTTACAGTTACTGAAATTTGATCAGATGTGTTACTTGTTACTCGTTTTAATATGGATGGATATTTTTAGCACAAATAAAAGTATATACAAACTGACCCTACCATAGCTGAGACGTAGCCATCAGTCGACATGACCTGTTGCAGAGAGCCCGAGTCTTCACTATTGAGCAGAAGATGAAGCTACTTTGTTTTTGTGGAAATAGATTATTTTTCATTTGTCGCGGTTAAAGACAAAAGCATATTGGTGGGTTGCAAGCTAAAGTGTCGGCTGAGACCTACTGCAATTTTCAGAAGTGCTTGAAAACAGCAACAAAGCTCTGACAACGCTAGTGCTAAGTAATGGCTAGCTATGCTAACAACACCGTGTTAGTGGATCTACGCTATCTGAACAGCCACAGCTGGATGTAAAATGGAAATACTCTTATCTGAACACCCAGGGCTGGATTTCAAGCACTGGACAGTTTGTGACCCAACAAGAATTAAACCGACCGATTGCCAAATACGTCGTTACAGACTGAAGACGTAATGTAAACACCGACTTCCCATCAGACAGCTGAGACCGTGAGCCACTGAAGTTAAAACACATTTACTTGCTACCTGAATAAAGATTATTCAAAAATGGATGGTGATCTCCAAAAGGAATTTGAGGGACTGGATCACGTCTCTGTCACAGCAGATATTTGGACTGTGGATGATGGACACTTTCTTTGGATCACTGCACATCAGATTAAATCCATATCATAAAACGTAAGACAAACATGGATAGCTTTATGCAGTGTTGCCACCTCTCACTCTAAAATGAGGAAATCAGTGGCAATATCATGTTGATTTTCCTCAGATTTTCCCACAATAAGAGCTCTCAAGGCAGGATAAAGCAGACTGAACATGTTCTAAAAGCTCTGTCTGAAACAGTCTGTTTTCAGCCTGACATTAATAAGCCCGTAATGTAATCCATTAATTAAACTAGAAAAGCACTCAGAGAGCGCATACCTCCACCAAGGCCCCTTCCGTCTCTCATGATCACCTCCAAAATGTAATGGGTTTGTAGGTAGGCCTAGAGCCACTTCTGGTGAAAACTGCATCAAAGTCTGTCCATTAGTCTTGGAGTATTGTTGCTAAGCCACTGTGAGAAGATAAGAGCCTTGGGCAGAGGTATGCATTCTTGGATCTTCACCAAAAGATAATGGGTTCCTCTGTAGCCCAAGAACCACCTCTGGTGAAAATTTCATCCAAATCCATCCAGTAGTGTGTGTAATCCTGCTGCGCAAATACAAGCAAAGCCCTTGGTGGAGGCATGCACTCTCAGATCATCACCAAAATCTAATCATCTGTTCCCCGTGCCATTACACACCTTTACTGAAAATTTCATCAAAATCAGTTCAAAACTTTTTGAGTTATATTGGTAACAGACAAAGCAACACCACTGAAAACATTACCTCCTCCCCTGGCGGAGGTAATTATCTTGCTGTGTGTGCAAGATGATTTAAGTACAGTATGCACTTAAAAGCAACGAGAAAGTTACTTTTCCAAGTAACTACTTTAATCGTGCAGTAATTGGTAAAGTAACTCAATTACTTTTGAAAAGTAGTAACTAGTAACCGTAATTAGTTACCATTTTTTAGTAACTTGCCCAACACTGTTGTACAGTGAAATGGCATGTGGCAGAAAAGATTTCTGGTACGTGGTCATTCGGCAGCGGAGCTGAAATAATGTCATACCAGTAGCAGACATTAAGTTACGTGCGACACAGCAAAAGAAGACCGTAGCTGCTCCAACACTGGAGTTACCTAAAAGAGGATGTACCTGTGTGGAAATATTTTGGTTTTAAGGCTGTTTCACACTGCTGCAATGCAAAAATATGGTGTGGCAACATGGAAAACCTACCCACATTTTTTTTTTTTTAATTTTTCTGCATGTCAATTATTCATACCACTCCAGTGTAAAATTTCCAGTGTACTACTTTTGTTTTGCTTCGGCCACTTCAGGTCAAATTTATTCAGCCACCTTAAGAATAAATATCATTCAACAGCAAGAGGGCAAAAAAGCCTGAGAGAAGGTGACGGCAACGGTGGCTTCAAACAGGTTAAACATATAAACCAATGCATCTAAAAGTACACTTGAGGTGTGTTGGTTTATATTATTTTGTTGCAATATTTGATACAGAATCTGAAAGCAAGTCTGAGCTATTGTTTAGAAACTGGAGAAATAAGACTTTCTGGTTTTTCCTGAACATGTTGAAGGCAAAACATACATTGGCCTGTGAAAGTGCTCTTTAAAAAAATAAAATAGTACTTAGTGATATTGTCAAAATTCACAGAAATATCACTATAATATTGGTGGGCTATATGGACCAGCCCTCATATAAAGTTTTTCACTATTCAGTTTTCATATTAAGAGTTATAAAACCAACCCACCTTAACTCCTGAAGAGAGTAACGTGCCAGTGTGAACTTTAGGGGCTGGAGATCGAGGGCCTTGAGCGGCAGACTGTTTGACAGATGGGCTTCCTGTGAAACAAGTCACTAATTAGTTAATGCTTAAGACAGCCGTTTCCCCCATCCTTTTTTACAGAGACATCAATGCTACTTTGGTGCAAGGTGAGGGTTCCATGTCCGTGCTACTCAGTGTGGGCGTAAATACCAAGATTTGCCTGCAGTGTATTTATTCACACAGTCTAGCAAAACTGCAGATTGCTCCCTTACAGCATTAAAATCTATTTTATCTCAGGTTGGGTGAATCAGCTACAACACACACAATCTCATCCACTCTGATAAGACATCATTTAAAGGCACTTTAACCTTGCTGTTGGAGCTGTGCATCTGTGAAGGAAGTGCAGGAGTGACTAAGCTGGCATCAAAGAGCAATTTAGGGAAAGCGCTCTGAAGAAAAATGTGAATTTAGGCTGCTGATATGACAAATTAAATACAATGCCTGCTGTCATGCAAGACTGCTTAGCTGCACAAAGCTGTGAAGCACACTTGTTATAACAGTCAATTAACTATCATCTTTGTAAACATTTAACTGTGTTTATGATGAAATACCCCAAAACTTACGAGAGTGGGGTCTGATCTAATATCCCCCAATCTGGCCATGAAGCAGCTCAGTTACTACGGTAACCTTTCATACACTGACTATGCTTCCGGCTCGCTATGCATCATATTTTAGGAGGGCATATTTGGGACAGAAGAGACTCATTGGCAGAAAACGAGAGATTTAAAACAGTTAAAGTAACAAGGAATTTTAAAAATAAAGAAATGAAAAGAGTCTACACAGTATTGTTCATTTGTTTAGCTGGAGAGTACATTTTCACATCTATTTTTAAGTTCAACGTGGGCAGCTTGGACACTCATTTTTCACTTCTGTTGCAGGTTCACTTCCGATTTCAAGCAGCACTTTAACAGTGAGTAGGAGGTGTGTACCTGTGGAGGCGGTAGAGGATGAAGCCATGCCGATCACCTGGCCTGGCTTGTCTACAATGATATAAGGGTTGTTGAACACAGAGGAAGTGCTCTGCTTGGTATGGACAGGTGTGGAGGTTGCTGGCGTGCGAGGCAGAGGGGAGTGGCTTGGGGTGGAGATGGGAGAGCCTGTGAGAAAGAAAGCATACATGAAACGAGATAAAGACAGAAGGCATTTTTATGACCCTCAAAACAAAACTGAAGAGTTTCACTCTTAACTCACTATGAATGCATAATTTTTAGCTGGCTACATTAATGGATGTAGCATTTATAAGGATTTTTCCAAGAAAATTTTGCTTCTCCACGCAATTCACTCCTTAGGCTGAAAAATATTTTTTCCCCCAACAGTCTTAAATAAACCTAGTAGTTGCTCATGGACTTTAAGAAACAGATAGTGTATGATGTGACAGTAATGATAAAAAACATCTCCTTTGCAAGATAAATCTAGCCACTTGACAACTGTCGTACAACCCCAATTCCGGTGAAGTTGGAACATTGTGTAAAATGTAAATAAAAACAAAATACAATGATTTAAAAATCCCTTCCAACCTATTATATTCAATTGAATACACTATAAAAGATTCAAAGATTTTTATTTGTCAATACTCCTATATGTACAGGACATACAGGAGAACTGAAATGCCATTTCTCTCTCTTAGTGGTGTGTGCAATGTATAAGAAAAGAAGGAATAAGGATGAAAAACAACAGCAGTCTATGAACAGTAATGCTACCCGTAGTGCAAATAAAGATAAACGATAAAACTCAGCAATCCTATATACAGAAAAAGTGGAGCTATAATACCTGTAATTCCAAGTTCAATGCGGTAGTGTAAGGTGCAAACAGTGACAGATTGGACTGCACATGATCAATAGTGTTAGGAAAACATATTTAATGTTCAAACTGATAAACTTTGTTTTTTGCATATATTCACTCGTTTTCAATTTCATTCCTGCAACATGTCCCAAAAAAGCAAGGCTCCCCAAAATCAGGTGCCAAGTCCTGTCATTTGGAAATCAACATCCCAAAGTTTGGATGGAGAGTGGAGAGTCACAGAATCCAAGTTGCTTGAGGTCCAGTGTGAAGTTTTCACAGTCAGTGATGATTCGGGGAGCCATGTCATCTGCTGGTGTTGGTCCACTGTGTTTTATCAAGTCCAAGGTCAGTGCAGCAGTCTGCCAGGAAATGGTAGAGCACTTCATGCTTCCCTCTGCTGACAAGCTTTATGAAGATGCCGATTTCATTTTTCAGCAGGACTTGGCACCTGCCCACACTGCCAAAAGTACCAATACCTGGTTTCATGACCATGGCATCACTGTGCTTGACTGGCCAGCAAACTCTCCTGACCTAAACCTCACAGAGAACCTATGGGGTATTGTCAAGAGGAAGATGAGACACCAGACCCAACAATGCAGCTGAGCTGAAGGGCAGTAATACTCGTAGTTGCAAGTTTGATGCGGTAGTGTAGGTGCAGGCAGTGACAGATAGGACTGCACACGAACAATATTGCAAAACAAGACAGCAGCAGATATGGCATTTGTGCAAATGGTTGCAGTAAAGTGCAGAAACGTACAGCAGCAGATGTATCACTGTTGGTGTCTTTCTGTGCCAACAGCTGAGGTAGTTATCGTGCGGGTGAGTGCATTACAGACCGGGGGGTGGGGTGGGGGGCAGAGTTCAGGGTCCTGATGGCCTGGTGAACAAAGCTGTTTAGCAGTGTTGTGGAGTGGGCCCGCCTGCAATGCTGATGGCTCTGCAGGTGAGGCAAATGTCCAAGAGGGGGGACAGAGGGGCACTGATGATTTTGCTGGCTGCTTTCACTGTGCGTTGTAGTGTCTTCCAGCAGGAGGCGGTGCACCTTCCATACCACACCATGATGCAGCTGGTGAGGATGCTCTCAATGGTGCTCCGGTAGAATGAGCACATGATGGGGGGTGGGACTCATGCGCTCCTCAGTTTGCAGAGGAAACAGAGGGGCGTTTGAGCTTTCTTTGTCTCACCCTTCTGAGGACGACTGCAGACGTCAGTCGAAACATGTCAAGGTTAAATAAACATCTCCTTCTCATCTTTGTCTGAATAAAGGAAAATGGCAAACTAATCTTATAGGGCTGTGAGCAGGCTATTGAATTACCTGTATCCAGCACTAATGCCGGAGGACAACGTGCCACACAAAATGTTTTTACGTGCTTCTACCTCATTCAGAAACGCCTCCAACTCACAGTCTGTGAAATTCCATTAAATCCATTATTTTTGATCATGGATACAGAAGAATCAAACGTGCAGGGCCTGCATATAACTGCATATTTAAATGGAGGCGTGTCAAGGGAGGAGTCCGGTGTTTCCTCGTGTGCGTTCAATTTCAAGTAGACTGGGATGTACAAAGGAAATGTGCTTAGACTCCTGCGTACACATCGTTTCATACTTCTGGATTTTTTTTTTGCTTACTGTGTTTTCTTGATTTAAACGTACGTCATCTTTCATGCAAGTCCTTGTACATGAGGCCCCTGGTCTTGATCAGAGTGTGTTGGCTAATTTTAGGCCTATTTCAAAGCTGCCTTTTCTCTCAAAATTATTGGAGAAAATAGTTTATTCTTAGTTCAAGGCTTTTCTGGATGAGAATGGTGTCCTGGAGGTGTTCCAGTCTGAATTTCAAACCCTCCATACACAGAGTCAGCACAAAGTCAGCTCTGATAAGGGTTCTAATGACATCTTCCTGGCATCTGATTCTGGTGATTTTGTGATTCTCGTCCTGCTTGACCTAACCGCCACCTTTGATACAGTGGACCATGACATTTTAATATCCCGTCTACAGCACCTTGCGGGTATTTGTGGTACTGCTCTGGAATGGTTCAGGTCCTACTCGACAAAACAATGTGTGCAAGCCTTGCTGGTTTTGAATCTTCCTCTGCTTCCCTGTCATGTGGGGTCCCAGAGGGCTCAATTTTAGGGCCCCTGCTTTTCTCCCTTTAGTTACTTCCACTGGGTTCCATTCTTAGAAAGCATGGTATCTCCTTCCACTGTTACGGTGATGGTAGTCATACGTATGTACCATTAAAGCGGAAGGAGGCCTTCTCAATAAAATTACTCCTTGCATGCCTTGATGACATTACAGCAGACCTAATCAATTGGCGGCCCAGAACCAACTTCCGAGTGGCCCAGGCCATACCAAGGAAATATAAATTTAAGAAAAAATATGAAGAAATGACAATCCGCAAGCAAGCACATGAACAACACGTGTGACCATCATCTGCGCAGAGTTCAGAAGCACCCTGCCCGCATGACAGTTCCAGTCAGCAGGCAGAGTTGTTTTCTAGAGTTGCTGTCAGAGAGAAACATGAGCTTATTAAAGTACTGTAAACATGGAAAAAAAATCAGAAGAGATATGTAAGCAGTGGAGGCATTTAGGTTTTAACCCGCTGGTAACGGGAACAACAAGGAAGAGTCGCTTAGCTAACAGGTGTGGTTAAGCTTCATACTGTATGCAGGGAAAGGCAAGAGTGACTGAATCACTGAGGACTGACTTCACCAACAACTACAACATCCATGGATGGATATTATGTACCTGGCAAGTTAAGATGACCGAAATTCACCAAGTCAATGACTTTAATCCGTCAACAGCCTTCAGACAAACTAAACATGCCAACATTTGGATTTCAAAATAAGGAAAGTTTTTCCTGCTGTCTGTGTGGTGAGGAGAATTCCAAAAACTACAAATATATAGAAATATTTTAACAGAAATAAGTCAACCTTTGATCATTTAAGTTAATTTATTTCATTAAACATTCATTCATCTTCTTCTGCTTAATCCTTTTTGGGTCGCGGGGGCGCTGGAGCCTATCCCAGCATCTTTGGGTGAGAGGCAGGGTACACCCTGGACATAATTTTATTAATATTTTTTCTTTGAAATCAGAGTTAAATTATTTTGTTCTGGTTCTGCAAAATTATGGTCAAAAGTGTAAATTGTGTAAGGAAAAAGGTCAAAATTTTACCAAAATCTATTTTAAATTTATATATTAAAAAAAAACCTAGTAATTTTATTTTAAAAAATAAACAAAAATTAGCCATGAAAAATCCACACTTGTATAATAAAGTCTCAAATGTACAAGAAAGGTCAACTTTACAAGAGGAATTTACAAATTTGAGGAAAATGGTTTCAAATTTAGATAAATTTACAGAAAAAAGTAGAAAATTATAAGAAAATTGTTATAAATTTTGGAGAAAAACTTCAAACCTTCAAGACTGAAGTCATTACTGAAGTTTTTAAATGGGTGCTTTTTGCATCCTTTACTAGAAATTTCTGGTTGACTGATGTGTGTGTAATGGAATGTGTAGTTATAAAAAGAGGTTCCTACTCACATATGTGGTGATTTAAAACAAAACAAACCATAATACTGGGTGTGCAATGTTTGTTAATGTTATCAACCTTTTCTTGGGGAGGGTTGCACACTTAAGTGTTTGACAGTTCATTTTTTATTCAGTTAAATGCACTTTGTGATGTGCCAATGTCAGTTATGACCAGGATGTAGTAGATTTTATTTCAAAAGGGAAACAAATGTTAATGCTACTTAACAGTGCACATTGAGTTTTTATGCACTTTGAGAAATGCCTGAATAAGATGTGACCAAAATGGTTATTTACAGAATTTTACCCCCCCCCTATTTAATTGTTGTTCAAGAGGAAAAATATTTCTAATACTTCAAGTTCTGCTCAACCCCAGCACTGTTATTGTGTTTTTATGCACTTTTGATGTGCCCTTGTCATGTGCCAAGTGCACATTTAAAACCAAGACAATGAATAAAAAGTGCATATTTTTTCTCATATTGATCTGTGTTGGTTTGAGATTTGTCATATTCAACTGATCGCTGAATATGTGCGGCCCAGTTACAAGTCTTGATTTCAGATTGTGGCCCAACTGATTTTCTAATTGAATAGTCCTGCATTAGAGACTGAATGGCTTTAAACTTCCTAAATTTTAATGAAAATAAGACTGAAGTGATGGTGTTTGGACCCAGTGGCTCCCCACCTGCTGACATGGGCCCCTTAGCACGATTTGTTACGCCAACCGTTACCAATTTGGGTTTTAAGCTGGACACTAAATTAGATCCTCAAATCAGTGCAGTAGTGAAGTCCAGCTTTTTTCATCTAAGGCAGCTGGCAAAGGTTAAACCAATCCTTTCAAAGCAGCACTTTGAAACCATAATAAATGCCTTCATCATGTCTTGGCTGGATTACTGTAATGCACTTTATTTTGGAGTCAGCCAGTCTTCCCTTTCATGTCTCCAGCTGGTTCAAAATGCTGCTGTACATCTTAACTGGAGCACATACGAGGAAGTACATTACACCCATTTTAGCCTCTTTTCAGTGGCTGCCTGTGCACTTAAGGGTTCATTTTGAAATTATTTGTTTTTAAATCATTACATGGCCTTGCCCCACCTTACTTCTGAGCTGCTCCATCCTTGCACTCCTGCTTGGTCTCTCAGGTCAGCTGCTCATGGAGCTACCAAAGTCAAAGAGGAAGCTCAGAGGGGACAGAGCTTTTTCTGTTGCTGCTCCTAAATTATGGAATAATCTGCCTTTGTCTCTCAGACAGGCCTCTTCACTGTACAGTTTTAAAACTTATCTTAAAACCCATTTTTATTCTCTGGCTTTTGACCCAGTTTGAGACATTGATTTTATTTGTTTTTATTGCCTCCATTGTATGTTGTTAATCCCTTCCACACCTGTGGTGTATGGGGCGGCACCCATCTCAGTTTCACTGACCCTAGGCCACATGGTTATGGAGTAGTGAAAGCTACTGGGGGGGGTGTCAGTCCTCTGGTAGCTCTGTCCGTTAACTTTCCTTTCCCCCATTCCATTCTGCTGAGCACCAAGCTAGAAGGAGGAAAGTGCTATTTTATATGGTCTTTGGTATGACCCGGCCGGGATTCGAACCCCGGCCTCCCAGTTGTAGCTCTACCAGCTAGGCCACCACTCCGGTTCTCCATTGTATGACTATTGTTTTAATTTGTGCCGTTATGTACTTTAGCTGTATTTTATTGTTTTGATGTTTTTATATTTTATTTATCGTTGATGTACAGCACTTTGTGTCAGCTGTCATTTTTGAAGTGCTTTATAAATAAAGTTGGATTGGAACAGTCTCCCCTTCAGTCCGCACACTTCTTCCATCGGTGTTGCAGTGCTTGGATCCCTGTGGTTGAAAAATAAACCACATTTGGTCAAATCTGATCACTATGAACTTTTCAGCCCCATCGACGGAGCAACCCAAGTGAAAAAGTATACCAGGAGGTCTCTGAGCTGATGGCTGCTCATGGGTACCACCGGACATTACACCATGTTCCAAATTGTTATGCAAATGATATTTGTCTCTGGTTTTCCTAAATAGTCGATGCAAATGACAGTCAGTATAATTTTCAAGTCATCAACCATTAGAGCATAATTCTAATTTTACTAAACAAACCTCCCAATGATAACTATTTTTTTTTTGCAAAAATAAAAAACTCAAAATGCACTGTTCCAAATTATGCACAACAGAGTTTCAAAACATTTTATTGGCTGTAAAGAACTGAAAATGGTCATATGTTGAAATTGCAGCATTAGGAGGTCATATTTACTAAAATCAAAAGCTATTTCAATCAAAAACATCTTAACAGGCCGAGTTACATATTAACATAGGACCCTTTCTTTGATATAACTTTCATAATTCTTGCATCCATTGAACTTCTGAGTTTTTGGAGAGTTTCTTCTTGAATTTCTTTGCAAGATGTCAGAATAGCCTCCCACCCTCATAGATCTTTTGCTTGAGGATGCTCCAAAGGTTCTCAATAGGGTTGAGGTCAGGGGAGGATGGGGGCCACACCATGAGTTTCTCTCCTTTTATGCCCATAGCAGCCAATGACACAAAGGTATTCTTTGCAGCATGAGATGGTGCATTGTCATGCACGAAGATAATTTTGCTACAGAAGGCACAGTTCTTCTTTTTGTACCATGGAAGAAAGTGGTCAGGCAGAAAATCTATATACTTTGCCGAGGTCATTTTCACACCTTCAGGGACCCTAAAGGGGCCTACCAGCTCTCTCCCCATGATTCCATCCCAAAACATGACTCCACCACCTCCTTGCTGACGTTGCAGCCTTTTTGGGACATGGTGGCCATCCACCAACCATCCACTACTCCATCCATCTGGACCATCCAGGGTTGCAAGACACTCATCAGTGAACAAGACTGTTTGAAAATTAGTCTTCATGTATTTCTGGACCCACTGCAACCGTTTCTGCTTGTGAGCATTGGTTAGGGGTGGCCGAATAGTAGGTTTATGCACAACTGCAAGCCTCTGGAGGATCTTACACCGTGAGATTTGTGGGACTCCAGAGGCACCAGCAGCTTCAAATACCCGTTTGCTGCTTTGTAATGGCATTTTAGCAGCTGCTCTTAACCCAATGAATTTGTCTGATAGAAACCTTCCTCATTATGCCTTTATCTGCATGAACCCGTCTGTGCTCTGAATCAGCCATAAGTTTCTTCACAGTACGATGATCACGCTTCAGTTTTTGTGAAATATCTTATGTTTTCATACCTTGTCTAAGGCATTGCACTATTTGGCGCTTTTCGGCAGCAGAGATCCTTTTTCATTGACAGTCATTGTCGCCTGCAACAGACTGCTATGATGATGATTGCTTGAAACCTGTGCCAAGCTTAATAATGTAGAACATCCTTCTTAAGTAGTTTTCCTTTAATTGGGCTCACCTGGCAATTATGACAGGTGTCTGAGATTAATATCAGTGATCCAAACAGCCCTCCGACACAATACCATCCACAAGTTTAACTGAAAAAAAAAATTGAATGTTTATGACACTAAAATCCTATTTGCATAATAATTTGGAACACGGTGTAAGAGCTTAATACCAGACCATCAAGAACCACAATGGCCGAAGTGGGTCGTCGTACACGTTTTACAGTAATAAGGCATAGGGAATGTTAACCTTGATTTTTGACCTTTTGACCCCAAACCCATAGTCTGAGGTCAGGGTCCCAAGGTGAACCTGTGGATCAGGTTTGGTGGCCCTAGCTTTACTTTAATTTTAGTTTTAGAGTAACAGTAAATGTAGCATTTACCATAATGCAACTGTAATGTTAACTTTAAACTTTGACCTTTAACCCCTTGACGCCAAACTCATAGTCAGGTCAGGGTGTAAACTGTCCAAGATGTACAGTGCATCCAGAAAGTATTCACAGCGCTTCACTTTTTCCAAGTTTTGTTATGCTACAGCCTTATTCCAAAAGGGATTAAATTTTTTTTTCTCAAAATTCTACACACCATACCCCATAATGACAATGTGAAAAATGTTTGAGATTTTTGCAAATTTATTAAAAATAAAAAACTAAGAAATCACATGTACATAAGTATTCACAGCCTTTGCCATGAAGCTCAAAATTGAGCTCAGGTGCATCTTGTTTCCACTGATCATCCTTGAGATGTTTCTACTGCTTAACTGAAGTCCACCTGTGGTAAATTCAGTTGATTGGACATGATTTGGAAAGGCACACACCTGTCTATATAAGGTCCCGCAGTTGACAGTGCATGTCAGAACACAAACCAAGCATGAAGTCAAAGGAACTGTTTGTAGACCTCTAGAGACAGGATTGTCTCGAGGCACAAATCTGGGGAAGCGTACAGAAAAATTTCTGCTGCTTTGAAGGTCCCAATGAGCACAGTGGCCTCCATCATCCGTAAATAAAAGAAGTTTGGAACTACCAGGACTCTTCCTAGAGCTGGCCGACCATCTAAACTGAGCGATCGGGCGAGAAGGGCCTTAGTCAGGGAGGTGACCAAGAACCTGATGGTCACTCTGTCAGAGCACCAATATTCCTCTGTGGGGAGAGGAGAACCTTCCAGAAGGACAACCATCTCTGCGGCAATCCACCAATCAGGCCTGTATGGTAGAGTGACCAGACAGACGCCACTCCTTAGTAAAAGGCATATGGCAGCCCGCCTGGAGATTGCCCAAAGGCACCTCAAGGACTCTCAGACCATGAGAAACAAAATTCTCTGGTCTGATGAGACAAAGATTGAACTCTTTGGCATGAATGCCAGGCGTCATGTTTGGAGGAAATCAGGCACCATTCATAACCATGTCAATAATGGTGGCAGCATCATACTGTGGGGATGTTTTTCAGCGGCAGGAACTGGGAGACTAGTCAGGATAGAGGGAAAGATGAATGCAGCAATGTACAGAGACATCATGGATGAAAACCTGCTCCAGAGTGCTCTTGACCTCAGACTGGGGCGACGGTTCATCTTTCAGCAGGACAACGACCCTAAGCACACAGTCAAGATATCAAAGGAGTGGCTTCCAGACAACTCTGTGAATGTCCTTGAGTGGCCCAGCCAGAGCCCAGACTTGAATCCAATTGAACATCTCTGGAGAGATCTGAAAATGGCTGTGCACCGACGCTTCCCATCCAACCTGATGGAGCTTGAGAGGTGATGCAAAGATGAATGGGCCAAACTGCCCACAGATGGGTGTGTCAAGCTTGTGGCATCATATTTAAAAAAAACTTGAGGCTGTAATTGTTGCCAAAGGTGCATCAACAAAGTATTGAGCAAAGGCTGTGAATACTTATGTACATGTGATTTCTAAGTTTTTTATTTTTAATAAATTTGCAAAAATCCCCCAAAAACTTTTTTCACATTGTCATTATGGGGTATTGTGTGTAGAATTTTGAGGAAAAAAATTAATTTAATCCATTTTGGAATAAGACTGTAACATAAATTGGAAAAAGTGAAGCGCTGTGAATACTTTCCAGATGCACTGTATATTACAGGGGTGTCCAACCATGTGCCATGGAGAGCCAAGACCCTGCAGGTTTTCTCTTCTACCCAGTCTCTTCAGCAGGTGTTTTCACTTATCAGCAATCAGTGGGAAGAAGTTCACAGAAATCTGCTGTTGAAGACACTGGTTGGAGGTAAAACCTGCAGGGTCTTGGCTCTCCATGGCACATGGTTGGACACCCCTGGTATATTAGATACAACTACTGTATCGATCATTTCTTTCAGTAGTTAGTGTTTAGAAGATTTAGGGAAAATCAGACCTCAAGATCATCTGATGAGAATGAAATTGCAATATGCGCATCAGAGTATGTTAAACCATGGTACCAAGTTTCAGAACAATCATAACCAAACTGTCGGAGGAGTTGATTTCAGAAGACAGTTACTGTCCAGTCTAGGGATGTAACGATATCAAAATCTCACGGTACGATACGATTTCGATATTGATCTCACGGTACGATATTTGTTGCGATATTGTGGAGAGGCTCACGGTATTGTAAAATAGCTCATAATATTGTGTTTGTGATGATAATAACCAAAAACTGCAATTAAATCTGTTTTTGCCAGTCACCAGGCCATTTATTTTTATATTTATGGATCATGACAACATAAAATGCTGATCACTTAGTGCTTTTAAAGTGCAAGTTCAAGTCAGGAACATCAATATACCATTTGGTAATATTTGGTCACAGTGTGGCGGAAGAATAATATGCAGCGAACTGAGAGTTTTTGAGGAAGTTTATTATCATTCATCCCGCCATCATGGAACTCACTCCAGCCCTGTGCAGGCGGGCTGGAGCGGGTCCTCAGGCTCTCGTGAGGAGACACAGAATGCGTGTCATCGGAAGCAGTGGTCAGAGAGAGAGAACGTGAATTTCAGTCAGCTTATATACCCAGTTACAGACAATACATGAAAGGCATGGGACATTTGCATCTGAGAGTCACATACATCAATCGGAGGATTACTGACAGTACAGAGCAGGAAGTCATAAATAACAGCAGGATACTGGAGCCTGAACTAGACAAAGGGAGGCTGCCTATTGATATCAGCCATTGTTCTGCCAATTGCTCCCGCTGAGCGCTCTGCTTGTCCGTGGCTGTTGTGGGGGTTACCCATACACTCCCCCCCAGAGGGTTCAGCGGGGAGCTGAGGCCTCGATAGACTGGCTTTGGTAGCGAGCTGCGGGGAAGGCTCGCTGCAGGTGGCGGTGGAGGGAGGGGGGTGGGGGTAGCCAGTGCTGGCCCAGGACGACGAATTTGTCTGGGCCGCGCAAAACTTGCCTGTGGATCTGCGATGTTGAGGGGCTGTCCCGTTGAACGTGGCGGAGGTCCACAGCAGCTAAGCGAAGAAAAATTTGTCTCTGACTCCTCTCGCGGCTATGAAGAAAAAAAGGAGCTGCAGCAGTGTGGGACTTGGCGTGTTGACTTTAGGTGTGCGCGCAGCCCTAAAGTCCTCGGGGAAAGCTGACGGCTGAATTCCCTTGTGCGCCGTGGCTGAGACCATTAGAAAATCCTATGAGCGAGCTGCGTGCGTGCTTCAGGTGTGAGCAGCCCTGAAGGTTCTGTGTGCAGCGGCAAAGGACGATGGCGGTCTGTGTGGAGCCGGTATTGTCCTGTGCGTGGTGCGCTGTCCTCATAACCCCCCGGTGTGCGTGCGGGGTTCGGTGCATGGCAGGACCGCTGTAGAGGCGAGTCAGGGTCAGGGAGCTTGTTGGAGATCAGCGTCGTCGGCGCCGATGGCCATCCCTGTTGAGCTGTTGCTGTAGTTCGGTCATGGTGCGTTCAGGTCCACGCGCTGCGTTCTCCGTCGGCCCTGGAGGTCGCCGTCGTGGAGAGAGGACGAGGTGCGTGCGCTCTCGTGTGGAGGAGCTGTGAGAGCGGCCGGTCCCAGCGTGGATGTGCAGATCTCAGGCGTGCAGATCTCACCATGAAGCTTTCTGCAGCTTTCCCGGTCGTGGGTGATCTCCGGAGAGTTTCACCTGGTGGTGGCTCTGCGTCGAGATCTCCCTGTAGCAGAAAGGAGGGCAGATCATTTGCGTCAGGCTGCTGCGTTCGCTTGTCGTTGGAGAGTCACCGCCGGGGGCTGCCAGCGTGTTCTTTCACGGGGTCACCAATGTGGCGGAAGAATAATATGCAGCGAACTGAGAGTTTTTGAGAAAGTTTATTATCATTCATCCCGCCATCATGGAACTCACTCCAGCCCTGTGCAGGCGGGCTGGAGCGGGTCCTCAGGCTCTCGTGAGGAGACACAGAATGCGTGTCATCGGAAGCAGTGGTCAGAGAGAGAGAACGTGAATTTCAGTCAGCTTATATACCCAGTTACAGACAATACATGAAAGGCATGGGACATTTGCATCTGAGAGTCACATACATCAATCGGAGGATTACTGACAGTACAGAGCAGGAAGTCATAAATAACAGCAGGATACTGGAACCTGAACTAGACAAAGGGAGGCTGCCTATTGATATCAGCCATTGTTCTGCCAATTGCTCCCGCTGAGCGCTCTGCTTGTCCGTGGCTGTTGTGGGGGTTACCCATAACAGAACTGATTCTTCTTTATGTCACACACATCCCACATCCCAAAAACATGCAGGTTAGGTTAACTGGAGACTCTAAAGTGGCCCTTTGTGTGAATGTGTGTGTGTGTGAATAGTTAAAAGGGATGGTGCCGTATTGTGGCTGCTTCATCCATCTAGGTGGTGGATGACCCTTAATTTCTGGAAAGCGTCTTTGAGTGTCTATGATAAAGCACTATATAAATCTGATGCATTGATTGATTGATTGATTATGTGCAAGGATCATACTAAGCAGCAACTAGAACAACTGTAAACAACAATAGGGAATTCCCTTTAAGAGCAAACGAAGATCAAGTTAAGCCAGGTTCAATGTGTAAAGTAAAATTAATCATAAATGTGCTAGGCAAATAAAAACAGCCTGTTGAAACAATTAAGTCAGGTAAAAAGCCTACTGGAAAGCACTGACCTATCCTTTAGCTTATGTTCAAGTTTTTCTTCAGAAAGATCAAAAGATCTACATTGCAAGGGAGAAGAAGAGACCTCTGGGCATTTACAATATCCCCTGCTGTAGAAAATACTCTCTCACTGGGCACTGAGGTAGCGGGTATACATAGGTAGGTCTTTGCTAATGAGGACATTATCTTTGCTAATGAGGCCATTGTCTGTCCGCCACCCTCTCTCCTTTAGTGTTTTTAGACACGGCAAAACCAAAATGCCTCCACACATCTGATTTAAAAGTTGCTGGGGCTTGCACAATCTCTCAACCTCGGGGGTGTTTTCTTCAGTATTTACGTGAGCCGAACTTTGTCCGCCGTCATGTTTGTTGTGTGGACAGCGTGCAGCATGCACTCCTATAGGCTCAACAACAGTTCTTGTGACGACGCAGCGCAAAGGATCATGGTCTGTGTAGTTTACAATGCTTTGTTGCGCGGGAGCCTGCTTATTTCTTGTTGTTTTTTGACAGATACCCGCCCTCTTAATACCGTAACACGACCACGACGGTATCGAGACACTTTTACTACCGCGATATCGCGATAACGTCAATATCGTTACATCCCTGGTCCAGTCCCTCCAGGATTTTGCAATGTTGCGATCGCACAAATTCACGCAAAATCATTGACTGGCCACATCTTTTGCACCACCTTGCAACTTTGTCTAATCACCACAACTTTCCCGCAATTTTGGCCAATTGTCGTCAACTTCCGCCAATCAAATTTGCCCCCGAGTAGTGCTCAAACACTCAGTCTAACCAATCAAATGCATTGCCGCACCGCCATCACTTCCGTGTTTACAGTATTAACAGAACACACTGGCAAAAAACAGTGTATGATTTAACAAAAAAAAAAAACAAACTCACCCGTAAGTTTTCCCACACCGCTCCTTCCTCCGCCTCCCGTACCGGGTTTGTGTTGAAAAAAGTCTGTTTGGCTGAAAATACCCCGTCGCAGGAGCGCATATGACGCAGTAAAACCACAAACAAATGAGCAACTATAACACTCCAGCCAGTGCTTGAACAATTTATACATCTTTAGAGGTAAACTCATTATTATTACATCTTGTCAATGAGCTTTCAAGCTGTTAATCTCCAGTCTGGACACAGACCAACGTGAGCCCCCGGCAAACCCCCAAGGACAGCCCCTCCTCCCGGTACAACTCCTGGACAAGGAAAGATGACTGTATAATGAGACAGGTGTGTGTCAAGACATGCAGCAGATAGACAGGTAGGAGTCAGGCATAGAAAGAGAGAATATTCAGTATGTTTTTCAGAAAAACAGACTTTGATAGACAATATAGAGCAACAGAATAAAATTCTTTTTTCCTCTGCATCGGTACCGAGTGGTTTGGGACCGCTGCAATAAGGGAGTTTTCAAATGATGGTGCTGCCAATAATTTCAAAATCTATACTCTTTAACAAGCATTCAATAAAATTTAGCTATTGTAATGGATATTGTGTTCAAATCTGTATTTGCTGTTGCATAAAAGAGTTTATTTTTCTGTATAGCAGAAGTTTCTGCTTAATTTACAAATCACTGTTTAGTAGGACATTTTTGGCAATCCTGTGTTTTTCTTGTGGTGTTATAGAATATCATTGCAGTAAACTATGGTAAAAAGCATCTGCTTTAAAATTTGTAATTCTTCCCACATCTTTTAGTGCAAAAAAATCCCCCTCAAAACATCGCAACATTTTTAAAAAGCTAGCGCAAATTCAGGCTTTTTGGGCCGCAACAATCATAAAAACACCACGCAAAATCCTGGAGGGACTGACTGTATGAAGTGAGGCAAAATATTAGGTCGTAGGTCAGGGGCTACAACTCCTTCAAAAATCATCCAATCAGGACCAAAATACAATATGCGCATCCTCAGTGTATATTAAACCATGGTACCAAGTTTCAAAACAATCGGAACAAAACTGCAATATGAGCATCATCAGTGTACATCAAACCATGGTACCAAGTTTCAAAACAATCAGAACAAAACTGTAGGAGCTGATTTCACAAAAGTGGGACAGACCGACGGACAGACTCACCCATACCATAATCCCCCTTTGGGCTTCGTCCGGCAGGGGATAAAAAAATGGATTATGGTTTCATATATTTAATAATTACAGACTAGCCAAAAATGAGATTAGCATATTAAACACAGATGAGCATCCTTTGCATCAGACATGATTTCACCCCAAGCTCTACAACCAACTTGAGAACTTACAGCTGTTCATACTGTATCAACAGGCTAATAGGATGTTCATTATAAAATTGATGTCTGACAACACCTTTGCCTGTTTTTTGCACATTATTTACACACCAGCTTTACTTTGAGCAAGTACATCATGCCACTTGAATGAAATCCAAGTATGCTTGTAGATTTTTTTCATAGATAGATGTAGTACTTTATTAATCCCAAACTGGGAAATTACAGTGTAACAGCAGCATAACAGTAGACGACCAAACGACAGAAACACACACAGCATAATAGACAAAGGGATTACCCATGGAAAGAAAAACTGCTAAAAACTTATATACATCATAGATGAATAGATGGTGACCCATATAGTAGATACACGAATCATACCCACTGCACAATGCAGGACTATCATTTTATGGTGAACACTAAGTAAACTGCAAAATGGAAACTTACCTGAAACAATTTTACAGCTCATTGTGATTGGTTGGAAGGATTTCCCAGGAGACTCGGCAGGGCTGGTTGGCTGTCCTTGTGGAACAATCTTACAGCTTGATGTGATAGGCTGGAAGGCAGAGTTGCCATGGGACCCCAAAGTGACTCTGTCACCAGTTTTGGGTCGTGTGGGAGTGCGTTCTCCAGAGGTGAGGCCTTTGTTGTAACCACCTGCAGCCTTCTCCATTTCTGCTTTGATAAAGCCTGGAGATGGATGAGTGGATCTGATGAAAACTGCGACTAAATCAATTTATTAACTCCAAATAAAAGTCTAACAGTGCACAATAATATGAATAAATATGCTTACCCAGTATGGGTACACTTACCTGTTCTTCACAGTCTGAATAAAACATTTTTGGAAGATGTACCTTTGTCTACACAGGAGTCTTGTGAAATGGGAGAACTAGACTGTCCATAAGTCTGGAACATGGAGTTGGCTGAGATGGGGCTGTCTGCTCTGCGAGTCACCTTGGAAGAGGAGGACTGCGGGATGTAGTCTTTCCCAAGAGAATCCCTATGAAGCTCCACATCAACCACCTGGAACAAATATAGTTCATGGTCAGAAGAAAATTCATAAGGGAACAAAAAAGTCAGAGCTAGTAAACAAGAGTAAAAAAAGGAAACCAACTCACAGTTTCTGCCCCAAGTGTCTGCAGGCCAGTGCATGTTCTGTCCAGCTGCCGGAAAACAAAGACAGGTCAAAATAATGGCCATGGAAAACTTAAGAGGACTTTCACACCTAATTGTGCAAGTTCTCCCACTTAAAAGATGAGAGAGGTCTCCAATTTTCATCATAGGTATACCTCAACTATGAGAGACAAAATGAGAAAAAAAAAATCCAGAAAATCACACTGAAGGATTTTTAATGAATTAATTGGTAAATTCCTCAGTAAAATAAGTATTTGGTCACCTACAAACAAGCAAGATTTCTGGTTCTCACAGACCTGTAACTTCTTCTTTAAGAGGCTCCTCTGTCCTCCACTCGTTACCTGTATTAATGGCACCTGTTTGAACTCGTTATCAGTATAAAAGACACCTGTCCACAACCTCAAACAGACTCCAAACTCCACTATGGCCAAGACCAAAGAGCTGTCAAAGGACACCAGAAACAAAATTGTAGACCTGCACCAGGCTGGGAAGACTGAATCTGCAATAGGTAAGCAGCTTGGTGTGAAGAAATCAACTGTGGGAGCAATTATTAGAAAATGGAAGACATACAAGACCACTGATAATCTCCCTCAATCTGGGGCTCCACGCAAGATCTCACCCCGTGGGGTCAAAATTATCACGAGAACGGTGAGCAAAAATCCCAGAACCACATGGGGGGACCTAGTGAATGACCTGCAGAGAGCTGGGACCAAAGTAACAAAGGCTACATCAGAAGCACACTACGCCGCCAGGGACTCAAATCCTGCAGTGCCAGACGTGTCCCCCTGCTTAAGCCAGTACATGTCCAGGCCCGTCTGAAGTTTGCTAGAGAGCATTTGGATGATCCAGAAGAGGATTGGGAGAATGTCATATGGTCAGATGAAACCAAAATAGAACTTTTTGGTAAAAACTCAACTTGTCGTGTTTGGAGGAGAAAGAACACCATACCTGCAGTGAAGCATGGGTGTGGAAACATCATACTTTGGGGCTGTTTTTCTTCAAAGGGACCAGGACGACTGATCCATGTAAAGGACAGAATGAATGGGGCCATGTATCGTGAGATTTTGAGTGAAAACCTCCTTCCACCAGCAAGGGCATTGAAGATGAAACATGGCTGGGTCTTTCAGCATGACAATGATCGCAAACACACTGCACGGGCAACGAAGGAGTGGCTTCGTAAGAAGCATTTCAAGGTCCTGGAGTGGCCTAGTCAGTCTCCAGATCTCAACCCCATAGAAAATCTTTGGAGGGAGTTGAAAGTCTGTGTTGCCCAGCGACAGCCCCAAAACATCACTGCTCTAGAGGAGATTTGCATGGAGGAATGGGCCAAAATACCAGCAACAGTGTGTGAAAACCTTGTGAAGACTTAAAAGAAAACGTTTGACCTCTGTCATTGCCAACAAAGGGTATATAACAAACTATTGAGATGAACTTTTGTTATTGACCAAATACTTATTTTACCGAGGAATTTACCAATTAATTCATTAAAAATCCTTCGATGTGATTTTCTGGATTTTTTTTTTTTCTTATTTTGTCTCTCATAGTTGAGGTATACCTATGATGAAAACTGGAGACCTCTCTCATCTTTTAAGTGGGAGAACTTGCACAATTGGTGGCTGACTAAATATTTTTTTACCCCACTGTACATGGTTTACTCCATTTCAGTTCAACTCTAGCTCATATTTTCCTTAATTGGGGTTCATTTCATGAGATAAGCAAACAGTAATCACACTCTGGCATGCACCAAATCACCCCCCAAAAGAGCTGATCTTAATCTGAATCAGCTGGTAAACTCCCATGCAGTCCTCCAGGTTAGAAAGCATAACGCGCTGAAAGTCTGCACACCTGTGAAAATCACCTTGTTGTCAGTCTTTAACTTAGCCTATTATATAAAGTTCATTCATCTTCTTCCGCTTAATCCTTTTTGGGTTGCGGCGGGGCGGGGGGGGGGGGGGGGCGGGGCTGGAGCCTATCCCAGCATCTTTGGGCAAGAGGCAGGGTACACCCTGGACAGATCGCCAGTCCATCGCTGGGCCAACACAGAGAGACAGACAACCATTCACTCTCACAGTCATACCTAAGGACAATTTAGAATCCCCAGTTTGATGCCAATTAACCTAACTTGCATGTTTTCAGCATGTGGGAAGAAACTGGAGAAATCCCGGAGTAAACCCACGCAGACACGAGGAGAACATGCAAACTCCACACAGATCACTGTTGGTCGGGGGCTGGGATCGAACTCAGGATCCCCTGGCCAAGGGTGAGTTGCTGTGCTGCCACAGTGCTAACCACTCCGCCACTGCGCCGCCCTATTATAAAAGTTCCCATTGCTAAATAAAATACTGACCCATGAAACAAGTTGGAGACTTGAACTTGACAGCCTAAAAAAAGTGTTTGTAGCGACCCAATTAAATAACAAATTAAAGTGCAGTCTTTTAATCCAAAAAATAAAGTGCAAAAACCCAAATAGCAGTTTCTGCTGCAGCATGGATGGCTGCTGTAACTCTGTATGTTCAAAACAATGTAGAGTAATATTCACCACCATAAAAGTTAAAAAAAAAAAAAAACAACTAGTCCATCTTATTTAAAACCTTTCTGGCTCTGAAAGTTTAGAAGTTCAATTAGACTTCAGATAAAAAATTAAAAGAACTTATTCCAGTCCAAAATAATAGTTGACAAATACTTCAAATTGCAGTACAGGAAACATGAACCTTCACTACACATACAGTACAGTGAAATATTTAAGCTGTTTGAATTTATTTTTGATTATTATGGCTATAGTTTTTATAAATTAAATTAAATCATGGTACTGTACTTTACTGATATGCACTAATATTCAGAATGAGGGCTGATATTACCGTAACAAAAAGAGGGAAGATAAATGAGTAAGCCACTCGTGTAATTCACTAATTTACTGCACTCAAGACGTTAGCTAGCATGACTGAAACAGCTCAGCAACCATCGTCCAAGAGAGCTCATTGTCCGACAGGTAAAATAAAATAGCCAGCAGCTGCTAACAGTTTAATCAGTTTTCTAAAGCTGAGACAGTCATTGAAAATAAGAAGAGCTAACTTTACTCACTAAAATTTGCCATTGACCTGAGAATTTCACCAGATATCAGTAACAACCCAAGTAATCCATACATACAAAGAAATCAACGCAACTGTGTTCACAAAACAAGTTATATTTAATAAAGTGGAATAACACAGAGAATAAGTATTGAACACTCTTGGTAAAATTCATTTAATATTTAGTAGATAAGCCTTTGTTGGTAATAACAGTTTCCAGACACCTCCAGTATGGAGAAACTAGGTGTAGGCATAACTCAGGAGTGATTTTAGCCCATTCTTCTACACAAACTGTCTTCAAATCTTGAAGGTTCTGTGGGTGTCTTCTATGAGATCTGATCTTCAGTTCATTCCACAGATTTTCAATTGGACTCAGGTCAGGTGACTGACTGGGTCATTCTAGCCGGTTTATTTTCCTTCTCTGGAGCCAGTTGAGTTTCCTTGGCTGTGTGTTTGGAATCATTGTCTTGCTGAAATGTCCATCCTCGTTTCATCTTCAGCATCTTGGCAGATGGCAACAGGTTCTTATCAAGGACGTCTCTGTACATTTGTCCATCTATCCTTCAATTATATGAAGTCTGCCTGTACCATGTGCTGAAAAACACCCCCAACTCCATGATGCTCCCACCTTCAAACTTCACTGTTGGTATGGTGTTTTTGGGCTGATGTGCAGTGCCATTTCTCCTCCAAACATGCTGTGTGTTGTGGCATCTAAAAAGTTCAATTTTGGTCTCATCTGACCAGACTATATTCTCCCAGTATTTTATTGGCTTGCCCAAATGTTGTGCAGCAAACTTTAAACAAGCTTCAACATACTTTTTCTTCAGCAATGGAGTCTTGTGAAGTGAGCAGGCATACAGTAGACCCCATGTTGGTTGAGTGCATTACTTATTGTTTTCTTTGAAACAGCAGTACCTGCTAACTCTAGGTCTTTCTGGAGCTCTCCGCGAGCGGTCTTTGGCTCTTGGATAACTCTTCTCATAATTCTTTTGACTCCTGTGTCAGAAATCTTGCGAGGAGGTCCTGGTCGTGGCCGATTTATGGTAAAATAATGTTCTTTCCACTTCCAAATGATGGCTCCAACAGTGCTCACAGGAACATCCAGCAGTTTAGAAATGCGACTGTAACCAATGCCATCATTATGTTTTGCAACAATAAGGTTGCAAAGGTCTACAGCAGGCATGTCAAACTCAATCCATTCTGGGCCAAGACCCTGCACATTTTACTTCCACCCAGTCTCTTCAGCAACAATGTTTTGAAACAATAAGGTTGTGAAAGTCTAGAGAGAGCTCTTTGCTTCGACCCATCAGGAGTTCTTTGTGGTGTGACAATCTGATATTCACAGACCTTTTTAAAGGCCATCAGTCAGGACTTAACCAGCTGAAATTAATTTGCAATGATGGGGGATGGGATGGTTTCCTAAAATTCTGATAGATTTCAGCTGGTTTCTTAGCTTTCTATGGCTTTTTGCAACTCTTTTTTTTCATGTGCTCAATATTTATTCTCTGTGTCATTCCACTTTTTAAATATAACTTGTTTTGTGAACACAGCTGCCTTGATTTCTTTGTATGTATAGATTACTTGGGTTGTTATTGACATCCGGTGAAAATCTCAGGTCAATGGCTCCATCAGAAATATGTTTAATGAGAAAAATGTTGACACCTTCAATACTTATTTTCCCCACCGTGTAAACTTTAAAATTTAAATGATATGTCCACAATAAGAATCTGCATCGACAAATTTTTGTGATTGATGTTGTTGATGATGTTGACTAATCGTTGCAGCCCTATTACATACACAATAGACCTTTGGAAATATTTTCGGCTGATAAGCATGTCATGGTCAGAAGGATTAATGCACACACTTCCTGTGTTTTCTTGCCATGTGCTCCTGGCAACTCCAGGCCATCAACAAGTTCTCTGGAAGGTGTAGGCTTCATTTTAAAATGGTTTTATTTATCTTTTGTGGTAAATGCAGATGGTCTAATAAATAATCACCATGGGACTTACATATGTTTACCTCCATTGTCTCTTGCCATTACAGAAACATGCTGTCAATCACTACTACTACTAATAACTAACAACTACTTTCTGTATTTACATTTCTCGTTACCACGACATCCATCTGACCAGTAAGTCGAGAGGACATCCCTCACCAACTTTGAAATGGCACATTTTGGTATGTCTGAGTTTATGTTCATGTCAAAAAAATGAAACAAGGGCAAATGGCCCAAGTTTTAAAAAATTCTGAGATTTGGACCAAAGTAAACAAACTTGGGTGTGAAAACACCTTTAAAATTATACAACAATAACCCCCAATCTCATTGTTGTATTTTTATAGTTGTGGCGGCATGAAATAATAAGCAGCGAACTGAGGTTTAAAAGTGGGTTTTATTTCATTCCGCCATCACAGAACTCACTCCAGCGCCGTGCAGGTGCGCCGAAGCGAGTTCTTAGGCTCTCAGGCAATGCGTGTAGTCAGAAGCTGTAGTCAGAGAGAGAGAGTTACAGAGCGATATGCAGTTTAAATACCCCACTACAGATAATACATGAAAGGCACATTTGCATCACAGTACAGAGCAGGAAACTGGCAGGAAGGAGCTAGACAAAGAGAAGCTGCCTATTGATCTCAATACACACATCTCATTGTTCTGCTAATTGCTCCAGCTGAGCGCTCTGCTTGTCCGTAGGCTGTGGAGGTGACCCACACACTCCCCCCCAGAGGGCTCAGCAGGAAGCTGAGGCCTCGATAGTCCGGCTTTGGTAGCGAGCAGGGAAAGCTCTGTGCAGGCGGAGGTGGAGGTAGCAAGTGCCGGCCCAGAACGGCGCAGTTGTCTGGGCCACGCAAAAATTGCATGTGGATCCACGGTGTTATGGGGCTGTCCCGTTGAATGTGCGGTGGTCCACAGCGGCTGTGAGAAGAAAAATTTGTCTCTGACTCCTCTCGTGGCTATGACAAAAAAAAAGGAGCTGCAGCAGTGAGGGACTTGGCGTGTTGACTTTAGGTGCGCGCGCAGCCCTAAAGCCCTCGGGGACAGCAGGCGGCTGAATTCCCCTGCGCGCCGTGGCTGAGACCCGTACAAAATCCTGTGAGCGAGCTGCGTGCGTGCTTCAGGTGTGTGAGCAGCCCTGAAGGTTCTGTGTGCAGCGTCGAAGGACGATGGTGGTCTGTGTGAAGCCGGTATTGTCCCGTGCGTGGTGCACTGTCCTCATAACCCCCCGGTGTGCGTGCGGGGTTCGGTGCATGGCAGGTCCGCTGTAGAGGCGAGTCAGGGTCAGGGAGCTTGCTGGAGATCAGCGTCGTCGGCGCCGATGGTCATCCCTGCTGAAGCTGTTGCGTCGTTCGCTCGTGGTGCGTTGGAGCGGTGAGAGGAAGTAGACGATCTTTGTCCCTCGGGCTCGTGCAGATGCGTTGGAGCGGTGAGAGGGAGGAGACGATCTTTGTCCCTCGGGCTCGTGCAGATGCATAGAAGCGGTGAGAGGGAGGAGATGATCTTTGTCCCTCAGGCTCGTGTCGATGCGGAGGAGCAGTGAGAGGAAGGAGGAGCGGTGAGAGGGACGTTCTGTGTCCTTCGGCCAGTCCAGCGTGGATGTGCAGATCTCAGGCGTGCAGATCTCACCATGAAGCTTTCTGCAGCTTTCCCGGTCATGGGTGATCTCCGGAGAGTTTCACCTGGTGGTGGCTCTGCATCAAGGTCTCCCTGTAGCAGAAGGGAGGGCAGATCATTTGCGTCAGGCTGCTGCATTCGCTTGTCGTCGGAGAGTCACCGCAGGGGGCTGCCAGCGTGTTCTTTTCTTGTTCGGGTCACCAGTGTGGCTGTCCAGACCAGAAGGTTGCGTTGCACAAAGCGTGTGCTTTCTCGGGGTCACCAATGTGGTGGTATGATATAATAATAAGCAGCGAACTGAGGTTTAAAAGTGGGTTTTATTTCATTCCGCCATCACAGAACTCACTTCAGCGCCGTGCAGGCGCACCGAAGCGAGTTCTCAGGCTCTCAGGCAATGCGTGTAGTCAGAAGCTGTAGTCAGAGAGAGAGAGTTACAGAGCGATATGCAGTTTAAATACCCCACTACAGACAATACATGAAAGGCACATTTGCATCACAGTACAGAGCAGGAAACTGGCAGGAAGGAGCTAGACAAAGAGAAGCTGCCTATTGATCTCAATACACACATCTCATTGGTCTGCTAATTGCTCCAGCTGAGCGCTCTGCTTGTCCGTAGGCTGTGGGGGTGACCCACATAGTATTATTTATTATAGCATTCTCTCTAATGGTTGGCTACACATGACTTTCAGTCTGTCTTCTTGTATTGTTTATTGTGTTTACACAACCCTGGTGCATCAATGTACAATGTAATGGGCTGCACGGTGGCGCAGTGGTTTAGCACTGTGGCAGCACAGTTTTACCCTCGGCCGGGGGACCGCGGGGATCATGAGATCGTGGGTTCGATCCCAGCCCCCGACCAACAGTGAGCTGTGTGGAGTTTGCATGTTCTCCTCGTGTTGCGCGGGTTTACTCCGGGATTTCTCCGGTTTCCTCCCGCACACCTAAAACATGTAGGTTTAGGGCGCTCGGGCACGCAGCGACCAGTAGCCGGTGGCTTGTCACCAGACTGCAAACCAAGTCTACCTACGGGTACAAATAAGTAACAAAAAAAAAAAAAAAAAAAAGTTGCTTTTTAAATTAATTGCCCCTTGAGGGCTAAATAAAGTTTTTGAATTGAACTGAAAATTATACAATAGAGGTAGAGAATCAGGTACATTCATTATCCTCATTATAAATCTTACAATGTAAACATAGGAAAGGTTAATTACAATATGAAATAACTAGCATTTTAACGATGACTTCCGGTTATGGCTGCCACGTAGGACGGACGTGTCTCGCTCTGCTCTGCTCCTGGAGAAAAAAATCGGCAAATAACTCTCTCATTTGGGACAGAACGTATCCCAGCATTTGGGCGAGGATATGTCGGCGAAGCCTAAGGCTGGAAAACCAGGAAAAGGAAAAAGCGAGCCGCCGAAACAGTCCAAATTAACGGACTTTCAGGTCTGTGACGCAGTAAACAAAACTCCATATATGGCGGAGGAGGCTGGCAACGCTGCGATTTCTGCGGGGAATGGCGCAGATGCGCTGATGGCTGCCATGAGTTCAATGAGAGCGGACTTTTCCTCTAGATTTGATGGGATTATGACAGCGCTGGAAGGAATAAGAAAGGAATTGGGTGACTGTGTAGAACGAACGGCGCAGATGGAGCTCCGTCTCGCTAGTGCTGAAGATGACGTCACCCGTCTTCAATTAAAGGTGCGCACTTTGGAAAAAAAAAATAAATCTCTGGAAGATAATATTTTGGATTTGGAATCTCGGTCGAGACAGAATAATTTGAGGCTGGTGGGTCTTCCAGAGGAATCAGAAGGTCGGGACGTATGTTCCTTTCTGGAAAAGTGGATTCCGGAGGTGCTGGGCAGCGAGGAGTTGCAATCAGCAGTGGTTCTGGAAAAAGCGCATCGTATTGGCCCACGGAGAGATAAGGGACCGCCGAGGACCTTAATTATGAAGTTTCTTAGCAACAGAGACAGGATGAAGATCTTCAACGCTGCACGTGCTAAAGGAGAGATTAAACACCAGGACCAGCAGGTGCGGTTCTACCCAGATTTGGCCACAGGAATCCAGCAATTGAGGAAGCAGTTTGATCCCGTACGTAAGGAGCTGCGCAACCTTGGGATTCGTCATGGTGTAATCTATCCTGCGAGACTGCTGACCACGTATGAGGGCAGAACCCACATCTTCAAGACCCCAGAGGAGGCGCAGGAGTTCATCAAGAAGATCAAAGAAGAAGAAGAGACTGGTGGGAGCTAAGCATGAACAAAATATAAGGTAGAATAATTAAGCATTTGCACAGGCATCTGACTGACTTGAAGTAAATAGTAAGTTTACAAAATATAGATTGTATTATATATTAAAAAAACAAAACAAAAACAAAACAAAAAAAAACAAAAAAAAAAACTATGATGTACAAAGTTGTTAAAAATTTTGGAGTTAAGTTGGAAAACTACAGAGGAGAGTTAATGTTACGTCATTAAAAGCAGTAGAGTTAGGGTGATTGGGAGGATGAAGAAGGAGTGGCTTAGGCTGTTCCCCGTGGGTGAGGAACGGTCGATGGCTATATCGGGAGACAGAATTTTTCTTTTGATTTTGGGGGGTTTGCCACAAGTGTGGGAAGGGGAAATTTGTTTGTGTGTAGTTTGTAGGATGAATGTTCAACCACTCATGTTTTTGCTTCTCTGTATGAGCATGTTTACACTGCAAGGTAATCCCAAACTCTCTATTGATCATGGACCAAAGTGTTAATCTTAATTTAACTTCATGGAATTGCAGAGGTCTACAAAATTTAAAAAAACTTAAACAAGTTATGAATAAAATAAAGGACATGGGTTCAAGAATTGTGTTTTTACAAGAAACTCATCTGATAGAGGAGGATGTTAAAAGAATTAGGAGCAGATGGCAGGGAAGTGTATTCACCTCTTCATTTTCATCCCGAGCCAGGGGAGTTATGACTCTCATACATAAATCAGTTCCTTTTCAAGTGAAAAATGTAATTGGAGACAAATTTGGAAGATATGTAATCATTCAAGGCTCTTTGCTATTAGAAAATATAAATCTTGTGAACTTATATGGTCCCAATATAGATGATCAGAAGTTCTTTGCTAATTTATTTCTCATCTTATCATCACTTACAGGGCAACATATAATAGCAGGGGATTTTAATTGTACATTGAATCCAGGTGTGGATAGATCAACAGGACTGGATTGTACGCACATTGGATGTAGGATGACTATTAATCATTTTATGAAAGAATTGAGATTGTTAGATATATGGAGAGAAATGAAACCACAAGTTAAAGCCTATTCTTGTTATTCCAGTACCTACAAGACATTCTCACGTATTGATTATTTTTTGATTTCCACAGAATTAAGGTCCAAGATTCAAAACTGCTTTTATGATAACATCGTGATCTCTGATCATGCACCCTGTTGTCTAATATATGTAGATAAAAAATTGACAAAGGAATCAGGTAGATGGCAATTTCAGCATAAATGGCTTCAGGATGAGGAATTTGTCAAGTATATAGAAAAACAGATAGACGAGTTCTTTGACATCAATACTACACAAACATCAGCATGTGTAAAGTGGGAGGCTTTCAAAGCTTTTATTAGGGGACATATTATTAGTTATACAGGATCAAAATCTAAGAAGACTCGAGAGGAGAGAGCTAAATTGGAACATAAAATAAAAAATCTTCAGGAAAAAGTGTATGCAGGAAGTGACCCAAGGTTGGAGAATGAATTACTGATTTTGAGAGCTGAATACGACAAAAAATCAGCGAATAGAGCTGCCTCGAGTCTTCTAAGATTGAAACAATCTTTTTATGAACAAGGTGAAAAATCAGGAAAATTATTAGCATGGCAGATTAAACAATTGGAAATTAAAACACCAATTACCAGTATTATAAGTAATGGACAGGTAGTTATAGATCCTTTAGAAATTAATAGAGCCTTTAGAGATTACTATGAAAAATTATATGATACCAAAAATGAACCTGATTTAACAAAACTAAATGGGTTTTTGAGCGAACTATCTATACCGTGTATTCCAAATGAAAACAGGGAGATATTGGAGTCTAAAATTAGTCAAGAAGAAGTTGGGCTAGCCATTGATAATATGAAATCAGGAAAAAGTGCAGGACCAGATGGTCTTCCAGTTGACCTTTATAAAAAATTTAAGAATAAATTAATAAAACCTTTTTTGGAAATGGTTTTAGAAGCATTTCAAAATAATAATTTACCATCATACATAAATAATGCCTTAATTATACTGCTGCCAAAACCAGGTAAGCCCTCTAATAAATGTGAAAATATGAGACCAATAAGCCTATTAAACGCCGACCTTAAGATAATCTGTAAAATTTTAGCAAGACGAATACAAGAAATTTTACCAAATATTATTAATCGAGATCAGAATGGCTTTATAAAGGGTAGACAAGGCTTCCATAATGTAAGAAGACTATTTAATATTATTTATTTTAATAAAGAAGCACCGGATACAGCTCTCCTATCATTGGACGCCGAAAAGGCCTTTGATAGAGTTGAATGGCCCTTTCTTTTTGAAGTCCTACAAAGGTTTGGACTTGGAAATAATTTCATAAAATGGGTTCAGATAATATACAATAATGCTACAGCAGAAATCCTAACAAACAGCAATATCTCAAAATCAATAAATATCAATAGAGGATGTCGACAAGGCTGTCCACTTTCACCTTTACTGTTTACTATGGCAATTGAACCTTTAGCGATGGCAGTACGTTTACATCCACAAATATATGGAATTAAAGTAGGACCAACAGAACATAAAATCTCCCTGTACGCCGATGACATAATTTTGTTTATGTCGAATCTAAAAAAATCAATTCCAACCTTGTTGAATTTAATAAAGAATTTTGGGGAAATATCAGGATATAAAATAAATAAAACTAAATCTTCAATATTAATGCTAAATGAGACCCAGAGAAATTACCCAGCCCCTGAGGTAAATCAATTCAATGTTGTAAATCAGTTTAAATATTTAGGAATCCAAATTATGCCTAAGCTAGAATCAGTCGCCAGTGTCAACTATGAAGCCTTAATGTCAGATATCAATGAGTTAACTCAGAGATGGATGTCACTACCAATGTCGATGATCGGGAGAATCAATATACTTAAAAGTAATATTTTACCTAAAATACTTTATTTATTTCAATACATTCCCTTATCACCACCTTTAGATCTATTCTCAAGAATAAAAAAAAAGTTAGTGGAATTTATATGGAACAACAGGAGGGCTAGATTACGTTTGTCTTTATTATATTTACCATTTGATCGTGGAGGTCTGAAATGTCCAAATTTTATGTTGTATTATTGGTCGGCACAACTGAGGTCTATGACATATTATTTTTCATCAAATGATCTCCCTCACTGGACTGAAATGGAATCATACAATTTACCTTTACCTCTTCCCATATTCATATACTCAGATTCGGCAAAAAAATTACAAAAACAAGTTAAAAATCCATTTGTAAAGCATATGATCAAAATATGGTGTGAAGCTAAAAACTATTTAAAAGAACCACAGTTATTGTCACAATTTAGTCCAATATGGGGTAATCAATATTTTAAACCAGGGAGAGCGGACGCTGTATTTAAAGTATGGAATTTAAAAGGGATACAAAAGATTCAGGATTTATATTTGCCATGTGCAGACAACATAATGTCTTTTGAAGAGCTGAGGATCAAATTTAATCTCAATAGAACACATTTTTTTAAATATCTTCAACTTAGAAACTTTATTCGATCAAATCAAAATAAAGCTCTCACTCGACCTATTTATTCATCCTTGGAAAAAATGATGATGAAAGATAGTAAAAGAAAGGGTATTATTTCAGAGTTTTATAACTCACTGACACTATCTTCAAGTGAAAATTCACTGAAAAGATTAAACTACTGGAAAGAAGATCTGCAAATTGAAATTTCAGAGGAACAATGGGAATTGGCTTGTACAGAAGCTCAAACCAAATCAATAAATGCACGCCTTAAATTGATACATTTCAAATGGTTAATGCGGATGTATGTTACACCGGAGGAGTTAAATAGATATAACAAAAATATACCAGATACATGCACAAAATGCATGGAAAGTAAAGGAACCCTATTTCATTGTTTATGGGAATGTAGATTAATAAGAATGTTTTGGGAAGAGGTGAGGGTAACAATTGAAAAAATAATCTCAAAACAAATCATATTGAATCCTAAACTGTTTTTGTTGGGTCTGTACCCAGAAAAGCATAATTTTAATAAAAGTGAAAGAACATTCATAGACCTCAGTTTGCTTAATGCCAAAAAATGTATTGCACTATTATGGAAAAAGACTCATAGACCAGATGTGACTCAGTGGTTAAGACAGATGTTAACAAACCTTCCATTAGAAAGAATAACATATATACTAAAATCAAAGGAAACTGTGTTTGAGAATATATGGAGACCTTTTATTGATTATGTAAAAAATTTAAACATAACTCTTGAAGAAGAAGGTGAATGATGTGTGTGGACCTTGTAAATTCCAAACTGGTGAACATAATATGTATACTTATGTATTGGATTGTCTAGACTAAACAGAGGAGCATTGTTGAAGACTTGATTTTGTTGGTGGTTGTTGGTGTTTTTAGGGTATTTTTTTTTTTTGTAGTACTTTAGTGTTAGTGTTTGATTGTTTGTATCATGTTTGTTAAAAAAAAAAAAAAAGGTTCAATAAAGATATTGTGGAAAAAAAAAAAACTAGCATTTTAACTGTATGCACAAAATGGTACAACACACGTGATTAATTTAAGTTCTGTCTCACTTCAAGGTACCACATGGAGCAGGTATACAAGTTTTTTTTCTTTTACTGCAAATGAGAAAAAAAAATCATGACATGATGATGTGTTCGTGACATGGTCTGACCTTTAGGTTGTGGATAATGTCAATACGTTTGTTGCGAAGGTCTTTGAAGTGGATCTGGATCCTCACAGGAAACTCACCCCAACCGCGCCGGGTTAAATGAAAGGGAGGCTCACTGAGAACAGACACGGTGAAAATAATGTGTTATATAGCATCATTAAAATACAAATCTGGAAGAAAAAAAAAGAATATTCTAAAAATCAATGACTGGAAGGGCTCTCATCTTCTACTCCGTTGAAGCTCGTGGTTTTATTCCAACATGAAAAAACTTGATCTTACTGCCTTGACTTACAAAAGCCTGCTTGTGTATGTGCCTGAATAGTTGTGTCTATTCAAGTGTACCCTATAAACAATGCTTTTATTTTTGTTTTCTTAATTAATTCTCTCATTTGCAGTCACCCTGTGTAGAGAGTCAGCAGAGAGCATCAGGGCTGTGTAGGGTTCACTCAGACTTGAATCAGTATGCTGGGGGAGCTTATGAGTTGCTGCTACAGCAACATGAGCACTATGTCAGCTCAGCCAGCCAGGAGGCCAGAGCTTAGTTTACGCATTGCTGACTTATAAAGGAGATCATTTTTTTCAGAGGCCACTGGCAATTTTGAATCCATTTTTAGAGGATAACGTGTTTTTAAAAAGACACACAAAGAGAAATCTGAATTATAGAAACTGAAGGCACAAAAAATATGTTCATAATAGATAATTCTGAAATTAATGAAACAATGATCAAGACAGGTCGAAGCTTCAGCATAGGGCTGGGTACCTCAAATCAGCATCACGATTAATTGAAGAGTTAACTTTTGGATGTCTTTTGTTTTGTTTTTGGTGGTGGGGTGGGGAGATTATAGAGGCACAGCCAATAAATAAAATTACAAAATGTATTACTGGTAATCTACTCACTTTGATTGTCAAAGTACAGATCTTTTCTTTAAAGGTTTATATTCCTTGCCCATAGACTACCAGAGATAGTATACACACATAGATGATGCCTTCAGCCACCAGACCACAAAATACACATACAACAGGTGGCCAATGCAGCAAACTACAAGTACAATATCTGTGCTTCCAGCAGTTAAGTCTGGAGTCTGGAGAGTACCAGTGCTGTGAAAGATGTCCTGCCTGGTTCCTGTCCCCAAGAAGTCGTCTCCATTGGACCTGACAGACTATCGACCAGTTGCCTTCACATTTCATGTGATCAAGGTCCTGGACAGACTTGTCTTAGCCCACCTGAGGCCACAGGTGAAGACATGGCTGGACCCTCTGCAGTTTACATATCAGCCCCATTTAGGAGTTGAAGACGCTGTCATCTACCTGCTGCAGCGAGCTCATTTGCACCTGAATGGCAGAGGAGGCACGGTGAGAATCACGTTCTTTGATTCCTCCAGTGTTTTTAACACCATTCAGCCACTGCTACTGGGTGAGAAGCTGCAAATAATGGGTGTCAACAGCTCTATGATCTCCTGGATTACTGATTACCTGACAGGCAGGCCACAGTTTGTCCGGCTGGGCAGTGTCTTGTCTGATGTAGTGGGTTAGTGATACGGGAGCTCCACAAGGGACTGTGCTTTCTCCTTTTCTCTTTACCTTATACACCAGTGACTTTCAGTACAACTCCAAGTCATGCCACCTGCAGAAATTCTCTGATGACTCAGCTGTTGTTGGGTGTATAAGAGAGGCACAGAATATGCCTCCTAGGCGAGAATACAGGACACTGGTAGACAGATTTATGGAGTGGACTGAACAGAATCACTGGAGGCTGAACGTCAACAAGACCTGAGAGATGGCGACTGACTTCAGAAGAAAGAGGATGCCTTCACAGTCATTGTGGATTAGGGGGGAGGATGTGGAGGACTACAAATACCTGGGTTTCTTGAGCCGCAACAGATTGGACTGGAAATCTAACACCAAGGCTGTGTACAACAAGAGCACTCTGACAGAAGTGCAATATCCCCCGCCTCCGTTTTCTTTGAAGATCCCAATACTTACTGACAGAGAGCAGTTTTCAACTTTTCAATATAATTACTGTGGCAGAACCAAATTATGACAAGGCCATCATCCATGAATATACAACAAAGTATACAACCCACAGTTGTAGGTCAGGATCCCAAGGTGAACCTGTGTAGCAAGTATGGTGAACCTAAGCCCCTTTTCCACTAGTACCTACTCAGCCCGACTCGCCTTGACTCTACTCGGCTCGACACGGTCTGGTTGGTTTTCCATTTCAACTGAGTACCACCTCAAGTGGGTGGGGTTGGGTTCATTACAGGAAGGCGGCCCGTTATCTCGTTATATTGTTTACATGCTAACGTTTTCACTGATAAATAATGTAAAAGATGCTTAAAATCATAAAACACTAACCATCTTCCCCGTGAGCAGCCATCAGCTTGGAAACCTCCTGGTATATTTTTCATTTCTGGTCGCTCCGCTGCAGCAGAGCCGACGGGGCTGAATAGTTCATCGTTGTCAAATTTGTCCAAATGCAGTTTGTTTTTCAAGAACAGGGATCCAAGCACTGCAACACCAATGGAAGAAATGTGTGCACCGACGGGGAGACTTGAAAAATAACCACATTCGATCAAATATGATCACTAAACTTTTCAGCCACAGCACTGGTGGCGCGTTCTGAAATGAAATACCAGGAGGTCTCCGAGCTGATGGCTGCTCACGGGGAAGATGGTGAGTGTTTTGTGACGGTGTTGACTTGTTAGGGGCTCTAGAGAGCTTTACATGTTCTATAGTAAGAGATCATAGGGATTGCCAACCTTGACCTTTGACCTTTTGACCCCAAACCTGTAGTCAGAGGTTATGGTCTCAGAGTGAACCTGTGTACCAGGTTTGGTGACCCTAGTTTTTTTTTTTGTTGTTGAGATATAGTTTATAAGCAGGGGTGCACATAAGTGGTACTCAAGTGGTGCACAGGTTAGCGGAGGCTCAACCAGGGAGGTTCATCATCATCTACAATGCATGAAGTGGAAATGGATAACTGTGAGGGAGACACTGAGGATGACAACAACGAAGTCTGCAGTTATTAGGACCTTGCTACATATGGGGTGAGTACCACTTATGTGGAGCCTTGTTTATAAGCCATGTTGATGTTGACCTTTGACCTTGCGATCCCAAAACCACAGTCACACTTCAGGATCACAGGGTGAACATGTGTACCAAGTGTGGTGGCCCTAGCTTTACTTGTACAGTAATAAAGCATAAGCCATAAGCCACAAGTCTTACACAGTTGAAAGTTTCTTTGTGTGTGTGTGTGTATATGTGTGTGTGCGCGTGCATGCGTGGTAGGGTTGCCAGCTTTCTCACAGCCAAAAAAGAGACAGAGGGTTTTAACTATTGCTCGGTGCCACAACGTTGTGGACATTAGTGTTGTCATAATACTGGGATTTTTTACCTTGATAATACCTTAAAAAATAAAAAATAATGATATTCACTGTCATGTTTAATACTACAAGGAAAAAACATACCCCACTGTATACCTAGAAATTTCAGATTTTACAGAATACAGAATCTCAGTTTAAAAATGTGTAATAGCTATGTTTTTAATAATGGATTGCATTTATATAGCACTTTTCATGACACCCAAAAACACTTCACAATGAGTCCATTATTCATTCTTACTCCACAGACAATACTAGTGGTAAACTACCTTTGTAGCCACAGCTGTTCTGGGGTAAACTGACGGAACCATGGCTGTCAATCCAAGCCAATGGCCTCTCCAACCACCACCGAACATTTATCCACATTCATACATCAGTGTCATGAACCATGGACACACCGGAGGCAAGGTGGGTAAAGTGTCTTTCCCAAGGACACAACAGCAAGGTGGGGGGAGTGGGATTCGAACCGCCAATCCTCCGGTTATTGGGCGACCTGCTCTACCTCCTGAGCCACTATGGTCTCATTTTTGTTTCTCTTTGAGAAATAATGCAACTTGAGCTAGAAAACACAACGACACTGCAAAAAGTCAAATATAAGTAAAATGAAATAAATTAAGGCTGTTTATGCTTGTTTTTTGTCTGACAAGCTATTTATTCTTGCTGTGCAGTTTATGTGTAAGAAAATTTTACATGCTTTCCAATAGTTTTAACTTGTTTTATGCAGTTTGATAAGTCAAATTTTCTTTCTCTGTTGGGAGATAATTTTACTTAAAATTAACAAAAAAAATTCTGGCAATAGATAATTCCAGTTAAAATTAGAAAAAAATATCTGCCAACAAAGTAAGATTAAATTGCTTGAAACAAGTAAAAACTTTGGTAAATCAAGTAAAATCTTACAGAAAACTGCACAACAAAAAGAAATTCTTGTCTTGTCAAAATTATCTTGTGAGAGAAAAACAAGCATAAAGCCTTGATTTGGGATATTTTATCTTACCGGAGTGGTGGCCTAGAGGTACAACATCCACCCCACAACCGGGAGACTGGAGTTCCGAGTCCCGGCTGGGTCATGCCAAAGACCATAAAAAATGGAACTTCCTGCCATCCAGCTTGGTGCTCAGCAAAAATGGAACAGAGGAGGGAAATGTTGGTTACCCAGCCATAGGGGGCACACAAGCCAGTGTACTCCCTGTGCTGGTCCCAAGCCCAGATAAATGGACAGGGTTGCATCAGTAAGGGCATCCCGTGTAAAAATCCTTGCCAACTCTATATGTGGATCATCACGATATCAGGTGATGATATGCTGTTGCGACCCTAAACGGGAACAGCCAAAAGACAAAAAAAAAAAAAAAATACTGAGATTTCCATTTTTACAGTGTGATAGATACCGCCTTCGGCATAAAATTACATCAGCGAAGTATTCCTGATTCAAACAAGCACAAAAGCAGCAATGGAAAACCTGCACAGGTGGCTGGGAACTACATTGCAAACAGCATGTCTTGCCTTTTTAGAAGTTCTTTCTTCTTACCTTCTTTAAAGAAAAATCCTTCATTATATCCTTTAAGTCCAGCTCATGAATGTCATCATACTCTATGGATGCATGCTTGATCCAGTATACTTTTTACAAAGTTTGGAGTCCACTGTCCCACGCACACCTGTCTGATATAAGCAATCAGGGCCTTTCTTCTCCCGAGTGCTTTAACGGCCTACCTGTCTCCTCCGTGCATAATTAGCAGCCTCCATCACTCAATGCCCCAGCTTAGAAAAATCCTATACGCTTCGGGATTTCTTGAGCAATTCGCTTTCCCAAAGCTCTTTTCATCTCAGTAATTTTATAAGCACCACTGTCAAACTTTTTTCCGGACATTTTGATCAAGCTAATTACTTCTTACTCTCTCACTGGCGCTTGCATAGTCACATGTCAAAACAATTCCTCTGATAGGCTACGGTTACGTGGTATCATGTGGGGCACTTGTAAATTAGACCAGTCAGCAACTACACATGAATATCAAGTGATGGACATAGAATTTGTCCAATTAACAACAATGTGATCTTTTTCACTGGCTCATGATAGACCCTGATCTTCGTAGGCCCTTGGGCTTCAGCCCAGCCTAGCCCGTTCATTAAGGCAGCCTTAAATATCTGGGACAACACACATTCCATTCGGGACAAACATATTTAGCCCAATAACCGGGACAGTTGGTGACCCTAGTGTGTGTGTGTGTGTGTGTGTGTGGGGGGGGGGGGGGCGCGCTTAACTGTGTTTTATTTCAATGTGTGAAGCACTCTGTGCTACAATTTTTTGTATGAAAACTGCTATCCAAATAAAGCTTTGATTGATAAGGAATGTTAACCTTGACCTTTTGACCCCAAACCCATAGTTTGAGGTCAGGATCCCAAGGTGAACCTGTGTAGCAAGTTTGGTGACCCTAGCTTTCTTTGTTGTTGAAATATAGTTTATAAGCCATTTTGATGTTGATCTTTGACCTTGTGATCCCAAAACCATAGTCACACTTCAGGGTCACAGGGTGAACCTGTGTACCAAGTTTGGTGACCCTAACTTTACTCATACAGTAATAAGGTATAGGGAATGTTAACCTTGACCTTTTGACTCCAAACCCATTGTCAGAGGTCAGGATTCCAAGATGAACCTGTGTACAAGGTTTGGTGGCCCTAGCTTTACTTGTTTTATCGTAAATGTAGCATTTACCATAGTGCAACTGCAATGTTAACTTTGAACCTTTGATCTCCTTGAACCCAAACCCATAGTTAGGTGAGGGTGTAAGTCGTCCAAGATATGTATTAGATACAACTACTGTATCAATTTGAAAAGCCTACATAATTTCTTTCAGTAGTTACTATGTTTAGAAGATACTGTATATAGGAGCAGATTTACTAATGTGCCATTGCAAAACCGTGTTTTGGTGTTAAAAAACTACTGTTGAGATTTACTAAAGGGCGGAGAGCAAAATTAGTGGTGGAAAGGCGTGGACTATGTTAATTTTGCGCCTGGCCTCATTGCATATGTATTTGTGGGAGTTGTCATGTCAAAACACAAATTTGAGGCAGGGGAGTATTTAAATGGCTGGCGCAAGGTGATTTACTAAGGTTTGCAGTTGTCAATCTCTTGCTACAGTCATGTGAAAAAATTAGGATACCCTGTATAAGCCTGTGTTTTTTTTTGTTTTTTTTTAAACATATTTGGACATATGGATATTTAATATCAGTGTTTAAAATACTGGGAGATTCATGTACTACAACTAAACAATTAAAAACGAATAAAAGACTTTTTTCAAATTTTCTGTAAAATATAATTCTAAACAAATAGTGAAGAATAAATTAGGATACCCCCCATCTTTTATAGGACACCCCCACATTCTTTCCAACTTAAAATGGCTAAAATAAATGGTAAAAAAAATACAAAAACAAAAACAAGGTTAGACACAGATATGTGAACATTTCTTAATAAAGAACTGAATATTTGATGGGGTATCCTATTTTTTTCACGACTGTAAATGCACCAGGATTTAACGCCCAAAAAAAGCTTGTCTTAATTCATCTTCGCCTGACATGATAGCGATTATTGGTGCCAGGAGGAGACACTGGCGAAAACTGAGGGCACGTGGCCGAAGCTCCTCTCTGCCCGTGACTTTATTTGGCATGACAGAAGAACAGATTATACGAATATCAACAGTCTCACAGAGATCAGTGTTGTGCTGAACTGGACATCAGCCAGCAGTTTTGTTTTTTTATTTCATTTGTTTATACTGTACATGGGCAGCGCGGTGGCGGAGTGGTTAGCACTGCGGCAGCACGGCAACCCACCCTTGGCTGGGGGATCCTGGGTTCAATCCCAGCCCCCGACGAACAGTGATCTGTGTGGAGTTTGCATGTTCTCCCCGTGTCTGCGTTGTTAACTGGCATCAACTGGGGATTCTAAATTGTCCTTAGGTATGACTGTGAGAATGAATGGTTGTCTGTCTCTCTGTGTTGGCCCTGCAATGGACTGGCGATCTGTCCAGGGTGTACCCTGCCTCTCGCCCAAAGATGCTGGGATAGGCTCCAGCGCCCCCATGACCCAAAAAGGATTAAGCGGAAGATGACGAATGGATGGATATACTGTATATAGCCTACTACATGAATTTGTATCCATAAAATAAGATCTAGGAGCCCTCCTACCTGCAGTGTCAGCCGAGAGTGACTTTTTTTCCTCTTTTCTACGGAGGTTCAGACTCAGACTCTGGAGTTTTCCTCTCCTATCAGCTTCCCCTCGCTCTTGAAGCAAAATCTTCCACAATGCCAATTTTCTTCGTTTTTTTTCTCTACCCATATTTCTATATTTACAGTATTTCTTTTTGTGGTGCATAAAACAGTAATTCAGTTCCCTCTTCTCTCCATTTCGCTCTCCCAGTTCAGGATACACAATATAGGAGGAAAACAACAATGAAATTATTAACAAAAAGAGTGCACAGATCCATAGAAAAGTCCCTCGAAATTGCAACACCGTAATTCAATGGCATTTATAAAAAGTTGTGAACTGGGAGACCCATAGATTTTGTTAAAAAAAAAGTTATTCACATAATAAAACCCCAGAGTCTCCATCAGACCATGACGGTTCTAGTGTTAATAAAATACAGTCATGTGAAAAAATTAGGACACCCCATTAAATATTCAGTTCTTTATTAAGAAATGTTCACATATCTATGTGTAACCTTGTTTTTGTTTTTATTTGTATTTTTTAACATTTATTTTAGCCATTTTAAGTGGGAATGAATGTGGGGGTGTCCTAAAAAGATGGGGGTGTCCTAATTTTTTCCTCACCATTTGTTTAGAATTACATTTTACAGAAAATTTGAGAAAAGTCTTTAATTCATTTTTAACGGTTTAGTTGTATTACATGAATCTCCCAGTATTTTTAACATTGATAATAAATATCTATATGTCCAAATATGTTAAAAAACACACAGGCTTATAGAGGGTGTCCTAATTTTTTCACACGACTGTAAAAACATTGGTCAAATAATCATTTATTCATGAGTAGTCCTTTTTAAAATTAGATAAAAGTACTTCATTTATACATATTAAACAAAAAAGTCTGCCATGTTAAATGAAAATCTAAATTTTGAAATATAATGAACTATGAAACTATTTCAGTGGGGTTTTTACGCTTAAACAAAAGCTTAAAAAAAGCTATATATATTATGGTCCTCCAAACTGGCTGTGCCTATGTTGATGACCCACTTCCTCATCAGCTGTGCCTGTGTGCAATTTAAACAGCTCTTGGCTGGGTGGTCATTACTGAAATTAAGTGTCTGTGTTCATAATTTTGCATGTTGTTAGTAGATCAATGGCAAAAATTGGCCACTCCCTTAGGCGCTCTGTCTAAATTGTGCACTCGCTAGTTTGCGCTGCCTTAGTAAATCTGCCCCTTACAGAAAAATCTGACCTGACCTTTGACCTCAAGGTTCTCCGATAAGAATGAAATGGCAATATGCACATCATCAGAGTATATCAAACCATGGTACCAAGTTTCAAAACAATTCAAACAAAACTGTATGAGGAGTTGATTTCACAAGACAGTTACTGTCTATGAAATGAGGTGAAATAGGAGGTCATAGGTCAGGGCCTATAACCCCCACAAAAATCATCTGATCAGAATCAAATTGCAATATGCGCATGCTCAGTGTATATCAAAACATGGTACCAAGTTGAAATTAAGAGGAAGTGTAGAGGCCCTTGCTTTGAATGACTTCAGCACATCTGCGCCCTCAGGACATCACTAGTTTCTCAGACTACTCTGGTTTGATCTTGGTCCATTCTTCTTCAGTCTCTTCCAAAGTTCAGTAACTGTAGTAGGTTTCTTAGCCATTAATTTGTCACCAAGGATTTTCCAGAGATTCTCTATGGGGTTTAGATCTGGACTCTGGGCTGGCCATTTCATTATTTCAATATCGTTAGATTCAAGGAACTATTCAACTCGTTTTGCAGTGTGACGAGGGGTCATTGTCCTGCATGAAAATTGTGGGCTGATGGGAGACAATTGCAGTGAAGGAATTGCATGTTGCCGAAGGTGGTTCACATAAACATTTGCATTCATCCTGCCACATAGCTGTATAAGAGGCCCAACTGTTGCTCCAGAAAACATCCCCCAAACTATGACACTTCCTCCTCCAAATTAACTGACTTCTTCACACACTCTGGGTTCAGTCTTTCCTCAGTTTGACGCCAAACATATTGTTTCGAATCAGACCCAAATAAATTGAACTTACTCTCATCACTGAAGTGCACTCTGGACCAGTTCTCCTCTGTCCACACAGCATGCTCCTCAGCAAAAGCAAGTCCAGCCTTTTTATTCTTTCTGCTAATGACAGGTTCGATCACAGCACAGTGAGCTTTGAGTCCAAACTGTCTTCAATGGAGAGACATTGTGTACAGAGACGGATCTCTGCCCTGTCCAGCAGTGAACTGGCGAGCAATTCCAGCTGCAGTTTTGAACCAATTCCCCACTGAGAGTCTTAGCATAATCCTGTCCTCCAAACCAGAGCAGTGTGAGAAACTAGTGATGTCCTGTGGGCACAGATGTGCTGAAGTCATTCAAAGCAAAGGCCTCCACACTTCCTATGAATTTTTTTAATCCTATAGTCCTGAAAAAACACTGTTTAAATCTTCTCTTCTGACACAGTGGTCACTGTCCTCTAATTTTGCTCACTGCTTTTTTTTTTTTTACAGAATAAATGTTTGGTGACCCTAGCTGTACAGTAATAAGGTATAGGGAATGTTAACGTTGACCTTTTACCTTTTGAACCCAAACCCATAGTCAGAGGTCAGGATCTCAAGGTGATCCTGTATACCAGGTTTGGTGGCCCTAGCTTTAGTCACTTTATAGTAATAGTAAATGTAGCATTTGCCATAGTGCAACTGCAATGTTTTACTTTGACCTTTGACCCCAAACCGATAGTTAGGTCAGGGTGTAAATCATCCAAGATGTGTATTAGATACAACTACTGTATTGATTTGAAAAGCTTACGTCATTTATTTCAGTAGTTATTGTGTTTAGAAGATTTAGGGAAAATCTGACCTCTGACCTCAGTGTCATCCAATGAGAGTGAAATTGCAATATGTGCATCATAAGAGTATATCAGACCATGGTACCAAGTTTCAAAACAATCGGAACCAAACTGTAGGAGGAGTTGATTTCACAAGACAGTTACTGTCTATGAAGTGAGGTGAAACAGGAGGTCATAGGTCATAACTCCCGCAAAAATCATCCGATCCACACCAAATTTAAATGTGCTCATCCTCGCTGTATATCAAACCATGATACAAAGTTTCAAAACAATCGGAACAAAACTGTAGGAGTTGATTTTACAAAAGTAAGACAGACGGACTGACTGACCCATAACTTAACCCCCTTTGGTTTTCGCCCAAAGACCCCTTTAGGCTTCAACCGGTGGGGGATAAAAGCTGTGGCAGAGACCTAAACACTACCTGCCTGCAAAGCTGTTGTGAATGAGCTGCTCGGCCCTGATGCAGTTAAAATAGCTAAAGTCCCTCTTTCAGATAACACAATTCCCAGACGTATCGATGACATGTTTGCAGATATTGAAAATGATGTTTTGTAAAACATACGCATCAGTGGGAAATTTACGTTGCAAATCGCTGACTCTACAGACACAAGTAGACATGCACAACTCTTAGCCAATAAATCATTTTGTGGATGGAGATAAAATCAGAGATAATTTCCTACTTTGCCAAGAATTACCAGAAAAAAACAACAGGAGAGGAAATTTTTTTGTTCACATCAGAGTATCTTGAACAAGGAGGAATTCAGCAGGGAAAACTGCACGAGTGCCTGTACTTATGGAGCAGCCACCATGATCGAGTGCACCAAAGGCTCTGCTAGCAGCGTGAAAGAGACACCCAGAAGTTGTTACGCACTATTTTTTGCATTGTGAGGTGCTCGTTCCCAAGACTTTACCAGCAGACCTAGCTCCTGTATTGGTTGATGTCGTGTGGATGGTAAACTTTGTAAAGGCAGGGGGCAGGGCTAAACAGCCCAGGTTTCACACTGAGTTAGCATAAACAAATTGCAAGTCCATTTTGTAACATTTCTAATTGGTGGTGTACTGTGGGGGTTTTTTCAATGTAAAAAAAAAGATTAAAAAACACTGAGTTAGATATACAAATTAGTTTAACATTAACTGAAGCAGTTGTCACTAATGTTAAAACAGCTCTAGTGCTCCCCAACTGATGGTCTGCTATTCTAGCATTAGCAGGTTTGTTTATAACAGGATACGATCCCAGAGGAAAATCAGAGGTGAACTAAGTGGAGGTCCTGCCTCCATGGCCCTATTCTCTGAAGGAGATGAGAGACTAAATCAGCTGATTGCATTTATTAATTTCAAAAAGAACTGTTATTTCATACTGAATTTAATAAAGTGTTTACTACATATCCACATACATAAGGGGACAGTGCATGAACGATATGGTGGGAAAAGTATTTACAGAAGCGGTGGGAGCCTAAATGACATGAGCTAAATTGCATCGGTTCAATGGTCTGAATGTTGGTTTTGGTTAATTGCCCAGCCCTACTTTAGCCTAAAGCAAACCAGAGTGCGTGCATGACTTAGGTGTGCCCGAATTAGTCAGGCTGATGTTGACGTCACAGCTGACTCAGATGGAATAAAGGGTTTGATGTCATCTAATGAGGTGTGTGTACAAACTCTACAAAAATATTCTTTTTTTTTCTTACTTTTGCTAAATGCACTCCAACAAGATTCAGTGTAGTACTTAACCTGCAGTGAGATAAAATTGGTTTTACCATAAGTGGCGCCCTCTGTGGTTATGGGCTGTGTGGTCTCCCGGCGTGGGGGGCTCCACGGGATGGTTGCTCCTTCATGTGGTGCCTCGGTGCCGAGCAATGCCTCTTTTATTTTATATATGTGTAAGAGAAGTAGAGGGTGATGTATGTGCCTGTGTTTGTGGGTATGTTTATGGGAGGGTTGGAAGGGGTGGCGATGTATCGGGTAAAATATGTAACTAAGTGTGTCTACTGTTTTTATCTATGTAAAGCACTTTGAGCAGCATCTCATGTTTAAAAAGTGCTATACAAATAAAGTTTGACTGACTGATAAAAGGGGATGGAGAGACACATCAGCAACCATACACAAGGGGGCACCACTCACTCAGGGATTTTCTTATGCTGTTTTCTCTCTGCAATAACATGGTGTGAACATCAGCAGACAGTGCATTTGGAAACAAGTTTCTCTCACCCCGTATCTCATGGAGCCAAGAATGCTGGCAAACGTGGCGATTTGGGGGTTTTGTCAGGGTTTGTAAAAGGTTGCCAAACAGGTCGCAAACAGTTTTTAAGGTCTTTAAGGTCTTTTAAGGTCTTTTTAAGGTTTTTAAGGTTTTTAAGGTAACAGTTTTTCTTGTCGCCAAAAAAATCTGAAGCGGTTAAAGATGGATGGATGTTTGAATTTTTTTGGCAAATGTATTTTTCCTCAAAGAGTTGCAACTGTTTGCAAAATACTTGTAAGCATTTGCAAATGGCTGTAATGTATGTTGCTACAGTTCTTTTTGGTTCACCAAGTAGTGAACACAAATCACTAGATGGTCTGACTGATAGTTTGGGGTTTTATTATGTGAATAACTTTGCTTCAACAAAATCTATATGCCTCCCAGTCCATGACTTTTCCTAAATATGTGTTTTATGTTTTCTGATTTCTGTGTTCTGATGATTTTGTGAATACAAATTGATTTAGTATACGTGTAAACAAATGAAATATCCTTGTGATAAAAGAATTAGGCTGCATGTCCACCAAATGCATTTTTTGTCACCTCACCGCCCTGAACGTCTTTTTATCAGCGTTTGTGTACTGCGCTCTGGAAAAATAAAGTCTGTGCCCTGTATCCCAGCAACAGCTTGTCACTCACAGCTCAGCACTTCCACTTTTCCTATGGTCAGACTTTCTACTTACTTTTTTAATAGCAGTCTCCAAATAACAATGGACAGAAAACGTATTCTAGCATTGGTAGCAGCTCTGGATGCAAAATATGATGACACGGGAAACAGGAGTCTGAGTACAGACTGTACCGGCGTCCTACAGTCATGTGAAAAAATTAGGATACCCTGTATAAGCCTGTGTGTTTTAACATATTTGGACAAATGGATATTTAATATCAGTGTTTAAAATACTGGGAGATTCATGTAATACAACTAAACAATTAAAAATGAATTAAAGACTTTTTTCAAATTTTCTGTAAAATATAATTCTAAACAAATAGTGAGGAATAAATTAGGACTTCCCCATCTTTTTTAGGACACCCCCACATTCATTCCCACTTAAAATGGCTAAAATAAATGTTAAAAAATACAAATAAAGGACTTCCGGTCTGGACGCCATGGCGACTGCAGCTTAACACTGAAGTTCTCAGACCCAATCCAGGATAACACATTGAAAATCAAACTTAACGGATTTTTGGAGGAGTGAAAATCAAAAGACAAAATCATCATGTCTAAAGGAAAACAGAAGAAACTGAAATTCTCCAGGCCAGGACACGTATCGGCCGGAGAATCCGAACTGGAAGATCTCCGTTCAGAAGACGAGGAACTGGTGATAGCTAACAAAAGGGTTAGCCTGAAATCACTATTTGAGGAGCTACGACGATTTCGCCGAGATGTTACGGCCGAATTTCGGGAATTCAGAGAAGAATTGAAAAGGACAAACAGCAGAGTGGACCAGGCCGAGAACCGAATCTTGGAAACAGAGGATCGAATAAAAGTGCTCGAAGATTCTGTGCTAGACCTACGCAAAAGACAAGCAGCTATAGAGGCTAAGCTAACCGACCAAGAAGGAAAACAAAGAAGAGACAACATAAGAATTCATGGTCTGATAGAAGGAACCGAAAATGGTTTTAACTCAATGGCAGAATGCGTGGAATCCTTACTAAGAGAGAAATTGGATATTCCACAAACCACCGACTTGAAGATAGATAAGGCACATCGTTCATTAGCCGCTAGGCCGGCGGCGGAAGCGCCCCCACGTTCGGTGTTGGTAAGATTTTCCAATTTCAAAATAAAACAAGAGGTTGTAAGACTGGCCTGGCAGAAAAAAGGATTTATGCACCAGGAGAGAAAAGTCTACGTGGAACACGATTACGCCCCGGAGGTCCTTAAAAAGCGCAGGGAATACAATGACGCGAAAAAGGTGTTAAGAGAGAAGAAATTGCGCTTTCAGACACCATTTCCTGCGAAGTTAAGGGTCTTCTACGGCGATGAAACGTGTCTCTATAATTCGGCGGAAGAAGCAACAGCTGACATGGCGAAAAGAGGCCTCCCGGTAACGGTATTTAAACCCACCGCAGACCCGAGTGAGAAGATCAAAACGCAAACATGGACAACACAAAGACCTTCAAAATCCACGGACCAGCAGCGGGAAACCCAGCACCAGAGCGTCGCGGATAAACTATCCGTTTTCAGGTTGGAATAGCGACCTTTTTTTTTTTTTTTTTTTTTCTCTTGAATCAATCCGCACATCCAACCCCCCTCATACAAGGTAACAAACATTAAAGGAGATGCATATTCAGCATGTGGTAAAACATTTCATGGAACAATCATATTATTTGAAACAAATAAGTCTTTGTAATAAAAAAAAAAAAAACTTGTTAAAATAGAAATGTGACAATAATCCACATGTTCTCCTCATACTAACAAATACTGTTTTTGCGTGAATGTTTGATGTGATGGGGGTGGGAGGGTGCACACAATTTCACAGGGTTTAGGCATAAAAGGAAAAAAAAAAAAAAATCATTACAAGTTTGGATTGGGTTCTGAAACTCACGTTAAAAGCATGGGACTACTTTCAGTGGTAAGAGAGGGCCCTCAACACGTAACAGAGTTTGAGGAATTTCCCTCAGAGCCTTCACTCCATCAAGGCTCTTACAGGGTCTTTAAAAAGACCTCAGCTCAGGAAGTTCTTATGACAGTTTTTTGTTTTAAAGTTTTTTACACTATGTTCTTAATGTTTTTCTTGTTTTTAATGTTCTTTCAGTTTCTGAGTAGCACAAAAGAGGGCCACCACACAGTTATACTAAACAAAACAACACAATGGAGAAACAGGGTGTAACCAAAATAATTTCATATAATGTAAAAGGAATCCTGAATCCAGTTAAAAGATCCAAGATTCTAGGCAAAATGAAAAAAGACAAAGCAGGAATAATACTTTTACAAGAAACCCACCTAACAGACGTGGAACACAATAAACTCAGTAGACAAGGGTTTAAAATGATCTCTTCATCTTCATATAAATCAGGGAGGAGGAGGGGAGTAGCGACATTGATATCAACCAAAATTACATTTGAAAAAAAATCAGAACACAAAGATAAAGAAGGGAGATACAGTTTGGTAACTGGGCGGCTAGAGGGAGAAGATATCACCCTGCTGAATGTGTATGCTCCCCCAGGGGCTAACTGGAAATTTTATAAAAATGTATTCGACCTAATGATAACTAAAGCTCAAGGTTTAGTGATATGTGGTGGGGACTTCAATCTTAGACTGAATCCATACTGGGATGCTTCTGGTAATTCCCCACATCAAAATAACACCCAAAACAGGAAGACTCGGATGCTACTAAAAGAATTGGGAATCTGTGACGTGTGGAGGGAACTCAACCCCAGTGTAAAAGACTATACATTTTACTCAACTCCACATTCATCTTACTCAAGGATTGACTATTTTTTTATGTTTAATAGAGACATTGGAAGAGTAAAAACATGTAAAATAGGACTGATGGATCTCTCCGACCACAGTCCGATCTACATGGACTTAAATATCCAAAAATACACAAATAATACATTTTCTTGGAGGTTAAATTCAAATGTCCTGAAAGGACCATTGAAAGATGAATTGGAATCAGATATTCTCAGATATTTGGAAGATAACGATAATGGAGAAGTATCCCCTTTAATACTGTGGGATGCATGTAAAGCTGTAATAAGAGGAAAGATTATTGCAAAACTGGCAACCCAAAAGAAACTAAGACAAGAAAAACTATCCACATTAGAGTCAGAACTTAGGAACCTAGAAAAAGAACACAAAGGCAACACTCATTCTACTGACTCGCTCAAGATTAAGGAAATTAAAAACCAAATAAATGAGATCTACACAATAGAAATCCAGAAGAAACTTACATTTCTGAAACAAAAATACTATGAAGCAGGCAGTAAATCGGCAAAATTGCTAGCCTATAAATTGAGGAAACATCAAACAGAAAGAGCAATCTACAAAATCAGAGACCCAGTATCAAAGGAAATAAAATTCAGAATTCAGGATATTCTTAAAAACTTCGAGAATTACTATAAGAACTTATACTCCCACAAAAAACATAAAAACGCATCCGAGGCATTCCTAAACACATTAAACCTTCCCCAACTTACGGAGTCACAAAATAAAACACTACTGTCAGAAATACATCCTAAAGAATTGGAAAAAGCAATTATGAAACTTAAAGCTAACAAATCCCCAGGAGCTGATGGCTATACAGCAGAGTGGTACAAAACCTTTAAACAGCAACTATCTCCTCTCCTCCTGAAAACATTTAATTATGTCCTCCACACAGGGGAAATCCCCCCCTCCTGGAGAGAAGGGGTCATTGCAGTTATACCTAAACCTGAAAAGGATAAACTAGAGTGCTCCAACTACAGACCAATCAGTGTACTAAATCAGGACTATAAGCTTTTTACCATTATCCTTGCCAAAAGGTTAGAAAATATACTGACAGACCTAATTCATTTAGACCAAACAGGTTTTATAAGACAAAGACAGACACAAGACAACATTCGATGCACTTTACACATAATTCATCATATAAAAAAATATAACTTAAATGCAGTCATATTGGGATTAGATGCTGAAAAAGCATTCGATTCGGTTGACTGGTCTTTTCTATATAGAATCTTATCCAGTTTCAATTTTCATAACAACTTCATTAGAACTATACAGGCATTATATAAAAAACCAACAGCTAAAATAAGGATTAACGGTAATTTATCATCATCTTTTGAACTGGAAAGAGGATGTCGTCAGGGCTGCCCCCTGTCTCCACTGCTCTTTGCAATCTTCATAGAACCTCTGAGCCAATGGATAAGACAAAACCAAAAAATTCAAGGTATTACACTTGGTCAGAAGGAACATAAAATAGCACTCTTTGCTGATGACATTTTAATATACCTAGGGCAGCCGGACACTTCTTTACCAGAACTAACCTCAGTTTTTTCAGAGTATGGAGATTTATCGGGGTACAAATTAAATATGCATAAAACCCAAGTTTTAACATTCAACTATGACCCAAATCATTATTCACTAAGCAAACTCAAAACTAACTGGGAGTCGGAATCTATGAAATATCTGGGGGTCAATATCCCGAAACAACTCAACAAAATTATATCACTAAACTATGATCCACTGGTGACAAAAATAAAATCTGACCTAGCAAGATGGAATATGATACCATTCTTGGGTACTGCACAAAGAATTGAAGCAGTCAAAATGAATATACTTCCACGTCTTCTATACCTTTTCCAAACAATACCGGTAGAACCTCCCAAAAAAACATGGCAGGAGCTGGACAGAAGGATCTCAAGATTCATATGGCAGGGCAAGAGACCTAGAATCAGATATAGAACCCTACAGCTAAACAAAGACAAAGGTGGGCTCGCGCTGCCAAATATCAGGGACTACTTTAAAGCCGCACAAATTAAAACTTTAGTAGAGATATGTAACCCAGTCTACACTGCACAATGGAAGGAGATCGAATGCCAAATAACAAGTGACATCTCCCTACAGGCGATAATAGGGAACAATGTCTTACCTAAGCTTTTGAATAACACTAACCTGTGGATAGAGACCCCGCTAAAAATTTGGTTTAAGATAGTCAGAGAGAATCAAACTAAAGAGCCCTATCGACTTCTGCAATGGATCGCCTATGATCAGGACTTTACTCCTAATAAAACAGACACCAGATTTAAAAAGTGGAAGGAGAAAGGGCTGATAAAATATTACGATTTTTTTAAAGGGCAAATCTTAAGAAGTTTTGAAGATTTGAAAAAACAAGGCCTAATAAATCAAGACCTTTACAGGTTCTTCCAGCTTAGACACCACATAAACAATATACTTAAAAAGGAGGTTTTGGAAAGGGCCCAGTCAGGTGTTCTGAAGGTCTTCTTAATGGCATATAAAGGGATCCCAGGGATCAGATACATTTCTAAAATATACCAAGGTCTTCAAGACTTAAAAGGAGACAACACATCTTATATAAAAGAGAGATGGGAAAAAGAGGGGAATTTCACTTTACAACTGGAAATATGGGAAAAGCTAAATAAACAGCAATGGAAAAGTACCTCATCCCTGCAGTGGAGAGAATTTGGATGGAAAAACTTGGCAAGATTTTTCAGAACACCTGCACAAAACAAATTTACCCATAAGGGATTGAACTGTTGGCGCTTGTGTGGTGAAAAGACTGCAAATCATTTTCATGTGTTTTGGTCATGCCCAGTTATCCACCAATATTGGACCAAGGTACAGACAATATTGGGGAAAATATTCAAAATTACAGTTCCCTTTTCTTTTGTAACTTTGTATTTGGGTTTACTACCGGACTCACTGGAAAGACGAGGAGAAAAATACTTATTCAGTGTTTTAATATTGGCAAGCAAAAAAGCTCTAACTAAAAAATGGATGTTGAAGGACTGTCCTACACCTGAAGATTGGACTAACGTGATCCAAGACATTTACTCGATGGAAAAGTTGACATTCGCACTGAGACAGGACATGGATGTGTTCATGAACTTTTGGCAACCCTGGACCGCATATGTGTCTTCCATTAGATCTAATCTTTGACAAATACCATTTCAATAATGGTTCCGCTCTTTGTTCCAACGCTACTCAGATGCTCTTTTATCTTTATTTACTTACTTTTTCTTTTTGTTTGTTTTTTACTGGTTTTTTTTTTTTTTTTTTATTTGTTTCTTGTTTTTTTTTCTCTTTAATTGCACTTTTTCTTTCACTTTAAAAAAAAAAAAAAAAAAAAGGGGTGTTGTAAGAATTAATCTTCCAATGTTGTCAGATATCAGAAAATAAGGGAACATGTGATGAAAATGTAAACACTGCATTGCTGTAACGACCTGTATACCCTTTACAAAAACTTAAATAAAAAAAAAAAAAATACAAATAAAAACAAAAACAAGGTTAGACATAGATATGTGAACATTTCTTAATAAAGAACTGAATATTTAACGGGGTATCCTAATTTTGTCACATGACTGCACGCCCTGCCCTTCCTTACTCTGACTGACTGCTTAGAAAGGTCCGACATTGACGAGCTCAGCTGCAGTCTGGAAAGTTGAAATTTTTTCAACTCTGAGCACCGCGACAAAAAGCGGCCACCGCCCAGAGTGTTTCAGTGCTGAGGGCGCTCAGCGCTGTAGACGCTGGACTACATAGAGAGTGAATAGAAGACAGTCGCCCACAGCTGAAAAAACGTGTTTGGTGGACACACAGCCTTACAGTCTCAACAGCGCAACCCCCGACACTGGCTGTCATCCTTCAGCACCACACATCCGGCCTGCATCATCTACAGGTAGAGTAATTATAAGGATCTAGACTTTTATTATAATTCCAAACACGAACAGAAAGTTAGTAAACCCAAAAATAATAGTAATATCAATCCAACAAATCTCAACAGAATCGAAAGAAACAATAGCGCTTCCGATGAGCGCTCACACACCGTCTCCAGATGAAGGTAGGGCTCCCTATATTTACGTGTTGAGTGATAAAAAAAAATATAGTATAGCCTATATTTAGCCTAAGTGTGTGAGATTTATCTTTAATTTTTGCAGTGTGGAGCTCACGTGAGCAGGGATGAGGTGGGAAGGTTTTGCTCCAGCTGTGCGCCATAGGTTTTGGCCAGTGTTGCCACAGTAAATACCCAGTCAAACCAGGTGGAGTTATATTGTGTTTTGTGTTCACATACTTTGTTATTCAATATATGTTCTGTATAGCTTCTATAGGCATCTGTCTTCCACAGTGGTCAACAGAAAATAAATGCTGGGGAGGGGTTTGTGCACCTAGTTTTATCGGGTTGGATCCAAGATTCACCCAACATTCGTCTGGTATTTTACCTGGAGTTTGCAAAAGGCCTAAAATGTTCTCAAACAGTGGCAAAAGAGTTGTAAGTAGTTGGAAATCGTTGCAAATGCTGTTGCTAACATTTGTTGATAGTTGTTAATGTTCACCAGCTGCTTTCACAAACACTTGTGTGAATATTGCAAATGGCATTCATTTATATAGCACTTTTTCTCATCTCTAGATGGCCAAAGTGCTTTACAGATCCTGCTATCCACCCATTCACACACTAATGGCGGTGGAGCTGGACGCACAGGTGCTGGCCTGACCCATCAGGAGCAACTGGGGGTTCAGTGTCTTGCTCAAGGACACTTTGACATGGAGACTGCAGACAGAGTGGGAATCGAACCCCTGACTCTCCGATCAGTAGTCGGCCACACTACACCTGCACGACAGCCGTAGTGGTTGTTAAAGGTCGCTAAGCGTTGTTAATTGTTGCTAATGACATAGGCAAACCCTGATGTTCATGAGCATTCCTTGGAAAAGTTGGCAAATTCAAAAATTGTCACGTTCATCTACATTTGCCACTCTGTGAGGTACTACCCTAACAGCTCAGTTAATTATTGTAAACAATTATAATCCAAAATTGTGTGATTCCACCTACCAGTTTTGTAAAGTGGTGTGGAAATCACTTCTCTAGTCTACAGTAATAACACTAGGTTATAAGTACAGACTGTGTTTAAAGGCAACACTTGATTGTGAGGGTAAAGCTTAATGAAACAAGTTCAACCATGTCTGTCCGACTTCTACTGATGTCTAAAGTAAAACGTCAAACAGCTCGCAGGTGCAATTTTCTATAATAAGGTAAGGAGACCAGCCTGTTTCAACTAATGAGTATGTGACTGAAATGTGCTTACAAACACACTGTCTGAATCAAATATGGAGAAAACCACAGTCACACAAACCTGACTTCCACTAGGTCATTGGGTTTGTAGCTGGGGTGCAGGAAGAACCAGACTTTCTTCACAAAGTGGTCAATGCTAGGCTCTCTCCTAGAGCCCCTGACGTACACCATCCACTTATGAGTGGACTGGTCATTTTCTTCCCGTTTATCTGGAGGGATGTACCTTAGATAAAAGAAACAAAGGCAATATAGATTTAGCCTCAGTGAACATGGAAAGTAAAGTAGATCAGGTGGTTTCAGATGCCTGAAGGAGGATTAAAAACTGGTAGCAAAGAAAGAACAGATGAAGGAAATCGGTAAAATACAATTGTCTAAGATGTAGCCATACTGTCACTGTCACTCTGCTTAACATGCTTTTTAAACATCTGGATTTTAATGGGACACACGCCAGACTTTTATTTGTGGACTTTTCTTCCACCTTTAACACAATCCAACTTCATATTTTAGTTGAAAGACTCCTGCAACAATTTGATTTGAGTAATAATCTGGTGGGTTGGATTCTGGATTTTTTAACCAACAGGACACAGAGAGTAAGGGTCAATGGTACATTGTCTGACCAAAAGTGTTCTTCTACTGGCTCTCCTCAGGGGTGTGTGTTGTCACCACTACTCTTCATCCTGTACACAAACATGTGTCGGAGCAGACATGACAACAGACACATTATAAAGTATGCTGATGATTCAGTTGTTGTCAGTCTCCTCCAGGATGGTGAGAGTGGCCATGGCCCAGTAGTTGATGATTTTGTTCACTGGTGTGAGGATTCCTACCTGCAGCTGAATACGACAAAAACTAAAGATATCCCAGGCACAAAGTCACTGTACTAAAAGGCCAGACCACTGAATATGTACAATCCTACAAATATCTTGGGATGATTATTGATAGTAATTTAAACTTTGAAGAGAACTGTGAAAGGGTGTGCAAAAAGGGTCAGCAACATTTGCATTGTTTAAGGAAACTTGCACGCTCCCAAATTGACCGAACCATAATGACAATGTTTTATCGGGCTTTTATTGAATCTGTTTTATCCTTTTCTTTAGTGTCATGGTTTGGTCAGATAAAACTGAAACAGAGGAAATAACTTGGATCAGGTAGTTAGATGGTCCAGTCGTTTGCTTGATGAGTCACAGCTGAGCCTGACATCCCTGTACACCAGACAAGTACAGAGGATTGCTACCTACATTTTAAATGATGACTCCCACCCGTTGCACTGCCACTTTCAGCTTCTTCCCTCCAGACGGAGGTTTGCTGTCCCAAAATGTAAAACCCAGCGCTACAAAAACAGCTTTGTTCCTGCTGCTGTTAAAGAGAAAAACAAGATGTAACAATATATTGCACATAATTTAGTTACCTATTTATTAACTTGATTTTATATTTACTTATTTTTGTAGGTTTTTTAGTGGAGTTCTAAATCTTTTATTGGGTTTTAGACTTTTGAGTTTTTAACCTCTTTGACTAGTCTTTAACTTTTTAATATGACCCTTCTCTCTTATCTCCTTGTTTTTTCTCTTATCTCTCTGTCCTATGTCCTGATTGGTGGAGCCTTGAGTACTTCTATCATGTTTACAGTCAGCTACATGTGTGCCTGTGTTTGTGTTCATGTTGAATTTATTTGTGGTTTGTAAATATGGATGTCACCTGACTGCAAAACAAATCTACCTACGGGTACAAATAAAGTAACTTGAACCTGAACATTTGTTTTGAATTCAAGATGAAGATCAACATTGCAGACTACAACAGCAGATTTGCAGTGCAGTCTGCACTATGCAGATATGAAAATCATTCTTGCTGCTGAGTGAACTTTCAAAATAACAGCTCCCTTCCTATCTTGTAAACATTCAAAATAAGAGCAAGGAGCTCACAAAATAAAACACTGATTGAACGTAGACATATAAATAAACAAAAGCAGTGACAAATTATACTTCTGCCACCAGTTATTAGACCTCAAGAGCACAACCCAGTATTGACTTTCTTCTTCTTTCGGTTGCTCCTGTTAGGGGTCACCACAGCGGATCACCTGCCTCCATCTCACCCTATCCCTTCATCTTCCTCTGTAACACCAACCCTCTCCATGTTCTCCTTCACTACATCCATGAATCTTCTATGGTGTCTTCCTCTTTTCCTCCTGCCTGGCAGCTCCATCTTCAACATCCTTTGTCCAATATATCCACCATCCCTCCTCTGCACATGTCCAAACTATCTCAGCCTTGCCTCTCTTACTTTATCTCCAAACTGGTCAACCTGAACTGTCCCTCTGATATACTCATTTATAATCCTGTCCCTTCTAGTGAGAATCTTAGCATCTTTAACTCTGCCACCTCCAGCTCTGCCTCCTGTCTTTTTGGCAGTGCCACTGTCTCCAAACCATACATCATACCAGGTCTTACTACCTTCTTGTAAATCTTCCCTTTCACTCTTGCTGCTACCCTTCTGTCACAAATCACCCGACACTCGTCTCCATCCTGCCTGCACTCTCTTCTTCACCTCTCTTGTGCATTTTCCATTGCTTTGGATGGCTGACCCCATATATTTAAACTCATCTACCTTCAGTCCTTCCATCTTCACCGTTAGACCTGCCTCCTTCTCATTCACTTCATGTATTCTGTCTTGCTTCTACTGACTTTCATTCCTCTTCTCTCCAGCTCCAGAGCATACCTCCACCTCTCCAGGTTCTCTTCCACCTGCTCCCTACTCTCACTACAGATCACAATGTCATCTGCAAACATCATGGTCCACAGAGACTCCTGCCTGACCTCATCTGTCAGCCTGTCGATCACCATAGCAAACAAGAAAGGGTTCAGAGCCGACCCCTGATATAACCCCACCCCCACCTTAAACCCATCTGTCACTCCTACAGCACACCTCACCACTGTCTTGCTATCCTCATACATGTCCTGCACTGGGGTGGAAAAAAAACGATCAATTCACTGATGGATCGCGATACTTGGTACTGGCAACATTGCACTGATCCATAAATGCACAGATCGATCTTTTATTAAAAAAATGCACACACATATACTTTTGGGTTATCAATTAATCAATGGCATTTTCAGTCCACTAGATGGTGCAAACACCCAGTTAAGTGAAGTCATAGCTTGTCTCTGTAATTTGCAGCCAGCTTTGAAAGTTAGGAAGCAGTTAGCTCAAATGTCAGGTCTTTTTGAATTTTATAACAAAGATGGGAGAAAAGACCTTGACATGACACTCAACCCGCAAGAAGCGCTGTACGGAAAAAAGAAAAACACTCGGAATACGCCAGGCCAGCACATGTCTCAGAGCAGCGTTAGCAACGGCTAAGCTAAAGACACACCGGCATGGAACTTTTTCTCCAAGCCTCACGTAAGTAAAGTTTATTTATGAAGCGCTTTTCACAGACATATAGTCACAGAGCGCTGCACAATAAAATGGAATAAAAGGAAGCTGATAGATAAAAATAATTTTACAAATACAAAAACAAGTTAAAACACAACATTAAAATAATTTAAAAATGTCAGACTTAAAAAGCAGTTAAAACTCAATGGAAAGTCTCCTTAAAAAAGTTTTCAGCTGCTTTTTAAAAGACTCCAAAGAGTCAGATAAATGTATCTGGAGTGGGAGTCTATTCCAAACAGCACTGCACCATCCACCTCCCTCCCTGTGTGCAGAGACGTATTTCCATGGAAAATGAAGCCCCAAAAATACTTTATTATATGAAAGAAATGACAACAGTTTTACTTTGGGACATGATTTGAGGGTAAATAAGGTGAAAAAAATTGAAATACAGTAGTGTGAAAAAGTGTTTGCCCCCTTCATGATTTCTCAATTTTTTGTTTGTCACACTTAAATGTTTCAGATCATCAAACAAATTTAAATATTAGACAAAGATAACACAAATAAAGACAAAACACAGTTTTTAAATAAAGGTGTTTATTATTAAGGGGAAAAAATTCCAAACCTTCATGGCCCTGTGTGAAAAAGTGATTGCCCCCTAAACCTAGTAACTGGTTGGGCCACCCTTAGCAGCAACAACTGCAATCAGGCGTTTGTGATAACTGGCAATGAGTCTTTTACAGCGCTGTGGAGAAATTTTGGCCCACTCATCTTTGCAGAATTGTTGTAATTCAGCCACATTGGAGGGTTTTCGAGCATGAACCGCCTTTTTAAGGTCATGCCACAGAATCTCAATCTGATTCAGGTCAGGACTTTGACTAGACCACTCCGACGTCTTCCTTTTTGTTTTTCTTAAGCCATTCAGAGGTGGACTTGCTGGTGTGTTTTGGATCATTGTCCTGCTGCCTGCTGCAGAACCCATGTGTGCTTCAGCTTGAGGTCACGAACACATGGCTGGACATTCTCCTTCAGGATTTTTTGGGAGACAGCAGAATTCATGGTTCCATTTACCACAGCAAGTCTTCCAGGTCCTGAAGTAGCAAAACAGCCCCAGACCATCACACTACCACCACCATATTTTACTGTTGGTATGATGGTCCTTTTCTGAAATGCTGTGTTACTTTTATGCCGGATGTGATGGGACACACACCTTCCAAAACGTTCAACATTTGTCTCGTCAGTCCACTGAGTATTTTCCCAAAAGTCTTGGGGATCATCAAGATGTTTTCTGGCAAAACTGAGACGAGCCATTATGTTCTTTTTGCTCAGCAGTGGTTTTCGTATTGGAACTCTGCCATGTATGCCATTTTTGCCCAGTCTCTTTCTTATGGTGGAGTCATGAACACTGACCTTAACTGAGGCAAGTGAGGCCTGCAGTTCTTTGGATGTTGTTGTGGGGTCTTTTGTGACCTCTTGGATGAGTCGTCACTACGCTCTTGGGGTAATTTTGGTCGGCCAGCCACTCCTGGGAAGGTTCACCACTGTTCCATGTTTTCACCATTTGTGGATAATGGCTCTCACTGTGGTTTGCTGGAGTCCCAAAGCTTTAGGAAATGGCTTTATAACCTTTTCCAGACTGATAGGTCTCAATTACTTTGTTTCTCATTTGTTCCTGATTTTCTTTGGATCGCACCATGATGTCTAGCTTTTGAGGATTGTTTGGTCTACTTCACTTTGTCAGGCAGGTCTTATTAAGTGATTTCTTGATTGAGAACAGGTGTGGCAGTAATCAGGCCTAGGTGTGGCTAGAGAAATTGAACTCAGCTTTCCAAAGATGTAATAAACCACAGTTAATTTATGTTTGAACAGGGAGGGGCAATCACTTTTTCACACAGGGACATATAGGTTTGGATTTTTTTTACCCTTAATAATAAACACCTTCATTTAAAAACAGCATTTTGTGTTTACTTGTGTTATCATTGTCTAATATTTAAATTTGTTTGATGATCTGAAACATTTACTGTAAGTGTGACAAACATACAAAAAAATGAGAACTCAGGAAGGGGGCAAACACTTTTTCACACCACTGTATAGGGGATCGTGATACTCGATTATCGCGATATTGTGATTATTGTTAAATCGCAATAGGATAGAATCGTGACCCAAGAACCGCGATACAAATCGAATCGTGAGGTCCTTCATGATTCCCATCCCTATCCTGCACCACCCTCACATACTTCCCTGCCACTCCTGACTTTGTCATACAGTACCACATTTCCTCTCTTGGCACCCTATCATATGCTTTCTCTAGATCCACAAAGACAGTGCAACTCCTTCTGACCTTTTCTATACCTCTCCATCAACACTCTTAGAGCAAACACTGCATCTGTGGTACTCTTTCTTGGCATGAAACCGTACTGCTGCTCACTGATTATTACCTCTCCTCTTAACCTGGCTTCAGCAACTTTTTCCCATATCTTCATAGTGTGGCTGATCAACTTTATGGTTCTGTAGTTACTACAGCTCTGAGCACCACCTTTGTTCTTTAAAATTGGTACCAAAACACCTTTTTCTCCACTCCTTAGGCATCCTCTCACTCTCCAAGATTGTGTTAAACAATCTGGTTAAAAAGTCCACTGCCATCTCTCCTAAACATCTCCATACCTCCACGGGTATGTCATCTGGACCAACCGCTTTTCCATTCTTCATCCTCTTCAAAACTGCCCTCACTTCCACCTTGCTAATCCTCCAAACTTCCTTGTTCACCATCTTTCCTTCATCCATCCATCCTCCTCTCTCTCTCTCTCTCTCTCTCTCTCTCTCTCTCTCTCGCTCTCATTTTCTTTATTCATCAGCTCCTCAAAGTACTCCTTCCACCTTCTCAACACTCTCTCATTTGTTAGTACACTACCATTTCTGTCCTTAATCAGCCTAACCTGCTGTACATCCTTTCCAGCTCGATCTGTCTAGCCAATCGAGACAAGTCCTTTTTTCCTTCCTGAGTGTTCAGCCTCTCATACAACTCACTATATGCCTTTTCCTTTACCACCTCTCTTTGCCATGTGCCTACATTCCAAATCAAATACTCCTGTCTACTTTCTTCATCTCTCTATCCCACTTTTTCTTTGCTAACCTCTTCCTTTGAATACTTTCCTGTATCTTCTCATTCCACCAAGTCTCCTTGTCTTCCTTCCTCTGTCCACTGGATACACCACATACCTTTCTACTTGTTTCCCTCAATACTTTTGCTGTACTGTCCCTGTCATCTGGTAATTCTTCCCTACCACCCAGAGCCTGTATCAACTCCTTCCTGAACTCTGTGCGACCTTCTTCCTTCTGTAAGTTCCTCCACTTAATCTTTGGCTCTGCCTTCACTCTCTTCCTCTCCTTGCTTTCCAAAGTCATCCTACAGTCTACTATCGCTTTCAGATTTCTCCTTCTGCATAAGATGTAGTCCACCTGTGTGCACCTTCCTCCACTCTTGTAAGTCACCCTATGTTCCTCTCTCTTCTTGAAGTGTGTGTTCACCACAGCCATTTCCATCTTTTTAGCAAAATCCAACCCAGCATTGTCTATGTGTGGGAAAGGGAAATATTTCTGCCTATGTGCATAAACTTGATAATGTGAGCTTTGTTAAACAAGGGAACAAATTACTTTCATTAGTTACACATTGTTGTTAAATTTTATTTTATTATGTATCTATTTCATAAGTGAAATTAAACCACCTGTACCCCTATTGTGTATTTCTAAGAAATGAATATAAATGCACATAAAACCCGAATTGCCCTTTCCATATATATATATATATATATATATATATATATATATATATATATATATATATATATATATATATATATATATATATATACACACTACCGTTCAAAAGTTTGGGGTCACTTAGAAATTTCCTTATTTTTGAAAGAAAAGCACCGTTTTTTTCAATGAAGATAACTTTAAACTAATCAGAAATACACTCTAATATCTAATATACATTGCTGATGTGGTAAATGACTATTCTAGCTGCAAATGTCTGGTTTTTGGTGCAATATCTACATAGGTGTATAGAGGCCCATTTCCAGCAACTATCACTCCAGTGTTCTAATGGTACAATGTGTTTGCTCATTGCGTCAGAAGGCTAATGGATGATTAGAAAACCCTTGTGCAATCATGTCAGCACAGCTGAAAACAGTTTAGCTGGTTAGAGAAGCTATAAAACTGACCTTCCTTTGAGCAGGTTGAGTATCTGGAAAAAATTATTATTTCAAATACAAATCATTATTTCTAACCTTGTCAATGTCTTGACTATATTTTCTATTCATTTTACAACTCATGGTGGTAAATAAGTGTGACTTTTCATTGAAAACACAAAATAATTGTCTTTTTGAACGGTAGTGTGTGTGTATATACAGTATATATATATATACACTGTATATATATATATATATATATATATATATATATAGTCTATGAATTGTTTTATCGTTATAAACTTACTGAGTCATACTACCTAGCCCTACTTGAATCCAAATAAAATAGTAATGGACATTTGTGATTATAAATTTTTAAACTGGCACAAAAACCCTCATTTGTCCTATTCACATACGTAAATAATGCTAGGTTTGTTTACATACTTGGATACATTCCCCACAACGACTGTCTTCTTTGCGTAAAGTCTAGAGGCCTCATCACCAGTACTGTGGTAGGTCACCCTTTGCTCTGCTCCTACTGACGATGGCACACCAAATGTGTCCTACAACAAACAATTAAGAACTAGGAGACTTGGAAATATGACAGAATGTTGTTGATTTTACTGTCATTATATACTCAATAACCAAAGCATGTCAGACAGCTGGACTCACTTTGCCAGTGTTACGCCCAGGTCTGCGCTCCTGCCTGCTGGTGTCCTCTCTCCATGCTCCTTCTCCATTCCTCTCAGCTGCTTCACTTTGCTGTGAAAGGGACTCTGACTCTGAGTGAGCCAGAGATTGAGTCTCAGAGCTCTGGTTGAGAGGCGAGGAAGAACGAGATGGAGACTCCAGAAATCGGCGGATGGCTGGATGGTTTAGCACAGCAGGGTCACTCTTACAGCCCTGCTAGTGCATAGAAGAAAAAAGGTGGTTGGTGCTTTGAGATGCCACCTAAGAACCACTGACAGTTGTCTCCTTGCAAACATATGAACTTTTACCTCAGGAAGCTTTGTCATCCCAGCATTGGCATAGTAGTTAGCTACTATGCACGCCCGTAGCTTGTCCATCATTCTCCTGGCTTCATTCAGTCGCTGCAAAACAAAATTCAAGAGTGGACAAACATGTTCACTACTCCTAACTTAAAGGAGAAATTTGTAGTTTTTCACGGGCTGCACGGTGGTGCAGTGGTTAGCACTGTGGCAGCACAGTTTACCCTCGGCCGGGGGATCGCGGGGACCGTGAGATCGTGGGTTCAATCCCTGCCCCCGGCCAACAGTGATCTGTGTAGAGTTTGCATGTTCTCCCCGTGTTTGCGTGGGTTTACTCCGGGATTTCTCCAGTTTCCTCCCACATGTCAAAAACATGCAGGTTAGGGAGTTAAGGGGCGCTTGCGCACGCAGCGACCGGCAGCTGGTGGTTTGTCACCAGACTGCAAAACAAATCTACCTACGGGTACAAAATAAGTCCAAAAAAAAGTTATTATATTCATTTTTAGAGCTTATTTACAGTTAGGCCCAAAAATATTTGGACAGTGACACAAGTTTTGTTATTTTAGCTGTTTACGAAAGCATATTCAGGATACAATTATATAATCAATATGGGCTTAAAGTGCAGACTCTCAGCTGTAATTTGAGAGTATTCACATCCAAATTGGAGCAAGGGTTTAGGAATTACAGCTCTTTAATATGTAGCCGCCTCTTTTTCAAGGGACCAAAAGTAATTGGACAATTGACTCAGAAGGCTGCAAAAAAAAAATAACAAGGCTGCATGGGCTCTTCCCTCGTTAACCTGTCATCAATTAAGCAGTTAAAAGGTCTGGAGTTGATTCCAGGTGTGGCGTTTGCATTTGGAAGCTGTTGCTGTGAACATACAACATGCGGTCAAAGGAGCTCTCAATGGAGGTGAAACAGACCATCCTGAGGCTGAAAAAGAAGAAGAAATCCATCAGAGAGATAGCAGAAATGTTAGGAGTGGCCAAATCAACAGTTTGGTACATTCTGAGAAAAAAAGAGTGCACTGGTGAGCTTGGGAATTCAAAAAGGCCTGGACGTCCACGGAAGACAACAGTGGTGGATGATCACAGAATCCTTTCCATGGTGAAGAACAACGCCTTCACAACATCCACTCAAGTGAAGAACACTCTCCAGGAAGTAGGTGTATCAGTATCTAAGTCTACCATAAAGAGAAGACTTCATGAGAGTAAATACAAAGGATTCACCACAAGGTGCAAACCATGAATCAGCCTCAAAAATAGAAAGGCCAGAATTGACTTTGCCAAAAAAAACACCTAAAGAAGCCAGCCCAGTTCTGGAACAGCATTCTTTGGACAGATGAGACTAAGATCAACCTGTACCAGAATGATGGGAAGAAGAAAGTTTGGAGAAAAATTGGAACAGCTCATGATCCAAAGCACACCACATCTCCTGTAAAACATGGTGGGGGCAGTGTGATGGCATGGGCATGCATGGCTTCCACTGGCACTGGGTCACTTGTGTTTATTGATGATGTGACAACAGACAGAAGCAGCCGGATGAATTCTGAAGTGTATAGGGATATATTTTCTGCTCAGATTCAGCCAAATGCAGCAAAGTTGATTGGACAACTTCCGGTTATGGCTGCCACGTAGGACGGACGTGTCTCGCTCTGCTCTGCTCCTGGAGAAAAAAAAATCGGCAAATAACTCTCTCATTTGGGACAGAACGTATCCCAGCATTTGGGCGAGGATATGTCGGCGAAGCCTAAGGCTGGAAAACCAGGAAAAGGAAAAAGCGAGCCGCCGAAACAGTCCAAATTAACGGACTTTCAGGTCTGTGACGCAGTAAACAAAACTCCATATATGGCGGAGGAGGCTGGCGGCGGTGCGATGTCTGCGGGGGGAGGCGCAGATGCGCTGATGGCTGCCATGAGTTCAATGAGAGCGGACTTTTCCTCTAGATTTGATGGGATTATGACAGCGTTGGAAGGAATAAGAAAGGAATTGGGTGACTGTGTAGAACGAACGGCGCAGATGGAGCTCCGTCTCGCTAGTGCTGAAGATGACGTCACCCGTCTTCAATTAAAGGTGCGCACTTTGGAAAAAAAAAAAAAATCTCTGGAAGATAATATTTTGGATTTGGAATCTCGGTCGAGACAGAATAATTTGAGGCTGGTGGGTCTTCCAGAGGAATCAGAAGGTCGGGACGTATGTTCCTTTCTGGAAAAGTGGATTCCGGAGGTGCTGGGCAGCGAGGAGTTGCAATCAGCAGTGGTTCTGGAAAAAGCACATCGTATTGGCCCACGGAGAGATAAGGGACCGCCGAGGACCTTAATTATGAAGTTTCTTAGCAATAGAGACAGGATGAAGATCTTCAACGCTGCACGTGCTAAAGGAGAGATTAAACACCAGGACCAGCAGGTGCGGTTCTACCCAGATTTGGCCACAGGAATCCAGCAATTGAGGAAGCAGTTTGATCCCGTACGTAAGGAGCTGCGCAACCTTGGGATTCGTCATGGTGTAATCTATCCTGCGAGACTGCTGACCACGTATGAGGGCAGAACCCACATCTTCAAGACCCCAGAGGAGGCGCAGGAGTTCATCAAGAAGATCAAAGAAGAAGAAGAGACTGGTGGGAGCTAAGCATGAACAAAATATAAGGTAGAATAATTAAGCATTTGCACAGGCATCTGACTGACTTGAAGTAAATAGTAAGTTTACAAAATATAGATTGTATTATATATTAAAAAAACAAACAAAAAAAAACAAACAAAAAAAAAACAAAAAACTATGATGTACAAAGTTGTTAAAAATTTTGGAGTTAAGTTGGAAAACTACAGAGGAGAGTTAATGTTACGTCATTAAAAGCAGTAGAGTTAGGGTGATTGGGAGGATGAAGAAGGAGTGGCTTAGGCTGTTCCCCGTGGGTGTGGAACGGTCGATGGCTATATCGGGAGACAGAATTTTTCTTTTGATTTTGGGGGGTTTGCCACAAGTGTGGGAAGGGGAAATTTGTTTGTGTGTAGTTTGTAGGATGAATGTTCAACCACTCATGTTTTTGCTTCTCTGTATGAGCATGTTTACACTGCAAGGTAATCCTAAACTCTCTATTGATCATAAACCAAAGTGTTAATCTTAATTTAACTTCATGGAATTGCAGAGGTCTACAAAATTTAAAAAAACTTAAACAAGTTATGAATAAAATAAAGGACATGGGTTCAAGAATTGTGTTTTTACAAGAAACTCATCTGATAGAGGAGGATGTTAAAAGAATTAGGAGTAGATGGCAGGGAAGTGTATTCACCTCTTCATTTTCATCCCGAGCCAGGGGAGTTATGACTCTCATACATAAATCAGTTCCTTTTCAAGTGAAAAATGTAATTGGAGACAAATTTGGAAGATATGTAATCATTCAAGGTTCTTTGCTATTAGAAAATATAAATCTTGTGAACTTATATGGTCCCAATATAGATGATCAGAAGTTCTTTGCTAATTTATTTCTCATCTTATCATCACTTACAGGGCAACATATAATAGCAGGGGATTTTAATTGTACATTGAATCCAGGTGTGGATAGATCAACAGGACTGGATTGTACGCACATTGGATGTAGGATGACTATTAATCATTTTATGAAAGAATTGAGATTGTTAGATATATGGAGAGAAATGAAACCACAAGTTAAAGCCTATTCTTGTTATTCCAGTACCTACAAGACATTCTCACGTATTGATTATTTTTTGATTTCCACAGAATTAAGGTCCAAGATTCAAAACTGCTTTTATGATAACATCGTGATCTCTGATCATGCACCCTGTTGTCTAATATATGTAGATAAAAAATTGACAAAGGAATCAGGTAGATGGCAATTTCAGCATAAATGGCTTCAGGATGAGGAATTTGTCAAGTATATAGAAAAACAGATAGACGAGTTCTTTGACATCAATACTACACAAACATCAGCATGTGTAAAGTGGGAGGCTTTCAAAGCTTTTATTAGGGGACATATTATTAGTTATACAGGATCAAAATCTAAGAAGACTCGAGAGGAGAGAGCTAAATTGGAACATAAAATAAAAAATCTTCAGGAAAAAGTGTATGCAGGAAGTGACCCAAGGTTGGAGAATGAATTACTGATTTTGAGAGCTGAATACGACAAAAAATCAGCGAATAGAGCTGCCTCGAGTCTTCTAAGATTGAAACAATCTTTTTATGAACAAGGTGAAAAATCAGGAAAATTATTAGCATGGCAGATTAAACAATTGGAAATTAAAACACCAATTACCAGTATTATAAGTAACGGACAGGTAGTTATAGATCCTTTAGAAATTAATAGAGCCTTTAGAGATTACTATGAAAAATTATATGATACCAAAAATGAACCTGATTTAACAAAACTAAATGGGTTTTTGAACGAACTATCTATACCGTGTATTCCAAATGAAAACAGGGAGATATTGGAGTCTAAAATTAGTCAAGAAGAAGTTGGGCTAGCCATTGATAATATGAAATCAGGAAAAAGTGCAGGACCAGATGGTCTTCCAGTTGACCTTTATAAAAAATTTAAGAATAAATTAATAAAACCTTTTTTGGAAATGGTTTTAGAAGCATTTCAAAATAATAATTTACCATCATACATAAATAATGCCTTAATTATACTGCTGCCAAAACCAGGTAAGCCCTCTAATAAATGTGAAAATATGAGACCAATAAGCCTATTAAACGCCGACCTTAAGATAATCTGTAAAATTTTAGCAAGACGAATACAAGAAATTTTACCAAATATTATTAATCGAGATCAGAATGGCTTTATAAAGGGTAGACAAGGCTTCCATAATGTAAGAAGACTATTTAATATTATTTATTTTAATAAAGAAGCACCGGATACAGCTCTCCTATCATTGGACGCCGAAAAGGCCTTTGATAGAGTTGAATGGCCCTTTCTTTTTGAAGTCCTACAAAGGTTTGGACTTGGAAATAATTTCATAAAATGGGTTCAAATAATATACAATAATGCTACAGCAGAAATCCTAACAAATAACAATATTTCAAAACCAATAAAAATCAATAGAGGATGTCGACAAGGCTGTCCACTTTCACCTTTACTGTTTACTATGGCAATTGAACCTTTAGCGATAGCGATACGTTTACATTCACAAATATATGGAATTAAAGTTGGACCAACAGAACATAAAATCTCCCTGTACGCCGATGACATAATTTTGTTTATGTCGAATCTAAAAAAATCAATTCCAACCTTGTTGAATTTAATAAAGAATTTTGGGGAAATATCAGGATATAAAATAAATAAAACTAAATCTTCAATATTAATGCTAAATGAGACCCAGAGAAATTACCCAGCCCCTGAGGCAAATCAATTCAATGTTGTAAATCAGTTTAAATATTTAGGAATCCAAATTATGCCTAAGCTAGAATCAGTCGCCAGCGTCAACTATGAAGCCTTAATGTCAGATATCAATGAGTTAACTCAGAGATGGATGTCACTACCAATGTCGATGATCGGGAGAATCAATATACTTAAAAGTAATATTTTACCTAAAATACTTTATTTATTTCAATACATTCCCTTATCACCACCTTTAGATCTATTCTCAAGAATAAAAAAAAAGTTAGTGGAATTTATATGGAACAACAGGAGGGCTAGATTACGTTTGTCTTTATTATATTTACCATTTGATCGTGGAGGTCTGAAATGTCCAAATTTTATGTTGTATTATTGGTCGGCACAACTGAGGTCTATGACATATTATTTTTCATCAAATGATCTCCCTCACTGGACTGAAATGGAATCATACAATTTACCTTTACCTCTTCCCATATTCATATACTCAGATTCGGCAAAAAAATTACAAAAACAAGTTAAAAATCCATTTGTAAAGCATATGATCAAAATATGGTGTGAAGCTAAAAACTATTTAAAAGAACCACAGTTATTGTCACAATTTAGTCCAATATGGGGTAATCAATATTTTAAACCAGGGAGAGCGGACGCCGTATTTAAAGTATGGAATTTAAAAGGGATACAAAAGATTCAGGATTTATATTTGCCATGTGCAGACAACATAATGTCTTTTGAAGAGCTGAGGATCAAATTTAATCTCAATAGAACACATTTTTTTAAATATCTTCAACTTAGAAACTTTATTCGATCAAATCAAAATAAAGCTCTCACTCGACCTATTTATTCATCCTTGGAAAAAATGATGATGAAAGATAGTAAAAGAAAGGGTATTATTTCAGAGTTTTATAACTCATTGACACAATCCTCAAGTGAAAATTCACTGAAAAGATTAAACTACTGGAAAGAAGATCTGCAAATTGAAATTTCAGAGGAACAATGGGAATTGGCTTGTACAGAAGCTCAAACCAAATCAATAAATGTACGCCTTAAATTGATACATTTCAAATGGTTAATGCGGATGTATGTTACACCGGAGGAGTTAAATAGATATAACAAAAATATACCAGATACATGCACAAAATGCATGGAAAGTAAAGGAACCCTATTTCATTGTTTATGGGAATGTAGATTAATAAGAATGTTTTGGGAAGAGGTGAGGGTAACAATTGAAAAAATAATCTCAAAACAAATCATATTGAATCCTAAACTGGTTTTGTTGGGTCTGTACCCAGAAAAGCATAATTTTAATAAAAGTGAAAGAACATTCATAGACCTCAGTTTGCTTAATGCCAAAAAATGTATTGCACTATTATGGAAAAAGACTCATAGACCAGATGTGACTCAGTGGTTAAGACAGATGTTAACAAACCTTCCATTAGAAAGAATAACATATATACTGAAATCAAAGGAAATTGTGTTTGAGAATATATGGAGACCTTTTATTGATTATGTAAAAAATTTAAACATAACTCTTGAAGAAGAAGGTGAATGATGTGTGTGGACCTTGTAAATTCCAAACTGGTGAACATAATATGTATACTTATGTATTGGATTGTCTAGACTAAACAGAGGAGCATTGTTGAAGACTTGATTTTGTTGGTGGTTGTTGGTGTTTTTAGTGCATTTTTTTTTTTTTGTAGTACTTTAGTGTTAGTGTTTGATTGTATCATGTTTGTTAAAAAAAAAAAAAGGTTCAATAAAGATATTGTGGAAAAAAAAAAAGTTGATTGGACGGCGCTTCACAGTACAGATGGACAATGATCCAAAACATACTGCAAAAGCAATCCAGGAGTTTTTTAAAGCAAAGAAGTGGAATATTCTGCAATGGCCGAGTCAATCACCAGATCTCAACCCAATCGAGCATGCATTTCACTTGCTCAAGACAAAACTTAAGGCAGAAAGACCCACAAACAAGCAACAACTGAAGACAGCTGCAGTAAAGGCCTGGCAAAGCATCACAAAGGAGGAAACCCAGCGTTTGGTGATGTCCATGGGTTCCAGACTTCAGGCAGTCATTGCCTGCAAAGGATTCTCAACAAAATATTGAAAAGTAACATTTTGCTTAGGGTTATGTTTATTTGTCCAATTACTTTTGAGCCCCTGAAATGAGGAGCGTTTGTATAAAAATAGCTACAATTCCTACTTATTTAATCATATATTTTTGTTCAACCCCTTGAATTAAACCTTAAAGTCCGCACTTCAATTCCGTTGTAGTTGTTTCACTTCAAATCCAATGTGGTGGCATGCAGAGCCCAAATCATGAAGATCGTGTCACTGTCCAAATATTTCTGGGCCTAATTGTAAGTATAAACATAAAGGATGTTTTAAGGTGTTTTCGGGCCATTTCAATAGTTAAAAACAGTGTGATTTTAACAGTAAAGCACAGTCTTAATAATATCTAAATATGCAGAAGTGCAAATATTGAGGCATTGTGTGGCATAAGCCGAAACATTTAAAAAACATTCAATTTAGATTTAAGATAATTTAATACCCTGCATTAAAAATTTTGTATTTACAACAATTTAATTGTTCTAAAAGGACTCAAGATTCTTCAGCAGTGCGTTCTGGAAAACTGTTCTCACAATGCATCCAAAACTCACAATCTCATCCTTGCTCTCAATAAATATTTTATGTATGAAACGATTACGCATATGTGAGTTCATAGCCATGCATTTTCTTCTTCTTTTAGATTTGATTGGTGGTTGGCAACCAGCTTACAGGTGCATTACCACCACATACTTCACTCTATATCATCACTCTCTCTGGTCTAGGTGTATAGTGCACACAGTGTCTTCTAATTTTACTTGATTAAGCCACACTCTTTATCCAGAGTTATTATAACTCTGTTGAGCTGCTGCAGCACAACAAAAAAATCCCTAACAGATTCATATGATCCACATGCTATAAAAAAAATCCACATTAATACATTTATTCTGCATTAATGATCCAATCACTAGAATAACAAAGAAAGAAATAGATTTCTTCAATATTAATACCTGATTTATCACATCAATCTCGTGCTCTTTGTTCTTCATCTCTAAAGAAAACTGCTCCCTGATGATGGCTTCAATCTTCTGTACAGTCGCTTCTCGAGCTGACAAAATTAAAAAAAATTACACATTCGACATCAGCAAACGCCCGTAAGTGGGTCAGATTTGACCACAAAACATAATTCAGGTTTACTGATTGAGGGTCCAGACCTCAAACTCACCATTATGCTCAGCCACTTTGGTTTTCTTACTGGTTTGGACCAGAGAAATATCCTCGTAGTCTGGATCATTGCATTCTATTTTCCTTTTAATTCCCGACATGTTTGCCTGTTTAAAAAGAGTATTATGAAAAAAAAATCTAAAGGTGGCTAAGCACTCTCATACAGTATTAGCTACCTAGCAGTGAAGCTCAAAACTATGAGACAATAATTAAATGCACACAGTTAACTTTAGCACAGATTAGCTACCCTGTTTTGCTAACACGTGCTAACAGGCTGTCTAAATATGTACACCATTTTACTTTTTAGCTGTCATTTTTAATAACACAAATTCACACCATAAATATTTCAATGTAATGTAGACATATGGTGCAGCACGATCTACGGACAAATCTGTGCCAGCACTTCGGCCCTGAAACGTTAGCAACCGCAACTCCTGTTTGCTAATTTAGCTACCGTTAGCACACACAGCGAATCTGGTCTGTATGAAATGCAGACTTACTGGCGTATTCTGTACGGTGGAGCAACGGTTCTTTGGAAGGCGTGTGTTGTAATTCAATGTGAGTGTATGCCTTTTGTTTTGTATATTTATCACACACGAGTGTTTGGCATAATGCTAAATCCCGAGCTCCATAAGCTAACCAAGGATGGATAGTTAGCCCTGCGCTGTTGCACAACAATCACTGGAGGCCGCTGTTCTGCAGAACTGTTTACATTATTGAAAAGCAGCCGATGGGAGCCACGTGGGGCTTTTTTGCTCAATAACCTGTGACTTTGAGATTAAAAAAAAAACTTACAAGCTTGCCAGAAAATGTATTTGCCAGTAAAAAGATTTTAAAAAATTATGAGTAAAAAACTCTCAAATGTTGGCGTAAAAAAAATCTCAGATTAAAAAAGGTCATCTCTAACAAATTTACTCAAGTTTTTGGAAGAGGTTACCAAACTTATAGATGAAGCTTATCCAGTCTATGTGCTGTATTTCGACTTCAGTAAGGCTTTTAATAAAGTCCCACGTCTGTCTGATTCTTCTTCTTCTTCTCTCGGTTACTGGCGGATAGCAAATAACTGAAAGGTGCATACCGCCACCTACTGTACAAGAGTGTGTAACATTATGTCATCTGAGCCCGACCCCTAAACACATAAACGGCTCAAGCGACTTTCGCATCTCGGCTCGCGCAAAGCATCATGGGAACGTGGCTACCAAACATGCTCTATCAATACATTTAATTTATAGAAAGTTCCTGATCTACGAGCATATTGTATGCATAGGGGTCTTCCCGGTTGTACCCGCAAACGCAAGGATGAACTAGCTGCGCTTGCATTCACGGCCACGTTGCAGAAATTGGCCAAAATGGCCCCCCTGTATGAATGCTGACATAGCAGATTTTTTGTTGTCAAAGGACCAAGCACCCTTACTTGTGAGACTCTGAAATGACTACAAAGAAGGTAAGCGAGTGGTTTGACAGCTCAACTTTGGTTTTTGTCATTATGAGTAAATTTCACTACAACTGCTTACTTAGATCTATAGGTCGATACTGTGGGGAACGTGAAATGAAGAAGCTGAGTGATTTTATAAATCAGATTTAATGTCGACTTCACATCCCCAACATGTCTCATCCAAAGGCAGAAGCAGAAAGAGGGTGAACGCAGTCAGACCCCCGTACTTATGCATCACACAACAAAAGCCAACATCATTATGCATTACACAACAAAAGCCAACTTCACACGTCCTTGTCATATCCTTCCGATGTCCTCCCGTTCCTCCACCTGACCCCGGGGGGTCAGGAAGTCTTTTCAGGTCTGCACCGCCGCTCCTCCATCTCCTCGTTGCGGTGGAGACTCATTGTCCTCTTCTGAGACGTGAGGTCATTCCACACATGTAATTACAACACATTCCCCTGTGTCTATCATATGCAGAAATGGATACATGAACTACAGCCCCCCCCAAACGTCTAAGAAAAGGACAATATGTGTAGGTTCGCAGACTATGATGACATCATCGGCATAACTATACAAGTTGATCACATTAAAAAATACAGTGATAACCATAACCGTACAGTCTATGCCCCCTGTCCGCCTTAAAACTGTTATGATAACCCTGTCAGCATATCTTAAAACCGTTATCACGTTCACATCAGTCTGTGTGTCGTCTGGGTTTCAACAGTCTTCCGAATCTGCTGTACGCCTGCCTCGGCGTCCCAGCGGCGCTGTCTTGTAAGGGATCTGCAGCTTGAGGAAAAAAGTGGTTATTTGATCCCTGCGGGGGGTTTGGGATGTGTCCCTTGGGAGGTCTACCACGTCGAGGTGCTCTCGCCACCCGTGCAGGTTCGTCGCTCAACGTGAAGGCAGGCTTGAGTCTGTCAATGCTGACTGTCTCTTTTCTGTCCCCCAAATCCAGCACAAAATGCTTATCACCAGGTTCCAGCACTCTATATGGGCCATCATATGGTGGGCGGAGGGTTGGTTTTAAGGCGTCGTGCCTAATAAAAATGAACTTGGCATTTTTTAAAGCCTGGGGAACAAAAACCCGCGGAAAAGTGTGATGAACCGGGCCCGGGAGCGTGTCCGCTCCCGTGCTGCTTAGTGGTCTCAGAGCTGGGAGGCGCCCCGGCTCCAGATGTTCTGGTAAGAATTCACCGGGGAGCCTGAGAGGTTGTACAAAAACTAACTCTGCTGGGGAGGCGTCTAGATCCATTCTCACGTCTGGTCACCAATGTGGGGAACGTGAAATGAAGCTGAGTGATTTTATAAATCAGATTTAATGTCGGCTTCACATCCCCAACATGTCTCATCCAAAGGCAGAAGCAGAAAGAGGCTGAACGCAGTCAGACCCCCGTACTTATGCATCACACAACAAAAGCCAACATCATTATGCATTACACAACAAAAGCCAACTTCACACGTCCTTGTCATATCCTTCTGATGTCCTCCCGTTCCTCCACCTGACCCCAGGGGGTTAGGAAGTCTTTTCAGGTCTGCACTGCCGCTCCTCCATCTCCTCGTTGCGGTGGAGACTCATTGTCCTCTTCTGAGACGTGAGGTCATTCCACACATGTAATTACAACACATTCCCCTGTGTCTATCATATGCAGAAATGGATACATGAACTACAGATACTACTATAGTTTAAGTACCACACGTTTTCAATGATTTGCAATTTTATTTTATACCAGCCTACTTATAAATGGCCTTAATTACATGTGTGTGTAGATCAAGCTTCATTACCAATATACAATGAACTACAGTATATTGTGGAGAGAGCAATAATCAGGCAGAGTGGTCCAGAGCAGAGCAGGCTTTATTCATCTCTCTCTCTCACAGTCACCAGAATCACAAGCACCAAAAAAACCCACAGGCCGTAGGCACCTCTCCTTTTATAGCGTACAACTCGCTCTGCAACCTGTGGTGCTGCATTAACATAAAAGCCTTTGCAATTCCCATTCTCTTTGTCACTGTTCTCATCAACACACCAGCCCCCGCATCAACACACAAACCCCCCCCATGACAATTCCCCTTGTCCTTCCGTCTGAGTGGAAATACTGAGTGGATTCCCACACGCCAACCCCCCCCCCCCCCCCAAGAAACTGAGCCTTAACCCTCATGTCCTTTGGGCTTCAGCCTACATCCGTAGCAGCTGTAACGGGGGGTCTGCGGCCCCGAGGCGCTGCTGTTCCGGTGGGGTGCTCTTGGGGGTGCGTCCATCTGTGGGGGGACATTGGGAGGGGGGGAAACATCTTTAGCATGCCATTGTGACTGATCTGACGAGTCATGTACCTGGGGAGTTCTCAGTGGGGGTCGTCCGCTCCGAAGAGCTCGGGCCAACACCACCTGCTCGTCTGCTAAAACGAAAGTGGGCTTAAGCCTGTCTATACAGACTGTTTCCCTGCGTACCCCCAAGTCTAACACAAAATGTTTCTCCCTAGGTTCCAGCACTCTGAACGGGCCATCGTAGGGCGGGCGCAAGGGGGTCCGGTGGGCATCGTGCCTGACAAACATGAACAACGCATCCTTCAAGGTCTTTGGCACAAAAGCGAGTGGAAAACAGTGGTGGACCGGACCGGGTACCGTCCCTGCCTCTGCGCTATGCAGTGAAAGTGGAGATGGATCGGTGTTCGGCGCAGGGCTGTCCAGCAAAAATTCCCCTGGGAGCCACAGCGGCTGGGAAGAAAACAGCTCTGCTGGGGAGGCTGCCAAATCCTCCTTTGGTGCTGAACGCAACCCTAATAGAACCCACGTCAACCGGTCCACCCAATTTGCATCCGTAAGCGAAGCCCTGAACGCTGCTTTAAGTGACCTATGGAAGTGCTCGCATAACCCATTGGCCTGGGGGTTGTACACGGTTGTGCGATGAATTATGACACCCAGGCTCCAGGCCATCGTGGACCAGAGGTCGGAAACAAACTGCGGGCCCCGATCGGACGTGATATCTGAAGGAGCGCCGAAACGTGCCACCCATGTCGTCAAAAAAGCGCGTGCAACTTCTGCGGATGCGGTGGAAGCTAGCGGGACTGCTTTGGGCCAGTGCGTGGTGCGGTCCACCACTGTCAGGAGGTGCGTGAACCCCTGCAATGGCGGGAGGGGGCCCACAAGGTCTACGTGAACATGGTTGAACCTCTTAGCCGTGATATAGAATGGCTCCAAGGGGGCCTTTGTGTGCCTGTGCACTTTGGCTCATTGGCATGCTACACAGGCTGCAGCCCACGCTTTCACCTGTTTGCACAGGCTCGGCCAGACAAACTTTGCTCCCACCATTTTGACTGACGCACGCACTCCTGGGCGCGCCAGGGAATGAACCGACTCAAAAATGTGGCAGCGCCAAGCGCGTGGGGACCACCAGCCACAGGCAGCCCGTGGAGACGTCACAGATGAGGGGGGGCCCCCCATCTTGCAGTACTCTGCTCTCCAGCCTTAACCCTGTTGGTCCAGACTGGAGTGCGCAAACGTCCACACCGCCGATCTGCTCAGCGGCCATGGCCATGTAATCAATCCCCACGTAGACTGGGGCCACTAATGCACGCAAGAGGCAGTCCGCCACCATGTTGAGTTTATCAGCTACATGCTGAATGTCGGTCGTAAACTCTGAGATCACGGCCAGCTATCTCTGCTGCCGACCTGACCATGGTTCTGAAACGTTGGCCATCGCATATGTTAGTGGCTTGTGGTCCACGAACGCAGTGAAGGTGCGCCCTTCCAGTCAGAACTGGAAGTGGCGTATGGCCAGGTGGAGAGCCAGTAACTCCCTGTCAAACGTGCTGTATTTACGCTCACTGTCGCGCAAAGTCCTGCTAAAAAAACGCAAGCAGCTGCCAAGAACCGGCGATGCACTGTTCCACGACAGCCCCTATGGCCACGTCCGATGCGTTGGTAGTGAGTGCTATCCGAGCCACTGGGTCTGGGTGAGCCAGCAGTGCGGCGTTTGCCAGAGCTGTTTTAACCTTGGAAAACGCCTGCTCTCACTCAGGAGTCCAGTCGACTCTGTCTTCCGGTTTCTGTTTCTTGAGCGCGGCGTACAACAGCTGCATGAGCTGGGCTGCACGGGGGAGGAAACGGTTGTAAAGGTTAACCATCCCCCAAAACTCCTGCAGCACCCTGACCGTCTGAGGCCGGGGAAAATCTGCCACTGCGCGCACTTTGTCCGGTAAGGGTATCGCGCCCTCCCGTGAGATGCGGTGGCCCAAAAAATCGATTCCCGTCACCCTGAACTGGCACTTCGCTGGGTTGATTATTAATCCATGCTCCTCCAACCTCTGGAAAACTGTCCTGAGGTGGGCTATGTGTTCATCCTCGGACGCGCTGGCCACCAAGATGTCGTCCAGGTAGACAAACACAAACGGCAGGTAGCGCAACACCGCATCCATCATGCGTTGGAATGTCTGCGCCGCGCCTTATAACCCGAAAAGCATGCGTAAAAACTCAAAAAGACCAAATGGGGTTATTACTGCCATCTTAGGTATGTCCTCAGTGCGCACCGGGACCTGGTGGTAACCACGGACCAGGTCTATCTTGGAAAAAATGCGTGCCCCGGTGAGATGAACGGAAAAATCCTGAATATGGGGGATCGGGTAGAGGTCGTGCGCTGTGACGTTGTTTAATCTGCGGAAATCTCCGCACGGTCGCCACGAGCCCTCGGCTTTAGGAACCATATGTAGCGGGGATGCCCATGGGCTGTTTGAGCGTCTGATGATGCCCAACTTTTCCAAGTTTGCAAACTCCTCGCGCGCTATAGCCAGTTTAGCTGCGTCCAGCTGCCAAGGTCATGTGAAAACGGCCGGCCCCGAGGTGGTAATGAAGTGCTCCACCCCGTGTTTAGTGACGGTCGCCGAAAACGTCAGGACCTTGAGTGCTGGGAACTGGGTGAGTAGTGTGTGGTACTTACCCCCTGGAGCTGTGACGTTGGCTAGCGTTGTGGACACGGCTCCTCTAGCTGTACAGGGGAGAGAATCAAAAGACATTGCGTTAATCAGGCATCTGTTCGCCACATCGACTAGTAGGCCGTGTGCACACAAAAAAATCAGTGCCCAAAATTGGGAAGCTGCATGCCACTATGACGAATGTCCATTGGTATGTATGGCCGTGCAAGGATACAGTCAGTGTCCTCTCACCAAAAGTCTTTATGTCTGAGCCGTTTGCTGCCGTCAGCTCGGGGCCACTACTTCCCGCCATCCGGTCTGCGTAGGACAGCAGGATGAGACTCTTTTGGGAGCCGGAGTCCACGAGGAACCATCTCCCCGAGCATGAGTCTGTCACATAGAGCAGCTTGCTTACTTCACCAGCGGTCGCAGCCACTACCGACTGCTGGCCCTGGCATTTCCCGAGCGCTTGAATTGGCACGGTGGCATCTTCTCCAAAACGGCGGTAGTAGAAGCAGAGTGTGTCTCTCCGGTGCTTCTTGGCCTCTGCTGCAGCCACCGTCGTTGGCTCCTCACCTTCGCTGGCCGTCTCACTGGGTTCCGACGCCGCTGCATTCACTGCGAGGGCTCTGGTGGTGAGGCTAATCCGATCTGCCTCTTGCGCTAGCGCCCAGTAGCTGCGCGCAGCCAGCAGTGGCGAATTTGCAAGGACTGCCCTGGCCGCCGTCGGGAGGTTCCGGAGGAAAAGGCGGGCAAAGAGGAAATGCCCGTCATCTGTGCCCATCAACGCCAACATCTTCTCCATTAACTCGACCGCCGACCCATATCCCGATTCAGAGCACGTCAGGAGCCTTTCCGCTCTCTCGCAGTCTGAGAGCATATAGCGCCGGGTCAGCGCGGTTTTGAGAGCCTCGTATTTGTCGTGGGCTGGGGGCCGTTGGAGCAGGCTCGCCACCTGCTGAGTTGTGCGTGCGTCCAGTGCTGCAACTACGTAGTAGTATCTGGTGTTCATCCATCCATCTTCTATCCGCTTAATCCTTTTCGAGTCGCGGGGGGACTGGAGCCTATCCCAGCATCTTTGGGCGAGAGGCAGGGTACACCCTGGACAGATCGCCAGTCCATCACAGGGCCAACACAGAGAGACAGACAACCATTCACTCTCACAGTCATACCGAAGGACAATTTAGAATCCCCAGTTTTGATGTCAATTAACCTAACTTGCACGTTTTTGGCATCTGCTGTTATTCCCCGGAGCGCGAACTGGGCCTCGGTGTGGAGGAACCAAGACTTCGGGTCGTGTAGCTAAAAGTCTGGGAGTTTGACCGAAACGGCGCACGTGTTGCTGGCACCTCCCGTCTGGGTCGTCTCCGGGGTGTTCACCTCGAGTTCCTTTATGCGTCAAGGGTCACCAGTGTGGAGAGAGAAATAATCAGGCAGAGCGGTCCAGAGCAGAGCAGGCTTTATTCATCTCTCTCTCTCACATTCACCAGAATCACAAGCATCAAAAAAACCCACAGGTCACAGGCACCTCTCCTTATATAGCATACAACTCGCTCTGTGACCTGTGGTGCTGCATTAACATAAAAGCCTTTGAAATTCCCATTCTGTTTGTCACTGTTCGCATCAACACACCAACCTCTGCATCAACACACAAATCCCCCATGACAATTCGCCTTGTCCTTCCGTCTGAGTGGAAACACACTGAGTGGATTCCCACAATATCCTAGATCCAGGCCTGCCTGTCCGTACCTACTACTTGAGGGTTTAGACTCATGTCAGTTAGGCTAGAACTTGAACAATACACAACACTATTTAATTATGTTATAATATAGACTTACTGCTTTAATCCAACAATTACGTCCGTCTGGATCCTTCAGCTCCGTGGGGAATGTATGTAACGTGAATGGTGGCGGACATGTACACACGCTGGTCCCAAAGTTACACGCATGCATGCTGCAAGTTTTCTTTTTCCACCGCTCTAGATGATACATGCCGTTCCCACACTTCACTACGGCACAGTGTGCACCTGGCATAATGGAGATTTAAAGCTTAAAGCAGACTTTAAGCGGCAATTATTCAGGTGTGACAGTACTGTTTGTATACAAAAGCAAGCCGGCTACCGGAATGTTTGGTAGTTGTGAACTTTGAACTCACATAGTCCGTACATGTGCACTCGTAATGCGAAAATCGCTTATTGAAGGTCAAGGCATCGGGGCAGTGTTGCAATGGATTGCTGAATGGTTAAGTGGCAGACAGCAGAGGGTTGTCGTGAATGGCAGCAAGTCACAATGGTCTGATGTGGTGAGTGGCGTCCCACAAGGTTCTGTTCTGGGGCCAATTTTATACATTAATGACATAGCAAATGCAATACTGAAGTTTGCTGATGATACAAAGATTTTTAGGAAAGTGGACTCAATAGAATCAGCATTTACACTGCAAGATAACCTCAGTAAATTATTTTCATGGTCACAGGACTGGCAGATGCTCTTTAATGTAAGCAAATGTGGTTGCCTTCACCTGGGGCACAATAACTGCTATTGTGATTACTTTCTGCATGATGTTATTTCATCTGTTGCCGAAGAAAAGGATCTTGGAGTCACCATGGACAGTACTATAAAATTTAGTAATCATATAGCCCAAGCAGTTAATAGAGCCAACAGGATGCTTGGAATGATCAATAAACATGTACTTATAAAGAAAAGGATGTCATTTTAACATTGCATAAGTCACTCATCAGGCCCCACCTTGAATACTGTTGCCAAGTCTGGAGACCATACCTACAATGAGACATCAACCTCATTGAAAACGTTCAAAGAAGAACTCTGAAGTTGATCCCTTCATCATTTCACTTATCGTATGAGCAGCAATTGAAGAAATATAGTGAGATAACAACATTAGAATGTAGGAGACTATGGGCAGATCTATTAGAAGTTTTCAAGATCTTCAAGGGATGGGAAGGCTTGGACTACAGAGATTTATCCAAATCAACAACCAGAGGACATCACCTAAAAAATTTTTGAGTTTAGATGCAGACTTAATATCCGGAAATACTTTTTCAGTCAATGTGTCATCAACTACTGGAACAGACTACCTAAAGTAGCAGTGGAAGCAATAGCAGTTAATTCATTTAAGAACCATCTTGAAAAATTTCTTAGAAGAGTTGGGGGGGCTGTACATAAGTCTTTCTAGACTTCCTGCCCCATATCCAGAACCACTATTGTGACGTCATCTCAGCGGTGGATTCATGTAAGTTCATGTACAGTGGGGTAAAAAAGTATTTAGTCAGCCACCAATTGTGCAAGTTCTCCCACTTAAAAGATGAGAGAGGTCTCCAATTTTCATCATAGGTATACCTCAACTATGAGAGACAAAATAAGAAAAAAAAAATCCAGAAAATCACATTGAAGGATTTTTAATGAATTAATTGGTAAATTCCTCGGTAAAATAAGTATTTGGTCAATAACAAAAGTTCATCTCAATACTTTGTTATATACCCTTTGTTGGCAATGACAGAGGTCAAACGTTTTCTGTAAGTTTTCACAAGGTTTTCACACACTGTTGCTGGTATTTTGGCCCATTCCTCCATGCAGATCTCCTCTAGAGCAGTGATGTTTTGGGGCTGTTGCTGGGCAACACCGACTTTCAACTCCCTCCAAAGATTTTCTATGGGGTTGAGCTCTGGAGACTGGCTAGGCCACTCCAGGACCTTGAAATGCTTCTTACGAAGCCACTCCTTCGTTGCCTAGGCAGTGTGTTTGGGATCATTGTCATGCTGAAAGACCCAGCCACGTTTCATCTTCAATGTCCTTGCTGGTGGAAGGGGGTTTTCACTCAAAATTTCACGATACATTGCCCCATTCATTGTTTCCTTTACACGGATCGGTCGTCCTGGTCCCTTTGCAGAAAAACAGCCCCAAAGTATGATGTTTCCACACCCATGCTTCACAGTAGGTATGGTGTTCTTTCTCCTCCCAACACGACAAGTTGAGTTTTTACCAAAAAGTTCTATTTTGTTTTCATCTGACCATATGACATTCTCCCAATCCCCTTCTGGATCATCCAAATGCTCTCTAGCAAACTTCAGACGGGCCTGGACATGTACTGGCTTAAGCAGGGGGACACGTGTGTTTCTGATGTAGCCTTTGTTACTTTGGTCTCAGCTCTCTGCAGGTCATTCACCAGGTCCCCCCAAGTGGTTCTGGGATTTTTGCTCACCATTCTCGTGATAATTTTGACCCCACGGGGTGAGATCTTGCGTGGAGCCCCAGATCGAGGGAGATTATCAGTGGTCTTGTATGTCTTCCATTTTCTAATAATTGCTCCCACAGTTGATTTCTTCACACCAAGCTGCTTACCTATTGCAGATTCAGTCTTCCCAGCCTGGTGCAGGTCTACAATTTTGTTTCTGGTGTCCTTTGACAGCTCTTTGGTCTTGGCCATAGTGGAGTTTGGAGTCTGACTGTTTGAGGTTGTGGACAGGTGTCTTTTATATTGATAACGAGTTCAAACAGGTGCCATTAATACAGGTAACGAGTGGAGGACAGAGGAGCCTCTTAAAGAAGAAGTTACAGGTCTGTGAGAGCCAGAAATCTTGCTTGTTTGTAGGTGACCAAATACTTATTTAACTGAGGAATTTACCAATTAATTCATTAAAAATCCTTCAATGTAATTTTCTGGATTTTTTTTCTCATTTTGTCTCTCACAGTTGAGGTATACCTATGATGAAAATTGGAGACCTCTCTCATCTTTTAAGTGGGAGAACTTGCACAATTGGTGGCTGACTAAATACTTTTTTGCCCCACTGTAAGTTCAAAAGAAATTTTACCCAAAACAGTCAAATTTTAAAAAGGGTCTCAAATTTAAACAGAAAAACCTACAGTTAGGAGAAGAAAATTTTTCAAATGTATTAGAAAAGTTTTAAATTCACAAAAAGTCCAAATTTTAGAAGAAAAAGCCTCAAATTTATAGGAAACAAAGTAGCAAATTTACAAGGAAAAATGTAAATTTGTCAGAAAAAAAATGTCAATTTACTAGAAATCATCATAATTAGTAGTGAAAGAAGTTTCAAACATAGGTGTAGAAAAGTGTTAGCTTTACAAGAAAATTGACCAAAAACAATTGCAACGTAGGATGAAAAAAAGTCTCAAATTTACAAGAAAAAAGTTGCAATTTTATGAGGGAAAAGTTTTGAATCTATGAATGAAAAATAACATTTTCCAGAAAAAAACCCCCAGAATAATCTTGAAAAGGATATCTGATTTAAATAGTAAAAAGTCTAAAATTTTCACAAAAATGTGTAATTTTATGTAAAAAACAAAAGCATGGAAAACAGTTGCAAATTCACAAGAAAATTAGTAAATTTGTGTTTCACCTTTATTTTAGGGCTCAAATGCATTTTGTAGCTCCATGCAATGTATTATGTATTTATTGCTCAAAAAGTCCCCCAACTAACTCTTTCCATAGTATATTTTGCCAACCATTTTTCAAAAGAATCAGTTCTCTCATCATCAGTGAGATATGTAATTAAATGGAAAGGAAAGTGTTTCTGTCATGTGTCTGAGCATATGTTTTCACAGAGCTCAGACTCACACTTTATTTCTAAGTTTTACATATCTGTTAGTTTGATTTTGTTAGTTTCTGTCTATATTTTGGTTTGTGGACACTTATGCCTTCTCTTTCTCAGACGCCCCCACTAGATGCTCACAGTCTGCTCTTCTGTCACCTCAGCTGTGAGCAGTTAGTCAAATTAGGTCACCTGCTTGCTCAGCGACTCACACCTGTGGCTCATTTTCCCCCATGTATTTAAGCACTGCCTGTTCATTGTCTCATTGCGGCAATATTGGACTTTACCACTACTGATTGTTAACTTGTCCTACTGAGCCATCTCCTGTCCCCTCACAGAGTGTTATCAGCTCTGGAGGGTCTTCTCTGTAAGTTACTATTCGTTTGCATTTTTGTTTGTTCCCTGCATGGTTTTGGATTTCTGTTCTTTTGTTAATAAATGTCACGAATGCAGTTCAGTGCCTGGGTCTGTTTTCCTGCCCCGGAGGGGCGTATTTGACAGAATATTGCTACCAGTTAATGACCCAGCTGCTACGTTTTGTGCATTTTTTCCTTTTTTGTGTTTTTTCCATGGCTCAAGTCCATCGTAGCCACGGAGAGGGGCAACGCCACGGCAGGAATCACCAAGTCCCAGGAAACCAGGCAAGTGCCATTTCATTTTGTTTCTGTAAATGATAATATGCCTTGCCTGATTCCCGGTAGAGAGACTCAGGATGTGCAGTCCCCTGAGCTCTCTCCACCTGCTGTACTTAACGAATCCTCACCTGCCCTCTCCGTGTCTGTTCCTCTCACCCCTGAGTGTCTGCCGGCCCCAAAACTCAACCCCCAGACAATTGAGGAGCTCGCATCGCTGGAGGACTCCATCCCAGCCCCGCAGTCACACTATGGACAGAGGGAAGGCGCTGAACCCGAGCTCACCATGCAGAGTCCAGCACCAATGGTGAGCCAGACCCCACCCGCCATGCCGGACAAGCCTCCTGCGTGGGTCACTCCAACTGGGGCCGAAGGGACTGCAACCACCATCATGCTGCGGCAGAGTTCGAGGCCGAGCTGGACCTCCAACGGGCTGAGCTCGAAGTTAAATCATCGCCAGGATCGACGCAGTCCTGGACGGTGGTGAAGCTCAAGTTCAGGCAAGTGGCCTCCTTTGTTTTTCTCTTGTCTGTCTTAGAGCAATCTTGCCTGGCTCTTGGTAAGGAGAGCTGGGTGCAGCCGCCCGCTGCACCTAAGCTCGCCTTGCTGGGCTCCATCACTGCCGCTGCTGGTAACCCTGATCCCTCTTCTCTGTGTGTTCTGGCCGAGCTTTCTCCCAGGGTCAGCGGTAATGTTCCAGCGATGCCAGAGGTCACCGTGGGCCCAGGTTCGCCACCCGAGGTCATCCAGAGTCCAGCTTCCCCCGCTGTGGAGGTCGTCGTGGGTACTCAGTCTCAGCCCGGGACCTCCGTGGGTGCAGCTTCCCCTCTGCCCAAGGCCGTCGTGTGGGTCCCTCCTCCTCGGTCTGAGTCTCCGTGGGTGCTGCGTACCTGTCAGGGACCCTCATGGGTGCTGTGCCCCAGCCTCAATCCAACTTGGGTGCTGCGCTTCAGAATGGGCCCGCTATGGGCGTCACGCCCCAGCCGAGGGGCCACCGTGGGTGCAGCCTTGGCCCAGTCCGGGCCCACCGTGGGTGCAGCCTTGGCTCAGTCCGGGCCCATCGAGGGTGCAGCATTGGCCCAGTCTGGGCCCACCAAGGGTGCAGGCATGGTCCAGCCCGGGCCCATCGAGGATGCAGCTCCACTCCTGCCTGGAGGCACCGAGGGTGCAGCTATACTCTAGCCCGGAGCTACGGCGGGTGCTGCTATGCTCCACCCTGGAGTCACCGCGGATGCTGCAGCGCTTCAGCCTGAGTCCACCGAGGGTGCAGCTGCGCTCCAGCTCGGAGCCACCGTGGGTGCTGCCATACTCCAGCCCGGGGCGACCACGGGTGTAACAATGTCTCAACCTGGGACCACCAAGGGTGCAACCGGCCAGCCCAAGGACATCATGGTCCCCCTTCTTCCTCTGCCAGATGCCGTCATGGTCCTCCATCTTCCTCAACCACCAGACGCCGTCGTGGTTCCCCCCTCCAACCTTGCTTTCCGTCATTGGGCCTTTCCATGGGGGAGCCGCCTCCTGGGTCACCCCTCTGGTCCTGGTGGCTTAAGAACTCTGGCTGGCCGCCTGAAAGACTGAGCCACTGGGTGGTCCATACTCTCTAGCAGGCCACCCGACTCATACCACCTTGCCGTCTGGCTGGTCTGGGACTTTGGCCAGCCACTCAAACTATGTAATTCTGTGACCTAGTGGGGCCCTGGGGTCTAGTATTGCGCAGGTGCAGGTCATGAGCGGGGTTTGTATTTTCCCTCCGAAGCCTGATTCCCCCACCTCCCTCCCGGGGTGGTGTTTTGCTGTACCCTTTTCTCTTGGGGGGGGGGGGTCCTTTTGGGTGTTACCTGGGGGTGTTTGGAATCCACCCCTTAAATGGGGGGCTCTGTCATGTGTCTGAGCGTATGTTTTCACAGAGCTCAGACTCTCACTTTATTTCTAAGTTTTGCATATCTGTTAGTTTGATTTTGTTAGTTTCTGTCTATAGTTTGGTTTGTGGACACTTATGCCTTCTCTTTCTCAGACGCCCCCACTAGCTGCTCACAGTCTGCTCTTCTGTCACCTCAGCTGTGAGCAGTTAGTCAAATCAGGTCACCTGCTCGCTCAGCGACTGACACCTGCGGCTCATTTCCCCCCATGTATTTAAGCGCTGCATGTTCATTGTCCCATGGGCAGCACGGTGGTGCAGTGGTTAGCACTGTTACCTAACAGCTAGAAGGTTCCAGGTTCGAATCCCCAGGCTGGCAGGGGTAGGAACCTTTCTGTGTGGAGTTTGCATGTTCTCCCTGTGCTGCGTGGGTTTACTCTGGAGGCTCCGGTTTCCTCCCACAATCCAAAGACACACATGTTAGGTTAATTGGTTGTTCTAAATTGCCCCTAGATATCTGTCTCCTATAGGCCCTTAGAATAGAGGGTTAGCATTAGTGAAGCACTTTGAGTGGTCTTTGAGACTAGAAAAGCGCTATATAAGTTTAGGTCCTTATCCCTTATCCCCCTCATTGCGGCAATATTGGACTTTCCCCCTACTGATTGTTGCCTCATCCTACTGAGTCATCTCCTGTCCCCTCGCAGAGTGTTTTTGGCTCTGGAGGGTCTTCTCTGTAAGTTATTCATTTGTATTTTTGTTTGTTCCCTGCACTGTTTTGGATTTCTGTTCTTTTCTTAATAAATGTCACGAATGCAGTTCAGCGCCTGGGTCTGTTTTCCTGCCCCCGAAGGGCGTATTTGACAGTTTCAGTTTTGTTACCTAGTAGACCTCATAGACTAGGGGTCGGCAACCCGCGGCTCCAGAGCCGCATGCGGCTCTTTCATCCCTCTGCTGTGGCTCCCTGTGGCTTTGGAAAATAAATAATGAGTATTTAATTAAAATGTATCTTATTTTAGTTCACTAGTTTTTAACATGTAATTCTAAATTTGAAGATTATGGAGATCTTGTAAAATCTAAATAAAACGTGTTAAAGTTTAATCACCGTCACTTCCGTTTGTTTCTGGACAAGCTGGAAAGCACATATTCTGATCTCCTGCTGCACAACAAAGTCCGGTGGCTGTCCAGAGGGGAGGTGCTGAAACGCTTTGCTGCGTGTCTGGAAGAAGTGAAAACTTTCCTGGGCAGCAAAGGGCTCACCTTTCCTGAGCTGGAACAGCCAGAGTGGCTGGAAAAGCTGCACTTCATGGTAGATATGACAGCGCACCTGAACACGCTGAACACAACTCTTCAGGGGAAAGGACGCACACCCTGCACATGTTGGAGGAGATTTTGGCATTCGAGCGCAAGTTGACGGTGCTTGCCAGAGATTTACAGAAAGGTACAGTGTCTCACTTCCCCAGTTTGAGAGAGTTCAAACAAGCTCACAACATGATAAATTCGGAGTATTTACATTCTGCAATCATCGCAATGCAAACATCGTTTGGGAAACGATTCTGTGAGTTCAGAGTTCAGTTTGACAGCTGACTGCATGCACCAGTAAAAGGACGGCACACAGAAGAGGACGGCATTTTTGGTTTGCTGCCGGTGGATAATTTAAGTATGGCGTTTTTTTCATAAATGCAAGAAGGACTCAAATAGATATTGAGTATTTTACTTGAAAGTAACCTTCAACCCAATGTCTTTTTTTTTTCGGAGTTCAAAATGTTTTTGTTGCATGCAGAAATGTAATTTCATTTTCTCTGCAGGAGTTCATTGATTTCATAAACGCAACACATTATAGTTTGTTTATACATAGCATAAAGGGAAAAAAAAGTGTTACAGTTAGGCCCAGAAATATTTGGACAGTGACACAAGCTTCATGATTTGGGCTCTGCATGCCACCACATTGGATTTGAAATGAAACAACTACAACAGAATTGAAGTGCAGACTTTAAGGTTTAATTCAAGGGGTTGAACAAAAATATATGATTAAACATGTAGGAAATGTAGCTATTTTTATACAAACACTCCTCATTTCAGGGGCTCAAAAGTAATTGGACAAATAAACATAACCCTATGTAAAATGTTACTTTTCAATATTTTGTTGAGAATCCTTTGCAGGAAATCACTGCCTGAAGTCTGGAACCCATGGACATCACCAAACGCTGGGTTTCCTCCTTTGTGATGCTTTGCCAGGCCTTTACTGCAGTTGTTTTCAGTTGTTGCTTGTTTGTGGGTCTTTCTGCCTTAAGTTTTGTCTTGAGCAAGTGAAATGCATGCTCGATTGGGTTGAGATCTGGTGATTGACTCGGCCATTGCAGAATATTCCACTTCGTTGCTATAAAAAATTCCTGGGTTGCTTTTGCAGTATGTTTTGGATCATTGGTGAAGCACCGTCCAATCAACTTTGCTGCATTTGGCTGAATCTGAGCAGAAAGTATATCCCTATACACTTCAGAATTCATCCGGCTGCTTCTGTCTTTTGTCACATCATAAATAAACACAAGTGACCCAGTGCCATTGGAAGCCATGCATGCCCATGCCATCACACTGCCTCCACCATGTTTTACAGAAGATGTAGTGCTTTGGATCATGAGCTGTTCCAATTCTTCTCCAAACTTTCTTCTTCCCATTATTCTGGTACAGGTTGATCTTAGTCTCATCTGTCCAAAGAATGCTGTTCCAGAACTGGGCTGGCTTCTTCAGGTGTTTTTTGGCAAAGTCAATTCTGGCCTTTCTATTTTTGAGGCTGATTCATGGTTTGCACCTTGTGGTGAATCCTTTGTAGTAGAGTCATTTTGGGGGGTTTCGTGACCAACCTCCCAGGACCTTTTTTTCTCACTGGATTTAGCATTCTAGACCCATTTTAATGAAAATAAGCTCCCATGTACCTCCCAAAAATTACGGGAAACCTTTTTTTTTTGCCCAAAATTCAAAATGGCCGCCACTTCCGGTGCAGCTTCCGGTGAAGTTGCAATGACTGTTACGAGCTGAGAATTTTAAGCAAAACCTTCAAAAATAAGGACTTTTGTTGGCCACCAACAAATGTGGGGAGTACTCTTGGGACCCAGTGCTGACCTGGTGATGGTTCTGGCAGCTCTGGCCCCGTTTCGCCCCGTTTCCGACTTTTAAAGACTGATCCTCGCCCCTGCTGCTACCCCAGAGATACAGCGGCAGTGAGAAGGTTTTCACGAGGTCTGGCAAATGGTCACCTGCACGAGATGAAGTAAAATCTGGTGTCGTCTACCGTTATTCCCCGGAGGGCGAACTGATCTGCAGTAAGGTGGAACCATTGGCGCACGTGTATTAATTCACATATTTAAGATTTAAGATAAGATTTAAGATAAGCCTTTATTAGTCCCACAACGGGGAAATTCCAGGATTGCAACAGCACAGGGATAGCAACACTCAGAGCAACAATCAGAAGGCAAGAAAAAAAAAAACAAAAAAAAAAAACAAACAAGCAAGCAAGAGCAGCTAATATACATATGTACATATTACTATAAAATATATATATACACACACACACACACACACAGACACACAGTGCAGAGCATTGTAGCTGGATGGAATAAATATATGAATATATGAACACACAGTGCAGAGCATTGTAGCTAGATGGAATAAATATGTAAATATATAAACACCCACAGTACGGAGCATTGCAGCTAGGTGGAATAAATATGCAAGTATATAAACACACACAGTAATTGCAATTACTAATTAATTGCAATTGTAATTGCACATATGAGTGCAATTACAGTCTATATCACGCTAATGCTAATGCTAAGCTAATGCTAAGCTAACGCTAGCCCTAACTAACGCTAGCTAACGCTAGCCCCGCCAACCTAATGATCAGCCTCGTTGAACGACTCTCCTGTTGGGCTTCAAAGCTATCTTGATAAACTTAAGTTGGTGCGCTTTATACAAGTTAGTATCCTGTCAGATAACTGTCAGAAATGTCTCCTGGACGAAAGAGACGATATGGACTAAAGTCAGAGAGGGCTGTAGTCAATCATGGTGACGACCATCCCATGCATGGGCCAACTTCAGCACTCCCACGTCAGATGCCCGTCTGTGAGCTGCTGTGCTTTATGCAGAACTACATGGGGAATGCCTCGATGGACTATCTTGCGAAATGGGTTGGCGACTTCTACGACGACAACCAGGTTGAAAGTGCAAAGAAGCTGCTGTTCGAGCAGTGCCCTGAGGGATCATCGCGGATGATAAAGAGGTCCGGCCCAAACCGGAAGAAAGGCAACATCTCCGACATCTACAACAAGCTGAATGAGGCTGGTCAGCAGGTGCCACAATACGTTGCCCAGAATCTCAAGGTTTTGCCACCAGCTTCGTTGGAGTCGTTTGACCTTGCCAAGCTGTCTAATGATGTGCGCCGTGTGATGTCCCTTGGAGAGAGCTTAGCCACCGTGTTCAAAACGATATCTGCTATCCAGATCAACGTGGCGGCAATATTGTCCAAACTCGGCAACACACCCCCTCCAGCTGTCATCCCGGTCGAGGAAGGCGAGGACGAGGAAGGTGAGAAAGAGGCCGGCAGTACTCAGAGTGATGTCAACATCTCCAAAGAAGATGAAACCATGGTACCAGTTGTCGACCACGCCTCGGTCTCCAATGCAGCCCGTGGTTCTCCTCCTACTGTCACGGCCGACGGTGTGAATGTGCTCGTGGCCATCATCCCCACAGAGGCCTGTTCTGATGACGCTGTCGGCAGCAGCCCTTCTGGGATTGCCAAAGCTAGCACAGATGCTGTTAATGCTGAAGAATGCGAGTTGGAGTTCAAGGAAGTTGAGAGTCGCCGTGCCAAGAAGAAGAAGAAGATGAGGATGTCCTACGCCGATGCACTCCAATCATCGGACAAACAACCGACCACCAAGCAGGCCGCTAACCAGTTACAGGTCGTCTACAAGTCACGCCCCCACTCACAGTTACGCGTAGTACCGAAGTCTGGTAGGAGGGCTGGCGGTCTTCAGGGTCAAGGTCAAGGTCAGAAGAAGCACCACGTCTTCATCAGTCGACTCGACCCCACCACCAGACCCCACCATGTTCGCTCCCATATCAATACTCACGTTAAACTAAAAGACGACCTCAAGATTGAGCAACTAGAAACCAAGTATGATGGTTATGCCTCCTTCAAGATTACATGTCCTGCCAGCTGCAGCAAGAAGTTGCTTGAAAAAAATGTGTGGCCATCTGGTCTATACCTTCGACAGTTCTTTGAGAGGAAATGATCTGCATGTAATTTGTTACTATTGTGTTTGTCATTTACTCATTCAGTAGTATGACCAACCTTAGAATATGTTCATTCAACTGCCAGAATGCAAAAACTTCAACTAATGAGATCTCCAGTTTATGTAATAACCATGACATTGTGTTGTTGCAGGAACACTGGCTGTTCGAAAACGAATTATCTATTCTGAGCAGATTACATGATGACTTTATAGGACCAAGGTGTCTCTTTTATGGACACGGAAGAAACGTGTTATCTTAGGTCGCCCCTATGGTGGCGTCGGTATACTATGGCGGAAGTCTCTTGCGAACAGTTGTGTTGTGAAAAACTTACGAGTGCGTAAGAATTACAGGTATTGAAGTCAACCTGGATGACTTTCACTGTCTTATATTGTGGTGTATTCCCCAGCGACAAACGTTGAAACTTGGATGAATACCTCACTGCCTGAGTCTTGTTAAACGTATCACTGAGGATTTTCCTACTCCATATGTGTTCACAATTGGTGACTTCAGCGCCAACACAGCACGCTCAAGTTGTTTTGGAGACGAACTGGTGTCTTTTTGTGAGAGTTACTCCTTACACATCTCGGACAGGATTATCTTACCAGGTGATACCTTTACTCATGTTAGCATGGCTCATGGCTCTACATCATGGCTTGATCACTGTGTGACTACATCCTCGGGCCACGATAACGTGTCCAATATCAAAGTTCTGTATGACTATGTGAGTTCTGATCATGTAACCCTATCTATAGATATTGAGGTATCTAAGTGCTGTAAGTGACCCTCCGGGAAGCTCCCTCAGCCCCAACGGGCCAGTAGAACATACAAATGGCGTGATGCCACAGCTTCAGACCTGTCCAGATATAAGAAACTTACTCGTAGGAAACTCTGTAACATCCGTGCTCCTATGGACACCATCAGGTTGTCACGACCGCAATTGAGCGGCACACAGGGACAATATCGACAGGTTCTACAGTGAATATTAATTGATGCTTTAAATTACTGTGTGAGTGGACTTCGGGAAGATGGCGGAGAGGGAGACATAACACTTAAACAAAGAAGCTCTCCCTAGCCGGATTAAACAATCATCGGTAAAATGGCCAACTCGACATAAACGAATCAATAAACCTAAGGGATGAAAACACGAAGGAACCAGGGCACAGGACAAAAACAGGGTAAAATTGAAGAATTCCTCTCCCAACAACGCAGGAAAAAACCGCTGTACGCAAAGCCCAAAAAACGAGGTGTCTACAGCAGAGAAAATGGAAGACACCAGAACTCGACAACATGAACGCTGGCATCGCCAGTTTGGGTGAAGAGTTAAGAGAATTCAAGCGACAGCTACACAGGATTTAGCCGGCTCTTAAGGAGGAACTGAAAAAAGAAATTAAGGAGGAAATCATGGACCTCCGAAAGAGAATGGAGCGTAAATTAACGGAAAACTGGGAGGAGCTGCGCTCCCAGCGGGCGTGTATGACAGAAGCGCAGACCCGAATTTCGGAACTAGAAGATTGGAAAAAGCGAGGCAAACGAACAAACTACAGAACCCTGACGATGCAAACGCAGAGGATGCAGAGGAGAAAATAAACGACTTGGAGAGCAGATCCCGACGAAGCAATATGCGCATCTTGGAATTCCGGAGGGCATTGAAGGCACTCGATGACAAAATTCATGGATCAGTTCTTAAAAAAGAACTGGAAATACCCGGAGAAACGGATCTGCACGCTTCAACGGGCGCACAGAGCACCGGCACGACCCGAAAACAACTCTCACACCCAGGTCAGTTGTGGTAAACCTTTGTGAAATATGACCTAAAACGGAAAGAATCCTGACGGCAAAGCATGGAAAAAAAAGATACGAATCGGCGACAAACAGGTATTTTTGACCATGACTACCCGGCCAGAATCGTGCAGCAGCGGAAGAAATATGCCAATATTAAAAAAACGCTGAAAGAGAAAAAAATTAGATTCCAAACGCCGCTAACGAAAATGAGGATTCATTGGGAAGGAAGGCACAAGAACCTACACGAACGGCCGCCCGAAGAGGCAGCGCGGGATATGATGGAGCGGGGCCTTGAGGTGAGCGTGCCGAAGGAGACCGGCTGGAGCAGCGGCGGCCCTGAACGCAACCACGACGACGGAGTGGAGGCGAGTGAACGGGCGGAAGAAGGGGGGAGAGACGTAGAGCAGCGGGCCCAGGACAAGCTACAAGGCTTTCAACTGAAAGCTAGATCATAACAAGATTAAGAAAGGCACAAGAAGAAATGAAGGCCAAGAAGACAAGGTAAAAGAGAAACAGACGGCTAGGAGAGGCTTAAGTGATATTTGTTGGACATTTCTAGACTTATGACTATTACTTTGATAGTAATTAGAAGTCTAGGGAGGGCCCTTCACTCTGTGAAGACAAACTACCCCCCCACCCACCAACAGGGACCAGTGGGCAGAAGAAAGGCCCAAAGTACGGAGGTCGAGATTTTTTTAATGTGTTTTTATATAAATATGTGTTATTTTTGTTGTTAAAGGGGCTAGGAGCACAAGTTAAAAAAATGGAAAAACATGAATATGGGTAAAAATCTTAAGATAATGACATTAAACGTGAATGGTCTGACTCACCTGTTAAAAGGGAAAGAATAATAAGAAAATTCAAGAAGGAAAAAGCTGAAATTATATTTATGCAAGAGACACATTTGAGCAAGACAGAACATGTGAAACTAAAGAGATTTGGCTATAAGAACTCCTACTACAGTTCATTTAAGGGAGGAGCAAAAAGGGGGGTTATGATACTAATCTCAAACAAAATACAATTTGAAAGTGAACAGGAAATCCAGGATAAAGAAGGCAGGTATGTAATAATAAAGGGGAAGAATAGATGGTATGCAGATTACATTAGTGAACATCTATGCCCCACCAGAAAGTGACAAGGGTTTTTTTCAACACTTGTTTGATCTCATAGCAACACACAGTGAAGGAGTCCTAATTTGTGGAGGAGGACTTAAATGCTGTCATGGATCATGAAGTTGGACACAACAAGTGTTAAGAAGACAAAAAAACATGTAACAAAGTCATAAGAACCTCACTGGCAGAAATGGGTATGGTAGACATATGGAGGGACCCTGCACCCACTCGAAAAGACTATACACATTATTCAGCAGTCCATAAAGTACACTTAGAATAGATTACTTCCCTTATGAATGAAGGTGACAGACACAGGGTGAGACAATTGTTGGGATTGGAGGGGCAGAAATATCAGAATCATAATCCTATATACATGGAAATATATTGAACAATAGAAACGACAAACAACATGGAAACTTAACGTAGGACTGTTAAATGATGAGAAAATGAAAGAAAGAATAAAAATAAACATAAACGAATATATCTAAGAGAATGACAATGAAGAAGTGGACCCAACAATACTATGGGACACACTAAAAGCCGTGTTAAGGGGTAAATTAATTGTTGAAACAGGAAAAGCAAATAAGACTAAACTGGAAGCGTATGAACAAAGATGTGAGAGACTGAGGGAACTAGAACGTAAACATCAAAGCACAAATGACCCAAAAATATATCAAGAAATTAAAGAAGAAAAAACAAAGATAAAAGAAACACAAATGTATGAAATTGAAAGGAAAAATAGATATCTAAAGCAAAAATATTATGAAACGGGGCCAAAAGCCACAAAACTGCTGGCAAAACGGTTAAGAAAACAACAAACAATGAATAATGTATACAAGATTAAAGACCCCACCACAATAAAACCACAGTTAACCCAGAAAACATCGAAGAAATTTTCCATAATTTTTTACCAAGAACTATACTCGCAACCTGAAGAAACAATACTAAAGATATCAAAAAATTCTAGACACATTGGACTTGCCATCATAGGAAATCAACAAAATGAAAAACTAACAGCAGAAATAACAACACAAGAGATCAGAGATGTGATTAAGTCACTTAAAAACGGTAAATCACCAGGTAGGTGATGGATACCCATCTGAGTTTTATAAACTGTTTATAGAAGAACTCACGCCAAAACTCCTAAAGTCATTTAATTGGACGCTGAACAACAACAAAATACCTCCATCATGGAACGAAGCAATCATTTCAGTTATTTTAAAACCAGGGAAAGATAAAGAACAATGCGGAGAACTATAGACCAATCTCTTATTAAATGTAGATTATAAAATATACACAACAATTATATGTAAACGAATAAAGACATTCTTGACGGAATTGATAGAAGATGATCAAACTGGATTCATAGAGGGACGCCCAAACACATGACAATATCAGGAGAACAATACATATAATTAACCAAATACATAAAGAAAAGAAAAGCGCAGTAATAATGAGTTTTAGACGCAGAAAAAGCATTTGACAGGGTTAACTGGAAATTCCTATATAGTGTACTGGAGCGCTTTGGATTTACACGAAAAATCAGTACAATGCATAAGGACGCTATATCAAGAACCTGTGGCAAGAATCAAGATAAACGGTAGCTTAACAGACAAAGTAAATATACAAAGATCAACTAGGCAGGGATGCTGCTTATCGCCCCACCTTGTTTGCTCTGTTCATAGAACCAATGGCTCAAGCGATACGACAAAATAAGAAATTAAAAGGTTGTAACAATAAAGGTGGCGGAACACAAGATTGGGCTATTTGCAGACGATATTATAGTTTACCTTGATCAACCAGATAAATCAATAATGGAAATGATTGAACTTGATAGAAAATTTTGGAAAATTATCAGGATAACAAGATAAACATAACAAAACACAAATACTGACATTCCACTATAACCCTCTAAACCAGATAACTGATAAGATCAAACCTAAACTGGAACCACAAAGAATAAAATACTTGGAGTGAACATACTAAAGGACCTAAGCAAAATATATAAAGCAAACTATGATAGGTTGGAACAAGAAATAAAAAAGATATTGATAGATGGTCAATCTTAAATATGGATCTGAATTCAAAAATTGAGACAGTCAAAATCAGCATACAACCAAGATTACTATACCTCTTCCAAGCTATACCAACAGAGATTCCAGATGCCCATTCTCAAAGTGGGACAGGATGATATCGAGATTTGTTTGGGGAGGTAAAAAACCAAGAGTGAAATATAAAACCCTCCAATTACCAAAGAGAAAGGAGGCATGGGCCTACCGAGTCTAAAGGAATATTACTACTCAGCACAAATAAGATATATCATATGTTGGTGCGACGAGGGATATGAGGCAAAATGGAAAGAAATGGAAAAGGAAATTGAGGGACTCCAGTACAAAGCATAATAGGGGATAAAGATGCATATAAGCATATCAAACAAATAGACCCAATCACTAAATTACTTTAGAACTGTGGTATAAATAGTACAAAAATATAATATAAGGGAAGACATAAAACTATTGAAATGGGTAGCATTTGACAGTCAGTTTGAACCGGCCAAAACAAGATAGGGGATACAAAATCTGCTGTGAAACAAGGGAATCACAGATGGGGCAATATCGGAAAAAAGATCTCGGGAGCTTTGTAAATATCAGGAGAAAATTTAAATTAGAAAGATCGGAATTTTTCAGATATCTGCAGATGAGAGATTACTATATGAAGAAGATTAGGCATAACCTCCAAACAGATGTGAACGAGATTATACAACTTATTTTAAGCTCATATGCAGGAAATAAAATAAGAATTATTTCAAAACTATATCAGAAACTTATGACAAACAATCATACAAGTGAACTATATAAAGGAGAAATGGGGAGAAAGAGCTCAATTTAAACATAACAGAAGAAAGGCTGGCAGGAAATATGGAAAACACAACACACATCAACAAATTCAAGGGCATGGAGGGAATTTGGATGGAAAAACCTGATTCGCTTTTTCATTACACCACAGATTCAAGGAAAATATACAAATACCCAATCTTATGCTGGAGGGGATGTGGGGCTCAAAATGCAGACCACTCACATATGTTTTAGGAAATGCTACAAAATATCATCATTTTGGAAATCTACGCATGTGACAATACAGAGGATATTAGGATATAACTATACCAATGAACTGTAACCTGATGTGCTTATGTGATCTTAAAAAAAGACAATGTTATACAGGCTGAGGACAGATAATCTAGTTAAAATCTTGTTGATTGCATGTAAAAAAACTATCACAAAAAAAATGGCGATCAGAAGTTCTTCCTGACCAAGAACAATGGACTGACATTGTTGAGGACATACGTATGATGGAAAAACTAACATAATCGACGAAGAATGCAAGAAGGAATATGGGAGGAAAAAATGGCGGAAATGGACACACTACAAAGTGCAACAACGAGGCAGAAATTGAAAGAATAACCAACAGACACTGAAAAAACCAGAAGAATTAAAGAGATGGAAACTAAAAACTCTTGATGCCTCCAACATTTGCCCCCCCCCTTTTTATTTTTTTTATATTTTTTTTTTATTTATTTATTTTTTTTTTTTTTATTTTTTCCCTACCCTGACCCCTTTGTTTTTTAAATGTAGAATGTGATCTGAATGCATTTATATGATGAAAAATGAATAAAAATCTAAGTTACAAAAAAACAATTACTGTGTGAGTGAATGCATTCCTAGTCACAGTGTGGCCACCCAAATAACGTCCCAGGCTGGAATGATTGTCGTAGCGAGGCCTCACACAGCTGCTCGGGATGCTTTTTTGTGGTGAGGAGTATAGCAACACGTTCTGTCCAATATTTGAAAACATGAAAAAATGTAGGGCTAAGGTTCCAAATATGCTCTACGAGCATGCAGGCGCATGAGAAAGTATCAAATGGTGACCAGCTAGCTAATCACATGAGTGATCTGAACATGGTAGAATTCTGGAAACAAATGGAAGGCTATGAGCTCCCACCGGTTCCTTGTCAGATCCAACACTATTGATGGTGTGACTGGTGACGTTAATATTGATGAAAAGTGCGAAATGTCAATATGAAGCTATTTCAACTCAGTCAAGAATGTTTCAATGAAGGAATCCTGTTATGCATGATATTCGTCTGTATAACGAAATGTTTGATGCCTCTGATATTTCTGCTGTTACTCCTGTTGAAGTTGATTCACTGATCAAAGTTCTCAAGAAAGGCAAATCAGGCTGGCCCCTGACTGTCTCACCAGTGAATGCCTCATCAACGCTGATTTCAATTTGTGTATTTCTGTTGTCATTGTGTTTTAACTGTATGTTTGTTCATGGTTACCATGCCAGATATGTTGATGGACTCTGTTATTATTCTTTGGTGAAAAACAAGTGTGCCAGTCTTTCTGATATGAACAACTACAGACCTATAGCTATTGCAACATGTTATATCTAAACTGTTAGAGGGTTTACTCCTGAACAGAATTTGAGGATTATCTGTGGACAAACGACAATCAGTTTGGTTTTCAAATCAGCTCTTTCAACTGACAAGGCTGTTTACCTACTCCATGAATTTGTTGACTACTTCAGAAGCCATTCCACCTAGTGTCTATGCTACGTTCCTAGATGCTAGCAAAGCTTTTGACAGGATTAACCACTGGTGTTTGTTCAGAAAATTGATCGATCGAGGGACTCCTATTTACATTGTTAGCATCCTGTTATACTGGTACAGAAGGCAGTCTATGGTTGTTAGATGGGGCAATGTCACCTCATCAAAATTTCATGTGACCAACGGTGTTAAACAAGGTGGTATACTGTCACCCTGTTGTTTAATGTCTAATGTTGATGATCTCAGTGTACTGTTGAACAATACTATGTGGGCGGCTCCTTTAACGGTGCACTGTTAAATCACATTTTCTACGCTGATGACCTCTGTTTGTTAAGTTTGTCTACTGCAGCGATGCAACATCTCCTTTCGGTATGTGAAAATTTTGGTGGAAAAAAAATGGACATCTTGTTCAACTGTACTAAATCTATGTGTATGGCTTTCAAACCACAGGGTGTCAATACGTTCGAATCCTGTTATGCCACTTTGTGGTATAGCTCTGAACTTTGTTGAAAAAGTCTAATACCTAGTGTGTGGATTGAATCTGGATAAGACCAATGTTGATTGTAACAGGCATCTCAGGAAACTGTATGCTCAAACAAATTTACTGTTGAGAAATTTCCATAGATGTTCCCTGATGTCAAATGTATGTTGTTCAAGACCTTCTGTACCTCAATGTACTGCTTGCCTTTATGGTTTAATAGCAATGTTACTGTTAGGAACAAAATCGCATTGCATATAATAACTCCCTAAGAAGTGTTGTTAGAATGTACCACGAAGGTCTGAGTGCAAGCAAGGATGTTTGTGTCCTTTGTGTGAACATTCCGTCTTTTGGCGAATTGTTACGTAAGAATGTTTACCAGTTTTATGAGAAGGTTGCTGGCATGTAACAATCATCTTATATCAGCAATTGTCAACTCGTCACTCACACTTCATTCCAGCATTTGGAAGTGGTGGCGTTCCATTTTATACTGAGCCCATTATTGCATGTTGTTGTTATAAGAGCGCCGAGTGTCTGCTGATCTGTATATACTTTTATTTATTTATTTATCTATTTTCTACTCGTTTTAGTTTTTCTCTTAATATGAACCCTGAGTTTGAAATAAACATTTGAATTGAATTTGAATTTGAAAATGCATACCACCACCTATATCTCAGTAACTAATTCAGCTAGGAGGTTGATTTTGGTGTCTAGACATAGGTTTTTGGGGTCAAGCATTCCATTAATGCTATTAGTTTACTTGTGAAACAAACCCATCACGATGAAATCCAATATGGCCGCCAATATGGCCACCGATTAACATTTTTTTTGTTTCTTGACTACTAAGGCACCTAGAAAGCTGATGTTGGTGTCAAAACAGAGGTTTAAGGGGTCATACTATCTGTTTATTCCAATAAAAGTGTGTTTAAATGATTACATAATCGAGAAATCCAAGATGGCGGCCGGCTGTCATTTTCACATGCAATGGACTTTTTCATATCCGTCACCAAATGAGCTAAAAATGTCAAATGATTCATTTTTACATTTTTACATTCATTTTTAATAATTATTAGAAAGCTCCTGCATTGATTCAGTGATTTCACTGAGGAACACTTGGGTAATCCCCTTAGGATTCCCAGAATCCTATGCTTGATTCATTGATTCCTTTTTGCATAGCAAGAGAGAGGATGCAGTGATTTTGGTAACCGTCTGTGCTGCCATAATAGTAGTCCTAATCTTTCCAATTAACCAAGGTTGCCAGGTATGTATAAATTTAGTCTTTACGTAGTCTGGAGGAGGTTAGAATTCTGAATCTTGTTCCATACTGTATAGTCAGGTAATGTTAGCATATTGAACCATGCTGCTTGCTTAATTGCTAACGTAATGACAGTAGACAGTACAAGGGCCTTTGACTCTAGGTCTTGTCATCCCCTCCTTTTTCTCTCCTCTGTTCTGATAATGACAAAATTGTTTTTGTCTTCAGACACTTATTCATTTAAAGTGAGGGATAAAATGGATACTGATAGTGACAACGATGAATTACCATCAACGTGTTCCGGTGAATACGAATGCATTCTACGTTGTGGTCAACCATGTACCAAAAGTGACTCTTTGATAATTCCAAGGACCAAAATGGAATTCAATTCGTGATAAAACTCTACGAGGGAAAGGACTTGATCGTTTTCCAATGTGGGAATATTGATTTGGGCCAAAGGGCCAAAAGGGCATTATAGCACCAGACATGTTACACCCAACGTTATCTAACAAGCGTTGTCTATCTCAAGCCAGAAGAACGTAAGCATAATATTAGAGGGTAGATCTTGAAAGGAGACAATCAATCAGTTCAGGGGGATCCATCTCCATCTGCTTTCCTCTTTTCACCGAAGAGGGCTCCGGTCCAGCCATTGGTATTGTGCATGACAAGAACCTACGCGTGTGGTGCAACTAAGGGACCACAGAAAAGCAGTCACGCGGACTGGGAAACAATTGCTCCTATTATCAACAAAGGACGCCTGGAGAAAATTCAAGTTACACACTGTACACCTGAATGAATCCGGTCCTGAGGTCGAGGCTCAACTCGCTGATTGCATCCATTCCCAGACTGTGAAACAGCTTTCGGGTGGGAAATCCGTTACCCATCGCGGCTGCTGGAAACACTACATTCCCGATTCCCCAGCCTCTTACAGAAGAAGTCACTCAACACCTGCAGGATGTAAATCTGCGAGAAGCACAAGCCATCTTCTTCAATCATGTTCGTAAGGTGATCTTTGATGAACATGATTTCGGACATTGCAGAGTCTACTGGAGGACTATCAACGAATTATCTTAAATCATGGACATGACGCAAAAAGTAAAGTCGAATTATGTGAAGGGAATCTTATAAAGGAATTCGAGGAGGACATTGGCTTCCATAGACGTAGTCGGTTAAATGAGAGTGAACTGGTATATGACAAGAAAGCTGCAGCTACCTATGTAGAAGCAGCACTATCTTCCTTAGGCATAAGCGAGGATCAGATGGTGAAGAACGTGGCAGTACGACTCAAAGGCAAGTTGAGCGACTGATACTGTTCCCTGGCCTCCATATGTATTAGAGTTGGAGAAAAAGGAGGACCTAAAAGGGCTCTCCTAAGCTAATAACATGGCTAAAACACCCAAGGTAAATCAGAATTTGATGACAACCCTCTGTCCGGACCATGGGGTCGATCCTCACGAGCTACATCACAGGAAGGCGCACTTCCTTTGAGGTGAATCTCTCTGTCTTGCTACATGGAATGACCAAAGTAGAGAGATCGTAGACCTGCTGCACAAAGATGGCCTAGCATCAGCTACAATGGACGTCTCATGTTGCGCGACTTCTGGGTTGTTCAGTGATCCTCAAGTCCTCCCGAATTGCTCCCCTCCCGAACTTGCATTGGGAAGCCCCTGCAATCGGCTGTAGTTGCCAATGAAGACTTTAAGAGGTGATACATAGACTGGTGTTGACAAGGCGCATTAACATAAAGGTCTAGAGACAATGTTGCCTGCGGTAAAGTGTATCTCCAAGATGGCGGCCTAGCTGAGGGCCATTTTGAGCTTGCTATGACAATGAGGGCTCGAATGCCCACAATGGATGGTTCACAGGAGCTCCACTTGACTTTTTTTGTTAGCTCATTTGTTGAGGATAATGAAAAGTCCATTGCAAGTGAAAAACATGACAGGCCGGACCGCCCATCTTGGATTCTCGATTATGTAATCCTTTCAACAACTTTTATTGAACTAAAACAGAATAGTATGACCCCTTAAACCTCTGTTTTGAACACCAACATCAGCTATTAGGTGCCTTAGTAGTCAAGAGAAACCAAAACAAATGTTACTCGGTGGTCCCTATTGGCGGCCATATTGGATTTCATCGTGATGGGTTTGTTTCACAAGTTAAACTAATAGATTAATGGAATGCTTGACCCCCAAAAACCTATGTCCTAGACACAAAATCAACCTCCTAGCTGCACTCCTAGATACTGAGATATAGGTGGTGGTATGCATTTTGGTGGCCATTTGAATTTTGGGCAAAAAAAGGTTTCCCGTAATTTTTGGGAGGATACATGGGAGCCTTATTTTCATTAAAATGGGCTCTAGAATGCTAAATCCAGTGAGAAAAAAAGGTCCTGGGAGGTTGGTCACGAAACCCCCAAAAATGACTCTACTATTGTATTTACTCTCATGAAGTCTTCTCTTTATGGTAGACTTAGATACTGATACACCTACTTCCTGGAGAGTGTTCTTCACTTGAGTGGATGTTGTGAAGGGGTTGTTCTTCACAATGGAAAGGATTCTGTGATCATCCACCACTGATGCCTTCCGTGGACATCCAGGCCTTTTTGAGTTCCCAAGCTCACCAGTGCACTCTTTTTTTCTCAGAATGTACCAAACTGTTGATTTGGCCACTCCTAACATTTCTACTATCTCTCTGATGGATTTCTTCTTTTTTTTTTCAGCCTCAGGATGGTCTGTTTCACCTCCATTGAGAGCTCCTTTGACCGCATGTTGTGTGTTCACAGCAACAGCTTCCAAATGCAAACGCCACACCTGGAATCAACTCCAGACCTTTTAACTGCTTAATTGATGACAGGTTAACGAGGGAAGAGCCCATGCAGCCTTGTTATTTTTTTTTTTTTTTTTTGCAGCCTTCTGAGTCAATTGTCCAATTACTTTTGGTCCCTTGAAAAAGAGGCGGCTATGTATTAAAGAGCTGTAATTCCTAAACCCTTGCTCCAATTTGGATGTGAATACTCTCAAATTACAGCTGAGAGTCTGCACTTTAAGCCCATATTGATTATGTAATTGTATCCTGAATATGTTTTTGTAAACAGCTAAAATAACAAAACTTGTGTCACTGTCCAAATATTTTTGGGCCTAACTGTATGTGCAGTGTTATTTCATTTTGAGTGTCAAAAGGGTTTTGTGGCTCCCAGTGTTTTCTTTTCTGTGGGAAACAGGTCCAAATGGCTCTTTGAGTGATAAAGGTTGCTGACCCCTGTCATAGACTGTATACAGTCGATGGTAGACCTGCTTTCTTTGAACTCCCAGTACAAGGTATGAGGACGTTGTTTGAGACCAGATATTTATAAGTGTTTTGTCTTGTGGTTAATTAAGAAATTTTGCCACAAAATCAGAGCCCATCAAAAATATTACAATGACATATTTTATGTTTTACAGATATAAACAAGTAGTTCATTCCGGTCTCATGAAATCATCCCAAGAGTGTTCAGACCTCCTGCTCTTTGATCTTGACCTTGCTGTTGAGCACAGCCAAGACGCAGACCCACTTGAAGATCATTGTGCATGAGTTTGCCTAGGAGGAGTAACGATTTTCATAAAAGTGCTAACTTGACTTTGACCTTGAGCATAATCTTGATGCAGACCCACCTGATGGTAACTGTGCATGAATTTGTTGAGAATTAGGCCAATTGCCAAGAAGGAGTATTCATTTTTCTGAAATTGCATAAGTGCCCAGATCTCCTGATCTTTGACCTTGAGCACAACTTGGATGCAGACTTAACAGCGCAGACTGTTCCTCCTGAGGAGACTCAGGTCTTTTGGAGTGCAGGGGGCACTCCTGAAGACCTTCTACGACTCTGTGGTGGCATTAGCCATCACGTATGGTGTGGTCTGCTGGGGCAGTGGCATCACAGCAGCCGACAGGAAGAGACTGAACAGGCTGATCAAAAAAAGCCAACTCTGTTCTGGGGTGCTGCCTTGACCCAGTGGAGGAGACAGGAGAGAGGAGGACAGTGGCTAAGCTGTCATCTCTGCTGGAGTCTGAGTCCCACCCCGTGCAGGACACGCTGAACGCACTGAGGAGCTCATTTAGCAGTAGGTTGTGCTATCCTAGGTGCTCAAGGGAGAGGTTCCAAAGGTCATTCCTATCTGCTGCTGTCAGATTTTATAATCTAATGCGTGCTCCTCATAGTGGTCAAACATAACACCACTACTTTGCACAATAGGGATCGTTCCCTTCCATTCCACTGTGGAGCGTGTGAAATAAGAGGCCGACTCATGGCACACAGTTTATTACACACTTCACATCTATCAAGCACAGAACAGACTGACTCATTTCAGCAGGCACTCTCCTTTTACCCCAAATCTCTCCTCACAAGTTTCATGGCATTTCTCCACACACAACATGACATTTGCATTACACTGCATTCAACCCCTATGTCCTTGACTCCTTCCTGCTATCTCGCCAGGAACCTCCTGAGCATTGTTCTCCCATGCTTATCCACTGTCTCTTGTCTGAGATGCTAAATAATCTGACTCCCCCAAGGTGCTATACCACTACTAATACAATTAGTTATTATTATTAGGTAGCAACAACTGTTCATTTAACTGTGAAACATGCTGTCATGATTTATATATTGCCAGGTAATGCTGTAAATACCATTTAACTGCAATGCTCCTGCACTGTGTATAAATACTGTGTATATGTATATACCGCGGATATAAAAAGTCTACACATCCCTGTTCAAATGCCAGGTTTTTGTGATGTAAAAAAAATGAGACCAAGATAAATCATTTCAAAACTTTATCCACCATTAATGTGATCTATAACCTGTCCAACCCAATTGAAAAACAAACTGAAATCTTTTAAACAGAAAAATAAAAAACTTACAATAACCTGTTTGCATAAATATGTACACCATTAAACTAATATTGTGTTGCAGCACCTTTGGCTTTCTTTACAGCACTCAGTCTTTTTGGGTAGGAGTCTATCAGCATGGCACATCTTGATGTGGCAATATTTGCCCACTTTTCTTTGCAAAACACTTCAAATCTGTAAGATTGCGAGGGCATCTCCTGTGCACAGCCCTCTTCAGATCACCCCACAGATGTTCGATCGGATTCAGGTCTGGACTCTGACTGGACCATTCCAAAACCTTAATCTTCATCTGGTGAAGCCATTCTTTCGTTGATTGGGATGTGTGCTTTGGGTCATTGTCGTGCTGAAACATGAAGTTCGTCTTCATCTTCAGCTTTCTAGCAGAAACCTGAAGGTTTTGTGCCAACACAAAGTTAGGTTAATTGGCATCAACTGGGGATTCTAAATTGTCCTTAGGTATGACTGTGAGAGTGAATGGTTGTCTGTCTCTGTGTTGGCCCTGCGATGGACTGGCGATCTGTCCAGGGTGTACCCTGCCTCTCACCCAAAGATGCTGGGATAGGCTCCAGCCCCCCCCACGACCCGAAAAGGATTAAGCGGAAGAAGATGGATGGAAGATAAGGATTTCGTCTTGCAACCCTAGACGGGAGATTGTCACATGTACTAAACAGCCAGTACTTGCCAGAAGTTCCTGCAATTCCTTCAATGTTGCTGTCGGCCTCTTGACAGCCTCCCTGACCAGTTTTCTTCTTGTCTTTTCATCAATTTCGGAGGGATGTCCAGTTCTTGTTAATGTCACTGTTGTGCCATATTTTGTCCACTTGAAGAGGACTGTCTTCACTGTGTTCCATGGTATATTTTATTGAATGAAATGGATATTTATTTATTTTTATTTTTATTTTATTGATTCTATTGACTGTGGTTTCTACTCGTGCTATGTTTTATATTGTCTTGTTGGATTTTATATTGTTTCTGTGTTAGTGTCCTGCTCTTTGCTTTTATGTTTTTATGTGTGCTCTTGTTGTACAGCACTTTGTGTAGCGAGTGTTGCTTTTTATAAAAACTGTCTGAGAAAAGCTAGAACAAGTTATTATTCTGCATTAATAGAAGAGAACAAGAATAATCCCAGGTTTCTTTTCAGCACTGTAGCCAGGCTGACAAAGAGTCAGGACTCTGTCAATCCTAGCATTCCCTTAGAGCTTACTAGTCAGGACTTTATGAACTTTTTCAATAATAAAATTTCATCTATCAGAGATAAAATCAGTCAGATTCTTCCCACCGTTAAATACAGTAACTACTACAGGTCCTTCAATTGACATCTGTTTGGATCAGTTTACTCCAATTGACCTTTTAGAGTTAGACAAAATAGTTTCCTCATCCAAGCCTTCAACTTGTCTTTTAGACCCTATTCCTACCAGGTTATTTAAAGAAGTCTTCCCATTTATTGGTAGCTTTATTCTTCAAATAATCAATTCTGATGTGGAGCCCATAATTATAACTTATGTGACTCACATGTGGCTGGCTGAATTCAGCCAAGAGAGACTTTGAGCTAGCCATGTGTATTGACTTCACACCTCAAGAGGACGATGTGTCTGCACCCCCTGGGGGACTCAGGAGGACTCAGGAGAGAGGTGAAGATTACCCGGCCTGACCTTTTGGGGGTCAGAGAGAAGAACAGAAGGACTCTGGGTGTTCTATTACAGATGAAAGGATGTGACTGAGGATTGTGACTTTTGTGTGATGTATTGTTCGAGATGAGTGTATAAATGTATGTGTGTGACTGCGTCCTGTCTCTTTTCACTCCGATCGAGAGAGGACGTAGGATGAATGAGAATTAAAGCAGATACTGGAAAATCATCCAGTCTCCTCAATTCTTGACTCCTACAATTGGTGACCTACGCATGAATCTGAGCAGGCCGAGGCTGGAGGACAGCCTCGTGATCGATATGGAAGAGCTGGGAGACAGCCACTCAGACCCGGATTCACCGGCGAATGCCAGCAGGGGCACAAGACTGATTAAGCTCCCCGAGTTCTGGCAAAACGACCCGCACTCGTGGTTCCAGCATGTGGAGTCGCGGTTCCTGCTCGGGGGAGTTTCAGCGGATGACATTAAATTCCATAATGTCATCGCGACGCTCGACAGCCGCACGGCTCGGTGTGTGCGGAGCCTGGTGCAGCAGCCACCCGCTGCCGGCAAATACGACGCGCCGAAAGCCACCCTCATCAGGAGCTTCGTGCCGTCGGCGGAGGCAAGAGCCAGGCAGCTACTGGACCTGCGCGACAGAGGTGGACGCAGGCCGACTGTCCTCATGGAGGACATGCTACAGATGATCGGGACGGACAACGACGCGTTCCTTTTCAAGCATATTTTCCTGAGAACCCTCCCAGCGCACACGAGAGGTTCCCTGTCCAGCAGACGGTGTGTGAACCAGCAGGACTTCCACGAGCTGGCCCAGGAGGCGGAGCGGCTCCTCAACGCCTGCGACGAGCAAGAGACCTCCGTGGCAGCGGCAGACCTCGGCACGACGGCCGGGGGCAGTGTGGAGCCAGAGGCAGCAGATCCCACCCCAGCAACGACGGCAGCAACGAGATCCCGAGCCAGGGGGCATGACAACCCCTGCTATTACCACCGTTGCTTCGCCGAGAAGGCGCACAGATGCATCCCGCCGTGCAGTTTCAAAAAGCGGGAAAACGACCGGGCCGGGAGTCGTTAGCAGCTTCCACTCTCAGCGAACGGAACAAGCTGCTTTATTTGACAGATGCGGGCTCCGGGCGGCAATTCCTCGTGGACACCGGAGCCCAGAGGAGCTTCATCACTGCAACTTATGCAGATCGGGTGGCTGGACCCTGCGGAGATGGCGCAACAGCGGCCAACGGCTCCAGCATCAAGACTTACGGAGAGAGAACCTTGTCTCTGTCCTTCCACGGCCGCGCTTACGAGTGGACCTTCATCATAGCGGCAGTGAGCTTCAATATGTTAGGTGCTGATTTTCTGTGTTCACATGGTTTGTTAGTTGATCTGGCCAACAAACGCCTAGTAAATGCACTCTCTTTCTGTTCTATCCCTTGTGCAGCTCGGGTGTGCCCGCCGCCAGTACAGACCAACGTCGCCGCAGCAGGTGGTAAGTTTCACACTCTCCTACACCAGTTTGCAGCACTCACAGTTCCCACTTTTTCAGCTAAGGTGGCGAAACATGGGGTGGAGCACTTCATAACCACGAGTGGCCCACCAGTTTTTGCTAAAGCTCGGCGCTTGGATGCAGCTAAGCTCTCCGTGGCACAGGAGGAGTTCGCCAACCTGGAAAGGTTGGGCATAATTCGCCGCTCGAAGTCCGCTTGGGCTTCCCCCCTGCATATGGTGCCTAAAGCTGACGGCTCGTGGAGACCTTGCGGTGATTATCGCAGGTTTAACAATGCCACAGCTCAGGATCGCTACCCGATTCCGCATATCCAGGATTTCTCAGTGCACCTGGCAAAAGCGCGCATTTTTTCTAAAATAGACCTGGTCCGCGGTTATCATCAGGTCCCGGTTCGACCAGAGGATATTCCCAAAACAGCAGTAATAACCCCGTTCGGACTTTTTGAGTTTTTACGCATCCCTTTTGGCCTTAAAGGCGCTGCGCAAACCTTTCAACGGATGGTGGACGCAGTGCTACGCGACCTTCCGTTTGTTTTTGTCAACTTGGACAATATTTTAGTAGCCAGCGCCTCAGAGGAGGAACACGAGAAACACCTCACTACAGTTTTTCAAAAGTTGGAAGCATACGGGTTGATAATCAACCCAGCCAAGTGCCAGTTTGGCGCAGCGCAAATTGATTTTCTGGGGCACCGTGTCTCACCAGAGGGAGCAGTTCCTCTGCCGGCAAAAGTGCGCGCGGTGGCTGAGTTTCCCCAGCCACAGACAGTGAAAGCGTTGCAGGAATTTTTGGGGATGGTGAATTTTTATAACCGTTTCATACCCCGCGCAGCACAACTCATGCAGCCGTTATACGCCGCGCTTAAAAAAACAGAAGCCTGCCAATGTGATCGAGTGGTCCCCGGAGCGGGAGCGCGCGTTCACAGCGGTAAAAAAAGCACTCGCTGACGCAGCACTGCTGGCGCACCCAGACCCGGCAGCTCGCATAGCGCTAACCACAGACGCGTCAGAGGTAGCGATAGGGGCCGTGGTAGAGCAGCAGGTCGCCGGAGTTTGGCAACCTCTCGCCTTTTTCAGCAGGTCCCTGCGCGAGCCCGAGCGGAAATACAGCGCATTTGACAGGGAACTCCTGGCGCTCCACTTAGCCATTCGACATTTCCAGTTCTGGCTGGAAGGGCGGCGTTTCACTGCGTTTGTCGACCACAAACCGCTCACTTTTGCGATGTCCAAAACTTCAGAACCGTGGTCATGGCGGCAGCAGAGACAGCTGGCTGCAATTTCTGAATTTACCACCGATATTCAGCATGTAGCCGGTAAAATCAATGTGGTGGCAGACTGTCTGTCACGCGCAGTAACAGCACCCGTCCGCGCGGAAACGGATTGCGCGGCCGCTTACCCAGAGCGCGGTAACAGCGCGGACACGCGCGCGGCTCCGGTCCACGTGGGAATAGATTATGCAGCCATGGCGGCGGAGCAGAGCGAGGATGCGGACATGCGCGCGCTCCTGTCTGGATCAACAGGGTTAAGGCTGGAACGCAAAAATCTACAAACCGGTTTCCCCCCGCTTATCTGCGATGTATCCACAGGGCGACCGCGCCCGGTGGTGCCAGCCGCATGGTGCCGTCGCGTTTTTGACGCCGTGCACTCCCTAGCGCACCCAGGGGTGCGTGCTTCGGTGAAAATGGTGGCGGAGAAGTTTGTTTGGCCGAGCCTGCGCAAGCACGTGAAAGAGTGGGCTAAAGCCTGCATGGCTTGCCAGCGGGCTAAAATTCACAGACACACTAAAGCGCCCTTAGAACCGTTCCACATTCCGGCTAAAAGGTTCGATCATGTGCACGTGGACCTCGTGGGCCCCCTACCCACATCACAAGGGTTCACGCACCTCTTGACGATGGTGGACCGAACCACTCGTTGGCCTGAGGTGGTCCCGTTAACATCGACCACAGCGGCAGAGGTGCCACGCGCTTTTTTAACAGCCTGGGTAGCGCGGTTCGGGGTCCCGTCAGATATTACGTCTGATAGGGGACCTCAATTTGCGTCGGAACTGTGGTCAGCAGTGGCCAGCGGCTTAGGAGCGGCAGTACATCGCACGACCGCTTACCATCCCCAGGCCAAAGGTTTATGCAAGCGTTTTCACAGGTCTTTGAAGGCAGCCCTCAGAGCGTCACTGACGGACACAGATTGGGTAAACAAACTACCATGGGTTTTATTGGGGTTGCGTTCGGCACCCAAAGAGGATCTAGATGCCTCACCAGCAGAATTGGTCTTTGCACAACCGCTCAGGCTGCCAGGCGAGTTTTTACCCGACCACACGGCACCAGGGCCCTCCCCGATCCGGGGGTCTCTGAGTAACACGGGAGCAGAAATGCTCCCGGGCCCCACTCATCACTCTTTCCCGCGTGTGTTCGTGCCCCAGGCTTTATGAGACGCAGAGTTTGTTTTTGTCAGGCACGATGCGCAGCGGCATAGCCTCCGCCCACCTTACGATGGTCCATTTCGAGTGCTGGAAACCGGGGAGAAATATTTTGTGCTAGATTTGGGGGGCAGGAGGGAGACGATCAGTATCGATAGATTAAAACCTGCTTTTGTTGCATAACGAGTCTGTACAGCCGGCGGGCGCACCTCGACGCGGCAGGCCTCCAAAAGGGCGGCCCCGGGACCCCCCATGAGGGGCAAATAACCCTTCTCCCCCTCACTCCACAGATGCACAGCAGGACGGCCCAACACAGAGCAGGAGACCTGCATACAGCAGATTTGGGAGAAGATTGAAACCTAAGCTGCATGCAGAATGATGTGTTTTTTGATCAGGTTGTTGCATGCAGAATGATGTGTTTTTTGATCAGGTTGTTTAGGTTGCTGTGAGATTCTGTTGGGGGGTTGTCGTGCTGTATGGCTATGGTATGACTGTATATGTGTGCCCAGTCTTTCGCGTGGAAGGGGGGAGTGATGTGGAGCCCATAATTATAACTTATGTGACTCACATGTGGCTGGCTGAATTCAGCCAAGAGAGACTTTGAGCTAGCCATGTGTACTGACTTCACACCTCAAGAGGACGATGTGTCTGCACCCCCTGGGGACTCAGGAGGACTCAGGAGAGAGGTGAAGATTACTTGGCCTGACCTTTTGAGGGTCAGAGAGAAGAACAGAAGGACTCTGGGTGTTCTATTACAGATGAAAGGATGTGACTGAGGATTGTGACTTTTGTGTGATGTATTGTTCGAGTGAGTGTATAAATGTATGTGTGTGACTGCGTCTTGTCTCTTTTTCACTCGATCGAGTGAGGGACGTAGGATGAATGAGAATTAAAGCAGATACTGGACAACTCATCCAGTCTCCTCAATTCTTGACTCTTACACTTCATTACTTTAGGCCATGTACCCGCAGGCCTTTTAAAACTGCTGTAATAAACCCCTTACTCAAAAAGCCAACACTGGATCCAGGGAGTTTTACCTAACTATAGGCCAATCTCTAATCTCCCTTTCATTTCAAAAATCTTGGAAGAGTTGTTACTCTGCATATTTGACCACTTGCAGGGCTAATGGTCTATTTGAGAGTTTCCAATCTGGGTTTAGAATCCATCATAGTACTGAAACAGCCTTAGTGAAGGTCACTAATGACCTCTTGATCGCATCTGATAATGGACTTTTTTCTGTGCTTGTCCTTTAAGACCTTAGTGCAGCTTTTGATACTATTGATCATAATATTCTACTTGATAGATTAGAACACTCTGTTGGACTTAATGGAACTTGTTGCCAGTGGTTTTGATCTTATTTATCTGATAGGTTCCAGTTTGTTCATGTCAATAATGAGTTTTCTTTCAACTCAAAGCTCAATCATGGAGTTCCACAGGGATCTGTACTAGGGCCCTACCCTTTTTAGTTACCTTCGCCAGGCCGCAGGCCAGGAGGTCATGTTTTTGCCGGGGTCTGTCTGTTTGTCTGTCTGTCTGTTTGTCTGTCTGTTGGTTTGCAAGATAACTCAAAAGTTTTTGACGGATTTCGATGAAACTATCAGGCGTTGTTGGAAATGGTACAAGGAAGAACTGATTAAATATTTGGGAGGATCCGGATCACGTTGGATACAGGAATTTTTTAAAGGATTCTTTAACATTGTGAGATAGGGCCCATTTTCAACATGTGTGCAGGCGCAATGGAGGGCGCTGGTCGTCGTGTCTCGACGAACACGACACTCTGCGTTCTTCAAAGTTTTAGGCACAAAAGTACGCGGAAAACAGTGGTGGACCAGGCCCGGCAGCGTGCCTGTGTTTGCGCTACGCTGCAAAGCTGAGACGAGCAGCTGTCCGGCGCGGGGATTTATTTGGCAGAAATTCCTGGGCAGCCATAGGGGCTGCGCAAAAAACAAGCCTCTCAGCCGGGGAAGCTTTCAAATCCTCTTTTGGTGCAGAGCGCAACCCCAATAAAACCCACGGCAACCTGTCTACCCAATTTGCATCCGTCAGTGAACCCCTGAGTGCTGCTTTCAGTGATCTATGAAAATGCTCACATAACCCATTGGCCTGTGGGTTGTACGCTGTTGTGCGATGAATTGCAACGCCCGCAGCCTGGGAGTTTGGAGATGGAGGAGATGGACACAACAGCAACACTTGAGTTTATTACCTCCGCCAAGGAGGTAATGCTTTTACTGGCATTTGTCTGTTTGTCTGTCTGTCTGTCTGTTACTAACATAACTCAAAAAGTTATGAACGGATTTTGACGAAATTTTCAGGAAAGGTGTGTAATGGCACAGAGAACAGATGATTAGATTTTGGTGATGATCTGACAGTGCATACCTCCACCAAGGGCTTTGTTTGTATTTGTGCAGCAGGATTACACAAAAACTACTGGATGGATTTGGATGAAATTTTCACCAGAGGTGGTTCTTGGCCTAGAGAGGAACCCATTACATTTTGGGGATGATCTGGGGATGCATACCTCAGCCAAGGCTCTTCTCACAGTGTGTCAGCCACAAAACTCCAAAACTAATGGACAGACTTGGATGCAATTTTCACCACAAGTGGCGATAGGCCTACACACAAGCCCATTACATTTTGGAGGTGATCCATGAGAAACAGAAGGAGCCTTGGTGGAGGTATGCGCTCTATGAGTGCTTTTCTAGTTTATATGTGCTTAGGCAGCATTATTAGAAAGCACTGTATACATTTTCATTGTTATGCAGATGACACACAATTATACCTGTCAGTGAAGCCAGATGATAGTAATCAATTAGCCAAGTTAGAAGCCTCTCTTAAGGAAATCAAAGCTGGGATGACTTGTAATTTCCTGCTATTAAATTCAGATAAGACTGAAGTCATTCTTGTTGGTCCAGAAAACCTTAGAAATACCTTTCCAAATCAAACTTTTAGTTTGGATGCAGTTACTCTTTCTCTTAATAGCTCTGTGAGGAACCTTGGAGTTATTTTTGATCAAGATCTGTTTTTCAATTCACATATTAAATTTGTTTCTAAGACTGGCTTCTATCATTTGCGTAATATTGGCAAGATTAGGAGCATCTTGTCTCAGAGTGATGCTGAGAAACTGGTCCACGCTTTTGTTAGCTCTAGATTACATTATTGTAACTCTTTATTATCAGGTTGTCCTAAAACATCTCTAAAAAGTCTTCAGTTGATCCAAAATGCTGCAGCAAGAGTTTTAACAGGTACTAGAAAGAGAGATCATATCTCTCTGGTTCTGGCCTCCCTTCACTGGCTTCCCATAGAGTTTAGAATTAAGTTTAAAATCCTTCTTCTCACTTTCAAAGCTCTAAACAATCAGGCCCCTTTTTATTTAAAAGAACTGATATTACCCTATTATCCTAACAGAGCACTATGCTCCCAAAATGGTGGATTACTTGTAATACCTAGAATCTCCAAAAGTACAATGGGGGGGCAGAGCCTTCAGTTATCAAACTCCTCTCTTGTGGAACCAGCTGGCAATTGGGATTCGAGAGTCAGACTCAATCTCTGTTTTTAAGAATAGGGTTAAAACCTTCCTTTTTGATATAGCCTATGGCTGTGTAGTTGTGCATGTACATGTTGAACATATGAGAGATATGCTGACAGCACATATGTGATTTAACCTCACGATGAAGGAGACGGAGAGTCTAGGACACGAGACGCAGAGTCTAGGACACCTGCGGAGGACAGCGAGAGAAGACAATAGGTGTGGACAGAAGACTCCCTGACCTCTGAGGCTCGAGAGGAGAGAGGCGGGAGTAATGTAAATAAAGGGATTATGAATGTGAATAAAGGGATTATGATGGAGATGTGTGACCTCCCCTGCGAGGGAGATTTCTTGATGTGAGAATGTTTAAAGGTGAAGACTTTGGTGTGTTTCCCTCTCTTTGTTTGCTGCTCAAGAATGAATGAATGAATGAATGAATGAATTTATTTCGGATAATACAGTACAGGTTAAAAGAAACTGTATAATATAACAACAAGGTCAAATTAGACAAAGACTCCTTCTACTAAACAATTCCACGTGAGTTATCCGAAATGGGTGATGGCTGAAGCCGCAGCTTATATTGCCCACCCATATTCCATCCAAGAATTCAAAGAAAAAATAGTAAACAAGACAAGAGTGATTACAATTTAGAACAAAGCTAAGACAAAGTGTGACTGAGAGAAAAAAAAAAAAAAGAAAACTAAGCTAAGCTAAGTTAAGCGGTTACTATTCAAGACAAATCTAAGACAGAATGTCACAGAGAGAAAAAAACCAAAAAAAACTAAGCTACAACACAACACAGGCTGGATATGTCAGTCCTTATGTGAGTTTACATGTCGTCTTGTAAATATGTTTGGAGTATTTCTTCCTTTAGATTTTGTTTAAATTGTCCAAGCGTTGTACATGATTTTAATTCAGGTCCATAATCGTTCCATAATCTGACTCCTTGCACTGAAATACAGTGTTGCTTGGTGGTTGTTCTCACTGTAGGCTTTTGAAATATACATGTTCCTCTGAAGTGATATCGTTTCTCCCTTATTTGGAACAACTTTTGGATATTTGCGGGCAGTGATAAATTCTTCACTTTGAACATTATTATTGCGGTTTTAAAGTCAACCAGATCTTTCAACTTGAGAGTTTTTTGTTTAAGAAAAAGTGGGTTTGTTGGTTCCCTGTAAGCTGCTTTGTTTATTATTCTAATAGCTCTCTTTTGAAGCATAAAGAGTGGATATATGTTTGTTTTGTATGTATTTCCCCATACTTCATTACAATATGTCATGTATGGGAGTATTAATGAATGATACAAGGTGTATAGTGTGGGTTGATTCAGCAAATATTTCACTCTGTGTAATATTGCAATTGATTTGGAAACTTTACCTTTAATATAATTAATATGTGACTTCCAACACAGTTTGTTATCAATTATTACTCCAAGGAATTTAGTTTCAGATACCCTTTCAATCTCTACACCATTTACACTGAGTTTGGGTACTGGATTGTTGTGATGGTTGTTAAAGACTATAAATTTTGTCTTACTTAAATTGAGCGTTAATTTGTTTGAATCAAACCACAGTTTAAGCTTTCCTAATTCCTTCCCGAGTGTATCCAGAAGTTGTTCCAAATTGTTTCCACTGCATAGCAGATTAGTGTCATCGGCAAACAATATTAAGTCAATTTTTTCTGAGACTTTACATATATCGTTTATATACATATTGAATAATAATGGTCCCAAAACTGAACCCTGTGGGACTCCACAGGTGACCTTCAGCAACTCTGAGTTTTTGTTGCTAACACATACATACTGTTGTAGAAGCATGCTCAAATAACGAGGCTGAGTTTCAGTCATAAAACCAGCTTTATTTGATAGAACACAGCTTCTAGCATTCTCAAAGCAGGAAAGAGAAAGAATCATACTTCAACCCCCTTTTATACATTTCCAGCATCAGAATTCAAGTCACATGGTGTCTTCAGTCAACATACAGTTACAAAGCATCCCTTTGAAGCTTCACCATTGTCTCTCATTTCCTGATGAACCGGAATACCCTCCGGGGCATCTTCTGTGGGACAAAGAGACAAATCTCACACTTCCTTGTTACCTCCTGTAGATTTGAGTCCTCCTTCTTTGCAGACGTGACACCCCACAATACACATTCAGTCCTGTCTCTGTGGCAGCGTGAGCCCACAATGTGTGTCGGCCACACTACCCCCCCCCAAACGTCTAGTAAGGCAAAATCTGCATGGCATAACAAAAAGAGAAACACAAAGCACTCCATACATCGCTAATCAATCCACCAACTGCCTAGGTTTTAATCTTCTGCCGAATCTGCTGCAACCTGGCTTGGCTGCACCTGCAACATCTCTCTGCACCTGTGGATTAAAGCTGTTAGCACCTCTCTGTGAAGACTTTGGAGAATGTCTTCTCAGCGGCCTGCCCCGGCGGGGGGGCCTCGCGAGCTGCACCTCCTCATCAGCCAGAACAAAAGCGGGTTTGAGCCTGTTAATGCAAATCAGCTCCCTTCTGCCCCCTAAATCTAGCAGAAAATGCTTCTGCCCGGTCTCCAGCACTCGAAACGGTCCGTCGTAAAACGGCCGCAAACTTGGACGCTGGGCGTCATGTTTAACAAAAACAAACTCTGCATTTTTTAAAGCCTTGGGCACAAAAACGTGTGGGAAACTGTGATGGACTGGGCCAGGAAGCGTGTTTGCTCCTGAGCCGCTCTGCCACGGCTGAGTGGGGGGGCCATTAGGTGCGGGATTATCAGGAAGAAATTCCCCGGGCAAACGGAGCGGCTGAGCGAAAACTAATTCAGCCGGGGAAGCGTGCAAATCTTCCTTAGGTGCAGAACGCAACCCTAATAACACCCATGGAAGTTTGTCTACCCAATTTGTATCCGTTAGCGACGCTCTGAGGGCTGCTTTCAATGACCTGTGAAAGCGTTCGCATAAACCATTGGCCTGGGGGTTATACGCGGTGGTGCGATGAATCTTCACCCCCAAGCTGCGGGCCATCGATGACCATAGCTCGGAAATAAATTGGGGACCCCTGTCGGACGTTATGTCCGACGGTACACCAAAACGCGCAACCCATGCTGTTAAAAATGCTCGCGCAACTTCTTCCGCTGTGGTTGATGTCAGAGGAATCGCCTCTGGCCAGCGCGTGGTGCGGTCTACCATCGTCAAAAGATGTGTGTGCCCGTGTGATAACGGAAGCGGGCCGACCAGTTCAATATGCACGTGATCAAAACGCTTAGCGGGGGATGTGGAAAGGTTCTAACGGGGCCTTAGTGTGTCTGTGTATTTTAGCTCTCTGACACGCTACGCAGGCTGCTGCCCATTCCTTGACCTGTTTGCGCAACCCGGGGCCAAACAAATTTCTCCCCCACCAATTTGATCGATGCGCGCACACCCCGGGTGCGCGAGAGAATGGACCAAGTCAAAAACACGGCGACGCCCACGCGGTTGGCACCACAGGGCGGGGCCGTCCCGTGGAGACATCGCAGATTAGCGGGGGGCATACCGTTTGTTGCACCCTGTGCTCCAGCCTTAACCCTGTTGGTCCAGACTGGAGCGCGCCGCACGTCCGCGTCGTTAACCTGCTCCGCAGCCATGGCTGCATAATCTAACCCAACACAGACCGGGGCTGCGCGCCCTCCCGCGTCGCTGCCCGGGCCCCCGCGGCCATGGCTACAGAGTCTTGCCCCTATAGGGCTTGGCGGTGCTACTGCACGCGAGAGGCAGTCTGCTACAAGCATTGTGTTTACCCGCGACATGCTGAATATCAGTAGTAAACTCCGATATTGCGGCTAGGTGCCTTTGTTGCCGGGCCTGACCAGGGTTTCTGAAATTTGGCCATCGCAAACGTTAGCGGTTTGTGATCCACAAAAGCGGTGAAAACGGCGCCCCTCTAACCAGAACTGAAAATGGCGGATGGCCAAGTGTAGGTGCCAAAAGCTCCCTGTCAAACGCCTGTATTTTCCGTTCACTATCGCACAAGGTCCTGCTGAAAAAAGGCGAGGGGTTGCCAGGTACCTGCCACAAACTGTTCACTACCGCCCCCCACCGCTACAATCGGAAGCGTCAGTGGTGAGCGCCATGCGGGCCGTTGGAACTGGGTGCGCTAAACAAAACTGCGTTTGCCAGGGCCGATTTGAGACCTGGGCAAAAGCGCGCTCCCGCTCCGGAGACCATTCAACTTTAATTGCGGGCTTTTGTTTTTTTAACGCGGTGTACAATGGCTGCATGAATCGTGCTGTGCTTGGGAGGAAACGGTTGTAAAATTAACCATCCCTAGAAACTCCTGAATGCGCCTTGACCATTTGAGGTTGCGGAAAATCCGTTATGGCACGCACTTTATTTGGAAGGGGAACTGCTCCCTCTGCCAAACGCGATGTCCCAAAAAATCAATCTGCGCCACCCCCAAACTGGCACTTTCGCTTGGGTTAACTATTAACCCGTGCTCTGCCAACCTCTGGAAAACTGCTGTGAGGTGTTTTTCATGTTCGCCTTCGGACGTGCTGGCTACCAAAATATCGTCCAAATAAACGAACACGAAAGGCCAGTCGCGTAAAACTGCATCCATCATCGTTGGAAAGTCTGGCGCGGCCCCCTTGAGGCAAAAGGCCATGCGCAAGAACTCAAAAAGGGCCGAAAGGGCGTTATGAACCGCTGTTTTGGGTACATCCTGCGCGCGCACTGGAACCTGGTGATAGCCGCGCACCAAGTCTATTTTAGAAAAAATGCGCGCCCCCGCCAAATGAACAGAAAACCCCATGTTTGGCCACCGTTGCTGAAAACGTGGGGACTGTGAGTGCTGGAAACTGAGCAAGTAGAGTATGAAACTTACCACCCGCGGCTGAGACGCTGGCATGTGCAGTTGGCGGGGCCACCCGAGCTGTGCAGGAATAGAATGAAAGGACAGTTGCATTAATCAGACGTCTATTAGCAAGGTCAACCAATAACATGTGGAGCACAAAAAAATCAGCCCCTAACATGTTGAAACTGACTGCTGCTCACAATAAATGTCCACTCAAATGAACGGCCCTGTAAGGACAGAAGCATGTCCTCTCACCAAACGTTTTTAATCGTGGAGCCGTTCGCTGCTGACACTGACACCAGGGGGCTTTAAGAAGGCCGACAGCCGTTCCGCGTAGGTGGGTGTGACGAAGCTCAGCTGAGAGCCCGTGTCCACGAGGAACTGTTTCCCCGAGCGTGCATCCGTCAGGTAAAGCAGCCTGTTCTCGTTGCCGAGGGTCGCAGCTGCTACCGGCCCTTGGCCTTGGCATTTCCCTGGCGCTTTAAAATTGCACGGTGGGACGCACCTGTGCGCTCTCTCTGCAAAACGGCGGTGGTAGAAGCACGAGCCGTTCTCTGCTCCGCGTCGTCTGGCTCCTGTCGCCGCCGTTGTTGGTGCGTCAGGCGCCGCGGCCGCTGGACCCGCACTGTCTCCGGACGCCGTTCCCGGATTGGCCTCCGCGGCCGAAACCGCGTTCTGCTTGTGGGCGTCGACCAACTTCTGCGCCTCCTTGCTCAACCCATGGTAGTCTCGCTTGGCCAATCGGGGTGACTCTGCCAGGGCCACTCTCACTGCTGGTGGTAGGGTTCGGAGAAAAAGGTGGGCGAAAATGAATTCGCCATCCTCAGAGGCTTTGAGCTGCAGCATCTTCACCATCAGGTCCGCAGGTCTATCGTTTTCTGCCTCCGACAGTGCCAGGAGCCCCTCTGCTCGTTGTTGGACTGAGGGGGTGAAATGGCTGATCAGCGCGTCCTTCAATGCGCTGTACTTGTCGCTGTCTGGTGGATGATTAACCAGATCCTCCACTCTCTGGACCGTGTTGCTGTCCAGCTTCGCTACCACGTGGTAGAATCTGGTGTCGTCGTTGAAGATTCTCCGGAGGTTGAACTGCGCCTCGATTGCGCTAAACCATGAGTGTGGGCTGTGCTGCCAGAAATCGGGCAGCCGGACCGTGGAGGCGGCCATCAGGCTGGCTTCCACCGAGCCCCGCTCGGGAGAATTCTGTCTGCTCATTTTCCGTCGTAGGTCACCAGTGTAGAAGCATGCTCAAATAACGAGGCTGAGTTTCAGTCATAAATCCAGCTTTATTTGATAGAACACAGCTTCTAGCATTCTCAAAGCAGGAAAGAGAAAGAATCATACTTCAACCCCCTTTTATACATTTCCAGCATCAGAATTCAAGTCACATGGTGTCTTCAGTCAACATACAGTTACAAAGCATCCCTTTGGAAGCTTCACCAGTGTCTCTCATTTGCCTTATGAACCGGAATACCCTCCGGGGCGTCTTCTGTGGGGACAAAGAGACAAATCTCACACTTCCTTGTTACCCTCCTGTAGATTTGAGTCCTCCATCCTTGCAGACGTGACACCCACACAATACCACATTCAGTCCTGTCTCTGTGGCAGCGTGAGCCCACAATGTGTGTCGGCCACACTGTTATCTATTCTTGTAAGTAACTACTTAACCAGGACAGTGCTACCCTCCTAATACGCAGAATTTTGTAGTTTCTTTAATAATAAATTATGATCTACTGTATCAAATGCTTTTTTAAGATCTAGGAATACTCCAACTGAATACTCTTTCTTTTTCAAAGGCTGTTGATATTTTTTCTGTAAATTCCATTAGGCATATGCAAGTTGTCCTCTTGTGTCGTGAACCCATATTGCTGCTCACATTAATAAATCATTCTTCAGTATGAAGTTGTCAATTCTCTCATAGAATATTTTTTCAAGTATCTTGGAAAATTGCGGTAATAGTGAAATTGGTCTATAGTTTGAGAGTTCCCTCTGTCGCCCGTCTTGTATATCGGAATTACTTTAGCTATTTTTCATTGCATTGGGAAATATACCCTGATTGGAGAGGACAGGTTGCAGATATACGTCAGTGGTTTTACTATGCATTCGATAACAGTTTTGACTAGTAGCATCGTCGATACATCACAGTCAGTAGATGTTTTACTTTTGAACGATTTAACAATTTCAATGACCTCTCTTTCGTCTGTGTTCTTTATGAGATGGAGTCTTTTACAGCAGTGTTATTGGCAATTGTATCACCTGTTAGGCACCGTATGGGTATTTCTCGGGCCAGTTTAGGTCCAATGTTAACAAAAAGAATTATTAAATTCATCTGCAGGTGAAGCAATATTCACACTCTGAGTCGTTTTATTGATTTTTTTGGAATATTAGTTGGGTAGCTTGTATTTTCTGCTTTTATTTCCAAGGATACTGTTTGAGTATTGTCCATGTATTTTTTAATATTGGTCTCTGTTTTTCTCCAGTTCTTTACTGTAATAGTCTCTTTACTTACATCTTATTATATATGTTAACTTATTTTTGTATGTTTTATACGCTGCTCTGCTTCTTTTGTTCTTTTTTTAGGAAGCTTTATATAATAAATTTTTTCTTTTTACAACGCCTTTGTAGTCCTTTGGTTAACCATGGCTTATTAGTCAAATTTGTGTTTAAGCTTTTTTATTACTAATGGGCAGTTTTTTCATAAAGAGTGGTTACAATGTTATAAATGTGTCATAGGCTTCATTTACATCTGATACATAGACTTCTGTCCAGTCTTGCTTCAGGCAAGTCCTCTTTAAGAGAACTGATTGCATTTGGTGATTTGTGTCTGAACGATTTTGAAGTTTTTTTTCTGCGTTGGGCCCCGTGTGGCCATGGATAAGTGCAAAGGTTGGCAAGTGGTCACTTATATCATTTATCAATAATCCACTTTCTATTTTCTTATCGTATTCATTGGACAAACAGGTTGTCAATAAGTGTAGCAGAGTGAACTGTGATTCTACTGGGCTGTGTTATTGTGGGATATAGGACCTCATGGCTGTACATAGAGTTCATGAACTCTGTAACTACATTTTGTTGATGAGGATTCAGTAAGTCAATATGAAATCTCCAAATATTGCGACCATTTTCTTACTAGTAAGATTATTGTACAGCTCGACTAATTTCTCTGAATGTCTCAATGCAAGTTCCCGGCGTTCTATATATGCAGCTTATGATTAGATTTTTTGTTTTGTCTAGGTCAATCTCAACAGTAACACATTCCTAAATCCCTGGTAGTGCTAAGGACACTTTCATTTACAAGGCTTACATCTATATAGGTCATCATATACAGTGCAACACCACCACCCTTTTTTTGAGTTCTGTTAATATAAAACATCTGATATCCCTCTATATGCCATCAGGGGAGCCTGCTCTTCATTAAGCCAAGTGTCAGAGACTGCATAGCTGCTGAATTTTCTGTCTAGCTGTTTTAAATAGTCCTGATCTGTGGAAAGTTTTTGTTAAGACTTCTGCTATTGAAGTGTATTATTGACAGGTTTACCATCTCATTGCATTTGAACTTTTGAATTGTTTTTCAGTGTAATATTCACAGTGGTTATGAATATTATTGAAAAGTGGTTATCAGGATCAATATCATTCTCCATCTCTTGTGTTTATGTCAGCATAATGGTATTGTTTTCAGAGTTTGATTTGTTCCTCAGTCTGTGTCAAATGACTTTCCTCCAACTGGGGGATAATTGATGTCTACTTGAGTCGGTCATAATTTTTTGTTTGTTTTGGTTATTTTATTAAAGTACTTTGGCATGGTGTATCAAAAGAACTATTCTTATCGTGTGTATGAATATTGATTATCATTGGGCTCATAATTTTCTAATCAGTGTTCATCTGTATTTATCTAAGTCAGTGGCATCTCTGATCATTATACTCTTTGCTTGCTCAGGTGATCCATTTAGTTTAATCCAAATTCTACAATTTCTTGTCCAGGTTGCTTGTATCTTATCTTGTTTTTTTAGCATCCGTGCCTGTCGTGCTAATTCAGCGTTTTTTTTTGTCAGGTGTTCATTTATGTAAACTTGAGTTTCCTTTAGCTTTTTGGCCATGCCTCAGTATGTTATTCTTTATACCCTTCTGTTCACAAAGCGCATCACAATTGATTTCTTTGTTTTGTTATCTTTCTTCGGTAGAGCATAGCAGTGCTGAAGATTGCATTGGCTTCTACCTTAATGTCTTTATCATTAAGGAACTGAAGCACTTGATTTCTAAGGACAATGATTCCCTCATGGGTGCTTCTTCACCACTCAGACCTACGTGTGCATGGACGTTATGACTGATATCTGATGTCTAGTCACTTATAACTAGGTCATCAATACGAGAACCTGTTCAAGATCCTCGACGCGTTGCTCCAAAAGACGCCCGTGTTGCTCCAGGTCCATAATTTTTTTGTCTTTTTCTTGAATTATTAAATTTAGGGCTTGTACCTGTTCTATTAGGCCTATTATTTTGTCCTGTCGGCTAGTCAATTTGGCCAATTCTTCTGACATAAAGCTCAGAGCTTTTTTGATTTCTTCCATTTCCTCTTTCTTTGGTGGCATCTTACTGACCTGTAGATAGAAGTAAACAGAGAATCCGGCTAGGCCTCAACTAGCCCGGTCGCTGCTGAACTCGCCGCAACAGCTCCTGCACAGCTCCTCCGCCAAGTAGCGCTGCACAGCTCTGCAGATCACCCCCGTCATTCGCCACCGCCTGCCGCCGTTTGCCTGGCCGGTTATGCCGCACACCGCCGGCGCAGCCGAACTTCACCGATCACCGCCGCCGCTCGCCGCCGTCTGGCTGGGTGGCACCTCCGCTAGGCCCCGTCACCGACCGCCGTCAGTCTGGTAGTTCCTCAGCTGGACCTCGCAACTGGGTTCCGACTCAGGCCACTGTCCTGCTGGGTCCAGGTGGCCCCGTCTCTCACCAACGCCGCGCTCGAGCTCCCAACTGCCGCCTCGATTGGTTCCTCCGATAGGCCCTCACCGGGGACTGAGCCGCTTCGTGTCGGAGTTAGGTGGCGCACTGGGGCCAGCGTTAAGCTAACTAGCGTTAGCTTGGCAATCGCTTCTGGTAGAGCGCAGCAGTTCTACCCGATTAAAGGGAAATTCCAACGGGATTCTGACGGAGGTGGAAATTCAGCCCGTGGGTGTCCGTCACGATCGCCGATCGCTGTTGGTTAGGTACTGGGCTGAGGTAAACCGCTGGATGGCTTGGATTTTGTTCTTAGCCAGCCATGCTGAATCTGTCCGTTGTCCTATTCGTTGTCCTATTCGAGAGCAGACTGTGGGAATGGTTGCTTGAAATAAACTTGAATTAAATGCAATTCAGTTTCATTATTCAAGGCTCCACACATAGCCTACAATTAGGGAGGGATCATGTGTTTCTGAACCCTCCCTTATTTATGCTGCTATTATAGAGGATGTGCTCAAGGATGAGACTGAGTTTATTTCTCAGGTTCAGCTTTATTGTCAGAACACATGCTCTATCAACCTCTCAACAAGAAGAGAGGTTGATCAATGTAACATCACACTTTTATACTCCTGGAGCATCAAAACCTATGTCACATGGTGCTTTAGCAAACATACAGTCACATGGTACTTAATCCCAGTCACAGTGCAACTCTTTGATCTGTCACCATTGTCTCTCATTCTTCAATGATCCGGAAATCCTTCTGGGGCATCTTCTCTGAGACAAAAGGCCAAATCTCACACCTCCTCGTTATCTCCTGCAGATCTCTGCCGATCCAGACCTTCTTTGTCCCGCGAGGACGTGAAGCACCCAATACACATACAGGCAATACATTTGTGGAAAATATGAACCCAACATATGTGCCACATAACCCCCCCCCCCCCAAACGTCTACTAAGGGACAAAACATAATCAGAAATGAATGACAGAAAACATAACCACATATCAAAAATCAATCCACCAATTGTTTAGGTCTTAACCTCCTGCCATGTCTGCTGTAAGTCGGCATTGTTCCTTCAGCAGCGTCCTCCTGCACCTGTGGATCAGAACTGTTAGGCACATCTCTGGGGGGGTCCGAAGAATGCCTTCTCGGGGGCCTGCCACGGCGGGGGGCCCTCACCAACTGCATGTGTTCATCAGCCAGAACAAAAGTGGGTTTGAGTCTGTTTATGCAAATCAACTCTTCTCTGCCTCCTAAATCTAGCAAAAATTGCTTCTCCCCTGTTTCCAACACTCTGAAAGGCCCGTCATAAGGCGGCCGCAAACCTGGGCGTTGTGCATCATGTCTAACAAAAACAAACTCCGCATTTTTCAAAGCCTTCGGCACAAAAACGCGTGGAAAACTGTGATGAACTGGGCCAGGAAGGGTGTTTGATCCTGTGCCGCTCTGCAACAGTTGATCGGGAAGGGGGGGGGCAATTTGGCGCAGGATTGTCGGGAAGGAATTCCCCTGGCAAATGGAGGGGTTGTGCAAAAACTAATTCAGCTGGGGAGGCCTGCAAATCCTCCTTAGGTGCAGAACGCAACCCCAATAAAACCCATGGAAGTTTATCCACCCAATTTGTATCCGTAAGAGACGCTCTGAGGGCTGCTTTCAATGACCTATGGAAGCGTTTGCACAAACCGTTAGCCTGGGGGTTATACGCGGTAGTGCGGTGAATCTTCACCCCTAGGCTGTGGGCCATCGATGACCAGAGTTCGGAAACAAATTGGGGACCCCTGTCGGACGTTATGTCCGACGGAACTCCAAAACGCGCAACCCAAGCTGTTAAAAATGCGCGTGCAACTTCTTCTGCTGGAGTTGACGCCAGAGGAACCACTTCTGGCCAACGCGTGGTGCGGTCTGCCATTGTCAAAAGGTGTGTGCACCCCTGCGACAACGGAAGAGGACCCAACAAGTCCACATGCACATGATCAAATCGCTTAGCCGGAATGTGAAAAGGCTCCAAAGGAGCTCTAGTGTGCTTGTGTATTTTGGCTCGCTGACACGCTACGAAGGCTGCTGCCCATTCCTTGACCTGTTTACGCAACCCCGGCCAAACAAATTTCTCCCCCACCATCTTAATCGATGCGCGGACCCCCGGGTGGGCCAGAGAATGGATTGAGTCAAAAACGCGGCGGCACCACGCAGCTGGAACCGTGGCAGATTAGGGGGGGGCATACCTATTTGCTGCACCCTGTGCTCCAGCCTTAACCCTGTTGGTCCAGACTGGAGCGCGCGCACATCCGCGTCGCTAACCTGCTCCGCGGCCATGGCTGCATAATCTAAACCTACGCGGACCGGGGCTGCGTGCGCTTCCGCACCACAACCCTGGCCCGAGGCCATGGCTGCAGAGCCTGTCCCCACAGGGCCTGGCGCTGTTACTGCACGCGAAAGACAGTCTGCCACTACATTACGTTTGCCCGCGACATGCTGAATATCGGTGGTGAACTCCGATATCGCGGCCAGCTGTCTTTGCTGCCGGCCCGACCAAGGCTCTGAAATCTTGGCCATCGCAAACGTTAGCGGCTTGTGGTCCACAAACGCGGTGAAACAGCGCCCCTCCAGCCAGAACTGGATATGGCGGATGGCCAAATGCAGGGCCAAAAGCTCCCTGTCGAACGCACTGTATTTTCGCTCGTTATCGCGCAAGGTTTTGCTGAAAAACGCGAGCGGCTGCCAGCTCCCTGCTACAAACTGCTCAACAACCACCCCCACCGCTAAATCGGAAGCGTCCGTGGTGAGCACCATGCGGGCCGTTGGCACCAGGTGTGCTAACAAAACCGCGTTTGCCAGGGCTGATTTGACTTGGGAGAATGCACGCTCCCGTTCCGGAGACCATTCGATTTTACTTGTGGGTTTTTGTTTTTTAAGTGCCGTGTACAACGGTTGCATGAGCTGCGCTGCGCTAGGGAGGAAACGGTTATAAAAAGTAACCATTCCCAAAAATTCCTGCAATGCTTTGACCGTCTGAGGTTGGGGAAAGTTTGTTATTGCGCGTACTTTATCGGGCAGAGGGATCGCTCCTTCTGGCGAAACGCGATGCCCCAAAAAATCAATTTGCGCCACCCCAAACTGACACTTCGCTGGATTAATTATTAACCCGTGCTCCGCCAGCCTCCGAAAAAACCGCTGTGAGGTGGCTTTCATGTTCGTCTTCAGACGTGCTGGCTACCAAAATGTCATCCAAGTAGACGAACACGAAAGGGAGGTCGCGTAAAACTGCATCCATCATGCGCTGGAAAGTCTGTGCGGCACCCTTGAGTCCAAACGGCATGCGCAAAAATTCGAAAAGCCCGAAAGGAGTTATTACCGCTGTTTTGGGTATGTCCTGAGCGCGTACTGGGACTTGATGGTAGCCGCGCACCAAATCTATTTTAGAAAAAATGCGCGCCCCCGCTAAATGAACCGAAAAATCCTGGATGTGCGGAATCGGGTAGCGGTCGTGTGCTGAAGCATTATTCAACCTGCGGAAATCACCGCAAGGCCGCCACGAGCCATCAGCCTTTGGGACCATGTGTAGTGGTGAAGCCCAGGGGCTGTTGGAGCGTCTAATGATGCCCAGCTTTTCCAGGTTGGCGAATTCCTCGTGCGCTATGGCCAGTTTAGCTGAGTCCAAGCGCCGAGCTTTTGCAAAAACGGGAGGGCCGGAGGTGGTGATAAAATGTTCCACCCCGTGTTTAGCCACTGACGCCGAAAACGTTGGGACTATGAGTGCTGGGAACTGAGAGAGTAGTGCTTGGAACTTACCACCCGCAGCTGTGACGTTGGCCTGTGCAGCAGGCGGGACCACCCGGGCTGTGCAGAAAATAGAGTGGAAAGACAGTGCATTAACTAGACGTCTATTAGCAAGATCAACCAATAAACCATTCAAGCACAAAAAATCAGCACCTAACATGTTATAACTGACTGCCGCTATGACGAAAGTCCACTCGAATGCCCGGCCATGAAAAGACAGGGGGAGGGTCTTCTCCCCGAAGGTCTTGATCGTCGAGCCATTCGCCGCCAACACCAGGGGTCCGCTGGAAGGCGCCAGCCGGTCAGCGTGGGAAGGTGTGATGAAACTCAGCTGGGAGCCTGTGTCCACAAGGAACTCCCTCCCTGATTGCGCGTCCGTCAGGTAGAGCAGCTTGTTCGTCGCGCCAAGAGCCGCAGCTGCTACCGACTCCCGGTCCTGGCGTTTCCCAAGCGCTTGAACTGGCACGGTGGAATGCACTTGCGTGCCCTCTCGGCGAAACGTCGATGGTAAAAGCAGACGACGTCGCTTGCTCCGTGTCTCCTGGCCTCCGCCGCTGCTGACGTCAGCGAATCTGGTGCTGCAGCCTCAGGCCCCCTACTGTCTCTGGGCGTTGTGCTCAGCTCCGCTGCTGCCGTCGTGGCCGTGTGTCGCCTATGGGCGTCGACGAGTCGCTGCGCCTCCTGGCCCAGCTTGTGGTAATCTCGGTGGGCCAGCAGCTGTGAACTGGCCAGGGTAACTCTCACCGCTGACGGTAGCGTCCTGAGGAAAAGATGGGCGAAGATAAAGCCATCATCTTCGTCGTCTGTCAGACTCAGCATCTTCGCCATCAGGTCTGCGGGCCTGTCTGCCTCTCCTTCAGTCAGCACCAGGAGCTTCTCTGCTCGCTCTCCCAGCGAGGGGGTGAAAGCACGGATGAGGGTGGCTTTCACTGTGCCATACTTGTTGTCGTCTGGTGGGTGGTTAGTCAGGTTCTCCACCCGCTGGGCTGTGAGGCTGTCCAGCTTTGCGACTACATGGTAGAATGTCGTGGCATCAGCCGAAATTCCCCGAAGATGGAACTGTGCCTCGACAGTGTTAAACCAGGAGCGCGGGCTATGTTGCCAGAAATCAGGCAGCTGGACTGCGGTAGCTGCATAAGCCCAGCTGGCTCCTGAAGAGTCCGGTGCGGGAAGATCGTCACCGGCCATAATTTGTCGTAGGGTCACCAGTGTAGAGTTTATTTCTCAGGTTCAGCTTTATTGTCAGAACACATTCTCTAACAATCTTTCAACAAGAAAAGAGGCTGATCAATGAAATATCACACTCTTATACTCCTGGAGCATTGAAACCTAAGTCACATGGTGCTTTAGCAAACGCCGGGTATGTTTCAGCCGGCCGGGTCATGCCGAAGACCTTATAAAAGTGGAACTTCCTGCCGTCCAGCTTGGTGCTCAGCAATAAAAATGGAATGGAGGAGGGAACTCTGTGGCGGCGCCTTGCATGGCAGCGGCCCTCTGATTCTGCACTTGGGGTGTGTGTGATTAACACAGTAGATAGGTAAAGCACAATCTCGTTCTGCTGTACATGATTGGTTGTACGGTTGAATGACAATAAAGGGTGATTTAATTTATTTAATTTAATACAGTCACATGGTACTTAATCCCAGTCACAATGCAGCTCTTTGATCTGTCACCATTGTCTCTCATTCTTTAATGATCCGGAAATCCTTCTGGGGCATCTTCTCTGAGACAAAAGGCCAAATCTCACACCTCCTCGTTATCTCCTGCAGATCTCTGCCGATCCAGACCTTCTTTGTCCCGCGAGACGTGAAGCACCCAATACACATACAGCAATACATTTGTGGAAAATATGAACCCAACATATGTGCCACACTATTAGGTTTAGACAGCCGGGGGACCTCCACTAATTGCACTGGGCTTCACTCCTTTCTTCATTGAAATTTTCTTTTTTTTTTTTTTGCTGGTCATTAACATCTGTTTGTTCTCTCCCATAGATTGAGTCCCCATCGTGCTGTTTGCTCTCTACATGTCTGTTCTTTTCATCTTCTCTATCCCCTAACCCCCCAGCCAGTCACAGCAGATGACTGCCCTTCCCTGAGCCTGGTTCTGCTGGAGGTTTCTTCCTGTTAAAAGGGAGTTTTTCCTCTCCATCGTCACCAAGCACTTGCTCACAGGGGATTGCCTGATTGCTGGGGTCGTTCTGCAATTGTGGGGGTTTCCCCTACAGCTGAAAGTGCTATGAGATGACTGTTGTTGTGAAATGGCGCTATATAAATAAAGTTGAATTGAATTGAATTGAATTGAATTTTTAAGGTGCTTTATAAATAAAGTTGATTGATTAATTGACATTTAATACCTTGGAAATTCTTTTGTACCCTTCTTCTGACTGATACCTTTGAACAATGAGACCCCTCTGACGCTTTGGAAGCTCTCTGTGGACCATGGCTTGTGCTGTAAGATGTGACTACAAAAATGTCAGGAAAAGCCTACTAGAACAGCTGAACTTTATTTGGGGTTAATCAGAGGCACTTTAAATGGTGGCAGGTGTGTGCTGACTCCCATTTAACATGAGTTTAAATGTGATTGGTTAATTCTGAACACAGCCACATCCCCAGTTATAACAGGGTGTGCATATTTATGCAACCAGATTATTCTAAGTTTTTTATTTTTCCCCTTAAAAGATTTCAGTTTGTTTTTCAATTGGGTTGTACAGGTTATAGGTCACATTAATGGTGGAAAAAGTTTTGAAATGATTTATCTTGGTCTCATTTTTTACATCACAAAAACCTGGCATTTGAACAGGGGTGTGTAGACTTTTTATATCCACTGTAAGTATATTTACTGTTTTGTTATCCAATTCTTATATTATTGTCTTATTTATTATTGCTCTGAGTACTGCTATCCCTTTGCTGCTGCAATCCTGTAATTTCCCCATTGTGGGACTAATAAAGGTTTATCTTATCTTACCTGAGGATCATTGTGAGTTTGATGACCACTGGGGAAATTGCCTCGGAGAAGTAGCAAATTTCATGAAGTCACCTAAGTGCCCAGATCTCGTGACCTTTGATCTTGACTTTGAGCACAACTTGAAAGCAGACTCACTGTATCCGAGGATCGTTGTGAATGAATTTGACGAGCATCAAGGCAAATGCTTTTGAAGAGTAACGATTTTTCTGAAATCACATAAGTGCCCACATCTCCTGACCCTTGACCTTGACCCTGAGTACAACCTGAATGCAGACTCCCCCGAGGATCATTGTGAGTGAGTTTGGTGACCATCGGGGTAAATGCTTAAGAGGAGTAGTATTTCCCATTAAATGCTGATGGACGGACAACAGATGCTGCACCATCACATATGAGCTCATTCCACCGAACCAAACAAATGAGCTTTCAAGTCCAAACTTCAGCTCTCTTTTCCTGAGAATGTCAACCAAAAGTACAAAGAATGTGATTTTTATAAGCCAGTTCTGATATTTTACACTTTGGTTCTCGATTTTCTCAGTGATCAAACGAGTTCTTATTATACATATGTCACTGTTTCTATTAGATAACACATTTTCTGGAAGGTTTGTCATTAATTTAGTCAAATATAGTTAAACCTATCATTTTTAGTCAAGCCAGACTGGTACTATACACCCTGAATTAATGATTAGATCATTTACCGTATGTCTGAATGTGGACTTCATCAGGATGAGTGTGAGGTAGACAGTATGCTGCCAGTGCCAAATATTTTCTACCCAAGCCTGGTTTATGATCTTATTCACAGCCTTTGCGATGAAGCTCACAATTCAATTCAGTTCAATTCGATTTTATTTATATAGCACCAAATCACAACACAGGTTGTCTCAAGGCACTTTACAGAAAAGAGTGGGTTTAGGCCACACTCTTAGTTTATAGAACCCAGCAGAGACCCCTAAGAGCAAGCACTGCGGTGACACAGGCGAGGAAAAACTTCCCTTTAACGAGCAGAAACCTCGGGCAGAACCATAGCTCATAGAGGATGGCCATCTGCCTCGACCGGCTGGGTTGAGTAACTACATTCAAAACAAACATACAAATACAACATTCAAAGCCAAACAGTCCAGTACCAAGCCTGGCTAGGCTGCACATGTGAGCAAAGGCCTGGCAGGGGCAGCATTTCTAACTAAAGACCTTATCAAAGAGAAAAGATTTCAACTTGCTCTTGAATAAAGAGAGAGTGTCTGCCTCCCGAACTGAACTGGGAAGATGGTTATACAGGAAGGGAGCATGACAGCTGAAAGCTCTACCTCCCAATCTACTTCTAGATACCTTGGGGACCACTAGTAGTTTGGATTTTTGAGAGTGCAGAGTTCTGGTTGGATGATAGGGAACTAAGAGTTCTTGCAGGTAAGAAGGAGACATGCCATTAAGAGCTTTATACGTTAAGAGCAATGTCTTGAATTCAATTCTATATTTTATTGGGAGCCAATGTAAAGAAGCTAAGACTGGAGTAATGTGATCTCTTCTCCCTATTCTTATAAGGATACATGCAACTGCATTCTGAATGAGTTGGAGAAACTTTATCGACTTATTTGGGCAACCTGATAAAAGTGAGTTACAATAGTCAAGTCTAGAGGTGATAAAGGCGTGGACAAGTTTCTCTGCATCTTTATGAGGCAAGATGGACCTAATTTTAGAAATATTACGCAGATGGAAGAAGGCGGTCTTAATGGTTTGCTGTATATGAAAGTTGAAAGATGCATCTTGGTCAAAGACAACTCCAAGATTCCTAACAGAAGACATAGAAGCCAGTGCAATGCCATCTAGTGTTGGTATCTTGCTAAAAAAGAGTACTTCTAGCATGTTTGGGGCCAAAACCAATGACTTCAGTTTTATCTGTATTCAGCAATAGAAAGTTGTAGTTCATCCAGGTTTTGATATCCTTAAGACACTCCTGGAATAAACCCAACTGGCTGGGATCATCTGGATTGATGGATAAATGCAATTGAGTGTCATCAGCGTAACAATGAAAATGAATAGAATGCTTCCTCATAATGTCTTCCAAAGGCAGCATGTATAATGTAAACAACACTGGTCCAAGCACTGATCCCTGCGGAACTCCATAGCTAACCGTGGTCTGAGTAGAGGACTTGTTATGGACATGAACAAATTGGGAATGGTCTGATAGATAAGACTGGAACCATCTTAGCGTTGTTCCATTCAAGCCAATTTGCTGTTCAAGTCTTTCTAGCAGAATATGATGGTCAGTGGTATCAAAGGCAGCGCTGAGGTTCAATAACCTGCTTTTAAACATGCTGTGGTTAGGCCCCTTCTTAAAAAACCTCACCTTGACCCTTCAGTTTTATCTAATTTTAGACCCATTTCTCATTTGCCCTTTTTATCTAAGGTTTTAGAAAAAGCTGTTTTTATACAGTTACAATCTTTTTTAGAAGACAATTCTATTTTTGAGAAGTTTCAATCTGGGTTTAGATCTCGTCATAGCACTGAGTCTGCCCTGCTGAAGGTGCACAATGATATTATGATGTCTGTTGATGCCAAATGCCCCGTGGTCTTAGTGCTGCTAGATCTTACAGCAGCCTTTGACACTGTGAACCATACTATCCTTTTGTCACGCCTGAATCATCATGTTGGCATCCATGGCACTGCACTTAAGTGGTTTGAATCCTACCTATCTAACAGAACTTTTTCTGTAATGATTGGTGACATGTCTTCTTCTAGTGCCTCTCTCTCCTGTGGGGTCCCACAGGGCTCTATCCTTGGCCCTATTCTGTTTTCATTATATATGCTGCCACTCGGGTCAATAATAGCCAGGCACAACTTGTCTTTCCACTGTTATGTGGATGATTTGCAGCTTTATTTACCTTTGAACCCAGAACAAACAAACTCACAAAGTGTTCTATTGGACTGCATCACTGACATTAAGTTGTGGTTAAGCCAAAATTTTCTCCACTTAAATGAAGACAAAACAGAATGTATTGTGTTTGGGGATACTGTAACAGCTGGCTTTGGAACCCTCTCTTTAAGGCTCAGTTTAGCTGTCAGAAATTTGGGGGTGATTTTTGACAGCCATTTAAAATTTGATAAACAGATTGACAGATTGTGGAAAACATCTTGTGTGGTACCTGTACCAAAAACTTCCCACCCCAAAGACCTGAACAGCTACAGACCGGTGGCCTTGACGTCCCACTTGATGAAGACCCTGAAGAGACTGCTCCTTGCTCACCTCCGCCCCCTGGTGGAACCAGCGATGGATCCACTCCAGTTCGCCTACCAGCATGGCATTGGGGTGGAGGATGCGGTGATCTTCCTCCTTCACCGTTCTCTGTCCCACCTGGAGAAGCCCGGGAATGTGGTGAGGATCATGTTCTTTGACTTCTCCAGTGCTTTCAACACCATCCAACCGATGATCCTGAAGGACAAGCTGCTGCGCGCAGGGGTGGACCAGCACCTGTCATCATGGATCCTGGACTACCTCACAAACCGGCCTCAGTTTGTGAGAACCCGGGACTGTGTGTCCGACACGATCATCAGTAGCACGGGGGCCCCCCAGGGAACGGTGTTGGCTCCCTTCCTGTTCACTCTTTATACTGCGGACTTCTCACACAACACAACACACTGCCATCTACAGAAGTTCTCTGATGACTCTGCAATCGTTGGCCTCATCTCCAATGGAGATGAAGCTGAGTACAGAGGGCTTATCCAGGACTTCGTGGACTGGTGCCATCAGAACTGCCTCCAGATCAACGCGAGGAAAACTAAGGAGCTGGTAGTGGACTGCTGCAGGCAAGGACAACCCCTCACAGCACCAGTAAATATACAGGGAACAGACATTGAGATGGTGACATCCTACAAGTACCTGGGTGTTCATCTGAACAATAAACTAGACTGGTCACACAATACTGATGCACTCTACAAGAAGGGACAGCGCAAGCTGTTCCTACTGAGGAGACTCAGGTCTTTTGGTGTACAAGGGGCGCTGCTGAAGACATTCTATGACACGGTGGTGGCATCAGCCATCACTTTTGGAGTGGTCTGCTGGGGCAGTGGCATTACTGCAGCCGATAGGAAGAGACTGAACAAACTGATCAAGAAAGCTAGCTCTGTCCTGGGGCAGCGCCTTGATCCGGTGGAGGAGATAGGAGAGAGAAGGACGGTGGTTAAACTGTCATCTCTGCTGGAGTCCGAGTTCCACCCTATGCAGGACATACTGAATGCACTGAGGAGCTCATTTAGCAGCAGACTACATCATCCCAGGTGCACAACCGAGAGGTTTCGCAGGTCCTTCCTACCAACGGCTGTCAGACTGTACAACCTAAGCAGGGCTGCTCGCAGAGATAGCAAAAAGACGTAACAACCTAATAGTTTTTTGAATGCAAAAGATGCAATAGACTTACACAATGGTCCCCTCCGGCATACAACTAGGAAAATACCGGTAGCTACGGAGGGTGAGAATATGTATGGGCACATAATCATACCATGTAGGATAACTAAGTAGACGGTTGTGCTGTTTTATCCCATCTAGCAACAATGCTCTGCACTGTGTGTGTTTATACATTTACATATTTATTCCATCTAGCTACAATGCTCCGCACTGGGTGTGTTTATGTTTATGTTTATATTTATATATCTATATATTCATTCCATCTAGCTACAATGCTCCGCACTGTGTGTTTATATATCTACATATTATTCCATCTAGCTACACTGCTCCGCACTGTGTTTATACAGTATATTTACATATTTATTCCATCTAGCTGCAATGCTCCGTACTGTGTGTTTATATACTCATATATTTATCCCATCCAGCTACAATGCTCTACACTGTGTGTCTGTGTGTATGTATATATATTTATAGTAATATGTACATATGTATATTAGCTGCTCTTGCTTGCTTGCTTTTTTTTTTTTTTTTTTTGTTCTTGCCTTCTGATTGTTGCTCTGAGTGTTGCTATCCCTGTGCTATTGCAATCCTGGAATTTCCCCGTTGTGGGACTAATAAAGGCTTATCTTATCTTATCTTATCTACAATGTAGTCAAGATGAGCTTTTATCAATTACGTCTGTTATCCAAAGCCAAACCTTTCCTGAGCCGTCATGATCTTGAGATAGCCATCCATGCTTTAATCACTTCTCGACTTGATTACTGCAATGCACTTTATGTTGGCATCTCTCAGTCTTCTCTCGGCCACCTTCAACTTGTGCAAAATGCAGCGGCCCGTCTTTTGACCAACACACCTAGGCGAGAGCACATTACTCCGATCCTTTTTTCACTTCATTGGCTTCTAGTCCATTTTAGAATGAATTTTAAACTTTTGCTTTTTGTTTTTAAAGCTCTTAATGGCCTTGCTCCGGTTTATATGTCTGAGATTTTGACTGTCCGTGACCAAGGCAGGGCTTTGAGGTCATCCAGTCAGCTTTTGCTGGATGTGCCTAGGTCAAGGTATAAACACTGGGGTGACCGAGCCTTTTCTGTTGTCATCCCCAGGCTCTGGAATAATCCCCCCCCTGACTTACATGCCATCTCTGACCTGGCCCTTTTTAAATCAGAACTTAAAACATATTTGTTTAGGATGGCTTTTAATGCCCAGTAGTGGTGGCATTTGCTTTTTATTTTATTCTTATTTTTAGGTATTTATTCTTATTTCTTTGTTTATGTTATTTGTTTTTAATGCTGTGTGTTTTTAATGCTGTTTAATTTTCTGGAAAGCACTTTGGTCACCTAAGGGTTGTTTTAAAGTCTATATAAATAAAGTACATTACATTACATTACATAAAACAAGGACGGAGACAAGTCCTTTGTCAAATGCCATAAGGATGTTATCAGTAACTTTCACTAAGGCTGACTCTGCGCTGTGATGTTTCCTAAAACTTGACTGAAATTTCTCAAATTTAGAATTTTTTTCTAAAAAGGTGCATATGTGGCTTATATTGTTCATATATCCATACCTACATATGTATAGACACAAGAGGAATGTTTAGAGATTGCATATGTGGAATGACCTCACGTCTCAGAGCAGGACAATAGGTCTCGACCACCGGCAGAGATCAACGAGCAGACGGAGACGCAGCGGTGGAGACCTGAATGGACTTCCTGACCCCCCAGGGTCAGGTGGACGAGAGAGAGAGAGAGAGAGAGAGAGAGAGAGAGAGAGAGAGAGGACAATGGAAGGAGATAACACGGATGTGTAATGTCGGCTTTTGTTATGTGATGTATAAGTATGAAGGTCTGACTGCACTCAGCCTCTTTTCTGCTTCTGCATTGAGATGAGACATGTTAGGGACTGGAAGCCGACAATAAACCTGATTTATAAAATCACTTTGCTTCCTTATTTCAAGCTCCCTACATTGGTGACCAGACGTGAGAATGGACGAAAGACGTTCTCCCGCTACAGACTCGTCGGAGACGGCCCAAGCAAGCGCCGTCGCCGTCAAACTCCCAGAGTTCTGGCAGAATGACCCAAACTCGTGGTTCAAGCAGGCTGAGGCTCAGTTTGCACTCGCGGGGGTGACGGCTGACGAAACCAAATAACCACTCTTCTCCCCAAGCTGCAGATTCCTTACAGGATGGCCCCGCCAGGACGCCGAAGTGGGCGTACAGCAGATTTGGGAGAAGATTGAAACCCAGACGACACATAGACTGATGTAAAATTGACAAGGGGTTGTAAGCTATGCTGTCAAATTTTGCCGTTGCAGTTTTAGGGCTGACATATGATAGACTATACTGTTGCTGTTATCACTGAATTTTTAACATGATCATGCCGTATAGCTTGAAGGTTGGCATGGCTGCTGAGGATATTTTTCCTCTTTTCCTGTTGATGTGAATAACGGTATAATATGTCATGGAGGTTACCTTAGGCTGTGAACTTAATTTTATTGTCCTTTTCTTAGACGTTTGGGGGGGGGGGGCTGTGGCTTATATTGTTCATATATCCATACCTACATATGTATAGACACAAGAGGAATGTTTAGAGATTGCATATGTGGAATGACCTCACGTCTCAGAGCAGGACAATAGGTCTCGACCACCGGCAGAGATCAACGAGCAGACGGAGACGCAGCGGTGGAGACCTGAATGGACTTCCTGACCCCCCAGGGTCAGGTGGACGAGAGAGAGAGAGAGAGAGAGAGAGAGAGAGAGAGAGAGAGAGAGAGAGAGAGAGAGAGAGAGGACAATGGAAGGAGATAACACGGATGTGTGATGTCGGCTTTTGTTATGTGATGTATAAGTATGAAGGTCTGACTGCGCTCAGCCTCTTTTCTGCTTCTGCATTGAGATGAGACATGTTAGGGACTGGAAGCCGACAATAAACCTGATTTATAAAATAACTTCGCTTCCTTATTTCAAGCTCCCTACACATATGTAGTTCATGTATCCATTTCTGCATATGACAGACACAGGGGAATGTGTTGTAATTACATGTGTGGAATGACCTCACGTCTCAGAAGAGGACAATGAGTCTCCACCGCAACGAGGAGATGGAGGAGCGGCGGTGCAGACCTGAAAAGACTTCCTGACCCCCTGGGGTCAGGTGGAGGAACGGGAGGACATCGGAAGGATATGACAAGGACGTGTGAAGTCGGCTTTTGTTGTGTAATGCATAATGATGTTGGCTTTTGTTATGTGATGCATAAGTACGGGGGTCTGACTGCGTTCACCCTCTTTCTGCTTCTGCCTTTGGATGAGACATGTTGGGGATTTGAAGCCGACATTAAATCTGATTTATAAAATCACTCAGCTTCTTCATTTCATGTTCCCCACATTGGTGACCAGACGTGAGAATGGATCAAAGGCATTCTCCCATTGCAGACTCGTCGGAGGCAGCCCAAGCAAGCGCCATTGCCATTAAGCTCCCAGAATTCTGGCAGAACGACCCGAACTCGTGGTTCAAGCAGGCTGAGGCACAGTTTGCGCTCGCAGGGGTGACGATGGACGAAACCAAGTTCTACCACGTTGTTGCCAGGCTCGACGCCGCCACAGCGCAATGCGCGCGGAGCATGATACAGCAGCCGCCCGCCAGCAACAAATACGAGGAGCTGAAGGCTACTCTCATCGAGAGCTTCGTTCCCTCGGCCGAGGAAAGGGCCAAGAGACTACTGGCGATATATGGCCACGGTGGGCGCAGACCGTTGGCCCTGATGGAAGACATGCGGTGCAGACCTGAAAAGACTTCCTGACCCCCTGGGGTCAGGTGGAGGAACGGGAGGACATCGGAAGGATATGACAAGGACGTGTGAAGTCGGCTTTTGTTGTGTAATGCATAATGATGTTGGCTTTTGTTATGTGATGCATAAGTACGGGGGTCTGACTGCGTTCACCCTCTTTCTGCTTCTGCCTTTGGATGAGACATGTTGGGGATTTGAAGCCGACATTAAATCTGATTTATAAAATCACTCAGCTTCTTCATTTCATGTTCCCCACATTGGTGACCAGACGTGAGAATGGATCAAAGGCATTCTCCCATTGCAGACTCGTTGGAGGCGGCCCAAGCAAGCGCCGTCGCCATTAAGCTCCCAGAATTCTGGCAGAACGACCCGAACTCGTGGTTCAAGCAGGCTGAGGCACAGTTTGCGCTCGCAGGGGTGACGATGGACGAAACCAAGTTCTACCACGTTGTCGCCAGGCTCGACGCCGCCACAGCGCAATGCGCGCGGAGCATGATACAGCAGCCGCCCGCCAGCAACAAATACGAGGAGCTGAAGGCTACTCTCATCGAGAGCTTCGTTCCCTCGGCCGAGGAAAGGGCCAAGAGACTACTGGCGATATATGGCCACGGTGGGCGCAGACCGTTGGCCCTGATGGAAGACATGCTTCAGCTGAGAGAGACAGACAATGACAACTTCCTCTTTCAGCACATCTTCCTCAGCACTCTCCCGACACACATGAGAGGGACTCTGGCCAGCATGAGTTGTAAGACCCAGTAGGACTTCCGCGCGCTGGCCCGAGAAGCACAGCGACTCCTCAACTCCTGCGGCGAGCAGATGGCCACAGCAGCAGCGGCAGAACTCGGTGCAGAAGCCCAGGACATCAGGGAGCCAGAGGCAACGGAACAAACCTTGCCCACCATGGCAGCGACGCGGCCGCGACGCAACAGACGAGACGACCTCTGCTTCTACCACCGGCGATTCGCTAAGAGGGCATACAAGTGTGTACCACCATGCAATTTCAAGAGTTCGGGAAACTCCAAAGCCAGGAACCGTTAGCAGCTATGGCTCTCGGCGAGGCCAACAAGCTGCTCTACATAACTGATGAAGGCTCCGGGCGACAATTCCTCATAGACACCGGAGCTCAAAGGAGTTTCATCACCCCATCCTACGCTGACCGGGTGGCTGGACCCCGCGGCAACGGGGCAATGGCAGCGAACGGCTCAATCATCAGCACTTATGGTGAAAGGACCTTGTCTCTCTCCTTACACGGCCGCACTTATGAGTGGACCTTTATCATAGCGGCGGTGAGTTTCAACATGTTAGGGGCTGATTTCTTATGTTCACATGGGTTGTTGGTTGATCTTGCAAACAGACGCTTAATCAATGCACTGTCATTCTCTTCTACCCCCTGTTCAGCTCGAGTGTCCCCACCACCCGTGCAGGCCAACGTTGCCACAGCAAGAGGTAAGTTTGACAAACTCCTCACCCAATTTCCAGCACTCACAGTTCCCAAATTTTCGGCAACAGTAGCGAGACACGGGGTGGAGCACTTCATTCCCACAACGGGCCCCCCGGTGTTCGCTAAAGCTCGGCACTTAGACGCGACCAAGCTCGCCATAGCACGCGACGAGTTCGCCAGCCTGGAAAAGCTGGGCATTATTCAGCGCTCGAAAAGCCCATGGGCTTCGCCACTGCATATGGTCCCGAAAGCTGATGGCTCCTGGAGACCTTGCGGCGATTATCGCAGATTGAACAATGCTACAGCTCATGACCGCTACCCAATCCCACACATCCAAGATTTTTCACTACATCTGGCGGGTGCGCGTATTTTTTCTAAAATAGACCTGGTCCGCGGCTACCACCAAGTCCCAGTCCGACCTGAGGACGTCCCTAAAACGGCCGTAATAACCCCTTTTGGTCTTTTCGAGTTTCTGCGCATGCCTTTTGGCCTGAAGGGCGCAGCACAAACATTTCAGCATATGATGGACGCTGTGTTACGCGATCTTCCTTTCGTGTTTATCTACCTCGACGATATTTTGGTCGCCAGCGCAACCGAGGAGGAACATGAAAATCACCTCACTACAGTTTTTCAGAGGCTGGAAGAACACGGGTTAATAATTAACCCAACCAAGTGCCGATTCGGTGTGGCACAGATTGATTTTTTGGGACACCGCGTTTCCGCAGAAGGGGCAGTCCCATTGCCCGACAAGGTGCGCGCAGTGGCAAATTTTCCCCGACCACAAACGGTCAGATCGCTGCAAGAATTTTTGGGAATGGTAAATTTTTACAACCGGTTCCTACCCCGCGCAGCTCAGCTCATGCAGCCGTTATACGCCGCGCTTAGAAAGCAAAAGCCCTCCAGCGCGGTCGTGTGGTCCCCGGAGCGGGAACACGCTTTCGCGGAAGTAAAAAGAACCCTGGCTGACGCCGCGCTTTTGGCCCACCCCGACCCCTCGGCCCGCATAGCACTTACCACGGACGCATCAGATTTGGCCATAGGGGCGGTCGTGGAGCAACACGTTAACGGGGTTTGGCAACCGCTAGCTTTTTTTAGCAAATCCCTAAACGAAACCAAGCGCAAATACAGCACGTTTGACAGACAGCTGTTAGTGCTTCATTTAGCCATCCGCCATTTCCAGTTTTGGCTGGAAGGTCGGCGTTTCACGGCTTTTGTCGACCATAAACCACTCACTTTTGTGATGTCTAAAATCTCAGAACCTTGGTCGGGCCGGCAACAAAGGCAACTGGCCGCCATTTCAGAATTTACCACAGACATTCGGCACGTAGCGGGCAAACTCAACGTGGTGGCAGATTGCCTCTCCCGCGCCGTGACATCGTCAGGGCACGCGGAGGCAGATCATACTACCACAGCCGCAGGGCGCAAGCCCAACACGGAAGCGTACGCGGCCCCAGTCGACATAGGGATAGATTACGCAGCCATGGCAGCGGAACAAGGCAGTGACGCGGATGTGCGTGCACTCCAGTCTGGACCAACAGGGTTAAGGCTGGAGAGCAGGGATTTGCGTGACGGTGTGCCCCCCTTAATCTGCGATGTGTCAACCGGGCGACCTCGCCCGGTAGTCCCGGCCGCGTAGCGCCGCCGTGTTTTTGACTCGATTCACTCCCTGGCGCACCCGGGAGTACGCGCTTCGGTGAAAATGGTGGCGGAGAAGTTTGTTTGGCCGGGCCCGCGCAAGCACGTAAAGGAGTGGGCAAGAACATGCATGTCTTGCCAGCGCGCCAAAATTCACAAACACACGAAAGCTCCTTTAGAACCGTTCCCAATTCCGGCCAGGAGGTTTGACCATGTGCATGTCGACCTCGTGGGCCCCCTACCGTCGTCGCAGGGGTTCACACATCTTTTAACAATGGTGGACCGAACCACACGTTGGCCAGAAGCGGTCCCGCTGACGTCAACTACGGCCGCAGAAGTGGCTCGCGTTTTTTTAACGACCTGGGTGGCACGTTTTGGGGTCCCGTCGGACATCATGTCCGATAGGGGTCCTCAGTTTGTCTCAGAGCTCTGGTCTGCGATGGCCAGCAGCTTAGGGGCGTCAATCCATCGCACTACCGCGTATCACCCACAGGCTAACGGTTTATGCGAGCGTTTTCATAGGTCTTTGAAGGCTGCCCTCAGGGCGTCACTAACGGATGCAAATTGGGTTGACAAACTACCATGGGTTTTATTAGGGTTGCGTTCTGCGCCCAAGGAGGATCTAGATGCCTCCCCAGCAGAGTTAGTTTTTGCACAACCTCTCAGGCTCCCCGGTGAATTCTTACCAGAACATCCGGAGCCTGGGCGCCTCCCAGCTCTGAGACCACTAAGGGCCCGGTTCATCACACTTTTCCACGGGTTTTTGTTCCCCAGGCTTTAAAAAATGCCGAGTTCGTTTTTGTTAGGCACGACACCTTAAAACCAACCCTCCGCCCACCATATGATGGCCCATATAGAGTGCTGGAACCTGGTGATATGCATTTTGTGCTGGATTTGGGGGACAGAAAAGAGACAGTCAGCATTGACAGACTCAAGCCTGCCTTCACGTTGAGCGACGAACCTGCACGGGTGGCAAGAGCACCTCGACGTGGTAGACCTCCCAAGGGACACGTCCCAACCCCCCCCGCAGGGATCAAATAACCACTTTTTTCCTCAAGCTGCAGATCCCTTACAAGACAGCGCCGCTGGGACGCCGAGGCAGGCGTACCGCAGATTCGGAAGACTGTTGAAACCCAGACGACACACAGACTGATGTGAACGTGATAATGGTTTTAAGATATGCTGACAGGGTTATCATAACAGTTTTAAGGCGGACAGGGGGCATAGACTGTACGGTTATGGTTATCACTGTGTTTTTTTTTAATGTGATCAACTTGTATAGTTATGCAGATGATGTCATCATAGTCTGCGAACCTACACATATTGTCCTTTTCTTAGATGTTTGGGGGGGGGGCTGTAGTTCATGTATCCATTTCTGCATATGATAGACACAGGGGAATGTGTTGTAATTACATGTGTGGAATGACCTCACGTCTCAGAAGAGGACAATGAGTCTCCACCGCAACGAGGAGATGGAGGAGCGGCGGTGCAGACCTGAAAAGACTTTCTGACCCCCTGGGGTCAGGTGGAGGAACGGGAGGACATCGGAAGGATATGACAAGGACGTGTGAAGTCGGCTTTTGTTGTGTAATGCATAATGATGTTGGCTTTTGCTATGTGATGCATAAGTACGGGGGTCTGACTGCGTTCAGCCTCTTTCTGCTTCTGCCTTTGGATGAGACATGTTGGGGATGTGAAGCCGACATTAAATCTGATTTATAAAATCACTCAGCTTCTTCATTTCATGTTCCCCACACATAGTTGATTGGCGACTACTTTTTCAAGGATCTTGGAAAGGTAGGGGAGGTTAGATATTGGTCTATAATTGGCCAAAATCCCAGAATCAAGCAAAGGTTTTTTAAGTAGAGGTTTAATTACTGCCACTTTAAATGACTGTGGTACATGTCCTGTCAATAGGGACATATTAGCCCCAGAACACTTTTGCTATAAAAAGTAACACCATGACTTTCGCCGGGTAATTTTTACCCGATGTAATATATCCAACAAAAAGTACTTGTCATAAAAAATAGATCAAAATATGACAACACATGATAAATTATAGTGGTTTTCTTTTATTTTCAACTGTGGCATGTGTAACAAAATGAAAAAAAATGTCATCGGAGGACCCCCATAAAATGCTCCAAAATTACTGAAAAATTAGGAATTCATGAACAAAAAATTCCTAAAAAAAAAATAATAATGATACTGGAAACTTGGTCTTTGGTCCACCCATTCCTGGGACATGTGAGACTTCCCTGGTGAAGGCACAGACTCCTTGACACGCAAACAGCTGCAGGAGAGAGGAACAAAAAATTGTATTTTTTGAGTGGGTAAAAATGACCAGTTGACTAAAATATTGTTTTCACCATATGAATTCCCTTTGAAATCACCACTTTGTGATATTTATTCATAACTACTGCACTAAATAAGGATAGCATGCAAATTCCAGGACCACTTTTACTTACCTGTTCCTTACAAGCAGTCTCACATGTCCCAGGAATGGGTGGACCAAAGACCAAGTTTCCAGTATCATTATTATTTTTTTTTTTTTTAGGAATTTTTTGTTCATGAATTCCTAATTTTTCAGTAAAGCATGTCCTCCTATGACATTTTTTTTCATTTTGTTACACATGCCACAGTTGAAAATAAAAGAAAACCACTCTAATTTATCATGTGTTGTTGTGGGGAGACTTGAATAACGAAACCGAATTGCCTTTCATTCCAGTTTATTCAAGTAATCATTCCACTGTCTGCTCTCATTCCTGAGCAGCGAACAAAGAGAGTGAACACACCAAAGTTCTCTCATTTAAACATTCTGACATCAAACCATTTCCCTCGCGGGGGAAATCACACATCTCTCTCAAAATCTCTTTATTCACATTCATTAGCCTTTTATTTACATAACTCCCCCTTCTCTCCTCTCGAGCCTCAGTGGTCAGGAAGTCTTCTGTCCCCTGTCCTCCGCAGGGGGTCCAGGCTCTGTGGCTCCGCACCGCAGGGGGCTGGCTCTCCTTCATCGTGGTTAAATCACATATGCAGTGTCCAACATATACATGTCTCACAACACAGCCATATAACCCCCCCCCCAAACGATGAAGAACAGACTAATTCCTAAAATTTAATAGCACCTTACTCACTACTGAATAATCAACACCAACATTCAGTCTGTGCGCCGCTTGGGCTTCAGCCGTCTGCCGAATCTGCTGTGCGTTGGCCCCGCCTTGCCTGCGGTGCGTTTCTGCTTCGGGTCTGTTGACTGAGGAAGAGAGTGATTAATTGCCCCCTGCGGGGGCCTGCCTCGTCGAGGCGCCACTGCGACCGGTACAGACACATCCTTCATGACAAAAGCAGGTTTTAGTCTGTCAATACTGACTGTCTCTTTTCTGTCTCCAAAATCTAGCACAAATTGCTTATCACCTGCCTCCAGCACTCGAAATGGCCCTTCGTAAGGTGGTTTGAGCGTTGCTTTAAGGGCTTCGCGCCTGACAAAAATGAAATCGGCATTTTTCAAAGCCTTGGGGACGAAAACTCGTGGAAAAGCGTGATGAACCGGACCCGGGAGCGTGTCTGCCCCCGTGCCGACTAATGGTCCCAGAGCCGAGAGAGGTGGGGGCTCTGGGGGCTCTGGTAAAAACTCGCCCGGCAGCCTCAGAGTTTGTGCGAATACCAGCTCCGCTGGGGAGGCGTCTAAGTCCTCTTTAGGCGCAGAACACAACCCTAATAAAACCCATGGAAGTTTATTCACCCAATCTGCATCCGTGAGCGACGCTCTGAGTGCTGCCTTCAAAGACCTATGAAAACGCTCGCATAAACCATTGGCCTGAGGGTGGTAAGCCGTAGTGCGGTGAATTTTGGCTCCTAAGCCGTTGGCCATCGCTGACCACAGCTCAGAGATGAATTGCGGTCCTCTATCGGACGTAATGTCCGACGGAACCCCGAAGCGCGCCACCCAAGCCGTTAAAAAAACGCGAGCCACCTCCGCGGCCGTGGTCGTTGCAAGTGGGACCACTTCCGGCCAACGTGTGGTGCGGTCCACCATTGTCAAAAGATACGTGAACCCCTGTGATGCCGGTAGGGGGCCCACAAGGTCGACGTGCACATGGTCGAACCTTCTGGCCGGAATGCGGAACGGTTCTAACGGGGCTCTTGTGTGCCTGTGAATTTTGGCCCGTTGACAGGAAATGCAGGTTTTTGCCCATTCCTTCACGTGCTTGTGCAGGCACGGCCAAACAAACTTTTCCGCCACTAGTTTCACCAACGCGCGCACCCCCGGGTGCGCCAGTGAGTGGACCGAGTCAAAAACACGGCGGCGCCACGTGGCCGGAACCACCGGATGCGGGCGCCCCGTCGACATGTCGCAGATCAGGGGGGGCATACCGGTTTGTAAACACTTGCTCTCCAGCCTCAACCCTGTTGGTCCAGACTGGAGCGTGCGCACGTCTGCGTCCGCCCCCTGGTCCGCTGCCATGGCTGCGTAATCTATACCCACGTGCACCGGGGCTGCGCGCGCCACCGTGCCGCTCTCCTGCGGCGCGGTCACGGTGGCCCGTTCTGCCTCTGCGCGTGTTGGGGTCGTGAACGCGCGTGAGAGACAATCTGCTACTACATTGAATTTGCCCGCGACGTGCCTAATGTCAGTGGTAAATTCCGAGATTGCGGCCAGCTGCCTCTGCTGCCTGCCGGACCACGGGTCTGAAATTTTGGCCATGGCGTATGTGAGCGGCTTGTGGTCCACATAAGCGGTGAAGCACCGTCCTTCCAGCCAGAACTGGAAATGACGAATAGCCAAATGCAGCGCCAACAGTTCTCTGTCAAACGCGCTGTATTTTCGTTCAGCCGCGCTTAAAGATTTGCTAAAGAAAGCCAAAGGCTGCCAAACTCCGGCTACCTGTTGCTCAATAACGGCCCCTATGGCTAAATCTGAAGCGTCTGTCATCAGCGCGATACGTGCTGCAGGGTCTGGGTGGGCCAGGAGCGCAGCGTCAGCCAAGGCTTTTTTAACCTCTGTGAACGCGCGCTCCCGCTCCGGGGACCATTCGACCGCCTGGGTCGGTTTTTGTTTTTTGAGCGCGGCATATAACGGTTGCATGATTTGAGCTGCGTGGGGCAGGAATCGGTTATAAAAATTCACCATCCCCAAGAATTCCTGTAGTGATTTGACCGTTTGTGGACGGGGAAAATCCGCTACCGCGCGTACTTTCTCTGGTAACGGAACCGCTCCCTCCGGGGAGACGCGGTGACCCAAAAAATCGATCCGCTCGACGCCGAACTGGCACTTGGCTGGGTTAACTATTAAGCCGTGCTCTCCCAGCCTCCTAAAAACTGCTGTGAGGTGCGTTTCGTGTTCGTCCTCTGAAGTACTCGCGACCAAAATGTCGTCGAGGTACACAAACACGAAAGGGAGATCGCGTAACACGGCATCCATCATCCGCTGAAATGTTTGCGCCGCCCCTTTGAGACCAAAAGGCATGCGTAAAAATTCGAAAAGTCCGAACGGGGTTATTACCGCTGTTTTAGGAATGTCCTCCGGATGGACCGGGACTTGGTGATAGCCGCGAACTAGATCAATCTTTGAAAAAATGCGCGCCCCCGCCAGGTGCACCGAAAAATCCTGAATGTGCGGGATGGGATAACGATTGTGCGCCGTAGCGTTGTTTAGCCTGCGGTAATCCCCGCACGGTCTCCAGGAGCCATTGGCTTTCGGTACCATGTGCAGCGGCGAAGCCCACGGGCTCTTCGACCTACGAACGATGCCCAGCCTCTCCAGGCTGGCGAACTCCTCGCGCGCAATGGCGAGCTTAACTGCATCCAAGCGCCGAGCTTTTGCAAACACGGGAGGACCAGAAGTGGGGATAAAGTGTTTCACCCCGTGCTTCGCGACCGTCGCTGAAAAAGTGGGCACAGTGAGCGCTGGAAATTGGGTGAGGAGTGTGTGAAACTTACCAGCTGCTGTAGCGACGTGGGTCTGTACTGGTGGCGGGGACACTCGAGCTGAACAGGGGAGAGAGTAAAAAGAGAGTGCATTTACCAGCCGTCTATTAGCAAGATCAACTAACAGATTGTGTGAACACAAAAAATCTGCGCCCAACATGTTGAAACTCACCGCCGCTATTACAAAAGTCCATTCATATGTGCGGCCATGTAAGCACAAAGGCAAGGTCCTTCTCCCGTAGGTGTTGATGTTCGAGCCATTTGCCGCTGTAGCTCCGCTACCGTGGGGTCCAGCCACCCGGTCCGCGTATGTTGGGGTGATGAAGCTCACTTGTGCTCCGGTGTCGATGAGGAACTCTCGTCCGGAGCGCGCATCCGTGATGTAGAGCAGCTTGTTGCGTTCTCCGAGGGTCGAAGCTGCTAGCGACCCCCGGTCTTGCCGTTTCCCGAACTCCTGAAGATGCAGGGCGGCACACACCTGCGTGCCTTCTCTGCGAACCTCCGATGGTAAAAGCAAAGATCTTCTCCTCCGCTGTGTCGTGCCCGCGCCTCTGCCGCCGGGCTATTGGCTCCACCTCGTCGCGGCCGTGTTGCCGCCGTCGTCGGCCAGTCTGGTTCTGCCGCCTCTGGCTCCCCACTGTCTCGGGTCGCCGCTGTGGTTGCTTGCCCGCCACAGGCGTCCAGGATCCCATCTGCCTCCTGGGCCAGCTCCCGGAACTCCTCCAGGGTGTGACACTTTTTGCCGGCCAGCGTGCTTCTCGCATGCGCCGGGAGGTTGGAGAGGAAGATGAACTGAAAAATGAAATCATCGTTGTCCAACCCTCTCAGCTGTATCATCTCCTCCATCAGGGCGCTCGGCCTGTGTCCACCTTGGTCTAGCAAAGACAGGATCCTCCTCGCCCTCACTTCAGCTGAGGGGGTGAAAAACTTGATGAGGGTGGATTTCAGCTTGCCGTACCTGTCGGTCGCGGGTGGCTGCTCCACCAAGCTTTGCACGCACCGAGCTGTGCTGTTGTCCAGTTTAGCGATGACATGGTGGAACTTAGTGTCATCCACCGTTACTCCTGCGAGCGCGAACTGCGACTCTGCTTGCAGAAACCACGACCGTGGGTTATCCTGCCAGAAATCAGGCAGCTTAACGGCCACTGCGCTCGCCAGCTCTGAGCGCTGTGAGTCCGGGACCCTGAGAATTTCTTCGTTCATTCTCAACGTCGTCAGTCACCAATGTGGGGAGACTTGAATAACGAAACCGAATTGCCTTTCATTCCAGTTTATTCAAGTAATCATTCCACTGTCTGCTCTCATTCCTGAGCAGCGAACAAAGAGAGTGAACACACCAAAGTTCTCTCATTTAAACATTCTGACATCAAACCATTTCCCTCGCGGGGGAAATCACACATCTCTCTCAAAATCTCTTTATTTACATTCATTAGCCTTTTATTTACATAACTCCCCCTTCTCTCCTCTCGAGCCTCAGTGGTCAGGAAGTCTTCTGTCCCCTGTCCTCCGCAGGGGGTCCAGGCTCTGTGGCTCCGCACCGCAGGGGGCTGGCTCTCCTTCATCGTGGTTAAATCACATATGCAGTGTCCAACATATACATGTCTCACAACACAGCCATAGTTGTCATATTTTGATCTATTTTTTATGACAAGTACTTTTTGTTGGATATATTATATTGGGTAAAAATTACCCAGCGAAAGTGATGGTGTTACTTTTTATAGCGAAAGTGTTCTGATTTTATACACTAACATTATCACCGGGTGAAATCCACCCAAAACGTACTTTACCCTCTTTCACTATTGCCGGGTGAAAATCATCCAAAAGCATGCCTGTAGGAAAAGGTGGGCTTTGGGGTAGGGAAACACCCACACCTTCAAAGATGTCTAAAACAATGGTGAAGCTACCCAGGGACCCATGACACTCAGAAAAATGCAACATAGTGAAAATCATGTAAATACATTTGCTTGGGTGAAAATCACCCGGCGATAGTGCTCTAGGGTTAATTATGTTCAAAAGAGATGGACTAATCAGAGATAGCGATTCCTTCACTAGTTTAGCGGGGATTGGGTTTAAAAGACAGGTAGCTGATTTAGAGGCTGACACTATTGGGGCTAGATCAGAATGATTAATATGAGAAAATTTAGAAAAGTGGAGTTTTGAGCCTGTGGGCACAGCAGTGTTAGGTAGAGGCTTGGTATTTTTATAGGGGCTATTTTTTGGAATATTATTCCTAATACTGACGATTTTATCATTAAGAAAATTCAAAAAGTCGTCAGCACTAAGAATTGGAGGGATGTAGCGCTATGGCATTTTGGCTCTTGGTTAGCTGAGCCACAGTGTTAAAAGAGAAATCTGTGGTTGTTTTTATTTTCTTCTATCAAGGATGAATAGTACCGTCGCCTAGCACTATGGAGAGATTTCTTATAGGTGGTAAGGCTGGCATTCCAGGCTGAACAAGATTTTTCTGTCTCATTTGCACACCAGAGCCTTTCACAGGATCTAACTTTGTTTTAACTTACGGGTGTGGGAGTTGTACCGTGGAGCTAGTCTCCTATTTTTAATAGTTTTCGTTTTAAGAGGGGTGATGGAATCAAGTGTTGACTGTAGTGAGGCTGCAGTACTACCAACTAAAAGGTCTAATTCTAATGGATTCAAGTAGTCAGTGCTGTCTGCTATATTGAGACATGGTAATAGAGTAAGTGCTGAAGGGATTAATTCTTTAAAGCGAGCCACGGCACTATCAGATAAGTATCTGGTAACTATATTTCTGCTTGATGCTGTGAAATCGGATAGCACAGATTTGAACGTTATCAAATAGTGGTCAGTCAGCGTAGAATTTTGAGGGATGACAAGCAGCTCATCAATTAGGCCAAGACCAGGTCAAGGGTGTGATTATGACAATGAGTTGGTTTACTAACACACTGAGAAAAAACAGTTAAATTTAAGAAGGAGAGAAATACTACACTATGACTATCATTATCAACATCTATATGAATATTAAAATTACCAGCTATGATAATCTTGTCTGAATTGAGCTCAGGTGCATCCCGTTTCCACTGATCATCCTGGAGATGTTTCTACAGCTTAATTGGAATCCACCTGTGGTAAATTCAGTTGATTAGACATGATTTGGAAAGGCACACACCTGTCGATATAAGGTCCCACAGTTGACAGTGCATGTTAGAGCACAAACCAAGCATGAAGTCAAAGGAATTGTCTGTAGACCTCTGACACAGGATTGTCTTGAGGCACAAATCTGGTGAAGGGTACAGAAAAATTTCTGCTGCTTTGAAGGTCCCAATGAGCACAGTGGCCTCCATCATCCATAAATGGAAGAAGTTCGGAACCACCAGGACTCTTCCTAGGGCTGGCCGGCCGTCTAAACTGAGCGATCGGGGGAAAAGGGCCTTAGTCAGGGAGGTGACCAAGAACCCGATGGTTACTTTGTCAGAGCTCCAGCACTCCTCTGTGAAGAGAGGAGAACCTTCCAGAAGGACAACCATCTCTGCAGCAATCCACCAAGCAGGCCTGTATGGTAGAGTGGCCAGACAGAAGCCACTCCTTAGTAAAAGGCACATGGCAGCCCGTCTGGAGTTTGCCAAAAGGCACCTGATGAACTCTCAGACCATGAGAAATAAAATTCTCTGGTCTGATGAGACAAAGATTGAACTCTTTGGTGTGAATGTCAGGCATTGTGTTTGGAGGAAACCAGGCACCGTTCATCACCAGGCCAATACCATCCCTACAGTGCAGCATGGTAGTGGCAGCATCATGCTGTGGGGATGTTTTTCAGCAGCAGGAACTGGGAGACTAGTCAGGATAGAGGAAAAGATGACTGCAGCAATGTACAGAGATATCCTGGATGAAAACCTGCTCCAGAGTGCTCTTGACCTCAGACTGGGGCGACGGTGCATCTTTCAGCAGAATAATGACCCTAAGCACACAGCCAAGAAATCAAAGGAGTGGCTTCAGGATAACTCTGTGAATGTCCTTGAGTGGCCCAGCCAGAGCCCAGACTTGAATTCAATTGAACATCTCTAGAGAGATTTGAAAATGGCTGTGCACCGACGCTTCCTATCCAACCTGATGGAGCTTGAGAGGTGATGCAAAGAGGAATGGGCCAAACTGCCCAAAGATAGATGTGCCAAGCTTGTGGCATCATATTCAAAAAGACTTGATGCAGTAATTGCTGCCAAAGGTGCATCAACAAAGTATTGAGCAAAGGCTGTGAATACTTATGTACATGTGATTTCTTAGTATTTTTTTTATTTTTAATAAATTTACAAAAATTTCAAAAAAAGTTTTTTTCAAGTTGTCATTATGGGGTATTGTGTGTAGAATTTTGAGGAAAAAAAATTAATTTAATTGCTTTTGGAATAAGGCTGTAACATAGCAAAATGTGGAAAAAGTGAAGCGCTATGAATACTTTCCGGATGCACTGTAGCTTACACACGTAATCTATCGCATGTGTAGTGGATGTGAAAGCAGCTCCAGTTTCTCAAGTTATTTAGACATGGTATATTTTATTTTCAGTGGTTTCTCCTTCAACACAGTGCCTCACCAAAAGTATTAACCATTGTGTTTGATCCATCCAAAACACCCACATAGTTAGTTAATTCCCTTCCACACCATGTGGGACACCATGTGGTGTATAGGGGCGGCGCCTACCTCAGTTTCTCTGACCCTCGGCCACACAGCTACTGTAGTAGGTAAAGGTAGTGAAAGGTACAGTGGGGGGGTGTCAGTCCTCTGGTAGCTCTGTGCGTTAACTTTCCTTTCCCCATTCTATTATGCTGAGCACCAAGCTAGAAGGTGGAATGTACCATTTTTTACACGGTCTTTGGTATGACCCAGCCGGGATTTGAACCCACGACCTCCCGGTCAAAAACCATACAGAATTTATCATGTGAAAATCTTCAAATAAACCTTTGTAAAACACTTGGGTTCTACAGTATAATTATACACAAATTCCTTCTGTTTTACATTTGTATTAGGAGTATTTTCTAAAACCCAAGTGTGCTGATACTAATTTCAATGAGAAAGTAACTGATCGTTGCGGTAGATTTACCGTTATGCTTTACATTCACCATGAAGCCACTTTTCATCTGTGTCAGCATGATGATCTTTGAGGAATTTTATTTCACAAACTAGCAAGAAAATGACTCGAACCATCATCTTCCCCATCATTAAATGTCACAGCTTTTATGAAAAGGGACACAGGGTTGGTACATAAAGAAAAAAAAACTTTATTGGTATTTTTCTTACACATCAACAATTACATTTAAACATGCAGGAACTTACAAATATTCAAAATTTTCTTGTAGTTTTAATACATCTTAGGAGAAAGTGGTGTTACAATTTCACATCATACATAGAAAAACAAAGGGTGTTTTTTTAAAATATAATTATGAATCAGCTGTCCACTTGTCATTCTTTTAAAGCCGAGGGGGGTAAGAATTAATAGCTTAAAGCTTCAATCTTGTATTAAGGCACAATTGGAGATTTTTTTCCCCTCCAGGAAGTAGGACCTTTCGGATTGAATTCAATCCACTTTGGTTGACATCTGCATGCATTTCCATTCTAGTAAGAATCTTTTACGATTTATGTTTGGAGTTTAATTACTGGCTGGCCATTCTCATGTAGAATCAAAATATCAACAACATGAACACAATCCCACAACTTACCACAACCAACAAACTTTAAAAAGGCACAGAAACTATGGATAAACTTATATAAAAAAAAAAACTATCATAAAAAAATTACAAAAATCAATGAATCCACACAACACGACAGTGCTGGTGTCCCAGTCTGAGCAAATAGTGAAATCACAGACATTTAAATACACACATACATACTCACTAGTTAACTCTCTTGCTTGTGTTTCACAACTTGATTGGTGCTCAGCTCTCCCTGTCGGCCTCCTGAGGTAACCAATATGGCACCCAATGTGTCACTGTGTACAATGAGTGTGGGTGGCCCAAAGAATGTTCCCTTTCTGGCTATTTAAAACTGAAACCCCTCCACTGCTATCACCTGCTTCCGTCATTGTCACACAAAGATTGAAGAAGAGATGGTGTCTCTTTTGTGATTTACTGTAATCTGTCACATCTTTGAATGACAATTTCCTGTTCATTACTGACATTGCTCAGTAATCTGTGCTATTTTTCTTAGTAATTCAAGATTGTAGCAGCCAACAGGAAGAGCTGATGGGCCCATTTACTCTTTTGCTTATATACAGTATGACACATAAAAGCAAATGACAATATACTCATACAGTAAAAAAAAAAAAAATTCAACATTTAACAGGACTCTGTCAAAGTGCACAACCAACAATCTCATTAAGCACAAAATAGAGATGCATTTAAATACATGTTAAACATAAGTTATATTCACAGCAATTTATCTAATCTATCAACACCAAATCGTACTTAACGGTGACTTTTACTGACCATGTGCCACACAATTCAAAAAAACTGTTATCATACAGATCTCACAACTCCCCAGCATGAGCCGCAGCACTGCTACACACACGCGTGCTGCCTCAGCTGTCTAGTAAACACACATGCACCCCTGGAGGTATCTACGGTTACCCCGAGTTACATCTTTACAACTAAGTGTACAGGTGTTAGGTGCCAGCGTCAGTGTGAGGGGATCTAGAAACACAAGTCATGCTTACAGTACAACTCTTCGCTAAACTTCCTTGGCTCCATCGCATGAAAACCGAGTTGTACAAGTCACACACAAACATACATGCCACATATTCAAGGCAGTCTTTGAGTTTGATCTACAAAGGCCACTCACATTTACAAAACCACCCACAACCCAAGTACACCAATCTATAGAGACAGACTGAAGGTACACAATACATGTCAATTATAAAAAAAAAAGACAAGTATAAATTATAAAAATATACAGAAAAATATCAATGAGTGTAATAATCATAATGGTGAAAAATAAAGCTTTGACGGTGGGATCAGTGAAGATCATAACGTGTGGGGTGATGGCACAGATGGGGAAGAGGAACAAGATGCTTAGTGATGATTGAAAAAAGGAAACCGAAGTTCAGAGATAGGTAGCAGCTGGTCAAATTCCAATATCTTTGAACCGCTAATGCTATCTTTTTTGTCTTTTAAATCTGCTATGAATAAACTCCTGAGGGCCTCTTGAAAGTACAACAGTTAATACAGCGTGAGCAGCTGGCTGACTGTTTACCATATCTATCAGGCCATATTTAGTTTCAAGAAGAATGTTTTAAATATGGAGGGGAGTGCTTTTTTATGTTCTGGGCTCTTCTTTGTTGGATGACGTGAAACTGCATATTGATCAATCATCTGAGTGAGGTTAATAAGGCACAAGGGTGACAATATGACCAGGACAGATAAATTTAGATCATTTTCTGCAGACTGGTCTCGTCGCTGTTGTTTTCATGGATGTTTGTGTTATCAACACTCTTAAGTGACCTAAATCACTTTGTGAGGTTATACTTTGCACTGTAATAAAAGCACAGTAGTAGACAGCCATCTTTTTAACTGATGGCCTGCTTCTCAGTTACCATCATAGTAAAATCAACACTGGAAATAAGCCACTAATGTAATTAGGATGTTAGCTATTTTACATTATAATGAAAATAAATATTTTATGTACTCTGAACTGGATATTATAATTTGTTGTCAACAGTGAACGCTTTGTACAAAGTGACTTTAATTAGCATTCAGTTAATCTTATAGAGCCCCTATTATGCACTTTTTTCCACATGTTCACACAGCTCCCAGAGGTGTTTAAGAAATTAGTACAGTGACTACAATTTATATAAAACAGCCATAAAATCCCTGGTCGTGCTGATTAGCATCACTAAGCTAGCAGCTAGCCAAGCTAATGGTCTCAGTATCCATGTTGCTCTGGGAAAAATAAAACAATAGTCCAGACTGACATCAGATATATTACTGAACGTGGATTAATGAATGAGCTGGAACAATGGATGTCTAGTGGGGTGACTAGAATTTAGAGAGAAGAACATGAAAAACTGGTTCGAACATTAGCTAACTGCACTGTAAAGCTCATAAGGCCTTTGTGGCATAGTGGGAAACTGCCTCTTCTCCTCTGAGGACTGGGTATGCCAGACAAGCTGTGGGGCAGGTCTGTACCAGGTCTGTTAAGTAAGGACATGATAACCTTATGGAAGAGGAGGTGGATGTGTGTGGAGCTTTTCATGTCCAGTAGCACACAGGGCATTATTGTTTTTACGTGATATTGGAGGGTCACAGAAATCACATCCATAACCTGCATCATGTGGGCTCAACATGGATGCAGTCCTGGGGGATGTGACCTCCCCCTGCATCCCAGTACGGACCACTCTTGGAAGAATCGCGGAGATGCGGAGGTGGACATGTACCATTGGCAGCCAGAGCAGTGGTAGATACAATTTCAAAACAGCGCTTCACTCCGTGAGCACCAAGTGTCTCTATTTGTGGTGGATATCGTAGTTGTCCGCCTTGTTTGACACCCGCGATGAACGGTGATTTTCCCTCACACTGCATACCCGCTCTGCGGACAGTGCCCAAGGTGTCACGCCATAAAATGTCCATGTGGCTGCTGATACAGCGTTTCAGTTCGAGTTTTTTTTCCCCGTCAAAACAAAGCAGTATCCCTTTGTTTTCCAAATTGTATCAAAACGCTTTGGGGTCCGGACGGAGGACTCTCGGGGTCCGGATCTGGACCAGAGTCAGCCATTTGGAAATCCCTGCACTAGAATAAAGGGAAAACCCACAAAAAGCATAATAGGGGATCTTTAAAAAAAGTTCAAGAACAGCTTTCTTTAATTCTGTTAGATAATGCATTTCTTTCCAGTACTGTGCCCTTTACTACTATACAAAGTACATCAGCTATTTTGATCTAATTCCATCTTAGTTTTGTTTGCATAAAATTGATTTGTGTTAGCATTTTCGTAGGACATAAATTGTAGTACATCTGAACCACAGATTCACAGCACCAAAGTTAGTATTGCTACATCATGCTGTGAGAAAATAAATTAGCTAACTACCTGTGGACTGAACTGTTAAATGTGCCTGTTACATAAAGAACTGGATATTTTGTACTGTGTATGGGCAGTATTTGAAGAGTTTTAGTTCTTGATTGTGTGCTTATGGTCATAGCTTATAGTACTTGTCGTTGTAACGGTGAATGGTTACACAGCCATGGTAGGAGATGGGTCGTGGCATGGCAGCTGCTCCCGTGATGATACCTGTGGATGGGTCATAGCACAGGATGTTGTCTGAGGCTTCACCGTGTTCCCCTCTGCCTCCGAGGATGAAGATCTTTCCGTTACACACTGACATGCCACAGCTCTCCTGCAGGGAAAGAGAGAAACGTAACAGAGCAGCCCCACACTTGCTGCTTTTTGCAGCGAGAGTTGATTTGCAGCTAGAGACTTTAGTGTTTAGTATAATAATCATTCAGTTGTGTACCATTTTGTTAAAGGTGTGAACAACATGCATCCAGTAGTCCTCTGTGGGATCATAGCAGAAAATGGATTTGGTGAGGCCCCCGCACACATAGATCAGGTTGTTGAGTGACACTGCTGTGATACAACGCTTTGCAATGGGGATGTTGGCCCGGAGCAGCCAAGAGTTGGTCTCTGGATCATAGCACTGAACCTGTGATGTACAGTTACACAAAACAAGACAATTTAATTTCTTGTATGAACGTCGCCCGGGTTAACAAGGTCAGGAGTTCCTGGCAGCGGAAGGCGAATTACAGAGCTGCGTGGAGGAATCTGATCAGACCTAAATGAAACAGTCATTATTGCCCCCGACAGACTGCTATGATGATGATTTTAGATATGTAGTGTGGTGGGAAAATTATAGGTGGATAAAAAATTAAAATATACAGTATGTTGGTTCATTTTGTGGTCTGATTGACTGCTCTGTGGGCTGACATAAACCTGCTTCCTGGTGTTTTTTTTAGACAATCCGATCATTCTCGCTCCCACTTGTTTTTAAAATAGTCTTATTCCAAACTAGAAAAACACTCAGAGAGCACATACCTCCGCCAAGGCTCCTTCCGTCCCTCATGGAGCACCTCCAAAATGTAATGGGTTTGTGTGTAGGCCTAGAACCACTTCTGGTGAAAACTGCATCAAAGTCTGTCCATTAGTTTTGGAGTATTGCTGCTAACATACTGTGAGAAGATAAGCGCCTTGAGGTATGCATTTTCAGATCATCACCAAAATGTAATGGTTTTGTCTCTAGCCCAAGAACCACCTCTGGTGAAAATTTCATCCCAATCCATTCAATTGTTTTTGTGTAATCCTGCTGCACAAATACAAACAAAGCCCTTGGTGGAGGTATGCACTCTCAGATCATCACCAAAATCTAATCATCTGTTCCCCATGCCATTACACACCTTTCCTGAAAATTTAATCAAAATCCATTCATAACTTTTTGAGTAATGTTGCTAACAGACAGACAGACAAACCAACCAATGCCGGTGAAAACATTACCTCCTCCTCTTGGCGGAGGTAACAATACGCTGTAGCAACACCTAAATATGAACACAATACCATTCTAAGAAATGAGGACTTTTGGGGGCAACAAGTACTTCAAAGTAGCTCTCTGTAGGCCATCACAGTCAAGTTGAGTCAAACAGCTACGCAATTAGAAAATCACATGTTGCCATGCTATCACTTATCAGACTTGTTTCTCTGCCTGTAGATTTGAGTTTTGCATTCTGTTCCAACACACAACAGGAGCAAAATAGTTTCCATGGAAAATTCCTGTGAACACGAATGTTTTCAAGCAATATAAATGATAAAATATTTCCAAGGTACCCTTTCATGTTGCATTATCTTGGCAAATTAGATGAAAAATTATAAAATCATTAAAACCATTATTACTGTTGTTACAAACCTTTACATCAAAATATTTAGTTATTTAACATTTCAAACAAAGCATTTCAATTTAATAGAAAAAATATTAGCTATGATGTGTCTCTGTTTTCAACAGCATGTACTTTTAGTGCAGCACCAACAAACTTCTGCTGAATGAATCCTGATTTGAAAATGATCCTGAAATACAGCTCAAATAAAAAAATCCTCAAGGACATAATAAACAGGCAACAGTTGAGGAATGGAACTTGCTAACTCAGGAAAATCCTGACAGGGCAGGATATACTGTAGCTGCTGGATGTTTAACAGGAAAAGACTTCTAGTCTTTGTACTGTAGCCTTTAATAGCTGCTTAGGTATAAATTTTTGTCACTAATTGATATATGTTCCTTTTATTCGGAAAAAAGTAAATCAAAAATGTATTTCACACAGAAACAGAGGTCAGGCATAACAATAATGTACTGATTTAGGCTGCGTGTCCACCAAACATGTTTTTTCTGCTGTGGGCGACTATTTTCTATTCATGCTCTATGTAGTACAGTGTTTACAGCGCTGAGCGCCCTGGGTGCTAAAACGCTCTCAGTGGTAACTGTTTTTTGTCGCGCCAATCAGGGCACTGAGGGCTGAAAAAAGTTCCACTTGTAGAGTACAGCTGCACTGGTCAATGTCAAACCCTTCTAAGCAGCCAATCAGAATAAAGGAATGGTGGGACATAGGTTGTTGGTACAGGAAGAAGAGAATGGTATGATGGTGGCGTAGAGCTTGATCTTCGCTGCATCAGACAACCCGCTACTCTTTGATCTGACACTGAAAGGATACCATGATCAAAATTTGAAAGCAAACGCTTGGAGGAATGTGTCCACATCTGTCAGCATGACAGGTGAGTGTTTGTGCCTTTGTCACGGTCACATTTCTTACAAGTTTGTTGCAGTAGATAAGGCAGTTAACTGATACTATGTGAATCTGCACAGTTGATGACTGCAAAAAGTGGAAATACCTCCAATATCAAATATAATCATTTACCGACAGTCATTTATGAGTATAGGAAACTGTGTGTTGAGCATATCTCAGTGTGAGTTTTACGAAAATAGATGTAAAAATAAATGAAATTTTGACCACAGTCTACTCACCTCAGATGGGCTGTCTGTAATTAGTCTGCATCCGAGAAAATGACTGGCCAATCTTCTCCAAAACCAGTTCAAACTGGTTCCTAGTCAATGTAAAATACTCCTTGAAACGGCCACCATCAAGGTGCAACTCCTGTACAAGTCGGTGCTACTCTCCCAGCTGTTTCCTCGACCGGTTGATGTCATGTACCCAGACTCCTGTTTTTTTTTTCTGTGTCATCATATTTTGCATCCAGAGCCACTGCCAGAATGCATTTCCTGCCCATCATTATTTAGAGACTGCTATTAAAAATAAGTAGAAAATCTCGATGGGAAAAGCGGAAGTGCTGAGCTGTGAGTGACAAGCTATTGCTAGGATACAGGGCTCAGACTTTTTTCCAGAGCATAGCACACAAGCACTGTAAAAAAGAGGTTCAAGGTGGTCCGGCAACAAAAACCGCGTTTGGTGGACACGCAGCCTTAATCTTGCTTTGGAATGCAGCAGGAAAATTAAAAAAATTAAAAAAAAAAACAAAACAAAAAAACAGCACAGCTGTAAGTATTTAGGAAATGTTCAGACAGTGCACTGACTTTAACAGACATATGATAGCTTTTTTGCATATTCTTTGTGTTTAACTTCTAATCACCAAAAACAGGTTAGAGTCAAAAGTCAATTCAATTATCATCTCTATGACTGGCGCCTAGCGGCTGCCCCGGCCTTGGATGCGCTCTGCAGAGCGTGCCCAAATGCCAAGTCACGTTTCGTTACCTTGTATTCATACATGTGTAATGACAATAAAGTTGAATCTCAATCTCAATCTCAACTGTGTGGGTGCTAACTTCTGTTTAGTACCTTGTCTGAACAGGTTTCATCGTCAGGCCCTCCGCCTATGACAAAGAGCTTGCCAGCACAACTGGCCACAGCTGGAGAGCTGACAGCCTCTTTCAGTGGAGCCACTTCTGTCCAGCGGTTAGAGAAGGAATCGTAACATTCTACGCTGCTCATGCGGTTCTGCCCATCGTAGCCACCCACAGCGTAGACCTGTGAAGAGACACACAAACACTCATCACAAGAGGAATTTAAATATCCCTCAAAGTAAATAATGAATTTATTATATTTAACTTAGGATATAAGCAGTGAACCATAATCATTTATCTCTAAATTATGGATGTGTGCTTTCAAACACTCTAGTTCACGAGTATGAACAATAGTTTCCGTGTCAGTTAGCAAACCAGTTTATTGAGCACAAAGAAAGAGTGGTGTACTGCTGAAAAAGCTCTATTATTCCTCTCCGCCTATAAACACTGTTTGACCCATGCTAACACTGCTGCATCTGCTAACATTGAACCTTGGTAACTACATGCAATTATCACTTCTAGTAAATCAAATTTGAACCACTTACCAAAAAAAAAGCACATTTCAATTAAAGCTATACACAAGTGATGGGCAACCATGTGCCACCGAGTGCCAAGGCACTGCAAGTTTTATAAAGGTGTTTCAGATTTTAAAGGTGTTTTCACTGATCAGCAATCAGCGTAAAGAAATTCTGTGAAATCACCCACTGAAAAGGCTGGTTGGAAAGAAAACCTGCAGTTTCTTGGCACTCACTGCCTACCCCTGCTATTACACTGTATTCACATATACAAGGAGGAGGGAGCTGAAAAGTTCAAATTTGATCAAATGTGGTTTGTTTTTTAACCACAGGGATCCAAGCCCTGCAACACCGATGGAAGAAGTGTGTGGACTGCAGGGGAGACTATGTTCAAATCAAATCAAATCAACCTTTATTGTCATATTGCTGTACATACAACTGTAATGCAGGCAAGATGAAATTGCGTTTCTCTCGGCATCCATATAAGTAAAAAGAACATGATTTAAGACACACTCACACATACCCTCACCCCCCACCCCACCACTGCCATTCACACTTCCCTGAGACATACTTGAAAACTAATTAGAACTATAATTTACAAATAATATACATAATGTCCGTAGGTGCAGTAGTATATATGACAGATTCCGGATCAACTGTTCAGCATCCTAACAGCTTGTGGAAGGAAGCTGTTAATCAGTCTGGTGGTTCTGCCTCTGATGCTCCGGAATCGTTTGCCAGATGGCATAAGTTCAGAGTGTTTATGCAGAGGGTGAGAAAGGTCCTTGACAATGTTCAGTGCCCTGCTCCTACAACGGTTCTGAAAAAGTTCTTGGACAGAGGGGAGGGAGACTCCAATTACCCTCTCAGCTCCCTTAACTATCCTCTGCAGGGCTTTTTTGTCTGACATACTGCAGCTGGAGTACCATGTAGCAATGCAGTACGTCAGAACACTCTCCACCACACCCCTGTAGAAGGTCCTGAGGATGCAGATGGGGAGAGAGGCCTGTTTGAGTTTCCTCAAGAAGTGCAGTCTCTGCTTGGCCTGCTTCCTGATCCCCAAGGAATTCTTGCTCCAGGTCAGGTCCTGCGAGATCTGCACTCCGAGGAACTTTTTTTTTTTTTTTGTTACTTATTTGTACCCGTAAGTAGATTTGGTTTGCAGTCTGGTGACAAGCCACCGGCTGCCGGTCGCTGCGTGCGCGAGCGCCCTAAACCTACATGTTTTTGGGAGGAAACCGGAGAAGTCCCGGAGTAAACCCACGCAACACGGGGAGAACATGCAAACTCCACACAGCTCACTGTTGGTCGGGGGCTGGGATCGAACCCACGATCTCATGATCCCCGCGATCCCCCGGCCAAGGGTAAACTGTGCTGCCACAGTGCTAAACCACTGCGCCACCGTGCAGCCAAAGAAGAAAAAAAAGAAAAAAACCAAAAAAGAACTTGATGTTCTCCACTCTCTCCACTAAACGGCCGCCAATGCTGAGAGGGATGTGTTCAGGCTGTGACCGCTGGAAGTCGATAATCATCTCCTTTGTTTCGTCCACGTTGAGCACCAGATTGTTCTCCCCGCACCAGCCCTCCAGGTCTCTCACTTCTTCCCTGTACATGAATCTGTAGATTCCTCATCCCTCTATTTAAAAATTGCATAGATTAGCTTTACTTATTCTTATTCTACCTTTATTGCATGCATAGTTTTTATCTTTAGTGTTACTCTATGTTTAATGTTGCAGCATTGCACCGAGACAAATTCCTAGTTTGTGTACTACATGAACAATGGCAATTAATCTCATTCTGATTCTGATTCTGATTCTGAATAAGTCCCACCACCGTGGTGTCATCTGCAAACTTAATAATCTGGTTCCCCTCGTGTCTGGATACACAGTCATGTGTTAGAAGTGTAAACAACAGTGGACTGAGTACACAGCCTTGAGGGGATCCGGTGCTCAGCGTGATAGAGTTGGAGATGTTATTTCCAACCCGGACAGACTGAGGTCTCTCAGTCAGGAAATCCAGGATCCAGAGACATGTGGCGGTGTTCAGACCAAGAAGGAGTAATTTCTCCATCAGTCGCTGGGGAATAATGGTGTTGAATGCTGAACTGAAATCAATGTACAGGAGTCTGGCGTAGGTGTCTTTCTGATCCAGGTGGGTGATGACAGAGTGCAGGGTGGTGACTATAGCATCCTCCATGGAGCGGTTTGAATGATATGCAAACTGGAGAGGGTCATGTGATGCAGGGAGGCAGGCTGTGATGTGTGGTTTGACAAGCCGTTCAAAACACTTCATCACAATTGGTGTCAGTGCAACAGGACGATAGTCATTCAGACAGGACGCAACTGATTTCTTTGCCACCGGTACTATGGTAGAGGTCTTAAAGCATCTGGGAACGATGGCCTGACTCACGGAGATGTTATAAATGTCAGTCAGGACATCCGCCAACTCACTCGCGCAGTCTCGGAGCACACGTCCCGGGATGTTGTCCGGACCTGCAGCTTTACGTGGATTGACCCTGGTTAGGGTCCTCCGTGTGTCCGCTGTGTTGATGGTGATAGCTGGCCCAACCGTTGGTGGAGATGGGCCAGACCTCCCTCTGATTGTCGGATTTGATGCTTAAAAACGTGCAAAGAAGTCGTTGAACCTGTCTGGAAGCGAAGCGTCGTCATCATCGACCCCCTGCCTAGACTTATAGTCCTTCAGTGTCCGAACTCCCTGCCACATCTGCTTGGTGTTCCTAGTGTCACAGAGGTGTCCCTGGATTTTCTCCGCATAGGCGCGCTTCGCCGTCTTAATTCCCTTTGAGAGCGCAGACCTGGCTGAGCGGAGGGTGATCCTGTCCTTCGCTCTGAAGGCTGCATCTCTGGCTGTGAGCAGCGAGCGCACCTCTGCAGTCATCCAGGGCTTATGGTTGCCCCGTACAGTGATGGTCTTCACTATAGTGACATCCTATGTGCACTTAGCAATGTAGCTGGTGACCGTTTCAGCATACTCCTCCACATCTGTCTTGTCTTCCTGGGAGGCTGCTATTTTGAAGACCTCCCAGTCTGTGTGCAGAAAACAGTCTTTCAGTGCAGAGGTTGCACTCTCTGGCCAAATCCTAATTTGTTTCACTACTGGCCTGCTGCGCTTCAGTAAAGGTTTGTAGGCAGGCACCAGCATCACAGATATGTGGTCAGAAAGGCTGAGGTGGGGGCGAGGTGTTGCCTTATAAGCATCTGTGTTTGTGTACACCAAGTCCAACATATTCTCTCCTCTGGTCTTAAAGTCTACACATTGTTTAAATTTGGGGAGCACAATCTATGTTGAAAAATAAACCACATTTGGTCAAATTTGACCATTATGAACTTTTCAGCCCCCCCTCGAAACTAAGCAAGTGCTGATGTAAGAGACAAGAAAAGTGCCTTATAGTAGCATACACTGGACTCCAGGATCAGAAAAAAATGTAAACATGGGAAAATGAAGATGAGACATGAAGAATAAGGAAATCAAAATATACAAAGAAAAAGACCTACAGTATGTAGGTAAGCCTTAAAGATATGTAGGTAAGCCTGAAAGCAATAAGATTTTTCTACCATTCTCTGGAAGAGCTCAAGTCAAGAAAAACAACTAAATGTGTTATTAGTCACAAGCCCTAACATTGATCATTACAAGGCCAGTGTTTTTCAACAAAAAACCCTGAGGCTGTTCTTGTTTCTTTGCAACTGAGAACACACAAATAAGTACAGAGGAGAGAAGGAAAGAAGACAGGAGGGAAAAGACAAAGGGGAACAAAAATACAGAAGCTGATGAGGAACATGAATATTCATGTTTAACGCCTGACTAATGCTCAATGGTACTACTGCTTTTTACAACTGAAAAATCTGATGGGTGTTTTTGTTTACAGGTGCTATAGTATTTCTCACTAACAGTTTCTTTGTCTACATCCATGTGCTTTCAATAAAAACACAATCAAGACCACATTTAGTGGAATGTGGCTGCAATATCACAGTTTACAGAATATGACTGAAAGTACATATAGTAAATACCATAAACCAAATTTTGCTTTGTGTTATTTATGTTTAAATGCTGGATGTTTGTTGGTGTGGGTGATAGAAATGCAAGAGAAACAAAATAGGAATAAAGAGTATATTGGTACTAAGAGATTAAAGCCAATCAAGAAAAGCTTATTTCACCTTCTATTCCTCGAAGGACTGGTTTTTCATTTTTTTAGTAAGATTTCACCCATATTTGCTTTGCAAGGCTTCAGAGATAGCATCCGACTGTGGTGGGTGAAATAACAGTAGTGACTTGTGGTGTAAAAAGCACTGGATTAGAGCTGTATAAACATTGTGCCTTTTTATGAAAACAAGCTAATTAAAGATATACAGACACTGAACAGTTTGAAGAAGGAACATCTGATACACAATGAAAGTGTAAATCTATCATCAGGCACAATTCAGATGAGTCTCATAATGGAACCACATGACCAGTTTCCCCTAAACAAGATTAACTTTATATAAACAATTTCTGTTAACTGAACAAACTCTCAACTTATTTTAGGAGCATGTTTAAGTACTGACTGAATGATTAACTCCATTTAACATGTACGAAAGTAAAAAGAAGTAACTATTGTGTTAGACTGAGTCAACTGAAGTTAAAATAACAAAACAGTTGAGCAAAAAGACTGTGGGACAGACTAAAACAGACAAAGACACACAGAAAGAAAAAGAGAGAAGACATTACGAGAGACGAGAACAGCCGCTACCAAGTGCCTGGGTAACAGGGAGAGGAAAACAAGTGGTGACCTATTTTAGAATATACTCTGTGGAAACTAGACCAACCCACCAGGATGTCACAGAATAAACTGAAGTATGTCTTTGCATTTGAGAGGATTATATCTAAAAATTTACACAAAATAACAGCTCCAAATAATGGAATAGAAGTTCTGCACAACTACAGTGGATATAAGAAGTGTACACCCCTGCTAAAAGACCAGGTTTTTGGAATATGAAAAAACAAGACCACGATAACCTTTACAATTCAATTGAGAACCAAACAAATCTATTACAGGGTGGCCAAGATATATAGAGCGCCTTGTATGGCAGCCGTGTCATTGCGATGCGCTTACATGTTAGCGCGCCAATGTCAAGTCAAATTCCTCGTATGTTTTCTTAACATGCTTGGCAATAAAGCTTTTCTGATTCTGATTCTGATGATATAGAGTGAAGTACGTGGCGGTAATGCACCTGTAAACTGGTTGCCAACCGCCAATCAAATCTAAAAGAAGAAGAAGAAGAAGAAAAATGTACAATAAGTTGGTTGCATAAGTATGCACATGCTTAACACAACAAACAACACTGCACATCACAAAAACAACACCATATCCACGATGAAGCATGGTGATAGCAGCATCATGCTTTATGGTTTCTTTTCTTCAGCTGGAACTGGGCTTTACTCAAGGTGCAGCAAATTAAGAACAGTTCCAAATATCAGTGAATTTTGTCCCAAAACCTTCAGATAAATAGCTGAAGATGAAGAGAACTTTCACCTTTAAGGACAACAGTGACCCCAAGCATATATCCAAATCAACAAAAGAATGAGTCCACCAGAAAAAAAACTTAAAGTTTTAGAATGGCTCAGTCAGAGCCCAGACCTAAAGCCAATTGAAAATGTGTAGGGTGACCTGAAGCAGGCTGCGTACAAGAGATGCCTGCACAATCTGACAGATTTAGGAGGAGTAGTGGGCAAATATTGCCATGTCAAGATGTGGCATATTGACAGACTCCTACCCAAAAAGACTGAATTCTAATTCAATCAAAAGTTGCTTTAACAAAGTGTGAATTTGTGGGTGTAAACCCTTGTGCAGCCAGCTCATTGTATGTTTTTTTATTTTCTGAATTTTTCCTCCTAAACATAATTCTTTGTTTTTCAATTGAATTGTACAGGCTACAGCTCACATTAAAGATGGTAAATGGTAAATGGCGCTCACTTATATTGCGCTTTTTACTCATCTCTGGATGACCAAAGCGCTTGACAGATCCTGCTATCTACCCATTCACACACACACACACACACACACACACACACACACACACACACACACACACACACATTCACACACTGATGGTGGCGGAGCTGCCATGCAAGGTGCTAGCCTGACCTACCAGGAGCAACTGGGGGTTCAGTGTCTTGCTCAAGGACATTTCGACATGCAGAGTGCAGAGTGAGCGGGAATCAAACCACCAATCCTCTGATTAGTAGTCGGCTACACTACACCTGCACCGGAGTGGTAGCCTAGTTGATAGAGCATCCGCCCCACAACCGGGAGGTCATGGGTTCAAATCCCGGCCGGGTCATACCAAAGATTCCCACCTTTCCACCTGTCCACCTTCTAGCTTGGTGCTCAGCATAATAGAATGGGAAGAGGAAAGTTAACACACAGAGCTACCAGAGGACTGACCCCCCCCACACACACACACACACACTGTAGCTTTCACTACTTACAGTAGCTGTGTGGCCTAGGGTCAGTGAAACAGAGATAGGTGCCACCCCATACACCACATGGTGTCCCACATGCTGTGGAAGGGATTAAGAGAGAGAGAGAGAGAGAGACACTACACCTGCGCCACAGCCGCCCCCTGGGATGAGAAAAGTTTTTAAGTGGTTTATTGTAGCTTCTTTTTTAACATTACAAAAACCTGTCATTTTAACTGGGGTGTGTATGTTTTTTGTACATTTTTTTACACTGTACAGTAAAGTGGGTGTCCCTAATAAATCACATGGAAATATGTACTTTTCCAACTTAATATGCACAATTTATAAAATACTGACTTTAGAGGAATGCCTTTCTTAAAAAAAAGGGGCAACGCTACAGATTTGCAACTACAGCCAAAAACGGAAATTACAGACTTAATGCCAAAATGACAAGTCATGACAAACTTGGGGGGATGAAAGATGCAACCTAAAGACACATACTTGATATCTTTGAGATGAAAGGGTCATATAACATCTGACATCTAAACAAAAGCATTCACAAGAAGAGCCTTACAGGTTACATGTAATGTGAAACGAAATGGAATGAACTTCAGAGATAAGAATCCATCCTTATTTTAACCAGAGAAGTGATACAAGAGTTTCAGTTGACCGTTTCTCTAGTATGCATAAATATAAAAGCAAACACAGCTGACACTGATGTGTCTGGCTCACAGTTGGAAGGTTGTGGATTTGTACCCGGACCAGATCATACCAATAACTATGTAAAAATGGAACTTAGTAGTCTTCTATATAGGCTATAAAATTGTTGAATGAGTGATGTACGTATATCTGTTCCCTCTGGCATTCTGTCTTACTATTGCCGGATGAGATGCCTGGTGATACCATTGCTATCAGTTTCCCTATAGGGATGAACAAAGCTATCTATCTATCTATCTATCTATCTACCGGCAGTGGATATAAAAGTCTACACACCCCTGTTCAAATGCCAGGTTTTTGTGATGTAAAAATGAGACCAAGATAAATTATTTTGAAACTTTTTCCACCATAAATGTGACCTATAACCTGTACAACCCGACTGAAAAACAAACTGAAATCTTTTAAAAGGAAAAATAAAAAATAAAAAAACTTACAATAAGTTGCATAAATATGCACACCCTTAATCTAATACTTTGTTGCAGCATCTTTGGTTTTTATTACAGCACTCAGTCTTTTTGGGAAGGACTCTATCAGCATGGCACATCTTGATGTGGCAATATTTGCCCACTCTTCTTTGCAAAAACACTGCAAGTCTGTAAGATTGCGAGGGCATCTCCTGTGCACAGCCCTCTTCAGATCACCCCACAGATGTTCGATCGGATTCAGGTCTGGACTCTGGCTGGGCCATTCCAAAACTTTTAATCTTCTGGTGAAGCCATTCTTTCATTGAGTTGGATGTGTGCTTTGGGTCACTGTTGTGCTGAAACATGAAGTTCCTTTTCATCTTCAGCTTTCTAGCAGAAGCCTGAAGGTTTTGCGCCAACACTGACTGATATTTGGAACTGTTCATAATTTCCTCCACCTTGACTAAGGCCCCAGTTCCAGCTGAAGAAAAACAGCCCCAAAGCATCATACTGCCACCACCATGCTTCACTGTAGGTATGGTGTTCTTTTGAAATGAGCAGTGTTGTGTTGGCACCAAATATAGGCTACCTTTTGGAATTATGGCCAAAAAGTTCAACCTTGGTTTCATTGGACCACAACACATTTTCCCACATGTGTTTGGGAGATTTCAAATGTGTTTTTACAAAATGTAGCCGGGCTTGAATGTTTTTCTTCCTAATAAAAGGCTTCCGTCTTTCCACCCTACCCCAGAGCCCAGACATATGAAGAAGATGGGAGATTATTGTCACATATACTAAACAGCCAGTACTTGCCAGAAATTCCTGCTCCTTTGACCTATTCCTGCTCCTTCAATGTTGCTGCTGGCCTCTTGGCAGCCTCCCTGACTAGTTTTCTTCTCATCTTTTCATCAATTTTGGAGGGACGTCCAGTTCTTGGCAAACGTCACTGTTGTTCCACATTTTATCAGTGTGTTCCATAGTATATTTAATGCCTTGGAAATTCTTTTGTACCCTTCTCCTGACTGATACCTTTGAACAATGTGATCCCTCTGATGCTTTGGAAGCTCTTTGTGGACCATGGCTTGTGCTGTAAGATGTGACTACAAAAATGTCAGGAAAAGCCTACTCGAACAGCTGAACTTTATTTGGGGTTAATCAGAGGCACTTTAAATGGTGGAAGGTGTGTACTGACTCCCATTAACATGAGTCTGAATATGGTTAATTATGAACACAGCTACATCCCCAGTTATAACAGGGTGTGCATAATTATGCAACCAGGTTACTGTAAGTTTTTTTATTTTTCCCCTTAAAAGATTTCAGTTTGTTTTTCAATTGGGTTGTACAGACTATAGGTCACATTAATGGTGGAAAAAGTTTTGAAATGATTTATCTTGGTCTCATATTTTTATATCACAAAAACCTGGCATTTGAAGAGGGGTGTATAGATTTTTTGTATCCTATGCATGTACAGTGGGGTAAAAAAGTATTTAGTCAGCCACCAATTGTGCACGTTCTCCCACTTAAAAGATGAGAGAGGTCTCCAATTTTCATCACAGGTATACCTCAACTATGAGAGACAAAATGAGAAAAAAAAAATCCAGAAAATCACACTGAAGGATTTTTAAAGAATTTATTTGCAAATTATGGTGGAAAATAAGTATTTGGTCACCTACAAACAAGCAAGATTTCTGGCTCTCACAGACCTGTAACTTCTTCTTTAAGAGGCTCCTCTGTCCTCCACTCGTTACCTGTATTAATGGCACCTGTTTGAACTCGTTATCAGTATAAAAGACACCTGTCCACAACCTCAAACAGTCAGACTCCAAACTCCACTATGGCCAAGACCAAAGAGCTGTCAAAGGACACCAGAAACAAAATTGTAGACCTGCACCAGGCTGGGAAGACTGAATCTGCAATAGGTAAGCAGCTTGGTGTGAAGAAATCAACTGTGGGAGCAATTATTAGAAAATGGAAGACATATAAGACCACTGATAATCTCCCTCGATCTGGGACTCCACGCAAGATCTCACCCTGTGGGGTCAAAATGATCACGAGAACGGTGAGCAAAAATCCCAGAACCACATGAGGGGACCTAGTGAATGACCTGCAGAGAGCTGGGACCAAAGTAACAAAGGCTACCATCAGTAACATACTACGCCGCCAGGGACTCAAATCCTGCAGTGCCAGACGTGTCCCCCTGCTTAAGCCAGTACATGTCCAGGCCCGTCTGAAGTTTGCTAGAGAGCATTTGGATGATCCAGAAGAGGACTGGGACAATGTCATATGGTCAGATGAAACCAAAATAGAACTTTTTGGTAAAAACTCAACTTTTGTTTGGAGGAGAAAGAATGCTGAGTTGCATCCAAAGAACACCATACCTACTGTGAAGCATGGGGGTGGAAACATCATGCTTTGGGGCTGTTTTTCTGCAAAGGGACCAGGATGACTGATCTGTGTAAAGGAAAGAATGAATGGGGCCATGCATTGTGAGATTTTGAGTGAAAACTTCCTTCCATCAGCAAGGGCATTGAAGATGAAACGTGGCTGGGTCTTTCGGCATGACAATGATCCCAAACACACCACCCGGGCAATGAAGGAGTGGCTTCGTAAGAAGCATTTCAAGGTCCCGGAGTGGCCTAGCCAGTCTCCAGATCTCAACCCCATAGAAAATCTTTGGAGGGAGTTGAAAGTCCGTGTTGCCCAGCGACAACCCCAAAACATCACTGCTCCAAAGGAGATCTGCATGGAGGAATGGGCCAAAATACCAGCAACAGTGTGTGAAAACCTTGTGAAGACTTACAGAAAATGTTTGACCTCTGTCATTGCCAACAAAGGGTATATAACAAAGCACTGAGATGAACTTTTGTTATTGACCAAATAGTTATTTTCCACCATAATTTGCAAATAAATTCTTTAAAAATCAGACAATGTGATTTTCTGGATTTTTTTTTTCTCATTTTGTCTCTGATAGTTGAGGTATACCTATGATGAAAATTGGAGACCTCTCTCATCTTTTAAGTGGGAGAACTTGCACAATTGGTGGCTGACTAAATACTTTTTTGTCCCACTGAATGTATTGTAGCATCATCCCACTTTGGCTCATTAATAGGACTATTCTTCTGCTTAAAGACATTGTTTCACCCAGGAAAAAGACAGCAAGGAGACTGCTCTTTTACCCCAGGCCACAACTGAACTCACATTCCTTTGTTAAAACCAGTCTAAGGAATTCACCCTAATGCATTTCCTGTTTTCACTTTTATGGCCCCACAGGAAAAGTAAATGGACCCTTATGTGGGCTATATTAATCATATATTCCATAACCTACATATGTTGAAGCATGTGGGAATGTTTGGTGATTTCATATGTAAGGCAACTTCACACCTCTGAAAGGACAAAGACTCTCAACCGCCAAGTGAAGAACAAAGACGTTCCCAGACACTGCGGTGGAGACCGGAGGAGCTACCCTCACCCCCCTAGGGCGAAGAGAGGAAGTACCAAGACAATGGGGGGATTAAGATAATGAGGGATGTCAGCCTTTGATATGCATGTCTTTTGTTATGTGCAAGTATAAAGTCAGAGAGCCGGAGATATTCGGTCTCTTGTTCCTTCTGCTACCTCTGCACTAGATGAGATTTGTTAGGAGAGCTGATAAATAAACTTTGGTTTATATATCAAATCGCCTCATCATTTCAAGCTCTTCTACACTGGTGACCCCTGACGCGAGTATGGACCTGAGGCGTTCCCCCGCAATCGACTCATCCGTGGCGACCCAGGCAGACGCCAGCGACCACGCAGACGGGGGAACAGACGGACGACTTTCTCCCCCGGCAGAAGGGATTGAGAGGGCTCAACCGAGCACCAGCACCGCTGTGAGAGCCGAAGCAAGGCACTCTCACCCTGCGGACACAGCAGTGATGGTATACACGAATGCCGTCACTGTCAAGCTGCCAGACTTCTGGCAAGAAGACCCCGCCTCGTGGTTTCAGCAAGCTGAAGCCCAGTTTACACTGGCGGGCATCACGGCTGACGATACCAAATTCTACCATATCGTCTCCAAACTCGACGCCGCCACTTCGAGGTGTGTGCGGAGCATGATCCGGCGGCCGCCTGCCCAAGACAAATATGAAACGCTGAAAGCAACCATCGTGGCAAATTACGTCCCCTCAGCTGAAGAGAGAGCCGAAAAGATCCTGGCGGTCTACGGCCACAGAGGGTGCAAACCTAAAGCCCTCATGGAGGATTTGCTGCAGCTTAAAGAAGAGGACAACGACAACTTCCTCTTACAATTCATATTCCTCAGCACGCTGCCGCCACACATGAGAGGGACGCTCGTCAACATGAGATGCAGCACCCAGCAAGACTTCTGCGTGCTCGCCAACGAAGCTCAACGGCTCATCAACGCCTGCAAGGAGCAGACACCCACAGCAGCATCCGCAGACCTCAACGCTGATGCCCAGAACCACGAAGAGCCACAACCCACTGAGCAGATCCAGCCCGCGGTGACAGCGACACGGCCAAAACGTAACAGACGGAGCGACGTCTGTTATTATCACCACCGTTTCGCCGAGAAGGCTCACAAATGTGTTCCCCCCTGCAAATTTAAACGCCAAAGCCGAGAGCCGTTAACGGCAGCGGTTCTCGGCGAGAAGAGTAAGCTGTTATATGTGACGGATGGACACACCGGCAAGCAGTTCCTTATTGACACAGGAGCTCAACTGAGTTTCGTCATGCCCTCCCAAGCAGATCGAGCCATGGGCACACGGGGCAACGGAGCGGTGGCAGCCAACGGCTCCAGCATTGACACCTTCGGCGAAAAGAGCCTGCACCTCCACATCCACGGCCGCAACTACAGATGGACATTTGTTGTAGCGGCGGTGAGGTTTAACTTGTTAGGCGCAGATTTTTTGTGTGCACATGGGTTATTAGTGGATCTAGCGAACAGGCACTTGGTTAATGCACTGTCTTTTGCTTCTATTCCCTGCTCAGCCCGAGTTTCTCCACCACCTGTGCAGGCCAGCGTCACCACGGCAAGAGGTAAGTTTGACCAACTCCTCACCCAATTTCCAGCACTCACAATTCCCAAATTCTCAGCCACTGTGGCTAAACATGGGGGTTGAACACTATTCCCACAACGGGCCCACCCGTATTTGCCAAAGCTCACCGCTTAGACGCGGCCAAACTCACCATAGCGCGGGATGAGTTTACTACCCTTGAAAAATTAGGCATTGTTAGACGCTCGAAGAGCCCTTGGGCCTCACCACTCCACATGGTTCCGAAACCCGACGGTTCTTGGAGACCGTGCGGAGATTACCGCAGATTAAACAATGCGACAGTGCATGACCGCTACCCAATTCCTCACATTCAGGATTTTTCACTACATCTGGCGGGTGCGCGCATTTTTTCAAAAATAGACCTGGTCCGCGGTTATCATCAAGTCCCAGTTCGAGCAGAGGACATTCCTAAAACAGCGGTAATAACCCCTTTCGGCCTTTTTGAATTCCTGCGAATGCCTTTCGGCCTCAAAGGCGCCGCTCAAACTTTTCAGCGGATGATGGACGCGGTATTACGCAACCTCCCTTTTGTTTTCGTCTACCTCGACGACATGCTGGTAGCCAGCTCGTCTGAGGAAGAACACGAGTAGCACCTCACTGCGGTTTTTCAGAGGCTAGAAGAGCACGGGTTAATAATCAATCCAGCCAAATGCAAATTCGGTGTGTCACAAATTGATTTTTTGGGACACAGAGTCTCTCCGAACGGGGCAGTTCCACTTCCAGACAAAGTTCAAGCGATAAAAAGTTTCCCACGGCCACAAACGGTCAAATCGCTGCAAGAATTTTTAGGAATGGTTAACTTTTACAACCGTTTCCTCCCCCACGCAGCTCAGCTCATGCAGCCCCTATATGACGCACTCAGAAAAAAGAAAGCTTCCAACGCGGTCGAATGGACCCCGGAGCGCGAACACGCCTTCGCGGAAGTAAAGAGCGCCCTAGCTAATGCCACATTGTTAGTCCACCCCGATCCCTCGGCCCGCATTGCGCTAACCACAGACGCTTCGGACCTAACTATAGGGGCAGTTGTAGAACAACATGTCAGCGGGATCTGGCAACCTTTAGCATTCTTCAGCAAATCGCTAAATCAAACTGAGCGTAAGTACAGCACTTTTGACAGGGAGCTGCTAGCGCTTCATTTATCCATCCGCCACTTCCAGTTCTGGTTAGAAGGGCGGAGTTTCACGGCTTTTGTAGACCATAAACCGCTCACCTTTGCTATGGCTAAAATTTCAGAACCATGGTCAGGCAGGCAACAAAGACAGCTGGCTGCGATTTCAGAGTTCACCACAGACATTCGACATGTGGCAGGCAAACTTAACGTGGTAGCAGACTGCCTCTCTCACGCTGTGACATCACCAGAGCGCGAGGAGACAGATTATACTGCCTCAGCCGCAGAACTCTTCACTAACGCGGACACATACGCAGCACCTATCCATGCAGGGATAGATTATGCAGCCATGGCAGAGGAACAAAGCAGTGACGCGGACGTGCGCACACTCCTGTCTGGACCAACAGGGTTAAGGCTGGAGAGAAAGGGTTTACGCGACGGCGTGCCCCCCCTAATATGCGATATTTCAACCGGCCGACCTCGCCCGTTAGTCCCAGCTACATGGCGCCGCCGTATTTTCGACTCAATTCACTTCCTCGCGCACCCAGGTGTGCGCGCCTCGGTTAAAATGGTCGCCGAAAAGTTTGTGTGGCCAGGCCTGCGCAAAAACGTAAAAGAATGGGCAAAAACTTGCATTTCTTGTCAGCGCGCCAAAATACACAAACACACTGAAGCCCCTCTGGAGCCTTTTCCAATCCCTGCTAGAAGGTTCGACCACGTTCATGTCGACCTCGTGGGGCCACTACCTTCCTCCCAAGGTTTCACACACCTGTTAACAATGATAGACCGCACCACGCGCTGGCCAGAGGCAGTCCCTCTAGCGTCAACTACAGCGGAGGAAGTCGCTCGCGTTTTTTTTGACAAACTGGGTGGCACGTTTCGGCATCCCGTCGGACATCACGTCCGATAGAGGACCTCAATTTGTCTCAGAGCTTTGGTCAGCCATGTCCAGCAGCTTAGGGGCAACAATTCACCGCACCACCGCTTATCACCCTCAGGCTAATGGGTTATGCGAGTGTTTTCACAGGTCTTTAAAGGCCGCCCTCAGAGCCTCACTAACGGATACAAATTGGGTAAATAAACTTCCCTGGGTTTTATTGGGGTTGCGTGCTGCGCCTAAAGAGAATCTAGACGCCTCTCCGGCAGAATTAGTTTTTGCACAACCTCTCAGGCTCCCAGGTGAATTTTTACCAGAGAACCCAGAGCGCCAGGGCATCTTCCAGTCCCAAGGTTTTTAGGCAGCAACGGACCGGACTCTCTCCCCGGTCCAGCTCATCACTCCTTTCCACGGGTTTTTGTCCCTCAAGCTTTAAAGAACGCTGAGTTCGTTTTTGTTAGGCATGAAGATTTAAAACCAACTTTCCGCCCAGCATACGATGGGCCATTCAGAGTGCTGGAACATGGTGATAAACACTTTGTGCTTGATTTTAGGGATAGAAAAGAAACAGTCAGCATTGACAGACTTAAACCTGCCTTCTTGTTGAAAGACGAGCCTGCACGGTTGGCGAGAGCACCTCGGCGGGGTAGACCCCCCAAGAGAAAAGACTCAGCCCCCCTGCAGGGAACAATTAACCACTCTCCTTCCCACACTGCAGATTCCTTACAAGAAGGTCCCAGCAGGACGCCTAAACGAACCCACAGCAGTTTTGGGAGAAGATTAAAACCCAGACAGCACAGGGACTGATGCAAACTACTCCACAGTTGTTCACTGATTGTGCTTTAACAGTTTAGGACCGACTTGTGATTTTACTATGCTGTTATGATTACCACTGAACTCTAGGGGCATGGCTGCTGGAAAGTTTCTTCTGTGGCAAGAGATGTAACACTTAGTATGTCATAGTAATTATCTTAGACTGTGAATTTTTCTATTGTCCTTTCTTAGTCGTTTGGGGGGGGGCTGTGGGCTATATTAATCATATATTCCATAACCTACATATGTTGAAGCATGTGGGAATGTTTGGTGATTACATATGTAAGGCAACTTCACACCTCTGAAAGGACAAAGACTCTCAACCGCCAAGTGAAGAACAAAGACGTTCCCAGACACTGCGGTGGAGACCGGAGGAGCTACCCTCACCCCCCTAGGGCGAAGAGAGGAAGTACCAAGACAATGGGGGGATTAAGATAATGAGGGATGTCAGCCTTTGATATGCATGTCTTTTGTTATGTGCAAGTATAAAGTCAGAGAGCCGGAGATATTCGGTCTCTTGTTCCTTCTGCTACCTCTGCACTAGATGAGACTTGTTAGGAGAGCTGATAAATAAACTTTGGTTTATATATCAAATCGCCTCATCATTTCAAGCTCTTCTACACCTTATGTTTTAATATGAAAATCAATCAATGGGTGTGAAATATATTAATCCGTGATTTTATATATACAGTGGGGCAAAAAAGTATTTAGTCAGCCACCAATTGTGCAAGTTCTCCCACTTAAAAGATGAGAGAGGTCTCCAATTTTCATCATAGGTATACCTCAACTATCAGAGACAAAATGAGAAAAAAAAATCCAGAAAATCACATTGTCTGATTTTTAAAGAATTTATTTGCAAATTATGGTGGAAAATAATTATTTGGTCAATAACAAAAGTTCATCTCAATACTTTGTTATATACCCTTTGTTGGCAATGACAGAGGTCAAACGTTTTCTGTAAGTCTTCACAAGGTTTTCACACACTGTTGGCCCATTCCTCCATGCAGATCTCCTCTACAGCAATGATGTTTTGGGGCTGTCGCTGGGCAACTCGGACTTTCAACTCCCTCCAAAGATTTTCTATGGGGTTGACATCTGGAGACTGGCTAGGCCACTCCAGGACCTCGAAATGCTTCTTACGAAGCCACTCCTTCATTGCCCGGGCGGTGTGTTTGGGATCATTGTCATGCTGAAAGACCCTGCCACGTTTCATCTTCAATGCCCTTGCTGATGGAAGGAGGTTTTCACTCAAAATCTCACGATACATAGCCTCATCCATTCTTTCCTTTACACGGATCAGTTGTCCTGGTCCCTTTGCAGAAAAACAGCCCCAAAGCATGATGTTTCCACCCCCATGCTTCACAGTAGGTATGGTGTTCTTTGGATGCAACTCAGCATTCTTTCTCCTCCAAACGTGACAAGTTGAGTTTTTACCAAAAAGTTCTATTTTGGTTTCATCTGACCATATGACATTCTCCCAATCCTCTTCTGGATCATCCAAATGCTCTCTAGCAAACTTCAGACGGGCCTGAACATGTACTGGCTTAAGCAGGGGGACACGTCTGGCACTGCAGGATTTGAGTCCCTGGCGGCGTACTGTGTTACTGATGGTAGCCTTTGTTACTTTGGTCCCAGCTCTCTGCAGGTCATTCACTAGGTCGCCCCGTGTGGTTCTGGGATGTTTGCTCACCGTTCTCGTGATCATTTTGACCTCACGAGGTAAGATCTTGCGTGGAGCCCCAGATCGAGGGAGATTATCAGTGGTCTTGTATGTCTTCCATTTTCTAATAATTGCTCCCACAGTTGATTTCTTCACACCAAGCTACTTACCTATTGCAGATTCAGTCTTCCCAGCCTGGTGCAGGTCTACAATTTTGTTTCTGGTGTCCTTTGACAGCTCTTTGGTCTTGGCCTTAGTGGAGTTTGGAGTCTGACTGTTTGAGGTTGTGGAAAGGTGTCTTTTATACTGATAACGAGTTCAAACAGGTGCCATTAATACAGGTAACGAGTGGATGACAGAGGAGCCTCTTAAAGAAGAGGTTACAGGTCTGTGAGAGCCAGAAATCTTGCTTGTTTGTAGGTGACCAAATACTTATTTTCCACCATAATTTGTAAATAAATTCTTTTAAAAATCCTTCAATGTGATTTTCTGGATTTTTTTTCTCATTTTGTCTCTCATAGTTGAGGTATACCTATGATGAAAATTGGAGACCTCTCTCATCTTTTAAGTGGGAGAACTTGCACAATTGGTGGCTGACTAAATACTTTTTTGCCCCACTGTATATGCATGTTAAAATGTTTAAATGAATGTTTATTCCTGCATGTTGATTTATAAGTTGCATGGACACTGAAATAGGTTAGAGTTATACATAAAAGTATAGAGAAATATTGCAGTATTGAAACTTGTGTATTAGAATTTGCAAAGCGTATATCAAATCATGTGACTGCCAGCAGCCAATCTCTGCTTGACAACAGCTCTCAGTGTTTGTTCCAGACAAAAGACTGTTTGCTCATTGGACTTAAGTTCATAAAGCCTGCCCACGAAGGAAGCCTATTGGTCTGAGTTCCTGTCAATCACCGAGGCCCGCGAAAGTTTCCCCCAGATAAAAAGGAAACAACGTCCTTTTTCATACGCTCTACACAGTAGAGAACCACTGGAGAACAAAGGGACTTATCCCACGTGTTTTCTTTCCTACAATCACAGAGCCTGAAGTATTCTGTTTTTTTGTAATCTCTTTGTATCTTAATGTTTCTTTAAATGCCTAGGAATTCTTTCTCTCTGAGCTCAAAATTCTAATTAGGAGTTAAACTCCAATCCTAGACGTTTATTTCTATCATTTTTTCCTGTTAAACTTTCTGTAAAACCACCGTTTTTAATTTTAATCTAAGTTTTAATCTTGATTTTTTTTTTTTATTTTATATTGACCAATTTACACACTAGGAACTATTTTCATCTCCACCAGTACGAAAGATCTGTTAATTTTGCTATTGGATCAGATATTATTATTATTCTTGAATTCCTCATGAGAAGCGCAGATCTTGGATGCAGCTCGCCACGACCACGCACAGCTGAAGAAATCACCACCCACGAAGAGGAGACGCCCTGGGCCAGATCACAGCCCAGGTGATCAACACATCAAAATCTCATCTTGTGGATCCAAACCTACATGGCCCTGTGTGAAAAAGTGATTGCCCCCTAAACCTAATAACTGGCTGGGCCACCCTTAGCAGCAACAACTGCAATCAAGCATTTGTGATAACTGGCAATGACTCTTTTACAGCGCTATGGAGGAATTTTTGCCCACCCATCTTTGCAGAATTGTTGTAATTCAGCCACACTGCAGGGTTTTCGAGCATGACCCACCTTTTTAAGGTCATGCCACAGCATCTTTTTTTTTTTTCCACAATATTTTTTATTGAACCTTTTTTTTTTTTTTTTTTTACAAACATGGCAGCCACAGCATCTTAATCGGATTCAGGTCAGGACTTTGACTAGGCCACTCCAAAGTCTTCATTTTGCTTTTCTTAAGCCATTCAGATGTGGACTTGGTGTGTTTTGGATCATTGCCCTGCTGCAGAACCCAAGTGTGCTTCAACTTGAGATCACAAACAGATAGCCAGACATTTTCCTTCAGGATTTTTTGGTAGACAGCAGAATTCATGGTTCCATTTACCACAGCAAGTCTTCCAGGTCCTGAAGTAGCAAAACAGCCCCAGAGCATCACACTACCACCACCATATTTTAGTGTTGCTATGATGTTCCTTTTCTGAAATGCTGTGTTACTTTTATGCCGGATGAATTGGGACACACACCTTCCAAAAAGTTCAACTTTTGTCTCGTCAGTCCACAGAGTATTTTCCCAAAAGTCTTGGGGATCATCAAGATATTTTCTGGCAAAACTGAGACGAGCCATTATGTTCTTTTTGCTCAGCAGTGGTTTTTGTCTTGAAACTCTGACATACAGGCCATTTTTGCCCAGTCTCTTTCTTATGATGGAGTCATGAACACTGACCTTAACTAAGGCAAGTGAGGCCTGCAGTTCTTTGGATGCTGTTGTGGGGTCTTTTATGACCTCTTGGATGAGTCGTTGCTGTGCTCTTGGGGTAATTTTGGTCACTCCTGGAAAGGTTCACCACTGTTCCATGTTTTCGCTATTTGTGGAAAATCGCTCTCAGTGTGGTTCGCTGGAGTCCCAAAGCTTTAGAAATGGCTTTATAACCTTTTCCAGACTGGTCGATCTCAATTACTTTGTTTCTCATTTGTTCCTGAATGTCTTTGGGTCACAGCATGATGTCTAGCTTTTGAGGATCTTTTGGTCAACTTCACTTTGTCAGGCAGGTCCTATTTAAGTGATTTCTTGATTGAGAACAGGTGTGGCAGTAATCAGCAGTGTTGGGAGTAACGCGTTACTGTAACACCACTACTTTTGCAGTAACGTGCTGTGTAGCGAAATTACTGTTTAAAAATTCAGTAATGCGTTACAGTTACTGAAATTTGATCAGATGAGTTACTCGCGTTACTCATTTTATTAATATGGATAGATATTTTTAGTGCAAGTAAATTGACCCTACCATAGCTGGCGCAGCTGTCAGTCTCCTCCACGGGTTGGTTTCCTGTCCTGCCCCAGTTCACACCGCAACCCGGTGGCGACTTGTCATATTGAACCCTGATCGCCTGTTGTCCGAGCAGTGAGTAGCCCTTAACAGCTCCTACTTCTGTGGTTAAACATGAGTATTTTTTGAGCAAGAAGCTCACACGTAATGTCCACAGTTGTGCAAATTTAAGTTGTGTAAGTTTTCTTACGCACAGAGAAAAAGGGACTGTGATTTGTTGCAGTAAAGAACAGTTTCTTCTAAGCGATGAACTTTCATTTATCTGTGCTTTCTGTTTTATTTTATCATACTCATTTATATGCTGTTGTGATATGCAGCTATTTCATGGAAGTAAATCCTCTAAATATGTGTTTTAATGGGCTGGTCCAGGGGTGTCAAAAATATAGCTCATGGGCCCAAAACGGCCCACCATGGGGTCCAACATTTTCTCTGTGAATTTACAGCTTTAATTCTAGTAAATTTCTGACTTTCTACTGATTTCAATAGTTTATGTAAATCTGAGATATTTTTTCTCTGTAAGATGAGACTTTTTTTCTCATCAGATTTCTTTTTCTTCTTTTTTCTGATGAGAACAAGGGGCCCTTGATCTTGCTATGTGTGCAAGATGATTTAAGTATGCATTTAAAAGTAATGTGAAATTTACTTTTCCAAGTAACTAGTTACTTTAATCATGCAGTAACGCAAAAGTAACCCAGTTACTTTTGAAAAGAAGTAACTAGTAACTGTAACTAGTTACTATTTTTTAGTAACTTGCCCAACACTGGTAATCAGGCCTGGGTGTGGCTAGAGAAACTGAACTCAGCTTTCCAAAGATGTGATCAACCACAGTTAATTTGTTTTAACATGGAGGGCAATCACTTTTTCACACAGGGCCATGCAGGTTTTGATTTTTTTTACCCTTAATAATAAACACCTTGATTTAAAAACTGCATTTTGTGTTTACTTGTGTTATCTTTGTCTAACATTTAAATTTGTTTGATGATCTGAAACATTTAACTGTGACAAACATACAAAAAAAATAAAGAGAAATCAGGAAGGGGGCAAACACTTTTTCACACCACTGCATGCATGTATGTATGTATTGTGCTTTTATAACAAAACGATACAAAACTAGAGCTCTAAAGTGCCTTTTCTTTTCTCTCCCAGTAGTGTTCAAGTAAACAGGTTCTTTCGCGTCTGAAAATGTGGAATAATTGAAATAAAATAATGGGACGTATGTATGTATGTATGTATTGTAGAAGATGCCTTACAAACGAGACAGTGTATTTTCTCAGGAAAGCTTTATTGGAAGTCACATCTTCTATCATCAAAGTTCTCAGCAGAAAAAGAGACAGAACCAACTTTCCTCACAGCTTTTATAACCTAGAGATACTAAACCCCCACATCAAGTATCTCACACCTTCAACCCACAGAAGTTTAGTAAACACATGAACCCACAGTCACATATAGCCACCGAGACTTGCTGGTGCCTCGTTCTCTTCTCCACCTCGGGGCTCCTGTTGGGACATTGTCTCTAACCTCCGTCTTCCCCCAGCACCCACCTCCTAGCCGAGGTCCCTGCTGGGGCATTGTTCCTTTGGACGTTTGATCTGTAGGGTCTGCGCCTTCATGCCTACTGGATGCATGTGGGGGAGAATGCGTACCATACAAGCATGCCATATATGTGCCTTAAATATGCACCATAGTATGTATGTATGTACAGGGCAGAGGCACATGAAGCTTGTTACAGAATAAAAGGCCAATCTTGTTCTTAACTTGGAAGTGTGAGGTGCTGGCACAGATCCATTATATTCCCATCTGCCCTCAGACAAGAATGCCCACTGGCCAAGTGAGACAGACTGTAAATACTAACTGCTCAGCAACACAGTACATTAGATGGTAAAATGGTAAATGGCATTCACTTATATAGTGCTTTTTACTCATCTCTGGATGGCCAAAGCACTTTACAGATCCTGCTATCTACCCATTCACACACTGATGGTGGAGGAGCTACCATGCAAGGTGCTAGCCTGACTCACCAGGACCAACTGAGGTTTCAGTGTCTTGCTCAAAGACACTTCGACATGCAGACTGCAGAGAGAGTGGGAATCGAACCACGGACCCTTCGATTAGCAGTCGGCAACACTACACCTGTGCCATTGCCGCCCCATTAGAGATCAAAGATTACAAAAATGATAACTTTAAGGTCTGCTTTTCATACACTGACAGTATGTATGGTAAGTGTGCAGTGTATCTTTCAGGCAACAATAATGTCTACAAGTGAACTAAGAGTAACAGTTACTCATTTTCTTAGTGCGGAGTATGTAATGGTTGTTTGATCTACACTACTTCAGTGTTTATGTGTGAATTTTAAAAGTAAATTTCCTTTTGGTTTGTTTCTGTGTATCCTGAATTTGTGCAAAGATCAAGTACCGGTCATTTACAAGTCTAAGGCAAAGCACAGATAAGCCACTATGAAAACACTTAAAGACAAATGTGATTCAAATAACTCAATAAATTATATTCAAAGGAATAGACTAAATGTCAATAATCCTAATGTATGCAATGCCTTTGGTACGCTTTAAAACAATTTCATTCAAGTCCATGAGGAAAAGTCTGCACAAGAATGGAAAATGACAATGAGGATATTGTTTATATTCACATTTTACTTTGAAAACCGAGCCTGTCTAAAGGAAAGTCTTTTGCTAGATTTATATTTGAGTGTTGGATGGTTATGCTACAGGACATCATGTGGCCACTGATACACGTGTATGTAGGCTGCAACATAAATGTACATAATAAATGTTGACATTGGAGTATAAAAGGCCTGATAAATTATGAATCAATGTGGTATATACTGTATAAAATCTGATGCTATAGAGGGGATGCATTGGAACAGAACTCTTGGCAGTTACAGGGCAGTTACCATAGTTACCCAGCACTAAGCGGCAAACATATGTTTCAGCTTTAGTTTGTTTGCAGCAAAACATAAAAATCACTCAAAATATTCAGTCACAGCAGCACACTGAGTACTTTTTTAACTTTAGATGCTAATACCACACCGTTTACTTGAATTTAGTGATGTGTGGGTAAGAGCACACATAAGTGAAAAACTGGTTTTGAGCCTTTAAATATTTATTTATCTATTTTTGTCAGTTAATACAAGATAGAATGATAACATTAGCTCTCTGCAGTGCAAGCAGGCAGTCTAAATACAGTGTGTGTGTGTGTGTGTGTGTGTTTCTTGATACACCCTAATACTGCCACTCCTTTTTGCCACTCAGTGTTTTGTAACTGCCATGAGTTCTATCTATCTATCTATCTATCTATCAGTTCTGTTTGGTGACATCATGCGCATACCCTCTATATAGTATATATGTATTAGAGGCATCTATGGCGTGGTTCACCAGCAATCAAACAGCAAAACACATATTCAGACTGACTAGCCCTACTCACCTTGCCCAGCAGAACACCCATCTTGTGTCTCCAGCGACCTTTGTTCAGAGAAGCCACTCTGATCCACAGGTTAAGTTGGGAGTTGTACATCCATACATCACGGCTGTTGAGACGACCCCCTAAAACACACAAAGACATTTCAGATGCTCAGCAATAGAAAACTTGGAGTTAGGCATTTTTAAACATTATTTTTATTGAATTGTACATACTTTTACATTACACTGATGAACAACAGCACCACACATGGTACATTACACTCCATGCATAGCTAGTACACAAACAACCAAAAAAGTGAATACAAGTTCAAGATTCAATATACCCAAGATCTGTAATAAAACTAATAACCATGTAATTGAAAGGAGTTTAAAAAAGCAAAGAATCTCCAATTCAGAGTAGAACAAATTTGAGAAAATATCAGAAAATCATTTAACCTTCTACAATATACACATCTTCAATACATGTACAAACATTGTGTGAAATGAAAATGTCCTAGCTTAAAAACTGTAGGAGGGGTTCACCAGACAAACTTGTATGTACATATGGACGGACATCATCATACCTTAAGTCCCATCCTTCGACGGATGTATAATAAACAAGAGCACTCTGAGGCGAGTGCAATATCCCCTGCCTCCATTTTCTTTGAAGATCCCAATACTGAATGACGGATAGCAGTTTCCAACTTTTCAATATAATTGGCAGAACCAAATTATGATAAGTCTATCATCCACGAATACAGTGATGTGATAAAGTGTTTGCCCCCTTCCTGATTTCTCATTTTTTTATGTTTGTCACACTGAAATGTTTCAGGTCATCAAACAAATTTAAATATTAGACAAAGATAACACATGTAAACACAAAATGCAGTTTTGAAATGGAGGTGTTTATTATTAAGGGTAAAAAAAAAATTAAAACCTACATGGCCTTATGTGAAAAGGTGATTGCCCCCCTGGTAAAACATAAATTAACTGTGGTTTATCACATCTTTGGAAAGCTGAGTTCAATTTCTCGAGCCACGCCCAGGCCTGATTACTGCCACATCTGTTCTCAATCAAGAAATCACTTCAATACGACCTGCCTGACAAAGTAAAGTAGACCAAAAGATCCTCAATAGCTAGACATCATGGTGAGATCCAAAAGAAATTCAGGAACAAATGAGAAAGTAATTGAGATCTACCAGTCTGGAAAAGGTTATAAAGCCATTTCTAAAGCTTTGGGACTCCAGTGAACCACATTGAGAACCATTATCCACAAATGGCGAAAACATGGAACAGTGGTGAACTTTCCCAGGAGTGTCCGGCCAACCAAAATTACCCCAAGAACACAGCAACGACTCATCCAAGAGGTCACAAAAGACCCCACAACAACATCCAAAGAACTGCAGGCCTCACTTGCCTCAGTTAAGGTCAGTGTTCATGACTCCACCATAAGATAGAGACTGGGCAAAAATGGCCTGCATGGCACAGTTCCAAGACGAGAACCACTGCTGAGCAAAAAGAATATAAAGGCCCGTCTTTAACCCAAACTTTACTTGCTATACAGTAATAAGGCATAGGAAATGTTAAACTTGAACTTTGACCTTTTGTCCCTAAACCCATAGTTAGAGGTCAGGATTCCAAGGTCAGAATCAGAATCAGAATCAGAATCAGAATCAGGTTTATTGCCATTGTTCATGTAGTACACAAACTAGGAATTTGTCTCGGTACAATGCTGCAACATTAAACATGATAAGATAAGAGAAATAAACTATACATGTAATAAAGTGTAGGATAAGATTAAGTGATACTGGTCAACAGTTAAAATATATATTAGCCAGCAGCAGATACTGTGGAGAACTATATAGTGCAGTCGGTAATGCAGGAAGAAAACAGTGATGATTGACATGAGTCTGGTTGAGCTGCTGTACATGGTGCACGAGAGTCACTTAGTGTTCAGCAGTCTAATGGCAGAGGGGAAGAAGCTGTTCATGTGACGGGAGGTTTTAGTCTGGATGGACCGAAGTCTTCTACCAGAGGGGAGGGGGGCAAACAGTACGTGACCAGGGTGTGAGGGATCGGCTATGATCCGGCCAGCACGCCTCCGGGTCCTGGAGATGTACAGATCCTGGAGAGATGGGAGCTTGCAGCCGATCACCTTCTCAGCAGTGCGCACGACGCGCTGCAGCCTTAGTCTGTCCCTGGCAGTGGCTCCTGCGTACCACACGGTTATGGAGGTGGTGAGGATGGACTCGATGATGGCTGTGTAGAACTGCACTAACATCTTGGTGGGTAGCTTGAGCTTCCTCAGCTGCCGCAGGAAGAACATCCTCTGCTGGGCTTTTTTGATGAGTGAGCTGATGGTCAGCTCCCATTTGAGGTCCCTGGTGATGGTAGTGCCTAGGAAGCGGAAGGAATCAGCAGTGGTGATGGGAGAGCCTGAGAGGGTGAGGGGGGGCAGAGGAGTAGTGACTTTCCTGAAGTCTACAATCATCTCCACTGTCTTCAGAGCGTTCAGCTGCAGGTTGTTATTGCTGCACCAGGACGCCAGCTGGGCCACCTCTCTCCTGTAGGCGGACTCGTCGCCATTGGAGATGAGCCCGATGAGGGTGGTGTCGTCCGCAAACTTGATCAACTTGACAGACTGGTGGCTGGAGGTGCAGGAGTTGGTGTAAAGGGAGAAGAGTAGGGGAGAAAGTACACAGCCCTGGGGTGATCCGGTGCTGATGCTAGTATAGTCTGAGACAGTCTTCCCCAGCCGCACATGCTGCCTCCGGTCCGTCAGGAAGTCGATGATCCACCTGCAGAGGGAGTCAGGCACGTTGAGCAGGGACAGCTTGTCCCGGACAGCTGGTACAAGTTCACAAAGGTGAACCTTTGTACCAGGTTTGGTGGCCCTAGCTGTATGCATTGTACATACAGCTAGTTAACATACAGTTAACATTTCTTAAGGCGTAACAAATGTTAACCTTGACCTTTGACCCCAAACCCAAATCCATATTCTCCAGGACCCCACCGACCCCCGGCACGGAATGTTCACACTTCTACCCCCAGGCAGGAGGTACAGACGTGTGAAATGCAGGACAACCAGACTAAAAAACTCCTTCTTTCTCACTGCCAAATCCCAAATGCCGCAACCACAGCTTTGCAAATAGGAACTCACACACTGGATGCTAAATTTGCACACTGCTCACTTGTACAGTGTACATAGTCTCACCCCGTCAAATTATCATGTACAGTTTACTGGGTGTTTTCGTTACAGAGAAATTATCACACTTAATGCTAATTTGTATATTGCTCATTTGCACACTATTATCATTACAGAGAAATATTATCATTACAGAGAAATTCTTGCACTGGGTGCTAATTTTGTAATTTGTATATTGCTCATTTGCACACTGTACATAGGCTTATGCCATCTCAGGTTCATATCATCTCTGATATTAATATACCATTGTCCACTATAGTCATCCAGTGAATTTTCAATTTTCATTCTTCTTGTTTCCTCTAGTCTAAGTGCTTTAACTCCTTTAGCTGTCCTAATTGCCAAATGTGTGTTATTAGCATTCATTAGTATGAGTACTTAGTATCAAGGTGTGCTTAAGGTGTCCTAATTGCCTAATGTGTGTTATTAGCATCCATCAGTATTAGGTGTGTTTTTACCTTATCGGTATTGATGTGTATCTACCTTGGCATTCATTCAGAGAGCAGAGTAAGAATTTCATTGCTCAGGACATGTTGCACTTCTTAACTGTGCACATGATAATAAAGCCTTTGAATCTGAATCTTGAATCATAGTCAGAGTTCAGGATCCCAAGGTGAACCTGTTTACCAGGTTTGGTGGCCCTAGCTTTACTCATTTTATAATAATAGTAAATGTAGCATTTACCATAGTCCAACTGCAATGTTAATTGTGAACTTTGACCTTTTGACCCCAAACTCAGTCAGAGGTAAGGATCCCAAGGTGAGCCTGTGTACCAAGTTTGGTGACCCTATCGTTACATATCGTACAGTAATAAGGGATAAGGAATCTTACGCTTTACCTTTTGCCCCCAAACCCATAGTTAGAGGTCAGGATCCCAAGGTGAACCTGTGTAGAAAGTTTGGTGACCTGAGCATTTTTGTTGTTGAGAAATAGTTTATAAGCCATTTTGACGCTGACCTTTGACCTTGTGATCCCAAAACCACAGTCACACTTTAGGGTCACAGGGTGACCCTGTGTACCAAGTTTGGTGGTCCTGCTTTACTTGTACAGTAATAAGGCATAAGGCATGTTAACCTTGACCCTTTGGACCCCAAACTCATAGTCAGAGGTCAGGATCCCAAGGTGAACCTGTGTACCAAGTTTGGTGGCCCTAACGTTACTCGTTGTACAGTAATAAGGCATAAGGAATGTTAACCTCAACCTTTGACCTTTTGACCCCAAACCCCTAGTCAGAGATCAGGATCTCAAGGTAAACCTGTGTAGCAAGTTTGGTGACCCTAGCTTTCTTTGTTGTTGTTTATAAGCCATTTTGATGTTGACCCTTGGTTTTTGGGATTGCACTGTCATAGTCACACTTCAGGGTCACAGGGTGAACCTGTGTACCAAGTTTGGAGACCCAAACTTTACTTGCTATACAGTGAATGAATGAATGAATGAATGAATGTTTATTTCAGATAGATTAGATTAAAAAAGACTAAAAAGAAACAAACAGAATAATATAACAAAGGGAAAAAAATCCAACAAGGTCAAGTTAAACAATAACTCCTCGGATTATACAATTCAACATAAGTTATCCGAAATGGGTGATGGCTGAAGCCACAGCTTATATAGCCCACCCATGTTCCATCTAAGAATTCAAAAGGAAAATAAAATAAAAGTGATTACAAATCAGAACAAAGCCAAGACAAAACGTGACAAAAAACTAAGCAACAGCACAACACAGACTGTAAATGATAATCCTTATGTGATTTTACATATCGTTTTGTATATATGTTTGGAGTATTTCTTCCTTTAGTTTTTGTTTAAATTGTCCAAGCGTTGTACATGATTTTAATTCAGGTCCAAAAGCGTTTCACAGTCTGACTCCTTGCACTGAGACACAGTGTTGCTTGGTGGTAGTTTTCACTGAAGGTTTTTGAAATATACATGTTCCTCTGAAATGATATTGTTTCTCCCTTATTTGGAACAACTTTTGGATATTTGCAGGCAGTGATAGATTCTTTGCTTTAAACATTATTACTGCAGTTTTAAAATCAACTAGATCTTTCAACTTGAGAGCTTTTAATTTAAGAAAAAGTGGGTTTGTTGGTTCCCTGTAAGCAGCTTTGTTTATTATTCTAATAGCTCTCTTCTGAAGCATAAAGACTGGATATATGTTTGTTTTATATGTATTTCCCCATACTTCAGTACAATATGTCATGTATGGGAGTATCAATGAATGACACAAAGTATATAGTGTGGGTTGATTCAGCAAATATTTCACTCTGTGTAGTATTGCAATTGATTTGGATATTTTACCTTTAATATAATTAATATGTGACTTCCAACACAGCTTATTATCAATTATTACTCCAAGGAATTTTAATTTTGGATACCCTTTCAATCTCTACACCATTTACACTGAGTTTAGATACTGAGTTGTTGTGATGGTTGTTAAAAATTATAAATTTTGTCTTACTTGTTGTAAGACAAAGCAAGTTGTTCCAAATTGCTTCCACTGCATAATAAATTAGTGTCATCTGCAAACTATTAAATCCATTTTTTCTGAAACTTTACAGTTTGACCCCAAACCCATAGTTAGTGGTCAGGATTCCAAGGTGAACCTGTGTAACAGGTTTGGTGGCCCTAGCTTTATGTGTTGTGCAGTAATAAGGCATAAGAAATGTTAACCTTGACCTTTGAACTTTTGATCCCAAACCCATAGTCAGAGTTCAGGATCCCATGGTGAACCTGTTTACCAGGTTTGGTGGCCCTAGCTTTACCCATTTTATAATAATAGTAAATGCAGTATTAACCACAGTGCAACTGCAATGTTAACTTTGAACCGTTGACCCCAAACCCATAGTTAGTCAGGATGTAAACTGTCCAAGATGTGTATTAGAACACAACTATCCATCCATTTTCTAGCGCTTTTCCAGAGGTCCGGGTCATGGAGGCAGCAGTTCAAGCAGAGAAGCCCAGACTTCCCTCTCTTCAGCCACCTGCTCCAGCTCTTCAGATACCAAGGTGTTCCCAGGCCAGCTGGGAGACATAGTTTCTCCAGCGAGTCCTGGGTCTGCCCTGGGGTCTCCTCCCAGAGGGACGTGCCCGAAACACCTCAAGCGGGAGGCGCCCAGGAGGCATCCTGATCAGATGCCCATACCACCTCAACTGGCTCCTTTCAATGTGGAGGAGCAGCGGTTCTACGCTGAGCCTCTCCCGGATGACTGAGCACCTCACTCTCACTCAATCTCTGAAGGTGAGTCCAACAATCCTACGAAGAAAGCTTATTTCAGCCGCTTGTATCTGCGATCTCGTTCTTTCAGTCATTACCCAAAGCTCATGACCATAGGTGAGGGTAGGAACGTAGATTGACTGGTAAATCGACAGCTTTGCCTTAAGAGCTTAGCTCACTCTTCACCACAACAAACCGGTACAACATCCGCATCACTGCAGATGCTGCTTCGATCTGTTTGTCAATCTCTCGTGCCATTCTCCCCTCACTCGTGAATAAGACCCCAAGATACTTAACCTCCTCTACTTGGGGCAGGAGCTCGTCCCCAACCCGGAGAGGACAATCCACCTTTTTCCAGCTGAAGACCATGGACTTGGAGGTACTGATTCTCATCCCAACTGCTTCACACTCAGCTGCAAACCGTCCCAGTAAGACCTGTAAGTCATTGCTGGATGAAACCAGCAGGACAACATCATCTGCAAACAACAGAGATGAGATCCTGTGGTCACCAAGCATGACACCCTCCATTCCCTGGCTGCACCTAGAAAATCTGTCCATAAAAATTATGAACAGGATCAACGACAAAGGGCAGCCCTGGCAGAGTACAACTCTCACTGGGAGTGAGTCCGACCGAGTGTCGGCAATATGAACCAAACTCTCACAACGGTCGTAAAGAGACCGAATAGCTCGTAACAACAAGCCCAATACCCCATACTCCCGAAGCACCCCCCACAAAAACCACGAGGGACGCGGTCGAATGCCTTCTCCAAGTCCACAAAACGCATGTAAACTGGTTGGGCAAACTCCCACGAACCCTTGACGATTCTCGATTGGGTAAAGAGCTGGTCCGATGTGCCACAGCCAGATGAAAACCACATTGCTCCTCCTGAATCCAAGGTTCAACCAACGGCCGGACTCTCCTCTCCAGTACCTTGGCATAGACCTTCCCAGAGAGGCTGAGGAGTGTGATCCCTCTAAAGTTGGAGCACACCCTCCGGTCCCCTTTTTTATAGAGGGGAACCACCATCCCGGTTTGCCATGCCAAAGGCACTGTTCCGGACCTCCACACAATGTTGCAGAGGCGTGTCAACCATGACAGCCCTACAACATCCAGGGCCTTGAGGTACTCAGGGCGAATCTCGTCCACCCCCGGGGCCTGGCCACCAAAGAGATTTTTAAACACCTTGGTGACCTCAGCCCCTGTGACAGGTGAGTCGTCCCCCTCGTCCACAAGCCCTGCTTCCTCTGTGGAAGGCGTGTCAGTGGGATTGAAGAGATCCTCGAAGCATTCCTTCCACTGCCCGACGATATCCCCAGTCAAAGTCAGCAGCACCCCTTCCGCACCATACACAGTGTGGACAGGGAGCTGCTTCCCCCTCCTGAGCCGCCGGACAGTTTGCCAGAATCTTTTCAAGGCCGACCAAAAGTCTTGTTCCATGGCCTCACCGAACTCCTCTCATACCCGAGTTTTTGCTTCAGCAACCACCCGAGCTGCACTCCACTTGGCCTGACAGTACACCTCAGCTGCTTCGGGAGTCCCACAAGCCAACCAAGCTTGCTAGGACTCCTTCTTCAGCTTAATGGGGTTGCCACCATGAGATGCCCCGACGACCTTGCGGCCGCAGCTCGGGGCAGCCACTTCAACGATGGAGGTGGAGAACATGGCCCATTCAGACTCCATGTCTCCAGACTCCCTCGGAATGGGGTTGAAGTTCTTCCGGAGGTGGGAGTTGAAGACCTCTCGGACAGGGGCCTCAGCCAGACGTTCCCAGCACACCCTCACTATATGTTTGGGTCTACCAGGTCTGAATGGCATCCTCCCCTGCCACCGGATCAAACTCACTACCAGGTGGTGATCGGTTGACAGCTCTGCACCTTTCTTTACCCGAGTGTCCAAGACACACGGTCGCAGGTCTGGTGACAGGATGACAATATCGATCATTGACCTATGACCTAGGGTGTCCTGGTGCCAGGTGCACATATGGACACCCTTATGCTTGAACATGGTGTTCATTATGGATAAACTGTGGTTAGCACACAAGTCCAATAACTGAACACCACTTGGGTTCAGATCACGCAGGCTGTTCCTCCCAACCACCCCCCTCCCGGTTTCACTGTCATTGCCCACGTGCGCATTGAAGTCCCCCAGTAGGACAATGGAGTCTCCAAGAGGAGCACTCTCCAGCACACCAGTCAGAGACTCCAAAAAGGGTGGGTACTATGAACCATCATTTGGTGCATAGGCACAAATAATGGTCAGGACCCATTTCCCAACCCGACGGTGCAGGGAAACAACCCTTTCATCCACTGGGAAAACTCTCAATATAAAGGCAGCAAGGTGGGGGGATACAAGAATACCCACCCCTGTTCGTCGCCTCTTGCCTGGGGAAACTCCAGAGTAGGCCAAGCTCCAGTCCCTCTCCAGGAGACTGGTTCCAGAACCGGAGCTGTGTGTTGAGGTGAGGCCGACTATATCTAGCCGGTATCTCTCAACCTCATACACCAGCTCAGGCTCCTTCCCCACCAGAGAGGTAATATTCCACGTCCCAAAAGCCAATGGTCTCTGCCTTTGACCACCACCTGATCCAACTACTACTATTACCTGATACAACTACTAGATACAACTACTGTATCGATTTGAGAAGCCTACATTATTTCTTTCAGTAGTTATTGAGTTTATAAGATTTAGAGAAAAAGCTGACCTGACCTTTGACCTCAAGGTCATCCAATGAGAGTCAAATTGCAATATGCACATCATCAGAGTATATAAAACCATGGTACTGTGGAGAGTGTAAATAACAAGACTGATTTATGCAGCAGACGATTTTATTCACTCTCACATCAGTCATACACAGAAAAGAATCTCACAATACACCATGGGTTCTCCTTTTATACCAACCGCCCATCTCACATCTGCATGACATCTCACATCACAATACATTCATCCCTTCTCCCCCCAACTCCTTCTTCCTGCTACCTCACCATAATCTCCATAGCCATTGTCCTTCTCTGTTTACTCTCTGCATCCAGTCTGAGATGATTAACCCAGTCTCTACCCCCCCCCCCCCCCCCCCCCAGAATCTCAGACCGAGTTTCAGTCCTCACGTCCTTTTGGCTTCAGTCTCCTCCCATATCTGCTGTAACGGGGGTTTACCACCTCCGCGGCACTGCTGTGCCGGCGGGGGGCTCCTGGGGGTGTGTCTGTCTGCGGGTGGGCCATGATGAGGGGGGTGAAACCTTCGACTCGCCCGTGTGGCTGCTCTGATGAATCGTTTACCTGGGGAGCTCTCAGTGGGGGTCTGCTGCGCCGAGGGGCCTGAGCCAACAGCACTTGCTCGTCCGCCACCACAAACGCGGGCTTAAGTCTGTCTATGCATATTTTCTCCCGACGACCCCCCAAGTCTAACAAAAAATGTTTGTCCCCTGTTTCCAGCACTCTGAACGGGCCATCGTAGGGTGGGCGCAATGGAGGGCGGTGGGCATTGTGCCTGACAAACACGAACGCCGCGTTCTTCAAAGTTTTTGGCACAAAAGCGCGTGGAAAAGAGTGGTGGGCCGGGCCCGGCACCGTGCCTGTGTCTGCACTATGATGCAAACGCTGAGACGGGCAGTTGCCCGGCGCGGGATTATCTGGCAAAAATTCCCCGGGCAGCTGCAGTGGCTGAGAAAAAACAAGCTCCGCCGGGGAAGCCTCTAAATCCTCTTTTGGTGCGGAACGCAACCCCAATAAAACCCACGGCAACAGGTCTACCCAATTTGCATCCGTCAGTGAAGCCCTGAGCACTGCTTTCAGTGACCTATGAAAACGCTCGCATAACCCATTGGCCTGTGGGTTGTACGCGGTTGTGCGATGAACTGCAACACCCAGGTTACGGGCCATCGTGGACCAGAGGTCTGAAACAAACTGAGGGCCCCTATCAGACGTGATGTCCGACGGGATTCCAAAACATGCCACCCATGTCGTCAAAAAAGCGCGCACCACGTCCGCAGACGTGGTTGCCGCCAGCCGGACTGCTTCTGGCCAGCGTGTGGTGCGGTCCACCACTGTCAGAAGGTGCGTGCACCCCTGTGATGGCGGGATGGGGCCCATGAGGTCCATGTGAACATGATCGAACCTCTTAGCCGGGATACGAAACGGCTCCAAAGGAGCCTTCGTGTGTCTGTGTACTTTAGCTCGTTGGCACGCTACGCAGGATGCAGCCCACTCTTTCACTTGTTTGCGCAGGCCTGGCCACATGAACTTCGCTCCCACCATTTTGACTGACGCACGCACCCCTGGGTGCGCCAAAGCGTGAACTGACTCAAACACGCGGTGGCGCCAAGCGACTGGGACCACCGGGCGCGGGCGTCCCATGGAGACGTCGCAGATTGGGGGGGGGGGGGGCTTGCCGTCTTGCAGTACTCTGCTCTCCAGCTTTAACCCTGTTGGTCCAGACTGGAGCGCGCGCACGTCCATATCGCCAATCTGCTCTGCGGCCATGGCTGAATAATCTATCCCCACGCAGACTGGGGCCACTACTGCACGCGAGAGGCAGCCGCTACCACATTCAGTTTACCCGACACATGCTGAATGTCGGTTGTAAACTCCAAGATCGCGGCCAGCTGTCTCTGCTGCCGGCCCGACCATGGTTTCGAAACCTTGGCCATCGCGAACGTTAGCGGCTTGTGGTCCATGAACGCGGTGAAGCTGTGCCCTTCCAGCCAGAACTGGACGTGGCGTATGGCCAGGTGGAGAGCCAGCAACTCTCCGTCGAACGCGCTGTATTTACGCTCACTGTCGCGCAAAGCCCTGCTGAAAAAAAGCGAGCGGCTGCCAGGAACCGGTGACATGTTGCTCCACGACGGCCCCTATGGCCACGTCCGAGGCGTCGGTAGTGAGCGCTATCCGGGCCGCCGGGTCCGGGTGCGCCAACAGTGCGGTGTTTGCCAGGGCTGTTTTAACCTCAGAGAACGCCTGCTCTCGCTCCGGAGTCCATTCGACTCTGTCTGCAGGTTTTCATTTCTTGAGCGCGGCGTATAATGACTGCATGAGTTGAGCTGCGCAGAGGAGGAACCGGTTATAAAAGTTAACCATCCCCAAAAATTCTTGCAGCGCCCTGACCATCTGAGGCCGGGGAAAATTCACCACGGCGCGCACTGTCGGGCAAGGGTATCGCTCCCTCCGGTGAGACGCGGTGCCCCAAAAAATTAATCCCCATCACGCCAAACTGGCATTTCGCTGGGTTGATTATTAACCCGTGCTCCTCCAACCTCCGGAAAACCGTCCTGAGGTGGGTTACGTGTTCGTCCTCGGACGCACTGGCCACCAGGATATCATCCAGGTAGATGAACACAAACGGCAGATCGCGCAACACCACATCCATCATGCGTTGGAATGTCTGTGCCGCTCCTTTTAATCCGAAGGGCATGCATAAAAACTCAAACAAGCCAAACGGAGTTATCACCGCTGTTTTGGGTATGTCCTCCGCGCGCACTGGGACCTGGTGGTAACCGCGGACCAGGTCTATTTTAGAAAAAAATGCGTGCTCTGGTGAGGTGAACGGAAAAATCCTGAATATGGGGAATCGGTTAGCGGTCATACGCTGTGGCGTTATTCAATCTGCGGAAATCTCCGCACGGTCGCCACGATCCCTCGGACTTAGGGACCATGTGTAGCGGGGATGCTCATGGGCTGTTCGATCGCCTGATGAACAGCCTGATGATGCCCAACCTTTCCAGGTTGGCAAACTCCTCGCGCGCTATGGCCAGTTTAGCTGCGTCCAAGCACCGAGGTCGTGTGAAAACGGGTGGCCCGGTGGTGGTTATAAGGTGTTCCACCCCGTGTTTAGCGATGGCCGCCGAAAACATCGGGACCGTGAGTGCTGGGAACTGAGTGAGCAGTGTGTGGAACTTACCGCCTGGAGCTGTGACAAAGCTGTAAACAAAGATATCACAAGTAAACACAAAATGCAGTTTTTAAATGAAGGTGTTTACTATTAAGGGGAAATAAAATCCAAACCTACATGGCCCTGTGTGAAAAAGTGATTGCCCCCTAAACCTAATAACTGGTTGGGCCACCCTTAGCAGCAACAACTGCAATCAAGCATTTGTGATAACTGACGATGAGTCTTGTACAGCGCTGTGGAGGAGTTTTGGCCCACTCATCATTGCAGAATTGTTGTAATTCAGCCACATTGGAGGGTTTTCGAGCATGAAACGCCTTTTTAAGGTCATGTCACAGCATCCCAGTCGGATTCAGGTCAGGACTTTGACTAGGCCACTCCAAAGTCTTCATTTTGTTTTTCTTAAGCCATTCAGAGGCGGACTTGCTGGTGTGTTTTGGATCATTGCCCTGCTGCAGAACCCAGGTGTGCTTTAGCTTGAGGTCACGAACAGATGGCTGGACATTCTCCTTCAGGATTTTTTGGTAGACAGCATAATTAATGGTTCCATTTACCACAGCAAGCCTTCCAGGTCCTGAAGCAGAAAAACAGCCCCAGACCATCACACTACCACCACCATATTTTACTGTTGTTATGATGTTCCTTTTCTGAAATGCTGTGTTGTAGAGAGAGGAATGAGCAGGCGAGGCAGTGAGCTGGAGCAGAGCAGACTTTATTCTCTCTCTCTATCCATCAGTCAACAAGAAGAATAACCCAGGTCGCTGGCATCTCTCTTTTATACCTTACATCCTGCCTAGCGACCTGGGGGGTTCACATTACAATACATACACTTAGAATTACAATTCTCTTTGTCACCCAGCCTGTCGGCATATTATTATGCAGTCCGGAGGAGAATGCGTATTATCATGCGGTCCTATGGAGAAAACCACAGTCTGTCCTGCATATCTGTTTAACAGCCCTTAAGCGTCTCCTCCTGTGCCATTCAGTCTGAGTGGAGAATGTAATGTCTGGGTCCCCCACACCGTTACTTTTATGCCGGATGTAATGTGACACACACCTTCCAAAAAGTTCAACTTTTGTCTTGTTAGTCCACAGAGTATTTTCCCAAAAGTCTTGGGGATCATCGAGATGTTTTCTGTCAAAACTGAGACGAGCCTTTATGCTCTTTTCGCTCAGCAGTGGTTCTCGTCTTGGAACTGTGCCACGCAGGCCATTTTTGCCCAGTCTCTATCTTATGGTGGAGTCATGAACACTGACCTTAACTGAGGCAAGTGAGGCCTGCAGTTCTTTGGATGTTGTTGTGGGGTCTTTTGTGACCTCCTGAATGAGTAATTGCTGCGCTCTTGGGGTAATTTTGGTCGGCCGGCCACTCCTGGGAAGGTTCACCACTGTTCCATGTTTTCGCCATTTGTAGATAATGGCTCTCACTGTGGTTTGCTGGAGTCCCAAAGCTTTAGAAATGGCTTTCTAACCTTTTCCAGACTGATCGATCTCAATTACTCCGTTTCTCATTTGTTCCTGAATTTCTTTGGACTGCAGCATGATGTCCAGCTTTTGAGGATCTTTTGGTCTGCTTGTGGGGGACCAATTAGTATGTTCTCTATTCAGACTGAATAGCACGGCAGGAGGAGATGCGTAAGAGCTGAGAAACGGATATGTAAGGCAGTCTATGGTTTTCACATGAGAATATGCATTCTCCTCCGGTCTGCATAATAATGCACCGACAGGCTGGGCGACAAAGGGAATTGTTATTGTAGATGTACGTGTGTTCATGCAAACAGTGACAAAGGGAATTGTCATGGTAAATGTATGCATGTTAATGCAAACACCCCAGGTCGCCGGGTGGGTTGTATGGTATAAAAAGAGAGGTGCCCGTGACCTGGTCAAGCTTCTTATTCTTGTTGATGTTAGAGACAGATTCATAAAGTCTGCTCTGCTCCATACCGCCTCGCCTGATCATTCCTCTCTCAACACTGGTGACCCTTGACGCACAATGGAACAAAAGAAGTTTTTAACAGACTTCTTTATACACTTTGGGTTCAATCTTTCCCCACTTTGATGCCAAACATATTGTTTCCCATCAGAGCCAAATAAATTGAACTTACTCTCATCACTGAAGTGCACTCTGGACCAGTTCTCCTCTGTCCACACAGCATGCTCCTCAGCAAAGACAAGTCTAGCCTTTTTATTCTTTCTGCTGATCAGAGGTTTGGTGACTGCAGAGTGAGCTTTGAATCCAAACTGTCTTAAACGGAGAGACACTGCGTGCCGAGACACATCCTTTCCCTGTTCAGCAGTCAACTGGCAAGAAATTCAAGCTGCAGTGTTGAACTGATTCCCCATTGAGAGTTCGCATATTCCTGTCCCCCAAACCAGAGCAGTGTGAGAAACTAGTGATGTCCTGTGGGTGCAGATGTGCTGAAGTCATTCATTCAAAGCAAGGGCCTCTACACTTCCTATTAATTTTTGAATCCTATAGCCCTAAAAAAACATTGTTTAAATCTTCTCTTCTGACACAGTGATTACCATTCTCTAATTTTGCTCAGTTTTTTTTTTTTTTTTTAACAAAATAAATGTTTGTGTTGATGTGCCTTGGTTATTAAAAAAAAAAAAAAAACATGCTAGTACTGCAGTGGTATAGCCATGGCTGATATTCTGTCAAATTCTGAAAAATGAAGGATAACATATTTTAGAATAAATCAAGTATTAATACATTGTTCTCTAATTTTGATCTCCACTGTATAGTAATAAGGCATAGGGAGTACTAACCTTGCCGTTGACCTTTTGACCCCAAACCCATAGTCAGAGGTCATAGGCTCAGGGTGAATCTGTGTACCAATGTTGGTGACCATAGCTTTACACATTCTATAGTAATAGTGCAAAGGGAATGTTAACGTTGACCATTGACCTTGTGACTGCAAACTGACAGATGTAGGTCAGGGTCCCAAGGTACCCATGTACCAACTTTGGTGACCCTAGCTTTTTTTATTGTTGAGATATATATGGCATTTTGAGCTTGACCTTGACTTCCAAACCCATAAATAGTTCAGGATCTCAGGGTGAACCTTTGTAAGTTCGGTGACCCTAGCTTTACTCGTTCTATAGTAATAGTGCAAATGGAATGTTAACATTGACCTTCTGTCTCCAAACCCATAGCCAGAGGTCAGGGTCTTTGGGGTGAACCTGTGTACCAAGTTTGGTGACCCTTTACTTGATCTACAGCAGAGATGGGCAACTGACAGCCCGCCCCCTCATCCACTAGAGCCCGCCAGTCCATTTCCAAAAATCAATTATTTATTTACATTTGGAACAGCATTCTTAAATGCAATTATAGAGTCCGCCAGCAGAGGGAGCTCTAATCAAAACCTAGTGCCACTCTCTGCAAGTGAGAGCATAGAGCAAGAGTGAGGGAGCCAGTGCCACTAGTGGGGGGAGCAGCAGCGACAGTGTGCACCGGAATGTTGTCAGGTACGTTTTGCATGGTAAGACTGCATTAATAGGTTGCAAACAGCACTAAATGTACAAAGTAGGCTGCTTTTAAACAAGAATAAATTGTACAGCTGAGGAGTTGTAGCATTTATTCTTGTTTGGCAGGTGAAGCCCATGTCAGCAATAAAAGTTCAGAGACTGGTCGCTGTAATCTGATTATTTTTTTTTTTTTGTTCATTTATACATTTTGGGCTGCACGGTGGCGCAGTGGTTAGCACTGCGGCAGCACAGTTTACCCTTGGCCGGGGGATTGTGGGGATTGTGGGATCGTGGGTTCGATCCCAGCCCCCGACCAACAGTGATCTGTGTGGAGTTTGCATGTTCTCCCCGTGTTGCGTGGGTTTACTCCGGGATTTCTCCGGTTTCCTCCCACATGCCAAAAACATGCATGTTAGGTTAATTGGCTGTTCTAAATTGTCCCTAGATATTTGTTTCCTATAGGCCCTTAGAATAGAGGGTTAGTATTAATGAAAGCGCTTTGAGTGGTCTTTGTGACTAGAAAAGCGCTATATAAGTGCAGGTTAGTTAGTTAGTTAGTTAGTTATACCAGTGTCTCAAACCTTTTTTTTAATTCCCCATTTTGGGGTCATATTTCCTGTTTTTCTTGGCTTCTTTTGTTAATTATCGTCCAAAATTTATCTTTGCTCATCAAAGGGCAGCTTGGTGGCGCAGTGGTTAGCAAGGCCACGGGATCGATTCCACCCCTGACCATTGTGGATTCGATCCCACCCCCTGACGTCAGTGACCCTTCTGTGTGGAGCTTGTATGTTCTCCCCATGTCTGCGTGGGTTTACCTTGGGTACTCCGGTTTCCTCCCACAGGCCAAAAACATGCAAGTTAGGTTAATTGGAGACTCTAAAGTGGCCCTAAATGTGAATGTGTGTGTGAATGGTGAAGGGATGGGCGCCATACCATGGCTGCTTCATCCATCCATGTGGATGCCCTGAATTTCCCTCTGGGATTAATAAAGTATACAACATACAAAAAAAAAAAAAAAAAAAATTTTGATGGAGTTTTAAAAATTAGGTCATGATATAATTTTATCCATCTATCCATCCATCCATCCATCCATCCTCTACTTCAGGGCTATTCGATTACAAAATCAATTGGGCCACAATTTGAAATCAAGACATGTAACTAGGCCGCACATGTTCAGTGATCTGTTGAATATGATAAATTTCAAACCAACACAGATCAATATGATGAAAAATATGCACTTTTTATTCATTGACTTGGTTTTAAGTGTGAGCTTGGTACATGACAAAGGCATATCAAAAGTGCATAAAAACACCACAGCAGTACTGGGGTTGAGTAGAACTTGGAAGTAGCAGAAATAATTTTCCTCTTGAACAACAATTAAATTAATAGAATGGAAAAAAATTCTGTGAATAACCATTTTGGTCACATCTTACTCAGGCATATCTCAAAATGCATAAAAACCTCAATGTGCACTGTTAGTAGCATTAACATTTGTTTCCCTTTTGAAATAAAATATACTACACATCCTGGTCATAACTGGCCTTGGCACATCACAAAGTGCATTTAGCTGAATAAAAATGAACTGTCAAACACTTCACTGCACAAACCCCCTAAGAAAAGATTGATAACATTCACAAACATTGCACATCCACTATTGTGGTTTGTTATATTTTAAATCACCACATGTTTGAGTAGGAATCTCAGGGTACACACTGGACAGATCACCAGTTCACTGTAGGGCAGATATAATTTTATCAGTAATTTTAATTCTGATATGATAAAACACTGAGTAGCTTTTATTTTCAATTGCATTTTCAGTTTTAATTGTGACACTTTTAACTTTGCAGGAAATAAACCCCCCCCCCCCCCAAAAAAAAAGTAGGTTACATGTAAATCTAGCCCTCGGTAAGTGAGGAAAAAAAATTGGTGGCCCTCATTACCACCAAAGTTGCCCATCCCTGATCTACTGTAACAGGGCATAGGGAATGTCAACCTTGACATTTCACCTTTTGCCCCAAAATTCCTGCAAAAATCATCCGATAGGAACCAAATGTCAATATATGTGTCATTAGTGTATATCAAACCCTTGTAGCAAGTTTCAAAACAATCGGAGCAAAACTGTAGGAGGAGTTGATTTCACAATAATGGGACAGACAGACGGACGGACTGCCCCATAACATAATCTACCCTTCGGTCTTTGTTCAAAGGGGTCTTGACCACAGACCCATAGTCAGAGGTCAGGATCCCAAGGTGAACCTGTGTAGCAAGTTTGGTGACACTAGCTTTCTTTGTTGTAGAGATATAGTTATAAGGCATTTTAATATTGACCTTTGACCTTGCGACCCAAAAACCATAGTCACATTTCAGGGTTACAGGGTGAACCAAGTTTAGTGACACTAGCTTTACTCATTCTATAGTAATAGTGCAAAGGGAATGTTAGCCTTGACCTTTTGACCCCAAACCCAAAGTCAGCTCAGGATGTAAGTCGTCTATGATGTGTATTCGATACAACTACTGCATCGATTTGAAAAGCCTACATCATTTCTTTCAGTAGTAGTAGATTAAGGGAAAAACTAACCTCTGACCTTGACCACTAGGTCACCCGATCAGAGTCAAATTGCAATATGCACATTGTCATTGTATATCAAACCCTGGTACCAAGTTTCAAAACAATCAGACCACAACTGTAGAAGGAGTTGATTTCACACAACAGTTACTGTCTTTTTACTAATGTGAAATAGGGCCTCATAAGTCAGGGGCTATAACTCCTGCAAAAATCATCCAATCTGAGCTACATTGCAATTTGTGGATCATCAATGTATATCAAACCCTGGTACCAAGATTCAAAACAATCAGGAAAAAAAAGCTGTAGGAGGAGTTGATTTCACAAAAGTGGGACAGACGGGACAGATGGACGGACTGCCTCATAATAATCCCCCTTCGGTCTTAGACCCCTTTGGTCTTTGACCAGCAGGGGATAAAAAAAAAATCATCACCTTAATGGTAATGAAATGACATAGAACTGATGATACATGTTTACTGCTTTTTTTCTGTCACATATGTAGATTATAGGTTTAGTTGTTTTAAATTACGTATATGGTAGTACAAAGACAAAAGGGAACAGTTGGAGCGTGCCTACCTAAATAATTTGCTGGTAAATGAAAGAGACAGACAGTCTGCTGCCTGTGCAAATTCTTATGATGCACACATGTTGACGGAGAAGGAAGCGTCTGAAAGACAGACTCATAAATCTAGAAATCCATTTACTTGAAAGGTTCTGGGTTTCAGCGGTCTTCTATTGGTCAAGTCCTTCCAACGCAGAAGTAGGAGGTGCTAGAGCTGTAATTACTGCTCTTAAGAAACAACAATCCATGACTTTCAGAAGTTCCAGCATGATTCGTGTGACACTTCTGAGGTGCTGTTTAACTAGTATGTTATAGTAGGTACCTAGTGATTGAGAAAAATACTTCCTTTTAATCTATGCTACTGTTCAAAAGTTTGGGGTCACTTAGAAATTTCCTTATTTTTGAAAGAAAAGCACTGCTTTTTTCAATGAAGATAACTTTAAACTAATCATAAATACACTCTAATATCTAATATACATTGCTAATGTGGTAAATGACTATTCTAGCTGCAAATGTCTGGTTTTTGGTGCAATATCTACATAGGTGTATAGAGGCCCATTTCCAGCAACTATCACTCCAGTGTTCTAATGGTACAATGTGTTTGCTCATTGCGTCAGAAGGCTAATGGATGATTAGAAAACCCTTGTGCAATCATGTTAGCACAGCTGAAAACAGTTTAACTGGTTAGAGAAGCTATAAAACTGACCTTCCTTTGAGCAGGTTGAGTATCTGGAAAAAATTATTATTTCAAATACAAATCATTATTTCTTTTTTTTTTTAATTTAAGTTTTTGTAAAGGGTATACAGGTCGTTACAGCAATGCAGTGTTTACATTTTCATCACATGTTCCCTTATTTTCTGATATCTGACAACATTGGAAGATTAATTCTTACAACACCCCTTTTTTTTTTTTTTAAAGTGAAAGAAAAAGTGAAATTAAAGAGAAAAAAAACAAAAAACAAATAACAAAAAAACAAACAAACAAACCAGTAAAAAACAAACAAAAAGAAAAAGTAAGTAAATAAAGATAAAAGAGCATCTGAGTAGCTTTGGAACAAAGAGCGGAACCATTATTGAAATGGTATTTGTCAAAGATTAGATCTAATGGAAGACACATATGCGGTCCAGGGTTGCCAAAAGTTCATGAACCCATCCATGTCCTGTCTCAGTGCGAATGTCAACTTTTCCATCGAGTAAATGTCTTGGATCACGTTAGTCCAATCTTCAGGTGTAGGACAGTCCTTCAACATCCATTTTTTAGTTAGAGCTTTTTTGCTTGCCAATATTAAAACAATGAATAAGTATTTTTCTCCTCGTCTTTCCAGTGAGTCCGGTAGTAAACCCAAATACAAAGTTACAAAAGAAAAGGGAACTGTAATTTTGAATATTTTCCCCAATATTGTCTGTACCTTGGTCCAATATTGGTGGATAACTGGGCATGACCAAAACACATGAAAATGATTTGCAGTCTTTTCACCACACAAGCGCCAACAGTTCAATCCCTTATGGGTAAATTTGTTTTGTGCAGGTGTTCTGAAAAATCTTGCCTAGTTTTTCCATCCAAATTCTCTCCACTGCAGGGATGAGGTACTTTTCCATTGCTGTTTATTTAGCTTTTCCCATATTTCCAGTTGTAAAGTGAAATTCCCCTCTTTTTCCCATCTCTCTTTTATATAAGATGTGTTGTCTCCTTTTAAGTCTTGAAGACCTTGGTATATTTTAGAAATGTATCTGATCCCTGGGATCCCTTTATATGCCATTAAGAAGACCTTCAGAACACCTGACTGGGCCCTTTCCAAAACCTCCTTTTTAAGTATATTGTTTATGTGGTGTCTAAGCTGGAAGAACCTGTAAAGGTCTTGATTTATTAGGCCTTGTTTTTTCAAATCTTCAAAACTTCTTAAGATTTGCCCTTTAAAAAAATCGTAATATTTTATCAGCCCTTTCTCCTTCCACTTTTTAAATCTGGTGTCTGTTTTATTAGGAGTAAAGTCCTGATCATAGGCGATCCATTGCAGAAGTCGATAGGGCTCTTTAGTTTGATTCTCTCTGACTATCTTAAACCAAATTTTTAGCGGGGTCTCTATCCACGGGTTAGTGTTATTCAAAAGCTTAGGTAAGACATTGTTCCCTATTATCGCCTGTAGGGGGATGTCACTTGTTATTTGGCATTCGATCTCCTTCCATTGTGCAGTGTAGACTGGGTTACATATCTCTACTAAAGTTTTAATTTGTGCGGCTTTAAAGTAGTCCCTGATATTTGGCAGCGCGAGCCCACCTTTGTCTTTGTTTAGCTGTAGGGTTCTATATCTGATTCTAGGTCTCTTGCCCTGCCATATGAATCTTGAGATCCTTCTGTCCAGCTCCTGCCATGTTTTTTTGGGAGGTTCTACCGGTATTGTTTGGAAAAGGTATAGAAGACGTGGAAGTATATTCATTTTGACTGCTTCAGTTCTTTGTGCAGTACCCAAGAATGGTATCATATTCCATCTTGCTAGGTCAGATTTTATTTTTGTCACCAGTGGATCATAGTTTAGTGATATAATTTTGTGGAGTTGTTTCGGGATATTGACCCCCAGATATTTCATAGATTCCGACTCCCAGTTAGTTTTGAGTTTGCTTAGTGAATAATGATTTGGGTCATAGTTGAATGTTAAAACTTGGGTTTTATGCATATTTAATTTGTACCCCGATAAATCTCCATACTCTGAAAAAACTGAGGTTAGTTCTGGTAAAGAAGTGTCCGGCTGCCCTAGGTATATTAAAATGTCATCAGCAAAGAGTGCTATTTTATGTTCCTTCTGACCAAGTGTAATACCTTGAATTTTTTGGTTTTGTCTTATCCATTGGCTCAGAGGTTCTATGAAGATTGCAAAGAGCAGTGGAGACAGGGGGCAGCCCTGACGACATCCTCTTTCCAGTTCAAAAGATGATGATAAATTACCGTTAATCCTTATTTTAGCTGTTGGTTTTTTATATAATGCCTGTATAGTTCTAATGAAGTTGTTATGAAAATTGAAACTGGATAAGATTCTATATAGAAAAGACCAGTCAACCGAATCGAATGCTTTTTCAGCATCTAATCCCAATATGACTGCATTTAAGTTATATTTTTTTATATGATGAATTATGTGTAAAGTGCGTCGAATGTTGTCTTGTGTCTGTCTTTGTCTTATAAAACCTGTTTGGTCTAAATGAATTAGGTCTGTCAGTATATTTTCTAACCTTTTGGCAAGGATAATGGTAAAAAGCTTATAGTCCTGATTTAGTACACTGATTGGTCTGTAGTTGGAGCACTCTAGTTTATCCTTTTCAGGTTTAGGTATAACTGCAATGACCCCTTCTCTCCAGGAGGGGGGGATTTCCCCTGTGTGGAGGACATAATTAAATGTTTTCAGGAGGAGAGGAGATAGTTGCTGTTTAAAGGTTTTGTACCACTCTGCTGTATAGCCATCAGCTCCTGGGGATTTGTTAGCTTTAAGTTTCATAATTGCTTTTTCCAATTCTTTAGGATGTATTTCTGACAGTAGTGTTTTATTTTGTGACTCCGTAAGTTGGGGAAGGTTTAATGTGTTTAGGAATGCCTCGGATGCGTTTTTATGTTTTTTGTGGGAGTATAAGTTCTTATAGTAATTCTCGAAGTTTTTAAGAATATCCTGAATTCTGAATTTTATTTCCTTTGATACTGGGTCTCTGATTTTGTAGATTGCTCTTTCTGTTTGATGTTTCCTCAATTTATAGGCTAGCAATTTTGCCGATTTACTGCCTGCTTCATAGTATTTTTGTTTCAGAAATGTAAGTTTCTTCTGGATTTCTATTGTGTAGATCTCATTTATTTGGTTTTTAATTTCCTTAATCTTGAGCGAGTCAGTAGAATGAGTGTTGCCTTTGTGTTCTTTTTCTAGGTTCCTAAGTTCTGACTCTAATGTGGATAGTTTTTCTTGTCTTAGTTTCTTTTGGGTTGCCAGTTTTGCAATAATCTTTCCTCTTATTACAGCTTTACATGCATCCCACAGTATTAAAGGGGATACTTCTCCATTATCGTTATCTTCCAAATATCTGAGAATATCTGATTCCAATTCATCTTTCAATGGTCCTTTCAGGATGTAATATAAATGTGTTTTTAATGTGTGCCCTGATTTGTTTCTCAGTTGTTTTTAATATGTTTTAACAATCCAGTTCTCTTTATCTTAAGGCACACCATGACCTGGACAATATGACCTGTTTCTAGAAACTGTTTTCCTTAGCACAGCAAGTTTCTCACTCCTTAAATCACTGTTGCATGCTTATGAAACGAAGGCGTGACCTTTATTCCTTATATGTGTATTGGGAGAAATGTAGCAGGTGTTCCTGTATGTTTTGGGAATTGCCTGGGAACAGAAATTGGCCCTTCCTGTTCCCCACGCAATTCTATGATGGGAGGGGGGCTTGCTCGGAGCAGAGATGGCCACTCTGTTCTGTACCTAGCCTTCCTTTAAAAACAGGGGTTTTCCCTCAATACGTTGAGTCTGCTGTGGATTTCGCGCGAATTGCCAAGCTGATTGATGCACGCGCCTGCCAAAAGACTGCCAAAGGCTCTCCGGTCTTCTGTATTATTGGTAAGGGCTGATGAAATGACATGAAGTGCATTGATCTTTTGTACATGAAGATATGGTCTGTGGGGAATAAGGGAATACAGCTTATTCTAGCAGTCTGTCTAATGTGAATGCATTGATCTTGTGTGTGTGAAGATATGTTCTGTGAGGAATAAAAGACACATTTTATTATAGCAGTTCTTGTCTCAGTGTGAATTCTTTCCTGTGCGCCGACTCCTCACGAACCTGTCTAAATATTTTCATAAAACACAGGACATTTGAATTTAACCTCCAAGAAAATGTATTATTTGTGTATTTTTGGATATTTAAGTCCATGTAGATCGGACTGTGGTCGGAGAGATCCATCAGTCCTATTTTACATGTTTTTACTCTTCCAATGTCTCTATTAAACATAAAAAAATAGTCAATCCTTGAGTAAGATGAATGTGGAGTTGAGTAAAATGTATAGTCTTTTACACTGGGGTTGAGTTCCCTCCACACGTCACAGATTCCCAATTCTTTTAGTAGCATCCGAGTCTTCCTGTTTTGGGTGTTATTTTGATGTGGGGAATTACCAGAAGCATCCCAGTATGGATTCAGTCTAAGATTGAAGTCCCCACCACATATCACTAAACCTTGAGCTTTAGTTATCATTAGGTCGAATACATTTTTATAAAATTTCCAGTTAGCCCCTGGGGGAGCATACACATTCAGCAGGGTGATATCTTCTCCCTCTAGCCGCCCAGTTACCAAACTGTATCTCCCTTCTTTATCTTTGTGTTCTGATTTTTTTTCAAATGTAATTTTGGTTGATATCAATGTCGCTACTCCCCTCCTCCTCCCTGATTTATATGAAGATGAAGAGATCATTTTAAACCCTTGTCTACTGAGTTTATTGTGTTCCACGTCTGTTAGGTGGGTTTCTTGTAAAAGTATTATTCCTGCTTTGTCTTTTTTCATTTTGCCTAGAATCTTGGATCTTTTAACTGGATTCAGGATTCCTTTTACATTATATGAAATTATTTTGGTTACACCCTGTTTCTCCATTGTGTTGTTTTGTTTAGTATAACTGTGTGGTGGCCCTCTTTTGTGCTACTCAGAAACTGAAAGAACATTAAAAACAAGAAAAACATTAAGAACATAGTGTAAAAAACTTTAAAACAAAAAGCTGTCATAAGAACTTCCTGAGCTGAGGTCTTTTTAAAGACCCTGTAAGAGCCTTGATGGAGTGAAGGCTCTGAGGGAAATTCCTCAAACTCTGTTACGTGTTGAGGGCCCTCTCTTACCACTGAAAGTAGTCCCATGCTTTTAACGTGAGTTTCAGAACCCAATCCAAACTTGTAATGATTTTTTTTTTTTTTTCCTTTTATGCCTAAACCCTGTGAAATTGTGTGCACCCTCCCACCCCCATCACATCAAACATTCACGCAAAAACAGTATTTGTTAGTATGAGGAGAACATGTGGATTATTGTCACATTTCTATTTTAACAAGTTTTTTTTTTTTTTTTTTATTACAAAGACTTATTTGTTTCAAATAATATGATTGTTCCATGAAATGTTTTACCACATGCTGAATATGCATCTCCTTTAATGTTTGTTACCTTGTATGAGGGGGGTTGGATGTGCGGATTGATTCAAGAGAAAAGAGAAAAAAAAAAAAAAAAAGGTCGCTATTCCAACCTGAAAACGGATAGTTTATCCGCGACGCTCTGGTGCTGGGTTTCCCGCTGCTGGTCCGTGGATTTTGAGGGTCTTTGTGTTGTCCATGTTTGCGCTTTGATCTTCTCACTCGGGTCTGCTGCGGGTTTAAATACCGTTACCGGGAGCCCTCTTTTCGCCATGTCAGCTGTTGCTTCTTCCGCCGAATTATAGAGACACGTTTCATCGCCGTAGAAGACCCTTAACTTCGCAGGAAATGGTGTCTGAAAGCGCAATTTCTTCTCTCTTAACACCTTTTTCGCGTCATTGTATTCCCTGCGCTTTTTAAGGACCTCCGGGGCGTAATCGTGTTCCACGTAGACTTTTCTCTCCTGGTGCATAAATCCTTTTTTCTGCCAGGCCAGTCTTACAACCTCTTGTTTTATTTTGAAATTGGAAAATCTTACCAACACCGAACGTGGGGGCGCTTCCGCCGCCGGCCTAGCGGCTAATGAACGATGTGCCTTTTCTATCTTCAAGTCGGTGGTTTGTGGAATATCCAATTTCTCTCTTAGTAAGGATTCCACGCATTCTGCCATTGAGTTAAAACCATTTTCGGTTCCTTCTATCAGACCATGAATTCTTATGTTGTCTCTTCTTTGTTTTCCTTCTTGGTCGGTTAGCTTAGCCTCTATAGCTGCTTGTCTTTTGCGTAGGTCTAGCACAGAATCTTCGAGCACTTTTATTCGATCCTCTGTTTCCAAGATTCGGTTCTCGGCCTGGTCCACTCTGCTGTTTGTCCTTTTCAATTCTTCTCTGAATTCCCGAAATTCGGCCGTAACATCTCGGCGAAATCGTCGTAGCTCCTCAAATAGTGATTTCAGGCTAACCCTTTTGTTAGCTATCACCAGTTCCTCGTCTTCTGAACGGAGATCTTCCAGTTCAGATTCTCCGGCCGATACGTGTCCTGGCCTGGAGAATTTCAGTTTCTTCTGTTTTCCTTTAGACATGATGATTTTGTCTTTTGATTTTCACTCCTCCAAAAATCCGTTAAGTTTGATTTTCAAGGTGTTATCCTGGATTGGGTCTGAGAGCTTCAGTGTTAAGCTGCAGTCGCCATGGCGTCCAGACCGGAAGTCACAAATCATTATTTCTAACCTTGTCAATGTCTTGACTATATTTTCTATTCATTTTACAACTCATGGTGGTAAGTCAGTGTGACTTTTCATGGAAAACACAAAATAATTGTCTGAGTGACCCCAAACTTTTGAACGGTAGTGTATGTCACAAGTATTTGCTCTGCAGCTCACTAGCTCATGATTGGGTACTGTGTCTGCTTGTGGAGGTATTAATCCAAGTAAGTCATTACTGACCAGCATTCATGCTCCAAGATAGAGATGCCAAAGACTTACTACTGTATATACCCCATCAATCCATATCCTATTAAAAGGTCATATGAATTTAATTTTGGTGAAAAACATTTTCTTTAGAAATATTACAGCCACTTTTTTTTTTTAGAAAAGTGCAGAATAAAGACTATTATTTTTGTCAAAAAATTATTACAGTTGCGAAATAATTACATTTTTTACAGATCAAAAACAATCATAATTTTTACATTTGAGCAGTTGGCTGACAACTGCAATATGTTGGGCAGTACGGATCTCAAAGCCAATAGCATAACTAGGTTGACATCACATGTCATCATTATGTAGGAATCTCAAGGGTTGACAGAGACATGACATGATAGCAGAACTACACCAAGGACCTTGTTTGTATTTGTGCAGCAGGATTACACAAAAACTACAGGATGGGTTTGGTGAAATGTTCACCAGAGGTGGTCCTTGGGCTAGAGAGGAACCCATAACATTTTGGTGATGATCCGAGAATGCATACCTCGGCCAAGGCTTTTATCTTCTCACAGTGTGTTAGCAAGAATCCTCCAAAACTACTGGATGGATTTGGATGAAATTTTTACCAGAGGTGGTCCTTGGGCTAGAGAGGAACCCATAACATTTTGGAGGTGATCCATGAGGGACGGAAGGAGCCTTGGTGGAGGTATGCACTCTCTAAGTGCTTTTCTAGTTGTTATTGCAATACACATGAGCAAGCAATGGTAGACCAGACTGTCAGTGACTGAGAAGCTCCTTCTGGCCTGACGAAATTACTCCGGGAGTGCTCAAATCTCCTGACTGCTGACCTTGACCTTAAGCACAGCCTAGATGCAGACCCATCTAGGATGTGCTTTAAGTCAAGGTCAATGGTCCAGGAGGAGTAACGGTTTACATTAAATCTGAAATGCCTAGATTTATTGACCTTTGACAATGGCCTTGACCTCAACCTGGATACAGACTCTTCCTGAGGATCCTTATGAGTGAGTTTGGTGACAACTGGGGAAATTGCCTAGGAGGAGTACCAATTTTCATGAAATCACCTAAGTGCCCAGGTTTCCTTACTTTTGACCTTGAGCACAACCTAGATGCAGACCTATCTGAGGATCATTGTGAGTGAGTCTGGTGAGCATCCAGGCAATTTCTGAATGAATGAATGAATGAATGAATCTTTATTTCGGATAGATTAAAAGTAAAGATTAAAAGAAAGGAACAGAATAATATAACAAAGGGGGAAGAAAAAAAAACATCTTACAAGGTTAAATTAAACAATAACTCCTCTGATTATACAATTCAACATAAGTTGAAGTTTTTTTTGTTTTTTTTTTCTTCTTCACTTCCGGCGCCACACGAGTTGGCTGCCTTTTGCAACAGCGGCTCAATTCTGAGTCTTTTTTTTCCTTCCTCTCTCTTCTGATCCGGTGACAACTCTCTGATCCGGCACACCTTTCACTCCATATATATCACGGACACACAGATCGCCCCAAATGTCTCCCGAGCTGGTGGATGGAGCCACTGTTTATAGCAGGAGACGGTACAGCAGGGAAGAGCTGCTAGCACTCAACCGCCACCCGGTGCTAACGGAAAAACTCGACATACCGGGAGAACTGAGGCGAAAACGCTGTGGGTGCTGTGCTGGAGTAAGGCGGAAGGCAAGAAATATAAGGTACAGACCCACCCTCCCATCCGTTGTTATGGGGAATGTACAATCGTTACTGGGAAAGGTAGATGAGCTAGCGGCTATCTCCCGCTACAATAGCATATACCGGGAGTGTAGCCTGTTTCTATTCACAGAGACTTGGCTAACCGAATTAGCAGCAGATGCTAACATTGAACTGGAGGGTTTCCATGCGATACGGGCAGACCGAACATCAGACAGTGGCAAAGCAAGGGGCGGTGGAGTGATAATGTATGTTAACAACAACTGGTGCAGACCGGGACATATCACTGTTAAACAACAACACTGCAGCAAAGATATTGAGTTGCTAGCTGTTAGCATGCGGCCTACATATCTCCCGAGGGAATACTCACACGTGATCTGCATTATTGTTTATGCAAATCTGACGGTGAACGCTGGGACAGCGCGTGACGTCATCCATTCAGTAACTGGCAGGCTGCAGACAGAACACCCAGATGCTCTTCTCCTCATCTCAGGCGATTTCAACCATGTTTCACTGTCTCCCATTCTACCCACATTTACCCAGTATGTCACATGCCACACTAGAGACAATAAAACACTGGACTTATTCTATGCAAACACTAAGGAGGCGTACACCTCATCACAACTCCCCCCACTCGGGAGATCGGATCACAATTTGGTTCATCTCCGGCCGGTGTACAAACCCCTAGTGCACAGACAACCTCCGGCCGTGCGCACAGTGAAGTTATGGTCTGAGGAGGCAATGGACACTCTAAAGGGCTGTTCTGAAACCACCGCCTGGGAGCAGCTCTGCGATCCACATGGTGAGGACATCGATGGCCTCACTCACACCATCACGGACTACATCAGCTTCTGTGTGGACAACACCGTTCCCACCAAGACCATACCAACCAGGGTTTGTTGTTCAAACAACAAACCCTGGATCAACCCTGAGATAAAAACACTTCTGAGAGAGAAGAAGAGGATCTTCAGGTCGGGGAACAGGGAGATGCTGAAGTCCGTACAGAGGGAGCTGAGGAGAAAGATCAGAGAAGGCAAGGACAGCTTCAGGAAGAAGATGGAGGACAAGCTGCAACACAGCGACATCAGCGGGGTCTGGAGAAACCTTAAAACCATCTCTGGGCTCCAGAATACCTCCCCCCAGGCCACGGGGGGCAGGGAGTGGGCGAACAATCTGAATCTGTTTTTCAATAGGTTTGACCAACCGCCCTCCCCCGACTGCACAACAACCACTGCTGCCTCTAAAGACATCAAGTCCTGCTGCCCACTCCCCACTCCACCAACACCCCCCCACTCCCAACACACAGCCCCCCAACCTGACCCTCACTAAGACCCAGGTGAGGACGGAGCTGAGGAAGATCAAGGCGAGGAAGGCGTCGGGACCGGACGGCATCAGCGCAAAGCTCCTCAAGTCCTGTGCAGACCAGCTGTGTGGGATTGTGGAGTACATCTTCAATCTGAGCCTGAAGCTGGGGAGGGTACCACAGCTGTGGAAAACATCTTGTGTGGTACCTGTACCAAAGACTTCCCACCCCAAAGATCTGAACAGCTACAGACCAGTGGCCTTGATGTCCCACATGATGAAGACCCTGGAGAGACTGCTCCTTGCTCACCTCTGCCCCCTGGTGGGACCAGCGATGGATCCACTCCAGTTCGCCTACCAGCATGGCATTGGGGTGGAGGATGTGGTGATCTTCCTCCTTCACCGTTCTCTGTCCCACCTGGAGAAGCCCGGGAATGCGGTGAGGATCATGTTCTTTGACTTCTCCAGCGCTTTCAACACCATCCAACCGATGATCCTGAAGGACAAGCTGCTGTGCGCAGGGGTGGACCAGCACCTGCCATCATGGATCCTGGACTACCTCACAAACCGGCCTCAGTTTGTGAGAACCCGGGACTGTGTGTCCGACACGATCATCGGTAGCACGGGGGCCCCCCAGGGAACGGTTTTGGCTCCCTTCCTGTTCACCCTTTATACTGCGGACTTCTCACACAGCACAACACACTGCCATCTACAGAAGTTCTCTGATGACTCTGCGATCGTTGGCCTCATCTCCAACGGAGATGAAGCTGAGTACAGAGGGCTTATCCAGGACTTCGTGGACTGGTGCCATCGGAACTGCCTCCAGATCAATGCGAGGAAAACTAAGGAGCTGGTGGTGGACTGCCGCAGGCAAGGACAACCCCTCACAGCACCAGTAAATATACAGGGAACAGACATCGAGATGGTGACATCCTATAAGTACCTGGGTGTTCATCTGAACAATAAACTAGACTGGTCACACAATACTGACGCACTCTACAAGAAGGGACAGCGCAGGCTGTTCCTACCGAGGAGACTCAGGTCTTTTGGTGTACAAGGGGCGCTGCTGAAGACATTCTATGACACGGTGGTGGCATCAGTCATCACTTTTGGAGTGGTCTGCTGGGGCAGTGGCATTACAGCAGTCGATAGGAAGAGACTGAACAAACTGATCAAGAAAGCTAGCTCTGTCCTGGGGCAGCGCCTTGACCCAGTGGAGGAGACAGGAGAGAGAAGGACGGTGGCTATACTGTCATCTCTGCTGGAGTCTGAGTTCCACCCTATGCAGGACATACTGAATGCACTGAGGAGCTCATTTAGCAGCAGACTACATCATCCCAGGTGCACAACCGAGAGGTTTCGCAGGTCCTTCCTACCTACGGCTGTCAGATTGTACAACCTAAGCTGGGCTGCTCACAGAGATAGCAAAAAGACGTGACAACCTAATAGTTTTGAATGCAAAAGACGCAATAGACTTACACAATGGTCCCCTCCGGTATACAACTAGGAAAATACCGGTCGCTATGGAGGGTGAGAATATGTATGGGTACATAATCATACCATGTAGGATAACTAAGTAGACGGTTGTGCTGTTTCATTCCATCTAGCTACAATGCTCCGCACTGTGTGTGTTTATATATATATTTATATATTTACTCCATCTAGCAACAATGCTCCACACTGTGTGTGTTTATATATCTACATATTTATTCCATCTCGCTACAATGCTCCGCACTGTGTGTGTTTATATATTTACATATTTATTCCATCTAGCAACAATGCTCCACACTGTGTGTGTTTATATATCTACATATTTATTCCATCTCGCTACAATGCTCCGCACTGTGTGTGTTTATATATATATTTATATATTTACTCCATCTAGCAACAATGCTCCACACTGTGTGTGTTTATATATCTACATATTTATTCCATCTCGCTACAATGCTCCACACTGTGTGTGTTTATATATTTACATATTTATTCCATCTAGCTACAATGCTCCGCACTGGGTGTTTATATACTCATATATTTATTCCATCTCGCTACAATGCTCCGCACTGTGTGTGTTTATATATCTACATATTTATTCCATCTAGCTACAATGCTCCGCACTGTGTGTGTTTATATATTTACGTATTTATTCCATCTAGCTACAATGCTCCGCACTGTGTGTTTATATATTCACATATTTATTCCATCTAGCTACAATGCTCCGCACTGTGTGTTTATATATTTACATATTTATTCCATCTAGCTACAATGCTCCGCACTGTGTGTTTATATATTCACATATTCATTCCATCTAGCTACAGTACTCCACACTGTGTGTTTATATACTCATATATATTTATTCCATCCAGCTACAATGCTCCGCACTGTGTTTATATATTTATATATCTATCCCATCTAGCTACAATGCTCCGCACTGTGTGTCTATATATATATATTTATATTTATATGTACATATGTATACTTGCTGCTCTTGTTTTTTCTCTTGCCTTCTGATTGTTGCTCTGAGTGTTGCTATCCCTGTGCTGTTGCAATCCTGGAATTTCCCCATTGTGTGACTAATAAAGGCTTATCTTATCTTATCTTATCTTATCTTATCTAAGTTATCCGAAATGGGTGGTGGCTGAAGCCACAGCTTATATTGCCCACCCATATTCCATCCAAGAATTCAAAAGAAAAACAAGCGCGATTACAATTCAGAACAAAGCTAAGACAAAACGTGACAAAAATCTAAGCAACAGCACAACACAGACTGAATATGATAATTCTTATGTGATTTTACATGTTATCTTGTATATATGTTAGGAGTATTTCTTCCTTTAGTTTTTGTTTAAATTGTCCAAGCGTTGTACATGATTTTAATTCAGGTCCAAAAGCATTCCACAGTCTGACTCCTTGCACTGAGACACAGTGTTGCTTGGTGGTAGTTCTCACTGAAGGTTTTTGAAATATACATGTTCCTCTGAAATGATATTGTTTCTCCCTTATTTGTGTCAACTTTTGGATATTTGCGGGCAGTGATAGATTCTTCACTTTAAACATTATTACTGCAGTTTTAAAGTCAACTAGATCTTTCAGCTTGAGACCCAAAAAGGATTAAGCGGAAGAAGATGGATTTATCCTTTTTTTTTTTTTTTTTCCTTTGAAAGACAAGGAAGATGGAGATGGCGATACATATTGAATAACAATGGCCCCAAAACTGAACCCTGTGGGACTCCACAAGTAACCTTCAGTAACTGTGAGTTTTTGCTACCAACACATACACACTGGTATCTGTTCCTTAAGTAACTACATAACCAGGACAGTGCTACCCCCCCCAATACCATAATTTTGTAGTTTCTTTAATAACAAATTATGATCCACTGTATCAAATGCTTTTTTAAGATCCAGGAATACCCCAAATGAATACTCTTTATTTTCAACGGCAGTTGATATTTTTTTCTATAAATTCCATTAGAGCAAATGCAATTGTCCTCTTGTGTCTGAACCCATATTGCTGCTCACGCAATAAATTATTCTTCATTATGAAGTTGTCAGTTCTCTCACTGAATATTTTTTCAAGTATCTTGGAAAACTTATAATATCTTATATATCGGAAAATCTTATATATCAAAATCTTATATATCGGAATTACTTTAGCTATTTTCATTGCATTGGAAAATATACCTGTTTGGAGAGACAGGTTACAAATATACGTCAGTGGCTTCACTAAGCATTCAATGATGGTTTTGACTAAAAGCATGTCAATACCGTCACAATCTGTAGATGTTTTACTTTTAAACGATTTAACAATTTCAATGACCTCTCTCTCGTCTGTGTTCTTTTTGAAAATGGAGTCTTTTAAAGCAATGTTTTTGCCTTATTGTGTCACCTGTAGGTGCCGTAATGGGTATTTCTTGAGCCAAATTAGGACCAATGTTAACAAAAATTTATTAAATTAATCTGCAGGTGAGACTGCATTCACACTCTGAGTCGTTTTTTTTTTTGAAAGATTGGTTGGGTAGCTTGTATTTCTGTTTTAATTTCCAAGAATATTGTTAAGTATTGTCCATGTATTTTTAATATTATCTCTGTTTTTCTCCAACTCTTTACTGTAATAGTCTCTTTTACTACATCTCATTATATATGTTAACTTATTTTTGTATGTTTTATACCACTGCTCGCTACCTACCTTTGTATGTTTTATACCACTTCCTAGGAGGAGTAGCGATTTTTCTGAAATCACATAAGTGCCCATATCTTCTGACCTTTGACCTTGACCATGACATTAAGCACAACTTGGATGCAGATGTACACAGAGATTATTGTGAGTGAGGTTGGCAAGCATTGCCACAGTTTCCTACAAGAAGTAGTGATTTTTCTGAAATTGCATAAGTGCCCAGCTCTCCTGACCTTTGACCTTGACCTTCAGCACAACTTGGATGCAGGCTCACCTGAGGATCACTGTGAATGATCTTGGAGAGCATCAGGGCAAATGCCTAGGAGGAGTAGCAATTCCGGTGAAACATGGATGGATGAAGAAATGGATGGACAGACAGACGGACGGATGCCACATCATCACATTAGCTCCTTTTGGCTTTGCTGGAATGAGCTAAAACTGAGCTATTCCATCTCACAGCAGACTGTAATGTATTGAGATTTTGGGGGAGGGGTAAATTAAATTTTCCCAAGTAGCATATGCAGTCAGACTGATAGCACATATGAGTGTTTGGCACAGTGAGCAAACACTGCATACTTTTTGCTGAAGGGAACTTCTATCTTCTTCTTAATGATTTTTCCTTTTCTCTGTCATTCAACTGCTGTTTGTGTCTGTTAGTGTTGTGTAGCTCATATTAGAGCATGTTGAACTTGAGAAGTCCTGGCAGGCACATCAGAGCTCTAAATGCATTTTTGTTTGGTAAAATGTTTTTCATACAGTCTCTGTGTCTCAATCCAACAGACGTTTAGCTTGTCTTGTACATAGATTATATTTAAGTGAATGTTTAACTTTGGCAAACAACTTTAGTCTGACTTCATTAGTTAAAGTAAATGAGGTAACACTTATGTCTTGTTTAACCTAAGTCTTGTTTTACTAAAGGACTCTGACAACATAGAATTTGGGCCAAATTCAGAAAAAACAGCAGTCTTGCCAGGAGGACTTACATTTAACATTTTTTTTTAACTCTTCACAGCACAACCTACAGCAAGAGCCACACATTAAAACAAGTTGTTATAACTTTGTATGGAGGAGGTTTAAAGGAAGGTGGTGACCTTGTTAGCTGGTCAGCAGGAAGTGAGAGAATGGCCGAGCTGGCCAATCTCAAATCACTGAGGCTGGAGAGTGCATCCAGATGTTGATCTCATATTTTCCTTCAACTCAAGCAGACCAAGGCTGTAAAAATAACAGGGCAAACAGCCACCATGGCCTTCCTGCCACTCCAATGAGAGATCAGATGGGAAGTCAAATATAGAACTACTGTCTTCTTAGTGATGAGATTATGCTTTTTTGTCTTGGAAGGGACAGTATAACAATAAATTACTTTGTCTTACTAAACTTGGATCACCATATTATATTCATAAATATATCTTTGCAGTTTGGCTCATGTTCATATTAAGCCTTGATAGAGCCATTCGAATGAACTGTGTGTAATAAACATAGCAGAATCTTACCGGACACAAGAATGTCATTGCGGAGGGCACAGACGGCATACTCTGACTTGGTAAATTCTGGTAGTTTTGCCAGTGCTTTCCATTCTCCTGTGACTGGATCATAACATTCAGTGTAGGGGAGGTTGAAGCCCCCCACTCGCTCACAGCCACCCACCACAACAATCACCTCTGTGTAGCCAGTCGACCTATAAAGAAGAGAACAAAGTGTGGAGCTGTGAAAATTAGATATGGAGGGTGGATTAAAAACTATCTGAATCAAAAGGCTTCTTACAAGGAAGGTATCCATCTCAGGCACAACAAAAAGCACTTGAGGCTAGACTCAGAGTACATTTCCATGATCACAAATCTTTTCTCAAAGGCTGCACAACACCATGCTTTAGATATAGTGGCATTTCCTATGGAGGAGCTATTTAACTACAGCTACTTGTTTCCTACTTTTACTATTTTGGACTGACACCAGATCTAGCGCTGTATAGCACAGATGATAACTAAGCATGTGCATAATTTATTTCTGTCACATTTGTCCATCTGCCCACTTGGCCTGTGAAAGAGGGGTTTAGAATTGTTTCAAGTACTACATCAATAATGAGACAGTCTGGCCCAGCGGACAACTGTGTGTGAGTGTGCACGTGTGTTCGATTAAAATCCCAGGAGAACAGACGCCTCCAGACGCCAAGATGAGAATCAGGTATCTGTTTTGAGCGGGAAAAGTCTCGGCCCTTAGGGCAAACAAAGCAGACAGAGTGGTTACCAACTGTTTGATTAAATTTCTGATATGCAAATATCTAGATTAAAAAAAATAATCTGAAAACAACATGCCAAACAGACTTTAACTGTCAACTGGCACGCTATCAGGCACTCTTCCCACTTTTTAACTCTTAACAAGTCACAAAACAGAAGCAGCTGTCAACCGTATGGTGTGTTTTGACTCTTATTCAGAGGGCTTCTGTCAACGCCAGCCTTTGTCCTCCTTCAGGGATCATGTTCTGACGTCCATCTGGACACTCAGTAAAGCTTATACAGGTGAACACATCAGTGCAGTGCGTTACACCGCTGGTATGACAAGAAGACTCATCATTTTGGAATTGTCATGTCCAGCATCACATAATTTTTTTTTTTCTTTTCAGATATCTAGTCTGTGCAGGAACATGCCCTGCCTTCTTCATTACCATTTCCAGTTCAAAGTAAGGCTTACAAAACAAAGCTTTGTCAAGGAGACACTTGTCTATTCAGTGTAACAACACTCCCTGTCTGTCTCACACGCATACAAAGACATGCATGTTAGGTTAAATGGTTGTTCTAAATTGTCCCTAGATATCTTTCCTATAGGCCCTTAGAATAGAGGGTTAGTACTAGTGAAAGCGCTTTGAGTGGTCTTTGTGACTAGAAAAGCGCTATATAAGTGCAGGTTAGTTAGTTAGCATACATATGACAACAATAACACTGCCTGGAGCACTGAGTTCATGCACAAGTTGGAAAATCTGACTATAAAGCTTGGAATAAATGTTATTAGCCATTGAGCTAAGATTATCATATGGCAGAAATGTTTAGCTAAAAGCATTAAACAAAATATTTTATATAATAAAGATATCTTTCAGTTACAGTATGTGACTGAGGCATAAACAGCAGGTCAACAAGTCAGACAACATCTACAGGCTATCTAGGCCATTTGTCATGTTCTTTATACAGGGAAGTCAAATCACCTGCGCGGACGGGTTCTGGGTGACATCATTTCATTTCCTAGCACGTGGTAGCGCCTGGCCTCGTGGAGAAGCTGGTAGCACTCTGGAGCATTCTGGATGAGCTGATCGCCCTCCACAGTCTGGACAAAGTAGTTGGGGTGCAGGAGGGGCAAGCGGACATGGTGCAGCAGAGCCTTCAGCATTGGTCTCCTATTTTCCACACTGTGGTACACCCAACGCATCACTGCCTCAAACACCATCTCCTCCTTACTGACGGACAGCTCATCACTGCTGATGTAGTCTTCCAGCTCTTCTTCAAGTAGGGCGAGGAACTCCTCATGCAGAGCCACCTCTGAGAAGTTGGCCAAGGCATAACTGCGGCAGCGGCTAGCTAGCTGTTTCAGAGAATGCGCATCTGCAAAACGCTGGATACCCAGGCAGTTGCATGGGTCCAGTTGGTCCTCCAAGAACTTTGCACAGGCGTCACGCAGTGTGGAAATCTGGAAGAGGCTGGAGGTTTCAAAGAGGAACTGAACATTCTCAGTGGTGATTTTGGCACGGCCAGTGTAAACATAGGTGAGGAGGGAGTCCATCGCCTCGGCTAGGATGCCATTGATCTCAACCAGCATCTCACGGCTCTCACGATGATCATTGCAAAACATGGCTCTGAAGTAGGAAGAGCAGGCAGAGAGCACGGCACGGTGGCAGGGAAACTCACGACCCTGCACACTGATGACCACATCGGTGAAAAGGCGGCAGTCACGAAACTCATTAAATACCTGCAGGATGCCCTCTGAATGAGATGCGCCAGAGCAGAAATCCAAGACATCCTGGCTGCCTGGAGTTTTAGATTCAACCTCAAACACCTTAGGAGACAAAAAGATGTGTAAAACTATGGAAATTTAATTAGATGTAACAAGGGCTTTAGGACTGATGTTTCTTAAAATAGCACCTTGCGTTTGACAGCGGGTGAGTCTCTGATCCCAGGGTCTTCCCTGTTCAGCCTCCTTCCAAGAATCAACACCATGGCTGCCACTTTCAATAGAAACCTTCTCCAAACTTTAGGTTTTAAAGAAGGAAAAAACACGGATTATTAAACATTGTCATAATTGCACCCTATAGTATGGGAGCACGAGAAAGCAGAGAAAACATCCTGAAGATATTAAGCAACTTAATTAAATTGCTGTATTGTTAATTGAGAAAATTCATCACAAGCAAAACATAGAGCATGACCACAAAACATGTGCTCAAAAGTCCTAGAACACATGCAAGCTCCACAAACATGTCTAAACCCATGGGGAACTGACAGAAAGTCTTACATCACATATAAGAAGAAAAAAAAAAAGAATTCCAAGAAATGTAATTTGAGAGACCTCCAGCCTAGCTTTTGCTGTTTCAACAGTTGCGCCCTCCAGAAATATGGACCGCGTGAGACCAGGGGATGACAAACAGAGATACAGGCAGGAGGGAAGTTGAGCAATGGTTAGAAGGCAAACCCACATGTCAGTCAGGTTTGTTTTGAAAAAAGGATAGCATCAGCATAATAGAACGGGGAAAGGAAAGTTAACGCACAGAGCTGCCAGAAGGCTGACCCCCCACTGTAGCTTTCACTGCGTACTGTAGCCGTGTGGCCTAGGGTCAGTGAGACAGAAATCAGTGCCTCCCCTATACACCACACGCTATGGAAGGGAATTAACTTAACTAAGGGATACTACTGAACATGTACATAGTTGAGGGTACTTGGTCTGTTTTTATATATATAATAAAACACCTTATATCAGGAAAAATGTTTCCACATGAATAACAATTTAGTGGTGGTGGTGGTCATTCACAAATTTAGCCTAAGGTACGAACGTATAAGCATAAATATGCTAAAATATACATGTATATATTTTTTTTGCTAGAATAAAGGGGTAAAAATATAAAATATGCTAATTTGCAACTTAAACCACCAATTTCCGTCAGAAAGTCCAACATTTACGAGAAAAAAGGTGCAAATTCGTGGGCTGGGAAAAAAAAAAAAAAAACCCTCACATTTCCAAAAAGTCGTGAATTGACAAGAAAAAACAAGAAATGCACATTTGTATAAATTGTGAGGCCATGGAACAAGACTTTCGGTCGGCCTCAAAGAGATTCTGGCAAACTGTCCGGCGGCTCAGGAGGGGAAAGCAGCTCCCCGTCCACACTGTGTATGGTGCGGATGGGACACTGTTGACTTCGACTGGGAATATCGTCGGGCGGTGGAAGGAATACTTCGAGGATCTCCTCAATCCCACTGATACGCCTTCCACAGAGGAAGCAGGGTTTGGGGACGAGGGGGATGACTCGCCTATCACAGGGGCTGAGGTCGCCAAGGTGGTTAAAAATCTCCTTGGTGGCCGGGCCCCGGGGGTGGACGAGATTCGCCCTGAGTACCTCAAGGCCCTGGATGTTGTTGGGTTGTCATGGTTGACACGCCTCTGCAACATTGCGTGGAGGTCGGGGGCAGTGCCTTTGGCATGGCAAACCGGGGTGGTGGTTCCTCTCTTCAAAAAAGGGGACCGGAGGGTGTGCTCCAACTTTAGAGGGATCACACTCCTCAGCCTCCCTGGGAAGGTCTATGCCAAGGTACTGGAGAGGAGAGTCCGGCCGTTCGTTGAACCTCGGATTCAGGAGGAGCAATGTGGTTTTTGTCCTGGCCGTGGCACATCGGACCAGCTCTTTACCCTCTCGAGAATTCTTGAGGGTTCGTGGGAGTTTGCCCAACCAGTTTACATGTGTTTTGTGGACTTGGAGAAGGCATTTGACAGCGTCCCTCGTGGATTTTTGTGGGGGGTGCTTCGGGAGTATGGGGTATCGGGCTTGTTGTTAAGAGCTATTCGGTCTCTGTACGACCGTTGTGAGAGTTTGGTTCGTATTGCCAACACTCGGTCGGAGTCATTCCCAGTGAGAGTTGGACTCCGCCAGGGCTGCCCTTTGTCACTGATCCTGTTCATAATTTTTATGGACAGGATTTCTAGGCGCAGCCAGGGAATGGAGGGTGTCATGCTTGGTGACCACAGGATTTCATCTCTGTTGTTTGCAGATGATGTTGTCCTGTTGGCTTCATCCAGCAATGACCTACAGCTCTTGCTGGGACGGTTTGCCGCTGAGTGTGAAGCGGCTGGGATGAGAATCAGCACCTCCAAGTCCGAGTCCATGGTCCTCAGCCGGAAAAAGGTGGACTGTCCTCTCCGGGTTGGGGACAGGCTCCTGCCCCAAGTGGAGGAGTTTAAGTATCTTGGGGTCTTGTTCACGAGTGAGGGGAAAATGGAGCGAGTGATCGACAGACGGATTGGAGCAGCATCTGCAGTGATGCGGACGTTGTACCGGTCTGTTGTGGTGAAGAGGGAGCTTAGTTCTAAGGCAAAGCTGTCGATTTACCAGTCAATCTACGTTCCTACCCTCACCTATGGTCACGAGCTTTGGGTAATGACCGAAAGAACGAGATCGCGGATACAAGCGGCTGAAATGAGCTTTCTTCGTAGGATTGCTGGACTCACCCTCAGAGACAGGGTGAGGAACTCAGTCATCCGGGAGAGGCTCAGAGTGGAACCGCTGCTCCTCCACATTGAAAGGAGTCAGTTGAGGTGGTATGGGCATCTGATTAGGATGCCTCCTGGACGCCTCCCACTTGAGGTGTTTCAGGCACGTCCCACTGGGAGGAGACCCCGGGGTAGACCCAGGACTCGGTGGAGAGACTATGTCTCCCAGCTGGTCTGGGAACGCCTTGGTATCCCCTCTGAAGAGCTGGAGCAGGTGGCTGGGGAGAGGGAAGTCTGGGCTTCTCTGCTTGAACTGCTGCCTCCACGACCTGGACCTCCGGAAAAGCGGTAGAAGATGGATGGATGGATGGATGGATGGATGACATCAGATCTCCTACTGATGTAGATATTTTAGCAATTATCATAGTGTTGTTGCTTTTTTTATGTGTCCTTTGCTTCCATGAGGTCACTTACCTACCGCCACCTTATTTTTAGCTTGACCTTTTCACGTCAGTGACGTCAGGCTGATGAAGGACAGGTTTAACCAGAGCTTGTGACTAATACGCACAAATCGTGATTATAAAGTAGTGGGACATAAACTATAGTGAATGATGATGATAATAACAGGCTAACAACGAACAACGCAATTTTACTGCTTCGCTTACAATCCAGGTAAATTCAAAATGCCTAATCACAATGCTCGAAAAACGGTAACGGTGATTATAGTTGCTCACTACTGTGTCTTGGCGTTAATTTAGCTTTAACATACGTGTCGATACGCAAAGACGCGTTCAGGTTCCGTCTGGCTCAGCGGACCCGTCTGCTGGCCGCACACAAAGGAGCTCTGCTGTGCTCGTGCCGACCGTTAGTCGCTAAACATGTTTTTAAAAAGCAGCCTGGCGTTTGACGATTTCACACAAGCTGGGAGAAGTGAAACAATAAATGACCCACAGAGTTCAACAATTCCCTTTATTTTAGACAAAAGTTGTTACCTCGGGCAGAAATTTCCAGACGAAGCTTCCTCTTCGGTTACAAGTTGATTAAAAAAAAAAAAAAAACCAAAACGCCAGAGGACAAAAAAAATAGAACTGTATCCTGGAAAATGGTGTTTATTGGTATCTTTTTTAAAAAAAATATGCCCTCGAATGGTTATGAAATAGTAAACGGTCTGTTATTATACAGCCGGGACATTTGACTGGTGGCGAAGATATAAACAAAGGACTGAACAACTGTAAACACAGAGACGTATTTATACTTCTCACGCAGCTGCTCCCTTGCCTCTGGTAGCACAGCATTATGGGAAATGAAGTTCTATTTCAAAACGTACCCTTTGGGTTCATTGTGCTTTGAAACACCACTTCCCATGTTCCTCCGATTCTCCACGTGGCTTCTTTGTTTGCAAACAAACTTGCAGTTTTTAGAGAAAAAAAAAAGTTCGTGACGGCTACGTTAAAATATAGGAAAACACTTAACGGTCACCGGTGCAGACGTGTAAAGAAAACTACATTTATATCAACTTTAAACAGTAGACTACCTTTTGTAAAACTAGAAGTCTAGTGTAATAATTATGTTATTTCTACAGCGCCAGCCTGAAGGCGGAAGTGCCTGCAGAGAATCATAACATGATCCAGCTGGATTTTGAAAAAAAAACCAAAACAAAAAAAACCCAGCATGAAACGTAGCAGGCCGCACTTGTCAGGTGAGGATGAGGAGGAAACGTTCTTCTGGAACAAAGGATGTCACAACTTCCACTGAATGTTGCACAACATTTCCGTGAGCTGAGTTCCTCAGAAAAGGAGCCACGTTCTATGGATGGCATACCAAAAATGTTCCCAGTCACGTGTTTGTACAAAAAAATGCGGATAATTGAAGGCTGGTGTGACATATGCGCCCATACACACACAATCATCAGTAAAAGAGGAAGTCAGCAGAGGATAGCAGTGATGTGTTTGTATGCACCTCATTTGTAACTGTTGGGTAATAGCAGCCCATCATCATAATTAGAGAATAAGGAGATACAAACATTTTAATGGGAACATGTAAACCAGCTAATACAGAAATAAATCAAAGATTTCTAATAACAATCTTAAAAACGTAACAATTCATGGCCTGATTTATGATTTAAAAAAACTGTAGAGTGCTTTAAATTACTTTTGTTGTGATGACAAACAAAGGTGAACCAAAGTTGAATATCTATTGCACAACCGGCACACAAGCAGAAGTAGAGGGCCGCATATTGGCCAAGTACCAAGCAGATGCAGCTAAGTTTTTGCTGCAGGGAAAAAGTAGGCAGATGTGTCCCTCTACTGTTGATCTGCTGTACTCATCCACAGAAAGCACACAGATGCAGAAACAAACCCTGCAGTCAGGCTACTTTTCAATCACTCAGAGCTTAATTTATATAGTACTTTTCATACAAAAAGTTGTAACACAAAGTGCTTTTCTAAACACTCTTCTTGACTTAAACTGCCAAGTCTGTGATCACTTAGTGTTGCCAGTTTTAGGCTAAAGGCTCTGAAGGCAAATGAGTCGGATGCTGTATTACTATGGCTATAAAACAGAGGATTACTTTTATGTAACAATATTAAAATGCATCTGTTCTTGAAATGCATCTGTACTTAATGCATCTGTACTTAAAAAAATAGTCACTTATTTGAATGTGACATTTATGGGTCACAATTTGAATGAAATGAATGGTTTAGTTTCCTCTTAAAGGGCTACACACATACTGTATCATACCAAAATATAGCTTTTTTTATGATACTGTGATCTGGTTGGGAACTCTGTGGCGTTTCAGCAGCAGCACTAGACTATCTGAGAGCTCTCTGTACCTCAGCCCATACAGATATGGTGCAAATGCCCTGGGCAGCAACATAAAAAAGCACATGTTGACAACAGAGATCCACACATGGACATCTTTTATGTCTTCTCTTGGGAACAGAAAGAGTTCCAGGATAAATACAAAGCCAGGGGCAAAGTACAGCAGGAGCAGGGTGCTGTGGGCCAGCAGGGTTACCCGGGCCCTGGAGAAGCGGTTCTGCCAGATTCCTTGAATCCTTGTTTCCATATAGAGTCGAATGTAGCAGTAAAAAATGAGTACTGCACAGATGAGGGCTGCTACCAAGAGGTAGATGTGTACGCCGACTCGCTTCTCAGCCTGAATGAAACCGAGAGAGATGAGAACCAGGCACAAAGCCACTTTTTCTTGGTGAATTCTCGACTCCAGCTCCATCTGGATTACAACGGTGACAGGGTAAATGGCAGAAATCACCCACACACACACCAGTATGCAATATGTGCGGGCAGGTGGAAAGATGTCACGGTAACGGAGAGGCCAGCGAACTGCAGCATAGGTGTCGCCCACCATGAGGGTGACCGTGAGGATGGCGCAGGAGTAAGTGGCGACGGTGACCGCCGTGAGCAGCTCACAAACCAGCCAGGTCAACTGGGTTTTGACTGCGTTAAGAATCACAGTGACCAGGTTGGAGAGAACAAAAATCATGTCTGCTGTCAGGGTGTTGGCCACCAGAAGGTAACGGTTCTCCTGACGCAAGGCCCGGGAAAGGAAAATGCATGTCAGGAGAACAGGGTTGGCAAGCAAGGTGGCCAGGGTGATAACTGTGGTTGGGATGAAAAAAAATTCCAGGTGCCACTGCCGCAGAGTCTCCTCCCACTCCTCCGTGAAGTTTGAAATAACCATTGCTGCTGACATTGTAGAGGCTGGTAACAACGTTCTTTAGGATGTGCTCACTTCTTCTTCAAGTAATATCCTTTGTGGGGGAAAATGAAAATATTTTTAAATATATAAAATACTGAAAACAACTTGCATTTTTAAAATAATAAAAGCTACATTACACTACAGTTCATCTGACTACTATGGGCAAATATGTCTCTCCATACAAATGATCGATTATTAGATACAACCTTTAGACACTTGTGGAGTTAATACAGTGCATCCAGAAAGTATTGACAGCGCTTCACTTTTTGCACATTTTGTTATGTTAGTCTTATTCCAAAATGGATTAAATTCATTTTTCCTCAAAATTCTACACACAATACCCCATAATGACAACATGAAAAAGTTTTATTTTTTTTTTAGATTTTTGCAAATTTATTAAAAATAAAATACTAAGAAATCACATGTACATAAGTATTCACAGCCTTTGCCATGAAGCTCAAAATTGAGCTCAGGTTCATCCTGTTTCCACTGATCATCCTTGAGATGTTTCTACAGCTTAACTGGAGTCCACCTGTGGTAAATTCAGTTGATTGGACATGATCTGGAAAGGCACACACCTGTCTATATAAGGCCCCACAGTTGACAGTGCATGTCAGAGCACAAACCAAGCATGAAGTCAAAGGAATTGTCTGTAGACCTCCGAGAGAGGATTGTCTTGAGGCACAAATCTGGGCAAGGGAACAGAACAATTTCTGCTGCTTTGAAGGTCCCCATGAGCACAGTGGCCTCCATCATCCGTAAATGGAAGAAGTTTGGAACCACCAGGACTCTTCCTAGAGCTGGCCGGCCATCTAAACTGAGTGATCGAAGAAAAACAGCCTTATTCAGGGAGGTGACCAAGAACCTGATGGTCACTCTGTCAGAGCGCCAGCATTCCTCTGTGGAGAGAGGAGAACCTTCCACAAGGACAACCATCTCTGCAGCAATCCACCAATCAGGCCTGAATGGCAGAGTGGCCAGACGGAAGCCACTCCTTAATAAATGGCACATGGCAGCCCACCTGGAGTTTGTCAGAAGGCACCTGAAGGACTCTCAGACCATGAGAAACAAAATTCTCTGGACTGATGAGACAAAGATTGAACTCTCTGGCATGAATGCCAGGCGTCATGTTTGGAGGAAACCAGGTACCGCTCATAACCAGGCCAATACCATCCCTACAGTGAAGCATGGTGGTGGCAGCATCATGCTGTGAGGATGTTTTTTAGTGGCAGGAACTGGGAGACTAGTTAGGATAGAGGAAAAGATGAATGCAGCAACGTACAGAGACATCCTGGATGGAAACCTGCTCCAGAGCACTGCTGACCTGAGACTGGGGCAACAGTTTATCTTTCAGCAAGGCAACGATCCTAAGCACACAGCCAAGGTATCAAAGGAGTGGCTTCATGACGACTCTGTGAATGTCCTTGAGTGGCCCAGCCAGAGCCCAGACTTGAGTCCAATTGAACATCTCTGGAGAGATCTAAAAATGGCTGTGCACCGATGCTTCCCATCCAACCTGATGGAGCTTAAGAAGTGCTGCAAAGAGGAATGGGTGAAACTGCCCAAAGATGGGTGTGCTAAGCTTGTGGCATCATATTCAGAAAGACTTGAGGCTGTAATTGCTGCCAAAGGTGCATCAACAAAGTATTGAGCAAAGGCTGTGAATACTTATGTACATGCAATTTCTTAAGTTTTTTATTTTTAATAAATTTGCAAAAATCTCAAAAATATTTTTTCATTTGTCATCATGGGGTGTTGTGTGTAGAACTCTGAGGGGAAAAAATGAATTTAATCCGTTTTGGAATAAGGCTGTAACATAACAAAATGTGGAAAAAGTGAAGCGCTGTGAATACTTTATCGATGCACTGAATATTGGTCATCTAGGCAGATTACAGAATAGGAAAACCAATAAAGTCTGAAGCTTTTCCACTTGGACTGACTCTAGTGAAACTAAAGGGCCCAGGCTTTTTTATTACCCATCATTGTACAACATTTACAGCCTGTGTTAGATTACACTGATCAACACCAAATTTATTGTTTTAAGGTTTTTTTTAGCTGATTTAGGACAATTTTGATGTGCCGAATCCAAAAATCACATTGGTTTTGCTCAATCAGGTCAACTTTTTGAACTATGGCCACATGTTTTTTTACATTTTTGTTTACATGTATGGGTATTTTTGCTTTATATGATGCAAAATTCTTTATTTCTTGAAATTCTCTGAATTTTGAACAATGATGACGTAACATTCAATTTACACGTACTTACCTTTATCACTGTCTGCTGTTCAATTTACAGTACAACTGCTTACAACTTAGCATAAAAACCTGACCCGATCGAGAGAAACAGATGTCATTTTCGGATTCAGTAGCGCAAAATTGTCTTAAATCAGTTGAAAAAACACAGACAACTTACAAAAAAAATATTTTTGTTATGTTGTAAATAGTTGTGTAATTTTACTCTATTGTTTTGCATTTTATTAAAATGAGGAGCCAGTTTCTTGTTGACAGTATGGAAATATGAACAAACATCGGTGGAGTACCAAATAAACTTAAACATGCTTCAGCTACAGCTGAAAACAGGTTTAAAACTAGTTTGGCATTAGGATGTAATTTATCATTACAACAGGAAGGTAATGCATATATGACAATGCCATCAGCTCCCTTAAATGCAAGAATATACAGAAACTGGAGCAATGTAAGCATGTTTTGTGGAAAATTATAAAAAAAAAATAAAGGTGAGTTATCTTACCAGATGGAAGGAACCTTTCTGTAATGCACATCCATTAAGCTTCGCTTGTATAAATCAATGGAGATTTTGCTGAACATCTCTTTCACTGGCCTTATCTAATGTGCTTTTTTGTTGACTCATAGAGACAATAAGGGGATGGAGAAAGCTACGGCCACTTAGCTGTCACGTAGTTACAAGGCGGAGCTTTTAATCCTCTTTTCCTGGTGCTCATGCTTCTGCTTTTAGCATGTTTATTGAATAAAACCCATTGTTTTTAAAAACTGATTTGGTTGTAAGGGGAAAAACTAACAGAAAATAGGTAGAGATTTTGAGCTTTTATTATGTTGTTAGCACTAAGACAAAATAAGGACGTGAAGTTTAATTTATGAGTCAATTAAGGGATGTCAAAGAACTGACAGTCTGTCAAAAATCTTCTGTGAGAAATTTCTCACAATGTTCACACCTTACAGCGGGGACTATTCCAGACAGTCCAAAGTCACACCTGCGTCGTCGCCTGTCACAACCTGATGTGGCCACTTAAATAAATCAGCTTCACTGCACAGGGTTTATTCAGTTTTCACATTATTATGTGTAAATGTGTGGGAGCGCGCGAGAATGCCTCAACCCAATTCACCAAACTGTTGTGTCATTACTTGTCATTTCCTTCTCCTCTTCCCATATCCACTTTTTCCACTAGTCTCCTCCTCATCACCATCACCGTCTTCTTCTTCTTCATCACCGTCAGCTTCAATCCTGCCCTGCTGCAGCTCTTCTTCCCGCCATTCTCTCGCTACCAGTTTCTGAAACACTTTGTACTCCTCTGCTGATGCCTGAGCAACACGTGTGAGGAAGGTGTCCTGGTCAGTGTTCAGGACAGCGGCCAGTTTGGGGTTGATAATCACTGTCTGCCCCTTCTTATCCGGAGTTACATACAGGCCACGCCGCTCCAAAAAGCTGTGTCGACAGCGCACCTCATCCAGAGAGACACGGAACAATCTGCACTTCACCATCTCCGCCTGTTTGACTCCCATCTTGAAGTACACGTACTGTAGAAAGAGATTACAAAGAATTAACTATTTGCAAGAACAAAATTGGCTTTAAAAAAAAAAAAAGCTTAATTTTTTGGATAAAAATCAAGGTAATTTTGACTAATTTTATTCTTTTCGTTGGATTTGTATTTGTACACAATATGACCAGTTTAGCAATCCTTTAAATATTGCTGAATTCCGATTTAGTTTTAGGTTATTTCCCAAAATTAATTTCGTCCATGTTTAGCACAATCCCAGCTCTACTAGACGTCAAACAAAAATCCATCAGGGCACACGTACACTGTCCCATTTGTCTTTCAAAGTCCGGATGGCTTGACTAGGTGAACACTGAACTGTTCACTTCTTCAGCTCAGGCACACACAGGAGAGGTGTGGTTAAGCACAGAACGGTTGCTCACACCCTCCCGATGTCCACGTTGGGTGATAACCTGAAAAAGAGGCAACGGTACTCAGGCCCACAGCAAAGCTAGTGCGGCTGACTGAAGGGGGGGGGGGGGGGATGGACAGTTGTACGGAGTACACAGCAACTGGCACCAGTGTGAGCGCATCTTAACTTTTACAGGTGCATCTCAATGAGAATATCATAAAAAAAAGTTCACTTATTGCAGTAACTCACTTCAAAAAGTTAAACTCAAATTGTATAGATTCATTACACACAGAGTGATATATTTCAAGGGTTTATTTCTTTTAATCTTGATGATTATGGCTTCCAGCTAATGAAAACCCAAAATTCAGTTTCTCAACAAAAGAAAAGAAAAAGAGTATTGCATAAGATCAATTAAAAAGTGGATTTTTAATAGAAATGTTGGCCTACAGATAAGTATGTCCATGTACACACTCAACACTTGGTTTGGGCTCCTTTTGCATGAATTACTGTTAAAGTGGTGCACCATAGAGGTGATCAGCCTGTGGCACTGCTGAGGTGTTATGAAGGCCCAGGCTGCTTTGATAGCGGCCTTCAGCTTGTCTGCGTTGTTGGGTCTGGTGTCTCTCATCCTCCTCTTGACAATACGCCATGGATTCTCTATGGGGTTTAGGTCAGGCCAGTTTGCTGACCAATCACGCACAGTGACACCACGGTCATTAAACCAGGTATCAGTACTTTTTGCAGTGTGGGTAGGTGCCAAAGACGCTGATAAGCTTTATGGAGATGTTAATTTCATTTTCCACCAGGACTTGGCATCTGCTCACACTACCAAAGCATCAATACCTGGTTTAATGACCATGGTGTCACTGTGCTTGACTGGCCAGCAAACTGGGCTGACCTAAACCCCATAGAGAATCTATAGAGAATCTATGGCGTATTGTCAAGAGTAAGATGAAAGACACCAGACCCAACAATGCAAACGAGCTGAAGGCTGCTGTCAAAGCAACCTGGGCTCCCATAACACCTCAGCAGTAACATAGGCAGATCGCCTCCCTGCCACGCCACACTGATGCAGTAATTCATGTGAAAGGAGCCCAGACCAAGTACTGAGTGTGTACATGGACATACTTTTCAGTCGGCCAACATCACTCTATATATAATTGAAGAAAATCAGTCTGTCTGTGTCACGATCATAGGACTCGCTGTGACATCATCAAAGAGCATAAAACTTGCTACGACATCATCAAAGATCAAAGGCAGGCATCACTGAACGAGTGGTGACGTCATGGTGACTGTTTCCATGGGCACCATGTCAAAGAACAAAGGCAGATATCACCATGGCTACTGTTGCCATGGTAACAGTAACTTTCTACGGGCATGCAGAAACGCTTGCTTATACTTGGTTTCTACGGGCATGCACGGGTATGCACTAGTTTCTATTAAAAATCGAACTTATGTATCCTTTTGTCTTGGTGTCCTCTCTGACAAGCTGGAGCAGGTAGCTGGGGAGAGGAAAGTCTGGGCTTCTCTACCTGAACTGCTGCCACCACAACCTGAATCTCCGGAAAAGCAATAGAAGATGGATGGATGGATCTTATGTAATATTCTAATTTTTTGAGAAACTGAATTTTGGGTTTTCTTTAGCTGTAAGCCATCCAGCCATCCATCCATCCATCTTCTTCCGCTTAATCCTTTTTGGGTCACGGGGGTGCTGGAGCCTATCCCAGCATCTTCTGTCCAGGGTGTACCCTGCCTCTCGCCCAAAGGTACTGGGATAGGCCCAAAGCTGTAAGCCATGATCGTCAAAATTAAAAGAAATAAATGTATAAAATATATCACTCTGTATGTAATCAATGTATATAATATGAGTTTCATTTTTTGAATTACTGAAGCGAAGTTATTGATGATATTGTAATTTACTGAGATGCACCTGTTTTGTAATCATGCCAGTAAAGAAACAATGGTACAATTCATGCCCAACCACTAGATGGCGCACTATGGCTGTGTTCCAGATCCAGGAAATGAATTCTCAGCAAATTTCAAGAATTTTGTGTTCACACTGGAAATGTAATAATATAAAACACTGTGGAAGTACTGAAGACTCCTCTCTGCATTGCTCAATGGAAAGGCAAAGACTGCTTATAGTTAGAATAACTAAAACCTGTTTACCACATACTGTAGAAATTTAGGTATACATTTAACCCTAACCTGAGGGAAGCAGAATTCGGTTTTGAATCTCGTCTGAGGATGATGGAATGTAGAACCTCCATCTCCTTTCTCATTTAAAACTTCTCCTGAATGGTCTCACTAGACTCTCCAAAGAGATTTAAGGGGGTCAAAGGCTCATCAAAGCACAAAGAGCATTCCTTATTCAGGATGTCGGAGAGGTTGGGCCACAGATGACACTGTGTCACGACTGCGTATGCCATCGCTCTTCTGAAGGATACAGCCACTCCCAAGGCAAAGCTGCCGTCCCTGATGAAGAAGAGGGGCCAGTGAGCACTCATCCTAGACACGAAGAGGTAAAGGTGGCTTTGAGTGAGAGGAGGTGCCGGCTGCTCCACCAAGCAGAGCAGGAGCAAGTTGCAGGAACAAAAGTGAGCGTATCCCCTTTGCTTGTTTATGACAGAGACCGCCGTGGTGTTGTCAGTTTTGATTGGGATGTGCTGGCCTATCAAAACAGAGCGGAATGCTTCAGAGCAAAGAAACCTGCCAACTCTTCTAAGCAGCTGAAAGGCAGCCTAGGGTGCTCTTGGATACCAGGGCCCTCTCACTATTGTTCCCTTGCACAGCGTGCCCCACCCATTGAGGAAGGTGTCTGTGGAGACCACATTTACACTTTTTTTGTAAGATAACCATGTCTGTCGGGGAGCCCCGGTCCAGAAGGCCGCGCTTCCTCTAAGGGAACAGAGTCTTAAAACACTGGTTAGAACCCACCTCTGCAGATGCACAGAGGGTGACAGATGCAGAGCACGCATCTACCTGTAGAAGGCACGCATCCTTAGAAGGCCGAGCAGAGTCACTGCTATCATGAAGGCCACAACTCACAACAGCTGGCGAAGTGTGTAATAAGCTCCCCTCCAGAGAGGAACAGCGATTATATCCATAAACTTAAGTTTTGTGTTGCAGGGGAACAGTGGTTACATGCATAGCCATACTGAAAGTGATCAAGGCAGCTGTAGGACGTGGTCGCTCTCTTGATGCAAACATGCATGGCCAGAGACGGCGCTTATGTCCGGGCCAAGAAGAAAGACACTGGCTGGGGAACATAGTGCTTTTCTGTGGATTTATAGAGAACATGATTCGCCAGATGTGTAACAGAACGGCGGCATGATTAAAGCAATGATGTTTATGCCTTTTTTTTCTCTGTTTTCTATATGGATCAAGTGTGCCCTTGGCACATTTTAAAAAAGGCGTGGAGTGTGAGTGAAATCTCTAACGAGTGTGCACGGTGCTCATAAACCACTCCCTCGAAGGCAACCTGAGATATTTTCTGTGATCCAGGTGTATTGCTAAGTGAAAGAAAGTTAAGCCTCCGCTCTGGTGCGCTAAGATGCGTGTCCGCTTTGGATGAGGCCGGTGCACACGACTGTACATACACTTCATTTTTTTCGTCTACTAGGCCAAGCGTTTGCCGCATGCGCATAACTGTCATTTGTAGTTTCACCCCAGCCCTATAGGTAGTGACAATGCGCAGATGCATTCTTGTGTTGTTTTCAGGGCAAACTGTACAAGTGCAGATAACGGCGGACGTCTTCACACAGTTTCTCCTCAAATATTGATTCCATTTTCTGTTAAGCTGCTTGAATTACCGTTTTTCAACAATCTTCTCTGCTCAAGCTGCTGCAAAATGATTCATTCATTCTCGTCTTTCTCTTGTTCATCTAATTTGACTTTGTATGCTGCATCGGTTGCATCACCTCTTGAATGGGAGGCTGAGTCTTGCGCATGCATAGTCAATGTGCCCAAGCAACTGTGGTGATCCCGAGTGCGGGTCTACTCTGCGCTCGAGTCACTTATTATTTTTCTCCTTTTTGTCGCTTTATTTGGGCGTTTTGTGATGGTGTGTGTTGCGTCTCAAATTAAGAAGGAGTCGAGGTGACGTTTTATAGTTTTATTAGAGCACGAGCCAGGAACACAGGAGTCACTACCACTAGCCCGAGAGCCACAGCGAAGAGACAAGATGTCTCCTGCTACTGGCTTATATACCCCAGGTGACACCATCCCCCAGAGGCGGGGCGCCACCCCTCTCTGCACTAGGGCACCACCATAATAATACAGTGGGGTAAAAAAGTATTTAGTCAGCCACCAATTGTGCAAGTTCTCCCACTTAAAAGATGAGAGAGGTCTCCAATTTTCATCATAGGTATACCTCAACTATGAGAGACAAAATAAGAAAAAAAAATCCACAAAATCACATTGAAGGATTTTTAATGAATTAATTGGTAAATTCCTCGGTAAAATAAGTATTTGGTCAATAACAAAAGTTCATCTCAGTACTTTGTTATATACCCTTTGTTGGCAATGACAGAGGTCAAACGTTTTCTGTAAGTTTCACAAGGTTTTCACACACTGTTGCTGGTATTTTGGCCCATTCCTCCATGCAGATCTCCTCTAGAGCAGTGATGTTTTGGGGCTGTCGCTGGGCAACACAGACTTTCAACTCCCTTCAAAGATTTTCTATGGGGTTGAGATCTGGAGACTGGCTAGGCCACTCCAGGACCTTGAAATGCTTCTTACGAAGCCACTCCTTTGTTGCCCGGGCGGTGTGTTTGGGATCATTGTCATGCTGAAAGACCCAGCCACGTTTCATCTTCAATGCCGTTGCTGGTGGAAGGAGGTTTTCACTCAAAATCTCACAATACATGGCCCCATTCATTCTTTCCTTTACACGGATCAGTCGTCCTGGTCCCTTTGCAGAAAAACAACCCCAAAGTATGATGTTTCCACCCCCATGCTTCACAGTAGGTATGGTGTTCTTTCTCCTCCAAACACGACAAGTTGAGTTTTTACCAAAAAGTTCTATTTTGGTTTCATCTGACCATATGACATTCTCCCAATCCTCTTCTGGATCATCCAAATGCTCTCTAGCAAACTTCAGATGGGCCTCAACATGTACTGGCTTAAGCAGGGGGACACGTCTGGCACTGCAGGATTTGAGTCCCTGGCGGCGTAGTGTGTTTCTGATGTAGCCTTTGTTACTTTGGTCCCAGCTCTCTGCAGGTCATTCACTAGGTCCCCCCATGTGGTTCTGGGATTTTTGCTCACCGTTCTCGTGATAATTTTGACCCCACGGGGTGAGATCTTGCGTGGAGCCCCAGATCGAGGGAGATTATCAGTGGTCTTGTATGTCTTCCATTTTCTAATAATTGCTCCCACAGTTGATTTCTTCACACCAAGCTGCTTACCTATTGCAGATTCAGTCTTCCCAGCCTGGTGCAGGTCTACAATTTTGTTTCTGGTGTCCTTTGACAGCTCTTTGGTCTTGGCCATAGTGGAGTTTGGAGTCTGACTGTTTGAGGATGTGGACAGGTGTCTTTTATACTGATAACGAGTTCAAACAGGTGCCATTAATACAGGTAACGAGTGAAGGACAGAGAAGCCTCTTAAAGAAGAAGTTACAGGTCTGTGACAGCCAGAAATCTTGCTTGTTTGTAGGTGACCAAATACTTATTTTACTGAGGAATTTACCAATTAATTCATTAAAAATCCTTCAATGTGATTTTCTGGATTTTTTTTTTCTCATTTTGTCTCTCATAGTTGAGGTATACCTATGATGAAAATTGGAGACCTCTCTCATCTTTTAAGTGGGAGAACTTGCACAATTGGTGGCTGACTAAATACTTTTTTGCCCCACTGTATGTATATATATATATATATATATATATATATACAGTATATATATATAATATACTATCCAACAGTGTGTATTTGTGCTTCTATTTTCACAGCGCCGTGGCAGCACTTCCACCTGTCACTCTGCTCGTGGGCTGTCACAGCTGCGGGCACTTAATTCATCATCATCTGTCTCACCTGTTTGTAATTAGTTTGTGCACTATTTAAGATCACAGTCAAGTTTCAGGCCTCACTGCGACCTCGCTCTATCCAGACCGGTTTACCCACGTCCAAAGCCAGTCATTTTCAGCGTTGGGTTTCACCCTCGCTGCCTTATATGTAGTGACTGTGATTTTTGTATGTGCAGTTATTCCACCCTTTGGGGTCGTGTGTATAGAGTGTTTGTGTTTTGCCCCTTGTGGTACATTATTTTGTACTTTTTCTTAATAAAACAACAAACTCACTGCTGGCTTCTGGCACCTCATCTTTGCCCTGCAAGAGGCAAACATAACAGTAGGTCGCAGCCAAAGCAGGTGCCAGCCTCAGTGAGTTTTGTTTTTGGCTCTGAATTTTTTTTCTTTTCTCAGGTGCCAGCATTATTTTTTTCTTGGGAATTATCACGTCTTTTGGCAAATGGTATCCCATGAGCCTGGGTTTTGAGCTCGTCCAGGCTCTGATGGAAATTGACGACCTCCTGGCCATTGCACACCAATATTCAACTCCCAAGCACGCATTATGGTTCCTGGACCTTGTGAAGCAGCTGTACATCATCATCCTCGCCTTGCTGAGCACTCTGAGGACAGGGAGAGGATGGCTGAGCTAGCGGCGCTCCAGCGGAAACATCGTGAGCTGGTGAAGAGTTCCAGCAGGAAGCCTGAGATGGAGCAGAAGGTGAAGCACTCCTGTTCCTCGCCTCGTGACCAGGTTCTTGCTACGGTTCCAGCGCCTGTTTCTGCATCACCTGAAAGCCGTCTTCCAGTGTGCGATAGTAGGAGGGCAGCTGGGGTTCCCAGTGATGATGAACATTGGGCAGCTGAATTCATTAGGGACCGGATGGCTGAAGCTCGTTCTTCCTGCAACCCGGACAAAGTGCTGAAGAGCGTGGTGGTTGTGGTAAGGACTTTAGAAGCACATCCTAGTTTGAATAATTATTCTGAGTTCGCCGAGCTGCTGGCTACTCTGTCCATCCAGCAACAATGTTTTCCAGATTTAAGGACTGGGTCGACTCCAGCACGTAGACGCCACCGCCCAGCACAGAACCCTTCTCCTCCCTGTGACTCGGCTGTCCCCAAGCGGAAGGAGGAGAAATACCGGGTGATTATGCTGCGAGGTTCCCGTCCAGATCCAGCTATGGGCCGCCATAAGGATTCCCCTGTCTCCCAGTCAGCTGAGTTTTCTCTGCCTCCGCAGAGTGTTTTGTCAGCAGCTTCAGCCTCCAGGTCCTCATTGTCAGCTGTTTCACCAGCTCTCCTACCCCGGACTGCCTCAGCTGCTCCTCCCTCTTGCATGGCGCCTTCTCCAGCTGCTGGTAGCTTTGTGGATCCATCACCAGCTGCCTCCAGCACCGATCGTTATGAAGCGGCTCCTCCTGGTCTTCCCGAGGTGTCCATTCTCATCAACATGACGAGAGAAGAAAAAATAGAGCCTGGTGCAGCAGTGACCACAGTTCCCCAGGATAACAGGCAAGTGTTTTTTCATTGTTTATCAGTGGTTAATGAATTACCTTGTCTGATTCCTGGGGGTAAGGCTCAGGTAACGCAGTCCCTTGAGCCCCCTCCACCTGCTGCAGCCATTAGCACATCTCCTGCTTCCTCTGTGCTTCCTTTATTCCCCGAGTGTCCGGTGGTGCCAAGATCTGACTGTCGCACAGAGGAGGAGCCTGTGGCCCTGAAAAGCCTGGTTCCAGCCCCGCAGCCACGACCTGGACAGAGGAGGAGGGCGGACTGTCATGTGGAGCCTGTGCCAATGATGAAGCGTCCCCGGGTCTCCATTGAGCCGAGTTCTTCCCCAGCTGGAGACGGACCTCCTGTTGCCCCATCGAGTGAGCCATCGGTGGGGGCTACAGCACCAGGTGTTCTGAGACTGCCTTGACCATCATGCCTGCTGTTGGGGCCACCGCAGCGGAGTTTGGATTGGACCTTCAGGAGGCCAGAGTCATCGCTATCCGGAGTGTCGGAGTCCTGGACACGGTGGAACTTGAGCTCAGGCAAGTGCTCTCCTTTGTTTTCATTATTTCAGTATTGGAGCGATCTTATCTGGCTTTTGGTTGGGAGAGCCGGTCGCTGCCATCAGCAGCGGCTGCGCTCGCCTCGCCGGGTTCCACTGCTGCCGGTGACCCTGACCCTGTGCCTGTTTGTCCTGTCCTCAAGTCTCCTTTCAGGGTCACTGGGACACATCCTGTAACTCCGGAGGTCTCCTTGGGTTCGCGTCTGCCACTGTTGGTCTTCGCGGATGCAGCTATGGCCCAGTCGGGGTCCACCATGGGTACAGCCATGTCCCGGACCGGGACCACCGCGGGTGCAGCTTTCTTCCTGGGTGGGACCTCCAAGAGTGCCACGCTGGCCCAGCCGGGGCCCTCCGTGGGTGCAGCAATGTCCCGGACGGGGACCACCGTGGCAGCTACAGTTCGCCGTTCCCCTGCGGATGCCTTCATGGTCCCTGTGGGCGTTGCTGTGGGGAGGTCGCCTCCCAGTCTGCCTCTCCTGGCCTGGTGGCTAAAATGCTCAAGCTGGCCGCCTGATAAAACTGCGCTGCTGGACTGGATGGCCCTTTTTCACTGGCAAGCCACCCGACTCATGCTATTTGGTGGTCCAGCGGTGGTGGGATTTGGTGAGGCCACCAGAACAGTTCTCTTATTTTCTTGTTGTTTTTTACCCTGTGTGCGTAGTACTCTAGCTCCTCTTTTATCAGTGTTACCAGCATAAGTTTTACCTTGCCTCATTCTCCTATCTATTAGTATAAGTTGGAATGCTCAGCCTTCTTTGTTTTGTTGGGTTAACATTTCGGGGGGGGGGGGCACCCTCACTTGTACTTAAGAGTTTGGGGCTTTACTATGTTTCTTTGTGCTGGTACACTGATGTATTTTCTCTTCTACAGGGGTGGGGAGTTTTGCTGTGCACTTTTTTTTTTTCTTTTTAGTGTCCCTCCTTCTAGGCCTGGGTTCTCCCTCTGCCCTCTCAAGGCTGTTTCTTGGTAGTTATTTCTGGTTGGGGGGGGGGGGGGGGGTCCATTCTCCCTGGATGTTACAGGGGGATGTCTGGAATCCATCCCTTAAATGGGGGGCACTGTAGTGATCCCGAGTGCGGGTCTGCTCCGTGCTCGAGTCACATTATTTTTCTTTATTTGGGCGTTTTGTGATGGTGTGTATTTGTGCTTTTATTTTGACAGCGCCGTGGCAGCACTTCCACCTGTCACAGCTGTGGGCACTTAATTCATCATCATCTGTCTCACCTGTCTGTAATTAGTTTGTGCACTATTTAAGATCGCAGTCGAGTTTCAGTCCTCGCTGCGTCCTCGCTCTATCCAGACCGGTTTCCCCATGTCCAAATCCAGTCATTTTCTGCGTTAGGTTTCGCCCTCGCTATTTTCATGTAAGTGTTTATTCTACAGCGCAAGGTTTCGCCCTCGCTGCCTTATATGTAGTGACTGTTGATTTTTGTATGTTCAGTTATTCCACCCTCTGGGGTCATGTGTGTAGAGTGTTTGTGTTTTGCCCCTCGTGGCACACTATTTTGTACTTTTCTTAATAAAACAACAAACTCACTGCTGGCTTCTGACGCCTCATCTTTGCCCTGCAAGGGGCAAACATAACAGCAACGCAGTCACAAAATTTTAGCTGCACATGCTTAGCCATGCAGGGGGCCCACAGAGCCTAGCGGAGTGGAGCCGAAGATGTAATTTTCATCACGCAAGCCTCACGGTCGAGCAGACGTACAAAGGGGAGGTGCAGCATAAACCCAGCTTTAGGTCGACAGTGCAACCCAGTAGCTGGGGCTCAAAGTAGTAATCAGCTGCTTAAGAGTGAACACTTCAAACCTGAACTCAAAGTGCATTATTCTCATTAATGTTGCACTGAGTGTACCGAGCATGGGGGAACAACTTGTTTGCTTGCTGACCTGAAACTTGTACTCGAGCTGACCCAGATCCTCCAGCACCACTGCAGGACTCTCTCTGAGGATGTCTGTCACCTGCTGAGCAGTAAACAGGCACTTCTCTTTGAGGAACAGCACCACATGTTTCACTGTCTTCACTGGCACAGTCAGGATCTTTGGGTAATAAGACACCACTCGCTGAAGACTGCCTGTTGGGAGGAAAACAGAAAATAAAAGACTGATTTATTGTACGTCACTTTTCACTCTTACTTGAGTATTTTTTTTTAAGAAAAGCCTGTGATTTTCTCAAGTACACTGAGATACTTTTGATTTCACTGATTCAGATCTATTCAGGTTTTTCTTCCCGTCAAATTTGAACTCCACTTTTAATGAAGTACAATTTCTGGCTACTCTACTCACTTCTGTCTGACTCCTCTCACTTCCGCTTTACCTTCAACTAATCCCATCTTCCTCAGATTGCTTATTCGTTCCTGAAGCTGCTTTTCTTTGGTGGTGTAAAGTTCTGGACATTTCTCCAGCAGTTTTAACACACTCGAGGTGTTGAACCCCAACATGAACAAAGCTGTGAGTGTTGACAGTGTGTGTTTGGCAGCACTTCCCCCTCCAATAGTGGACACAGCCTCATATATATGCTTCGCTTGGATGTCTGTAAATCCCATATCCACCAAAGAGCGCAGGGGCAGCTCAGAATGCAGTTTCCCCGGCAGAGGATGGAGATCATGATCGTGTGCACTCTGGCTGCTGGATGAACAAAACAGTCTGGACCTGATGAGACATCTGCCAACATTCAGAGGACTTGGCACAGAAGAGACGGACCTCGCTGCAGCCAGTCGGGCAATCTGAGGAGCAGAGGAGGGAAGAGTATCCACAAAATATACTCAAGTAAAACTGCTGTTACCTTATAGGGCTGAATAAAACAATTAATTTTATTACTGAGCAACCTGACAATTATTCATTTTTCATTGGTCACTTAATCATCTATTAAAAAACAAAAAGTCAAAAATGTCCATCATAGTATCCCAGAAGCTCAAGGTGATCTTACCAAATCTCTTGCTTTGCCAAACAAATAGTACAAAACAAAAAATGATGCACTTATGAAGCAAAACAAAAAAGTGTCACATTTTCTTGTTTGAAAGCCTGAAACAATCATCCATCCATCCATCCATCTTCTACTGCTTTTCCGGAGGTCCGGGTCACGGAGGCAGCAGTTCAAGCAGAGAAGCCCAGACTTCCCTCTCCCCAGCCACCTGCTCCAGCTCTTCAGAGAGGATACCAAGGCGTTCCCAGATCAGCTGGGAGACATAGTCTCTCCACCGAGTCCTGGGTCTGCCCCGGGGTCTCCTCCCAGTGGGACGTGCCTGAAACACCTCAAGTGGGAGGCGTCCAGGAGGCATCCTAATCAGATGCCCATACCACCTCAACTGACTCCTTTCAATGTGGAGGAGCAGCGGTTCTACTCTGAGCCTCTCCCGGATGACTGAGCTCCTCACCCTATCTCTGAGGGTGAGTCCAGCAATCCTACGGAGAAAGCTAATTTCAGCCGCTTGTATCCGCGATCTTGTTCTTTTGGTCATTACCCAAAGCTCGTGACCATAGGTGAGAGTAGGAACGTAGATTGACTGGTAAAACAATCATATTTTTAGAATACCTTCTGGAAGAGCGGCCGAGGTGATTAATCTATTAGAGTAGAAGCAAAATTAGATGTTACTCTGACTAATTGTTGCAGCATTATTATTTATGATAAAAATTACTTAAGTATAAATAAAAGTAGTCACCAAAACAACTACTGAGGAAGAGTAATAAAGTATCTACTGAAAATAGTTACTTTTGAATAGTGTGACTTCACTCTTGCCAACTTGTGAGATTTTTTTTCTCTTAATTTGTGATTTCTTGTATATTTTATTATCTTTTGCTGGTAAATTTAAAACTTCTTCCTCAAAGGAATTAGCAACATTTTGTGCAGAATTTGTGACTTTACTCTTGCCATGGGCTGTGTGTTAGCCCGAGAAAAATAAAATACCAACTATCCATATTTACCCTTTAATATAATCCAAACCATATAAAGAAACATTTAGGGAGTAATAAATTAAACAGGAACAAATCCAGAATACAGGAACAATGAAATTAACACTGATTTCGTTTTTTAAAAATACTGATTTCCTAAAACGGCTCAAGATACATTACAGAAGATGTAGTGACTTCTGGTTAAAAAAAAAAATATCACAGAACACAAACACATTTCAACCTAGTTTTCATCATATCCGTTAAATCAAAAGTAAGGTAAAGAGTACAACCAGATACTTGACTAAAAGTATATATTTTGTCATAAATATACTAAAGTAATATTGCTAAAAAAAAAACTACACTTGACTAAATGGAACTCATTGTCCCCCCAGCTAAAGAGAAACACCTTGAATGCTGAGAGCATTCACCGACCATGAATCAGAGGACGGCAGTGGCCGTACCATTAGAATTCTTCCAACAGATACGGCTCCAATCTGATTGGCCAGTACGTTCTATTAATGCGCATCTTAAAGGCAGTAGGCTACAGGTACGGAAATCTGAGGCATTTATTAATTTCAAATTTTTATTAATATCTACTTACCACCTGTTTAACCCTACCCACTCCCAAATCGTAAGGCTAACCTCTTAATTTTAAATGGGCAAGTTGCCGGAAGCGAACAAGCAACCTTTGATCACAGGTCCACCGCAGTATTAAGCTAAACCACAGCAGCAGCTGACGGAGTTGCAGCTGCAGCTAAAAAGCTTTTGTCAGGATTGTTCTGCTCTTCCGTAACAACTGACAATGCATACTGGGCTATGGCTTACGTATCAATAGCTAAGGCTTAAGCTAGCAGCCATGAACAGCCACACTGATCTGCTCCGCTTTGGCAGCATTCTCTAGCAGATCTATGGTCTATATTTTATGCCAGGTTTAGGTTTAAGACAGATAATTTAAAATATCCACCGCACTTTATTAAATTAAAAATACACACTAAGCGTTTAAAGCATTTTTATTTACCTGAACCACAACAACTCGGGTACCCATGCTTGTCCGTCTTACATATATTTCCCTCTGAAAAGTGATAATCGGTTAAACGGTTCCGCTACTTCCGCATTTTCTCTAGAGTTCCTTTTAGGCGAGGCAAGTTTATTTGTACAGCACATCTCATGTACAAGACAATTCGAAGTACTTTACATAAAACATTAAAGCATCACAGTAAGTGGCAAAGGAAATACGTACATAAGATGTTGGACTCAAAATTTAAATTAACGAGAAACAGAAACAAGCTAAAATAGAATAAGACAGATAAAGTGCAAGAAATAAAAAGTTACAGTGAGTTGTGGCAGATTAACAATTGTGCTCCTGAAAGGCTGGGGCGAATAGGAACGTTTTTATCCTTGATTTAAAGCAGCTGAGAGTTTCAGCAGCTCTGATGCTTTCTGGGAGTTTGTTCCATATGTGAGGGATATAAAAACTGAATGACTCTACTGAATGACTCTACTTTTTCTGCTACCTATTAAAACAGGAATTAAGGAAAAAACTACTTCCATTCTGGACCGGTTTGTCTTGGAAAGAGCCATGAATACATTTTCTAGCAAATGTACTCGTGTGGCAACCTGGGGAGTCCATAATGGTTTACCACCTCGAGCAAGTGCTGTTGGCGAGGGCCCCTTGGCGTGGAAGACCCCCACGGGGTGCTTCCCAGAGAAAAGATTCTCCAGAGCACCCACACGGACAGTCAAAATGTTTTCACCCCCAGACATCAGCCCCCCAGCATGGCAGCGCCACGGAGGCAGCGAATCCTGGCTACAGCAGATACGGCAGAAGACTGAAGCCCAAGCAGCATGTGGACTGATGTTAATGGTTCTATCACAGCATGTGGACTGTTACCCTTTTGTCCTATCTAAGTTGCTGGGGGTGGTGGTGTGGCAACCTGGGGAGTGCATAATGGTTTACCACCTTAGACAGGAACAAAGGACGCTAAGTTAACCTTTTGTGTGTGAGAAGTTTCTAGATGCCCTAGTAAGATAACAGGGAGGTGTCAAGGATGAATGGACTGACTGCAGTCGGACGGGGAGATTATCTTTTGTGTGTGAGAAGAGTCTAGAAGGAGATTATCTTTTGTGTGTGAGAAGAGTCTAGAAGGATGTCATGTTATTTAAGGGAAGAGTTCCTACTTGTATGCCATTCTGTCTATGCTCTTTGTGTGAGTCGTGTAATAAACCGCCTGAACCAAATCCGCCTCATTATTTACACGCTCCACACTGGTGACCCAAGACAAATCATGGAATACGACGGAAGATCCCCGGAGCCAACCTCGACTGGAACCCCCAGCTTCACGTGTGCTGTAGCGATCAAACTGCCTGATTTTTGGCAGCACAACCCGCGCTCCTGGTTCCACCTAACCGAGGCGCAGTTCGCCCTCCGAGGGATATCGGCGGATGATACGAAATTCCACTATGTGGTCGCAGTGCTTGATGCCAGCACGGCTCAGCACATCGAGAGTCTGCTCGATCAGCCACCAGCCGACGGCAAATATGACGCGCTGAAGGCTGCCCTCATCCAGCACTACATGCTCTCGGATGGTGAGAGAGCAGAGAGGCTTCTGACGCAGACTGAGTTGGGAGACGGTTCGGCCGTGGACATGATGGAGAAGATGCTGAGGTTAAAGGGCACGGATGACGACCACTTCATCTTCACCCACATTTTCCTCAGGAACCTTCCGATAGCGGCGAGAGCGGCCCTGGCCAATTCGTCGTTGCTGGCCAAACGGGACTATCGTGCGCTAGCCCAGAAGGCAGACCGGATCATCGTCGCCACCAAGGCTTTCGTGACCATTGCGGCAACGACGGAGCCTGGCACGTCGACACGAGGAAGCGAGGAGCCGCCGACGGCAGCAGTAGAACCACCGACGGCAGCAGCAGCGGGGGCCAAGGAACGTGGAGGTGACACGCTTTGCTTCTATCACCGCCGCTTTCCAGAGAGGGCATACAAATGTATACCACCGTGCCAGTTCAAGCGCTCAGGAAACGCCAAGACCGGGGGTCGGTAGCAGCCGCGACCCTCGGGGAGGAGAACAAGCTGCTCTATTTGACGGACGCACGCTCGGGGAGGCATTTCCTCGTGGACACCGGCGCACAGAAGAGTTTCATCCGGCCGACCTACGCTCACCGGCTGGCAGGACCCAGCGGCTCCGAGATGGCAGCAGCAAATGGCTCAGAGATTAAGACCTTTGGTGAGAGGACTCTACTCTTGTCTCTACACGGTCGTACATTTGAATGGACTTTTGTTGTAGCAGCATTGAATTACCATATACTGGGGGCTGATTTTCTATGTGCACATGGGTTGTTGGTAGATATCGCTAACAGGCGCCTGGTTAATGCACTGTCTTTCGACTCTCTCCCCTGTATAGCTCGAGTGACCCGGCCAACAGCACAAGCCAACGTCACAGCAGCATGCGGTAAGTTCCACACACTGCTCGCTCAGTTCCCAGCACTCACAGTCCCAACGTTTTCAGCAGCTATCGCTAAACATGGGGTGGAGCATTTTATCATCACCACCGGGGCGCCCGTTTTTGGAAGACCTCGGCGCTTGGATGCAGCTAAACTGGCCATAGCGCGCGAGGAGTTCGCTAACCTAGAGAGGTTAGGCATCATCAGGCGCTCAAACAGCCCATGGGCTTCCCCGCTACACATGGTCCCTAAAGCTGAAGGTTCATGGCGACCTTGCGGCGATTTCCGCAGGTTAAACAACGCTACAGCGCACGACCGCTACCCAATTCCCCACATTCAGGATTTTTCTGTTCACCTCGCAGGAGCGCGCATTTTTTCTAAGATAGATTTGGTCTGTGGTTACCACCAAGTCCCAGTGAGCGCTGAGGACATACCCAAAACAGCGGTAATAACTCTGTTTGGTTTATTTGAGTTCTTGCGCATGCCGTTTGGGCTTAAAGGGGCAGCACAGACGTTCCAACGCATGATGGATGCAGTGCTGCGCGATCTCCCTTTCGTGTTCGTCTACCTGGACGATATCTTGGTAACCAGCGCATCCGAAGACGAACATGAAACCCACCTCACGACGGTTTTCCGAAGGTTGGAAGAGCACGGTTTAATAATCAACCCAGCGAAATGTCAGTTCGGGGTGACGGGGATTGATTTTTTAGGGCACCGCGTCTCTCCCGAAGGAGTGGTTCCACTGCCTGACAAAGTGCGTGCAGTGACAGATTTTCCCCGACCGCAAACGGTCAGGGCGCTACAAGAACTTTTGGGAATGGTGAACTTTTATAACCGTTTCCTTCCCCGCGCAGCGCAGCTCATGCAGCCATTGTACGCTGCGCTCAAAAAACAGAAACCCGCAAATAGGGTCGAATGGACCCCAGAACGAGAGCAGGCGTTCTCGGAAGTTAAAGCAGCCCTGGCAAACGCCGCATTGTTGGCACATCCAGACCCAACAGCCCGCATAGCCCTCACCACTGACGCCTCAGATGTGGCCATAGGGTCTGTCGTGGAGCAGCGCGTCGCTGGGGCTTGGCAGCCGCTTGCCTTTTTCAGCAGAACCTTGCGCGACAATGAACGTAAATACAGCGCGTTCGACAGAGAGTTGCTGGCTTTCCACTTGGCCATTCACCATTTCCAGTTCTGGCTGGAAGGGCGCAATTTTACTGCGTTCGTTGACCATAAGCCACTAACATTCGCGATGGCCAAAGTTTCAGAACCTTGGTCGGGCTGGCAGCAGAGGCAGCTGGCCGCGATCTCAGAGTTTACTACCGATATTCAGCATGTGTCGGGCAAACTGAATGTAGTGGCAGACTGCCTCTCACACGCCGTTGTGGCCCCGGTCTGTGTAGGGATGGATTACGCAGCCATGGCCACGGAGCAGGCTAGTGACGCGGACGTGCGCGTGCTCCAGTCTGGACCAACAGGGTTAAAGCTGGAGAGTAGGACGCTGCTTAACGGCATTCCCCCCTTAATCTGCGACGTCTCCACAGGTCGCCCACGGCCTGTGGTTCCGGCCGCGTGGCGCCGCCGCGTGTTTGAGTCGGTTCACTCTTTGGCACACCCAGGGGTGCGCACTTCAGTCAAAATGGTAGGAGAGAAATATGTGTGGCCGGGCCTTCGCAAACAAGTGAAAGAGTGGGCGGCAGCCTGCGTGGCGTGCCAACGAGCCAAAGTTCACAGACACACGAAGGCTCCTTTGGAGCCGTTTCGCATCCCGGCTAAGAGGTTCGACCATGTCCACGTGGACCTCGTAGGCCCCCTTCCGCCATCACAGGGGTACACGCATCTCCTGACAATGGTGGACCGCACCATGCGCTGGCCAGAAGCGGTTCCGCTGGCGGCAACCACGGCTGAGGAGGTGGCGCGCGGATTTTGGAGTTCCGTCGGACATTACGTCCGACAGAGGCTCTCAATTTGTTTCTGAACTCTGGTCAACCATGGCCCGCAGCCTAGGTGTCTCAATTCACCGCACAACCGCATACAACCCGCAGGCTAATGGGTTATGCGAACGTTTTCATAGGTCGTTAAAAGCGGCTCTGAGGGCTTCACTGACGGATGCAAATTGGGTAGACAGGCTACCATGGGTTTTATTGGGGTTACGTTCTGCGCCTAAAGAGGATCTGGAAGCTTCCCCGGCAGAACTCGTTTTTGCACAACCACTCCGGCTGCCTGGGGAGTTTCTGCCAGATAATCCTGCGCCGGGCAGCTCCCCGTCTCAGCTGCTGCAGCGTTGCATAGACTCAAGCACGCTGCCGGGCCCTGCCCACCACAGTTTTCCGCGCGTTTTTGTGCCTAAAGCTTTGAAAAACGCAGAGTTCATGTTTGTCAGACACGACGCCCACCGCCCCCCACTGCGCCCACCTTATGATGGACCGTTTAGAGTGCTGGAAACAGGGGATAAGCATTTTTTTCTAGACTTGGGGGGTAGGAGGGAAAAAATTGGCATAGACAGACTCAAACCTGCTTTCGTTGTGGCTGACAAGCAAGTGCCGTTGGCGAGGGCCCCTCGGCGTGGAAGACCCCCACGGGGTGCTTCCCAGAGAAAAGATTCTCCAGAGCACCCACACGGACAGTCAAAATGTTTTCACCCCCAGACATCAGCCCCCCAGCATGGCAGCGCCATGGAGGCAGCGAATCCTGGCTACAGCAGATACGGCAGAAGACTGAAGCCCAAGCAGCATGTGGACTGATGTTGATGGTTCTACAGCATGTGGACTGATGTTAATGGTTCTATCACAACATGTGGACTGTTACCCTTTTGTCCTATCTAAGTTGCTGGGGGTGGTGGTGTGGCAACCTGGGGAGTGCATAATGGTTTACCACCTTAGACAGGAACAAAGGACGCAAAGTTAACCTTTTGTGTGTGAGAAGTTTCTAGATGCCCTAGTAAGATAACAGGGAGGTGTCAAGGATGAATGGACTGACTGCAGTCGGAATCAGAATCAGAATCAGAATCAGCTTTATTGCCAAGTATATTTACAAGTAAACACACAAGGAATTTGACTTGACATTGGACGCGCACGTTAGGCGCATCCAATGACGCGTCGCCATACAAGGCGCCTGTCAACAGTGGAGGTAAAGAGGGGAGGGGAGGGGGAGGAAAACACAATAGGAGAGAGAAAAAACATAGTAATCAGAATAAACGCTCGTATATGAGCCAAATTTTGACTACACAGAAAAAAACCCTCATGCATTAGCAGACAATAGATACAATCACACAGCAGAGGGAGGGAGAGCAGTGTGTGTATATTTGCATGTCATTGTGTAGTGTGAGTGTAACAGTTGTTAGTGGGCAGCAGAGGGCGCCTCCAGGCAGTGGATAGATGTTATAATCATGTGACTTATAAACAAGACCAGAGATCAGAGTCTGTCTCTCTTTTCCTCTTCCTTGCAGAAGGCACACGGGCATTGTCCTCGAGAGACCAATCCGCTGACGACAACAACTGATTGTTGATGTATGGGTAGACATAAGCCACTTCTCTGGCGTTATCTTATCGAGGAGGAATGTAAACAAGGGTACCAAAACACAAGGTCAAATCTGCACAGTGCACTCAGAGAATAAAAAAATTTCTCTCTCTTCGATTCTGTGCTTCAATTTCATACAGGCTTGAATCATACTTTAGATCATTCTCTGGAGAGCACTCAGCGATCCACAGATGTTATCCACCTACCGAAACATAGGTAAAACATGTCCAGAGAGTTCGTTCTCTCTTCAATGCATGCCAGGTAGTAAATTCCATGTTAATCCTGCCGCTGACAGTCAGTGCTCCCCCCAGCTGGACGAATTGTTGAATTTGTTAAGGGAGCTACGCCGGGGTCCGCATTTGATTAGCTCACCCAGATAATTTCGATACACTAGGAAAACTCCAGGGGCCAAAACAGAAGATCCTGTGATCAGTTCAATCTCAGTCGAATCACACAGACACATGAGTTCCAATGCCATGAGTCTCCCTTGGGTTCCCCCTGACCCGCTTCTTCTTTTAAAGGTGACAATCGCATATAAGCCGCTTTCCAGATCCATAATTTCCATTTGGATTAAGATTCAGCCAGGAGAAGAGTGACATTGCAAGCTGGGATCAGAAGGGAGAGGATTAGGAGGGAGAGGGAAGAAAAGCGTCTGCTCTCTCTCAGAAGCGGAAGTAGACTATCTTTTGTGTGTGAGAAGAGTCTAGAAGGAGATTATCTTTTGTGTGTGAGAAGAGTCTAGAAGGATGTCATGTTCCTACTTGAAGAGTTCCTACTTGTATGCCATTCTGTCTATGCTCTTTGTGTGAGTCGTGTAATAAACCGCCTGAACCAAATCCGCCTCTTTACACGCTCCACACTCAGGTATTTTGTGATATTAATTGCTCAACTAAAAATGATAGTCATAAAGAGTAGTAAAGCATCAACTTTTTTTTTTTTTTTTACTTCTGTACTAAGTAACGCTCCAGGAAAGAGGTAGAAGATGGATGGATAATAAGTAACCACTGTGCTTTTTGTGCTCATAAATTTATTCAGAATTTTCAGGTAAATTTACATCTTATTGTTCATAAATTTGAACATTTTTTGCATAAATTTTCTTTATTTTTTTTCTACCAAATTTGAAACTTTTTACTCTTCTTTCTTTCACATTTGAGACTTAATTCACATAAAATGTGTGAAGTTTTGTAATAATTTTGAGATGTTTTTCCATGTAAATTTGCAATATCCCCCCCATAAATTAGTGATTTTTTTGTAATCAACTTTGTGCCTTCTCCACAAAAAATTGTTACTGTTTTCCACATAAATTTCCACTTTTTTGGGGATTAATTTGTTTATCTATTTTGGCCAGTTCGCAATGTTTTTGAGTTAGGAAAATAAAATACACACTAGGGGGGGGGGGGGCGGGTCATAGTGTTCATATTTGACCAAATGTGGTTAATTTTTCAGCCGCAGGGATCCAAGCACTGTAACAACGATGGAAGATGTGTGTGGACCGAAGGGGAGACCAACTATGTTGAAAAATAAACCATATTTGGTCAAATTTGACCACTATGAACTTTTCAGCCCCCCCGTAGAAGAATAAAAGAATGATTTTTAACTGAGATTATAGTTAAAACAAAGTAATGCATTAACTAAAATGACTAAAGAATCAAAAATTTCTGGTTAAAAAAGTTATTTTAGTAATAAAACTCTTTTCTAACCATTTTTCAAATCAGTAACATTAAAACTCAGAATATGTCCAAATGTAATTAATTTTCTTGATAGATGTGCTCAAGTAAGTGTATATTTATCCTAAAATCAAGCTACTCGGTAAAGTACACTTTTGTGAAGTTATTGCATACAGTATACAGTATATATATATATATATATATATTCACCTGTGCGTCTAAGTACTGACTTTATAATTGGCTATTATAGGGTAATCACTTATAGTTTGAATTTTTGTGTGAAGGGAATAAATTACATATCTCTGGGTAATTATGTTTTTATTAATATCTAATAGACCATTACTAAACACTATATAGTTGTAAATACTGTAGCACTCCAGTGGTACTTTATATTCTGCAGTAGTTATGAGAGATCTGCAGGCTTTGCAGCAGCCAGGTTTTGTTTGCACTACCTGGCTTGATGAAATAAAGTCCTTAATCAGAGAGAACAGTTGTTGTAATGAACAATATGTAGTCATCAGACATAAATGCAACACTTGTATTTTTGCTACCACTTTTACAGCTTATAGCTTTAAATGTTAGGCATATTACTGTAAAAATGGAGCACAAACTTAAACATTTATTACTGAGGAGTAATTTCTTTGCCAAGATAACCCATCCACCTGACAGGTGTGACATATCAAGATGCTGATTAAAAACGATTTTTGCACTGGCATTCCTCAGGACCCCATGATAAAAGGATGCTCCATTGTGCAGATTTATTTTCACAAAAGGCATTTGTTGTACATTAAACAACTGATCTGGTGGGACTCCTGCTGTCTGAAAGCCAACGACGGACTTTGACATCTGTGGTATTGTGATCTGCTAAAAGTTTGACACAAGCACTCTTTATCCTATATAATATAGCTATATATGACATTTACTGAAGCCCTGCCCTACCAGAGTGGTGGCCTAGAGGTAGAGCATCCACCCCACAACCAGGAGGTCATGGGTTCAAAGTCCCGGCCAGGTCATACCAAAGCCCATATAAAAACGGTACTTCCTGCCTTCCAGCTTGATGCTCAGCAAAAACGGAATGGAGGAAGGGAAGTTGGTCACCCAGCTACACGGGGTACACAAGCCAGCGTACTCCCTGTGGCGGCCCCAAGCCCAGATACGTAAATGAGCAGGGTTGTGTCAGGAAGGGCATCTGGTGTAAAAATCCTTGTCAAATCAACATGTGGATCATCATGACATAAGATGATATGCTGGGGTGACCCTGAAAGGGAGCAGCTGAAAGACGAAAAACTAAAGCCCTGCCCTATGAAAGAGCAGGAAGTATTTTTTAATCAAAATGAAATCTCTGAATTTTGTGTGGGGGAAAAAATACCAGGAACTTGTTTTTGAATATTTGTGGAATTAATTGCTCATTTTGAAATTAATTTTGCCATAAATGAGAACAGTTTCTGCATCACCAAATTAATGTACAAAAAAATCCTTTAGAAGATCAGAACAACTTGGGATCTGAACATTTGTCCACCGGGTTTTGTCCAGTCAAAGCCACTAATGTGTTTGTTGAAAGATTACTTGCATATTAACTGCAATGAATTACTGGAGAAGCGTGTTTGCCATCTGGGATATTAAATTCAAATTATGTTCAAGTATTCTGATGATCATCAACAATGTTGAGTAGGTTCAGTTTATTAAAGCGAGACACTTCTGTGGAAGACATTTATTTCCGTATAAATAAATAAAATATTTTTACATTTCTATTTAGGACAGAAGATAAACTTTCTGTTTATTAAAGAAAAGCAGGATCTAGAATGCTTCATAATTCCATATGTATGTGTGACTTTTCCGAGGTAAAAGCTCACAGATTTGGTGACGTTGTTCTACACATCTGAGTACTTCATTAATAATCAGTGATTTTGCTCCTTCAAATTTCAACAAACTCCAAAGAATAAATAAACAGATATAACTTTGACATAAATCCAATGCAGATACAGTGCATCAAAGTGTAATCCCTTTCTGTTGCTCTCTTAAATCTGTCAGTAAACCCATTATGTAACTAAATGTCTACATACTGTATATACAGACAGATTTGTCATGACAGTTCTGTTATCAACTGAGTCCAGGTTCCCTTTCCTTATGGTGGTATACATTTGGACTCCTACAGGCCAAATATAATTCGGTCTTTAATCCTCCTGAAGATACTTGTGAAGTTCAGATTCCAGAGCCACCCTTGACAACCTCTCATCCTCATCTTCCTCCTCAGGGAGCGTTTCATGCCTGTCATCCGGGAACAAGCCCTGCCTGGTGTACACCTTAGGGCTGGGATCCTGGCGTTGTGGTGAGCCTGTGAGAACAGAAACATTTAAACACTGCTGGTGATCAGTGTGAACAGTTAAGTATTGCAGCCTAGTACTCACAGTGGCATTCAGTATCAGGAACCACTTCTGTCCAGCTGTATTCTGCTAGTGAAATGGGCTGGCTGATCCAGGGCTCTAGCAGGAGCTGGTCTAAAGTCATCCTCTGAGTGGGCTGAGGCTGCAGCAGCCCACATAACACATCCTGCAGTTCTGAGATTGCACATGGAGAGTTAGAAACAGTCTATGGTTAGAACACACATTTACATATTCTGTCAGACAGTCAAGTTATTTGCATTTAAAAACAGCACTATACCTGGAGAAAGTCGATAGGGCAGATTCAATTTGGCATCCAGGATCTCTGCCACATCACAGAAGGGATTTTCACTGAACAGTAAAGTGTAGAGTAAAACCCCAAGAGACCACATCTCCAGCTCTGGACCCTCGTATCTGCAAGAAGCACGATAATTGGTGGGGCTGTCGTGAATAGCAGTTTTGGGGCTCTGAAAATTCAAGTGTTAATGAAAATCAGAATACCAGTGTAGTGAAAGCACCAAAGTGCTGTGCCTTGGTGCCTGTGGCATGGTAGCATGGGGGGCTATAAAAAAGTGGCACTCCGACTTCTACTGGCCCGGATAGTCATTACTAGGGCAGTCGCGATAACCGCAATTATGTAATACCGCGCTATGGACAAGCCTACCGTGGAGGAAAACTAGCAACCTCATCAACCGCGGTGTTCACTTTTTTTGTGTGTGTGGCTAAATCTCATTGTTCACTTATGTGCCCCTATTGATTAATAAATAAGTGTATTTTTATTGCCAACAGTATGTTTGCACCCAGTACTGTGGAAGCTTTCACAGCACCGGGTGCTGGCAGCGTCTGCACTGTGTGGGGCACTCTCTCCATACGGACTCCAGCAGACAGTTGATGGAAGCATTTGGACTCATTGTTAAATACAGCCATGACAGTGAGCACTGAAAGGGCACAAGGCATGTTATTTCCTTCTGAGTGGAGTGTTTATGATCCTGACAATTCAGCTCAGACAGCAAAACAACTACTGCATTGCTTGTTTGAATGTGATTTTCGGACAGCGGCAAAAATCATGGAGACAAGAGCCACGCAGGGTCATGTACGGAGACTGTCCTATTTAAATAAGCTGAATGTCGCTGCAGTCTCCAGTCCATACACACCATAGCTGAAATACTGGAGTTCCTGCCACTGCTTTCTGAAAAGGATCTTTTTTTTTTTTTTATTATTATTATTATTAACAGAATCAGCAGTTCATGCCAAGTAAGACCAGAGCTCTGCACAATTGTCACTCATGCACATAAAGTTGAGAGCGGAGCTGCAGCGAGTTTCTCACAGCTTTCATCATTTGCCACATAAGTTATAAATCCTGTTTAAATTACGAGACCACAGGGTCCTAAAAACATTTGCAATAATACCGCATATCGCGGTGTTGAGCTGTCCACCGTCACTGCAGGGGAAATTCCTCTACTGCGACAGCCCTAGTCATTACAATAACTTTTTCACAGCTGCATTGACAGAACTGGTGAGTTAAATTTGTGTTTATTTTGAAAACAAAGCCTTATCTCGAAATTCTGGCAAATTAAAAGTCTAGAAAATATGGCAATACAATGATACAAGCCTTTAGTTTCACTTAATTTTGACCAGGCGAGCTGAAAAGCTAGTAACAGACAGATATACACACACACAACCAACCAACTACACATACAACCACATAGACACATTGAGTGATTATTGTATGCCTCTGTTGCACTGAGGCACAAACAAATTAATATCCAAAATACTGGAATATTTGGGTGTAGTCAGAATAATCAGATAATTATTACCTCCGCCAAGGGAGGAGGTAATGTTTTCAGTGGTGTTGGTTTGTCTGTTACCAACATAACTCAAAAAGTTAACAGATTTTGATGAAATTTTCAGGAAAGGTGTGTAAAGGCACTGAGAACAGATGATTAGATTTTGGTGATAATCCGAGAGTGCATACATTCACCAAGGGCTTCGTTTGTATCTGTACAGCAGGATTACACAAAAACTACTGGATGGATTTGGATGAAATTTTCACCAGAGGTGGTTCTTGGGCTATAGACGAACCCATTACATTTTGGTGATGATGTCAGAATGCATACCTCAGCCAAGGCCCTTATCTTCTCACAGTGTGTGAGCAACAGTACTCCAAAACTAATGGACAGACTTTGATACAATTTTCACCACAAGTGGCCCGAGGCCTACACACAAACCCATTACATTTTGGAGGTGAGCCATGAGAGATGGAAGGAGCCTTGGCGGAAGTATGTGCTCTCTGAATGCTTTTCCAATTTAAACTAGAAAAGCACTCTGAGAGCGCAGACCTCCGCCAAGCAGCTCATTTCCCCCAAATGACATTGTTAGAAATGGAGCAGTTTTCTAAATGCAACATTTCTGCATTTGGTATTGATGAAAAATACTAATTCAAGTTTCCTTCTATAAGATTTATTGAAATGACATAAATAGTATTAAGTAACTTAGCTACAGAAATTCTAGTGTACCATCCATCCATCTTCTTCTGCTTAATCCTTTTCGGGTCGCGGGGGGGCTGGAGCCTAACCCAGCATCATAGGGCGAGAGGCAGGGTCCACCCTGGACAGATCGCCAGTCCATCATAGGGCCAACACAGAGAGACAGACAACCATTCACTCTCACAGTCGTACCTAAGGACAATTTAGAATCCCCAGTTGAAAAGTAAAATTTAATCAAGTTGATACTGATTTTTCCTGAAAATTCCTGGATCCAGGTGGTGATCCAGCTCACCACAAAAATGTAATCATCTGTTCCCCATGCCATTACACACCTTTCCTGAAAATTTCATCAAAATCCATTCATAAATTTTGGAGTAATGTTGCTACGAGACAGACAGACAAAGCAATGCCGGTGTCATGGCAAAAAGTGATCAGCAGCTAAAAATTGATCACCAGGTGCCATATTGTAGTTATGGGGTTATATTAGCCGTAAAATACATATTTCAACAGGTAAACAATACTGAGTTAAGTATAATAAGATATATTTAACACATGATGCATTATGAACTGGAAACAAACTTGATGTAGGATTAAAAGTAATTATAATAATGCAGCCACAAGGTTACATGGAAAAATATATAGATTTACTGGATATATACATGTAGATACTGTATAAATAAATATTCTATGCATCAACATTGGGCAATTACAGTGTATCTTCTAAACAACAAGGTTTTTGCACATAAATATTGGAATCAATTGTAATCTCATAAATGCTATATGTTGTTATCCAAACTGCAAACACTTTGGCCAACACTATAATTTTTTTTTTCCTGATGTGATAAAACCTCAAAACATTTACAGACACATTGTAGGTGGACTGAGACCAGGCAGTACACCTTTAACAAGTGGGCGCTCCCGGCTCCTGCAGCCGGTAATCACTTTTTGGCAGTCAATCGTACCACCCTCAATCACTTTTTGGCACACCACCAGCAAAAACATGAGCTCCTCCTCTTGGCAGAGGTAATAAAGATTAAACATTGTCCAGTGCTGTGTGTTTACATACTGTGTGGCTAACGTGCCTCGCAAGACATCTTAGCCTGTCTGCTGGTACTCTGTTCCTGTGCCATTACACACCTTTCCTGAAAAGGTCATCAAAATCCGTTCATAAACCGCACAGTTTGCTTGCTTGTTCTTGGTGTCTTCAGATGAAATAATGTCAACCATAGCATACTATTGCTGTGTTTGAAATGTTCACTCGTTCCCCATATGGTGTACTATATAGTGAATCAGTCATTTTGTAGTGCTGTTCGAAATCTTAACTGAAATTTTAATTCACTATACAGTACACTCTAAATATCCCACAATGCATTTTGAAAAGTAGCGTACAACAGATGGTCACTACATTAGCCAATAAATGCTATAATGCAATGCGCAGCCAACGGAGCAGTGAGAGGAAAGCTTCACATCACAACATAAACTACGTTAAGGTATTTATATTTATTAAGTCAGCAAAAACAATTTGATTTAATACATATTTTCTACAAATTACATGCAGGTATTAATTTTTTACCACCGTTAGTCTGTTACGTTTTACTGTCTCACCATGATGTTATTAACCGCGCCACAAAAACAAGCCCAGTAGCCTCTGAAAGCTGTTAATTTTATTGTTATATTGAGTTTACTATATAGTCCACTATATCTAAATTCACTATATGGTGAGGAGGGCGGGAGTGAGTGAGTGACTGAACATTCCAAACACAGCTATCTCATGTGTATGGGTGCGGAGGAGAACATAACTGCATGGACCGGTCTTAAAGGGGAAGCTCAATATTATTATTATTCCCCCCCCCCCAAAAAAAAATGTCTGGATCCAGATCATAATCCGAATCACTACCAAAATCTAATCATCTGTTCCCCGTGCCATTACACACCTTTCCTGAAAATTTCATCAAAATCCGTTCAGAACTTTTTGAGTTTTGTTGCTAATAGACAGACAGACAAACCAACACTGCCGAAAACATTACCTCCTCCTCTTGGCGGCGGTAATAAGATCATAATCTGAGATATGGATGACAATCCATCATTATGCTTCGGTGCAACGGAGGCATACAGTAATCACTCAATGTGTCTGTGTGTGGTTGTGTGTGTGTGGTTGGTTTATCTGTTACCAGCTTTTCAGCACACCCAGTCAAAATCAAGTGGAACTAAAGGTTTGTATCATTATATCACCATAATTCCTAGACTTTTAATTTGTCAGCATTTCGAGATAAGGCTTTGTTTTCAAAATAAACACAAACTTAACTCACCATTATACACTCCATGGAGCTGCAAAAAAGGTACTGTAATAACTAGGCCGGGCCAGTAGAGGCTGCACTGAGGCAGCTGCACCTTGGCGCTTTCATTTAGCATTTGTGCACACCCTTGTTCTATCTTTACAACCAGACTAATCTTGATATTGTCATAGGACAAACAGTCATGTACAACTGGGAAAATGCTCCAACCTCAAGTCTGTATCCAAGATTAATAATTTAAGTGAACAGTTTAAGCATCAATATACTTGTTATTCGTCTTGCAATCAAATCCAGCACATCTTCACATTCACAGGTGTTCTACACACTCACGGATTTCCCTGAAGCACCTCTGGGGAGCAGTACTCCAGTGTGCCGCAGAAATTGTAAAAGAGCTTCCCAGGGGCCGTCAAGGCAGCAGAGCCAAAGTCTATTAGTCGAATATGAAAACATGTGTCGATGATGATGTTCTCGTCCTTTATGTCCCTGTGTAGGATGCTCTTAGACCTCAGATAGAAGACACCTGCCACGAGCTGGGGAGACACAGACTGACCAGTTTCACAAGGAACAAATAAGCACTTAAACTTTCTCTCCTTATGTAATTTTTGGTTCTTTACAAACCTGTCTAAAAATGTAGCTGGCCAGGGGCTCATCCAGCCTTGGCTGCATGTCAATGAATTCAAAGAGATCCAATCCATCTCCGTGTTTTTCCATCACCATCTGAAAGTAACTTCCATTCTCAAACACCTCCAGTACCTGGCGGCACACACAAAGTGGAGTAGCACCTTTAATTATCGTGATAAAATGTTTGTGAAACTTGGCCATTTTAGAGTTCTGAAGCAACAAGTCACCTTAACAATGTTATGGTGCTGCACTCGTGTCAGTATGGCAATCTCCTGGCTTACTCGTCCCAACATCGGGTCATTCACCCAGCAGTCATTCATTATTCTGGCCTTGCTGATGAACTTCACAATCACCTGAAATAATTAAGCAGGTAAAGGGAACTTAAAACAAATCTATACTGTACATATTTAGAAATTCCTACATGAAGCAATTATAGATATGACATATGTATGTATGAAGTGTTCTCACCTCTCGTCCATCACATCGTCTCACAGCCTTCCAAACAAAACCAAACGCTCCTTTCCCCACAGCTTTGATGGGCTTATACTCTTCTTCAAACTGCCCGTCACAAGCTTTAGAGTGCTCCAGGTCCATGGTAGAGCATAGGGCCTCCCCTTGACTAGCCTCACTAATCCTCTGAATAAAAAAGGAAGTAAATGTTAAAATTTACTGAACAAGGATGGGTCAAGACAGACAGAATAATCCTACAACTCTACACAGGTCCCATTCAGATCTTAACACTGAACCAGTCTAGCTGTAAAAACAATAGTGGTCTGCTGCAGATGATTAAGCAGAACTGCTATGCTTAAAACAAAACAAAAACATTTAGAACAATAGTGTTTTAGAACCTTAACAGAAATACCACTGACCTCTCCTAGGCTGGCCTCTGATTGGTTATGTAGTGATTGGTCTGTGTGCAATAGGGACCCCTGGTGGCCAGAGCCTCTTATCCACACACAGAACAGACATTTACCATCAAGGAGTTTCACATTGCCCAAATGACACTGCACATCTGGAGCAAGAGAAGGAAAACCATGCAGTGTTTAGAGCTGTTGCCTTGTTATGTTTTAAACAGACTCCGTGTACTACTGACCTACTCTTGTGCCGTCTCTGTAGTATCCACCTCCTTCAAATCTTCCTTCCATTTTTTGTGTATAGTCTGAACATGGGATGGCTCTTTTCACCTTCTGTTTCTTAGGAGTTGATGTGGCAGGAACATCTGTCAGTGACCGAATCCCACAATTCATTTGTGCACAATACTCCTGCTTTTTCCCTTTTTGAAGCTCCGAGGCAGCTGCCCACTGATCCTCCTCATCCCTGTCTTGTCCTTGTTCTTTATTTGAGTGGTTTCTGGTGTCCCCAGCAGCGTCTCCCGTCTCATCAAGATTTGCCTCCTGGTCAGAAAGCACCACACACGACGAGGGTGTCTTCAGGAGCTCAGCTGTGTTGCAAGATGTCATCAAGTGTTGGTTGTCATTGCTGAACCCTCCGCCGCTGAGCAGCTCTATACTACTGCTCAGATCTAGCTCAGCTAGGGCCCGCACAACCAGCTCCCTATCGCAGTTGAGGTCCAGAAAGCAGCTGGCTGGGTCCACAACATGTGTGGGATGAGTGTCTTCTGCTTTGGCTGGATCAGAACCACCAGGGCCAGCAATCTTTTCACAGAAGCCAGAAGACCTTGGAAATTGAGTTAATATTTTAGGTTTTACTGAATTTTTTTTAATAGAAAATAATTCTTTACAAGTCAAACCTAATCCAGTTACAAGAGTTTTTAAAAGGAGGCAAAAAAAACTTTTTAGGAGTATGTTTAGCTCTTAATGCAGCAGATATTATACAAGGCTGTGTTAAAAATAAAAGCATTAAACTCAAAAATTTATACCCTCACCTGCTCTGGAGTGAAATGATTTCAAAGCTTGTGTCTTCAAGAAAAAAGGCACACGAATGGTGAGCCTCTAAATTACATTTCCCATCAACAATTTCAGCAGCATGTCCAATCTGAGCATGAGTTTCTATATAGAAAACACACATTCAAAGATCACTTAACCACAAAAACATTCATATTTACATGCAGAGTACATGTACAGTTGAAACCAGATGATTACAGACACTGCATAAAAAGACGTTTCTTTCCTCATTGCCTGACATCAAATCAGACTAAACCTTTCCTGTTTTAAGTCAGTTAGGATTACCAAAATGATTTCTATTTCCTAACTAATGTTTTACATTTACTAAATAAATTTCTAGACTGTTTTATTACTTTCTTCAAAGTGAGAAGTTCACATACACTAATATCAGTAAGAGAATTGTTGACCTCCACAAGTCTGGTTCATCCTTGGGTACAATTTCCTGATGCCTGAAGGTGCCACATGCATTTGTTCAAACAGTTACAGGCAAGTATAAACATCATGGGAATGTCCAGCCATCATACCATTCAGGAAGGAGACCGGTTCTGTGTGTCCCAGAAATGAACATGTTTTGTTGTGAAATGTGCGCATAAACACAAAACAAAAGTAAAAGACTTTGTGAAGAGGCTGTCTAAAGCTGATAAAAGTGTCATTATCCCCAGTGAAACGAGTCCTGTACCGACATGGGGTAAAAGGCCACTCAGTGAGGAAGAAGCCATTACTCCAAAAGCAATATAAAAAAGCCAAGACTACAGTGTGCAAATGCACACAGGAACAAAGACCTTAACTTTTGGAGACATGTCCTGTGATCTGATGAAAGGAAAATTGAACGGTTTGGCCATAATGACCATCGTTGCATTCGGAGGAAAAAGGGGGAAACTTGCAAGCCTGAGAACACCATCCCAACTGTGAAGTATGTGGGTGGCAGCATCATGTTGTAGGGGGTGTTTTGCTGCAGGAGGGACTGGTGCACTTCACAAAATAGATGGCATCATGAGGAAAGAGCATTATGTGAAAAATAGTGAAGCAACATCTCAAGACATCAGCCAGGAAGTTGAAGCTTGAGCAACTGGTGTCTCAGCACATCAGGAACTGTCTTCTCCCCTCCTTCAACCCCCACCAGTTCACCTACAGGGAGAACCGGTCTACGGAAGCGCCATCACCACCACACTCCACAGAGTGCTGAGCCACCTGGAGAACCCAAGGAGCTATGTGTGGATGCTCTTTGTGGACTACAGCTCAGCTTTCAACACCATCATCCCAGACATCCTGATCAACAAACTGCACCTCCTCCAGATCCACCCCCTCCCCCACACACCTGCTCCTGGATAAAAAACAACTTTCTCACCAGCCGCCCACAAACACAGTCAGACTCGGCCCCCACCACTCCTCTACACTGTCTCTCAGTAGTGGCTTCCCCCAGGGCTGCGTGTTAAGCCCAATACTGTACTCCCCGTACACCTTTGATTGTACTCCAACACATCCAACCACCGTCATCGTGAAGTATGCAGACGATACCACCTTGGTTGGGCTCATCACTGATGACGATGAGAAGGCATACAGAGTGGAGAGGTGGAGAATCTGCTGCTGTGGTGCCAAGCAAACAACCTGAAACAATGTCCAAAACCCCCCCCCCAAAGAACTCATACTGGACTTCAGAAAGAACAGACAGCCCCCCCCCCCCCCCCATAAATGGCGACCGCGTGGAAACCGTCCCCACCTCCAGGTTTCTAGGCACTCACATCTCCTCTGACCTCTGCTAGTCTGTCAACACCAAGGCCCTGGTGAAGAAAGCCCAGCAGTGGCCACACTTCCTCCATGTCCTGAGGAACAACAACCTGGACCAGAAACTGCTGCGGGCCTTCTACTGCTGCTCAGTGGAGCGCGTGCTCGCCAACTGCCTGGGTGTGTGGTATGCTGGCTCCATGACCGAGAACAGGAAGGCTGTGCAGAGGGTAATCAACACCGTCCCCCCAAAAAAAATCATTGGCAGCCCTTTGCCCTCCCTGGACAGTGTTGCCAGACATACAATTATTATCACATTTGTACGATAATATTGCCCTCTGTACGATCAATAATTTCAAAAATCCCACAATGTATGATAATTTGACCCCTTCATTATGTGGCTAAGTTAATACATTAGCAAACACAGCCAGGATACAGGTCCTATGCAAATTGTGCATACATACTACGCTTGTTTTTACACATCATCTCACGTGCCTGGGCATTCCATAGGAGACAGAAGATTTGGTGGTGGTAGCAGAGAGGCGGCCTTGGATGGAGGCTACTGATGGGATCCACAGTTAACTGAAACATACTGAGTTAAGCTAAAAAGATCTGTGAGAAATAGTGGTACACCAAATCATTCAGTGCTGCACAGGAGCTCCAACTGTCTACCATGAGAGTCAGCTGAACGGAGCGGGTGGGGCTCGTTTGCTGCTCAGGGGGGGTGATTCAGCTGGTGATCCCTGGCTTTCACTACAGTTCTGGTGAGTGATTCCGTACAGTCCATTCCCAAATAAAAAACTAGTACACTCGATCAAATCGTTCGCGTACGTTACAGCACTAATGCAGGCATGGCAGACTCAACAAGTAAGCAACATCACCAGCAGGTTAAGAAATGAAAGGGGGGGGGGGACAGACCCCAGTTTTACTGGGTGGTTCAAACCTGTTGTTGGCATTAGCACTAAAGCTTTCTGTTGCTGCTGCAATATGCAAATGTTTGTGCAAAAATGTCACCGGATTGTGGTTCTCAAAACTGTGAAACAGGTTTCTGCTTCAATTATCAGAGGCATTTTAGTAGTAGTTTAGGCAGATTGATTGATGTTTATTCCTAATGTATAAACAGAGTACTTCTCAAAATATTTATGAGGCAAGACCTTGATACATGATGATTCAACAGAAGCCATATAGAAGACAGTCAAGTATGACTGATATTCTGGGCTGTTCAGTGCAGAGCAGGGGCTTATCCTGTACTCCACACAGGGAGAAGAGCTTTTTTTTTTTTTTTTTTTTTTTTTACAAACGATCCTTTAGATCATTTAAAGGTAAAACTAAAACTGTGTTATAGGCTGTAATATGCACAATCTGTGACAATGTATTACTGAAGCAGATGCTCCTGAGCCACGTCAGAATGAAAACTGGGTGTGTACGATAATTTTCCTCAAAATACGATAATTTCAAACCACTGGTATGATACTTCAAAATTTCCCATCTGGCAACACTGTCCTTGGAGGACATCTCCAAATCCTCCTGTCTCAGAAAGAGCAAGGTCATCACAGGAGACCCCTCACATCCTGCCCATCTGTTTGACTTTCTTCCCCCTGGACAGCGGTTCAGATTAATCAGGTTCCACACCTCCACACTGACAGTTTCTTCGCCCGAGCAATCCAGACTGTAAACAGTCAGAGGCCCCACCCCCCTCCCCCTGAGCGCTCACATGCATAGAACTGAGGACCTTTTCAATTATCACAATAATCACACCTGTCTTTGCAGTCCACGCTTTCATGTACGTATATTGACCCATCTGTGAAACCCCTACCATACCTATGTATGTTTTTGCATAACTCTGGGCCAGTTTATTCAATCGTGTTCAATTGCGTGTTCTGCACGCCACTTTTATGTACATCGTTTCATCTGTGAAGCCACTATCATACCTGTGTACATTTCTGTAATCTTGGGCTATTTTTAGTTCAGTCGTGTGTTTAGTCATGTGTTCTGTAACTATGTTTTATCTAATCCTTCTCGCTTACTTTATTGCACAGTAGCCTGGTGGAGCACCCACAGATTCATTGTGCTGTACAACTGTACAATGACAGTAAAGCCTATTCTATTCCATTCTAAATGGCTCTTCTAAATTGACAATGACCCTAAGCATACCGCTAAATTAGTTACAAAGTGGCTTAAGGACAACAAAGTCAACGTTTCTGAGTGGCCATCACAAGACCCTGATCTCAACCCCATAGAAAATTTGTGGGCAGAGCTGAAAAGATGTGTGTGAGCAAGGCAGCCTACCTGACTCCGTTACACCAGTTCTGTCAGGTGGAATGGGCCAAAATTCTAGCAAACTGTTGTGAGAAGCTTGTGGAAGGACACCCAAAATGTTTGACCCAAGTCATACATTTTAAAGGCAATGCTACCAAATAGTAAGGAAATGTAAATGTATGTAAACTTATGACTGAAGTAAAAAAAAAAAAAAAAAATCTCTAAAAATATTTAGCAAATAGGAATTATTTTGGTAATCCTAACCGACCTAAAACAGGAAACGTCTAGTCTGATTTAATGTCAGACAGTGAGGAAAAAAGGTTATATGTCTTTTGATACAGTACATGTAAATATCTGATTTTAACTGTATTTGTTTCACATTGAATTCTAGTTAATATCTAAATTCTCACTACTGGGTTATTAACAAGTGTTCCTATATCAAAGAAAAATCCCAAATATTAGGACTGTATTGCCATTTTTTAAAGTCATTTTCATTTTTTTTTTTTTTAACAATGCATCCACAAATCTTTTAGAAAGGTGCAGAATGAAAGTCTGTTTTCTTGGAAAAAAAATTATCAAAGTTGTGAAATAATTATTTTTAAAGGGTACAAAATAACCATAAGATTTAGATTTGAACAGCTGACACAAGAGGGAGACCAGGGACCCTCTGTGTGATTTGATATAGAAAGACCCACCTGAAACTAGATTATTTAGACAACAGAATCACACTGGACAATTTTTACTCGTATGCATTCCTGTCAAGTAACGTTCAGAAAAACTTAAGTCTGTTTTTCTGTTTCGCATTCAGACACATACATGCAGAGAAAACAACAGTTTTACCCCCACCTGGCATAATCTTCATAGAAGGTTCATTCATTTTCTGAACCCCACTGCTGGGTTGCTGTTCTGTTTTTGGGTGTGATGATTCAGTGGAAATCGAGCAGCATGTGTTCTCTTCTGGACATTTTACCAAGGAAAATGTCTTGAGGAGTGCTTGGGTGGTGTCTTCATTGTCCAGCTGGCTACTGCCGGGAGCCACCTGGGCCGCTTCCACCATCAGCTCTGCAGTGTTGCTGGCCCTAAAGTACGAGAGACACTTTATTCTAGAGTTTGCTCACAAATAAACCACACAAAAGGATCAATGGGAAAAAAAAATTAAAAAGTTTTGCAGTTTAAAATATAGAAATACCAAAAATAAAACATAAAGCTGCATTAGATTCCAAAATGCGTTGGCATAGTTTCTTTTGAGAAAACAAAAGGGACATTTACCACACTAAAAACCCTATTCTGAGATCTTCTAGTATCACAGACTGGGGTGCTTTAAAAAAAAAAAGGGGGGGGGGTAGAAAGTGTTTAAGGTCTTTGCTGACTGCTAGACACAGAGAAGGTGTCAGGCTTGACCACTGAGTCGCTATGTTTTCAGATTTACTGCAAAGCACATTAAATATACATGAAGTCTGCAGCTTTTATGTGCTTGAGTGTTTCTGCAGCAGCTTTTGTCCATCGAACAAACAGAAATTATGTCTACTATTCAGAACTGATACTTGTATTCAATAGCATATGCCTTCAGTCAAAATTAATCATTTCTATTCAACAGGATTTATTTAATTTATTGTTCCATTTAAAAATTAAACTGCGTTTCATTGACTTTACATTCCGTCTTTGCCCGCTTACTTACGTAACCATGCGTGTGGAGGTGACTGCGGGAGGAGAGAGGGTAGACAGAGGGCTGCCCTGTTTCTCCAGCCTGGTGCTGGTTCCAGTGAAGATTCTGCCTCTTCCTGTTGAGGACCTTCCCCAGATGGCTTGGTTCACCATGGCCATGTCTCCAGCCACCAGAGAGGAAGGGTCTAAGGTTGAGATGAAGGAAATTACAAACTGGTACAAATTGTACCCAAATAACTGTGAAAGCATTTTGAGTAAGGAGTAGCAGCAACAACAACGCCACACAAGAAAAAACAGCATTGCAGTAGAGAAGCTGGTGTTTCAGTTAACTAATACAATTCAATTACAAATTCTTTACATGTATTGTGTAAATTTACACAAAAAGTCACCATATTTTCCTGACATCTTGGATGAAGTTGGACTTTTATCAGCCTCTGCATGTGAACCAAAGATGAGGCTGCCCTTTCTGTCCGAGTCCGACGTCCACGCATAGAAGCTGGGCATCAGGAAAGTGACGCTCTGTTGATAAAAGGCAGTAGTAACGTCAATGAACCCCCATCAGGTCATCTACCTACACATTCCTGTCCAGCAGGTCAGGATGGCTGACCTTCCCCAGCAGCTCGTTCTTGCTGTAGCCAAACAGGTTTAGGGCCAGGAGGTCTTGGATGTGTAAGATTGAGCCATCAGTGTCGAGCAGAAGGAGGCCGCTCACTGGAGCAAATGTCCAAATTGTTCCAGTGTAGTTCAGCGCCAGGCTCAGCGTGCCATTGACTTTGACTTCTATAAAAACCCCAGAAACACATTCAGGGAGCACAAATAATTACAGCAAGTATATTTGATTACAATAATAAACTAACAGTTTACAATGACCAGTTCACCTTTTACAATTAGTGTTCATAAATCTGAGTTTTTTTTAATTAGAAAAAAAAAAAAAAAAAAAAGACTGAATAAAGGGAATTGCAACCTGTATTTTTTTCCCTATTGCAACATTAGGGCTGCTAGATATGGTTTAAGCAGCTGATGTCCGGGTTGAAGAATATGACAAAAACATCAAATCACAATTTATTTTTGGCAGGATCATGATTTTTTCCCCCACTACTTTTCTGTATTCATTTTAAACCATTTTGCAAGTTATTTAACAGTGCAATCAAACTAATCTCCCCATATCAAAATACAGTAGTATATGGCTAAAGAACAACACATTTAGGCCAAAATACCTTTTTGAACAGATTTCAATCTATGTGCGCTATTTTTGTATTACTCAAAAAATTTACATTGGTTTCAAAAAGTAAAAAGCACCACTCAACTAAAGTTGCACTCTTGCTATGTACATAACATGCATAATGTACATAACATATAGCATGATCACATAGCTTATTAAGCACAGAGGGGCAGCCGCTTGCTGCGCCTGAGCTCGTCTCGCTGGGGATATTACACACACACGAAAAAATAAGGACACCCTATGAAAGCCTGTGTGTGTTCTGGGTGTTTTTGGTTTTTTTTTTAATATATGGATATTTAATGTAGATATTTAATATCAATTTTAACAGTACTGGGAGATTCAAGTAATATAACTAAATAATTAAAACTGAAGAAAATACTTTTCAAAATTTTCTGTAAAATGTAATTCTAAAAACATACAATTTCTGGTGAGGAATAAATTAGGACACCCCCACATTTACTTCCACTTAAAATGGCTAAAATCACACAGGTGTATCTCAGGTGCACATGATTAGAACATCGTTACTCAGCATTTTGAAGGAGGCTTGTCCTATTTAAACCTCAGACATTTAGTTTGGTGTGCTCCTGACTGTTGAAGTGAGAGTGAACACCATGGTGAGCTTGAAAGAGCTGTCTGATTGTAGCAGCTTATAAGTCTGGTAAGGGATTTAAAAAGATCTCAAAAGAATTTAAAATCAGCCACTCCACTGTCTGGAAAATAGTCTACAAGTAGAGAACATTCAAAACAACTGCCAACACGCCCAGGTCTGGCTGTCCAAGCAAGCTCACCCTGAGAGCACCCCACAAGATGCTAAAAGAGGTCTCCAAAAACCTTAAAACGTCATCATGGGACCTACAGCAGGCCCTTGCTACTGTTGATGTGAAAATGCATGTCTCTACAATTAGAGACTGCACAAGTTTAACTTGCATGGGAGGCATGCAAGGAGGAAAACTTTGCTCTCTAAGAAAAACATGAAGGCCAGACTGAAGTTTACCAGAGAGAACATAGACAAAGACCAGGACTTATAGAATAATGCCCTTAGAACAGATGAGTCTAAAACTGAATTATTTGGACACCAGAACAGAGGACATGTTTGGCGTAGACCAAATACAGCATTCCAGGAAAAGAACCTCATACCAACTGTGAAGCACAGAGGGGAAAGTGTCATGGTTTGGGGACGCTTTGCTGCAGCAGGACCTGGCCAGCTCACCATCATAGAGTCCACCATGAATTCTACTATGTATTAGAGGGTGCTTGAGGACCATGTGAGACCATCTGTAAAAAAATTAAAGCTGAAGCAGAACTGGACCCTGCAACATGACAATGACCCGAAACATACCAGCAAATCCACCAAGGACTGGCTAAAAACTAAGAAATGGAGAGACCTGGAATGGCCTAGTCAAAGCCCAGATCTTAATCCCATTGAGATGCTGTGGGGTGACTTGAAATAGGCTGTACATGCAAGAAACCCCTCAAACATCTCACAGCTGAAAGGATTCTAGGTTGAGGAGTGGGGCAAACTTTCCTCAGACTGATGTCAGAGACTGGTAGATGGCTACAAGAAGCATCTCACTGAAATTATTTCAGCCAAAGGGGGTAACACTAACTATTAGGCGGCAGGGTGTCCTAACTTCTTCCTCAGTTAGAATACACATTTTTGTTGATACTTTTGTTTAAGGGGTAAAACGAGGTTGATTTTTATTTATCTGCAATTAAATCACCTTCTTTTCCAGAGATAAAAACAAGATCAGGCATCAATATGTGAACATTTCTTAATAAAGAACTGAATATTTAATGGGGTGTCCTAATTTAATGGTGACCTCAGCCATCCTGCCGTTGTGTCCCTGGGCAAGACACTTTACCCACCTTGCCTCCGGTGTCCATAACACTGGGTATGAATGTGTATAAATGTTTGGTAGTGGTCGGAGAGGTCGTTGGCGTGGATTAGCAGCCAGGTTTCTGTCAGTCTGCCCCAGGGCAGCTGTGGCTACAACAGTAGCTTACCACTATCAATGTCTGTCTGGAGTGAATGAATAATGGACTCACTGTAAGCGCTTTGAGATGTCACTTGACATGTAAAGCACCATATAAATCTAATCCATTATCATCTCTGCCAAGGGAGGAGGTAATGTTTTTAGTGGTGTTTGTCTGTCTGACTTTTAAAAACATAACTCAAAAAGTTCTAAATGGATTTTGATGAAATTTTCAGAAAAGGTGTGTAATAGCATGGGGAACAGATGATTAGATTTTGGTGAGAATCTGACAGTGCAGACCCCCACCAAGGGCTTTGATTGCATTTGTGCTGCAGGATTACACAACTACTGGATAGACTTGGATAAAATTTCCACTAGAGGTGGTTCTTTGTCTACAGATGAACCAGTTACATTTTGGTGATGATCTGAGAATGCATACCTCAGCCAAGGCTCTCATCTTCTCACAGAGTGTTAGCAACAATACTCCAAAACTAGTGGACAGACTTTGGTGCAATTGTCACCAGAAGTGGCTCTAGGCCTACACACAAACCCATTACATTTTGGAGGTGATCCATCAGGGACGGAAGGAGCCTTGGTGGAGGTACAGTAGTATGTGCTCTCTGTGTGCTTTTCTAGTTATCATTTTTTCACATGACTGTATCTATGTGTGTGTGTGTGTGTACAAAGTTGAATTAAACTGAATTAAAAAATGCTGAATGGCCATTTCTAGTCACAGTCGTTTTAATTTGGCATTTGCCAAAACCTCTTTAGAAGTCACTAAAAATACTGTTAGTAAAACCCTGGGATATAACTACACAGATGGTTGATTTAAAAAGATTAAAACGGGACAGTGATGGTATTACAAGTACTATACTGTGTAATCAATTTGGCTCCCATTAGAATTTATTGACCACATTGCCACTGTCCTGGGAACATTACTGTTATGGTTTTACAAGTGAATTTAAAAGAAATTTAACAAAAAAAAAAAAAAAAAAATCTTTTTGGGACCTTACAATTTACAGATAAACTGGATTCAATTTATCCTCTCCATGGATTTGCTTTTCTGCACCCAGATTTTTTTTCCTTAATACTTGTCAGTTACCACATATTTTGAAAACTTCAGTAAAAAATATTTGCCATTTTCCTCTTTTGCAGATTAATATCAATTCCAAGTTTTACTGTGACGACATGTTTAAAGGGTTTTTAAATACACACAGGTTCAGGTTTTGTCCTAATAGCTAGCAACACACTGTACCTGATGATGACAGCATTTCCCGACTACCTGTTGGATAACCAGTCCCACTGATTTGGTGCTGTGGTTTTCCACACTGTACTGCCCCGTGAAGTTTAACACACAGTGGGACTGATGCACCTCCTCTACTTTTACCAGAGACTCTCTGAACCCTCAGCATCTGTCAAGGAAGGAAGGGGAAAAAGCTGATTTGAAGATATAATTTGTTTTCTTGTGGAACTAAAATGCAAAAGAAGCATACTGACAAACATAAACTTAAAAGCATGGCTAAGAATAGTAATTCAAATGAGTTACAGTTGTGGATACTGCTTACCTTAGGCAATGCTTGACTGTGGAGAGGGATTTGTAAAGAGGGGATTAGTGCTTTAACAGACACTCCTTTCAACTCCTCAGGATTGTGGCATCCAAGGAGATGGCTAAATGCCAAGTCACAGGTTAGGATAGTGCCCTAGAATAGACATCAAATATGTATGTCAAATATATCCATACAGCATTTGAACATTTTTAAAAGGAAGCTGTTAAATAATGGCACTTACATCTTGTGAAAAGGACACAAAGGCAGATACCCTTTCCACATGTTCTATGACAAGCAAGTGCTCTTCACTTTGGGACAGTCTGTAGGTACACACCGACACTGGCACCTCTCCAGATAAGGTCACAGCATCCACCTCAATTTAAAAAAAGTAAACCAAAGACACATAAAAAGAAATATTGTTGCAATTGTGTTTGGATTTAAAAACAGAGTACCATTTAATCCAGGTCCACTGAAAGTTTAGTAACAAAATATAAAGTACAGTATATACACAACCCTGGCAAAAATTTATGGATATAAATCATACCTTAAAAATACTTAAATAAAACAGCTGTAATTAATGGACTTCAGATTAGCTGGAAAAATCTGGAATCATTCTATTTTGAGAAAGAAAGTTATGGAATTATCAGTCTAATGTAATAGGCAATTTCCATTAATAAAATAAATACCTGCACAAATCTAAATATTTAAAAAAAATAGTCTCCAATTACGAATCTTTGCAGAATTTAATGAGCCTTTTCACCAGGCTGACTGACAGAAAACATGACACCAACAAGAGAGCCGTCAATTTAAAAAATGGAAAAGATAAAAAAAAAAAAATCCAGACTGTAATTCAGCATGGAGCTTAGAAAAAGATGTTGATTGCTACTGGTCAGCTGTATCTGAAATTTAATGCAGGTATAAACAAGATGGAAAGTCTGTAAGAAAAACATACAGGTAGACCAAGGAAGATGTCAAAACTTCAGGATAGAGAACTCAAAGCAGTATTTACAAAAAATATGTAGAGGGGCACTTCTTGGACTCAAGAAAAAAAAAAAATCTGTTTCTTTGAGGCACTCTTTGGATGAGATATTTTTGGCTGTTTGCTCAAAGCAGTATTTCTTGAAAATAGAAAATGCACAACAAAAGAAATGAAACACTAATAGGCAGAATATCTGTGACCAAACTGTAAGAAATCAGCTGAAGGAAATGTAATTAACTAGTTTTCTTACATCATCAATGACATGGCTAGCAGGCATCCAGCTCACAATCTGAGTAAAAATTAATGTTGGAAACTGAAGAAAATGGTCCATGACAAGCTTCCATCCTGCACGGTTGATCCGTCAACTGCTATATGAGAAAGCAGGAACCTGATATTTTTTTTATTCTTTTAATATTCACTTTTTTGCATTACTAGTGGGTTAGACGAGTTGTTGTTACAGCAGACATTGACGTACCTGCCATGTCCTTACAGTTTGAAGCATGCGTTTTTACACCAGATGCCCTTCCTGATGCAACCCTGCCCTTTTGATCCAGGCTTGGGACCAGCGCAGGGAGTACACTGGCTTGTGCACCCCCTGTGGTTGGGTAACCACCGTTTTCCTTCCTCCGTTCCATTGTTGCTAAGCACCAAGCTGGACAGCAGGAATGTTTCGCTTTTACATAGTCTTGGCATGACCCAGCCGGGATCTGAACCCCAGCCTCCCGGATGTGGTGCGGATGCTCTACCTCTAGGCCACCGCACCATTGATGAAGATTATCATTTTACATTTGTGAAGTCCACGCCTGAAATTATTCAAGCCAGAGAAGAGGTAACTGAATTACTATTCCCACTGAATGCAGTTGCAATCAGCTATGGCTACGACGTGGTTTGGGTCTTGCTGTGTTTGTTTTAAAGTGACAGAGAAGGTTTGCATGACAAGATCATGTGAGAATGGAAAGATAACCAGAGAGATTGAGAGATCATGCAATAGCAACAAGGCAGCAACACAACGGCTACCATACTTGGCAAGACACTGTGTCACTGTCCATTCTTCTGGCTTAGTCTGTGCTTTTATAATGGGTAAGTAGCCTGTCAGTTTCAGTTGTGTGAACATCTTGTATGTTACATCACACTTTTGTGAGCTTGGGTAGAGTGGTGGAGGAGTAGACCTACTCAGAATTTTTTTTACTTTAGTGGAAGTACAAATAAAAAGCAAAAAAAAAAAAAAAGTTCTTTAGTTAAAACAAACGTACTTAAGAAGTCTTTGAGCTGTATTTTTTTGAAAATGAGCAGTTATTAGATACAGTAGATACCACAACACTTCTTTGTGAGCTGGATGTGGCATCCGTCAAAAAATTAACTTGTGATTTTTTTGGCAATGTGTTGCAGCGATCCAGATCTATGAATCGTATATGGTGGTGAGACGAGCATCGACTAGAGTGGGAGCCATCTGCTCTGGTAACTTCATCGCAGCGGCAACTGAATAAAACCACAGTCAGAGGAAATCAGAGGGAAAGTCTCCATTGCAATGTTTTTATTACAGTGATCCCTCGCTACTTCGCGTTTCACCTTTCGCGCCCTCAGTGCATCGAGGATTTTTCAAAAATATTCATCAAAAATTCAAAATTGAGAAAAAATGGCACGAAAGTTGCCCGGGCGCTAGCAGAAGGCAGGGAGACTACATTAGAACATCAGGTATCAACACGGAGAGCCCGCACAACTCAAAATCCACCTCTCTGACCACCGCTCCACTCCTCTCCGCCCACCTCTTCACCGCTCGGGAATCTCGCAAGCTGATTGGCCGAGACGTTTTACCCAGCTTCTCTCCCTGCAGAGCGCCCATACCCAGCGAAGGAAGACCGCATTCATTGTTCTTTATCGCTCGTGTTGCTTAGTGGCACTTTTCGCTGTTCTCTTGTGCCTTTTTGTGCAAAACAGTGCTTGTGACGCCCTTGGGGGGGGGGGGGGTGACGCTACTTCGCGGTTTTTCACTTTTCGCGGTCGGTTCTGGTCCCCATTAAACGCGATAAGTGAGGGATCACTGTAGTTGATGATTCCATAATTTTTTCCTCTGACTGATCTGGAAAAAACACCATTAATTGCAGCAATTCCCCTTCCCCCACCCTCTTTTAAAAAATATGTTTCACTAAGCCAGAATGTTCAGCTATTAAACAAAATACTTGTCACATCTGTGATCCCCCCCCCCCCCCTACAAATTAAAACAGATGAAAGAAGATTCTCACAGGCTGATGATTCCATGTTTTTTGCCGGGTGTGGGTGTGTCTGTACATCTATACCATACCACTTTTCCAGACACAGCAGCAACAGTTCCGTCATCAAGTAGAAAATCTTCTTCTACTGCCTCCTCCAGGACCTGAGAGGTTTTCTTTAAAAAACAAGACAGCTTTTCCCCAACCAGCTCAGCGTTCGTGCAGTCAAAAAGCTTGCAGGCTTGTTCATTTGCCGATAAAATCTGAAGACAGAGATGAAACACATTTACAGTCAGAACCTGTAACGGTTAAACTGGGGTCTAACCGGTGCTGCTCAGCCAATACTGCACACACACACTGTACCTCTCTGGTTTTATGGGTGATAGAAAGAATGGCGCTGTTTGGGTTGAAGGCAGATGGATGTCTGGGCAGACCAAATTCTCCAGAGAGCAGGTGACTGAAGAAGCTCTCCTCCGTCTCTGACACAGCGGACAAGTGTGGTAGTGAAACAGCGGAAACTTGGGATCCAGGATTCAATCTGGAAGCTTGGTGGCATTTTGCTTCCCCAGAAGTGCAGGGATTCAAATAATCTGTAAGGAAAAAAAAAATGTATCTAAAAACGTCTCGCTCTCTTAGTCAGAAAAACAGTGAAAACATTTATTTTGAGACCTGCTAACAGTTAAAGCCCAGAATATTTACCTCTCACAGAAGCAGGGAAGCTATGATGGTGCACATCCAAAGGGCTCCTTGCGTGCATCGCAGTGTGAGCGCACGGGTAGGTGTTATTCGAGCTTGGATCACGTTCCACAAGATCAGAAGGGAAGTCGGGCACCACGCAGATACTATGCGCTTTATTTCTTACGCTCTGGGTGGTCGTGAAATGATCCTCAGTCGACTGCGACATTGCTGTGTTTATCCAGCCGTCACAAGCAGTAACGAATAATTTAAAAATTTCGAGAGCGTGAGTAGTTCTTCTTGCTTTGTTGGTCGCATACGAGTTGTTCTGACACCGCCACTCACCTCTAATCGCTTGGTATCAGTATCTCGTAGCTGTTGGGAAATACAAAGGCTTCCAGTTGACGCTAGTTGACAAGGTAACGATGCTGAAACGTTAGCTAGCGACCTGCTAACAATTTCAATCGTCCGTCCTAAGCTCACCTTGTTTTCCTCCAAGGGACTTATTGCCACTGGTCCAGGTCGCTGAAGCGTCACCCGAAAACACCACCTAAACCCGGAGACCTTGAATGACACAATTTACGACTCTAATTTGACTCCATCTAGCAGTATCTTTTATAAATCGCGGGCTTCAAGTGCCACCCGTGTAGACAACTTGGACAAGGCTAGAGGAGCCAATCAAACGCCACCACCGGGAAAGAAGAACGTTTATTGGATAATTAAACCGGAAAAGCCCGCCTTTGTTTTCATGAGAATAGTTCCGCAGGGGAGGTCAGACGAAGAGGCGTTTCATGAATGAATTTTATTTATTTTTGATTATTATTTATTATTATTATTTATTTTATTTA